>OZ059825.1:22491471-23811591 GCA_964057195.1 Orthosia cruda
TTGATCATGGCTCTGTGACCTCGTTGACCACAGTAGTCGTTTGGTGGCCCGATGACGCCTCCAGCGTAAAAAACACACCATGCAGAAACTTTGAGCGGGTGTGACTCTTCCTTGATTATTCGCAGATTTTCGGAGCCACAGAAGTGATAATTTTGCTTATTCACATATTCACAGAGCTTGCTCGTGATGATTTTCGATGAAAAATTTCCTTCCTCGTGGTCGCGATTTAGAATGGCTTGACGTAGATTACACGCGCTTGGAGGTTACCAGCTATATTTTTTTAACGGACTTTCCAAAAAAGAGGAGGTCCTATATTCGGCTGTATGTTTGTTTTTTTTTTGTGTATGTTCACCGATTTTTCCGCCAATTGTAAATATGTTCCCAAATGAGTCCCATTCAAATTTGGTGAACATCTGATAAAAAACTTCAACTACGGGAAGTCTCTCGGGATTGCAGCAATTGCATGAATGTGTATTGTTTACGCCATTTCATAACATAACATCACGCCAGTACGCTTTAAAGGGTTACGCAGTGGGGTATCCCTACAACGAAGAAATAAAAACAGGCACAAAGACTGCCGAAATTAAAGTTATTTTAATTTTGTAGTATTTTTATTTGGAAGTCAATTCATTCATTTTTTTTTGTAATAACGTTTCTTGCATCAGTTTACTTCACAAGTGTCGAAACAGAACTGATATTTTTCCGCCATATGCAAAAATTATAGCATCTGCCGATAGAGTTTTGCGCGATCCTGTACAGTCTAGATATGGTTACTCCAATTTGCTCACGCTAACAAAGTCGTCATCAGGAAGTTAGAATTTAATTAAGCAATTCTTTGTATACCGCATTGGAGGTTTTTCTGTCTGGTGCCGAAATGATCAGGCTGCTATTAGTACTTACTCTGGAACAGGCAAAGTAGAATTGCCCGTGTGAGAAGTAATTTCCTTTAAATCTTTGCCTTAATGATTGACCCTGAGTTTTATTTATAGTCATTGCAAAGCAGACCTCGATTGTAATCGTTTAAACTCAAAGACATAGTTAGAGGGTACCAGTGGTATTCGTGGTATAAAAAACTGATTCCCTCGAGCACATTCAGTAATCACAGTGGCCTCTATAATATTTTTGTGCAGTATTTTGATAACAAACAATTTATTTTTCATTCAAACTTTAACACCCCTTTAAGGGATAAAGTTCCATAAATCTTTGAATACGTATTTGTTTAATTGAATAGAAGTACAAAAATGCTAAATTTCTTTTTATTTGCTATAATGCTAAATTTTAACACCCCTTTAAGGGATGAAACTCAAATAATCCTTAAATACCTATTTCTTTAATTATATAGAAGAGCATAAATACTAAATATCAAGTAATTTTTATAAAAAAACAATTTATTTTAAAACCCCAATTTACCCCTTTAAGGGACGAAATTCAAAACATCCTTAAATACGTGTTTCTTTAATTGTATTGAAGAGCATAAATACTAAATTTCAAGTAATTTTGATAATAAACAATGTATTTTTTATACAAACTCTAACACCCTTTTTTAACCCTTTAAGGGAAGAAATTCAAAAAATCCTGACAGATGTGTTTTATTATTTTAAATGTAGACGCTAAATAACACATCTCATTCATTTCAAATTAAAAATGACAGAGTTTCATACAAACTTTAAATCCCTATTTTAACCCTTTAGGGGATGAATTTCCAAAAATCCTTTCTTAAATGAAAAAAAATTTCAAACTTTTATCATTAGTGGTTTAGGCTAGGCGTTGATATGTCAGTCGGGACATTGCCTTTTATATATATAGATAAAAAAAGATGGCCGTTGGGCTAAGCGTGTTCTTGACCACGAACTGGTAAACGTAAGGTAGGACGCCCTCAGGCTAGGTGGAGCGACGACCTTCACAGGGTGGCTGGTAGCAGCTGGAAGACAGTTGCCGAAAATCGAACCAAATGGCGTGCAATTGGAGAAGTCTATGACCAGCAGTGGACTGCTATAGACTGATGATGATGATTATGATGGCCAATTTCAACTAAAACTAGCCATCGAAGCGGCGCGGCCGATATTACAGTGCATGAGTGTATGCGTAAAAACAGATGCACGTTCACACATGTTCTCTCCAAGAGTGATCTACTTGGAACTATTAACTATTTATATTGCAAAAGAGAGCTGTCAGAGCTGCATAAATAAATTAAGTCACCGAGAATCTCTGGAACTATTTAAAAACATTAACATTATGACAGTATCTTGCTAATTCATTTATGAAAATGTTATGAATATAAGGAAAAATATACAACTCTTTAATAAAGTCAGTGATAGACACTCTGGAGTCTGGATAGACACAATTGTAATATGAGAAATAAAGATAAGTTAGACCAACCATCTTATAGACTAGCTAAAGTACACTAATCTTTCATGGGGTACTGTGTTAAATTCTATAACAAAATACTTTGTGATATATTAAAACTAAATGAAAGTAAATTTAAAACTTTAGTTAAAAGCACACTTTGTAAACAAGCTTATTAGAAATTAGATGTTTATATTAAAGATAAGAATGCTTGGAAACATGCTGGTCCTGCTCCATAGGCCAATATCTTTAGTGTAGACAAAATTCAAATTTGTTAATTTAATACCTATTCATAGTTATTGCATTTTTTTTAAATAAATTGACTCACACACTGTTCCGTTGTTGTTGAGTAAGTATTTTACCTACGAGTATGTTTGCAATATTTGTTTGTGAGAACGATGTTCCTATTCATAAAATTAATAAATTATACGTAGTATAGTTTAGATTGCTATTCTGAGTGCATCGTCCTCACATATATGAATTTTAAACACACTTGCTCGTAAAGTGAGCCTTATTACATCGCTTTTAGGGCCATTAACCGAGCTATAATACACACGTGCGTAATAATAATACACACTAGTGCGTAATAGAATTATCCCTACAAAGTTAAATTAGTACCTTTCATCAAGTTATAAGCGAGTAAACAGAGCATTTTCAATTTAACCGGGTAATACAGTATTTTTTTCAGTAACAACAAAGCGCTTTTATGCCGCTGAAAATGCATATACATTTTTGGAAAAAATTAATGTTTACATACTTAATTAAGTCAAACAAACATTTATTATTATCAAATTATTCTTGATAATAACAAATATTAAAAATAAGACGAAATATTTGAAATATTTGCATTTTATCACTTAAAATTATAATTTTGAAGTAGGCTGTGATCATTAAACTTGCATTTAGCGCGTAAAAAAATAGCTTGCCTGCCATTTCCCATAATTATGATATTTTTTTATCATATTTGTCGCTGTGTGGTAAATTGTTTGTCAACACACTTGCTCATAAAGTGGCTCTAATTTCACCGCAATCAGGCACATAATGACACATGTAATCAAATATTACTTTTTCATTGCTATTATTCATGTCATAGACTTAATACGTGTTGCTTGGTTACCGTTGTTGACTGGATATATGTCATTCATTATAATACTGCTATCTAGAAATAATTGTTCCGTATGGTGCCGGAGTTCCGTATGGTGCCGGAGTTCCGTATGGTGCCGGACGTAAAGAATTTCATCATCCCATGTCTTCCCGTGGGTGTCGTAAGAGGCGACTAAGGGACAAACCAGAGAATGGGCAGCAGCGTTCTCTGTGCTTCTATAACAACCATACTGCGATCGCCAACCCGCCTGCCAAGCGTGGCGATTATGGCAAAACCCCCCCAATGAATAGCACAAATAAAAAATGGCCCCTGGTACCCGGCAGCTTGCCTACCCTCGACTACGGTAGCGGTCGAGGCTACGGCATGGCAAGGGGTGCTAAGAATCTCCGGACGAGATCCGGCTACCCCAACAATCACCGACGACTGGACCTGGCAACGTACAACACGCGCACACTTCGGACCGACAAGAAGGTCACCGAACTCGAGGAGGAACTGTGCAGGTTGCGATGGAGTATTATAGGGTTATCTGAAGTCCGAAGAGAGGGGGAGGACTCGATAATCCTCAAATCCGGTAACCTGCTCTATTTCCGAGAAGGTGACAGGCAGTCCCAGGGTGGTGTCGGGTTTATCGTCCACAAGTCCCTTGTGAACAACGTGGTGAAGATCGAGAGTGTGTCGACCAGGGTGGCGTACCTTATACTCAGAATATCCTCAAGATATTCGCTGAAGGTCATACAGGTCTACGCCCCAACCTCGGCACACCCCGACGATGAGGTAGAGACCATGTATGAGGATATCTCCAGAGCCATGCATGGTTTCAAAACTCACTTCACCGTTGTCATGGGGGACTTCAACGCGAAACTGGGCAAACGAGACGAGGATGAGCTGCAAGTGGGGCAATTTGGAGTTGGACAACGGAACCACCGGGGTCACCTACTGGCCAGTTTTATGGAGAAGGAGGGCCTCTATATGATGAACTCCTTCTTCAAAAAGCGTGAACACAGGAAGTGGACCTGGCAGAGCCCCGATGGTGCAACAAAAAATGAGATCGACTTCATCATGTCAACCAAGAAGCAAATGTTCAATGATGTCTCTGTGATCAATTCGGTGAAAACCGGGAGCGATCACCGCATGGTAAGAGGCACATTGAACATTAATATTAAGCTTGAAAGGTCTCGACTGATGAAGTCCACGCTCCGGCCAGCACAGATCCAAGTCCAAAACCCCGAGAGCTTTCAGCTCGAACTCCAGAATCGTTTCGAGTGCCTAGGGAGCTCCGTGGATGAATATAGCAACGGGTTCGTGGAAGCTGTCCATACGGTCGGGTCTAAGTTTTTCAAGACCCGTCGTACAGATAGAAACAAAAAGCTCTCAGATCACACCCTCAAGCTTATGAAGGAGAGGCGTGAGATGATCCTGCAGTCTTCAGATGAGGCGTGCAAATACCGGCAGCTCAATAGACAGATCTCTAAATCCTTGAAAAGAGACCTCCGACGCTTCAATACCGAGCGTATTAAAGACGCTATCGAGCGAAATAAAGGCTCCAAGGTGTTCTCAAGGGATCTGGCTATTGGGCAGAGCCAACTCACGAAACTGAAGACCGACGATGGCAGGATCGTATCCGCCAAACCGGAGCTTCTTAGGGAGATCGAGACATTCTATGGGCAGTTGTACACTTCGATCAGCAAGCCCGTTGCGAGTCTAGCAAACGACCCAAGAGCTAGATTGACCCGACACTATACCGAAGATATCCCGGACGTCAGCCTGTACGAGATTAGGATGGCTCTGAAACAGCTCAAAAACAACAAGGCGCCGGGTGATGACGGAATTACGGCCGAACTCCTGAAGGCGGGTGGAAAACCGGTCCTTAGGGCCCTTCAGAAGCTGTTTGATTCCGTCATACTCGAGGGCAAAACGCCACAGGCATGGTGCAGGGGTGTGGTGGTACTCTTCTTCAAGAAGGGCGACAATGCCCGGTTGAAGAACTATAGGCCCATCTCACTTCTTAGCCATGTCTACAAGTTGTTTTCAAGAGTCATCACGAATCGTCTCGCGCGCAGGTTTGACGATTTCCAGCCCCCCGAACAAGCCGGATTCCGAAAAGGCTTTAGCACCGTAGACCACATACATACGCTGCGGCAGGTTATACAGAAGACCGAAGAGTATAACCTGCCTCTCTGTTTAGCGTTTGTGGACTACGAGAAAGCCTTCGATTCGATAGAGACTTGGGCTGTACTGCAGTCTCTCCAACGGTGCCAGATCGACTACCGGTACATTGAGGTGTTGAAGTGTTTGTACAAAAACGCCACCATGTCAGTCCGTCTTCAGGATCAGACCTCGAAACCAATCCTTCTCCAGCGCGGCGTGAGACAGGGAGACGTCATTTCTCCGAAACTGTTCACTGCTGCGCTGGAGGATGTCTTCAAGGTTCTGGACTGGAGGGGGCTGGGCATCAACGTTAATGGCGAGTACATTACTCACCTTCGGTTTGCCGACGACATAGTGGTCATGGCTGAGACCATGGAGAGCCTCAGTAAAATGCTCGATGACCTCAGTAGAGCTTCCGAAAGAGTGGGTCTTAAAATGAACATGGACAAAACCAAGATCATGGTGAATGCCCATGTAACACCCACTCCTATCAAGGTCGGAGACTCTACTCTCGAAGTTGTAGACGATTATGTCTACCTGGGACAAACGGTCCAGTTGGGTAGGTCCAATTTCGAGAAAGAGGTCAACCGTCGAATCCGACTCGGCTGGGCGGCATTCGGGAAGTTGCGTGGTATCTTCTCGTCCAATTTACCGCAGTGTCTCAAGACAAAAGTCTATGACCAGTGTGTGTTGCCAGTGATCACCTATGGAACCGAGACGTGGTCGCTCACAATGGGCCTTATCAGAAAGCTCAAAGTCACCCAAAGGGCAATGGAGAGGGCTATGCTCGGAATTTCCTTGCGTGATCACGTCAGGAATGATGATATCCGCAGGAGAACCAAAGTTACCGACATAGCCCGAAGAATTGCCAAACTTAAGTGGCAGTGGGCAGGGCACATTGCTCGCAGAACGGATGGCCGATGGGGCCGAAAGGTTCTGGAATGGCGACCGCGAACCGGAAGACGATACGTTGGAAGGCCTCCCACTAGGTGGACTGATGACCTGGTTAAGGTTGCGGGAAGGCGCTGGATGCGAGACGCACGGGATCGGTCAATGTGGCGACGCCTGGGGGAGGCCTATGTCCAGCAGTGGACGTCTTTCGGCTGAAATGATGATGAATGATGATCTAGAAATAATATGTTTTAAATTATATATAACATCTGGCGACGATGCCGTTCGATGTAAAGAAAGCAAAACGTTCGCGAGCCATCCTACGCGGTGTGCTAACGAAAACTAATAACGCATTTCAAGCAGAACATGTATATACTCATGAAGAAATAGAAACACGATTACTGACACTTCAAAATACATACCAAGGACTGCAAAACATACAATTACAGATAGAACAGGAGACCGAAGACGAATACCTGGAATCCGAAACCGATTACAGGTACGAAGTGGACGAACTTTATACAAATTTACGTACAAAAATGATTCGACTAATGAACACTTTCAAACTTCCTGAGCCGTTACCCAGCGTACCTTCCTCACAAGATGCCCACGAATTCACGAGCATTCATCGAGACGTACATCCCAGACTCAATTTCCAACCTTTTCAAGCAAACGAATCGTTTAAAAACTTTATAAAAAGACTGTCTGTTTACATGATGCTCAACAATATTACGGATCCCACAACGAAGGTCTACACACTGCTGTCCACTTTACCACCTGACATTCATGAAAGAATTTACGACCTGTGTTCACCCGACGACCCAATCAAGAAGACCTATGAAGAACTTACTGATATCTTGGACAATTTCATCGATCCAAAACCTAGCATATGGGCCTCACAGCACACCTTCATATCAAGGCTACAACAAGCGGATGAATCGAGCACTCTTTACGCGTCAGAACTGAAAAGACTGTCATCAAAATGTGATTTTAAGTGCTCACATTGTCTGAAACCCAATCTCGATTCATTTTTGTCGTTACAATTCATACGAGGCTTAAAAGATGGAGAAATTCGCACAAAAATTTTACAAGCAAAACAAACAGCGCCATTTTCTGAATTAGTTCGCACGGCCACATCTATGGAAATGGGAAAAATAGAAAATTCGACCATATCTACATCCATTCGTTCACCACCATTGGACACGATCAATATTGTTTCAAAAGTACATAATGAATTACAACACGCACAGAATAAAGCACGTTCAATTAAAAGACCGACTTCTATAAGAGAGCTTAAAGGTAAATGCTATCGCTGTGGCAAAGACGACCACAAAGCAAATGAGTGTGGGGCCATTAAAAGTACATGCCGAAAGTGTCAAAAGGAAGGACACCTAGCGCGAGTCTGCCTTCAAGGATATAAACGCAATGAAACGAACTTGCTGAATGACGACTCTGCAAGCAGCACCAGTACCGACAGCATCGCAGAAATCAACTTTGTAAAGAATGAAATCTCAGACAAATACATTATAACTATCGAAATTGAAGGAAAGAAAATAAGAATGGAATTTGACACGGGTGCAACACTCTCTACCATATCACTAAAGGATTTTATGAAGCTGAACATTAACAAAAGACTATTTCACACGAGCATCAAACTAAGAACTTATACAGGCGAAGTTTTTAAGCCCATCGGTGTCACGTTTGTTCGATGCAAATATAAAAACCAACTATTCTATGGAAAACTATACGTGATTAACAAAGACGTGAAACCCATCTTGGGTAGAAGCTGGATGAAGGAGTTTAACATTAAACTAACCGAAATAAATTTGGTTGATTAACATTAAACTAACCGAAATAAATTAAAGAAGACACAAAATCTTGAACAATTGCTTAAAGAGTTCGAACCCACCGTCTTCACTACAAACCTAGGTGAAATTCCAAATGTTCGAGGCCACCTGACTTTTAAAGATAATGCGCAACCAATCTTTATTAAACCTCGGCGAATTCCATAAGCGCTACGATCTAAAGTAGATGAAGAAATCGACCGACTTGAAAAATTGGGAATTATTACAAAGATTGATCACTCCGATTGGGGAACTCCCGTCGTCCCAATAGTAAAACCAAACGGAAGCATCAGACTGTGCGCCGACTATAAAATTACTTTAAACAAAATGATAGAAGACGAAAAATATCCAATACCAATAATTGAAGATATTCTATCTGAAATGAACGGCGGACAATTTTTCTGCACCTTAGACATCACGCAAGCCTACCTGAACATGGTGATGGATGAAGAGAGCGCCCTGCTGCAAACTCTGAGTACACACAAAGGTACTTTTAAAGTGAACCGACTCATGTTTGGAGTCAAAGTAGCCCCAAGTCTCTGGCAAAAATACATGGACCAATTACTACTGGGCCTTGACGGTGTCAAGTGCTTCTTCGATGATATAATAATTCAAGGATCGACAGAAAAACAATTATTATCCAGATTGAAACAAGTTTTGCTTAAACTTCAAGACAGCAACCTTCGTGTTAATAAAGAAAAGTGCCAATTCTTCAAAAGAAGTATCAATTATTTGGGACACACGATAGACAAAGAGGGTTTACATAAAAATCAGGACAAGATAAAAGCAATTTTAAATGCACAACGCCCTACTAATGTAAATGAACTAAGAACGTTACTAGGTATGGCAAATTATTACAACAAATTCATACCCAATCTGGCATCCATCACTGCCCCCTTAAATGAACTCTTGAAGAAAGGTGCAAAATTTACATGGTCTACAAAATGTGAAGAAAGCCTGAAAAACATAAAAAAGAGGTACTAAGCGAAAGAATTCTAATACACTTCGATCAGAATAAACCACTTATACTGGCCACAGACGCTTCACCTACAGGACTTGGTGCCGTGCTAAGTCACAAACTACCCGATGGCTCAGAAAGACCAATAGCATTTGCTTCTAGATCCCTAACCAGCAGCGAAAAGAAATACAGTCAAATTGATAAAGAGGCGACAGCTATTTTCTGGGGTTTAAAGAAATTCTTCCACTATTGTAACGGCCGGAAATTCACTCTAATTACAGACCATAAACCTCTTACATCAATTTTTCACCCGCACCAAACCTTACCAGCCTTGAGTACCATGAGGCTATTCCACTACGCACATTTTCTATCAGGATTTGACTACCATATCGAATATAGAAGTTCATCAAAGCACTCCAACGCCGACTACCTTTCACGTTTTCCCGTTGAGAAGATAAATGAGAATAAATATGACCAGCATTACATATTTCAGCTGAATCAGATAAACGCATTAAATATTTCACCAAAAATAATAGCAGAAGAAACAAGAGAAGACCCAGAATTACAGAAATTACTTGAAACACTCCATTCAGGCACTACACTTAGGGAGTCCGGATATAAAGATAATGAACTAACTCTTCAGAATGACTGCATCTTAAAAGGCATGAGAGTTTTAATTCCACATAAACTACGCCCACGCATCTTAGATGAACTTCACGCGGGGCATGTGGGGATCTTGAAAATGAAACTTCTTGCGCGGAGTTTCGTATACTGGAAGAACATTGATAAAGATATCGAAAACAAAGTTAAATCGTGCAGAACCTGTCGATTAAACCAGAATGAACCGCCAAAAGCCCCTGTGCATCATTGGGAAGACCCTACTGGCCCTTGGCAAAGAATACACATCGATTTTGCAGGTCCAATATCGGGCTATCAACTTCTTATTGTCGTAGATGCATTTTCCAAATGGGTAGAAATAATCCCTACAAAAACTACGACGAGCGCATTCTGTATTCAGAAATTAGACGATTTATTTGACACCTTTGGATTACCCTACACGCTGGTGTCGGATAATGGAAGACAATTTGTCTCTCAAGAATTCCAGACGTTCTTAACTAGCAATGGCATTGTTCACAAAACGATAGCACCTTACCATCCCGCAACTAATGGACTAGCTGAAAGATTTGTTCAGACGGTTAAGAAATCACTGCACAAATTAGAGGGGGAGAGTGGTGGAATACTACACAAGGTTCGTACAGTTAGAAGTCTTCTCCGGGCTACGCCAGTCATCTCAGGTGACTCGCCCTATATGCTCATGTTCGGAAGAGAGATAAGAACGAGATTGGTAGCCAAGATTAGAGCTCCACCAAAGGCACTACATAGGGGCAGAAGAGAAGGGGTGAGAGAGTTTGCAGTCGGAAGCAGAGTGCAAGCTCGCAATTACTCTGTATCAGGAAGGAAGTGGGAGTTTGGTACAGTGACCCGCCGACTGGGAAACCTCCACTATGAGATAGAGATTGACAGCGGATGCACATGGATGCGCCACCTCGACCAGCTGCTCCCGGCGCCTCTGATTCCTGGGAATCACGGCGGAGGTGTGTCATAGACTTAATACGTGTTGCTTGGTTACCGTTGTTGACTGGACATATGTCATTCATTATAATACTGCTATCTAGAAATAATATGTTTTAAATTATATATAACAATTCACAAGTGAGTTATAGAGTTTTTTTTATTTATTGGTTGAGTTGCTTTGTTCTTAAAAAAAGTTTCGATACAAAAAAGATCGTGTTCAATAGTACAAATGCAACACATTTCATGCAACTTCGTATTTAAATATATAATTTCAACTTGTACGTGTTTAATAAATAAAACTTTTACTCAAATATAACTTTGTTTTTCACTGTAATAAAGAAAACTAAAAATTCCCCATTTTGTACGTGGCTAAAACGCTATCCGTGAAAAGCCAAAAAAGAAACCTGATTCTTTTTAGTCTATGGCCGATCGCCATTGTTAGATGCGCGCGCATAGCAAAACTGATTAACATTGCCCGACATAGCGAAAATTTTTCACAACTCGTTTTCACTGTTGGAAATGATTTTTTTGTATTATTTTCTTCACAAGTATGTTGAAAAACGTCGTATGATACACGTGTGTATTGATGATTACCGTCCTCAGCTGTCTTATATTAAGTAAATCAAAAAATTCAATCAATCAAAAAGCCGGTTATGTTGGTTTAGGCTGCCATAGCGTATTGAAACAAGAGATATTGTCAAACCCTGCTATGGTGACATGTAAAGTCAAGGAATTTGTGCAGCACTTGACACTTTGGTATTACTAGAATGGCATTATTTGTCAAAATGTTGGTTACGCATTTCTCTACTACGCTGTATAATCAAAATAAGTAATAAACTTTATTTCACATCGACCTTCCAACCGGGTTAAAACAGTTGACAAATTGAAAAATAAACTATAAAAGCAATATTTCATTCGTCAATCGACTTTGTTGCCGATTGCCTACGTTAGTGGATCTGCACAAGCACATCACTAACTCGCCGCAAGAAGCAGCGCTTAGTAAAGTAAAGTATCGTTTTGTGATTTTTACATTGCTTGTCCAGTCACTCAGCGACAAACTTAGGTAGTGGTTAAGAAGCAATGTATTTAATGCAAAAATAGTACAGTCGCTATTTGAAAACAAAAATAACATAGTAGAAGCAAGAAATATTTTACGATTTGTTGTTTTACATGATTTTAAAGATAAATATAGTAAAATACTTGTATTTACATATGGTAAGTGATTCCATGATTTACAAAGTTTTGTTTTAGGCCTCGGTTTTTACAAGAAACTACTCAACAATACTGTATAATTATAACTTGTCACGATCACGGTCGAAAGCGCACTAGTTCGCGGAGAAGGCCATTTGTCTATGACATGCTCAGTCAGCCCACGTCGCGCGGACAACGACACGCCCCCTTGCCACTTCTCTGTATTTTATATTTCTATGGTGTTAACCATAAAGATGGTATCACTATTATATATTTTAAACGACAGGCCTAATGATTTTCGATTAAAAAAACGTTATATTCAATAACGTAATACGAAATAAGTTTTAGACTATTTAAATGTTATATCTAAAGTAATTATATCAACAATTGGTATAACTCACGTTTATTATATCTTGTGAACGTTAATGAAATGAAAATATACCAAATTAATTTATATGTTATGAGACGCACCCGATTTGAATCGATTGAAAATTGTTTTACCTAAGCCTAAAATGTCAAATTAAATATTTTTGATATAAGGACGCAAATTAATTAGGTTAAGGGTTAGGGGTTATTATGTTAGGCTTGAGCAGCTAACATGTTTGTTTTATTCCAAAGAACATTATCTGTAAATATCATTATGCTTTATAAGATTATGCATCATTATTATTAGGCCAACTGTATTTATGGTAATATACATTATGACGAAGCATTTATGCCTAATAACATTATGCCGATATAAATTATGGGAATAGCCTCACCTTGGGGAAAGCTGAATGCCACTCTGGCACCGGCGACCTCTCAACCCCAGCCCATTCCAGCACTGATGGAACTTAACGTTCCAGTGCCTAGCCCACTCTCGGCCACAGCGGCCCCGGCGCAAACCAACAAGGTGGCCTCCACCGCCGTCGTTGGCAAGCGCCCTCCCCCTGTAGTTCAACCCGGCCAGGGCTCCTATCGTTGTGTCGCTGAGACCATCTTCAACGCATACGCGATATGGATGACCCCAGAGGCCCGAGCCCTTCACGCTGAGTTAACAAACCCAGCAACCCCCGTAGACCCCATCTCTTGCCTCGCAATCTTCTCGAGGTATCCCTCCATTACCAAGGAGCTTGACAGCCTTGTGTTTGTCAACGGAACATGGGTACGCAATTGAGAAACAATTGCCTGAAGCCCAGATCCCTTAGGTTCGGTTTCTTCAATGCCAATGGCATTACTACCCAGCGTGATGAGATTGCCACGTTCTTTCGCGATCATCAGCTGGATATCTTCCTCGTCCAGGAGACCTTTTTAAAGCCCCACCGCCGCGATCCTAAAATTGCCAACTATCGCATAGTTCGCAACGATAGGACGCGCTCTCACGGTGGTGGCACTCTAATTTACTACAAAAATGAGCTCCATTGTAGCATAGTCACCCTACCCGACCCCACTTCGTACCTAGAGTACTCAGCCTGTCGGCTAGGAATGACTGGTCATCAGTCTATCACCATAATCTCCACCTATTGCCCTCCACACCAGGCGTCATCGGGAGATAACCCAAACGGTCTCAAACAAGACCTCACTGCCCTATTCGGCTTGAGTGACTCTGTTATCCTAGCAGGTGATCTCAATGCTAAAGACCCATCCTGGAACAGTACCGTTACTAACCCTAGAGGAAAGTTGGTGCTGAACCTAGGCTCAACCCTCCATTATGATGTCCTCGCCCCGATGCGCTTCACTCACTTCCCGGATAATGTTAACCATAGACCGGATGTCCTCGATGTAGCGCTGCTTAAGAACGTTAACCTTCAGTTACGCTCTAAAGAAGTGATAGACGAGCTAGATTCAGATCACTGTCCCGTGATCTTACACCTAGGTAGTCGCTCAGGCCTCCCAGATCCAGGACAGCCACCCCCTACTAAAAAGATCACCGACTGGAGAAAAGTAAGTGCTAAACTGAAATCCGACAAGTCCCCCCAGTTAGACTCAATCCCCAATATCCTAAACTCAGTCGCTGACACGACAGCGGCGATCGACTCGCTTACAGCTCACGTACAATCTGTCCTGAACGAATGTTCAAGGGAGGTTCCAGTGCTGGACCCCCAGCAAGGGAAACTTCCGGACGATGTACGGAGGCTGATAACCAAGAAGAACGCAGCTATCCGTCATTAAAGGAACTTTCCCTGTGTCGCAAACAGAACTCACATGCGTAACTTGCAGCAAACTGTAAAGGAACGTACTGCTGAGCACCGTTCTGCGACATGGAATAAAATTCTGAGCGAACTAGAGCCCACCCACCATGCCTTCTGGCAGCTTCAGAGGAGATTACGCTCCACTGAAAACCAAGCCATGCCCCCGATTATTCGCCCCGATAAGAGTGTAGCATTTGAAAACTCTGAAAAAGCCGAATGCCTGGCTGACAGCCTCGAATTTCAATGCACACCCAGCTCCCAACCAGTAGACATGGTGGACGCTGAAGTCGAACGTAGGACCTCCCTTCCACCCGTTGAAGACCCTGATGACCCTCTACCTCCCGTCACCCCAGACGAAGTAGAGGAGGTCATCAAAAGGGTTCACTCTAATAAAGCCACGGGCTTAGATGGCATCACCAATAAGGTATTGAAACTCCTCCCTCACCATATAATACTGCTAATGACGGCCATATTCAACGTTGCATTAAGCAAAAGTATCTTCGCCCAAGCCTGGAAACAGGCCACTGTGATAGGCATCCCTAAACCGGGTAAACCCAAATCGGAGCCTACCAGTTATCGTCCCATCAGCCTACTGTTGAGTCCCTCGGAAAGGTCTGTGAGCGGCTTATTTATAAGCGGCTCAAAGACTTTGTCGAGCGAAAGAGCCTTATCCCCCACGAGCAATTCGGCTTTCGTTCCGAACACTCTTGCCCCCAACAAGTTCACCGCATCGTTGAACACACTAGTGCTGGTTGCCAGCGTGGTCTGATGACGGGTGCCTTGTTCTTCGACATAGCGAAAGCGTTCGACAAAGTCTGGCACAATGGCTTAATTTATAAACTATACAAACTCAAAATGCCAGATCGTCTCGTGCTCATCTTACGAGACTGGGTGTCGGACCGAACTTTCCGCTATCGTGTCGAGGAATAAGTCTCCTCCCCTCATCCCATACGAACCGGAGTCCCCCGAGGCTGCGTATTATCCCCCATTGCTTTCACGCTGTACACAAGCGATATCCCAAAAACCAAAGAGAGCCAGTTGGCACTATTCGCTGACGACACGGCCCTTTATTACACTGGCCTAAGACCCAATGCCATAGCCCTAAAACTCCAGAGAGCCGCCAACACACTGGCCAAGTGGTTTCGCCTCTGGAGAATAGAAGTCAATCCAGACAAAAGCCAGGCTGTCCTCTTCTCGAGGCCTGACCGAAAGTACAATAATAGATATAAAAACCCCCACCCCCCCAAACCCATAACCATGTACGGCAAGCCGATCCCTTGGGAATGGCAAGCCAAATACCTAGGCGTCACCCTTGACAACCACCTCACTTTCGCCAAGCACATAAAGGCGGCACGCTCGCGAGCCACCTTCGCTATGGGCAAACTTCATGGGATGGTGAACGCAAGCAGCGGCTTGTCACTTAGGTGCAAGTTGCGCATTTTCACTGCGGTCATCCGTCCCATCATGACCTATGCATGCGCTGTCTTCACATACGCTAAGCCCCGTCACATTCACAAGCTTCAGGTTATACAAAACCGATTCCTCCGAAAAATCACTGGAGCCCCCTGGTTCGGAACCAGGAACTCCATGTCGATCTCAGAATCCCCACAATACAGCAGTTTATGAAACGCATTACCATACGCTTTTTCGACTCTGCTGTCAATCATAGTAACCCCCTAATTCAAGC
The DNA here is from genome assembly GCA_964057195.1 of Orthosia cruda. Taxonomy (NCBI): domain Eukaryota; kingdom Metazoa; phylum Arthropoda; class Insecta; order Lepidoptera; family Noctuidae; genus Orthosia; species Orthosia cruda. The sequence continues at coordinate 22,507,388 of OZ059825.1, forward strand.
GGCCTCCCGCTACGAATCCGCCTCTTTTCTCTAATTATTTGATATAAAACCTTTTTCAGATTTGAGATTTGTATGTTTCCCGCCTCTTTTTCTAATTATTTCATACAAAACCTTTTTAAGGTTTGACGTTTGTATTTTTTTTATGTTCGCTGCTAAAAAACAAAAGAAAGCTAGCCGGGCAGTAATGGATTTTCAAACAACATTCCTGCCCTGCTTCGGAGGGCAGTAATAAAATTCCATATAACTTTTCTCGCCGCACATTTTTAAGGGAGAAATTACGAACTTTGTAACCCGTTTATTAACGAGTAATAAGACACTTTCCGAGTGGGTGTGGTATAAATAAAATAAAGGTTTGTCAGAATAGAATAGAGAGAAGCGTATAGGGCGCAAGAAGGAGAGACAGAGTACCGTTAAAAAGATAAAAGGAAAAACAAAATTTAAAAATGTTCATGTTGCATGGAAAAATTGAAATGATAAATGATAAATGATTTTATTTCTGTAAGTTGGTTTGTACAAACACTTTTACATGTCGAACATATTTTTAAAACTAGATGAGGTCGGCGTTTCCTATCTGACTACTCTGAGAAGGAAGGCCGAAACAAACTCAGAGGTCACAGTCTCTTTTAAAGTCCTGACAAAATCTTGATTAGATCATGTGAAGACCATGTAGACTGATGTCTGAAATGGTCTTTTGAGGAAAGAACCAGCCAGATTGAGTGGACCTGTCCAGTCAGTGCACGCATTTGTCAATAACCGAGCAGCTCAACTCAGAATTTAAGGAGCTCAACGATTCGACGAACAATACCAAAGAAAGGACATTCGGGTAGGCCGCATAAACTACTCAAACTGCCAGACCATGATTAAAAACTAAGATAAATTTAAATAAAAACAAAAAAAAAAAATATCCACATAGTCTTCACATTCACAATAATTAAAATAAAATAATATAATACTTTAAAAAGTAAATATTCTTGTCATTGCAAGAAAACCAAAAAAATAAAAAAAATATTTATAATAACAAAATGCATAGTGCAAAATATAATAAAAAAAACAAAATTAATTGGAGCAGCTCAATCCCAAGCCTTTTTGTCCTCAATGTAATCTTTTGTTGTATAAAACGCTTTCTGGCACAACTTACGTTTAATGAAAGACTTGAATTTATTAAGACTTAGATCTTGCACGTGGATCTTGATCTTGATCTTAGATCTTGCAAATGGCGTTGGACAGGACATATGATGAGAGAAAGGAAAGAAAAGTGGACAAAAGTAATTACAGAATGGTACCCGGGAGGAAATTAAGAAGTAGAGGAAGAAAAGTAAAGCGGTGGGAAGAAGATATAAAGAAAGTGGCAGGTCCAGAGTGGTTACGGGTAGCAGGGACAGAGTCAAGTTGAGAGCCTTGGAGAAGGCCTTTGTCGAAAGACAAGCTGGTGCAAAGGAAAATAACCAGGTTGCTTAATAGATTCTTTTCCCGTGACAGGATGCGTTCTGTATATATTTTTAATATACAACTAGGTAACTAACACATTTTCAATGTTTCTTACTTTTATGAATAGATCACGAATAAATAAAATATTTATTTCTTCAGTTCACTGCGTGGTGGTACTGCATCCAGATAGTATCTCTGGTAGATGTCATCCCAGAAGCGAGTGCGTTCTTCTAATGGCACCCCACGTAGTTCCAGCGTCTCATCCAGCACCATGTATGGTGATCTGTCAGCACCTGCTGCCGGCCACGCAGGCAGGGAGGACCCTACAGGCACAGGTTTCCTGGAAAGTAAGAACGAAATTAGACGGCATAATTATTAGCCGGTTTTATAAAGGTCTCGGACAAATGTCAACATTGCCTAATAGCCATTTGCACGTCCAAAATGCTCTAGATGATTAGTTTTTACACATTAATCGATTTTCCCATTTGTACTTGGCAACATATTTAAACATGGGTACACCAAAGACCTTAAACGTATTTCTTAATAAGGTCTTTGACTAGAAACAAGAGTTTGAAGTTGTTTTTCTGTCAGTGTCAGCAAAAAGTTGTTGTCAAGTAGCTTGTCGATGTATGTTTGCGTGAATTTTATTTTAAACAATGGCTTATTCTTTATAATTGAGTATCAAATTGATTCTAAAAGTACTAGGTATAATTATCACCACAGAAGTGCAATTCTCTTGATAAAAATAGTGCAATAGTGTTAAATGTCAATTTAGGAAAACTGTAGTCGATTCTATTTTAACTTTATAAATTATTAAGTGGTGTGTTTTTCTTTTCTTCTCTTTTCTATCTCATAAATTTCGTTCTTAGAAAGCATTCGTTCAATCAATCAACCATGTATCGTTCACTCCAGACACTCATGTATTCTGATGTCATCAATGATATTCTAGTTATGAGCGATATGTTATGAGCTCGCGCTCGGTATAGTCTTTAGTCTATATCACGCATGGCGAAGAGCGATACGCTTTGCTGAAACAAAGACAAAATTAAAAAAATGTATTTAGAAAGTGTACCTGTGTAAATTATTATACCAAAGTACATAAAACAGAAGGGATCTCATACCATTATGTAAGTGCGCAATACACCTCAATTTACGAATTTATTTAAAAAAAAATCAATTTTTCTGATATTTGGAGGTTAGAAAAAGAAAAATCATTAATGGTCAGAATGACGTTTGTTTACATTCACACGCAAGTGACAAACACTAGTTGTCTCTTTTTTTCTTGTTAGTTGTATCAAGCCATCCCTTTCGACTTGTAGTGAAATGTCAGATGAATGAAAAGTGTCTATGTGTGCTGCCGCTGCTGCGCGGAACACTTTTTTTAGTTGTTTTGTGAGTGTATAACGTATCTGATTAACTATAATATCATTGGATGTCATTGTTTTTTATCATGTAGCATTAACAATCAACAAATTAGTAATAAGTGGATAATTATGCTAGTAGTAATAATAAGTATTTTGTTTAATTAAATAGTATTTATAACATTTTATTGTACTCCTGTTTTTTAACCCGAAATAAAATGAAATAAAAATATAAAACAATCTATCCAAAATTGCTATAATAATGTAACCATAATCATATGAGTAATTGAAGAAAGGGGAAATTGGCAGGAGTCAAAGTGATGATCAAGATTTTGATCTCGCTACCGGGACACTGGTGAAGTGCATAAGCAGCACACTGGGAACAGTCGGCTAACCAGCGCAAGATAAGACCGATTTTTATAAATTACGAAGAGAAGACAAACTAAACTTACGGCCAGTTACTGGATAGTAATCAAACAGAAGCTGTCAAGAGGAGCCTGCACGAAGTCAATCTTCATGCTAGTAGACCACTTCGAAATTGAGAACTACGACGAGGCAATCGCGAACGAAGATTAGAATGGACCAACAAACATTTAGCTTGACACGATCGCCAACGGTCCAAAATGCTATTCTGGTATACTTGACGTGAAATCCGCCTACAAGATCTCTAAGAAGTCCTAGCATATGAAGTTGTCACAATCATGTTCCTCGAAGAAAAATTGTTATTTAATATATTAAATGATTGTGATACTTAATATAATTTGATATAAATTAGTATAAGAATTGTATGGTATAAAATAAAATGTATGAATAATAATTAATATAATTTAATGTAAACTGTATATGTAACTGTAATATTGAGTATAACCATTTAAATTGCAATGCCTTAACAGGCAACTAAGTTCTAAGAACGTACCTTATGTTAACATCTTCAAAATTACATAATTTTGAAGATGTTAACATAAGGTACTACACTTAGTTCGCAATAAAGAATTTGAATTTGAATGTTATGGGAGAAAATGCGCTTAACTGCTGCAAAATTCCGTACGTGGTTTTGGCATCTGTAATCCGACCACAATGGTTGCAAATAGGTCAAGATTTTATTCAATACATAACTGTGCCTAGATACAGCAACACCCACCAGCAAAATAATGTGGCGTCCCAGGTTTATGCATTTTCATATGAGCATTCTTTATAAAAGTTGTTGTAGTTTGTTCTTAATATACCAATAGTTATAATATCCTTAGATTGTCTTGAAGTACACATACTTAATACGTACCTAATTTAACAATTTACATAAAACTTTGCGTATATTACAAACGACATTGATAAATGACATAAAAGTTAGAAAACGAAATGCTTACCCAGTTTTTATAAAGTTGTGCCACATTTCACTAACTATCCTCCTCATCTCATGATATTCAGGTGTCGTGAGACTTTCATCTGCGCCATCCAACCAAGCAAACGACTGGGCGACGTGATTAGCACCTCGTACGTCAGTGTGAGGTACCACGGGCTCGTTCTCGTCCGCAAAGGAATATTCATACAAGTAAACTTGGTCATTCCCAGCTACAGCGTGTAGCTTCATAGCCCGAAGCATAGGATAAGTAACCATGACATCCGAGAAATATTCAACGTATCTTAGAATGTTTTCACCGCTAACAGGATTGTCTCCAAAAAAAAAGGTTCTAACTGTTTTGGCTACTTCTTCTCGTTCTGCTTCAGATTCAAACTGTAGATCAGCCGGTAAGAAATCCGAAAATCTTTCATTCATCATATTTTTCCAAGTATCAAAAAAGCCAATATTCAATAGTCCTTCCATGTTAGTGAAACCATATAACATAGGTAAATTTTTATAGTTGCCATTCTTCAGTATACTCAGAGGAGATTCTGATAGGAAAGCTCCGTATGTATCAGACTCAACACACGGAGAAAATAATAGGGTAGCATCAGTCCTGTTCGCAAACGCATCTCTTGTCAATAAGTCAATTGAAGCTGTCGTATAGATCCGTTCTAAATCAGTTATATCATCTATGATAGCTAGTTTGTCCAGCTCTTTGGCATGCGTTTTGGCAATCTCAAGAGGATCCCTCTGGATTGCAAATGCAGCAAGGCTGCCAGTGCTTTCAGGTATTACTCGGTGAAATAATCCTTCGGATTTGATCTCGCTACCGGGACACTGGTGAAGTGCATAAGCAGCACACTGGGAACAGTCGGCTAACCAGCGCAAGATAAGACCGATTTTTATAAATTACGAAGAGAAGACAAACTAAACTTACGGCCAGTTACTGGATAGTAATCAAACAGAAGCTGTCAAGAGGAGCCTGCACGAAGTCAATCTTCATGCTAGTAGACCACTTCGAAATTGAGAACTACGACGAGGCAATCGCGAACGAAGATTAGAATGGACCAACAAACATTTAGCTTGACACGATCGCCAACGGTCCAAAATGCTATTCTGGTATACTTGACGTGAAATCCGCCTACAAGATCTCTAAGAAGTCCTAGCATATGAAGTTGTCACAATCATGTTCCTCGAAGAAAAATTGTTATTTAATATATTAAATGATTGTGATACTTAATATAATTTGATATAAATTAGTATAAGAATTGTATGGTATAAAATAAAATGTATGAATAATAATTAATATAATTTAATGTAAACTGTATATGTAACTGTAATATTGAGTATAACCATTTAAATTGCAATGCCTTAACAGGCAACTAAGTTCTAAGAACGTACCTTATGTTAACATCTTCAAAATTACATAATTTTGAAGATGTTAACATAAGGTACTACACTTAGTTCGCAATAAAGAATTTGAATTTGAATGTTATGGGAGAAAATGCGCTTAACTGCTGCAAAATTCCGTACGTGGTTTTGGCATCTGTAATCCGACCACAATGGTTGCAAATAGGTCAAGATTTTATTCAATACATAACTGTGCCTAGATACAGCAACACCCACCAGCAAAATAATGTGGCGTCCCAGGTTTATGCATTTTCATATGAGCATTCTTTATAAAAGTTGTTGTAGTTTGTTCTTAATATACCAATAGTTATAATATCCTTAGATTGTCTTGAAGTACACATACTTAATACGTACCTAATTTAACAATTTACATAAAACTTTGCGTATATTACAAACGACATTGATAAATGACATAAAAGTTAGAAAACGAAATGCTTACCCAGTTTTTATAAAGTTGTGCCACATTTCACTAACTATCCTCCTCATCTCATGATATTCAGGTGTCGTGAGACTTTCATCTGCGCCATCCAACCAAGCAAACGACTGGGCGACGTGATTAGCACCTCGTACGTCAGTGTGAGGTACCACGGGCTCGTTCTCGTCCGCAAAGGAATATTCATACAAGTAAACTTGGTCATTCCCAGCTACAGCGTGTAGCTTCATAGCCCGAAGCATAGGATAAGTAACCATGACATCCGAGAAATATTCAACGTATCTTAGAATGTTTTCACCGCTAACAGGATTGTCTCCAAAAAAAAAGGTTCTAACTGTTTTGGCTACTTCTTCTCGTTCTGCTTCAGATTCAAACTGTAGATCAGCCGGTAAGAAATCCGAAAATCTTTCATTCATCATATTTTTCCAAGTATCAAAAAAGCCAATATTCAATAGTCCTTCCATGTTAGTGAAACCATATAACATAGGTAAATTTTTATAGTTGCCATTCTTCAGTATACTCAGAGGAGATTCTGATAGGAAAGCTCCGTATGTATCAGACTCAACACACGGAGAAAATAATAGGGTAGCATCAGTCCTGTTCGCAAACGCATCTCTTGTCAATAAGTCAATTGAAGCTGTCGTATAGATCCGTTCTAAATCAGTTATATCATCTATGATAGCTAGTTTGTCCAGCTCTTTGGCATGCGTTTTGGCAATCTCAAGAGGATCCCTCTGGATTGCAAATGCAGCAAGGCTGCCAGTGCTTTCAGGTATTACTCGGTGAAATAATCCTTCGGCTGACTTCGAGAGCATTAGTAGATTCACTGATGCTGAACCCGCACTCCAGCCTCCAAGAGTGACATCACCAGGGTTACCGCCGAAGCTGGCAATGTTCTTTTGTACCCAGCGCAGCAATGCCACCTGATCCTTCATACCAGCATTGCCTGGTGCGTCCTTGGTTCCGAGACAAAGAAACCCGTGAATGCCGAGACGGTAGTTAAACGTGACCATGATGACATCTTTCTTTTCCCTCACAAACTGTGTTCCTGGGAATATGTCACCAAAGCCTCCTGAAAACCCTCCCCCGTGAACATACACAAGAACTGAAAGGTTTCTCTCAGAGGTTTCCGGCACAAACACATTAGCAACTAGACAATCTTCTTTCAGCTCTTCATTGCCTGGAAACATGCCACTCATATAATCGCTCTGAGGACATACGACAATCTTGTCATTGGTTGCATCAAGCGGTTCTGACCACGTTGGCGGTGGAAGAGGTTCCTGGAACGTAAAGAAGTATTTAGATTTGTATTTGGGAGCCAGTAAAATAAACATTTTTGAAAACTAGCACTCTCGTCATAGCAGTTAAGAAACATAGACAAGTGAAGTAAGTGAAGATACTTAAACAATAAGAATTAATTTAAAATCACCTTGAATCTATTAACGCCTTCAGGTCCTGTTGCGTAGGGTATGTTGTAAAAGGTGTATAGACCTCCATTGGGATGCTTGCGTCCGCGCACCGGTCCTTGCTTAATTTTCACTTGCAGCCATTCGTCGTCAGCAAGAACAGCCGTCCCGCACAAAATAATCACACACGCCCACCACTCCATTGCTATGACTAAGGACTACATCAACATCTGCAATTTTACTCAATAAATAGATATCTTTATCTTTTCATGGTTTATGATTGTCATATTTTCACAATCAAAAACCAGTAATGAATTGATCATAGATTATTTAAAATGATTCTTTTGATAAACTACCGGATCTGTTAAAATAATGTATGATCTGCATACCAGATAAATATTGATTTTACTGATATAATTTTATTTGTCAACATTCCTGATTATAAAACCAATCACGTTCTCATGTGATTGAAATCTCGTTCTGCATCTACATAAATACACACTTTGACTGTAAGTGTATGGGGTATGATAGGTAGGTACCTATCATACCATCAGGATGCGAACCATTGGGTAATAGAAAACAAAATACCAGATCGTAGAAAGATTTCTGAGAAGCGATACCAAAAAAGAAAAGAAGCATAATTCCTTCCTGTAACCTGATTTTATTGATGGGGTGGCGATAGGCAAGGAGTTGAGGAACCTTTTCCAAGTTAACAACCTTCAGTTATTCGGTTGCAAAAAATAATTCGGTGTTTGGGAAAATAATTATGAATCTTGCCGAGGAGAAGCAGTGGTGGCCCAGTAGTAACGGCGGCGACTTACAAGTTGTAGATCGTGGGTTCCAACCCAGGCAGGCGCTTTACTTTGTGTAAATTATTTCATCATCACTGCTCACAAAATGGTGAAGGAAAACATTATGAGGAAACCGGCATATCTCAGGACAAAAATTTCGAAGACATGTGACATCTAACAATCCGCGCTGGGCTCGCATGGTGGCCCATTTCCTCTTACAGAGAGAAGGCCTGCATGCACAACGAACCATCTGGGAGTGAAAGTATACAACCTACTCTTTTTTTTTAATTCGGTAATATCAATATAGTAGCAACCCTAGTGATACTGTCAAGTTTAGCTGTCAATTTTCGAAACGGTGGGAGTGGCCCTTCTGTATACTTTCTATTTTGTGATCTTAAGCTTCACATTCTTTGAAATCGCGCATTGTTTTTTTTGAGTTCTGAGTGGTCGGTCCGATTTTCTAACAAATCTGCTTACAATGCCATTATGAGCATTTTTTACTTTAGAGTTTGGCACAAGCTTCTACAGAATTTGATGTTCCAAATTCAAATAACTTTACTGTTTTGGGAGTTTCATACAACTTTACCTCACTTAGGCCCAGTTTCTTGACTACTACTACAGATAAAAACCTGAGCTGTAATAGGTAATGCTTTACTTTACGTTGAGATTGCATGATATGTAATTGAACATTGTCGAGTAGGTGGTGTGTAAATACATTACCAGCCTAACTGTCTCACTGCAGGGAAAAAATATTGAAGTGAAATTAACAAGAATTCATCCAAATAAAAAATTAAGTAGCGGTAACAAACACGTATTGCACGGATTTATTACTATGCGCAAAAAGATAAAGTGTAGGTGACTAATCAGTAAACTGACCAATTATAATTAATCAAATTAAGTAATAATCTGTATATCGTATCAAGGCTGGCCTATAGATGCAAACCATCGGGAAGTCAGTTTCATATATATACATTCCGCTGTATCCAGCTAAACAAGAAGCCAACTCCAACAGTAGGGAAAAGGCAAGACAGGTTGATTTACGTAATATTACGTCGTGTTTTTTTTTAACTTAATTTACGATTACTAGATCACTATCGAGCATACTATCGGTGGAACTGTATCAATGGGTACTATCTTTTTATTGATAAGACACCTATCACCTGTACGATCAATAATAAACATCTGTACAGTGATAACAAAAACACACACCTAATTATAATTTAGAAGATATAAGAATACTTTCGTATCTAATTTGATTTAATTGATAAAGAATATCACAAGAAGTCACGCTGCACGCACATTTTAAAATATCGATAAACAAGTATCTATTCCCCTTGGTGTACCTACTACCGTGTACCTATTGGACCTAGCACTTATTGGAATTCTCTAACTGAAATGTGTACCTTTTTATGTAGTTGATACAGTTCTGTACAGGCTGTAATGGTCGTGATCACATTTAAAAAAATGCTTATGCGTCTCCAACGAACACATAGAGAATTCACAAAAAAAAACCATCTGCCATACAAGTTTCGGTCAGACTTTTCATACAACTTTGGTTTCCAATTCCCAAAAGAAATTGGATTTTGTATTTTCCATAAAATACAAAATCCAATGTTTTTGGGCATTGCCTGTGTCTTCCTTGGACAAACTCGTTTCTATCAAAAATATTATCTCACCTAGCCGTTACACCCGGTATTTTAAGAGTTCGTCGCGTATTGGTGTAAGCTGATGCTAAGGTTAAATGTCAACTGTCAATTACAGCATTTGTAAAGTTTCAATTTACGATGAAATATTGTCAAAAGTAGTAAACAAATAAATTTCTCTGACTTAACTTAGCACGTCGATCAGAACAAGTTGTTTCGTGACAGTACCCCATTCAAACAAGTATTGCCTTTGCATTTAATTATATCAACGCTGTTATTAAATTGTGTTCCAATATAATATCAACACTGTTAAAAAAGAGGCACGAAATCGTTTTTAGGGAAGCCTATTTACACTGTATCAAGTATAGTAATGTTACTGCACAAAAATATTAGTGTTTATGTTAACCAATCTCGCCTTAACGGGTCATCGTATTTGCATGAAATTTGGCACACGGGTTCAACATGACTAGAATTTGGACATAGGATACTTTTTATCCCGGTAGTACGTGCTCGTGGGTTTTTTTTTTGCTTACACGAGATAAAAACCGCTGGTGAACTACTTAGATATATACAAGGTGAGTTTTTCAAGTGGGCGTGGATGGCCAAATCCGAAACTATAGGATATAGCGAAAACATCCTCAAAAGAGTCACGAAGCCGACTTTGATGAAAACTAAAACTGCATCATTCTTAAAAAAATATATTTCTTGGCAGGAAATGAAACCTTTGATTTTGAAAAAAAAACACTCGCTGTATTATTGCTCCATCGGATAGTGTCGCTAATAAGAATCAATTTCTGGTAAGTAATGTTATACGGCAAACTAGAGGTAATACCTCATTTTAAACAAAATACCTATTTTATTCTAGGAAATCAACAGACTCGAATCATGAAAATCACGTTTCACTACATGAAAAAATCTTTGGAGAATATTTTAAACGGCATCAAAATAATTGGAATGCCGAATGCAGTACAATGCTTGAATTATCGAATCTGGCTATCTACTGAAAATAATGACCATCATTTCGAAAAATTTGACACTTCCGGTTTAATATACTAGGTGAAGTAAATGAGTATTTTGTTAAAAAAGGAGGTGTTGCCTCAAGTTTGCCGTATATAGTTACTTCCCAGAATTTGATATGACACTATTGGGTGGTGTAATAATACAGCAAAGTGTTGTTTATTTTCAAATTCAGCGATTTTGATTCCTTTGGAATATTGATATGGGGGTCATTGCCCATGTATTTTGTAACTTGCCATTTATAACCTCGTTAAATATCACCTGTAATTGTGTACTTTTTGACAAATAAATATATTTTCAACACATTTGCTCGTAAAGTGAGCTTTACGACATCGCTTTTAGGTCTATAAACCGAACTATAACAAACACGTGCGTAATAACATTACACACTAGTGCGTAATAGAAATATCCCTACAAAGTTGAATTAGTACCTTTCTGCAAGTTATATGCGAGTAAACAGAGCATTTTCAATTTACCCGGGTAATACAGTTTTTTTTAGTAACAACAAGTTTTATGCCGCTGAAAATCCATATACATTTTTAGAATGAAGAAATGTGTACATCCTTAATTATTATTAAAATTATTCATAATTCGCATTAATTAGTTACTTTATCAATTAAAATTATAATTTTCAAGTAGGCTGTATGTACTTATCTTGCATTTGGCGCGTGAAAAATAAAGCTTGCGCGACATTACCAATAATTTTCATTTTCTTTTTTATAGTATTTGTCGCTGTGGTAAATTATTTTATAAATGTTAAGTATTCGTGCAGAATATTAACATTTTTGATAGAGTTTAGTATTAACTCCGCCAGAAATACTAAATGAGCTGCCTACGATAGTTTTCCACAATGGACGAGCAAGTTGAAAATATGTTTTTGGCGTATTATCTGAACTCGCCAATACATAAAAGCCTATTCCTGGTGGTGCTCAAACATGGTGTTGATATCAAAACGTACTGTAACCTGATGGCATTTATGAAGAGACGGCTCGGGCGCATATATTGGTCGCAAATCTAATGTTTTGTTACCAGCCGACGTTAAAAAGTTTTTAAAAGAGGCTCCGGATAGTCAGTGCCTAGCAACAAAGGTACGTAGAATATCATTAATCTAAACGTATCTAAATAATTGCGTAACCTTAGCATAACTTCTTAAAAACGAATTAATTGATTTCGTTGCAGTTTGCCTTAATATTCGGTGTTATTGGTGCGTGTAGACGACAAGAGCTTCATAATATTACATTAAAGGATGTAGAAACCCGAAATGTATTTGTCGCCGACATTTACATGAGAAGAAAACGAAAGTATCTACTAAAGAAGTGGCAAGCACCAATGTAACACAAACTGTGAAATCCAATATCGCTTTGAAAATTGTACGTTCACTAATTGTTTTAATAAATAAACGATATAAGCAATACATGTTTGTTTTTTCCTCGCAAATGTGTTGAAATACGAATACTGCAACCCACAGCCTCGTGTGTAATGAGCAACTTAGCTCACTTGTATCATATTATACTATAGTATATTTATATCACGTTATTAAAGCTATTAAGCACGAAAAGCGGCCGATCTCACGACTGACTTTAATAATGTGTAGGCACTTAGATAGTACACAGTCTAGCTACTAGCAAGATCATTAGATTGTTGTTACATTGCTGCATCTATGCAATCTAGAATATGACTAGCAGCTATTTAACCGTGCGTTTGATCCGGGATATACTTTTCTATAAGTGAACATTTTTTCGAAATCAGATCAGTTCCTGCTTCTATAGATTAGAAAACCATCCATTTATCCGTTATAAAATTAGTCAGTTAATTATATAATTAAAGCTATGCGGAAGGTGCAGGTGATTGGCACCTGCACCTGCCACGAACTGAACGTCAAAATTGACAAAGCTGTTAAAGTACCCACATTGGGTCCGACAAAATATAAAACTAAATAGTCAGTCAACAAGAAAGGAAGAAGAAGAATTAAGATCAGGATAAAATATGTCTTAATTACCTTATTATCTATTACTTTAATAATGCTCGGATTGAATACTTATGAACCGACGATGGAACTGAATACTTTCTCAAATCGACCCGTATAATATTGTCACCATACATGGTTCCTAATTTTCATTAGAATCACCACTAAACGATCGCTTGGCCGGTATATTAAAGAATCATGAAAATGAAAAATAAATAAAAATGTAAGTAGTTAAGTGCCTCAAAATGGGAATAAATGATTTTCATGGTAATATCTACCATAACGTAAAAAGGGAAAAAAATATCAATTAAAAATAGTTACCGACTTGCGAAAGGTAACTATACCTACTAATGATACGCATAAAATATAATATATTCTCATAATTTACATTGTGATAAAGATATTCAGCATAATGATCATTACGCATAGTATTATTAGGCATAAATGTTTTGCCATAATGTATATTGCCATAATACTGTTGGCATAATAATGATGATGCATAATGTTATAAATGCATAATTATATTTACACATAATGACAAACAAACATGTTCGCGACTCAAGGGTAGCCCGAGGGCCACCCCGCTGCACCTTAACCTAATTCAATTGAGTCTTTATATCATATATCTATACCAATAATATAAAGAGGAAAGATTTTTTTGTTTGTTTGTTTGTTTGTTTGTTTGTACCGAATAGGCTCCAAAACTACTGGACCGATTTCAAAAAATCTTTTACCGTTGGGAAGCTACTCTATCCCTGGGTGACATAGGCTACTTTTTATCCCTGTATTCCCACGGGAACGGGAACTACGCGGGTGAAACCGCGAGGCGTCCTCTAGTTATACTTAAATCAATTTATAAAAATAAAAAAAATATCGAAATGTCGAAGTACAGAGTATCGATTGTCCTATATATCGATATTAAAATACTTGTACGTTGCTTCTGATACTTTAAATTAGCTTCTGCAACGTTGCCGGCTCTGCGGGTAGTGCAACCCAAGTGCCCTTACGTAACAAAGGATAGGCACCCATGCTTACCTCCGCAGCAACGGCTTGCTGATGCCTAAGCTTTGTTACAAAGTATGAATATGGTAATAAAATATCGTTCTCACATATATGTATGTATTTTTCCAACGAGATTATTGTAACCAAATACTTGTAAAACACATTTTTTTAAAAAAAGAGTAAGTGTGGAGTTTCTTGTCCGTTCTTCTCCATAACAAGCTACATTTCCGAATGGACGGTAGAATCAATTATTATTACTTTTTTTTATATTGACGTTCGAAAGTGCCGCTCAATGGCCTAATTGAATAAAGAAATTTTGATTATTGATTTTGATTTTGAAAAGTTATGCGAAAACATTATGCCACACAATATTATACCTAAAAATGGCTTTGATGTTTTGAACTAGTATCGTCCTAATATTGACTGTATTTTTGGTTTGATTTCTGTAAGACTCCCAACAGTAATTAATTTATGTTAAGTCTTGATTTAGTCATGTAAGTGAATTACTTTTTGTGTTCTTATGGGAATAAAGATATCTCAAACCTCAATAATACCAGCCTGTTACTGTCCCAATGCAGGGCAAAGGTCTCTTCTCCTACAGAGAAGGCACGAGCATAGATCACTACGTTTGCTTAATTGCGCAATTGAGACTTACATTAACTATAAGTCCAGGTTTCGTCACGATGTTACCTTCACCGTTATTTGTGATGTCCAAGATAAACTTAGAACGTACATATGAATTTGAAAAAGTCACATTGGTGCTTGCCCGGATTTGAACCACTGGGCCACCACAAAACTCAAAACCTCAACAATTTACTAAAATCTGATGTTTTTGATTATGCCTTATTTATATCCTGACATGCATATTTAGTTTCGATGTTTCAAATCTGCCAGTCGTCCCGCGACGGCACATTTTTTATTTCATTTTTAAATTGGGTGATTATCTTTACGTGACTTGTTATAATGATAGAATTTTCATCATAAGTCGTATCCGTATCTGTTTAAAGTATCCTCACTATTTGCGTATGTGATTAAAAGTTGTTTTAATTGGTTATTTCATAATATTTTTATTGACAAGTCCCCATTCTAGATGTTTCTAGACATAATAAAAAACTGTGACTTGCTCATACCGATATGAAGCCGGAAATGAGTGTCAAGGTACAACATCAGATTTTGTATTGCACGAAGTATGATGTAAGTTGGTCTACTTATCCCATACCCAGTCCAGAGGAACCCAGTGACGCACAGTTTGTCTTTGACTTTTCTTGTATGCATAGTAATTATTAGCATACATAGCATTTCGCTACAAGACTTATCGGTTTAACCTATTTTTTTGTGTTTTGTCAAACTGGGGGCCTACTAGGCGTTATTCCTGTTCTGTGGGGCCTACCATGAACAGGAAAACCTACCTTATAGCAGGTCAATTTTAGACGAAAAAAAACCTGTCATGCTAATTTGTACCTTAAGCGCACCAAGTTGCAGGCTAGCCAGCGTTTACGTGATCTAAACGAGTGAGTGACTACGTCACAGCATTTCAGCAGCCTGGCCTGCAACTTATCCTTACCATCAAGTGTTTTTTGACATTTATACATTCAACAATTGAACTGCCCTGCCTTGTGAAACTAGCTTTTATTGTCCTGTTTTAATTAAGTGTATATACAAAAATTATTGTAAAAAATTGCATAAAATTTATTTCGTACTTTATATCAATGTATTGTAAAAAAGAAAAACCTCTCTAAGCACTGTGTTTACCGTTTTATTTTAGATGTGTGATGAAGATGAAATTTTTGAGTTTCTCGAGGACAATTGTCGTGGTAATAACATTAAACAAAATGCAAAAGTTCAAAGAAATATTTTACGAAACTCGATTAAACCATTACTATAAGTTCACTAAAGAGCTTGCACTTGAGCTCTGTAATAAGCTTAGCTTTCATACCACGTCCTACGAAATCAACATATTAGTCGATTGAGGTCATGGTTAGTAGATACTAACCTAACTTAACTTACTAACATGGTAATCATCATCATATTATACTTGATGCTATGCGTACCTATTTGATTTCAGGTTTTTGCATTATATGTATGAATGAAGGGCTCGGTCATGACGGCAACATATTGGCGTTAGATGTTCCTGCCAGTGGGGCTTCGGCTAGATTCGTCAGGTCCCCCTCAGGCTCCTACGTTACTCAATATGTAAAAAATGTGTAATTAATTAATAAAGTTTTATAGCAGTCGCAAGGATTTCATCTGTGCTCCTCACAGAACAGAAAAGACGCCTTCTAGTGCTCCTAGATGCCCGCGACGTCTACGAGAATGTCCAGGCAGCACACAACTTATACTGATGAACATCGTCAGCCTGCTCCCGATTATAAGGTTGGAGACCTGGTTCTGCTGAAAACTCAAGAGGCTAATGATACTGGAAGAGGACAGACACCTAAGTTCATCCCTCGCCCCGACGGAACATACAAGGTCCATGTTAGCCCAAACGCGAGGACGTTCGTTAAGGTTAGAGGAGGAGGCTGTAATACTCAGTATGGACGCCTACGGTCAGGGTAGCCGCAGGTAAAGAGAGCACGTTAACTGATGGCTGCAAGAGGTTAGACCATGCGCTCCTCCCCATGCCGTTGCGCGGGGCCCGCTGGCCTGCCAGTCGCATTCGATTCGAGTCGCGTTCGCTAGATAGATCGGTTATTATTTATTTATTATATACTTTATTGTACACCACAAAAAAAAAACATACAGGACAAACGTTCAAATATACAAGTGTACAATGGGCGGTCTTATCGCACTAGGCAATCTCTTACAGACAACCTTTGGATGGACTGAATGATAGGAGAAGAATTTAGGGTTGTCAGTGTACAAAATATCAAAAATAATATTACTTAGACTTAATAACATACAATACATACATACAATATTACTTAATATACTAATACATATCAAATATATAACAGAGAAAGGAGAAGAATAAAAATTATAGTGAAAGGTAATGCTCCTTCACCATTTTCTTGAACGTTGGCAGTGTTTGAGCACGTCTCACTTCAATAGGTAATACATTCCACAACCGAGCTGCTTGAATCGTGAAAGATTTGTCAAAGAAGGAAGTGGAATGCATACGAATACTTACGTTCTTTGAGATAAAAAGGAGTAAAAGGATTAAAAAGCACATTATAAAGCAAAGAAAGTATGTGGGCATTCCGGCGAAGGCGAATAGGAAGCCATTTGAGCTTAGTACGAAATTCGGAAACGTGATCATACTTGCGCAAGCCAAATATGAACCTGATACAGAGATTTTGAAGTCGCTCAAGCTTGTCCAATTGGTCTTGGGTGAGATCAAGATAGCTGGCGTCAGCATAGTCTAGAATAGGTAGAAGAAGAGATTGTGCTATCGCAATTTTAGTGGTGATGGGAAGAAAATTACGAAGACGTCTCAGGGAACCCGCAGACGCAAACAGTTTTCGACCAACTTCCTGCAGTTGTTTGGTCCAGGAAAGGGTGCTGTCGATATAAATCCCCAAATTCTTCACAATATGATTTATAGGAATAATAGTATTATTGAAAGAAACCTGGGGAAGTATCGACCAATCGATCCTAGAGACAGTCCGGGAACTACCAACAACCGTTACCTGAGTCTTCGTTGGGTTGATCTTCAACCCGAAATCAGTGCTCCAGTCACCTATTCGAGCCAGGTCTGTATTAATTGTCTCAATGGCATTAGATAACTCTCCGAGAGAGGCTAGGGTATAAATTTGGAGATCATCAGCATATAGGTGGTAGAAAGAAGAAAGTCGTTGAGTGATAGCATTAATAAAGAGTGCGAAGAGAAGAGAAGATAAAACGCCACCCTGCGGCACACCGGCAGAGGTATGACACCAAGAGTAGAAAGATTCATCAGTGCAAATACGCTGCCGACGGCCAAACAGGTAACTATGAAACCAGTCAATTACCGGAGGAGATATGTTAAAAGAGCATAGGACGCCAAGCAAAATGTCGAAGTCAACAGTATTGAAGGCATTGCTAAAGTCAAGCAGAGCAAGTACTGTTAACTTCCCCATATCCATGCCTGACCTGATATCATCCGTAATGTGCACAAGTGCTGAGGTAGTGCTGTGGCCACGTCGAAAACCAGATTGGAAAGGATTTAAAAGATTGTGCTTGGAAAGGAATGTGTTAAGCGGTTATTTACAGTTCTAGATCGTTATATTGTACCTTTAAGTCTTAGTTGTACGAATAGTTTAAGTGATACTGTTGTTAGCGTGTAAGATCGCCCGTACACAAAGTGTTGTTAGAGATTAAAGTGTTTTATGGTTGCATGAACTGAAATCGTTTTATTAGGACGCCTGCACCCTTGTATTAGTTAATTAATTAATCATTAATATTGTCACGGCTTGCGATTGTGAGTGGACAGTATCTGCCAAAAAAAGATCGTTATTTGCTCATGTGCTTCGGATTATTTGATTAATTATAATTGGTCAGTTACTGATTAGTCACCTACACTTTACAATAAATCCATGCAACACGTGTTACCTAGGTGCTACGTAATTTTTTTGGATGAATTATGAATTCAATTCAATAAAGTTTTTCCCTGCAGTGAGACAGGCTGGTATTATTATTTACATATATTTGACATTTCTCGGGACCCTGGGGTTCAAGACCATTGTAAGGCGTGCACAAAGAGATCTAACTATGAAAATGAGAGATAGAAGCTAACATTATGAAGCTTGGCCAAAATATGCCTCATTTGCAGCAAGCGGACCTTTTAGTAAATAAAACAATCCTGCAGCTATGGGTTGGGCAATCTATAGTGTTTGGCTGCGACTTCAAAAGCGATCCGTTTGTTGGGAACGTCAATGTTCAAACTGCAAATTCCCCAACAGCGACCGCTTGAAGCTGTCGGCTCTGAATGATTCAAGCAGTCTATTCAGTGGACACGCTTAGTTTGTAGGCTATTGCGATAACCGACAGACGATAGATATCTGCCGCAGGACTGTTTAAACAGAAGGTGGGTTCCCGCATTGTTGAGGTGAGAGATTGTGAGGGGGGGGGGGGCTCAGTAGCCGTGACTTGGTCACCCACGGTGAAGCGAAGACGAACCTGAAGAGGGGCCGCTCGTCAGGGCCGGATGGTAGGAGGCCGTGGCGAGAGAGGAGTGCCGGTATTACGGTGCGCCGCTCTCCCTACCCTCCGCGGCCTGGATGGGATCGCCACCGTCTGATGGCGGACGCGGAGGGGCCGCAGGGGAGGAGCAGTGTTGGTATAGCGTTGGCCGCTCTCCCTATCCCCTGCGGCTGAAAAATAGTACCTATGTGGTGGGACTACTGACCTGACCCGTCACAGGGGGACCAAGCGTGCCATATACGGGGTTGTCTGGCGCACATATGCTGGTTTGGTTCCTGGGGCGGTCACGGCGTACAATGTGTTCTGATGCACCGGTGATGTGGGGTACTCCCCAGAGCAGGGTCCGATGACGGAGAACTGGAGTCCCACATAACTGCACTATATACCCGTGGTAGTGCAGTATGTATGAGCATTTCTCAAAGTAAAAATTTAAATAAATGACTGTTCAATCCAGTTATTATTAGTCTGAGGTTCAATCAGTAGAGCCCTTTGGTTATATTGTAACGGGCCAAAACATTTTGCGAACCACTATGCCATAATTTTGAAGCATTTGGAACATCACTGCTATATGGGAGTTTTTGATATAGTGGTACACACTAGTTTACTAAAGGCAAAAAAAAACTTCTTATCTGAGTCGGTCTTGCTCTTTGTTGTTTTTTTTTTTAAATTGTTCAGCACATTACCGCAGTGTATCAAGTTTAAGCAGTGTATCAATAATTCCTACATTCCGGTTATTCCAGAAACAGAAATTTAAGAAGAACGAATATAAAGAGAACTCAAACTACATTTTTAAATTTTATTTTGGGCTTATTTTTATTACATTCCTTGTAAAATTAATAGCAAAAACTGTCATCAATAATCTAACTATTAAACTCTATTCTACCACCATCCTTTTCGTAAGATAGAACAGAGTATATAAACAAATAAATAAAAAATGGTCTTCGGCGCCATACTACTAGCACTACTGCGTGGAGGTACTGCATCCAGGTAGTGTTTTTCATAGATTTCATCCCAGAAGCGAGTGCGTTCTTCCAATGGCACCCCACGTAGTTCTAGTGTCTCATTCAGAAACATGTGTGGTGACCTGTCCGCGTCTGCTGCCAGCCATGTAGGCAGCGATGATCCTTCAGGCACTGGTGTCCTATAAAGTTAAAACGAAGTTAGACAACATCATTATAGTAATAAAAAGTTTTGTAGAGCAATTATCAACAATTTGATGTATTCGCATTATGGATATATAAAAAAATATTTATATATTTTATATATTATTATAGTAGATTATTAACCAAGGGCTGTATGACATCAATTGCATACGAGGTTTTTGGCGCCTGAGCGAAGCGAAGGCGCTAATTAACCCGAGTATGCAATTGATGCTTACGCCCGAGATAAATACTCTGCTTTACATATCGATTGTGAGGTAAGTAAACAACAAGACAGCAGGTTTCAATGAACATTTATTAAGAAGAAAAAAATGTGTATTTAATTAAAATTAATAGTAAAATTATTACAATTTGTAAGAGATATGGTCACGTTCTTTTTAGGAATATTTATAGTTTGAATATGAGTTTGTGATGATAAGACTTGAGTTTGAGTGACTTGAGGTTCTTGCATCGTAAATGGCGGCAGTTGACTGGTACTATTTTCTTCATTAAAAAATGGCTCAGATGATGTGCTTTGACGTGGTGATTTCAAGTTTATATTTTCTGTTATTTTAGAAGTAATTTTGCTTTTGTTTGCAATCGAATCTTCGATATAACCTTCGGCCACTTTGCTGGACTTCCAGCCGCCGTGCCTTTTTAACAGAGTGAGGTTGGCTCCCGAATCAGCCAATAGAGTCGCTGATGTTCTGCGAAAGCAATGCCCGGTGTATAACTCTACGTTACTCAGTTTTAAATATGTGGCTATTTGCTTTGGCATGCCTGTAAATTTGTTTTTTCCTATTACTTGTCTGTGGCATTTTCCTTTACTGTAATTAAGAAAAAAACGATTTGTATCCACGTTTTCAGGCCGAAGAGCTTGATATTTTTCAACATAATTTGCAAATTCTTCATGCACAACAAATGACCGGTCAATTTTAGTTTTCGTGTTAGGCAGTTTTATGAGTAGTAATTTGTTATGTTTTTCTACATTTTCTATTGTCAAGTTTGTCAATTCCACGGTTCTGCAGGCTCCCGATATCCCAAAAATTAGAACAACCTGTAAAAAAGACATAAGTTGTATTAAAGGCACCAAATTCGCATAGTACTTTTGTGAAATATTTTGGTAACTTATTAAAAAGGGCAAGTAAATACGTAGGTACCTTTATTGCTAAATAAATTTCATCCGGAGCTTCATTTAAGAATTTCTGTACTTCTTCTGCAGTAAATACCTTCGATTTCTTGCTTTTAAAGCCGTCAGACTGCCTTTTCAAGAAAGCAGTAAGTTTAGAAAAATCTTTCAAATTCACGTCATGTTTTGTCATCATTGTAGATTTTAGCATGGAATAAAAGCACCATAAACTGGAAGGTTGTAGCCTCTTAAATAATTCATCAAAATATGATATAAAAACACTTTCAGAAAGAGATTTCACTTTTTTTTCTGACCGCCATTTCATAAATTCGTCGTATGCCTTTACATATCTTTCTTTCGAGTTCGGCGGTAATATATTTTCGACAACTGTTTTTGCCCTTTCTTTAATAAAATCGGGCGTTAGATCTATGTCTTCGTCACTAGACATGTTTAAAACTTTTGAAAAAGAACTCAAACAAGAAAATTAATTATTTTCGCGATGCTTTCGCGCCTACTAGTAGACTGCCTTTTTTTTTTTTTCACGCACGCAAGCGCGTCAAATCTTGCTGGCCAGTTTGATTTTTAAATCGATTCCATCTAACATACGATGTGGAAACAAATAGTTCCATATTTAAAATAAAATCTTTATAAAATAAATTGTCTAGATTCCGATTCGAGTAATTAATGGATACCGAGAAAAAAAATATTAACTTTTTAAAAATATTCTTCGTGCAGTATGAGTATGACAGTTCTTTTTTCAAATTCCAAAACCTATGCTGTAATGATAGTCATACACCCCGGCATTCAGGGGTGTAAGGGTGTACTTACAGAGCAAGAGATATGTAAAATATATTAAAACAAATGCTTCTTTATTTATTATTTTCATGCTAACCCAGTTTTCATAAAGTTGTACCACATGTCACGTACTATCTGCCTCATTTTCTGATATTCAGGAGTCGCGAGACTTTCATCAGAACCATCCATATTGTCCAACCAAGCCATTGATTGAGCGCAGTGATCAGCACCTCGTACGTCAGTGTGAGGTACCACGGGAGTGTTCTCGTCCACAAAGGAATAATCATACAAGTAAACTTGATTGTTGCCATTCTCAACGTATAGCTTCACAGCCCGAAGCATAGGACCAATAAACATGACATCCGAGAAGAAGTCAACGTATTCAAGGACGTTGTCATTGCTAACAGGATTATCACCGAAATAAAATCTCCTGACCCTAGCGGCCACTTCTTCTCGTTCTGCATCAGATTCAAACTTTAGGTCAGCCGGTAAGAAATCAGAAAACTTTTCATTCATCATATTTTTCCAAGTTTCAAAAAACATAATACGCAACAGTCCTTCCATATTGGCATAACCATATAGAATAGGTAAGTTTTTGTAGTCCCCTTTCTTTATTATAGTCAGAGGAGAATCTGTCAAGAAGGCTCCGTCTGTATCACGTTCTATACATGGGGAAAATAAGAGGGTGGAATCACTTCTTTTGTCAAAAGTATCTCTGGTCAACAAGTCTATTGAAGCGGTCTTATAGAAATGTTCTAAAGAGTCAGTATCTTCTACGATAGCGAGTTCGTTCAGCTCTTTGGCATATGTTTTAGCAATCTCAAGAGGATCTCTCTGGATTGCGAAAGCCGCAAGATTGCCACCGCTTTCTGGTATGGCTCTATGAAATAATCCTTCAGCTGACTTCGAGAGCATTAGTAGATCCACTGATGCAGAACCCGCGCTGTTGCCTCCAAGAGTGACATCATTAGGGTTACCGCCAAAGCTGGCGATGTTTTTTTGTACCCATCGCAGCAGCGCCACCTGGTCTTTCATGCCAGCATTGCCTGGTACGTCCTCGGTGCCGAGACAAAGAAAACCGTGAATACCGAGACGGTAATTAAACGTGACCATGATTATATCTTTCTTTTCTCTAACAAACTGTGTTCCTCGAAATACTTCACCAAAACCCGCTACAAAACCTCCCCCGTGCACATACACGAGAACTGAAAGGGTGTCAGGTACAAATACATTAGCAACTAGACAATCTTCTTTCACATCTTCATTGCCTACCATTACGTAACTCATAAAATCATTCTGCGGACATACGACAATTTTTTCATTAGTTGCATTAAACGGCTCTGTTTCCGGCCATTTTGGCGGCGGGAGAGGTGCCTGGAACGCAAAAATTATTATCAGATTTGTTGGCATTTGTAAACTAATAAATCTTTAGGCTCCTAGCGATTTTCGTAGTTTTGAAAAAACGAGATTCATATATAGAAAGTTGACGACAGATTTGGTAATGTCTTTTGCTCTTCTGGTGAATATGTTAGTAAGAATCAAATCAATAGATGAGGTCAACCTAAATTCCATCTTCGGCATAGATGCGGTAATGATACATAAAAAATTAAGACTAATTAAAAAGCACCTTAAATTTGTTTACGCCTTCCGGCCCGGTGGCGTAAGGTATGTTATAGAAGGCGTATAGACCCCCGTGAGGGTGCTTGCGCCCGCGCACCGGTCCTTGCTCAATTCTCACTACCCGCCATTCGTCGTCAGCAAGAACAGCAGTCACGCACAACAGAACCACACACGTCCACAACTTCATCGCTACGACTAAATACTACTTCACAATCTGATGAGTTAAACGTGATTTTCGTTTATCTATTGAGATAGATGACTGTATTATCAACCATATTTTATTGATTACTTAATAGTTGATTAGATTTATTGTAATTACTTTGCCAATTATTAAGATGAATAAGGTTTAGTTGCAACTTATGGCTTATCATGAGTAAAACGTCATTAGTCAAAATTTTGCGCAATATTTATCTGATAAAATAAAACATATTATGTTGCAATATTAAAGACCCTGGTTTTTTTTTGTTCGATCCTACTATTCTTCTGTTAACTGAAACACTATCTAGTAGTCGGGGTTAAGGTGTAATATGTGTACGACGTGTCGCCACGACACTACTGGTTTCTATATATTTCTAGGCGAACGTCGGAGTCGCTACCTGCGGCAGGTATTTCATAGAAATACATAAAAACCAGTAGTGTCACGGCGACACATAACCTGCTGCCTGACGTCGGCTAAGCACCTACCTCTAAGGTTTCCCCCCGTGTAACGCCTTAGTGCGAGTCGGATTAGCGCACCGCGGGTTCCGTAGTAGAGGCTTAGATATACTTTGTTCAGATAACTAATTGATGTTTTGATGATAATTACTTGATTAATTGATGGTTCAACTTGCACTTGATAGTTTAAGATACTTAATTGATTGATCACTGTCTCAACTATAAAACTCTGGACTCTGCCTTGACATCAAAAAAGCTGCGATTAAATTTTCATTTAAGCGTAGAATCCGGTACTATTATTTGTCCTCTCATAAATAGTTTGGCCTTTGTCATTTCAGTTATTATATTTTAAACGTATATTATGATAAAAAGTCTTATTTAGAATTTGGTATTTATCATAATATTTACTAGTGTGTGTTTTAGTAATTATTTATGTATTCTATTAGTTAGTTTATGAATTACCGATTTAAATTATTGTTCATATTTATGTATTTTGTACGCCTACCAATGTTGTCTTTTTTAACCCAAATGTTGACCGGTAGAGAATGCCTTGCTGCGTTAAGACGGCGACTAACGCCTTTTTTAGTTTTTTGTACTTCCCTTATTATTCTATGACTCTAAAAAAAAAGTAAAATCAAAGTGTAGATAATTATCTACATTTTAATCTGAGGCTTTTTTGACACTGATACTTTAATCTCAATGACAATTTAATTATAATTAAATTGTCTTTGAGATGGTGTCAATTTCATTAAAATACGCCCAGCAGTTTTGGTGCGATTGTCGTGAGTTTGTCCGTTTTAGAGATAACTTTACAAATTAATTACACTATTTTATACGAATAAAACTCAAAATTTTCTTCGATCAATTTATTAAGAAAATGGTCTTATGTAACATTATACATTTTTTCCAAGAAAATTACGACTAGCCGTTTAGACGTAAATCTCATTTTAAAATCTGCTACTCTGGGGTATCTGCGCCTTAAGCCCGCCTATATGTCAATATCCAATCAATTCAATCATGTACATGAAGTTTAAATCAAAAATCAGTATTATTTTTATCATCGACGACGACGACTAAGTCCGAGTTCAAAAATGGGTATCGCGTGCAGAAGGAATATTAAAATCCTTAAAAATTGGCCACCGTCATCGTTATCTATACCAATATTATAAAGAGGAAAGATTTTTTTGTTTGTTTGTACCGAATAGGCTCCAAAACTACTGGACCGATTTCAAAAATTCTTTCACCGTTGGGAAGCTACTCTATCCCCGGGTGACATATGCTACTTTTTATCCCTGTATTCCCACGGGAAGGGGAACTACGCGGGTGAAACCGCGAGGCGTCCTCTAGTGTATAATAAAAATTTCCCAAGCCCGAGTCTGACTCGCGCACCGTGGGTTTCATCGTACATCTACATTCATAAAAATAATTAGGTAACAATACTGATATTCATGAAGAAAGAAAACATTTTAGTTCTGGAAGTCAGTTTGATTTTTTGTTTCAAAGTTTTTAATTTTATTCTTTTTAGTTTTGGTAGGTATTTCCAATTAACACGATGATCATTTATAGGCAAAATACGAGATGTATTAATGACGATTCCAATAAGCCCAAACACGACTAAGATCCATTTTTTTATTTCAGAGTTCCAGTGCCTACCTTCCGGCTTCATCATCAGATAAGTTCGATGGTGCCATTTTCATCAGTACCATTTATTTATAATAAGTATTTGCTTCATCATATTCGGTTAACTATTCGAGATATCTTATACCGGTGCCATAGTTAGCATAGTTCCAATGGCCATCTGTGGTCTTCTTAATCAGTTCCACTTCACCAAATGATACTTTCTGAGTGCAAATGATTGCATTGTTGATGAAAATAGCAAAATCGCTATATATATGGCTATAATATTTGAGGAGTTCCCACGATTTCTCTAGGATCCCATCATCAGATCTTGATCTAAGTATACCGTTTAAAACAAAGAAAAAATTTTGAAATCGGTCCAGGCGTCTTTAAGTAATTGGAGAAAAGCATCGGAATGGCATCAAAAATTTACGACAGGAACCTGTGGACATTTTAAACACCAAGGAACTCCCACTATTCAAATATAAATTGCGTAATTTTTTGATTGACAAAGCTTACTACACGATCAGCTAAGTCACCATGCAGCTAATTCTTATTTTGTAAGATTTGCTGTGATACCTATGATTTTTGATATTGCATGTTGAGATAATTATTGTATGCCTAATAAGCAGGACATAATGGAACTGTAATTTACCTAACATCTGTCTGTACAACCTATGCCCACAATAACGAGATTTAATTTGATTTGTTTCCCTTGCGAGTGTCAAATATATGCCGCATAAATGCCCATATCTTTTGAAGTGAGCTTATAAGGATACCTTTTTTCTTTTTGTGGAACGAAACCCCAGAAATAAAGGTATTAAGTAAGCAATTATAATTCTGCATTGTTATTGGCGATGACATGGTTTATACATGTAAACAGACATGCTATGAGCGCGCGCACTGTGAAGATTCGAATATGTCACAATTGTGACCTTTAGTCTTTAGTTTATGTCACGCATGGCGAAGAGCGATAGGCTTTGTTGAAACAGAAACAAAATAAAAAATGCCATCGTGTGTATTTGTAATTTATTTATTTATTGATTAAAATAAATATTTTTTAATGTCAGTTGAATGAAAAGTGTGTATGTGTGCTGCCCTGCAGCGCGGAACACCTTTTTTGATTATTTTGCGAGTGTATAACGTATCTGTTTATTAGAATATCATTGCATAGCACTAAATTCCTGCGAGGCAACACGAAGGCATTCCTGCGAGGACTGCAGAGAGTGACAGTAGTCAGGGTGAAGCAACGAGCCTTTTGGCCGGACCAGCTCGCTAAAATCCTCGCGGTACTACACACACTGGCAAAATTTGCGGAATAAGTAAAAATTATCGTTATTTTTTTATAACCTTCGCATTGATTTTTTTATTTGTTTTATAATAAAATCAACAATTACTTATTGTTAAAACAATTGAACGTCATCTCATGAGAGACCACAAAAAAAAGTAATTAAAAAAACAATCAAACAATAAAAAATTAAACAAACGCACGAGCGTTTGTTTAATTTTATTCGAACTAGCATCATTTTGAGAGAATTTCTCTTATTGTGTGTTGTTATTGTTTTAAAAGCTTGAAATTTTTTATTGTTTTATTACAGTTATTTGTTTTATTTTTAACTTTTAGACCTTTTTTAATTTAAGGACTTCATTGTGCCCAAATGGACCCAACCTAAGAGGGTCAGGGCACTTGAGATTAGGAGAAATGATTAAACCTACAGAATGATGTGCTGATTCATCGTTTGCCTGTTCCAAATATTTATTGCAGTTTCCAATGATTCAGAGACACTAATGCTTGTGTGAGGAGATCATTACAAGGCAAAAAAAAATGTACTTCTAACAGGAATATTGCATCAATCAATTTTGTGTTCGTAAAAACCCCGCATTTAAAGACCGTTCAGGCCAAAAATTACCTGGAGGAAGTTCAAGGTGAGAAGTAAGTGAGCTTATGGTACGAAGGCGATTGAAAAAAACTGGTTTTGGCTTTAAGTACTCGCCGTAGGTCCAAAACTTGAGGTACACCACCATCGAAAAAGAATAACTTTTGCTCGGGAACATCAACTTGGGTCCATGGACTAGAGCAGTAAAATATTGTTTAATGATGAGTATGGAATTAACTTAAATGGAGTTGACAAACTGTGGACAAACATGGATAAAAATAATATTACAGTGACATATGGTAGAAGACCAATGTTATTTTATTATTATTATTTATTTTATCTACTTCGGTTTCGTTATATTCGAATTACAAAATTGACAGCGGTTTCATTATGATACCATGATGATACCCATAACGACACCGGGTTGCATTATGCGAATCGTCATAAATTCTAAAACACAAGCAAAGACATTCTGAACATACAGCCAGGTACCTATAATATTACTTCGAAATCGAGACAATGTAATAAATGATATTTTAAAAATGGAACCAGTTTAGAACAAAAGTATCGTATACTATGTGGCTGTTGCGGCTACAAGATCTTTGCCTTATACCTAATAAAGACTAAATAAAAAAAAATGTGGACGCGGGATAAACAATACTCAGTGTGTAGTTAAGTTTCTATTAAAATACTTATTTGTCTATATCTGTGTTTTATTCCTTCCTTCGTAGATAAAATCTTGTATGCAACTGTACGTTATTGGTCATTTAATAACTCGTGCCCACCTATTTCGGTACGCGCTACGCTTGTACCGAAAAATGGCACTCGTATTAAAAGACCGTCCATAACGTAACAGTTGCATAAATAGCTATTATTATACATAGGCTTGCGATTGACCACTTTCTCATTTTTATATCTCTATTGGATTCAGGTAGGATATGTTTGGGAGCTCGTACGGACTTGGTCGTGATAGATGGAAATAATCTTATTGCAGATTGCTATAGAAGAGTTGTTTAAGATTAAACTGGGTACCATTTGCCCCTTTATCTATGGTCACTTCGTATTGATCCAGGTTAATGCTCGGCCGAATAACACTTTTTAACTGCAGCCCTTCTTAATAATGTCAATATCGCAGTTTTGAAATCGTCAGCCAGGTAAACAGATATGCATCCGATAGAGCTCGCCTAGGACCTGCTAAAACGAAGATAAAAATTCATAATCACAAGTCAATTATAATCATTGTATAGAAATGGTAGAGACTACCACAGGAAACATTGAATAAAATTATTCTCAACATCTCTAGGCGGATGAAAACATTAATATGAGCACGTGAAGGAAACACTTAATCTAGTATGATATTATTTGTATTGTAAAAATGGTTTTTAATTAACTTTTTTTAACTTTCCTTGATGACCTTTAAAAATCAACAATGTGCAGTTACCCCTAAAATCATATTAATCACAAAAAAAAATACTAAATATGGGTAGGTGTATTTTTAAGTAAGGAAAACTGTCTTAATATAATTTTATAACATAAAATCGTATTTACAAATAAAACTACATTTTTATTATGTGCTGCCAATTTTGCCGTTGTGTGTATATCAGTGGCGCCGGGACGCGCTGGAACGGGGCGGGCGCCTGGTGCTTCATCACGACAATTTCTAAAGGGCTGAGCACAACTCAGTTCAGGGCATTGTGGTGGTAAGTTATGTAGGAGTGGCTGGAGAGTCGATATGACTCATTTACTTTCTGGCTAACACAGGTGTGTTGTTTAAGATTGAGAGCGCCTCGGGAGTCAATGACACACATCAATCTGTACAATTATAGCGCACAGTCTGCTGCAATTAATTTCTCACTTCCCGTTGTAGTCCAGTCCATGGTCGAGCTTGTGGCACGCCCAGCTTTAGCAAGGAAGACTTATATTAGAATTTTCGCACGCAATAAACTGAATCTGGTTTCATTTAATTTAATTTTTTACTTAAGTCCCTATATGGTATAGCCCTCGCCAAACTTAATGGCCGCCCTGAAATTGGTTTACCGGATGCGCGAGCACGAAACGGTGCTGTTTTTGTATGAGATTTTCTACTGCGCAGCCATTGTAGCCAACTTCAGGGCGGCCAATAAGTTTGGCGAGAACTATAACAACAATTGAACAACTATGTATGTTGTGGTTGGTTTCCAGCCCTACTGGATGGAGCTAAATTATAGTACATTACTGCAGAATCCAGTAAGTAAGACTTCCTGGCCAAGTATGAGTTAACCGGACCGAACCGCAGGTGAGGTCCGGTTATATACGAGGCCAGGATGTCTTTCTTACTGGTTGAGGCTTGTATAATGCTTTTCTCAAAAATGAAAGAAAGTTTAACAACAAATTCGTTTAATTAATATTTTAGGTTACATTCATATTAGGGCAATTACTGATAGATATTGTGATCGATTTACCGGGGGCATTTATTTATATTTTCTTAAACATGCTAGGAAATTTGAGAATTATTTTGACAACCTTCTTCGAGAAAAATCGAAATTGCAGTACATACCAAATACATGAGAGCAGCAGCCGGCAAAAATTGTATGAATATCCATATCTGCCGTGTGTAGCGGCCAAATAAATTACATAGTAAACTCATATCTGTCGTGTAATTTAAAAATGGAACGATCTTTTTCACCGAAACATGGCAACCAAGGATGTAACTTATCAAAGGTTTTATTTAAATTTCCAACTGGCTTGCTAATAGAAAGCTGTTTATTGAAAAAAAAAAGCTTCATACAATTCCATAGGCCGCAGAATGGGCGAAAAATCACGCGATTAAAAAGGCCTAACGCGGGACAGACCTATAATTATTTTTGTTCGTTGTTCGTCATTGATTTTGAAAAGTAAATGGTTTGGTTCGGTTTTCAGATATCGGTATTAGTAGTACAGTTATATTACTCGTAGATATAGTTTTTGTAATATCGGTTATTTTGATATAGATATCGATATGATATGATATCTAACACATGTCCGATATAAGTTACGTTTTGATATATCGGACCTATCCCTCTACTGTCCAGTAAGTAAATTACATACTTACTTACTGGACAGTAGGAGATTCCAAATTTAAAATCTCGCTTCTTACTGGACAGTTGTGAATAAGTCTCCGGTAGAATTCACTTTCTGGAGACTTTTTAGAGATGTTATGGCAATATTACATACCATTTTTGAGAAAAAGTATTTTACAAGGACCAACTGCCTATCTAAAGAAAAAGAAGAAAGAAAAAATATTTAATTGCCACAAAACGACATACAAACATTACATTTCAAGAACGAGAATAGTGGTTAACAATAGTGTTAGTAGTTCTTAAATTATGTTAGAAATGTAAAAGAAAAGACAAAAAAAAAATCCGAGTTTAAATAAAAGCAGATGCATGTCGTGATTGTGGCAAGAAGGCTTCCACTCAGCATAATGCTGTGCCGTGGGGGACCCACAACACGGCGCTGTTTTTCAGTGGTCGCCTAGGACGTGACGTACGGATACCAAGGTCTGTAGTGCATGTAAAAATAGGTACAAAAACAAAAAAAAAAATACAGTAAGATATTTAAAATAAACTACGAATAAACTATAAATATTATTATGTTATAACACCGAAGAGATGCATATACGGCACACGATTGACAAAACAGAAAGTGCGGGTATTACACTCGCAAAAACACGTAAAATCGGAGCGCTGCGCGAGTGTGGGTGTGGGAGCAGGACAGCTCCCACACAAGCCTTACTTTGTGAGCCTACGCGAAGTAGTACGTGCGCGCGCTCGTTAGATCATAGACTTATATATAATAAATTGAGACGTTGGATGTCGTCAGGGCGGCGAACGAGCCCCGCGGCGATTAGCTCGTGTGGTTCGATTGGTGATGTTAGACAACAAAGGAAGAAGAGAAAGTGTTGTGCCTAGTAAAGATATCTGACCCTAACCCACAATCCAGTAACTGGGAAACAGGATATCCCCGTAGCAAGACTGGTTTTCAGACAGAAGCCCTTCTGACTGTTCCGTGTCAATCGTCGAAGATCTATGGATGTTAATATAGTGTTCTCGGTATGCTTATAACGGGTGGTTACCTCTGCACAAACTTTTCACAACAATATTAGGGTCGGCTTCTTGCGGCAGGTATATAGATCCCAGCGGATCTAGCGGTTTAATGTGATAGCCGGGGCACGGAAAAGCCTCGGATGGTCACTCATTCACGGACCGACCTCGGCAGGCGTAGCAAATCGAACTTTGCTGCTGTTGTATTTTAGCCTCGAACCCCTCGTAATACAATTAAGTAATATTCATAATATTATACCGAAGTGAGTAGGTTAATAAAATACGTGACATAAAAGCAGACGTTGTGTCCGACAGACAGCCCTCTGCCGTGACGTTAATTAAGCGAAGCAATTATTATTCCGCCGAGACAATGCTGAGGCGGGCTCAGACAAACATTTTGGCACATTGCTACAGTGACGAAATCCACTAGCGACTTCTGAAAACCGTTTAATTTTAATGATGACTTATTTTAAAAGAAATTTCTTCGGTAGACCTGCGGACGAATTTATTTATTTTACAACCAATTACAGTAACTATAATTATAAAAATATAAAAGACAATTATAACACTTAATAAAATAAAAAGTAAAGTAAAATTTGAAGTGAAAACATAAATAAAAGAAGATTAACAACACTTTTATTAATTCCTTTCACAGTAGGTACTCTGAACGCTTCTGACATACCTTTCAATCACATCTTCGTCCATCTATCCTCAAACAGATCGCTTGTTGGATTAGAATCCAAGAGATCATTAAGCGCGGCCAGAGTGCAGCCAATCGGAAAAAAATAATTTTTTTTTATTCATTCTCGTAAAGTGAACTTTATTACATTACTTTTAGGGCCATAAACCGAGCTGTAATACACACGTGCGTAATAACATTACACACTACAGTGCGTAATAGAATTATCCCTACAAAGTTAAATTAGTACTTTTATGCAAGTTATATGCCAGTAATATTTTATTATTAGTAATATATATTATATTAATCAGTATTTTTTTAGTAACAACAAAGAGGTTTAATGCCGCTGAAAATCCATATACATTTTTGGAATAAATAAATGTTTAGATCATTAATTAAGTCAAACAAACATTTATTATTATCAAATTATTCATATAATTTGTTATAAAATATTAGCATTTTATCACTTAAAATTATAATTTTGAAGTAGGCCGTATGTTCACTCACCGTGCATAATTATGGCGCGTGAAAAAAAAATAGCTTGCGCACCATTTCCCATAATTTTCGCTGTGGTAAATTATTTAAGAAATGTTAAGTTTTCGTGTAGAAGATAAACATTATTGATAGAGTTAACCCCGCCAGAAATACTAAATGAGCTGCCTACGATAGTTTCCTACAATGGAAGAGCAAGGTGAAAATGTGTTTTAAGCGTATTTCTCTGAACTTGCCAATACATAAAAGCCCAGCTCCCCGTGGTGCAATCCATTCCTGGTGGTGCTCAAACATGGTGTTGATATCAAAACGTACTGTAATCTCATGGCATATATGAAAAGACGGCTCGGACGGATATATTAGTCTGAAATCCAATGTTTTGTGACCAGCCGACGTTGAAAAGTTTTTGAAATAGATAGTAAGTGCCTAGCAACAAAGGTCTTTATGTCTCCTCTTCAACATCTTACACAACCCGTCTTATCCTTCCTACCTGCGTGAGCGATTTTCTTACGCTCGCTCTAGAGACGCATTATGTAGGTCACATCTTAGATCCCTCCTTAAATCCCTCCCTCATAAAAATAGCTATTATTCCTATTCCTTATCTGTCCATGCTGTAAGATTGTGGAACTCACTTTCGCCTAGCATCAGAGATCTAGATACTATCTCGATTTTTAAAAAACGCTTGAAAGAGCATTATCTTTCCTCTCAAATCTGATTTTTATAAGCATATTTATATATATTTAGTATCTACATATTTAGTGTTATGTATTTATTTAAGTATGTATCACTTACACTACAGTGTATGTTTATATTTCTTAGGTTAGTCGTTCACTTTTCTTCTCTTCCTGTTCTCACACACAATTTGTCTACATTTCTTCTCCATTTCTCCTTTTCGCGGGTCTGCTGGTAGAAATTTCTAAAGAAATAAGCAGTACCTTTGTACTCCTCTGTCATGATATGTTTTCTGTATGTATTTTCTGTGTGTACATTAATAATAAAATAAAATAAATAAATAAAGGTTCGTTGAATATTATTAATCTAAACGAATCTAAATAATTGCGTAACCTGAGCATAACTTCTTCAAAACAAATTAATTGATTTCGTTGCAGGTTGCCTTAATATTCGGTGTTATTTGTGTGTGTAAACGACAAGAGCTTCATAATATTACAACAAAGAACATAGAAACTGGAAATGCTATATAAGAAGAAAACGAAAGTATCTACTAAAGAAGTGGCAAGCACCAATGTAACACAAACTGTCAAATTGCCATCCAAATCAATCCAATATCGCTTTGAAAATTGTACTTTCACCAATTGTTTTAATAATTAAAAGATATAAGCAATGCTATCCATCATTATTTCTCAATTTTATGGTTTTGTTGGAAGGAGATTAGTGAAACATATAAATAGCTGACCCGGCAAACTTTGTATTGCCATAAAAACACCAAACATTCATCTACCCTACCCTAACTACTCTACCAACCCTACTCACCCTACCCTACCTACCCTAACCTACCTACCCTACCTACTCTACCCTACACTACCTACCCTACCCTACCTTAACTACCCTACCTATGTAGGTAAGCAGTGGCGGCGTAAGGCGTGGGCGACGTGGGCCACCGCCTACGGCCTCGCGGTACAAGGGGCCTCGCGCCTCAAAATTTTTATGCATTGCTTCAAAGCGAGAATAAAATAAAAAAAAAGTATAAATTAATTTTGTTGTGAAATATATTTTTTTAGTCTGGCAACATTTGCTTACGTTGCGTAACTATTATATCGCGAGTAATCCTTGCCGCCGCCGACCAGTGCGGGGAATCCCTTGTTTTATTTGTTTACTTTCTTTACTATTAATTATCGCGTGTTAATATGATAAGTAAATTATGGCAATCGGTACAAATTCATTTAAGCATTGCTCTTGAACATTTACACACATTTTGTGAATGGATAAAAGAGTATCGGGAAACTGGATTCGAAAAATCCCTGTCTGATGTTCTGCAATTTAATGAGCGAAGCTGTTATGACCTGCCAAAAGAGTTTAGGAATAAAAGAGTAGCCAGAAAGAAAAGGATGTTCGATTATGAAAGCAGCGATCAACCTATATACAGTCTCCTAAAATCGGGTATCAAACAGTTTTTTTTTACGCCATGATTGATTCTATAATTACTAATATGGAATTAAGATTTACGTCTTTAAATCAACATTTAAAAAAAAACAAAATTATTTAAGAAAAACAATGAGCCAGGAAAGACAGCTTCAGCTTTGGCTGTTTTATCAATTGAATCAGATTTGGCATCTAGGCTGAATTACGATACAATAATTAAGGAATTTAGTCAAGTTAAAAGCAGGCAATTTCTGTTCCTTTAATACAGAAATAAAAATATTTTTAAATATACACTTTAAGAAATGTATACAAGGTGGAGATGACAATACGACAATAAATGCAAACATTGACTGCACTATTAAATATAAGTTTTTTATAGCAAAAAAAATTGGTTAAAAATAAAAATATATTTTTTTCCAAACAAATTCAGCCATAATCAGACACAAAATTAAGCAACAACACGGTTTTAAGTGACGAACATTATTCTTTGGCACAATATCCCTTTAAAAATAATCACTGAATCAAGATATCAGAAACTGTCAATATTTTAAAATATGTTAACATGATATTTTACCGATGCATAGATCATTGACCCCTATGGTACCACCATACAGCATGAAGAAAATATTTTAAATGTTAAATTATGTCCTGACTGCTGTCCTGATTGCATAAATATCACTGGCAGATTCATCGTCAGTACTATGGAGCCATAATTTGAAAAAAATGGCATTAAATTGATTGTTTTTGGAATGGAAGCATCCTTTGAAAGCCGATATTTAATTTATTGGTATTGTCATCTCCACCTATATATTTACGATTTCATTTGTAATTTTTCATTAATATTAATCTAGTTTGTATTTTTATGAATAAAAACTTGGCAGTGTTAACTGTTTCGTTTTTTTTTATTATTTTATAAAATACGTCTTCAGGTCGCCACAGAACAGGGCCTCGCGAAATCTGTCTTGCCCACATCAAATTTAGGTCTTGCCCCGCCACTGTAGGTAAGGTACCATTTTTTATTCTTTTTTTTTCATAAAAACCTTCTCCTAACAATAACAAACACAACAAAAAAAGATTAAGCGAAATCGGACCAGCCGTTCACGCTTGATGCCGTGACCAAGGGAAATAGGGATTAATTTTTATATATATATATATAGATTAGTGAAATTTTTAATAAAACTAATATCAAAATAGTGGACTGTGCAAGGCGTATCACTCATCTACTGTATTGACTTCTCGTAGGATGTTACAACTAAATATCTCATTTGGTGATGAATGTTATATAAATGCCTAATAATCAGTAATAATATGTTCAAAAGCCATGTGTAATACTAAATTCTGGAATCATCATCAATATCACCCACAGCCCGACTACGCCCACTGCTGAGCACAGACCCTCTCTTCTTGTACCAATCACCACGTTCCTGTGCCTGGTATTAATTCTGGTATAACATGATATGATGTCAAACAATTTATATCTGCACAGATAGCACAAATAGAGTTGAAAACTGATATAAGTCTTCACCTCGCTGGAATGCGATGTCACTCTTATTTGCACCTTAACACTACAGAGATAGTATCTCAGCGATGAGAGCGAGAAATACGTCCGTTATAAATTATTATCCATCTCATTCGTACGCAAATATTTGTATGAATGATATTCCCTTCACGAATCCGATGGGCGCCAACTAAGCGAATCCGAACTATTATAAGTATTAAATAACTAGAGTACTTGAGCGAGGAGATACTTGCTCAAATATACTAGTTTTAAGGTTGAGATGTTAGCTTATCCCCATATTTAAATCTCACTGATCTGACAGTAATGCGCTATAAACTTTACCAGCACGCTATCCACCAGTTTATAGCTTGCAATCTGACTGAAAATATATTTCAAATAACCTTTACAGCAATCAATCTATTACTTAAAAATAAATCATAATAAAAATAACTGGGTTTTATTTTTCTCTTACGTATTATATTATTCTCACGATCGATAAAGTCCATAAAAGCATTTTTACCGAAGGCTGTGTCTCCTCTCTAGTATTAGTTCCATGGACGCTCACGTTAAGTCACGTTGCTATCAGCGCCAAAATGCCGAAAACCAAATGTCTTCATTTTGTCATCGATAACATGAAGTCCAGCGTACTTGTATGTTACAGGTCAGTGCATGCCATGCTGTCGTCTCCTTCGCAAAGTACTAGAAATGTTGAGTGTAGGCGGAACGCGTATTGCGATTACATTTTGTCAAGGCGTTAAAACAACCGAAAACAGACAAATTGCCAAATGCACGTTAACTGTTGTGATTAGTCTAACGAATATTTAACAGCCAACCGCATCACTTGACTTGTGTTTAATTTATGATGCATCGATTGTCAATTATTTCTTTCCGGAAAAACAAGGGTGTGCAAGCCCTCTAGCGTATAATTAATGTGACAAACTGACGAGGTGACAGTTTGACATATTCCTCGTTTTCAGACAAAAAGAAAGGGCAGAACGGCGCCTCCACAATTAAGTTTAAATTCCTAGTGACTTCCGAGCCCTAGGGAAAGTGACGCCGGTGACTCTCGCCAAAAGGGTGCTAGAAAGCGGCAACTACTACATTTTATAGCTCTACTGGCGTTCATATTCGTTCACAACATAAATCAATTACAAACGAGACAAACAACTTTGGCAGCAACTCGCCAGCACCAATATGAGATTGGAAGCAGAGTCGAAACAATGGGCTAACAGCCAAGATAAGTCTGTAACTTAATTAACTCTCGAAGGCTTCGGCATAATTAACTTCGAAGCTTTTGGGTGAAGAGTAAACATCTGTGTGCGTGTATCAGCCGAGGGGGGAGGTCGCGGGGGGCTGATTTATAACTCGTGTAAATGAAAGTGTGAAACGGTCGTGAACGTCCCCGGGAGCCGTTTTTGTGAATTTTGTGATTGTTATCTTAGGATTCACAAGAGATTGTTTATTTAACCGGCGGCTAAATAATAAAAGACGCACGGGTCGATCAGAGAGATTAAGCATCATTTGCCGAGATCAGTCCGTGGATGGGTTACCTATATACCGATATCCCTTTGTGCCTGGGACCAAGGATGGATGAAGAATATCCCTCTGTGCCTCAGAAAGCACGTTAAACCGTTGGGGCCAGCAGTTAATTCTAGACCTTTTACAGTCGTTACGGGTAGTTAGAAGCTTGAAAATCTGACAACCAATGTTGCCATGAGATATTGTGTTACCTAGTTACTGATTTGTGGAGATTAGATATTCAGTCACTCCGTATAAATATTGGTATTGATCTGTATCCAGTTAGACTGGAAAAGATTGGGCACATTAATTGTATATGACAGTTCATAGCGGTCACAGTAGGTAGTCCGGCTGAGGCGTTTTTGTGAGGATGTCTTAGGATTCACAACAATTTGCTAAGCGGTGCGCATGGCATGGCAGCGTGATCCCGTACTACGTGACCAGAGTGGCGTTATATAGCCCTATTTAGCTGAGTAGTATTAGTCGCGACACGTTTATTGTGTCGTAAATTTTCTCTTATAGCTTTAACTGATCCAAAAGTTAGAACTATACTGCGCTGCAACAGTGTGTCTTTGCTATTGTGTTATTTATGGCATTCCTTGTTTTGCTACGTGCGAGAGAATGGATAACCGAATAGTTAAGTCACTTTAAATTTAAAGAAATAAACTTTAATTAAACAATACAAAACTAATTAGCAAAAAACAAAACTCTGTTTCGTTGATAGTATTATAAAGTTCGCAAGTCCCGACAATTTCGGAACCAGCAACCAAAACCTTGGTCATTGTTAACCAAAAAATTATATCAATGTAATGGGCACCCATCAGACTCGGAACTTAGTTACAACGGTGATCACATCGTGCGGTTCCCTTGAATTCAACTCTACTTCGAACTAGTATTGTAAATGAAGAGGTATTTATGTTTAGATGTTTGTTAAATGCCTCAACGGCAGAACGAATTTGACGATGACGACGATAGCGAAGCAAAACGAAAATTATGCTTGTGCAGACTTTAATTTTCCCAGTAGTTGACTATGGTGACGTGTGCTGCTTTGACATGAACGCGGTCTTACTGGATAAGTTAGATAGGATCTTGAACAACTGTATTAGATATAGTCAACTCACTTTCTTCTTCTCTGTTACTTCATAAATATAATTTTTATATAAGTATATATTATATTCAATATATATGTACGTGTATTTTACCTATTTTAGTATTTTAATAACAACTTTTTCTTTTTAAATTCTTTATACAATGCACCTGCCTTGTTATCTCTTCACCACCCTTGGTTGACTGGTAGAGAATGCCTAAGGCATTAAGTCCGCCTTTGTACCTTTTTGTGCATGAAGTCTAAATAAATAATAAATAGATAGCGGCCTGACACGGGGTTTGATCATGAAACAGCATAATTATGGTTTTTATCCTTATTACACACATTTGAATTTTCACCTGGGTTCTATTGGTTATAGCTCGGATTAATTGCCTATATTTCTCTTGGGGATAATCAATTTTAGATAGATGCTCTATCAATTTCACTTCTTACTAATACACGCACGGAATGTAGTTATTAGCGGGCCATAATGGCCAATACTCTATCAACAACTTACCTACACTTTCGAACAGCCGCACTAATCTATAAGTACAGTAAAATTACCGTCTGCCTAAAAGTCCCAACATTATACAGAATAAAAGGCTACAGGAGAATGTAAACACCACATAAAATGTGCTATTTGTCATTAACATATCTCAAAAACTCATTCCGGTACTTACCTCGCGCTAACAAACGGCTACATAGCATCATAAAATTTAGCAAATTACTACTCCTACCTTATTATTTATCGATTAAATATTTTAAACAAACAACGGTGCCATAAAAATTGCACTTTGGTTGTAAATTCACAAAGGTAATATAACTTAAGGCCTATGGTGCTCGTACGTACAGTTACGAAATGGAAAGGTTCATCAATTGTAACATTACGTGCACAAAAACGAAACATTTATTTCTAATAGACTATTAACAGGCACTTGAATTGTGATTCAGTTAGCCAGAAAGTTAATATATTATTTGTACTTTCCAAAACGTAAATTATTATGGACAAACACACACATGACACTGCATGGATATTCTGTTACAAAAATTACAAAATCAAGTTATTGATCACATACGAACACGACGGAATCCTCCCTTCTTCCAATTTTCTCTATCGTTCTCAACATTGGTATTACATAGTCGTGTATCTAACCAAAACTTTACCTAAAACGTGCTTAACCTATAAATTCCTTGACTGTACATACACCACATACCTTTAGTTAGACAAAGTACATTTATGGCGTACATTTTATGGCTTTCGAGATAATTTTGGCAGAATATCGGGTAACAAATAAATAACAACTCACCGGAGATACTTCCCAAAATATATTTTCATTTTAAAATGCTGAACATAAAAAATTACGGGCGGCTGGGGAACGGGATAAAACAATGTTTTATGGAAATTATAAAAGTCTTGTCAGGGCTACAAGTTGCTTTTGTCAGTCAGTGTCAAAGTTTAAGCGGGGTGACTTGACATGAAGGGGTCAGACAATTGCTCAATGGGGAAACTTGTCCCGTTTTTGAAAGATTGATGGATTATTATTAACTGCGATGGACTTTGAATTGTAATTGACATATTTGGCGGCAGGACCGCTTGCTGTTTTTTTATCAGCCCGTAATACCCAGATAGTGATCAATAGATTGGTCTCATCATTCATATATTTATTAAAAACCACAGGACACAAATATCAGTGCGGCACTGACACTAAAGCCGCGTTTCCACTAGGCAACAATTGACGCGCAATTTGTTGCACAACAAGTTGGCCAACATGTTGAAAGTCAGCGCGGCACTTTTGTTAAACAACGTTGTCTGCCTACGCATCTACTACTTTAAACAAACAACAAGCCGCGCGTCACATGTTGCGTGCCAGCTGGCAAAGACGCGCGCTGTTGTGCAGCGTTGCCGTACATGTTGAGCGTCACGTGTCGCGCGCCATATGTTGCCTAGTAGAAACGCGGCTTAAAAGAGCAAACATTCGTCAAGATTTTCTCAAAAAAATGGATCTCTGTAGATATCAGTTTTACGAATTTCAGAATTCTGTGATGAAGAATAGGTGCCACGAATAATAGCTATTTATGCAACTGTTACGTTATGGACGGTCTTTTAATACGAGTGCCATTTTCGGTACAAGCGTAGCGCGTACCGAAATAGGTGGGCACGAGTTATTAAAAGACCAATAACGTACAGTTGCATACAAGATTTTATCTACGAAGGAAGGAATAAAACACAGATATAATCAAATAAGTATTTCAGGAAGTGTGTTTAAGTATTTCATTTCTCTTACATGTCTTGATTTTTCTGGTAGTAAACTATTTGTAGCCGCAACTGCTCTATTTCTATTTGGTGGAGTATTTTCACATTTTTCACTTGATGTTGAAGACTTTTCACTTGATTTTTAATAAAATTTGAAATAAAATTTCACTCAGAAATATTTTCGCGCGTGCAATTTAATTTTATTTTTTTTATTTATTCTTTATTAGGTATAAGGCAAAGATCTTGTAGCCGCAACAGCCAAATAGTATACGATACTTTTGTTCTAAACTTGTTCCATTTTTAAAAACATCATTTACATTGTCTCGATTTCGAAGTAATATTCTAGGTACCTGGCTGTATGTTCAGAATGTCTTTGCTTGTGTTTTAGAATTTATGACGATTCGCATAATGCAACCCGATGTCGTTATGGGTATCATAA
The DNA here is from genome assembly GCA_964057195.1 of Orthosia cruda. Taxonomy (NCBI): domain Eukaryota; kingdom Metazoa; phylum Arthropoda; class Insecta; order Lepidoptera; family Noctuidae; genus Orthosia; species Orthosia cruda. The sequence continues at coordinate 22,549,264 of OZ059825.1, forward strand.
TGAAACCGTTGTCAATTTTGTAATTCGAATATAACGAAACCGAAGTAGATAAAGATACTTACATTACAATATTTTACATAATGTAACAACAACCTTGGAAGGGCTGAAATCTTAGCAAATAACCTATGATTGAATGAGCAATACCAGTCATATAACCATTTTGCCAATTCAGCCAATCGAGCCATCGAATCAGGCAATTTATTTGTTTCTAAATCTTAAAACACACTTGACTTTGCCAATTATGATGTCATAACACTTGATACACAAAACACATACCCATCACACGGCTATATTGCGTCCAGCTTATTCCAGCCTAATAATTTACTTTTGAAAGATGCACGCCTATGAATATTCATAGTTAGTAACAGACAACCATAGAAAATAAAATGCAATACTTCATTGACGCTTACAGTAGTACTTTTCGCTCCGTTATTCCGATTATTTAAAATTCACAGTTAAATCAGGTTAAATTTTGAAAAAGTAAGATTGGCTCTCTAAATAATGAAAAACAGCAAATAAAATACTTGCGATTTTATTATGATGAATCGTTGGATTCTTCTCCATATAAACTGCAATCTTCACTTGAATAAAATGTGTTATCGTATGTCAAAATGATAAAATTTTCTTCATTAATAAAGTCAATTGGTACCTATAAGAAATCGAAACGTTACCGCATTAGTTCATCACTAAATCATTAATTTTAGAGCTGTCAAAAGTAAATTAACAGGCTGGACGGAGTGTAGATACTTATAATATACGTATGTCACCGGAATATAACATCACCCCTGTATTCCTCGAAGGGTTGAGCAGAGGTCAACAACCTGTACACGATGAAATTTTTATGGTTGTTGTTGCCGCAGCGAAATGATTTCATCTTGGTAATACAATCGGCTTATAAAATAAATAAACATGAGAATAATAAAATAAAATTATTAATTAAAAATCTTTTTTTTACACAAGCTTTTTTCGAATCCTTCTAAGAAAAAAAAAACATTTTATACCAATATCATGGTAGTGCACCGAAAATAACTAGTCCGTCATCTTGGTCCGTCCGCCTATTGGATTTAGAATGACTTCACTTAGCTTACCATGCATTGTCATCCAACTAAACGTGAAATCAACATTTCATCTTAAGCGGTTGAAGATAACTGAATTAAAATTCAGTTGCAAGATTCGACCCAAGTTGAATAAAAGCTTGTAAAGAATGGCTGATTAACAATTGTGAAAAACAAAACTGGAAAGCGATGTCAAACTAATTGTAACCTGCGAACCAATAGCAGCGCGATCCGATTTGCCGCGCGGTCATTTAAAGGCATTACTATTGGTTCTCACGCTTTCAAGTTGTTGCATAGAATTTAAATTAAGGTAAACCAAAAAAAAATGTTATGTTTAACACTATGCTTCGCTAGTAGGTACTACTGATGGCAAATCGTTCTTCCGCAGTAAAACAACCACTCAAACACTACTGATCACATGGTCTGCATCCCACCGCACTATTCCCAAACCACTGCAACTCCTGAAAGCCAGAATCAACAGCGGCGACCACCAGAAAAGTGCCGAGGCAATCAATCACAACGAAGTCCCGAGAATGAATTTAACTGTCTTGGATCCCGCAACGAAATTAATCAGAAAAAAAGGAGGAGTAGGAAAACAAAAACATAATTTCCACTTCCCTCCATATCGAGCAGGACACAGAACAAACAAGGCCAATAGGTACAAAAGGCCGTTTACAACTGAGATAACCCTAGTTGCCTAGCACCACGGGTAAAAATTTACTTTAATAATAATGGGTCCTAACATTGTTAGCCACCCAGGAATCGAACCCATGATCTCACGCTCAGCAGTAGCACTTGCGACTACTACACCAACGAGGTAGTCTGACACCGGAAATATTGGTATTAATCCAATCACCCAATAAAGATTGATTGTAGCAGATCTGGCTGTCACTCTTCATCGCTATGGATCGCTTCGAAACCGCTCTTATCCTGACATGGCATTATCTAATATGGATCTAAATGACGTCTCCTTTACTATTATAATGAAGAACTCAATTTTTGGGTGGCTTATGGTTGGTTTACGAATTGAGAACTTGAACCTCGAAAGAACGAGTCAGTCACATTCATGCCAAAGTTTGACAGGTTTTCAGGCTATAACTATAAATTATAATACATTTATTTTCAGTCACAGTAGTCCATAACATTCATTTATTTATTTATTTATTTATTATATACTTTATTGTACACCAAGATAAAAACATAACACACGGAAACCTTAAAATAACAACAAACATACAACAGGCGGCCTTATCGCGTATCATGATATTGATAAGTCCAGGTTTCCTCACGATGTTTTCCTTCACCGTAGTCAGTGTATCCGTATGTCCAAGAAAAAATTAGAAAGTAAATATGCATTTGAAAAGTGATATTGGTATTTGCCCGGATTCAAACCCACGACCACAAGCGTGACGAGCTCTTAGCCAGTGAGCCACCACGACGCGTCGGAAGTATCGATCATTTATCATATCGCGTTTACAATTTAATACCATTAATGTTAATAAAAACATAACATTTCCTTTTCTCGTGGGAGAGCGGTCTAGCTGATCCGTAAATCATTTAATATTTAATTTGTGAATGAGTGCTATGATGGCAATATTCGTCCTGACGTTGATCCAGCAATAAATATACGTAATTTCAAAATGGGGCTCATATTTATTAACATATTCTTGTTTTCTGTTGGGATGTCACGTTATTTTTCTCTACGGCATTATATTCCACTAATGTTGGAGAGGACCGATTTCTAAATTGAGGTGTGTGGGATCGGAGAGCGCGCACCCCTGTTCAAGTGTCCGCCAGTGTTGCGTTATTTCATGAACAGATAGCGACAAAAAAAAGTCTGTACACTATTACATCTACCTCTGACAAACACCGTCTAGTGACAGCTATTTTTTCGCTCGTGTCCAGTGTCGCCGTTCGACAAAATTAAAAGTCGGTAGTAGTCTGAAAAATGCTGCTAGTTATGGGAAAATACGTTGTGCTTAAAATCCGCTAGTTATCCCTAGGCTGTCTGATTATGCAAAGGGCATAATGAAAAAAGCAAAATTAAAAAAAAGCATATTTATTAAACATATTCAGTATAAACACTGTTATGAATGTATTCATAATCAGTTACAATTACAAAAAAGCTATAGTACCTACTTGTTTACTTGAGAAATTTCAACCGGGTATTCAGATAAAATATCACTGGCACTGGCAGTTGAATCCTCTCCAATATTTCGACCAGATGCTTTTAGCCTTGGTATGGTTCAAAAGTCCCTAGAAGTCGTTGAATTATATTATGTCTCTAATTCATATTTTTTTATCGCTTGCTACTCATGATATCCGCTAGAACTAGCGACAAAATAGCTAGAACGGAAACACTCGCGTCCGTCCCTAGCACACATTCCTCGCACACGTCCTTTGCAACAACATCCCTCGCACTTATCCTCCCTTGTTTTATATGTTCAAAAACCTTGCGCGGCTAAGCCGTTTCCACTAGAGCTGAGCTGAGAGAGGCTAGGTAAATGAGGTGCCTCCCCGGTGGGTTCCGCATTGTCGAGGCGGGGGGGCTCAGTAACCGTGGCTTTGTCACCCACGGTGAAGCGAAGAGGAACCCGAGGAGCGGCCGCTCGTCAGGGCTTTTGCCGATTAAGCCGACGACGTAGCGGCCAACTGGTAGGTTGCGGTGCCGCTTGGTAACAGGCGACATCGCAACTGAGGCAGGCCGGTATTGCGTTAGCCGCTCTCCCTATCCCCTGCGGCCGAACAATGGTAGGTGGCGGGGCCATTGTCCTTGACCCGTCACAGGGGAATCAAGGGTGCCATACACGGGATCGTCTGGCGCTCATGTGCTGATTTGGTCCCTGGGGTGGTCACGGCGTACTGTTTGTTCTTGTGCGCCGATGATGGGGGGTACTCCCCCGAGGAGGGTCCGGTGACGGAGAGCCGAGGCGGGTTCGCGGTGAGTGCTAACGCGTGCCCGTGTTCCCGCCATAAGCGGCACAGGAGGACACCGTGGAGTTTTAGTGGGTTAGAGTCCCACATAACTGCACTATCTCCCCGTGGTAGTGCAGTATGCATGAGCATTTCCCAAGCAAAAAAAAAAAAAGAAAGTTAAATGAGGTGATTGTATTAATTCTTAACAAACAAACACATCCCTCGCTAAAGCTCGCTATGCATCCTCGCACATCTCTGGTGGAAACGTAGTTCCTCAACTTTGAACGTTCATCTAACATTCAAAAGATAAGATAAGATATTGTATTGAGCCATAAAAGACAAATGTTAAACGTAATTTCACAAGATTTTATTGCATTTCCTAAAATTCTGCATTTTAGGGATTAACACATGACTTATCCTCTGATCAAGGTAAAAGCGAGCCCTTAGGTCACGCGATGTTATACTTAAGTAAAAGAAAAGTAAGTTAGAATATAACCAATCACAAATATTCTCAGTTATAATAACGGTCTCTCAAATTATCTGAAGCACATTCAAGAGTCCATCCAAACGCTTTTGTGTCTAGACAATATACTTAAAGGGATATTCTTTTACAAAGTTGAATAAAAGTCAAGTAAAGTACTTATATTCTGAAACCTTTTCTATTCGATTCAATGAGTACTTTGAAAGGAACGTAAATAAATTATTTTTGCATTCTTTCTAAGCAAGTTAAGGTATTATTACTTTATAAAAACAAAGTTTATGGTTATATACTTATGAACACATGTGTACGCGCGGCGCCATGTGTGCGTGCGCTTGTAATATTATACATTAAGTATTTGTGTGTGTGTTTGTTTGTCGGCGTCGTGCGAGCAAACAACCACCCACACATGCTTACCCACACATAGCGCCGCGCGTAAAGATGAGTTGAACTATCTACCTATATGAAAGAGACTTTTTCAATTATTTTTTAAGTTTTGACGTCAATATCTTAAAGGAGATCAAAATTATCATCATTTTAACTAAAATCATTAGCTGGACCAAACATCGCCGCATCGACCAGTCTGGTGCTTTTCGCATCCAGAATATGCCCGCCATCTTCATTAGGTCTTCGGTTCACCTTGAGGGAAACCTACGAACGAAGCGTCTTTCAACAACATAATATGTCCTGTGAGAAATCGGGAAAAACAGTGATCTACCTCCAGCCACGTCCTGGCCAGCCGCTCACGAACGGATGGAAAGAATAGGTGGAGGTGTCGGCCCTTGATGGAATTATCCCACCTACATTGCCATTCTGATTAAAGTTCCTCCTAAGTTCAGAAGGAACAGTATTGAATAAATGATATTATAAAGAAAGCGTAATTTTCTGTGGTTTGCATTCAACGCTGTATAGCGAAGTAAAGCTAAAATGACTGCCAACGTTATGTGGCTTCCTATATACAGTGGCTCTATAAATGCATATGAACATAAACCACAAGCACAACACGAACAATTAAACGCAGTGTAAGAACATAACGACTTACCCCAGTTTACGACAGCGTTTAATATTAATCTAGCGATTTGACACGGAGTGACCCGCATTTGCATGGATCAGTCGTAAACGGCCGTATATTGCTGGATGTAGGACACACAGATGGTCATAGAAATAATGACATAATCGCCAAATTGTTCACAATGTCCGCACCGGGGAATGGTCACGAGGCATTTTTTTCTAACTTCCGAGCCTTCGACTTCGACTTTTGAACCTAGGTAATTGAAAAGATTCTATACCTAACAAAAAGAAAATCTGAGAGAAAGATATTTAAATATTGAACCCCCTGAATTGAGTATTTGTCAAACTAGAATGTAAAATGAATGACAGGTTTTCAACCTGCCAAAATTAACCCTTCAGACTTCCTTAATACCTACCAAATACTCAATTCAGAAGTCGGCCCTAACAGCTTATGAGAAATTGGGTAATTCCATTAATTTTGGTAAATTTCTTTTGAATTTTGCTCTTTACTTACAAACAAACCCTTCAATTGGGTAACCGCGTTTGAATTTCTTGCTAGGGGCGCTGGTGTAGCCTGAGGTCTTCAAAATTTCATAGCTTTTTGGCTTTTAGCGTGGTTTCTTTTTTTTTATTATTTTACTTTTTTCCAAATATAGCAGATTAAGATAGGTACGGTATTTACCAAACACTGCTACAATACAGTTGTATGTTTCGGAAAAGGTTATCCTCCAGGGCTGAGCAAAACTGCGGCATACTTGATTTTATATTAATTCGCACTTTTACGGCATTAGAAAAAAAAAAAAAACTTTGCTACCGTGCGCGTTATAACAACGTTTACCGTGTTTTTTTTATATTTATGGACCAGTGGTGAGCAATAAAACGTTAACCCCCAATGCAACAACTTGCAACAGGTACCTAGCTGGAATAATCACTTGCGAGGGAACACCTTTCACCACTCTTTGAAAAAGCAGATCATAGAAACAAAACGCATCTTAGTACCTCTCTCAAAATAATTCACCTTTACAAAACCTACGACAAGAGACGAGAAGTAGGACATTGGAACCACGCGGCACCAGGATCAGATGACACTAGATGGATCTTTGCACGTAACATAATTTCGCACCTGTTGCCGAATTATTAGAGAGAGATGTTTCGTCCATTTCCAGTTTACTACTGACTAACCACTCCATCACAAGTTCCTTCCGGACCTAAAAGGCATATTATCGTATCTGTTTATATCAGTACAGCGTAGGATAGACATTCAGAGGTATCAGTGAAGCATGGCGTTGTGTCGTTACAGCTCGTTTGTTGCGGGGTCGAGCGAGCACAGCGAGCGTGGGGCACCCGGAACTACTGGAATTACTTGTTCAGTATACACATACGGGCAGAAGATCTGTTTTCAACCGACTTAAAGGAGGACGTTTTCAATTCGACTGTATATTTTTTACACTCTCGAGTTGGTCGCATTGTCACCAAATCAGAATCTGATGAAGGAAATCGAGGTAACTCTTCAAATATAATAGGCACACATATAGTGGTTTTGGTATTTTCATCAACAATGCAATCATTTGCACTCAGGATGTATCATTTTGTTATACTTTCATTCCACCGGTTATTTTCAAGTTTCAATCTGTTCTGGCATCACTTTGGGCGTTTTTGGAACTTTACTATAGAACTTTCCCATTATGTAGGTACCACAACTAAAAATTTTAAAAAAAATTACAAAAATATACAACTGACTCCCAAATAAAAACACTACATGTGCAAAGTAACTTCAATTTCGGAAGCAGATGTCAAAAATACGAAAACAGGAACACCGACTTCTATTTCAATTTGTATTTTCGTTAAAATATTTTTCTTCCTCTCCTGACTTAACCTTCTGTAGCTCCGTCACAAACTCCTGCACATACGTATCACTTGAAGTTTACGAGACACTCGCCAGCGCAGCGGCTGTAAACTATCGTTTAATTACGTGCGATGACGTTAACAGGCGGCCATGCGCCCGCGCCGGTCGCCCGACGCCGAGCGCCCGACGCCGAGCGCAACGATACACATAGCTGCGATCAACGACTGAATTCGTAATGTAAAATCCGTCAAAAAGGGCCTAGGTAAAGTGATACTTTATCAGCGAAAGCAACTGTCAAAAAGTCTAAAAATTTATTGACTTGCGCAACCGACATATCATGTTCTCGCTCTCAAACCAAACAGACAAGCAAAGGCGACAATACACATGCCTGTAACTTGCATAAACGTGTGAAAATAGCTTGCATGCTGTTGTAATATTCACCAATCAGAATCTATTATGGCACAATGACATGCAAGCTATTGAGTACCGATAATTTATTTACTTAGTTATAATGTGCATATTTTATAAATTTATCATCATCAGCCTTTTTAATGTTCTCACTGCTGGGACTCAGGCCTCCTCTCATAGAAAAGGAGATAAAATACTTAATTAACAATAACTATAAAATGTCAATTTGATGATTCGATGTGGAGTCGAATTGGAGGGCATGACTAGGAAAGTAGGGGTAAGTAACAAGCTCTATTTACATAGGTATTTAAGTAAGTGTCGTTTTTGTGATAAAGCTTTCGGATTCTTAAAAAATTTAGGCGTAAATATTCTCCAATATTAACGCGGTACTGGCCGTGCGCCCGATAGGTGCCAGAATGGCAATATTGGTCCTCCTTCTGGACAGTTTTGTTTGCAAAATATTTTTAGATTGACATATCCTATGTAGGTTTAGAAGAAATTTTAAACATTAATTTTTCTACCAAAAATATTTTTTAAACATTTAAGTCGTTTTAGGAGTATGCAAAAGAAGCGAAGAAAATTTGTTATTTTTTTGAAGCAAACGTATTAGCCATAAGAAAAAAACTTGTTTCACAAATAAGATATAAATCAAATAATTAAAATCATGAATCAATAATTAATTTATATTTTTCAAAACTTTTAACCTAGCCATTACTAAGGAGTTTACTTTAGAAAGTAACCGTTTTACGGCACTAAAGCGGTGTAGGGGCCTTAATGAAAAATACTATTTTCTATACAAGCATTTACAGTCAGACACAATAAGAGCGAAAATATACATGACTGTAACTTGCACAAAATTGTGCAAGTAGCTTGCATGCTATTGTGCGATAAATAACTGCTGATTGGTGAATGCCACGATGCAAGATACAGCCATGTGTATAAAACAATTCCTATCTTTTCTAAGGAAGTTTTTGTCTATCTTACGTATCTCTCCGTACCTATATCTTCGTGATTCTATCTTCCGTAGTTTCTAGAGCGCAATGTTTTTCAGCAAATCACTGTTTTATTGTAATCATATTCATGTAAGTACAACTCAGATACTAACTATCTTTGCTGATGAAATGATTGAAAATTGATGATTCAGTGTAAACTTTATTATTATGTATATTATATTAGAGACAAAGCCAAGCTCTGTGCCAAACACCTTGGCCTTAGAAGGGATGAAGATCAGCCCATATTTGTCTCGGAGCAACTCACTGCAAAGGGCTCACGACTACACTTTCTAGCCAGAGATCTCGCTAAGTCTAAACAGTACAAATATTGTTGGACAGCATATGGAAAACTCTATGTCAAAAAACGATGAATCACCTACCCACTTAATCAAAAATAAATATCAAATTCAAGCTCTGATGCAAGAAGAGTTATGACTAGTGCAACGATTTCTATATTGTATTTTACAAAACTTTTTAATAGTTATTAGTTTGCTAAAATTCCTTAGTATTGTAAGTCAAACTATTATATACGCCACTCACACACATTATTTACATACAAACCCTTTCACTATTTCCAACACATTCGCTGTTACACACGTACTTTCACATTCACTCTCACACAAAATCGAAGAATGTTTACAAAAAAGGCGAACTTGCACGCTTGCATACTTAATGTCATGATGTTTTGTGGGATTATGATAAGCAATAGGATGGGCAAAATCACAAGATTGGTATTCATTAATTATAATTTTTACTTTGCAATTGCGAATGATATGTTTTTGACTCATGAGATGTTGATCTTATTTCATGGATAGTACACAAACAATAGTGCAAGCTATAGATGAAGTAGCTGTTGCGCAAGCTAGCGAATACCAAATCCAAGATTTTGCTCAACGGTTCAGCACTAGAAATTCAGATTTTAAAATTGTGTCGCAAAATATTAGAAGTGTATATAATAATCTAGATGATTTGCATATTACTTTATCTCAATTGGGATTTGATATTGACCTATTAATTTTAAGCGAATGCAGGCTAGATGCAAACAAACCCACCCCAAACATTACCAACTATTTATCTTTTTCTACTACTAACCATATAAACCGCTGCGATGGCGTAGTAGCATATGTAAAAAATACGCATAAAGTTAATGTTAAAGAAATCATTTTGACCCACGCATCATGCTTACAAATCAGCATGCCCAACCTTATAGTACTCGGTATTTATAGTTCTCCTTCAAATAATAATGCAGAAAACTATATAAATTCCCTCGATAGACACCTAGAGTCCTTACAGTCAGTTTCAAATATAATAATAACCGGCGCTATAAACATAAATATTATCCGTAAATCTACCGAACTCAGTCATGAGCGTACGAATAGGCTCAGTTATCTAAACATGCTGTCAATGCACGGCCTGTTGCCAGGACACTATCTGCCCACTAGAGCCGCAAATTGTCTAGACCATTTTATTATAAAATTAAATCAAAATAATAAAAACGTAAATAAATAAAAAAAAAATCTAACTACGATAACTGATCACTTTATGATTTTACTTAAGCTAATGCCCGTTTTCACCGACATAGAAACACAAGTGACATAGAAAACATATATAAACCCTCTAAAGTCAAAACCATGATTAATTTTGAAAAAGCATTTCTCGCCTTAAAAGATAGTAAAGTTTCAGAATTAAACTTAATAAATGATCCTGTTATGTTAACTGAACAACTTGTAAAACAAATTCAAAACTGCCTAATACAAAACACGATGACTACTTTAGTACCGAGAAATAACCGCACAATTAAACCGTGGATAACAAAAGGAATTCTACGTTGTATACAAAATAGAAACAGGATGCAAATGAAGCTACGTTCTGATCCTACAAATGCTATCCTAAGATTTACTTATAGAAGATACCGCAACTAATGCAATAATTTAATTAAAAAAACTAAGAAGAAAATATGATAAAGAACAGCTGTAAAATGCAAGTAAAAATAATAAAAACGGAATACTATAAACAATATCACACATCGTAAACCGAATAAATATATCACTTTCGACGACAGGCCTTGCCAGCTACTGAATGTTTCACCGACACGACGATAAACCTATAACTCTTTTAACTACAGCGCAATGAAACAGAGTATAAAGAAAGAATCGAGCGGCATTTAGCAGATAAAAATGGGATGGATTTGAAATTATATTCAAGTGGCTGGGCACATATTTCTCATTTAATCAAATAAGAAAAAGAGTAGGATTAAGAGAAGAAGAATGAGTAGGTACAATAATATGATTGAATTTTGGTTATGTGAAATGAAAAATATACTTTTTTGGAGTTAGTTTTATTGTTTTCTAGCTTCTGCCAGCGGCTTCGCCCGCGTGTTAAGTGTTTTCTTATCTCAAGGGAACATTAGGCATCCAAACTTTCACATTTATAATATTAATAAGAGACCTTCTGCCAGTGACTTCAAAAAATCTTTTTTCATTTGAAAGAGTTTACTTCCGAGGTGGTCCCGTCGTCATCAGGTCAGGATCTGATGATGGGATCGAGGAGCAATCGAGGGCACTACCCAAATATTATAGGCATACATATAGCGATTTTGGTATTTGCATCAATAATGCAATCATTTGCACTCAGAAATTATCTTTTATGAAGTGAAACTGATGAAGAAGACCACAGATAGCCACTGGAACTCCTTAATGCTAAGTATGTAACAGGTATAAGATAATATCTTGAATAGTTAAAGCGACTATGATGGAGCAAATACATAGAAATAAATGGTACTAATGAAAATGGTACCATGGAACTGATCTGATGATGAAGCCAGAAGGTAGACTGGAACTCCGTATTAAAACAATGCATCCTGATCGTGTTTGGGCTTATCGGAATCGTCACTAGGTGAACTTTGGCTACAAATGAGTTTCATGGTAGTTTGAGATACCAACCAAAACTAAAAAGAGAAAATAAAAAAAATAAGAAAAAAATCAAACCGACTTCCAAAAAAAGACACTACGAAGCGAAAAATAACTTTCTTTTCCGAAGTTGACTTAGTTGTAAACAAATCATTTTTATTATTTGTTTTTTTATATTAAGGGATCAAAACTGAGTCCAAATGATTCGTGTAATGTTACACACGGCTGCTGCGTCACTTTTTCTTGGCTCAACTTTGGCGTGACACGCGTCCGCGTGTCTAGATTCTCTAGGGCAAGTAGCCGTCCCTGATCTCTTAGTAAAGACTCAGTGAACTGTCGATATGTGTAATTCTCCTTAGATGGTGTAGTGACCGGTTCTATGGGGCAATTCACAGGCTCGTTCACGCACTAAATGACCACACTTCAACACGTCTACTCTGGCCAGCGGCTCTCGTAATACTGACGCGGTGCGCACGAGATTGTGTATGTCTGTGTGGGGGAAAGTGGGGATGGCAAAGTGAACGTGCGAGTGAGATAGATACACTACATCCCTTCCTCATTAATGATTTTATTAAGAATATATTTAATATTAATTCATTTTGTATAATGTATTTTTGGTATGCTTAATGTAATCATAATTATATTGTTTGTTCTTCACGTGACAGATTCTTGTCTTTTTTTCACGCTCTCAATATCCCTTCACCCTCCTATTTTTCTTCAATTTAATGAGAGAAAATAAAGCTATCACCAAAATCTCTGAAAACTGTAATTTTACAGTGTACTTTTATAATTATTTTGTTAGTACGTGGACATTAGTATGTGTGACATGAGTACTTGTTTGTGATTTTAGTTTTTTACGTATTTTGTTACATTTTCTAGATTGTCACTGGGAAATAAAAAAAAAGTGTGAGTTGATGTATGTTAATGGAAATCACAATTCCTCAAATTTAATGGCAGCTGCCACCCAGCAATTTAATGGCAGGAGCCCACCAATTTAATGGCAGCAAAACCCACCAATTTAATGGCAGCAACCCACCAATTTAATGGCAGCAGCCCACCAATTTAATGACAGCAAACCCACCAATTTAATGGCAGCAAAACCCACCAATTTAATGGTAGCAAACACACCAATTTAATGGTAGCAAACCCACCAATTTAATGGCAGCAAAACCTACCAATTTAATGGTAGCAAACCCACCAATTTAATGGTAGCAAACCCACCAATTTAATGGTAGCAAACCCACCAATTTAATGGCAGCAAAACCCACCAATTTAATGGTAGCAAACCCACCAATTTAATGATAGCAAAACCCACCAATTTAATGGTAACAAAACCCGCCAATCTAATGGCAGAACAACCAACCAATTAAATGGCAGCGTCTTTTTACTCCAACTATTCCTATAAGCATAATCAGCCTATAATGCTTCATTCGCCGGAAAGCGAACCTCCCCTCTGCGACAGGGACAAGGCCTCAATCCATCACATGAGCTAAGCGTTGCCCGGCAGACGTCACACGTCCCTGAATTACCAGCTCCAGGACATACGGTTTCCTCACCATAAGTATTTTTTTTTATAACTGAGTACTATTTCGTGACATTGGAAATCTGACAATCCACTACACCAATCGAGTGTGGTCACCTACGAAACTGTTTATGTAGGTACCTTTATAGTTTTACAAAAACAATTCAGTGTTAACGTTAACATTGCATATCTTCACAGCTAAATAACTTCAAGGCTATCGATGTCGCACTTGTTAAAACTGACATTTCGATAGTTGTCTGGTCCCCGAGGTATCTTTTTACAACAGCAGTGCACTTGGTAGTTTTAATTGATTTGCGCCCATATGGCTATTCTGATCCAGCGCGCTCTCCAAGCTGTACACCACTTTAAATCATATCGTTATCTACGTATATTGAGGTTAGCCTTCATAATACTCATTCCACATGAAATAGGCACGATTTCAGAACATGATCCGCCTTGAATCTAACTAAATTGACATAACTCGCCTAGGATCTAGTCATACCTTATGGCATCAGCCACCTTGGATCCAGCCTCCTAAACTGGCATCACCCGCCCATGATGTAGCCAACCATATGCCATACAGGCATTAAGTCCGCCTTTGCACCCTTGTGCATGAAGTCCAAATAAATAAATACGTTCTTTTTTTTCGCTTCAAATACGCTTAGCCGTCAGGCAAATCTTAGTTTGACCATAAACTAACTTTTTTGTCCGTTTGACGTTAATGAAGAACTCATACTCAAACTATATATTTGTAACACATACTTATGTGTCACATACTTGTGTTTCTTTACACATACTTACTTATGTGTAAAGATAAGTAAAGAGATCGCCATTGCTCATCGTATCTACTCTAATACATTCAGGCGTCCCGCTTTAAATACCCAGAAAACTGTAAGTGTAAATTCTGTGTTGTATTATTGTATAGTGGCGTGAATCTCAGTGTCACGACACCTCTATTTAAATTTTCAGTTGAAAATAATTTATTTTACAATGACACAATATAATTATGTGTACAATCAACAAGATTGAAACCTGACCCACCATATACTAATTATTCTACGGGTATTCTAACCCAATTAGGTCTAATCTTGCTTAAATATATTTTTTCTCAGCAACAACTTGCCATCGATTTAATAAGACAGTCATATACTAATATATTATAGAGTGAAAGTCAGTGACTATTAGTTTACCAATCTCGCTGTCATTTCAATGATATTAACAGATTGAATATTTACTCAACATCTTGATATTTAGCATTTTTCTTTGAATTCAGAATAAACTCATAAATAGTAGTACTCTAAATAGTTCGTATTTTGTATTTATTTTATCAAATTCTATTCTGCGCTTCTTTATATAAGGAAACAATGCGTGACGACAGTTAATTCCAATATCTGCTATAACACAATATTTTTTTTTTCTTTTAATAATCTTACTGCAATGAACAAAATGGTCATAGTAGTTGCGCGACCAGATGCCTGTACTAACTCAGTTTTTTATAATTTTGTAACATCTTATATCCACCATAAGATGACTGGTATATAGTAAGAAAACTCTAATGTTTTGAAGTTTACCAACGGATGGGTCAAGAATCAAACAGCCTAACTGTATATATTGGGTATTGTTACGTACGTAGTATATTCTTGATTTATTTTATTCCTTCTGTGTTAGTTTGACTTTTTACACCTGACTACATCTACCCTCTTTTACAAACTCTCTCCACCACTCAAAAGTTTGGTAGTAGAAAACCGAATCCAGAGCTAAACTCGCCTTTGTACAAATATTTATTTTATTTTGTATGTCCTGTGTACAAAAATAATTAAGAATGTTCCAAATGCAATGGTGTAAATCTGTTTTCACGACCATTACACTCTCAAAAATGTACATACCTGATAGGGTCAGCAGCTCAAACCCTTTTGTAGAATGGTAGGCAACTGTCATTTCAGACAGATCGGAAACCTTACTAATATTATAAATGCGAAAGTATGGACAAACGGCTTCATGTCCGGCACCCAACCATGCTAGAACTGCCGAACGGATCCGGCTGAAACTCGGCACAAAGACAGATCACAGTCCGGAACAGCCCATAGGCCACTTACCCTGGTGTAATGTCCACTAGGAATAAATTTCGACCTGCGCGGTTGTGAAGCCGCTGGAAGAAGCTAGCTCATAAATATTTTTTCGTGCCCAGAAAGTAATAAGTTTAGTATATTGTTCCAAAACGTACTGTATATGCTTCGTAGGCAATGAATAAATAACGAGGTCTTGAAAAGATTATTTCAGAGTTAACACGAATTTATTAACTAACTAATAGTGTAATTTAACTAACTTTATCCATTTATAAATCAATCATTCCTTTTCTTTTTACGTTTAATTAGCCCTAAAACTACGTAACTGAAACCCGTATTTTATATAGCACTGTCTTTTCATGAGTCACCGCTGTTTACATCAGGAATTTGGACTCATATGCATGGCTTATGTAACCAAAACATGACTGCTTGGCCTTAGGATGTTGCAAATATTTACGTGCCCATTACGAGCTTTTTAGAATCTGCGTGGCTTGACGTGATTCAATTTAAACTTGAGACCTTCCTGTTAAGTAGTTACGGTTACAAATGTGGATATTTAATTTTATATTGTATTGGTTATTAAGATGTACACAATTTTTTTTTTTTTTTTTTGCCCAAGCCCTCTTTGGTGATATTATAGGTTACTGTTTATTGTCATTAACATTTTAATCGGTAGACGATTCAATTTTAACCTGTTTATTTTAAGGGTTAGGCTCGATAAACAATGAATAAATACTTAGGCATTTAGGTATATATGTTCCTACAATGTACATATTCACATAAACAGTCAGTGCGTGTATACCTATGTTTTAAGTTCTTTCATTAGGATTTCTACATAGGCGTGGTTGTAACTGCAAACTTCACTAGAGCGACTATATAATCTTTGGGTTTACTGCTTGATTTCGAATGTCATGTGCCCCATGACTAATTCTCCTAAGTCATCAAATCAAACTTCCGAATTACCGAAATTCCATAGCATCGATGTACCACAATTTCGAATAGTGTCCAAATGTATCCGAATGGAAACGAAATCACAATATGTCGCCATAAAACTTAAGTAGTCAAGCAAAACGTATTTCCCGATCTATGGAAACCCCTATTTGAATTATTAACGGTGATCAGAGAATGATTTCATTAAATAGGGTGGACTCTCGATTGTCTGTGTAAATATTACAAAGATATCCGCGTTGCAGCCGCAGTAGTTAGGTTCAAAATAACAATGCATCGATTTTATTATTTTAATCAGATGTTATGATTTGAAATCGTAAAGTAAATTTTGTTATTTACCTACCCACCAATATAATTTACAATCGTTTTAGAATAGTTAGTTTGATGTTTCTTTAACGACACAGTTTTTTGTTATTAGACACAACTTAGTCATGGCCCTCTCTTTGATTAGAATAACACGAATTTTTTTTTACCTTCATAATACTAAATGTCCTTTATTATTAAAATCTGGTATGGTTTTTTACTCAATACTTAGGCAGAATTTATTTTCCGCTACATAGTTATGTTTAAGCAGTCGTATGATGTTAACACAACAAATAGGTATTTACTATGTAATTTTTTTACTTTTTACACTTAGGACCTGCTTAAATGTCTTATTTTCATAACGGAATGTGGGCGCCTAACGATAACAAATAACCGTGTGTCATGTCATGCATTATCTACTTACCCCAATCCTTCTTCTTTTTATTTACACCAATATTTTTCTTACTTTATCCTCGTCGCCATTTGTAGTGACCGGTTGTATGGGGCAATTCACAGGCTCGTTCACGCACTAAATGACCACACTTCAACACGTCTACTCTGGCCAGCGGCTCTCGTAATACTGACGCGGTGCGCACGAGATTGTGTATGTCTTTGTGGGGGAAAGTGGGGATGGCAAAGTGAACGTGCGAGTGAGATAGATACACTACAGATGAGAAGGTCTGTAGTTAAAAGAGTTATAGGTTTATCGTTGTGTCGGTGAAACATTCAGTAGCTGGCAAGGCCTGTCGTCGAAAGTGATATAAGTGAAAGGTTCTGTCGGCGAAATGTGTATAGGTGAAAGACTCTGCTGGTGAAAAGGAAATAAATGAATCATCCTGTCGACGAACAGTCCAATGACGAATCGGTCTTAGAAGAACGGTTGCTGAATCAAACTCACACGCACCCACATCACTCATACTCCACTTAAATCACCTACTAGTCCACACACTCTCATAAACACTTCACTCACGTATAGATATTTTACTTATTATACTATAATGTTAACATTGAAGTTAGTCACTTAAAATATATTATTAGTACAATCAAACATATTTGCTTTGTTGGCATTTACAGTTGAAATATCGAGGAAAAAGTCACTGAAAACCGAAATACAGGCCTTGCCTAGTTCGGTTGCAGTGACTACATCCATTTACTAGAAAAAAATTCAGCCAAATTATTTTCTGTAAAATATTACTAAGTTTTTTGAGAAATAAATTTATTATTATTATTTCATTTATTCATTTTATATTACATATTTTTACATTTTTAAATATTATTCTATAAAAAATAAAATAAAAAAACATTTAAAAATACAAAAATAGTAGCCCACCGGTATCGGGAACAGGGTCCAAGCTACCGGTGGTCAGGGCTCCTGAGAGAGGAACCTCCTAACGATACGCGCCGTGTCCAGAAGTACCGCTTTCTGGATCAAGCCCTTGATCCAGCTGCCCAACGAGAGCCTCCTCAGATATTCGTCGAGGCTCTTGGCTATTATGCCATTGGCCGTAACGATTATCGGCACAATGATAGCTGTATTCACGTCCCACATGTCGACAACCTCGCGAGCCAGATCAAGATACTTGCTTTTCTTATCTCTCTCAGCCTTCACGAGGTTCTCATCATGAGGGACCGCTATATCAACAATCATTGCGCGACGCTCTAGTCGGTCCATCACCACTATGTCAGGCTTATTGGCAACAATAGTCCTGTCAGTGATGATAGACCGATCCCAATACAACGTTACATTGCCATTTTCGAGAACTGGGTCGGGCACATACTTATAGTAAGGCACTTCCGACTCCACAAGATTGTATTTAAGAGCAAGTTGCTGATGGATAATCCTGGCTACAAGGTTGTGTCTATGCAAATAGTCTCCGTTAGCCAGACTAGAACAACCGGAGATAATGTGACGGATTGATTCACCCGGCCGGTGACATGCCCGACAGATGTCAACCGTGCCGTCCTTCACAATGTATTTCCGGTAGTTGTTCGTCATCATAACTTCGTCCATAATCGCAAAGACAAAACCTTCGGTTTCCCCAAACAGGTCACCAAATCGCAGCCAGGCCACGGACGCTAAAAGATCTACATCGGGCCCATGTAGGACCCTTCACCGCTACCACATCACGATGCATACCCACGTCAGCGGCCTGGAAGTATTCCCTAAGACTGCATACCTCGCGGTTGTGTAGGGTCTTAGCATTTAAAAAGCCACGACCCCCGCACTTCCGAGGGATATACAGTCTCATAACCGATGAACGTGGGTGATGCATACGATTTGCGGTAAGCAGCGTGCGGATCCTCCTATCCAGGGCGTCAAGTTCAGTCTGAGTCCATTTGAGTATGCCGAAAGAATACATCAATACCGGCATGACCCAGCCGTTGAAGGCGCGCACCTTGTTACCGCCCGATAAAAGACTATTTAGTACTCTTTTCAGGCGGCCAAAGAAGCGCTCCTTCAACGACTGTTTCACGTCAGTAGCATTGATGCCTAGTGCTGCCGACATACCCAAATACTTGTAAGTTTCGGTTGAGGAAAGGGATCGAAGGTGTATGGAATCCGAGAGTTGTATTCCCACGGATTCCATAATCTCCCCTCGCTTTACATGCATGACTGCACATTTGTCCACACCAAATTCCATACGGATGGCGTCACTGAAGGTTTCTGTTACCTTCAGTAGCTTCATCAGTTGCAAGTTGTTGGGGGCAAAGAGCTTCAGATCATCCATGTAAAGGAGGTGTGATATGACATGACCACCTCTTCTCAACCGATAGCCCAGACCTGAACCCTCCAGCAGTGTACTGAGAGGGTTCAGGGCTAAACAAAACCACAGAGGACTCAGACTGTCGCCCTGAAATATTCCGCGCTCGATCCTTATAGGTTCGCTGTTTTCCTGAATCTGTCGACATCCTGGATAGTGAAGGACCGTCCTCCACTGCCCCATACATGACGTCAGGAAGGCGCGCAGAGTTGCATCAATTTTATACAACGCCAGCACCCTCATAAGCCATGTATGTGGCACTGAGTCATAAGCCTTCTTGTAATCTATCCAACATGTCGCCAGATCCTTGCGGGAACGGCGAACCTGTTGGCTAATGGCGATGTCTATGAGGAGCAGCTCCTTAGTACCGCGGGACCCGTTCCTACATCCATTCTGAGAAGCAGACATGATGGCGTTATTGTCAATATGTTGATTAATTTTCGCTCTCAGAATGGATGTAAGGACTTTATAGACCGTCGGTAAGCACGTTTTCGGTCTATAATTTTTAGGATCCGCAGTACTACCTGATTTGTGGAGCAGGTGGGTTATTCCTGTCGTTAGGAACTGGGGTAGCGATCCTGACTCTAAGGCAGACTGGAACTGAGTTGCCAAACGAGCGTGCGACCTTTGGAACCATTTAATCCAAAAGTTGTGCAGTCCGTCCGGCCCAGGAGATTTCCAGTTAGGCAACGGGCGGACTGCACGAGCCACATCTTGGGGGTTGATGGTAATTGCCCCCATTTTTGGTATCGGATCGCACGCTCGTTCGATCTCCCGAGTCCAGTCATCCTCGGTGTGACTGACAGGCACCGACCAGATATCGCGCCAGAACGAAGACATGGCGTCATTATCCGGTAGGCGCGTATCAGTCACACCTTGGTTGGGTTGCTCCCAAGCCCTATAAACCCACCTTTCGTTGCTCTGGAATGTGCGATTCTGAGTGTATCGCTCCACTCGCCGCTTGTACCGACGAATACGGTTTGCCCATGCATAGATTTTCTGCTTCAGGAAGTCGATACGCTCTGTGACGCGGGACATATAATCTCGAGAACTGATATCAGTCCCTGAGAACGCCCGCCTCACAAAGCGCATCACTCTAGGGCGAGTGTTGCCCTCCCTGAAGCAGATAAGCTTGCCGATGAGTGCTCTAGCCTCACCGATACGACGCTCAATCCTGCACTGCCAAGCTGGTATAGCTGGTCGTGTAGCTCTGTCAGTTTTGGGAAACTTGACGTTAGCTACACGACATGCTGCTGCAGCCGCACAGTACAAGATCGAGTGGGTGTCGGCAAGGTCTTTGCTGCTATCAAAAACATTTGACAGCTGCGAATCTAGAGCACACACCAGCGCCCTATTTTTCTTATGCATGGGCAAACGAGGTAGTCGAGGTCTAAGCTCAGGCGGTGTGGAGCGATACTCGCTGAATGCACATTCCAAAGCGCTCCTCAAACGTGCATTGCATTGGGTACTCACAGATATAGCCCCGTCGTCGTCATCCTCGCCAACATGGTCGGGTCGCGGTGAAACACTGGGTTGCAGTTGCACCGCGGCCGGTGGCAAGGCAGGTGAGACACGGCTACTCTGTGATTCCTCACGCAGTCTATCAAGTACGGCGTCATCCAGCATACGGTTACGTTGGATGACCCGCACCTGATCCGATAGACGTTGGGCCGACACGTTGATAGCTGGCTCAAGCACCTGAAACAGAGAGAGCATCCGACCACGGTACGCAGTCAGGTTACTTCCCCCCTCTGTAGCCCCAAAGTATGCGCGCATGACGTTTTCGTTAATCGATTGCGTCCATCGCATGCGCTGCACACTTCCACCGGGAGCGGGGACCCTGTCAGAGGCCGATGGGCCTCGAGGTCCTAGGCTGTCCGGTGGCCGGCGTCCTCCCCGTCGACGCGTAGGTGGTGGTGTCGTCGGCGGAGAGAAGTATTCGTCGCTCGAGCTCGACGCAACTGCAGCATCCAGGATCGCTTGACTTACGGTTGTAGGGGATCCCGGTGACTGCGAGGCGGAGCTGAGCGACGAACCCGAAGATGTTGGGCGTGTGTTTTTGGCTCGGGCCTGGCTTCGTGTCAACATTTTCTTCTCAGCTTGTCATTCTGGTTTATTGTAGGTTGTTCATTTTAATTATAGTTTTGGTTTTCTTCTGGTTGTTTTATTATATATATATGGAGGCATTATTTAAATTTAGTTTTATGTAGTTTTAACAGTGAAATTGTTCGGATTCATAAATATAATCAAAAAATTCGAAGAGCGAAGAAAATTTTTGTGTCACTCTTGACAAGTCAGGCCACAGATCTTATTATTATTATTATTATATTAGAGGTAGGACAAAATATTTTCTGTATTGTTGAAACCCTGGCTATTGAGAAACAGGTTACGATAATATTTCGTAGACGCAAAATGTTATGTTTTCGATTCGGTATCTCAAGTAGTGACTATTCATGTTAACCTGTCATAGCTTAAATTAGAAACTTTCTATCCTCATTATTTCGTTTTTAATTACTTAGATGTGTCACTTGTTTGTTAATACATAGCTTAACTGTACAATGTATTTATTTCTTTTCGCATTAAGATACTGTGGGTCAATGAGTTTAGAAACGGATTATAAAGTAGAAAAATGTAACAAATAATTTTGAATCAAGTAATTATTGCTCTTTGAATGGATCTCATATTTTCTTTTTTTCTAAAGTATTGTTGAATCCATACTTAAGTTTTCAGTCAATTCAAAAGAGGAAACAATATAAAACCAAGGAAAAAGGGGTCTCTATAGAAGGAACGTAAACTCAATTGACTCATAAAGTAGTGACGTAAAAAGCGACTTGTAATTATGTATGCACCCACTTACTCAATCTTACTTCTTCTACTAATCAACAATCTTAAAATTATAAAGTGCATACTGAGCGAATAATCAATTAACTATCGTCATTTATTAACTACTGTGACCCGCGATTAATTATATCTATCCATAAACCTTCCTCTTGATATTAGTGAAAACCGTATTAAATCATTGTGTGGTTTAGAATATGTAAGTAAGCGGAGAAACAGACAGCGACTTTGTTTAATAAATAATTGATAAGAGGAGAGACTAGACATTATTACTATTCATACAAGTTTGCAAATCTGAGCCGATTTTAGCAACAAAAGTTTAAAAACTAATTAGTATTATTTTCGACGGAAGTTTCCGTTTTTTTTTCAAAGGTTATAGAAATTTTTCTCTGAATCAAAAAATGGCCGAATTATTCGGCTGAAACTGCAGTTCTTGAGCGGATAGTTGTGATATACAACTTAAAACTGCCTATCTCGTTCGTTTTTGAGTGTTCTCATTTCTGGTTTCGATACCCAGACAAGTCAACAGCCTCGACACAAAATGTATGCCCGGTTACTTGCTTGCGTCTATTAGACTAGCTAAATGAGGCCACACTTTTCACCTCGAAGGTACCTCCAAAGTAGTTATTTACTTATAGATTGCAGAACAAAAATTATAAAATAAAATGTGAAGTTATAATTCGTTTGGCATATTCAAGTGAATTTTTAGCAGTTTTTTTATTACTAAAATGAAACTATTATTGAAATGGTGATTCGGTCGGGCGTTATTCTTAACCACACATCATGCACTTAAAGATAAAGATTTAACTTAGAAAGTATCAAATGATAAAGTTATTTGTGGTTTTATTAACAGCAATGACGTGATGGACATGTGTGTTCCTGTTGTGGGTGACAGCTGTTCTTGATGACGGCGAATGGCTGGATAAGGAAATTGAGCAAGGCCGCGCGGGCGCATGCACACCAGCTGTGACCAATACGCCTTTTAAAACATACCCTACGCCACAAATTCAAGGTGCATGCGCTATTCCTATTGCATAAATTATCAAAGGTTAACGATACCAAAACATCCTTTCATTTATTCTGATTTCTTTTGCGTTCCAGGCACCTCTCCCATCACCAAATTGGTTGCAACCTTTTAACGCAACTGGTGAAAAGAGTGTAATGTGTCAACAGAAAAGATATATGATTGCCCTTATGCCAGATACTTAAGAAATGAAAGAAGATTGTCTGATTGCTAATGTATTTGTATTTGCTTGTGCCAGACACCACTGAGAAAGATCTGTCAATCCTTGTGTATATTCACGGGGGTGCATTTGTAACGAGCTTAAGTTATTTATTGCCAGGAACACAGTTTATGAAGGAAAATAAAGATTTAATTATGGTCACGTTTAACTATCATCTCAGCAATCACGGGTTTCTTTTTCTCGGCACTGAGGACATTCCAGGCAATTTTAGCATGAAGGACCATGTAGCTGCGTTGCGCTGGGTACAAAATAACATCGCCAGCTTCGGTGGTAACCCTAGTAATGTGACTCTTGTCACATCAGCAGCGCAGGTTCCGCACAGTAGACCTAATAATGCTCCCTAAGTCAGCCGAGAAATTGTTCATTGAGTCATACCTGAAAGCGGTGGAAATCTAGCCGCATTTACAGTCCAAAGATTTATTGTAATCATATTGTTCATGTAAGTACAATTTAGATTCTAACTATATCTGCTGATCGCTAATTGATGATTCAGTGTAAACATAATTATTATGCACATTCTTATCCAGAATCTTTCTCCACTGAATCATATTTTAACCAACTCAGTAATAGGCCCACACAAAGTGCGCCTGCCAATCTAAGATTGTATGAAACTACTATAAGTGTAGCAGATAAAATCGAAGTTATATCATATAGATAAAGGTACACGTGTTTACTTTTGTATATATGAGCAAAAATAAACTACAACTACTTAGTCTGAAGATACAATGGAGTGGCGGACGTGTATGTTTCTTTTGTGCGTGTCGGCTGTTCTTGCTGACGAGGAATGGCTGGAAGTGGAAATTGAGCAAGGGACGGTTCGAGGGCGTAGGCACTCCAGTGGACATGTATACGCCTTCTACAACGTACCCTACGCAACAGGGCCTGAGGGTGTAAACAAATTCAAGGTACTTATAATATATTCTGTTTTTTTATAAATACGGCCATCATTTCGGCCACTATGTGGCTGGGAGACTACTCTTTTAGGATACCCGTTTGGCTCCAAAATTTATGATTAAAGAAAAATAAGGTTAAACAAATTTGCTGCACCCATGAAACTTCCAAATAGACAAACTTAATTTTATCTTTACTTTTGCTTTCCAGCCACCGCAGCCACCGAGAGGGTTCAGGGCTAAACAAAACCACAGAGGACTCAGACTGTCGCCCTGAAATATTCCGCGCTCGATCCTTATAGGTTCGCTGTTTTCCTGAATCTGTCGACATCCTGGATAGTGAAGGACCGTCCTCCACTGCCCCATACATGACGTCAGGAAGGCGCGCAGAGTTGCATCAATTTTATACAACTCCAGCACCCTCATAAGCCATGTATGTGGCACTGAGTCATAAGCCTTCTTGTAATCTATCCAACATGTCGCCAGATCCTTGCGGGAACGGCGAACCTGTTGGCTAATGGCGATGTCTATGAGGAGCAGCTCCTTAGTACCGCGGGACCCGTTCCTACATCCATTCTGAGAAGCAGACATGATGGCGTTATTGTCAATATGTTGATTAATTTTCGCTCTCAGAATGGATGTAAGGACTTTATAGACCGTCGGTAAGCACGTTTTCGGTCTATAATTTTTAGGATCCGCAGTACTACCTGATTTGTGGAGCAGGTGGGTTATTCCTGTCGTTAGGAACTGGGGTAGCGATCCTGACTCTAAGGCAGACTGGAACTGAGTTGCCAAACGAGCGTGCGACCTTTGGAACCATTTAATCCAAAAGTTGTGCAGTCCGTCCGGCCCAGGAGATTTCCAGTTAGGCAACGGGCGGACTGCACGAGCCACATCTTGGGGGTTGATGGTAATTGCCCCCATTTGTGGTATCGGATCGCACGCTCGTTCGATCTCCCGAGTCCAGTCATCCTCGGTGTGACTGACAGGCACCGACCAGATATCGCGCCAGAACGAAGACATGGCGTCATTATCCGGTAGGCGCGTATCAGTCACACCTTGGTTGGGTTGCTCCCAAGCCCTATAAACCCACCTTTCGTTGCTCTGGAATGTGCGATTCTGAGTGTATCGCTCCACTCGCCGCTTGTACCGACGAATACGGTTTGCCCATGCATAGATTTTCTGCTTCAGGAAGTCGATACGCTCTGTGACGCGGGACATATAATCTCGAGAACTGATATCAGTCCCTGAGAACGCCCGCCTCACAAAGCGCATCACTCTAGGGCGAGTGTTGCCCTCCCTGAAGCAGATAAGCTTGCCGATGAGTGCTCTAGCCTCACCGATACGACGCTCAATCCTGCACTGCCAAGCTGGTATAGCTGGTCGTGTAGCTCTATCAGTTTTGGGAAACTTGACGTTAGCTACACGACATGCTGCTGCAGCCGCACAGTACAAGATCGAGTGGGTGTCGGCAAGGTCTTTGCTGCTATCAAAAACATTTGACAGCTGCGAATCTAGAGCACACACCAGCGCCCTATTTTTCTTATGCATGGGCAAACGAGGTAGTCGAGGTCTAAGCTCAGGCAGTGTGGAGCGATACTCGCTGAATGCACATTCCAAAGCGCTCCTCAAACGTGCATTGCATTGGGTACTCACAGATATAGCCCCGTCGTCGTCATCCTCGCCAACATGGTCGGGTCGCGGTGAAACACTGGGTTGCAGTTGCACCGCGGCCGGTGGCAAGGCAGGTGAGACACGGCTACTCTGTGATTCCTCACGCAGTCTATCAAGTACGGCGTCATCCAGCATACGGTTACGTTGGATGACCCGCACCTGATCCGATAGACGTTGGGCCGACACGTTGACAGCTGGCTCAAGCACCTGAAACAGAGAGAGCATCCGACCACGGTACGCAGTCAGGTTACTTCCCCCCTCTGTAGCCCCAAAGTATGCGCGCATGACGTTTTCGTTAATCGATTGCGTCCATCGCATGCGCTGCACACTTCCACCGGGAGCGGGGACCCTGTCAGAGGCCGATGGGCCTCGAGGTCCTAGGCTGTCCGGTGGCCGGCGTCCTCCCCGTCGACGCGTAGGTGGTGGTGTCGTCGGCGGAGAGAAGTATTCGTCGCTCGAGCTCGACGCAACTGCAGCATCCAGGATCGCTTGACTTACGGTTGTAGGGGATCCCGGCGACTGCGAGGCGGAGCTGAGCGACGAACCCGAAGATGTTGGGCGTGTGTTTTTGGCTCGGGCCTGGCTTCGTGTCAACATTTTCTTATCAGCTTGTCATTCTGGTTTATTGTAGGTTGTTCATTTTAATTATAGTTTTGGTTTTGTTCTGGTTGTTTTATTATATATATATGGAGGCATTATTTAAATTTAGTTTTATGTAGTTTTAACAGTGAAATTGTTCGGATTCATAAATATAATCAAAAAATTCGAAGAGCGAAGAAAATTTTTGTGTCACTCTTGACAAGTCAGGCCACAGATCTTATTATTATTATTATTATATTAGAGGTAGGACAAAATATTTTCTGTATTGTTGAAACCCTGGCTATTGAGAAACAGGTTACGATAATATTTCGTAGACGCAAAATGTTATGTTTTCGATTCGGTATCTCAAGTAGTGACTATTCATGTTAACCTGTCATAGCTTAAATTAGAAACTTTCTATCCTCATTATTTCGTTTTTAATTACTTAGATGTGTCACTTGTTTGTTAATACATAGCTTAACTGTACAATGTATTTATTTCTTTTCGCATTAAGATACTGTGGGTCAATGAGTTTAGAAACGGATTATAAAGTAGAAAAATGTAACAAATAATTTTGAATCAAGTAATTATTGCTCTTTGAATGGATCTCATATTTTCTTTTTTTCTAAAGTATTGTTGAATCCATACTTAAGTTTTCAGTCAATTCAAAAGAGGAAACAATATAAAACCAAGGAAAAAGGGGTCTCTATAGAAGGAACGTAAACTCAATTGACTCATAAAGTAGTGACGTAAAAAGCGACTTGTAATTATGTATGCACCCACTTACTCAATCTTACTTCTTCTACTAATCAACAATCTTAAAATTATAAAGTGCATACTGAGCGAATAATCAATTAACTATCGTCATTTATTAACTACTGTGACCCGCGATTAATTATATCTATCCATAAACCTTCCTCTTGATATTAGTGAAAACCGTATTAAATCATTGTGTGGTTTAGAATATGTAAGTAAGCGGAGAAACAGACAGCGACTTTGTTTAATAAATAATTGATAAGAGGAGAGACTAGACATTATTACTATTCATACAAGTTTGCAAATCTGAGCCGATTTTAGCAACAAAAGTTTAAAAACTAATTAGTATTATTTTCGACGGAAGTTTCCGTTTTTTTTTCAAAGGTTATAGAAATTTTTCTCTGAATCAAAAAATGGCCGAATTATTCGGCTGAAACTGCAGTTCTTGAGCGGATAGTTGTGATATACAACTTAAAACTGCCTATCTCGTTCGTTTTTGAGTGTTCTCATTTCTGGTTTCGATACCCAGACAAGTCAACAGCCTCGACACAAAATGTATGCCCGGTTACTTGCTTGCGTCTATTAGACTAGCTAAATGAGGCCACACTTTTCACCTCGAAGGTACCTCCAAAGTAGTTATTTACTTATAGATTGCAGAACAAAAATTATAAAATAAAATGTGAAGTTATAATTCGTTTGGCATATTCAAGTGAATTTTTAGCAGTTTTTTTATTACTAAAATGAAACTATTATTGAAATGGTGATTCGGTCGGGCGTTACTCTTAACCACACATCATGCACTTAAAGATAAAGATTTAACTTAGAAAGTATCAAATGATAAAGTTATTTGTGGTTTTATTAACAGCAATGACGTGATGGACATGTGTGTTCCTGTTGTGGGTGACAGCTGTTCTTGCTGACGGCGAATGGCTGGATAAGGAAATTGAGCAAGGCCGCGCGGGCGCATGCACACCAGCTGTGACCAATACGCCTTTTAAAACATACCCTACGCCACAAATTCAAGGTGCATGCGCTATTCCTATTGCATAAATTATCAAAGGTTAACGATACCAAAACATCCTTTCATTTATTCTGATTTCTTTTGCGTTCCAGGCACCTCTCCCATCACCAAATTGGTTGCAACCTTTTAACGCAACTGGTGAAAAGAGTGTAATGTGTCAACAGAAAAGATATATGATTGCCCTTATGCCAGATACTTAAGAAATGAAAGAAGATTGTCTGATTGCTAATGTATTTGTATTTGCTTGTGCCAGACACCACTGAGAAAGATCTGTCAATCCTTGTGTATATTCACGGGGGTGCATTTGTAACGAGCTTAAGTTATTTATTGCCAGGAACACAGTTTATGAAGGAAAATAAAGATTTAATTATGGTCACGTTTAACTATCATCTCAGCAATCACGGGTTTCTTTTTCTCGGCACTGAGGACATTCCAGGCAATTTTAGCATGAAGGACCATGTAGCTGCGTTGCGCTGGGTACAAAATAACATCGCCAGCTTCGGTGGTAACCCTAGTAATGTGACTCTTGTCACATCAGCAGCGCAGGTTCCGCACAGTAGACCTAATAATGCTCCCTAAGTCAGCCGAGAAATTGTTCATTGAGTCATACCTGAAAGCGGTGGAAATCTAGCCGCATTTACAGTCCAAAGATTTATTGTAATCATATTGTTCATGTAAGTACAATTTAGATTCTAACTATATCTGCTGATCGCTAATTGATGATTCAGTGTAAACATAATTATTATGCACATTCTTATCCAGAATCTTTCTCCACTGAATCATATTTTAACCAACTCAGTAATAGGCCCACACAAAGTGCGCCTGCCAATCTAAGATTGTATGAAACTACTATAAGTGTAGCAGATAAAATCGAAGTTATATCATATAGATAAAGGTACACGTGTTTACTTTTGTATATATGAGCAAAAATAAACTACAACTACTTAGTCTGA
Organism: Orthosia cruda; assembly: GCA_964057195.1. Lineage (NCBI taxonomy): Eukaryota > Metazoa > Arthropoda > Insecta > Lepidoptera > Noctuidae > Orthosia > Orthosia cruda. The sequence goes on from OZ059825.1 coordinate 22,578,435, forward strand.
AGATACAATGGAGTGGCGGACGTGTATGTTTCTTTTGTGCGTGTCGGCTGTTCTTGCTGACGAGGAATGGCTGGAAGTGGAAATTGAGCAAGGGACGGTTCGAGGGCGTAGGCACTCCAGTGGACATGTATACGCCTTCTACAACGTACCCTACGCAACAGGGCCTGAGGGTGTAAACAAATTCAAGGTACTTATAATATATTCTGTTTTTTTATAAATACGGCCATCATTTCGGCCACTATGTGGCTGGGAGACTACTCTTTTAGGATACCCGTTTGGCTCCAAAATTTATGATTAAAGAAAAATAAGGTTAAACAAATTTGCTGCACCCATGAAACTTCCAAATAGACAAACTTAATTTTATCTTTACTTTTGCTTTCCAGCCACCGCAGCCACCGCGAACTTGGACGGAACCGTTTAACGCAACTGATGATAAGAATATCGTATGTCCTCAAGGCCAATATCTCATCGACTTTCTGCCAGGCAACATAGAAATGAAAGAAGATTGTCTAATTGCTAATGTTTTTGTGCCTGATACTAATGAGACAAACCTTTCAGTCCTCGTGTATGTTCACGGAGGAGCTTTTGTATTAGGGTTTGGTAATTTATATCAAGGAACGGAATTAATGAGGACAAAAGATTTCATCATGATCACGTTCAATTACCGTCTTAGTATTCACGGGTTCCTTTGTCTTGGTACTGAGGACGTACCAGGCAATGGCGGCATGAAGGACCAGGTGGCACTGTTACGCTGGGTACAAAAGAACATCGCCAGCTTCGGCGGTAACCCTGATGACGTTACGATTGCAGGTTTCAGTGCTGGCTCTATGTCAGTGGATCTATTGATGCTTTCCAAGGCTGCCGAAGGGTTGTTCCACAGAGTCATACCAGAAAGCGGTGGCAACCTTGCCGCACTTACAGTACAGAGAGATCCTCTAGAGATTGCCAAAACTCATGCCAAAGTGCTAAACGATCTCGTTAACGTAGATGATATAGAAGCTTTAGAACAATTCTACAAGACAGCTTCAATAGACTTGTTGACTGCTTATATGTTTGATGATAGGCCTGATTCTATTTCATTATTTTCCCCGTGTGTGGAGCGTGATACAGATGGAGCATTCCTGACAGAATCTCCTCTAAGTATACTTAACAAGGGTGACTACAAAAAGTTACCTGTGTTATATGGCGTCACTAATATGGAAGGACTAAGCCGCATAGATTTCTTTGATCTTTGGAAAAATATGATGAATGAAAAGTTTTCCGATTTTATGCCGGCTGACCTGAAGTTTGAATCTGATGCAGAAAAAGAAGAAGTAGCCGCTAGGGTCAAGAAATTTTATTTCGGCGACGATCCTGTTAGCAATGACAATATTTTGAAATACGTTGACTTCTTTACGGATGTTATATTTGCTCACCCTGTGCTTTGGGCAGCCAAGTTGCAAGTAGAGGCTGGCAATGATCGAGTATATTTGTATGAGTACTCGTTTGCAGATGAGGATGTTCGCCCAGTGCCTCACACGGACGTACGCGGTGCCGAGCACTGCGCTCAGTCTTGGGCTTGGTTGGACAACCTGGCTGGTCGAGATGAGAATCTTGCGACACTCGAATATCAAAATATGAGAAAGACAGTACGTGAAATTTGGCACAACTTTATTAAGACTGGGTAAGCAAGCTTGTGTTTTCGATTGATTCCTAATCAAAGTTGTATTTAAATAATGTAGTTAGGTACCTTTACCACATGGTTGTGTTTAAAGTTAATCTTACATTTAAGGGAGCCAGTGCCCAAAGGATCATCGCTACCTGCGTGGCCGGCAGCAGGAGCGCATAGGTCACCACACATGTTGCTGAATGAGACACTGGAACTACGCGGGGTGCTCTTGGAAGAACGCACTCGCTTCTGGGAAGACATATATGAGAAACACTACCGAGATGCAGTACCACCAAACACATCAGCACAAAAAAATATTTTTAATTTATTTACAGTATTTTGCCTAATCTTTCTTACAAAGTTAGCGTAGAATAGAATTCCAAAATTAAGTGTAAATAAAATTAAACTGGCTGAGCGGATCTAATTTAATAAAAAAATATGTTTATTAACATTTAACTTTTGACACTAATAAAATAAAATAAGTAGTTTTTATAATTAGTCTTGTTAAAACTTGTTCTTATAAACACTCTTCTGAATTTTTTGATTACACCTTATTGTTTTAATTTTAATTACATCTGATCTAAAACAACCGCATAAAATATGGTTCTCCCTCGTTTACCATTATCACAGATAATAATACTAGCATATAGATGCCTCATCTCAAAGAGAGAAACGGTGACGCCGCGCGTAACTAAAGTTTTGTCGATGGATTAACGATTATTTTACTAATAGAACATCGAACTACATCATCATCGTCATGGGGGACATGAATGCAAAGTTTGGAAGTGTTAATACTAACTGCGAACGGCACACAGAGACTTGGAGTGTGCAACAAGAATGGGGAGCGATTTATCAAGATTTTCAGTACCACGAACTTACCATCGGATGAAGATTATTCATTTATGGCGACCACCATAAGTACAATCTTCATTTTTAGTTCCAAATGGCGGTATAGAGTCGCCGATATTGATAGTGACCAACATCTGGTAGTTGCTGAGTTCCGGCCCAAGGTTGCAGTAGCCCGTGCGGCTGGAGGAACTGGCAAGATTGGAAGAAGGATCGAGGTGAGCAAACTGCGTGACTCAGACACACGTAAAACTTTTCAGCTGGAATTGCACAAACGCTTTTTTGCACTCGAACCTGCCACGGACTCATTAGACGAGGAGTGTAAACGCATCAAAGTGGCCTATACAGAGACCAGCTCCGTCGTTCTAGGGCACAAACCAACGCAAACTCGGAAGGAATGGTTGTCACATCGCACATGGAATCTGATCGAAGACAGAAATAATCTTCATTTGAGAATGCTTGAGACCCATAACTAAGACTTACGAGTCGACCTTATCACATACCGTCAGAAAGCAACGAAATCTATCGCAGTATCCGCAAAGATAGGAGACGGTGGACTTTCGGTATTGCTGATCGTGCTCAACAAGCTGCAAATGCCGGTAACTTGAAGGAGTTGTACAAAGCTACCAAAACCTTGGCAGGTAACAGCAAGTCGAAGATACAAGCCGTCAATAAGAAAAATGGTGTCCAAAATCTATTTTATGATACTTACAAGAAAACTAAATAAAATAAAATCTCATTAGTTTTTAAATAGGTAGCACAAAATATTTTCTGTGTTGTTCAAACCCTGGCTATTGAGAAACAGGTTACGACAAAATTTCGTATACGCAAAATGTTGTGTTTTCTGTTCGGTATCTCAAGTAGTGACTATTCATGTTAATCCTGTCATAGCTTAAATTAGAAAATTTATATCCTCATTATTTCGTTTTTAATTACGAGTACCTTGGTGTGTCACTTGTTTGTTAATACTTAGTTTTACGTAACAGTATATTTATTTGTTTTCGTACGGTCAATGAGTTTTGAAACTGACTCAAAAAGTAGATGAAGCCAACAAATTAAAATGAATCAAGTGATTATTGCTCTTTGAATGGATCACATTCTTTTTATTTTTTTGAAAAGTATTGTTGAATCCCTACATAAGTTTTCATTGAACTCATAAGAGGAACCAATATAAAACCAAGGAAAAGGGGGTTTCTATAGAAGGAACGTAAACACAAATGAATCATAAAGTAGCGACAAAAAAAAAGACTTGTAATTATGGATGCATCTACTTATTTTTATAGAGGTTTGGTACACCGCGTTGGTCACAAGTTTTTTTTAAAATATATCTAAACAAATACCTATCTACTAATCAACAATCTTCTTCTTCTTTTCTTCTTCTTCTTTTTTTTTTCTTTTTCTTTTTTCTTCTTTTTCTAGTTGCTTTAAATGTATAATTTCTTTTTTTGGTGTACAATAAAGTATATTCTATTCTATTCTAATCTTAATAATATAAGGTGCATACTGAGCGTATAATCAATTAATTATCGTCATTTATCAACAACTTGTGACCAGGGACCAATTATATCTATCCATAATCTTCGCCTTGATATTAGTGAAAAACTTATCAAAAAATTGCGTGGTTTAGAAGAAGTAGGTAAGCGGAGAAACAGACAGAGTATAATACTGACTTTGTTTTATACAAATTTTAGAAGAGAAGGGACTATAGATTATTAGATACTATTCATACAGATGTATGCAAATCAGTGCCGTTTCTGACAACAAAAATTAAAAAACTCATAATTATTATTTTCGACGGAAGGTTTTTTTTTTCCGAAGGCTAAAGAAATTTTCTCTGAAACTGCCAGTGTTTCGGCCAAAAATTGGCCGACTAATTCTGCTCAACAGAAACTGCAGTTCTTGAACGGATAGTTGTGGTATACAACTGAAAACTGACTATCTCATTCGTTTTTGAGTGTTATTATTTCTGGGTTCGATCCCCAGATCAATCAGCAGCCTCGAGACAAAATGTGTACCCGGTTAATGGCTTGCGTTTATTATATTGGCAAAATGAGGCCGCACTTTTCACCTCGTAGGTAAATCACCTCCAAAGTAGTTCTATACTTATACATTGCAGTAAATATAGTACAAAATAAAATAATTAAAAGTTCAATCATATTCAAGATGTAATTTTGAATTGGTAGCAGTTGTTTTATTACGAAATATGATATAGTTTCGGCTGATATGGTGATTCGGTCGAGCGTTACTCATAACCACACATCATGTACTTAAAGATAAAGATTTATCTTAGAAAGTATCAATTCGGTTTTATTAATAGCAATGGCGTGGTGGACTTGTATGGTTCTTTTGTGCGTGACGGCTGTTCTTGCCAACGAAGAATGGCTGGAAGTGGAAATTGAGCAAGGGACGGTGCGGGGGCGCAGGCATCCCAGCGGAGACCTACACGCATTTTACAACATACCCTACGCCACAGCGCCTACAGGCGTAAACAAATTCAAGGTAGCTGCACTACTCTTCATTGCATAAATGAGCAAAGGTTATGGAAAACAAATAATCAATTATTTATTTTGCGTTTCAGGCGCCTCTCACACCACCTACATGGTCGGAACCGTTTAACGCAACTGGTGAAAAGAGTGTCATTTATCCACAAAATCGATATATGATTGACTTTATGCCAGACATTTTAGAAATGAAAGAAGATTGTCTTATTTCTAATATATTTGTGCCAGACACCACTCAGAAAGACCTGTCAGTCCTTGTATATGTTCACGGGGGTGCTTTTGTAACGGGCTTTAGTAATTTATTTCAAGGAACACAGTTTATGAAGGAAAAGAAAGATTTCATCATGGTCACGTTTAACTATCGTCTTAACATTCACGGGTTTCTTTGTCTCGGCACCGAGGACATACCAGGCAATGCTAGCATGAAGGACCAGGTAGCGGCGTTGCGCTGGGTTCAAAATAACATCGCCAGCTTCGGTGGTAACCCTAATGATGTGACTCTTGTCGGTAGTAGTGCAGGTTCCGCATCAGTAGACCTAATAATGCTCTCTAAGTCAGCCGTAAATTTGTTCCATCGAGTCATATCTGAAAGAGGTTGAAAACTAGCCTCATTTACAGTCCAAATGAATCCTCTAGAGATTGCCAAAACGTACGCGAAAAAACTGAACGACCTCGCTATCGCAGACGATATAAACGCTTTAGAACAATTCTATAAGACAACTTCAATGGACTCGATGACTGAAGATACGAGTATGTTTGAAGACAGGACTGATTCTTCTCTTTTGTTTTCTCCGTGTGTCGAGCGCGACGCTAGAGGTGATGCGTTCCTGACAGAATCTCCTCTGAGTATTTTGTTTATTTATTTATTGGCCTATCTACAATTGTTACACTAACAATAACCTTATAATACATGCAATAATATAAACTAGATGTACAATATGATGCGATAGACACAGCATGCAAAAACAAAAGTTATAATAATAGTGCAGAAATGGCACTTATAAACAGTGGTCTTCAGAAATTAATACACTTTGATTATATACTTAAATAATCAAAGTTAATACAGTAACATATTTTTGATGTAGGTAGATATAAAACAAAAATCAGTATGGTGATTATTTATTTTTGGTGAGCTAATTGGTGCTTGAATTTTTGAAGTGACCTGCAACAAATATCAATTCCTTCATCGCAATTATTAAGAAGCCTGCAAAGTCTGGGAATAGGGGAGTTCGATCCTGATACAGTTTTGCGGAATGGGGGACGTAAAAATTTGATGGGGTGACGCGGATAGTTGTAGAGTAGGTTGAATTAGGGTAGGTTAGGGTTGGTATTCTTAAGAAAGGCGACTACAACAAGTTACCTTTGTTGTATGGATTTACTAACATGGACGGACTGCCGCGAACCGAGTTCTTTAACATTTGGAAGAATAAGATTAATGATAAATTTTCTGGCTGACCTAAAGTTCGAATCTGACGCAGAAAGAGAACAAATAGCCAATACGGTCAAGAGATTTTATTTTGGCGACGATCCTGTTAGCAATATCAACATTTTGAAATACGTCGACTTCTTTTCGGATGTTTTCTTTTATGTTTCCTATGCTTTGGGCTGTAAAATTACACGTAGAAGCCAGTCATAGCCAAGTATATTTGTACGAATATTCATTTGTAGATGCGAACTCTACTCCAGTACCTCATACCGACGTGCGAGGTGCTGAGCACTGCTCGCAGTCTTTTGTTTGGTTGGACAACGTACTCGTAAGTGGTCGGAATCAGAATGCAGACTCACCCGAATTTCAGAAAATGAGAGCGACCGTGCGTGACATTTGGCACCACTTTATGAAAACAGGGTAAGCAATATCCATCGGGCTCTAAACGTTTTCTTGTAAACAATTAATTTTACTTTGGAATTGAACCTTGACCTCTGACAGGGGTAAACCAAAGCCAGAGATTTTTTTGAGCACACGTGTCTAAAATAGTAAATTCAAAGATAAAAATTCATTTGGATCAAAGTTATTTAGTAGCACTTTATCTCGACTCGGTTAAGCGTTCATTTTAACTTTCCAGGACACCTGTGCCTGAAGGATCATCGCTGCCTATGTGGCCGGCAGCAGGCGCAAACCGGTCACCACACACAGGATGAGAAACTGGAACTGCGTGGGGTGCTCTTGGAAGAACGCACTCGCTTTTGGGAAGGCATTTATGAGAATCACTACCGGGATTCCGTATCACCGAAAGCAACGACGCAGGAAAATATGTTAAGTTTATACAATGTTATTTTCCTGATACTTTCTTACAAGGATAAGCGCAGAACATAATAAAGTTAGTATTGATAGAAAGTTATTATTGTTAGAATTGATGATTTTGTACCAAATATATTTATAATATTCCAAATAAATTATTATTTAGTCATAAAAATAAGACATGTTTTTTATTATTTAAATTATTTTTGTGCTACTAAAGATTTCTTAAGAAGCCGTCTCATTCTTCTTCATAATACTTACTTATATCATTACTAACATATTAAAAAACCGTCTAAGGTCTTTTCTCGTTTTCCATTAGCTAATCTTAGGATTACTATATACAGCTTGATTTCATCTGCAATTCTACACCAATCGTAGTGAAATTAGCAGTGCCTTTGACAAGGTTAATTACCAATAAATTACATTATAGCTCTGAACACATTGGCACATTAAGTCAAGTACTCATTTGGTCTGCAATAATACTCTGTCTTAACGCAAACAAAGAATGGTATTACAAGCTATAAATTACCACTATCTTTTCACATGCTGGATACCACAGGGCTTTCACCTGGGACCGGTGCTGTTTTTAACTGATCGGTGAATAATTATTATATTCATTCGATAAGTAAAATTATATTTAATATCTATTTAACACTATCAACGGAAACTAAATAAAATACAAGATTAGTAGTTTTATGTTTAGAACAAAAATTTTTGATTTTTGAAACGCTGGTATTGCGAAACAAGTCACGATAACGTTACAGAGACGTAAAATCTGGGATTTCTATTTGGTCCCTTTTTTTACTGCCTGTGAACAGATCGTATGAAAAATAAAAATAGTTTAGAAAACACTATTCAGTAAAGACAAATTTCACCATCACCGGTGCAGTCAACTGCACATCCATGTAACAGTTCTACATAGACAGCCAAAGCGCAGCTCACATCAAGTCCTAGTACGAGTACTAATTGCAGTTTCCGTAGTAAAAGTTCAATTAATTAATCAATTAAACTCCTACTTAGTTTCATTTAACACATACGAGGATTCCAATTTATAATAGAACGTTAGTAAAGTATATTTTTAGAGTAACTTATTTTTTATTAATTACTTAAGTATTGACTATTGAAAGTAAACACTTCGTAACAATGTAAAGTTCTAAGAACAATTTAAGATAGTGTCTAGTACCTAGCACTCTAGCAGTATTCATTATTAGAGGCAGAATATCTCTAGTGGCTTTGGTCACAGATTTATTTATATATTTATTTAATAGTTTTAAAAACATGTACACAAATCGGTTCGCTATAGGGAACATTACTGCCAATTGCTCCCGCCAGATGGCACTTGACGGATAGGGGTAAACATAACAACAAGGCGTCTACTACTGTTTGTGGTTACCGAACTATTTTTGACTGTTTTGAAGTATACCTTATGTTCAAAAACCAAATAATAATATTGCTAGCTGTTGGTCAAGAATGCATCAGTTTTGTGTTTGTGGATGCAGAAATCAAACCGGCCATATGATCCTAAAAAACGCCAACATTCGCAAGCAATGGGAAATTACTATTCTTCGACGGAATTTCACAAAAAAGGCAAGGCTGTGTCCTGACCGATCTAAAGCAGAACATGCAACCATTATTCACATAATAACAGTAATTATTTTGTTTACTGCTATAGACATTAAAAAGTACATACCATTGTGTACTAATTAAACACCACTACAAAATTGTTTTAATGTCGACATCATAAATACACATGTTTAACCATATGGTGCTAATAAAACCTAATTTATACTTACAGGACAGAAACTAAAAAGAAAATATTAAATAATTAAAAAAAATATATATATAATAAAATATATATATAATAAAAAAAATAAAAACAATAAAAAATTATAGGTACCTACCATTGTTTGGGGCAAAACAGAGTCGAAGAAAGATGTACAGAGAAGGATACTTTGATCAAATTGAGGAGAAACCATCAGGAATCAGGCTTCAAAAAGCTAAATTCCTTTTGTGGTAAAACAATAAGTAAAACGCCTTTTTTTTATGTAGAATAACTTGGGCCCCTATGAAATCAACTTTGATATCATGGGTATACCCAGATAGCCTAGATTTAGACCCAACTCTGGACCTAAGTTTCATGATGATAGCCCTTCTAAAACTCTTGTTATCTGATGTAAAATATTGTAATAAAGATAATTAAGAAATTTTAATTGGCTCGATTTTTTTTTAATTTTTATAATTTATTTGGCTTGATTTCCAATGTTCGCATTCATATCCGTACCTTTCAAATAAATCCGTTTTTTTTTTCCTTTTACTGTTGCACCATGCTCTTGAAGCCAGGGTTTTAGCTGTAGTATGGTCTGATTTCCTCAATTAGTTAGCTTAGTTAGCTCAATTTTTCTTCACTATTTGTTTTATAGTTTGTATGCATAAACTGCGAAATTTTGCAGGTCGACTTTGACAGTTTGGTTTGTATACTTTGTTTTCTGTGGCGCCATCTGAGCTCAGCTTTGTGTTCCCTAACTTTTATATCCATAATCTCAAGTGGCATATTATTTTTTTGTCCTAATCATCATTTATCCGAATGATAACTTGCCCGAACTTAATGTCACATAATATCACGTGCCATAAAACTTAAATTCCTAAATACAATATAAATTAAAATAAAATAATAAATTTTTTTTTTTCATAAATATTACAATCAATAATATAATAAAACATAAAACCAATTTTAATAAAAGTTACAAGTCCTAATTCAAATTATTTAATATTTATTTATCCTAATAATGTTTAATTACGACTACATTTAAGTATTTTTTTTGTAATTAACTATTATCTGATTTTATATTACAACTATTTTTTATTTTACCTAATTCAACTGCTACAATCCATAAATAGTAAAGATGCAAAAGGCTTAAACTATTGATTTTGTCACGGCTCCGGCGCTGTTTTTGAACATTATATATATTGAATATTATATTATACTGAAGTTTATAGCAAACGTGTTATGGATAATAATTTTCGGACAAACAATATTAGGAGAAGAAAGGGAGTAAGTACAACACAAATTTCTTAGTCAACGATCTACTGAAAGTCTAGTTATTAATAAATAGTCATCAATAATCACCTATGACTCACTTGTATGCAAATCTGAGCCCATTTTGAAAACAAAAGTTATTAGTCACTCATAATCACAAATTCTGTACCTACTTGAAGATAAAGATATCGATTTATCATATAAAATGTCAAGTTATGAAGTAAGGTTACATTCGTAGCTATGGCGTGGTGGACCTGCGTGATTCTTTTGTGCGTGACGGCTGTTCTTGCTGACGAAGAATGGCTGGAAGTGGAAATTGAGCAAGGGACGGTGCGCGGGCGCAAGCACCCCAGCGGGGATCTATACGCTTTCTACAACATACCCTACGCCACAGCGCCTACAGGCCTCTACAAATTCAAGGTACGTACAATATTCATAATTGCATAAATGAACAAAGTTTCACGAAAACAAATAATCCTTTTATGTATTCTGATTATTTTTTACGTTGCAGGCGCCTCTCCCCGCACCGACATGGTCGGAACCGTTCAACGCAACTGGTGAAAAGAGTGTCATGTGTCCACAGAACAGATACATGATTGACTTTATGCCGGATGTTTTAGACGTGAAAGAAGATTGTCTTATTGCTAATGTATTTGTGCCAGATACCACTGAGACGGAGCTGTCAGTCCTTGTGTATGTTCACGGGGGCGCTTTTGTAACGGGCTTTAGTAACTTATATAAAGGAACACAGTTTATGCAGGAAAAGAAAGATTTCATTATGGTCACATTTAACTATCGTCTCAGTATTCACGGGTTTCTTTGTCTTGGCACCGAGGACATTCCAGGCAATGCTGGCATGAAGGACCAGGTTGCGGCGTTGCATTGGGTACAAAATAACATCGCCAGCTTCGGCGGTAACCCTAATGATGTTACTCTTGCTGGTATCAGTGCAGGTTCCGCATCAGTGGATCTATTAATGCTCTCTAAATCAGCCGAAAATTTGTTCCACCGAGTTGTACCAGAAAGCGGTGGTAATCTTGCCGCATTTACGATTCAACGGGATCCTCTAGAGATTGCCAAAATTTACGCCAAAAAGATCAACGAGAACGCTATCGTGGACGATATAAACGCGTTAGAACAGTTCTATAAGACAACTTCAATGGATTCTTTGACTGCAGAAATGTTTGATGACAGGACTGATTCTACTTTCTTGTTTTCTCCGTGCGTAGAGCCCGATACAGTTGGAGCATTCCTGACTGAATCTCCTTTGAGTATTCTTAAGAAAGGCGACTACAAAAAGGTACCTTTGTTGTATGGATTCGCTAACATGGAAGGTCTCCTGCGTGTTAATTTCTTTGATGTTTGGAAGGATAAGATGAATGAAAAAATTTCTGATTTCTTACCGGCTGACCTAAAGTTTGAATCTGATGCAGAAAGAGAAGAAGTAGCTAATATGGTAAAGAGATTTTACTTTGGCGACGATCCTGTTACCAATGACAGCATTTTGAAATACGTTGACTTCTTTTCGGATGTTATATTTACCTTTCCTATGCTTTGGGCTGTAAAATTGCACGTAGAAAATGGGCATAACCAAGTATATTTGTACGAATATTCATTTGTGGACGAGAACTCTACTCCGGTGCCTTATACCGACTTGCGAGGTGCTGATCACTGCGCTCAATCGTTTGCTTGGTTGGACCCCATAGGTAGTATGAGTCCGAATCCGGAGACTCCCGAATTTCAGAAAATGAAAGTAACAGTTCGTGAACTTTGGCACAACTTTATGAAAACTGGGTAAGCATTTTTCGAGCATTTACTTTTTTCCTATAATCAACTTGTAAAGATCACAGTGTGAAGTGAAAATAAATGATAAGAGTGTGGAGCAAGTGAACGTTGTATATCTGGGCAGTATGTGCCCAAGGAATTAAGAGGATGTGGAAAGGAGAGTGAATTCAGGCAATAAAGTGAATGGTGCTCTACATGCGTTTGTGACAAGCCAGTCGATGTCTAAAGGGGCTCGACTTGCTGTTTACAACAGCCTGGTGGTGCCTACACTTATTTATGGAAGTGAAGGTTGAACATGGCAAAAAAGACAAGAAAGTAGGATTAATGCTGTAGATTTTTACTTCCTAATGCGAAGAATGTGTAACTTCTTCATCATCAATTCGTGTGAGGACCATGGATCGAGGATGTGGCCAGCTCTGGTGTCAGAGTTAATTAAGCCGCCATTAAATAATAAATTGAGGAATGATGTAATAAGACAACGTTGTGGTTTAAATGAAGATGTAGTGACAAAAATTTAAAAGAATATACTAAGATGGTTTGGCCATGTTGAGAGGGTGAATGAAAGGCAACTCAAAGTGGTATTTACAAGGCAGACGTAAATAGAAACGCCGGGAGGGGACATCCGTGAAAGACATACATCGATCTTATTGGAGTTATTTGTGATGATACGATGATATTCAGAAAGACCAGGTGCGCGGTACTCATTACCTGCGTGCGTGTATTACTAGATGAATGAACGTAAGTGAAGCAAAAGAAGTATGTAAGGATCGTAGCAGGTGGCGTTTTGTAGTTGCTGCCTACCCCCATGGGGTAGAGGCGTGATTTTTTAAATAACTTGTAAAGTTATAATTATAGGTAGATTCATAGGTAAAGACGGATTTCGAATCCAAGGACTTTATTGGAGGCACGATACGAGTCATTTTAATGACGATAATTGAATCGAAATTATTTATGAGTTATGTTCGTCGACTCAGTTCAACGTTCATTTTAACTTTCCAGGACCCCTGTGCCTGAAGGATCGTCGCTGCCTGCGTGGCCGGCAGCAAGCGCGATCAGGTCACCACATATGGTGCTTAATGAGACGCTGGAACTACGTGGAGTGCTCTTGGAAGAACGCACTCGCCTCTGGGAAGGCATCTATGAGAAACACTACCTGGATCCCGTACCACCTAACAGTGGTGCGGGAAGTATGGCGCAGAATAATATGTTTACTTTATTAACACTGTACGTTCTATTCTATTTTACTAAGAAGATAATAGTAAAATAGAGGTATCTAGGATTAGATGATAAAAACTAGGAATTTACTTAAAAATTATATTAATAAAATAAAATAATAATGAACAATTTGATAAATCTTTTGTATATATTTTCTATGGCTGTTTTTTTTAATTTTCTGACAAGAATTCCAATCGATATCGCCGAAGGCTGAAATTGACACTTGACATTTAACATTGGGTTCTAGACAAAATTATATTTTAAGAAAGATAGATAGATAGAAGGAAAATATTTTATTAGCAATAGCGATGGTCGAAATGTAATCATGTGACATTTTAATTGTGCTTGGCATTCCCATATATTTTTTCACGCTGCCTCTCATAGTTTCACTCGTCTAGAGCACAGTCTAGCTAGAGCCTCTGGTCGTAAGGAACTTTTAACCTTCAGCTTACACTGTGATGTCGGCCATCCGTTATTCGAGCAATGTGCCCTGCCCACTGCCATTTAAGTTTGGCAATTCTTCGGGCTATGTCGGTGACTTTGGTTCTCCTGCGCATATCATCATTTCTGACGTGATCACGCAAGGAAATTCCGAGCATAGGCCTCTCCATTGCCCTTTGGTTGACTTTAAGCTTTCTGATAAGGCTGATTGTGAGCGGCCATGTCTCGGTTCCATAGGTGATCACTGGCAACACATGATCGTGATCTTCTCGCCAGTTCGAAGTGTGAGCGTGTTGTACGTTGCCAGGTCCAGTCGTCGGTGATTGTTGCGATAGCCGGATCTCGTCCGGAGATTCTTAGCACTCCTTGCCATGCCGTAGCCCCGACCGCTACCGTAGTCGAGGGTAGGCAGTCTGCCGGGTTCTAGGGGCCATTTTTTATTTGTGCTATTCATGGAGGGAGGGGGGGGGGGGTTGCCATAATCGCCACGCTTTGCAGGCGTATTGGCGATCGCAGTATGGTTGTTATAGAAGCACAGAGAACGCTGCTGCCCATTCTCTGGTTTGTCCCTTAGTCGCCTCTTACGACACCCACGGGAAGTAATGGAATGGTGAAATTCTTTACGTCCGGCACCAAACGGAACTTAGGTCTTAACCTTGCGACATTAAAATTTGAAAAGAAATATGGCGTATTTTCGGGTGATCATATCATGGGGTTCCCAATTTTATTTTTCTTTCAAACCCATCGTGTGGGTTATCAAAATGAAGGCTTTTAAGAGTTGATCACAAATATATCACTTTTATATGTGTAAATGTAATTCGAATAAAAATGTTCCTTAACTAAAAAGTTATAAAAAAAATTACAGTTGAAGCTTAGGATACATAATCGCGAGCTGACTGACCAAAACCATAATGAAGTAGCCTCTGACTGCACAGCATGATTGTTTATGTTTACGTCTTTTTAGTTCGCTTCTTAAACAGTCCGGTATTTTTTATATTAAGATTTTTTAAGATAACGATACAATGTAGAACTTTATTTACCTTCTACAAAAAAGGTACTACTTACACCAAGCGGAATTCTTATCGTTATTTTAAAAAGTGCGTGCAGCTTGACTTTACAATAATAAATCGTCTTGTGATTTCTTTTATCTATAAATTAATTAGATAAGAAAGTATTTTTGTACCTTCTAAATTATAAATTAGGTATGTTTGTTTTTGTTATCAATGTACAGGTGTTTATTATCGATCGTACAGATGGGAGGTATCTTATCTTATCAATACATATAGATAGTTTTGATACAGTTCCAACGATAGTATTTTCGGTAATAATCGAGTTATCACAAGTTAAATAAAAAAACAATAATATTAGGTAAATCAATCTGTCTTGCAATTTTAGTAGGTACTTTTCAGCTGAATACAAGTATTATACTCGTACGTGGTATGACCATAGATTTGGTTTTTTTTTTTTGCCATGCAAAAAGATAATAATAACTATAATATGGAGGCGAGTAATAAAAAGGAGGAGCGAGGTTAGGAGGTTCCTCTCTCTGGAGCCCTGACCGCCGGTAGCTTGGACCCTGTTCCCGATACCGGTGGGCCTCTATTTTTTTTTATATTGTTAAATGTTTTTTTTTTTGTGTGTGTTTTGTAAAAATATTTAAAAATGTAATCAATAAGAAAAAAGTTAAATAAAAGACATTATAATAAAATATTTATTTGCGTAAAACATGGTATACAATGCTGTTAAATACAAGTTTATATGGCACAAACATGTTTAGCTAGGATAAGACAAAGCATGCAAAATTTCAAAGTCATCAGGAGACTTCAACAATTAATAACCGAGAACATCAAATTTTTATCTATAAATTCTTTTATGCTATAAAAAACTATGTTCAAGCAACCATTTATAAAATTTAGTTTTAAACAATTCTATATTGAATGCTTTAAGATGCCTCGGTATTTTATTATAAATGCGTCACACATAGCTAGGCAATTATTATTGTACTTAGATAGCCTAGGCAAATCATTCAATACTAATCTATAGGGATCTCGTCTGCTCCGAGGATTCACATCATTTGCAGATAATAATAATTGTTTTTCTCAAAAATGGTATGTAATATTGCCATAACATCTCTAAAAAGTCTCCAGAAAGTGAATTCTACCGGAGATTTATTCACAACTGTCCAGTAAGAAGCGAGATTTTAAATTTAGAATCTCCTACTGTCCAGTAAGTAAGTATGTAATTTACTTACTAGACAGTAGTAGGGATGGGTCCGATATATCAAAACGTAACTTATATCGGATATGTGTAAGATATCATATCATATCGATATCTATATCAAAATAACCGATATTACAAAAACTATATTTAATATAACTGTACTACTAATACCGATATCTGAAAACCGAACCAAACCATTTACTTTTCAAAATCAATGACGAACAACGAACAAAAATAATTATGCCCCCTATTTATTCGCGCGATTTTTCGCCCATTCTGCGGCCTATGGAATTGTATGAAGCTGCACGCATTGCGGTAAAAAACTACATAAATCCGCGTAAATAAAATCGCAGTGCGTGCTAAGCCTTAAAGTGTTCATTTGTTTTTTTTTCAATAAACAGCTTTATATTAGCAAGCCAGTTCGAAATTTAAATAAAACCTTTGATAAGTTACCTCCTTGGTTGCCATGTTTCGGTGAAAAAGATCGTTCCATTTTTATATTACACGACTTATATGAGTTTACTATGTAATTTATTTGGCCGCTACACACGGCAGATATGCATTTTCATACAACTTTTGCCGGCCGCTGCTCTCATGTATTTGGTCTGTACTGCAATTTCGATTTTTCTCGAAGAAGTTTGTCAAAATAATGCTCAAATTTCCAAGCATGTTTGAGAAAATATAAATAAATGCCCCTGGTAAATCGATCATAATATCTATCAGTAATTGCCCTAATATGAATGTAACCTAAAATATTAATTAAACGAATTTGTTGTTAAACTTTCTTTCATTTTTGAGAAAAGCATTATACAAGCCTCAACCAGTAAGAAAGACATGGATTCTGCAGTAATGTACTATATTTTTCATTACAAACATACATACTTCGTAAATGTAAAGTGACGGTAACGGTAACAAACCAAGATTCCTAAATATTGGCCGAAATGAGTCGTCAGGTTTAAGTCCACAAATTGGTCTCATGCACTTTTTTTGAGCGATGAATGCTCTACAGAAGTCAGTGCTGTTACCCAACATTACAAGCCCATAACGTAGTACCGATTCGACATATGCATGGTATGTTATTACAGCAGTTTTTATGTTAGTTAAATTTTTTACCTGTTTAAGAGCGTATACAAATCTATTGATTTTAGTGCTAACATTGTCTATGTGTTTTTTCCAATTGATATCTTTATTATAACACCCAAAAATCTTACATGAGTAACTTCTTTGAGTTTGTTAATATTGAGTTTAATGTCATTTTTATTATTATTAGATCGATGAAATTGGATGTAAACGGATTTATCTAAATTTATCTTTATACGGTTAATGTCAAGCCAGTGCAGTAATTTGTCAATTGTAATATTAATGTCAAGCTCATGATCCAAAATGGTATTATGTTTTTTGTTTGATGTCACTTTAATAGATATGTCGTCGGCAAATAATATGCATTTATGATTAGTTATTTTTATTATGTCATTTATGTAAATGAGGAATAATATTGGGCCCAGAACGCTTCTTTGTGGAACGCCATATTTATTATGTTTATATTCCGATGAGTAGGATATTATTTCATTATTTTCATTTATTTTATTAATGATGACACGTTGTTTTCTATTACTTAAATAGGACGATAATCATTGGAGTACAGGTCCTCTAATCCCAATAGCCTCTAACTTTTGTAGCAATATATCGTGTGATACCAGATCGAAGGCTTTAGATAGATCAAAAAAAAGGCCAGTGGTCATTTAATTATTATTAATATTTGAAAGTATAGCTTGCATAAAAGAAAAAATTGCCAACGAAGTGGATTTGTTCTTTTGGAATCCAAACTGCTTGTCACTAATAATTTGAAATTTATTGCAGTAATTAATAAGTCTTTTGTACATACATTTTTCATAAATTTTAGACAAGATAGGTATTAAAGTTATAGGTCGGTAATTATTGATGTCGCATTTATCTCCCTTCTTGAATAAAGGCTTTATTAAGGACAGTTTTAATTTATCAATTTATCAGGCAAGCTGCCATGGGAAAATTACATGTTTATTAAATGAGTGAGAATATCGGTCAGTTCATTACTACAAGCTTTTATAATTTTAGTATTCATTTCATCATAGCCCTCCGACCTGGTGTTGGACAGAGACATTATTTCCTACCAGCATTGGTCTGAGGAACATTGTGCTGATACTCGTATTTATGTAGGGGTTTGTATTTGCACGTTCGTTAAATTTACATAATGGTTATTAAATGTATTGGCCATTTGTACAGGATCTGTAATTATAGTATCATTTAGTTTTATAAATTCTATGTTGTCTTTGTGACAGTTATTATTTATGTGGCTTTACATTTATTGTCCTGAGTATAAATATATTTTATGTTAGCATTCTTTTTTTAAATATATATACATTTATTTAACAGACTTGAATAATTATTATATTTAGTTTTATTATTTACATTTTTGTTTTTGTAGTACAGATACCTTAGCTTCCGTTTAGTTTTGCAACTTTGTCTCAAACCTTTACTTATCCACTTTTGTGTGTTTTTATTATTGCTATTGACTTTCACTCTTACTTTGGGAATACAGAGATCATAAAATAGACACACCAGCTCATGAAAGTCATCGAATGCGGCGTTTGTGTCAGTCTTTAAATAAATATTGGACCAATAAAGATTTTGCAAGCATTCCTTAAATTTTCGGATGTTATCTAAGTTATAGTCTCTCTTATGAATGTAGTGAATTGATTTTTGTGGTTTCTGTTTAGTTGGAAAGCTTAACATTTGTGCTGTGTCATGATCTGAAAGATGCAGGGGTAGTACCATGCCCGTTGCATTGTTAATGTTGCTCAAGATATGGTCAATACAAGTCAGTTTGCGAGTAGGAACATTAAAGTGGATTTTTTAATTATAATTGTTGGACAAGTCCTGCAATCTATTTGTGATGTTACCTTTTTTAAGTGTATTTATGTTAAAATCGAAGGCTACAACTATATTTATTTTAGATTTGTATTTTTATTTAACAAATCGTGTAAAAGGTTATGCAATTTTGTTAAAAACTGATTCGGATCAGATTGCGGTATTCTATAAACACATATAACAACTAATTTGTTACTTGTTACATCTAAACCGCAAGCTTCAAACGTGTTTTGAGTTGCATAGTTTTTCACGAATGATATCTCTTTATAAACCTTTTTTAACTAATATACAAGTGCCACCTCTTTGTTTTTCTCTACAGAAGGTAGTAGCCATTTCATAGTTGTGTATTTTCACATAGTTTTCACAACCTTTTTTTACGAAAGTTTCATACAGGTATATTATATCTGGATCATTATTTACTTTTTGTAACTCCTGCATAGTAACTTCTAGATGTTCTTGTTTAGATAATATACTGGCGATATTTTGAAGGAATATTCTAAAATGGTGTGTTTCGTTGGTTTGAGGTACGAAAAAATGAGTTACGCTTATTTAGGACAGGAAAGTAATAGGGTATCGTTCCTATTTGACCCTTTGCATTGCGTTGCATAGAGGAGCTATGTTCGAAGGGCGATGTGTTCTTAATACGACTAAAGTAGTAGGGAATTGTCCCTTTTTTGGGTTCATTTGTAGTAACGTTTAGTTAGAAACTTGATTTGTTACTCACCAATCTTTTACGAATTTCGCTAGGATTTAAATAGCTATCACTATAATCACAACAGTCAATGACGTAATTTATTGACTTGCACACCTCGAACAGTTTCGTGGATGATTGATTAATAAAGTGGCATTTTTTATACTTATTACATATATTTTTTATAGAATAGTTTAACTTCCGGACATTGAGGTACACGTTATTGATGACATTTAATACAATAATAGTGTTATTTGAAAATGTATTTAAGATATCTCGCAATTGAGACATCACTATATCAGGGTTGTGATCGTTTTCACCTAAGCAAATCACAAGTTTGTCTTCAATTGTCAACCTCGCATTTCTGCAGCTTGCTATTAATTCATTGCAAAGCGCATTTGGTTTTATGTCAGTGATGAGTCTGTATTTTTCATACTGAGTATTTGCTCTTGAGTGTAAGATGGCTGCTGCAAGACCGACGCACCGCTGAGTACCGAAGATAAATATCTTCCTTTGGGGGACCATATAGTGCACATCTGCGAAAGCACATGTCTGAGCTTTGGCTACGTTCACAGTGTCCCGCTTCAGTTCAGGACGAACGGCAGGTGCACAGACATTGCCATTACTTTGCATGAATACTGCAATACGGTCCGTGAGGGCGCCGCTATCTCATGCTGTGCAACCTTTAATTGGTGCTGTAAGGTAACAATTTCTTGTTCCAAGGAGGACACCTTTACGTTGTCATTGCTGTCGACTTGCAATCTGGATGACGGTAAGGGGGATAGTGTAGAAAGAATGCTGTGCTGATTTACCAGAGATTGTCTCTTTTTATTAAAGTTTGTACCAGGACTTGTAAACAAAGAGGGCGATTGGCACAAAGATTTTAGTGTTTTATTTTCTGCAGTTAACTTACATATTTGTTTCTGTAGATCTGTGTTCTCTAACAATATATTGCCCAGTTCATTTTCAGTACTTTCGAGTTTTAATGTAAGCTGAGCAATTATCTCTTTCATTTCTGAGGCTAATACTAAGTCAGACACAGTACCATCCACACTCATTGACAATTTCATTCGATAGATGTGTCGCAATCAGTCAGTATGTGAGAATCGAGTAAATCAGCAGAATTTTGAGCCGAAGATCGACGTTTCAACGCTTCATTATGGACTACATCCTTAGTAATTATTGGTTGTTCTGTAGGTGGTTTTGCCTCACGGTAATATTGGTTGTGCAGTCGGTACTAGCGTATTTTTTTAATTCTGATGCACGCCTTACATCTCCACTTTTTTTTTGCTTCCGCGTCCTTGAGGCGATAGGTTTTTTTTTTTTTTAAAAAACGTTGCCCCACACTAGGAATTTCTTCCTGTATCGTGGGTGCGTTTACAAACATATAAACTCACTTACATAAACACCCAGAGCCGGAACAACTATCTGTAGGTCATACAAATATTTGTTCCGTGCGGGAATCGAACCCGCGACACGCAGCGCAGCAGTCAATCGCTCAACCACTGCGCCAACCGTGCGCAACCGTGCGATTTGCTCTGGGTAACCATCGCAATCCAATTCATACCTGTTATCACAGGCACAACACAAAGCAGTACTTTTTATATTTACTGATTTCTTGCATTTATGACATATTACTATCTGGTAATGACTTTTTACAAAGTTTGAAACTTGAGATTTTAATAAATATTCAAGATCTCTCACTTAGCTCAACAGTAACTGACTTCTTATTGTACCTTTTTCTTTCTAAATTCCAAATATTATTGTGATAAAGGAATTTACGAAAAGTGATGTGTTGTCGCTGGGGTTTCAAACTCACGACTACTCATGTGCGGCTAGTTAACTTGCAAAAGTTGACTTGTTAGCCACTAAGCCAACCGAACATACTGATGTTTGTCCAATTTGTTGATCGGTTGCAGCAAATATTTTTCCTTAGATTAGGTAAGTCTGTTATTATGATGTGTGACGGTTAAGGTTTAAATCACTGTGTGAGTCACTTTTGCACTTAGTCTTTGTTATAATTGGTTTTTTTTTTCCACACTTGTTTTGATGAATTTGGGTCACAATTATTATATTATAAGAATTGCAGCATTAGATTGATAAGTATTGTTGTATTTTGTTCATGTTTCTTATTATAAGGCAGAGTTTATTGATCAAAGTATATTGTATATTCACTTCACAGTTTGTGTATCTGTGATACACGAAGCGAGAAATCATAATCAAGTACAAACAGCCCAAGAGAAAAAGAGAGAGTGAATGATGTACCGATATGTCATTTTTTTCGCAAGTAAGAGGTCCTAGCGTCCCATCTGTTTTACGCGGCGGTGAATTTCGTGCATTTAACTAATAATATTAAGATATAAATTGATAATATTAATTATGCAACTATGATGGCTTGTTCTGTGAGTGAATATGACGTTACAAGGCGAAATAACCCTAATAAATACAAGTTTCATAGGTAAATACATTTTTTTCCTTGGATTGTTTCGAACCATATTTTGACAAATTTCTGCTAGTTATCGGCTCAGAAAAAGATTCTTACAATAATATATTGGTTTCCATTGTTTTATATATGTATATGTCGTATATTTAAACAGAATTTGCGAAAATATTATGTAAAAAAGCAAATTGTTTGTTTACGCTAGGGCTTGACAAAGCGGTGACGTCATGAGTATCGATCAAAACCGTTTTTAGTGACATCATGACAAACTTATTTAGTCAAGTTTAGTTTTTTTTTATTTGTGATGGGTTTGCTCTTGACTCTAGTCTAGGTCATAGGTGACAGAAACAGAATCGACGATGGAGTGAGCTTACCCAGAAGAAGCCTGTTCACTCTAACTTTGAAGAGATTCGGGTTGAATGCGTTAAGAAACACAGACGCAGGTTCCATTCATTCGCTGTGCGCATTATGAGGATGTTTGTAAGCGCTTGGTGCGAATTGGTGGAATGGCAACAAGGTAACTAGAGCTAGATGTCCGATGGTAGAAGGGGGCTGGTGGGATGAGTTCGTGGAGTTCTTGAGCACACTCACCGAAATACAGTCTGTAGAAGACCGACAAGCAGGCAACCTTGCGTAGATGAGCCAAGCTGTGAAGCTTAGCATCCACCAGTTCAACGTCGCCGTCGTTTAAGTTAGGGTTGAGAAGATGTGTTTATCTAAACTGTAATTTAAGTTGCATGTTTATTTTATTAGCCTTCAAAATGATTCAGAAAGTTTTGATGCTTTGAATAGTTCGAAGTTTTGATGCATGTATTAGTTTTACAGTCTCTAGAACACATCAGTAAATTTTTCTTTTGTGTAAATAATAATCTATGTATATAAAAGAAAATAAAATTGGTTTTGGCAATGACGTGGTAGGTATTTGATCATACTACTAGTTTGTCGCAACTATCTATGATTGTCGTTACGTATGTGTCTGGGTATGTAGTAAAAAATATTATATAAAGTGTTAAATATAAGGACTGTGTACATAGTTTATTATCAAACCTAACAATGCCAACCGTGTCGTCAATTTCAAATACCTGACACTGCTGTATTTTGTAGTTAGTATTTCAAATACTTTTGGCTTCAAAATACATTTAGCGATCTTAATAATAGGTGCGTTTTGCAGAAAATTCGCTCGATAGCTTTCGTAAGCAAAACGGCGACCGCGTACGTCAAATTGTCAAGTACCTTGTCAATTGTCATTTTTATCCAATTCGTCCAACAACCCTTTAATAGTGTTTCTTATTGTGTTCACCAAGTATCGATATCGATACTGAACAAGGACTTTTTAACATCACTTTTTTTTACTAACACATGGACAATTTCCTCAAACATAGATTTTTGTATCAAACTGTATCGAATAACACTGAAATATGCAGTAAATGTAGGTATATGATTATATTTAGTTTGAATGATAACTTAAAAGAATGTTAGAACTGGAATTAAACTGCATAATGAATCGAAGGAATGTTTGATACACTAACAAACGAAATAAGCTAGACAAAAACCGGTTTAAAAAAAAAAAAAAAAAAAAAAAAATTATTTAAAATAGGCCTTGTAGAAGTGAAAACGTCTTTAGCCCCGTTGTGATTTGAAACTCGATGAAACGAAAAAGCAACATTATAACAAACTTTTAACTAAATATAAAACCGACTTCCAAAACAAAACGAAAAATGTATTTCTTTGCCGAAATCGGTATCGAAAAACAAATAGTAGATATAAAAGACATTTTATTTTCTCTTTATAGTATTGGTACCTCAAATTACCATGAAAATCATTTATAGCCAAAGTACATATCATGATGATTCTAATTAACCTAAACAAGACTAGGATACATTGTTTTATTTCGGGGTTCCAGTACCTACCTTCCGGTTTCATCATCAGTTCGATGGTACCATTTTCATTAGTTCCATTTATTTATACGTAGGCAATGATATTCAAATATACAGATACGTTATAGACTCACAAAACAATTGAAAAAAGTGTTCCGCGCAGCAGCGGCAGCACACATACACACTTTTCATTCATCTAACATTAAAAAATATTTATTTTAATAAATAAATTACAAATACACACGATGGCATTTTTTATAATTTTGTTTTTGTTTCAACAGAGGCTATCGCTCTTCGCCATGCGTGACATAAACTAAAGACTAAAGGTCACAATTGTGACCTATTCGAGTTTTCACAATGCGCGCGCTCATAACTAATCTGTTTATTTGAATATCATTGTACGTAGGTATTTGCTTCATCACAGTCGGTTAACTATTCGGGATATCCCCCGTGACATACGTGTTCCAGTGTACTTCTGTGGTCTTCTTCATCAGTTCTAGTTCACCAAATGATACTTTCTGAGGGCAAATGATTGCAATGTTGATGAAATACTAAAATCGCTATATGTATTCCTACAATATTTGAGAAGTTCCTTCGATTTCCATGGGATCCCATTAGATTCTGACATGGTGGCAATGGGACCACCTCGGGATTATACCCTTTCAGACACATAAATAATTTTCAAAATCGGTCCTTAATTGACGGAGTATCAGTAAAAAAATACATACAGTCGAACATAGAACGTCCTCCTTTTTGGGAAGTCGGTTAAAAAGAGATAGACACATACCTCTATAGAATCCTATAGAGGTAACGAGCGAGAGAATGAGATAGGTAGAATACATGCATCTTTACATAATGTTTTTATTTAGGCACGACTACAACCCATTTCGTAAAAAGAGTTGTGTTAACGTGCAAGAATAAATATCTTCATTGAGTTTCATAAAGATGATAGAATATAAACCAATATTAAACACAACAATATCAGAATTCGTATAACTTGGTCCAGAGTTCTGATCGGTTGACTTAACTCGGGCTAAGACGTGAACTTCAATTAAACTTCCGTTGACGTTCCTACGTTAAACTAACTAGATACTTCAAGAGTAAACAGGCTTACTATCAATCTGAAACTTGATAGAGAATTGATTCTAAGAACTATCTTTTGAAAGCCGATTTTACTTGATTCTTCAGGAGAAATTCTGCATTTAATTAGAATAGATTTGAACATACTTTACTGTACACCAAAAAAGTTACACATCAACAACCAACCGGACAGGTAAAAGGAAATAGTTACCATAGCTAATATAAGTAACTTTTTAGGAGCGTTATTAATAGATTTTGAGACAAGGAACAGAATACTGTTTGGACGACTGGAGAGTAAACAAAGTAATTGCCTCGACTTTACCAGCTCCCCTCTCGTTATGGTCACCATGCCACACCGATCAAAACAAATTGTTTCGTGACAGTTTCCCATTTAGGCAAGTATTGGCTTCAGATTTAATTATATCAACACCGTTATTCAATTGTGTAAAAGAAGGAACGAAATTGTTTTTACGGATACCCATTTACTCTGGATGAAATTGAAAACATACGTAAGTAATAATATTCTATTTCCCACTAAACATTATTTTAATGTGTAGAACTGAATGTTTAGATGTTTGACAAATGATGCCTTAACGGCTGAACGGATTAAGATGCAATCTGGTACAAGAGGCCTTTGATTAGTACATAGGATACCTACCTTATTTAATTTTTTGAGATACACGCGTGAGGAACCGATTGCAAAAGTTATTGCGCATTAGGTATTAATCAAAGACTCGATATTTTTTATACCTTATGTATTGTTTATTACAATACCTGGCAAAATGTCGAGTGTTGATAACAAAATTAGGTTGTTTAATTAGTAAGTATGTCTTATAGCTGACAGAATGTTAATTCGTATACTAAGAACAAACTCAACAGTATCTATATTCCGCCCAGCTATTTATTTTACATTTGACAGCTCAAAAACATATTGTTATGTGACATCCTAATGCGTTACCAATTCGATTCCTTACTATAACCGACTTTAAAATTTAAATCGATTTAACAAATTATTATTTTATTTTTGCTCAATATTTTGTATTGTTATATAAAAATACTCAGGCGATTACTAGGCGACTATGTTTTATGTATTAAAGTTAACTGTTAAACCATGAATAACTTTTTCTAAATATATGTAGGTATATTATATCCCTTTAGACTACGACATATTCAGAAGATAGGAACGTGGAACGTACGTGGGCTACTGGAAAATGGGAAACTCGACACCGTTGTACGAGAATTAACTCGGTGTGGTTTGAACGTCTGCGGATTGGCTGAAACCCACTGGAAAGAAAGCGGATATTTTCTCACCGACACCCATGCTATTTACTTCTCTGGAAACGACAACAACAGCCGCAATGGAGTAGTATTTTTGATTCCAAAACATCTAAGGAATTACGTGTTGGGATATGAGCCGGTCATCGTATAATTACTATCAAGATGAAGGCGTCGCCTATAAACTTGAACCTTATACAGGTTTATGCCCCTACTAGCTGTGTGAAGCCAGACGTCATAGACGGCTTCTACTTGGAGTTGGAAAAGACCATCGCTAAAATGCCCAACCGAGAGCTACTTTTGATCATGGGTGATTTTAACTCTAAGATAGGAGCCAATTCCCGGCAATTTAGCCGCAGTGTGGGAGATTTTGGACTCGGTACACGCAACGATAGTGGTGAGCGATTGATGCAATTTGCCGATGAAAACAACTTGGTGATAACAAATAGTCTTTTTCAACATCATCCACGGAGATTGTACACCTGGACATCGCCAGGAGGCACCTACCGTAATCAAAACGACTATATCTTAGTACGATCACGCTGGCGAACCTCTATCATCAATGCTCATACATTGCCTGGTGCCGATTGCGGAACAGACCATGAACTCACTGTGGCAACACCAGAAATGTAATGGAACCAGGCAAAACATCTTATTCGGGAAAAAGGATGCATTATAATGCATCCTTTTTATATCGCCGCTCTTATTTAATATCTACACAGAGCTTATAATGCGCATAACTTTGGAACATTGGACGGATGGAGTTGTGATTTGTGACTACAACATTGCGAATTTGCGTTACGCTGATGACACCACTCTTTTGGCATCTACTGCTCGCCATATGGAAGAACTCCTATGCAAATTGGAACAAGTGAGTCTTGAATTCGGATTTAAGATTAATCGCAGCAAGACCAAGGTGATGATTGTGGACCGTGCTAACAATAATTCGCCAGAAGTTACTCAGATCGCGAACTGCGACGTAGTCCAATCCTACGTATATCTTGGAGCTTTAATCTCGAATAACGGCGGCTGCATTGACGAGATAAAAAGTCGTATGGCGATCACAAGAACTGCCATTGACAAAATGAAAAAAATATGGAGGAACAGAGACATCACCAAAGCCACGAAGACCAGGCTCGTGCGTACTTTAATTTTACCCATATTTCTGTATGCTGCAGAAACGTGGACGTTGCGGGAGGTGGAAAGAAAAAAGATAGACGCTCTGGAGATGTGGTGCTGGAGAAGCATGCTCGGAGTTTCGTGGACCGAGTTCCGCATAAATGTCTCGATACTCCAAGAACTCCACATCATGCAGCGTCTGTCCACAATAGTACAGTCCCGTATACTCACTTTCTTCGGACACGTTTCAAGGCGAGACAGTCAGTCCATAGAGCGTTTAGTCGTCCAAGGAAAAGTGGAAGGCACTAGACCGCGTGGTAGGTCACCCATGCGTTGGACCGACCAGATCAAGTCTGCTGTGGGCGGTCCCGTGCACGAATGTATCCGAATGACTTCTAATCGGGCAAGGTGGCGAGACATTGTGAGACGCATTACATCTGCCCCATATACTACCAATACTTCATGACGACCACGACCGCTCTGTCAAGAGCGTAACGACTAAGAAGAAGAGATATTATATCCCACCAAAAATATTTTCATGTAAAATGTTGCCAAGACGAGACCCTCTATCAAAAAGTTATCAGATCTCATGTAGAGCTAAGCTTCTAACTCTACACGTCCTAACTCTACTACCGAAAATAGTCCTAAAAAATAGCCTGGGTGACAACAGAACCCATTTCCAGCCTTTTCGTCTGTTTGTCTGCTTGCCCGTTTATCTGTTTAGATGTGCACGCATCACGTAAAATGTACGAAACCAATGTAGATAACTTTTATACATAACAATTGTAGGTAACTTGAAGTACGAGTATTACTTTGTTTTTGTTTCATCTCAATCGGTGCACTCTATTAATCGATATATGAATTTAAAGTGTTCAAGAAATAAAATATCACAACACACGTAATTCAGATACTCGGAAAGTTGATCTTCGATAGATGGCGTTGTACAATTGATGTCATTTTCTGAATGGCGGCGTTAAGAAGGTTTCTTCACGGCAGAAAGACACTAGAAATAAAATTGGAAATTTCGTCACAATCTAAGAAGTCCGTTTTGACAGCTATAAAAATACTTAATAATAATTAAACTTGATGCTTGCGAATGATACTCGTTGTTATAGTGTATGGGTAACATAGTAATTAATTAGGATTATGAATTTGATTTTTCAATTACTTACGTAGAAAGTTATCGCGGCATGTAAAATGAGAAACGACAACGGACTTCTTAGATTGTGACGACTTTAGGTTGCTAGGTTAGGACGTTGACGGCAGCGAAGCCGCGGGCACAGCTAGTTTAAAATTAATGGTTGGACGGAATATAAGTGAGAAAATCATCAGCAATCATGATATCAATCTGAAGACGGCTGATTAGAGATGGTAGCAAGGTACAAAACATCACCCCGGTATTCCCCAAAGTTAGTTTAGTACACCCTCATTCCGTCAATTATGTTCAAGTCTTATAATTATAGGGGACGAAAGAAAAAGAAGAACATTTTTTTAATTAAAACCGCTGCGAGCTGTTCCGTCGTTGACGACACGCAACTACGGCCAAGTAATTAAATCAGGTATTAACCCTCGTAATAAAAAACCGATGGCGGTGCCTACGTAATTATAATTAATTTTTATGTCGGGATTTCCCATGAATGCTCGACTGGTTGCATGCGGGTTGGCATGGGAAACCCTGAGAACACACCCTTTATTTACTTTAAAAGAATACACCGATCATAAAATACAAAAAAAAAACAGAATACCTAAGGAGCAAAGGGCTAGTGGTGTTGGAATAAGTTTTTTTCTTCTTCGTGGTATCAATGACTAGCTGCTGCCCGTGGCACCGCTCGCGTGGAATTTGTACTACTTCGCCCAATACAATGCAAGCCATTGATTCGTATGATTATATTTCCTCAGCGTGTTATATTTTACGCAGTCTTAGGGATGAAATAGACATAAAACGGTATACTATGCTCTAATACAATCATGGTTGAGGTATAGTGTTCAGTTCTGGAGGAATAGTTTTAAATATAACTGCCAGAGAGCCTTTGTACTCCAAAAGAGAGCCATACGAACCATGGTCCGGATATCACAATTAGAGAGCTATCGGCTACACTTTAAAAATTCTTACTGTGCCCAGCCTCTATGTTTTGGGACTGTAGGTGAATTTTAAGAAATTCCTGCGTACCTATGAAACGGATGAGGAGAGATAGTTGAGGGAAAGTACGCGCAGGAAAGATTTTTCAACATAGTCCTCAATATCAAGCAGTGCGTATTTTGAACAGGTTGCCATTGGACATAAAAACCATAATTTACAAGAGTTGATTTAAGTCGACACTCAAGGCGTTCCTATTGGCGAAATGTCTGTGTTCGATAGACGATGACATATCCACGTTTTAAATTTGATATTGGTTAATGTGAGACTGGGTAATAATAATTATGTAATAGCTTGTAATGTTATCGAATTTTTAACTGTATTGAATATTTAAATTGTATTAGGAAAATTAGTGTACCATCAATGTGTTGGTTTTATAATTTTAATGAATGTGATTTTATTTATTTTTTTCGATTAAAAATTCAAACACAATGTGAATTGTTCATGAATAAAAATTGAATATAATTGAATATTTTTGTAAAATATTGTCTATTTGTTTTTCTGTTGTAGGGGAGACTGGGGAGATTGGATCTTACGGAAGAATTGGTTCATAAAATATTAAAGATACATAGCATCTCAAGTTGTTTTAAAATGGTAACTAAAGTAATAAAGCCGGATAGAACTAATAGTAGAGAAAGGTTTATGAGAAATAGAACTAATAGTAGAGTTAGGTTTAGGAGAAATAGAACTAATAGTAGAGTTAGGTTTAGGAGAAATAGAACTAATAGTAGAGTTAGGTTAGGTTAGGTTAGGTTAAATCAACCGAAGATGTTTAGGAACTGTATATTTTTGTGTAGTCTACCATACAGTCTACAACAGTTTCGACAAAGTCCGTTACATAGTTTTTTTCCTGAAAGAGTAACAAACATCCATCCCCACAAATTTTCACATTTATAATATTACTATTGGCCCGCCCCGGCTTTTCCCGGTTCATAATAATTTATAGCCTAAACCATCTGGAATAATGTACCTTTGAAATAGTACAAGATTTTGCAAATAGATGTATTTGTTACAAAGATTATGCTACACATCTGAACAAACTCACAAAATTCTATCTCTCTCTTTATAACATCAGTTAGGATAGGATAACATACAAACTTAATAACACACACACACACATAGGTACGTTTATGTCCCATGTTATAGGGGGCGACCCTATTGCCATCATATTATGGGATATTAGTTATAGGATTTATAATATTAGGTACGTTTCTTCACCAGAATTCAGCCACGTCGACAGCATTAGTGATTGCCTCGTAAAGCTATTTCATAGTGCAGCTGGGCGAGCAAGGCCTCTGTGATCGCATTTTATCACGGTTTTTGCTCTCAAACTGTGATAAAAATGTGTGACAGGCTACCTGTCACAGTAGGCCGTGCTGGCCCCCCAGGTGATGTTCCACAGAAAGCACGACAAGAGGTAACTGCATTGTTTGAGACGTACCTCCGCACATTGACTGACTTTCTTAGCACAAGCTTAGTGTCTAATTGATTTGGTCAGTTAGTAGGTACGACGTGTATTCCCACACGTCGTACCTACTAACTGATCAAATCAATTAGATAACGGTGGAATGCCGCCCGGGCATACCGTAACCGTCTCAAGGCGGACAAAACGCTAGTCTTATAGGTAAGTTAGATATCTTGGTAACCCAAATAATTGCACAAAATGACTGACAGTTGTCTAATTATATAACTTGTCCAAATCTACCCTATGCACGGTGTTACCCCTTTAAGACATAAATGCTGAATGTCAGGTTGCCGCGCACACTCTGGACGCTCGCGTATATTGTTTCGTGCTTCGCTCGAGTATAATACCGCAATACGTACTCGTACGTGTGGTGCCAACTGAACGAACGAACATAATGGCTCGGGCTTGCCGCGCGCGGCAGCCTCGCGATCATACTTGAGAAATGCCTAGAGGACTTACCAATACAGACTTACTAAACAGACTTTTACCACTAAGTATTTAAGTGGCGGCGGTGATTTTACTTAGTCAAACCTATTTATTACTGATTACTGTCTTCGTAAACTTCCCCGGAAGAAAATGAGCGTAATGGGGACTCACAGGCTTTAGATTTATTACGAGTTAGGCTTAATATTTAGGATTCTGTACCTTAAGGGTCCAAACGGATCCCTTTTGCTGTCACTCACTGTCCGTCTGTCTGTCCGTCGTTTATCACACATTTTGTTCCAATGAATTTTATAACTTTCTATTGACCTATGGTCTATATACCTATATTTTACTAAACAAATACCAATATATTGATAAATTGGTACGGAACTTAATTGTGCGATGTCCGACACGCACGTGGCTGGTTTTTAGTTTAGTTTGTTATTAATTAATATCACAGATAATATAATACTAGCATATAGATGCCTCATCCTATACCAAGAAACCGTGCCGAGCGATGTTGTGTGATGTGTTTTTCGTCTGATGAGAGATGTTTATTTTTATAAAAGTACTTCGATCGCGTTCGGTTCCGTTCCACGACTATAGACACGTACAATGTAGGCGTGATGTTGTTGTGAAAGGTTTTTTTATTTTATTTATATACATACCACACTACTAGACTTATTTTTCTTACTTAATCATCTTGTTACAATATGCTCGTGCTCGCATATCGTCGTTATGTCTTGTTAAAACTCTGGGAAAATTTAATCCCTGTGGAAACAGGCTTTGATTACTTTTGTTGCAATCAACATTATACAATTGTGTTAACCGTTCTCGTACATACCAACAATTGTTTTCTATTTTACGTAAACAACGCACACAAAATATAATTCTGAAGAAAAAGTCTGGCTCAGAGGGTATCAAGAGCCTAGCTGACAGAAAAGGGCGAGCGCAGTATAGCGCGAGCGCCGACATTTTTGCCAGAAAACGAGAACAATTAAAAATGCGAGCGAAACGAGCGCGAGAGCGACGAGCGCAGCGAGGAGCCAGAAAAAAAAACATGTTATCATAGTATAAGAATTATTTATTTATATTGTATAAAAATGTGTATTAGTGTCTAACATTTTAGGAGATAATTATTATGCGTATTTATTATACCTAAAAAAATATGTTTTAATATCATTATGCGTAAACAAATTTATGCTTTATAATCTTATGCTTAAACATTATTATGATTAGAGTAATTATGCTAAAAGAAATTATGCGTAAGCTGTCATGCGAAAATAATGTTATGCGTAAATATAATTAGGATAAACAAAAGTATGCCATGTTATATTATGTCTAATGTTTTTATGAAAATGGATAGGGAACCCAAATCATTAGTGGTAGCGCCATCTCTTGTAAATGTCATAAATCAATGACCAAAAACACATAGACAAACGCATTTGAGATTTCGCGGGCGATCGATATCCTAATTATCTCATTCCTTCCTCATTCCTTTTCCCTTTATGTACGCCTTAATGACAGGTCGCCAGAACGAACCGAAACTTCAACGTGAACGGGCCTCGTATCTCAACCGCCAGCTTTCCAAGCCACCTGGCTGGAGACTGATGCATCTAATTAGTTAGATTGCAGAAAACCTTGTGAACCGTGTCTATTAACCCGCCTCGCGGATATAAAACAATTGTGTGAAGTGTGTGGATCCTGAAGGAGCCATTTTGGAGTAGAAGAACACCAGCTCGCTGCCACACGTGGGCTGGCATCGACCACTACAAGGTAAGGCGTACTACTTCCCTCATTTCCATACTAGATCGCCCGAATTGATCCGTGAATATTTTCCCGCTTATTTTCAACGCACTATTGCCAGAACCCTTCAAATACAGTCCACTTTTCATGATAGACACAAGGATGAAGAGGTTTCTCAAACCGCTATAACATTTTTGGTCCTTCGTAGCCCGATATATTACTATAATATATCCATTTTCCTTTATTTCTTACGTAGGAATCAATCATAAATTCCTACTAGGGTCGTGGCACCTAGCCGCCTACCCACATAATCAAGTTGTAAACCCAATACGTGGTTCCATCAACGCCGCTATAGCAGGTTCATAATTACGTATCTGCTATTATTAAAAATAATTCTCATTTAAAACTAACTTGTCGTATTGTAAATTTCCATATTTCAAGCGTCTTTTAGTTTAACCGCCCTTATAGGAATCACCTACCTCCAATTATAAATTGTTAGGAATAAGTTACTTTCCGAATACCGCGGGGTAGACATTCATTCTATAAGAGAAAAATAAAATAGGTGTACTACTTGTAGGTACCTACGCAGTATAAATATCATAACTTTACCGAATACGTTTAGACGATTGCGGGCTATAAGTTGCATATTTATACCTATTCATTTATCTTAAACAATATTCAAACTTAACAATAAAACTGGTTAGGATAGTAATGCTATTAACATTTTGTACAATATAATTACTTTGGTTAGTGGGTACTACGAAAAAACTTACTTCGTTACTACGCAAATATTGCGAAACCCGTTGTCACAGTACAGTCACAATCAGTAGTATTACTTTTCTACATATAGTTGTTCGTTTAAATAATTACCGTACATTGTTTTGTTTGTGTGGTTATTTGTAACTACATAACATAACAATGCCGCGTGATGCGAAAGCAATCGCTTCTTCGGAAGATCAACAGTTGGTGATTTTAGAAGCTAAGCGTAACATACTTTTCGAGCGTATTCAGTCAATTTATGATCGCTCTAAAGTCGCTAATACTTCCGAATCGGTGAGAGAAGGCTTTCTCAGTTCTTGTGTAACAATAGATGATATTCGAACGGACTTTCATAAATTATTGGATGATTATAATGCTAGGTTACTGGCTATATATCCCGATGCGAAGCCTAGCTATCAAGCCTACGCCTCATTCGAGGATATGTATTGTTCCGTGAAACGTGTGATGTCTCAATTGGAAGATAAGCCGTCCGGGAGGCACAGTATGAGTGATTCCGCAACATGTAGACCAAGGTTGCCGCCAATCGAACTCATGTCGTTCGACGGTGATATACGAAACTGGCCATTATTTTATGCAAGTTTTAAATCTACAGTTCATGACAATAAGTCGCTGACAGATGCAGACAGGTTGTACTATTTAATAGGTAAGCTGTCGCCGAAGGCACAGTCTGTGTTCGCGGGAGTCACACCGTGTGCTGAGAATTACCAAGTCATGTTCCAGGCACTCCTCGATAGGTACCAGGATATTCGTGTCCTCGCGTCTACCTACTTGGATCAAGCTTTAAATCTTAAATTGTCCGGTCCCGCGTCTGTTTCGAATTACCAGCTATTCGTGGACAAGTTCATCACCGCAATTAATTCCCTAAAGAATCTAAAATTAGTTGACCTTCTGGATTTCATTTTATTGCACCTCGCAATAAAAAAGTTTGACACTGAAACTATTCGCGCTTTCGAGATGACAGAACGTAATCGTAAGATTCCCACTCTAGATAGTTTTGTCAGCTTCATCAATGATCAGTGTCGGATATTCCGTAATACCCAACCACCCTTAGCTAACAATAATAAGCCTAATAGTTCGGACAATTCACATAAGTCTAATAAATCGCGTAGTTTTAATAATAAAATGACCGCTCCTAATCCACAATCCTATGTAGCTTGCTCTGAGTTAAATAATTCAAACAAGTGTCTGTGCGAAGCATATATCCATGAACACTTATATAAATGTCCCGCTTTTGATAATTTGACTCCGACAGCTCGTTTCAAATGTGTGAAAGACAACAGTGCTTGTGTCAATTGTTTGAGTATTAAACATAAAACGGTTAACTGTTCTTCTAAATTAAAGTGTCGCACATGTAATCAACGTCATCATACATTGTTACATTTTAATAAAAACCCGCAATTATCAACTGTAGTGACGTCACAGCCGAATCCGGTCCCAACGCCTATGCCGACTGTACCTTCTATTACCTCACAGTCTGAGGTATCGTTGTGTACGACCTCTGTCGCTGGCGCCGCTCGATCGCGTTCGATTGACACTCGATGCGTTGCGGCGTCGCCGTCGGCGACAGATAGCCCGCAATGTACGACGTACACAACCGTTCTGCTCGCTACTGCTCAAGTCGTAATTTACGATGTAAATGATAAGCCGCACATAATACGTTGTTTACTAGATAGTGGATCACAAAGTAATTTTATTACTTCTGAATGTTTTAAGCGTCTAGGACTTTGGAAGAACTTTCATACTTCTAATTTAATAGTTAAAGGAATCGGTGGGTCGGAAAAACCAGTTAAAGGTTCCGTAGATATTAAATTATATTCTCGTTTTAGTAATGATATTAATTTTAACGTTTCTTCGCTTATTGTTGAACGTATAACGGAGACATTGCCGACCGCTCTCGTCGATGTCTCTAAACTTACACATCTCAAAACATTACCGCTCGCAGATTCGAAGTTTGCGGAGCCGAGCGGTATCGATGTTTTGATTGGTGCTGCTATATTCCCGCGCTTGCTTTTGCCTAACATAGTGCATAGCGAGCAATATAATATACCTCCCGCTATTGAAACTGTGTTGGGGTATGTGGTTATGGGTTCCGTACCTACGGCACATACTTCACACTGTACGAGTACAACTTCATGTTGTTCTGTTCTTCAAGATCCCAGTTTAGATTCGCTTCTCAAGCGATTCTGGGAGCTTGAAGAAATTTCCGCCTCGCCCTCGCAGAGCCGTAAGGATCTCGAGTGCGAAGAACATTTTCGCGCTACCACTGTTCGCGATGACAGTGGTAGATATATTGTGTCGCTGCCATTTTGCGACGACCCTTATTCGCTAGGCGACTCATACGCTGCCGCACTTAGGCGTTTTCATTGTTTGGAGCGCAAACTTGATGCGTCCTTAGGGTTACGCAGCGCTTACAATGACGTCATGCGGGACTACATTAACAAGGGATATTTGAGTCCGGTTTTAAAAGATAACAACGTTTCTAATCTGTATATTATTATATATGTTTCATATTACATTCCGCATCACGGTGTCGTTCGCGAAGATAAGACTTCTACTAAACTTCGCGTAGTTTTAGACGCTAGTAGTCAAACTACATCGGGACAGTCGATCAATGACATTCTACATGCAGGCCCTAATCTACAGGGTGATTTATTTAATATTATAATTCGTTTTCGTCTCTTTCAAATAGCCCTGTCTGCTGATTGCCGCCAAATGTTTCTCAATGTCGGCGTTCGTGAATCGGACCGTAGATTTCAACGCATCTTTTACAGATTTAGTAAACATGAACCTATAATGGTCTACCAATTTAATCGTGTTTGCTTCGGATTTAAGTCTAGTCCATATCACGCGTTACGTGTAGTCCACCAGTTAGTCGCTGATGAAGGCGATAATTTCCCTGCAGCGTCTGCTGCTGCTTCTTCCGCCCTATATATGGATGACATTGCCTGTAGTGTCATGTCCATACCGCAAGCAATTTCGCTTTGTGATGAGCTTATTCAGCTCTTCAAGCGAGGCCAGTTCGACCTTGTCAAATGGACAAGTAACTCGAAAGAGGTTCTCGCACACATACCTGATACTCATAAGGCTTCGCCCGATATCGAGTATGAGAAGTCTATACCGCATAAGGTCCTGGGTTTACGCTGGGACAAGTCTTGTGACAGTTTCCGCTTTGACGTCACCACACCAGATGATAAATGTACCAAGCGAACCATGCTTTCCACAGTGGCTCGGCTATGGGACTTAATGGGTTTTGTGGCCCCACTATTCTGTACGCTAAGCTCTTAATTAAGGAACTTTGGCTAGCAAAGTGTGACTGGGACGACATACCACCTGAACATATAGTCACCGCTTGGAAGCAGTTTTGTACTGAGCTTTCTACGCTTAATGAAATTATTATCCCGCGTCATCTGGGGTTGGTCGACGGATGCACCATGAATTTAGTAGGTTTCGCTGACGCCAGCGAGCGTGCTTACGGTGGAGTCGTATACATGCAAATATACAATGGTTCTAACTACTCCGTGCAGTTAGTTAGTGCGAAGTCTAAAGTCTCACCTGTGAAAACCATTTCGGTGGCTAGACTAGAGTTGTGCGCGGCCCTACTGTTGTCTAAGTTGCTTCGCAAGGTACAAGACACAATATCGCCCCACTACCGCATCCATAAGGTATACGCGTTTACTGACTCTAAAGTAGTGCTCGCCTGGATAAATTCCTCACCGCACCGCTGGCAAACTTTTGTTGCCAATCGGGTTACTAAGCTGATAGAGCTTATACCCGTTAATTGTTTCAACCATGTCGCAGGTACTGAGAACCCCGCTGATTGTCTGTCTCGTGGTGTCACGCCAGCTAAGCTCTTGCAGCATCCATTGTGGTATCGTGGACCATCGTGGGTTTCTCATGACCCAGCTGAGTGGCCCATACATACTTTCGAACACAATGCACTGCATGAGGGCGTACCCGAACAGAAATCAGTCGCTCATGCCGTGGTTTCTGAGGTTACGGAATCACCAATTTACGCGCTAGCACTACGTGTTTCGTCGTGGTCTAAGTTGCTACGCGCTATTGTTTACGTTTATAAGTTTTTAAGACAACTGCCTAGTGCACGTACTGTATCAAGCTCTGATCTGAAATATGCAGAAATTAAATTGCTGCGAGCTGTACAGGATGTTCATTTCCGTAACGATATTTTAAATTTAAAAAACAATAAATCATGTACTCCCGCCATCCATAAGCTTAAGCCGTTTCTCGATGAGCACGGCATCATACGAGTTGGTGGTCGTCTCACAAATTCGGACGAACCCTACGAATATAAACATCCCTGTATTCTACCACGTCATGACCATATTGTTGATCTTCTTGTTGACTTTTGTCACAAGAAACATCTTCATGCCGGTCCGGAGTTGCTTATGTCCTTACTCAGGCATAATTATTGGATTTTAGCTGCACGTCGAATAATTCGTCACAGAATCCACAACTGTAACACTTGCTTTAAGTTCCGCCCGCGTCCTATTCTTCCACTTATGGCAGATCTACCTAGCCAGCGTGTTAACCAAGTCGACAAGGCGTTCACTCACACCGGCTGTGACTATGCAGGCCCGCTACAGTACACACCATTTCGTGGTCGAGGTGTTAAGAGCCGTAAGGCTTGGCTCTGCATTTTTACGTGTTTGACGACGCGTGCCACGCACATTGAAGTGGCAACAGATTTAAGTACAGTGACTTTCCTTGCAGCCTTAAAACGCTTTCTTTCGCGACGCGGTCCTATTAAATGCTTATATACCGATAACGGTACTTGTTTCGTAGGTGCAAGTTCTTATTTACGCGACCTTCACAAATTTCTTAAAGATTTTCGTCCTCATCTTGAGGAAGAACTTTCCTTCAATCATATAGATTGGAAGTTTATTCCGCCTGCTTCCCCACATTTTGGAGGATGTTGGGAAAGTATGGTTAAGGTAGTTAAAACTCACCTTTTTAAAGTTATAGGTCAACAAATCCTCTCCTACGAGGAATTTATAACTGTCCTTAGTCAAGTAGAGGCTCTAGTTAATTCGCGGCCACTTACTGCTTTGAGTAGTGACCCTACTGAACCATCAGCACTGATCCCTGCGCATTTCTTGCACACCGCGCCATTGTTGTCCCTTCCCGCTCCTGAAGCAGACTCGCTCAGCTTGCATCAGCGACATACTCTACTTGACAAACTGGTGCAGTCGTTCTGGCAGCGCTGGCGTTCAGAATACTTACATCAACTTCAGGCTAGATCCAAATGGTATAGTCCTGCACCTTCTATACAAGAGGGTACTATTGTAGTTATCATTACTGATAACTCTCCGCCCCTTTCATGGCCGTTAGGCATTATTGATAAATTGCATACCTCCAAGGACGGTACAACCCGTTGTGCGTCTGTGTCCATTACCGACTCAATAAGGCCTGGCTTGATAGTTAGGTCTCTTAGTTTTAGTTAGTTAGCGACGCAACATAATTTTCTATTAAAATTTAACTATAGGTATGCAACTTAATGTATTATGCAACTCGCAGTATTTATCTTAAATCTTAATAATTGAAATGTAAAAATCCGCATCTTAGTCCGTATTGCTGAATAGGTATACGGTAGTACACCTCATAGGGCTAAGTTTAATTTTCATTAAAGGTGACCCTTTAAGGCCGGGAAAATGGTAGCGCCATCTCTTGTAAATGTCATAAATCAATGACCAAAAACACAGACAAACGCATTTGAGATTTCGCGGGCGATCGATATCCTAATTATCTCGTTCCTTCCTCATTCCTTTTCCCTTTATGTACGCCTTAATGACAGGTCGCCAGAACGAACCGAAACTTCAACGTGAACGGGCCTCGTATCTCAACCGCCAGCTTTCCAAGCCACCTGGCTGGAGACTGATGCATCTAATTAGTTAGATTGCAGAGAACCTTGTGAACCGTGTCTATTAACCCGCCTCGCGGATATAAAACAATTGTGTGAAGTGTGTGGATCCTGAAGGAGCCATTTTGGAGTAGAAGAACACCAGCTCGCTGCCACACGTGGGCTGGCATCGACCACTACAAGGTAAGGCGTACTACTTCCCTCATTTCCATACTAGATCGCCCGAATTGATCCGTGAATATTTTCCCGCTTATTTTCAACGCACTATTGCCAGAACCCTTCAAATACAGTCCACTTTTCATGATAGACACAAGGATGAAGAGGTTTCTCAAACCGCTATAACAATTAGGATAAGGATAAGATTTTTCTTGAAAATTAATAGGTAATGACAACTATTCAAAAACCGAACGTTATCTTGGGCCAATGTGTACGGTGCATTACACATCCACGGAATACGTTATAGCATTCATTCACGAGCACAGGATGAGGCAGCCGTTTGTAGGTAATGAGATGCATAAACTCGTATCAAATTAAATAGCCTTGCTCGCGGTTCCGTCCGCTTTGCATAATTCTCCTATTAAATCATGGGAGCCATTACTTCCTCCAGGTTTAAGGAAGAGAGGCTAATTTTATAATTAAAACCATTAATAAACCGGTCGATTACGTGTAATGTAAAGAATTCGCCCTTTTTCAGGAAAAGGTCGTCTGAAATTGTTCAATACGAACCATTACGTCACTGATTGATATAACATGTCATTTACATGTTACTTTTTCTAAGGATGTAAAAGTCTTGGTTTCCAAAAAAATAGGTTCGCCTAGATAAAATCATAAATTGAGGTTCTAACAGCGAAAAAGTTTTAAAAAA
Source organism: Orthosia cruda (assembly GCA_964057195.1). NCBI lineage: Eukaryota > Metazoa > Arthropoda > Insecta > Lepidoptera > Noctuidae > Orthosia > Orthosia cruda. Next base: position 22,619,047 of record OZ059825.1, read on the forward strand.
AAATAATAAAATCAAAAATCCCGACTGCAATGTTACAAACAAGAAGAAAATCATGATGTGCAGTCAGAGGATACATAGTCGAGCTGGTTGACCAAAATTATAAATATCTGCCGACTGCACAGCATGATTTTCTTCTTGTTTACATCTTTGCAGTCGGGTTTTTTGATTTCATTAACAATTTTATTTACAACTTTTTAGATATACTTTTTCTTCGAATGACTTTTAAACATGTGGTATATATATTTGTAATCACCTCTAAAAACCCTTCATTTTAATAACCCTCTCGATGGGCTCCAAAGAAAAAAGCAGCCCCTACAATATGGCGCCCAAAAGTCGCCATGTTTTTTCTTTTTAACGTCACTCATCTAAGAACACTTGGGCGGCCAAGACAAGACCTATCTAACGATGTCTTGATTATAAAAATTCGTCAACTGGTTTGAAAGATACGGGGTATTAAATAATATTACATACATACCTATAAGATACGCGCGAAAAACATAACCCTTTCCTTGCAGCCGGGTAAAAAGGCACTTGACACGACGAAAGATAGACTTGCGCTATCGTAATGCCACGTTTTCAATCCAAAACAAGTCGGACTTACGACCATCCTAATCGCCGTTAGAATGTCATTGTAAAGCTCAAGAACCACAATCGAAAATCTAGCTGAAACTTCGACTTGCATTGCATCTCTTCGACCCTTGTTTACCGGTCACTCCAAAGTTGCCAACAGCTCAACAACTTACCCATCACCCGATATGTCGTGAAGTTTGCAGCGAGCTTTAGATGAAGCCTCAAGACCACCACTAAAAGGTTTTCAGTGTTGCCAACTGCCTGCCTGATTGAATTTGAATAAGGAACTTGGAACGTACCGACCGGTAACCGGAACAAATATGGCGGAACTACGAGAGTTTGCAGACGATAGTTACAACCCTGGTTTCTAAAATCCACGGAAGCAAAACAGTGTTATCCTTTAAGGATGTTATAATATGAACTATGATATGTACAAAATTATTAGTAATCGTGTATAAGTTAAGCTCTAAGATCGAAAACACTCATTGAGCGAAAATATGCTCTAACCGCATTGGGGTGATTCTTTCAAACAGCCACAAGGCGAATTATGCATCGTGGCACCTTAAAAAACGGCGACGAAATGGGTTGTACTAGAGCTAATTTGCAACTATTTCGTCCCCAATAACATGAAGTTCAGTTTTTTTTCAAAAATCTGCTAATTATGAGAAATCTACTTAAGGTTACACTAGTCGATCATTCTTCCAAACAAACGTATTCTGGCGATTACTCCACTGTTTGACGATGTACGTTCAAAATAAAAATTATATCAATTTGTCTCATTATTATCTAGCCTTGTACGGCTAGCGGCTAGCGTCGAAAGTTCCATATTTCAACACTAATTTTAACGCATCTTTGGGCGGAAATAAATACCATAAGAAGAAGGAAAATGGCAAAATGGCCTCCATACAGGGATAGATTAGTAATTCAAAAATGCAAATAATTTTATTTTGAAAATATACATTTAGTCGTTTTTTCATGATATCTAGACTCCCAAAGGACTGTTTATAAAATTTCACGCGCTCGTTTTCGTTCTAAACTATCATCCACAAATTTTCAAAATTGCTAATTCGTATGCGAACTAGCTTTTTACTGCTAATCACAGCATCTATCTCTTTCGCACGTGTTGTCGGATGAGATAGTATGCATTTTAACGTCGCGCACAAAATAGTTCGTGCCGTCGACTGGGGGAACCTGAATAGTGATACATTTCAGATAGCCATGAACAAACAAATACCTACCTCGAATACCAATTTAGAAATTAAGCGTGATAAAGTTCAAGCGTGATAATTACTGTGATGTTGGCTCTTGCCTGCCGATTTTTTTACTCGTAGCTATTAATAAGGTTATTTCACGGCAGCCTCCCGAAGAAAACTTTTGTAGTCTCAGATCGGGCAAAAATAATTCCGATCATCAAGATCTCCATTTTACAATAACATCTTCACCTCTGCTTTAGTGATGCAGTCGCATTTCTGTAAAATCAAAGCTGATGAGATGCGCATCAGCATCACCCAGATACATAAAACATAGTTTACACATAAATCGTTCTCCCATACATAAATGCATGTGATCAATCATTCTTATGGTAATGAAGTTAGAGGAATAAAAGCAAGCACAACTTTCCTCTTTCACTTTTCCTTGGTTGATTTGACTGAGGAAACTTTTGAGTATAAATGTGGATCATGTCTAAATATATGAGTGGCAAGAGCAGTGGTGGCGCAGTGGTAACGGCCCTGTATTACGTCTTAGGTCGTGGGTCTGAAGTCAGGCGCTTTACTTTGTGTAAATTACTCTAAAAACATCTTGAGGATATCAGCGACATGTCCTAGAACCAAACATTCGAAGACATTTGTGACATCAACCAAACCGCATTGCCTAGGAGGTGGATTAAGGCTCTTACTATTCCTTCTCTCACAAAGAGGAGGCCTGTGTATCAGCAGTAGGAATATTAAAAGGCTGATGATGATGAAAAGAGAAGAAGAGATGAAAGAGATGAAGAGTGAAGCTTGAAGCTTGTTCACGATGTAGGACTACTGTGGCCGCCATCTGCCCCATCGTACATTAAGTAAGTCATAGGAATAAGAACAAATTAACGATGTATGGACTCTGTGAAAGATTATATAGACTTCAGAGAAGAAGACTTATAGAGAAGTATGAAAGAAGAAGAGATGTTGCGAGGAGAAAATTGATAGAAGGGCAAGGGAATGATTGGTCGTCGGGAGTCGCAAGCCGCGACCCGGCCACAGTAGGCGCGGGCTTCCGGACGGCGAGTAATGGGTAGCTCGCTGTCCGTTAAGGACTAGGCCCGAGTCGACGGCACGTAGTGTCCCACGCGCGCCTCAAAGAGATGTCAGCAGAATCTGACGGAGTCCGCTAGGGCCGATGCCCGTCTGTGTCGTGGATAAATTTGAAAGAGTTACCGCGGCCCTGGCATAAGCAACTGAAGGAACAGGGGTGGGTTTTAGTCAGTAAAAGTCTGACACGTCTTCCCGCTTCACCCAGAGTGGGCGAAGTCATTGGGTGAATTCCAACACAAAAAAGTAGGTCAAGGGAGCGATGATGATCATTTGACTGGGAAAATTGTTACTCGAATCAGACTTCAATTAACTACAAAAATCAAAAGTGACTAGGGATCTAATTTTTTTTCTGATATTTTGCCTACTATATAAATTAAAGAAAAATATCTATGCAAATTGATTACATAGCTCAAACCGCCATGTTCATGCGTCAGTTTTTCTACTAATAATTTAATAAGCGAGTTAGTAGCTTTTTCCCCCACATTTTGTGCATCGTTGCATTTTGTGCCGCTAAACAGCGTTACTATGGCTGGCGTTTATATTATGAAATTAAAGGCATTTTAGGCATACATTTATTTTAGGTACGACACTTCTTTGGGTAGGTGCAGATAGACCGCACACAATCCATTTTAATATCTATTATAAATGTGAATGATACTATGTCTGTATGTTTGTTTGATTGAAAACGTATTTTCACGCTTATTTTTTTTATTTGTGATTGGTTTGCTCTTGACTCTAGTCTAGTTTAGAGGTGACAGAGACAAAGTCGGCGATGGAGTGAGCTTACCCAGAAAAAGTCTGATCACTCTAACTTTGATGAATTTTAATATCAAGTTAGTTTGAACCTTGGCGAAGGACAAAGGACACTTTTATACCAGGAGTACATTCCCTTGGCTAAATTTCCATCTTTCACGCGGGCGATGATGCCGGCAGTAGCTATTATAATTAATTAATTAAAAAACTCATTGCCATATTGAAAAAATTAGGCGCTCAGTAAAGTTCGACTACCTATTTTTTGTTATCTAGGGGAAACCTTCAAAAGGCGCCAGGATTTTTGGAGAAAAATATCAGGGGCTTTTTAGCTCACTTAAACCGCCCGGTGTTCACAATCAAAATATAGAACGAAACTACCTACACCTTATTAAATTTAAACACTACATCAGTGGTTCTAACTTACTAAAAATAATAACGAACAAAATATCTACAGCTTTCGAAATTACATGAAAATAAACAAGCTGCTCTCTCCTAATGCTTGTTATTTAATTAGCGAACACACTTCACTTTCCACATAGCTTCTATATGTCTAGTCTACCTATGTATATGAGTCTTAAGAAGGAAGCACAGACATACATCTAACTAGATAACGCATGTCCCTCCATCTGTACGAACCAAGCGTGCCACACACAACTTATCACACACAATTTAAAGACAAAACTTACCGATGAAAGGAAATGTTTCCATTGTGCCGGCCAACTTTTTTTAGCATGTTTACAGCTTACGACAACATTAGATTTTTATCTAAATTTCGTTTGATGTCCGGTGCCGATAGCGCTAAATGAAACACCTCAAAGTAGGAGCATTTCTGCCTCTTGTATCATCCAGTTAGTTATTATCTCTGTGCAAGGAAGCCTCGTTACTTTGTAAGAAGGGTGCATAATCGCGTTTGCTGTACTAGTATACCTTGTGTTGCAAGCCTAATAAGAGGCTTAATGAGGTAAGGCAAACACATTGCTGGAAATGCTTCAATTTCCGACGGCAATATGACATAATTATTATTTATCTGTTTTGCAGATAGTCGTATGTCATCAGAATTTGTGTAGGCGTTTAATCGTCTTAGTTGGAAAAGGTGTTTCGTGGAACACTCTTCTCAGGAAATGAGGTCTGAAAACGCCCTTGGGGCTTGCCATAACGAGGGACTTCTTCACGTCGGTATTTTTAGAGGTGGGTAGGTACGGGCTTAGGACATCATCATCAACATTTCAGCGAAAAGACGTCCACTGCTGGATATAGGCCTCCCTCACATAGGCCTCCCCCAGGGGTCTATGTTGCTCCCCTCCGGTGGGTTCGCGCGTTGTCGAGGTGGGGAGGCTCAGTAGCCGTGGCTTGGTCACCCACGGTGAAGAGAAGAGGAAGCCGAAGAGGGGCCGCTCGTCAGGGCTTTTGCCGATTAAGTCAACGACGTAGCGGCCAAGAAGTAGGTTGCGGGGCCGCATGGGTGACATCGCGGCTGAGTTTTGGAGACCGCGGCGGAGGAGGAGTGCTGGTATTGCGGTGCGCCGCTCTCCCTTCTCTCTACCTTCCGCGGTCTAGACGGGGTCACCACCGGCTGATGGCGGACGCGGTGGGCTGAGGGGATCCCTATCCCCTGAGGCCGAAAAGTGGTAGGTGGTGGGGCCACTGACCTGACCCGTCACAGGGGGACCAAAGGTGCCATATACGGGGTCGTCTGGCGCCCATGTGCTGGTTTGGGCCCTGGGGTGGTCACGGCGTGCAATGAGTTCTGGTGCGCCGGTGATAGGGGTAACTCCCCAAGGCAGGGTCCTGTGACGGACAGCCGCGGCGGGTTCGCGGTGAGTACTAACGCGTGCCCGTGTTCCCGCCATAAGCGGCACAGGAGGACACCGGAGTTTTAGTGGGTTGGAGTGCCACATAACTGCGCTATCTCCCCGTGGTAGCGCAGTATGCAGGAGCGTATGTTAGGCTTAGGACCTACAATGCAAATTATTATCGAAGGGAGAACGCACAATATTTTCTCGCATTTTAAGAGATTCTTGGTTCATGGCACAAGCTGTAGAAATCGACATTATCGCTGAGCGACTTATAATGCTATTTATTGAAAACGAAAAAAAAACAGTCCCTTTGGCATATACTACGGGATCAGAACTGGGGATAGAGAGTATCTATTATTTCATTGAGGCGACTACGTGTACATAAAAACCTTGGAAAGGTCAAACTTGGCTTATGTTAGAGCTTAGGCTGCCTAAAAATTACCAATAAAGTATTGGGCGATTACACCCCTAAATAAATAAATTATTAGCAGAGATAGGTGACTGTGGTATCTGTGGGTGATGTGGGTTACCACCTCCGGACAGCCCACAGGACCCTCAAGGGATATAAGAATTCGTAACGGTTTCGGTAATATGAAAACGTCTCGCACATATCCTTCTTTCTTGCACACTTTTAATTTTGGAGTAAATGATTGTTTTCTAAAAACCATTCTAATCTATTTTTTATAAGTTGTTCAGCTAATTTCGCTATCACAGGAGATAGAGCTATGGGGCCAATGATATTCAAATAAACAGATAAGTTATACACTCACAAAACAATTGAAAAAAGTGTTCCGCACACACACTTTTCATTAATCTGACATTTCACTACAAGTCGAAAGGGATTTTTTTGTTTATACAGAGCCTATCGCTCTTCGCCATGCGAGACATAAACTAAAGACTAAAGGTCACAATTGTGACCTATTCGTGTCTTCACAATGCGCACGCTCATAACATATCTGTTTATTTGAATATCATTGTATGGGGCGATAAGAGGTACACTGATCATTCTGTCTGATGGATTCTTATTAGGTTTTAGAATGGGCAACACTGTCTGTATCTTCCATGATTCCTGAACGCCACCTGTCAGAATAACAGTTTTTTTTTCCTCTTCAGAGGAGTTTGGCTTCGCACATCTTGTGCATTTGCCAGGGTCAAGTTATTTCTGGTTTGTCTCTCATTATCAGTTCTTCTATATTTTTAATAATTTCTTCATGTGGTGGTCTTGATCTCTCGGGCTTGTGTTACATTATCTCTTGTATGAGTAGGTCGGAAAAACGAGAAAATGAAGGGAAGAGATTTGGAGAGTATTTTTTTTTATTATAAAACGGGGAAACGTATGGGTAGGATAAAGATCGCGGACGGGCGGGCATAACATTCAGAGAAAATGATCAAGGAAGGAACAATGGAAAGGGATTGAAGAAGAAATGAAATTAAAATAAACAAATTAATTATCTAGTAATATTTAAATACAAATTGAACTAGTAAATATTTACATTTGTTACAGTTTTATGTCATTAGCTTCGATAAATGAAGCTAAGACTTTATAAATCGGAATGGAGTTATTAAACAGTAAACACGGTATGCTAGTTGGAAATGGGACTTCTAAAATCGATAGTCTTGTATATAGAAGAGTATGATCATACAGTGAACATCTAAGAATAATATGATTCGTGTCAGCATCCTCTTCCCCGCACTCACAAGTATCATTGTCGATAATGCGAAACCGAGCGAGATGTGCAGGGCTGCACACGTGACCCAAACGCATGCGTATCAATACTGAAGTAATTCTTTTACCGAACTTTGTTTTGAAGAACCAAGGCTTAATAGGGACTTCAGGTTGAATAGAAAAGTAATACTTGACTGCTGCTATTCCAAGCCTCCCCCCAAGATTCCTTGAGGCGGACCCTGGGAAGAGCAGTCAAGTCTTGAGGGTAGATTTTAAAATAAAAGGTATCACCACACGCAATGGCCTCATTAGCTAACTAATCCGCTTTTTCGTTTCCAATGATTCCACTATGACTAGGAATCCAAGCGAAGGACACCGAATATCCCTTACTTTCACATTTTAGCAATATAGGTACTCACAATGTGGATTACCAGTGAGTTTAGAGTCTAAAACTAGGCCTAGAAATTTTACATGAGATTTAACCGAAATAAGCTCTCCATTGTATTTTAGAATAATTGGAGGAGGCTTACGTTTTCTAGAAAAGAGCACCGTACAGCACTTAGAAACAGAGAGTTCCAGTCCATCTTTGTCCAAATAGATCTTAAGAAGATCTAAAGCTTTGGACAAAGAGGCACAAGCGATATTAATAGATTTGTCAGTACTGTAAACAACCACATCATCGGCGTACTGCAGAATTTTGCATGTTGGAGCCAGCGAGCTTTCAAGGTCATATGTATATATGGCATAGAGAATAGGGCTGAGTACGGATCCCTGTGGGAGCCCTTTCCATAGCATTCTGGTCAAACCATTAATTGTTATTTTACGACCAGACAAAAGATTGATGATAAAACGGATTGTTAGCGACGAGACACGATTAGCATAAGAGATCGATCATATGATTAAGTTGTAAAAAATAAAGAGTAATTTTAAGCGTATATGTCATTTAAGTGTAGTTCTTATCTTTAAATTGTTATTGTATAATTATCAAGTCGACATCTAAGTGTAGGCTAGGAATAATGACTTGCTGTATTCAGCGCTATATTAGCATAGAAATAATAATAGTTTTACCATAAGATCGTTTTCTAAGCAACCCGCCTCCAACGTACTCGTTTTCAGGTAGCAAGATTTTGACCTCTCGTTCCGGCACCGGCCAATCGCGTGCCGGAACGAGAGGCCCTAAAATACGCGGCTTTTGACTTCTAGTTACTTAAGATGCCACCAGGGTATTTTTAGTATATTGGGCGTTTTTAGTGTTTAAGTTAAGGTTTATTGTTGAAATGTTTTATAATTAGATAGATTAAGTGTTTCAACATGTATTAGTCATAAGTTCAACATTGTAAGGGATGTTTTACCGCAGAAAAGAGCCAAAGAAAGTTACCCATACCACGCTGCAAGAATTTCGCGCTAACATTGTGAGCGCCCTTATTGGTCAACGCTCGTAAGGTCAGATTCCCGCGTGGATCGGCGTGTTGTGGTTGGTTAGGTCAGTAGAGACCACGCGTCTCGGCGTAAGCGTGGGGATGCGTCGGTTTTTTATAGAGGCTAAAAATCTGCGCTTATTCATTCCGAATCAGCAGCGTCACAAGTGTAGTACATTCTAAGAAAATAAACAACGATTCAACTCTACTTATTCAATCCAACAAGGCTTTCTTTTGTGCCTATAACGCCGCTCAAGTACTCCCGCCAGCGAACCCTATCACGTCAATAAGTCAACAGTAACATCCAGACAAACAGTCATCAACAGTGGTCCTTCGAGAAGCCGGATCGGGTTCAAGAAAGAAGATGCCTTCAACAAGAGCCGGAGCAGGACGTTCGAAAAATACAGAAGAAAGCACATCGTCCTCGGATTGGAGCAAACACACGCCAAGCGACAATGCAAGTGAGTCAACTATAAGCGCGTCGGAGGCGAATCGATCTACACATAAAATGTCGCCGCCGCCCGACGCGAACGCTCGCCTAGCAGAGGATGCTGCTGTGAAGGAATCATCGGGGAAAGCTACCTCCACCGCACCCCACACAACTCGTACCATTGAACGAATAGAAGTGTCAAGTCACGCACGCCAAGAAGAGAGCCACCCTACGCAGCAGAACCCGGAAACAAGTGTTGCTGTGAAATTGCGTCGAGTAGTAGAAAGTACACCGACGTCAATAGAAGGGAGCCTGCAGCGAGCGCCTCACGCTAAGAAGCCGACCCGCGACACAGACACACAATCTGTCCGCTCGTCACATAGAAGGAAATCTGAGGCGCAAGCGAAGCTAGCGGTGGCATTAAGGGAAATGGAATTGGCGGAGGCGCGAACAAGAGTGGCTCAAGCTGAGTTAGAACTCGCAGCGGCTGAGTCACACGAAGAGGATGGTGCCGAGTTGTACGAACGAACTCAAGAGGTCGAGAATTGGTTCATTGAAACCGGAGTCGGCCCTACTAAGGATCAGAGGCCGGCTGAAATAGAAAGCGACATACAAGAGCTAGCCCAAGTGATAATGAAGCTGTCAGAAAAGTCACGCGACATTAACACACCGCGGCATGTTGAGCTTCCTTACTTCAACGGTCCATGTGACGAATGGTTAGCTTTCAAAAGGTCTTACGAGGACAGTGTTGCTTCTTATAGCAATGTGCAAAACCTAGCGCGTCTCAGAAGAGCAATACAAGGGACAGCTAAAGAAGCAGTACAGAGCCTGCTGTTCACAGCCGAGGAGCCTCGTGAAGTCATCAAGTGCTTGGAGTCAAGATTCGGAAGACCTGGGGCATTAGCATTAGCGGAACTCGACAAAATGAAAAACTTGTCAAAGGTGGGTGAAAATCCAAGTGACATATGCGTTTTCGCTAGCAAAGTGAAAAATGCAGTCGTAACAATTAAGGCATTGAAGAAACCGCAATACCTGAGTTCCCCCGAAACCTTGAAGGCCGTAGTCGACAAGATGCCAACCTCCATGAAGTTCAGATGGTTCGCTTACCATAGAAGCAGAAGAGACGAAGAACTCCAAGAATTGCTGTTAGTTGAAGCGTTCTTGGAGATAGAGGCCGATATGTGCGGGGACTTTGCTCCACCTGAAGTGTCTTCGGAGCATAAGAAAGTTTATAGAAAACCCGTACATACAGTCCAAGAAGCTTCAAAAGAAACTTACAAGAAGTCGTGTCCTACCTGTGAAGAAGAGCATTTCGCAATCGAATGCAAAAGGTTTAGAGACGCTAACATTGACGAAAAATGGAACATAATCAAGAAAGCGAGGATTTGTTTCAAGTGCCTACGATTTAAACATTCAAGACTCAACTGTAAAGCTCCAGTCTGCAAGCAGTGTGGGAGATGGCGTCACACTATCCTACACTCCGACAAGCCACCTGTATCGATAGGAAAGCAAGTCAACAAAGAAGGCGGTGCGTCAGAAGAAATGGTTGCTTCGATTAACAACGCTAAAGGTGAAGAGAAAGCATACTTAAAAATCATCCCTGTGGACCTCTATGGACCGAAGGGTCATGTTCGTGTGCTCGCGTTGTTGGACGAAGGATCAACAATAACGCTCTTGGACGCATCGATAGCCGAACAGATTGGAGCTAAAGGGAATCTTGAAAGATTAACGATCGAAACTGTCGGTGGGAAACTAATTAGAAAAGATAGTTCGCAAAAGATTTAGCTGAGAATTAAGGGGGCTCATAGAAGGGACAAGCGAACTATCATAGCAAGGACCATCGACGACCTGAAGCTGTCTGAACAGACATTAAATAAGGATACAGTAAGGAACTGTCAGCACCTAAGGACGATCGAGCATCAAATACCAGACGTCATTACGTCACAGAGAGGCCCAAGCTGTTAATAGGTCAAGACAACTGGGGACTCATTGTGACGAGAAAATTGAGAAAAGGCAAGCCGTCCGAACCTGTAGCCTCTCTTACCAACCTAGGGTGGGTGCTGCACGGATGCGAATCAGGAGCCAACGCCTTAGTGAATTTCACTCACTATGGCAGAGCTACAGCAAGCGAAAAAAGTGTAGAGGAAATTGTCCGTGAACATTTCCAATTAGAATCTCTCGGGATTCAAAATCGTTCACCGTCAAACGACAGCGATAGAAGAGCCTTAGAAATCCTCGAGAAGACTACAAAAAGACTGGCAAGCGGTCAATTCGAGACCGGACTTCTATGGAGAAGGGAAGACGAGAGCCTGCCTAATAATTATAAGCACGCCCTCCGACGCCTATTCAACCTCGAAAAGAAGTTAGACCAAGACAAAGAGATGCAAGATTCATACAAGACCCAGATCGACAATCTAATTGGAAAAGGTTACGCAGAGTTGGCCCCGGCGAACGCGAACGAAGGGAGGCTTTTCTACTTGCCTCACTTTGCCGTCGTTCATCAAATTAAGAAGAAACTCAGAATAGTCTTCGACGCAGGAGCCAAGTACGAAGGGAAGAGCCTGAATGATAGAATGATAGACGACGGGATAGTCAAGTTAAGGAGCAGAGCAATAAAGTTCCACGACGAAGGAATAAGGAAAATGAATCCCGAAATTCTAATTGGGAAGCAGACAATCACTCGCCAACTAATAAGATTCTATCATAACAAGTTTCTTCACGGCAACACAGTATCAGTAATGAACGAGATTCGACAGAAGAACTGGATCTTGGGCTTAAGAGCAGCTCTGAAGGAAGTCGCGCACCGCTGTCAATGGTGCAAGACTAGGAAAAGTATGCCGGAGATACCCCCGACAGGAGATCTACCGAGCGAGAGGCTGCAACACCATCAGTTCCCGTTCTCTTGCACGGCCGTAGATTATTTCGGTCCGATGCAAGTAACCATCGGAAGAAGAGTTGAGAAGCGCTGGGGGGCACTATTTACATGCCTCACCACCAGAGCTGTGCATCTAGAGTTGGCACCATCTCTAAGTGCCAAATCGATGATCATGGCGCTTCGACGGATGGCGGCTAGAAGAGGAACACCAAGAACAGTATACAGCGACAACGGAACCAATTTTGTCGGAGCCAAGAAAGAGCTAGAAGAAGCCGCTCAAGAAAGGGGCATCAGCTGGAAGTTCATTCCCCCAGGCTGTCCGAACATGGCAGGCGCCTGGGAGAGACTTGTTCGCTCAGTCAAGACAGCGTTGACAGTGGTTCTCAACGAAGGGAGTCCACCCGAAGAAGTGCTTCATACACTCATGACCGAAGTTGAGCATATAGTCAACTCTAGACCGCTCACTTCAATCAGTATGGACACTGAAGACGAAGAAAGTTTGACGCCAAACCACTTCCTATTGGGGCGATCGTGCGGAGCAATGGTGCCGGGAGAGTTTGACGACAAGGAGCTCATCGGGAAGGCGAACTGGAGAACCACCCAACGACTGGCAGACCACTTCTGGAGAAGGTGGGTCAAAGAATACCTACCTAATGCCAAGGAAAGTAAAAGGAAAAGAAACCAACGACCCGAAAGAAGGAGACATCGTGTTGATAGTGGACGCTACCCTACCACGAAACTCATGGCCTCGTGGGGAAGTTATCAAGACGTACCCCGGACCAGATGGGAGAGTTTGAGTGCTGGACGTGCGAACGACGGGAGGAGTGCTTCGACGGCCAACGCGACGGATCGTCGTGCTGGTACCCGCCACCTCGTCGCTTCAAGAAGATGCAGTGCAACGCACCGTGGGGGAGAATGTTAGCGACGAGACACGATTAGCATAAGAGATCGATCATATGATTAAGTTGTAAAAAATAAAGAGTAATTTTAAGCGTATATGTCATTTAAGTGTAGTTCTTATCTTTAAATTGTTATTGAATAATTATCAAGTCGACATCTAAGTGTAGGCTAGGAATAATGACTTGCTGTATTCAGCGCTATATTAGCATAGAAATAATAATAGTTTTACCATAAGATCGTTTTCTAAGCAACCCGCCTCCAACGTACTCGTTTTCAGGTAGCAAGATTTTGACCTCTCGTTCCGGCACCGGCCAATCGCGTGCCGGAACGAGAGGCCCTAAAATACGCGGCTTTTGACTTCTAGTTACTTAAGATGCCACCAGGGTATTTTTAGTATATTGGGCGTTTTTAGTGTTTAAGTTAAGGTTTATTGTTGAAATGTTTTATAATTAGATAGATTAAGTGTTTCAACATGTATTAGTCATAAGTTCAACATTGTAAGGGATGTTTTACCGCAGAAAAGAGCCAAAGAAAGTTACCCATACCACGCTGCAAGAATTTCGCGCTAACATTGTGAGCGCCCTTATTGGTCAACGCTCGTAAGCTCAGATTCCCGCGTGGATCGGCGTGTTGTGGTTGGTTAGGTCAGTAGAGACCACGCGTCTCGGCGTAAGCGTGGGGATGCGTCGGTTTTTTATAGAGGCTAAAAATCTGCGCTTATTCATTCCGAATCAGCAGCGTCACAAGTGTAGTACATTCTAAGAAAATAAACAACGATTCAACTCTACTTATTCAATCCAACAAGGCTTTCTTTTGTGCCTATAACGCCGCTCAAGTACTCCCGCCAGCGAACCCTATCACGTCAATAAGTCAACAGTAACATCCAGACAAACAGTCATCAACACGGATTATGTTTGGTGGAACTTGTAATTTTTGTAACTTTTTCTTTAATATTATAAGGCAAACATTATCGTAAGCTGATTTTATATCCAAGAAAGCGGCTACGACAGACTCATCTCCTGAAAATGCGAGACGTAAATCTGTAATGAATAAACCAACATTGTCCATGGTGCTCTTTCCCTTTCTGAAGCCAAACTGTGAATTTGGTAGTAAATGATTGTTTTCTAAAAACCTTTCTAATCTATTTTTTATAAGGTGTTCAGCTAATTTCGCTGTCACAGGAGATAGAGCTATGGGGCGATAAGATGTACTTTCTGATGGATTCTTATTAGGTTTTAGAATGGGCAACAATGTTTGTAACTTCCATGATTCCGGAACGTCACCTGTCAGAATTACGGAGTTTATAACCTCTAAATAATAAAGTAAACTATCATCACCAAGATTTAAAAAAAATTAATAAGGAATTCCATCTTGTCCAGGAGCAGAATCCAGGACATAAGATAGGACACCTTTAGTTCTGCCAGACTAAAGGGTCCATCAAGGAATGAAGAACTTACATTTGAAGAAATTTGAGGAGGAGCAGAAACTAATTCTTGTTGTGGATCAAAAGGAGGAGCTAAGTTCGTTAAGAATTCCTCGGTTAAGGATGAAGGAATAATATTAAATGTGTTTGGAGATGTTCCAGTACGGAAACGTTTTATATTTGTCCATATAACTGAAGGAGGTGTTCTAGGAGAGATAGAAGCACAGAAACTTCGCCAACTCGTAAATTTCTTTTTCTTAAGGAGATTCATTGGTGGATTGGAGTTTCATTGGTCATGTTTAATTTGTATATATCCTCTGCCTCTTTCCTTTTTTTAATAGCCAATGTACATTCATTATGCCACCAAGGGGGTGAAGGTATTTGGCCCTTAGAAGCATTTTCTATAGGAAAATATGTATCAGCTGCTTGTATCATTAGTTTTGTAAATTCTTTAGAGCATATTTCTGTGTCACTATTTTTGGGTAAATCTGAAATGTTAGTGTCCATGTAGTTTTTAAACTTAGGCCAATTGTCATCTACAAGTTTATATTTAAGTCTGGGTTTATTTGGAGTAGCTTTGACTTTCTTGCCAGGGAATGATATAATTATAGGAAAGTGACCACTGTAATAGGTAGAAGAGAGGATGTGCCAAGTAAGAGAAGAAGCCAAGGAAGGTGATGAGATGGACAGATCAACGGAGCTAAGATGTTGGGAAGGATTTGTACGGCGTTTTGGAGAACCTGTATTAAGGAGGCAAAGATTGTCTTCGTGACGTAAGTTGAGAAGTTCCTGTCCATTGTTATCTGATTTTGTACTGCCAAAATATATGTGATGAGAGTTAAAATCGCCTAATAGAATGAGAGGCCTAGGAAGAGTCTGAAGAATGTTGCTGAGTTGTTGAAAACTAGAAGCAGAAGGCTTAGTAATATATATAGAAACAAAACATATATTAGTAATAAGTGCAGCAACTGCTATAAAATCATCATGAGAAGGCAGAGGAATAGTTTTATACAGGATATTGTTTTTAACTAGTAAAGCTACTCCAGCATATCGGTCACACCTATCTTCTCTAAGACAGGAGTAACTTTTTATTTTGAAGACAGAGCCTGGCCTGAGCCAGGTTTCCGATAAGGCTATTATTGTGGGACTGTGTTTATTCAAAAGGTGTGAAAGTTCTGATTTTTTGTCATTAACACTGCGGCAGTTCCATTGCATCACCACATGGGGGTAATGCAATGAAGACAATACAGAGCTAGCGTTGTTAAAGTTAATTGGAACATTGTTTGTTGCAGTCATTATGAGTGTGTGCGAGTTTGTTCAAAGTTTCAAGAACGGATGCAACGTGGTCAGGTTTAATAATTGTTGAGTGTGAAAGGGAGCTAATTAATGTTATTATAACATCAATTATAGATGGAGGATTTTCTTGGCTTAATTGATCTTTATATGCACAGCCATTGGCTGGACAGGGGATTTGAAAGTCTTTGGTGAGTTCTTTATGTGAGGACAGGTTATTGGATGGATGATGTTGACGTAGACTGGGTTGTCTAGTAACTGTCTTTTTATATGAAGTGGTCTTTACTGGAGATAACAGTGTGGGGGATGAGGCAGGAAAGTTGTTAGCAGACCGCCCTACACTAGAAGCATGATTTGATGCAATGTCAGCATATGATCTTATAACAGGTGGATGTATTTTATTAGCTTCAGCATATGAAATGCAGGACTCAGCCATAGATCGTTTTATGCGCTTTTGTCTGTCAAGCTCTGGGCAACTTTTGCTTGTCGCAAAATGACACCCTGAGCAGTGACAACAGGTAGCCTTATCTTCACTGATATGACAAGTTTCGCCTGTGTGTGCTTGACCATATTTATAGCAGCGGGGCAAAGATCTGCATTGTACTTTGGTATGCCCAAACTGGGCACAATTGTAACATTGTATTGTGGGGTATGTATAAAGTTCAACTGGGAGAACGTTGTAACACATAAAAATTCTCTTAGGCAACACCTGGCCATCAAATGTCAGGACTACTGTTTGTGATGGCTTCCACACAGGAGAGACATCTACAACAGTCCTGTAATTCAAACGCCTGATCTTCAGGATCTTTCCGCAACCAATAGGCACTGAAATGCTGTCACAGACCTCTTCTGGAGACCATTCTGATGGAACTCCCCTAACGAGGCCCATGCGAGTGATGTGAAATGTAGGTATAAATGTTTTAAACCCATTTTTTTCATGGCTCTCATGATTCAAAAATATGTTGGCTTTGACAAAGTCTGTAAAAGCAAGGGACATTCGATTCCTTCCTATTTTTTTTAAACTGCCGTTAACTATACCTTGGAAATTTTCTTTCCTGAGGCATTTTCCAAAGGCCACCGGGTGCAAGGATACGGAGTCATTCGAGTTAATGTGTTCTCTTTGAATGTGGACAATGTAGAGAGCAAGATCACTATGCTCGTAAGTTAGCCGTCCTACTGGCGTAGGTTGTGGGCGGGTTGGTTTTGAAATTTCATTTTGATGGTGGTCTGCTAAGATATTTTGTATCGGATGAGAGAGTTGAGGAATCGGAATCTGGTTCTTTTCATTTATTGTGTCAATTGAGTCACATGTACAATCCGTTTCTTTATATTCCGCAGTGGAGTTGCGTTTTCGTCGGCGTTTGTTGCAATGGCGACAGGTTTTGTGAGTGCGGGGACGTTTAAACATGCGTGCAGAATTAACAGAAACTGTGTTATTAGATGCAATTGAAGTGTCTGTTTCCATGCCTGATTCATTTGACGGCAATGTTATAAAGCATGTTGCTTGTGGAACTGAACCCCCTGATCCAGGGGGCTCCTCCATAATAAAAAGAAAAATTAAGGACTTAGCAATGAAAAAGGTGAAATACTAAACTAAATACAAAAAATAAGATAATTATATACAAACTGCACCCTCCTGACCACTATTTACAATATAAAACATTTTTTTTTGCAAAAGGTAAAAAATTCGCGCCTATCACTTCGAACGTTTCCCGCGCTTTTTTCAATTACAGAGTTTATAACCTCTAAATAATAAAGTAAACTATCATCACCAAGATTAGAAACAAATGAATAAGGAATTCCATCTTGTCCGGGAGCAGAATCCCGGACATAAGATAGGAAACCTTTGAGTTCTGCCAGACTTATGGGTCCATCAACGAATGAAGTACTTACATTTGAAGAAATTTGAGGAGGAGCACAAACTAAATCTTGTTGTGGAACAAAAGGAGGAGCTAAATTCGTTAAGAATTCCTCGTTTAAGGATGAAGGAACAGTATTAAATGTGTTTGGAGAAGTTCCAGTGCGGAAACGTTTCATATGTGTCCATATAACTGACGGAGGTGTTCTAAATTTCTTTTTCTTAAGGAGATTTTTTGTATTAGACATTATATCCATTAAATTATTAATGTTTTCGTTGGTCATGTTTAATTTGTATATATCCTCTGCCTCTTTCCTTTTTTTAATAGTCAATGTACATTTATTATCCCACCAACGAGGTGAATGTATTTGGCCCTTAGAAACATTTTTTATAGGCAAGTATGTATCAGCTTCTTGTATCATTTGTTTGGTAAATTCTTAGAGCATATTTCTGTGTCACTATTTTTGGGTAAATCTGAAATGTTAGAATCCATATAGTTTTTAAATTTAGGCCAATTGTCATCTACAAGTTTATATTTAAGTCTGGGTTCAGTTGGAGTTGCTTTGACTTCCTTGCCAGGGAATGATAAAATTACAGGAAAGTGATCACTGTAATAGGTAGAAGAGAGTGTATGCCAAGTATGAGAGGAGGCCAAGTAAGGTGATGAGATGGATAGATCAACAGAACAGAGATGTTGCGAAAGATTTGTACGGCGTGTTGGAGAACCTGTATTAAAGAGGCAGAGATTGTGTTCGTGAAGTAAATTGAGAAGTTCGTGTCGTGGTCAGGTTTTATAATTGTTGAGTGTGAAAGGGAGCTAATTAAGGTCAAAATAACATCAATTATACATGGAGGATTTTCTTGGCTTAATTGATCTTTATATGCACAACCATTGGCTGGACAGGGGATTTGAAAGTCTTTGGTGAGTTCTTTATGTGAGGACAGGTTACTGGATGGATGATGTTGACATAGACTGGGTTGTCTAGTGTCTGTCTTTTTATATGAACTGATATTTACTGGATAAAACAGTGTGGGGGATGAGGCAGGAAAGTTGTTAGCAGACCGCCCTACAATAGAAGCATGATTTAATGCAATGTCAGCATATGATCTTATAACAGGTGGATGTATTTTATTAGCTTCAGCATATGAAATGCAGGACTTCATGCGTTTTTGTCTGTCAAGCTCTGGGCAACTTTTGCTTGTCGCAAAATGAGACTCTGAGCAGTGACAGCCGGTAGCCTTGTCTTCACTGATATTACAAGTTTCGCATGTGTGTGCTTGATCACATTTATAGCAGCGGGGCAAAGATCTGCACTGTACTTTGGTATGCCCAAACCTGGCATAATTGTAACATTGTATTGTGGGGTATGTATAAAGTTCAACTGGGAGAGCGTTGTAACACATAAAAATTCTCTTTGGCAACACCTGGCCATCAAATGTCAGGACTACTGTTTGTGTGGCTTCCACACAGGAGAGACATCTACAACAGTCCTGTAATTCAAACGCCTGATGATTCAGGATCTTTCCGCAACCAATAGGCACTGAAATGCTGTCACACACCTCTTCTGGAGATCATTCTGATGGAACTCCCCTAACGAGGCCCATGCGAGTGATGTGAAATGTAGGTATAAATGTTTTAAACCCATTTTTTTCATGGCTCTCATGATTCAAAAATATGTTGGCTTTGACAAAGTCTGTAAAAGCAAGGGACATTCGATTCCTTCCCATTTTTTTAAGCTGCCATTAACTATACCTTGGGAATTTTCATTCCTGAGGAATTTTCCAAAGGCCACCGGGTGCAAGGATACGGAGTCATTCGAGTTAATGTGTTCTCTTTGAATGTGGACAATGTAGGGAGCTAGATCACTATGCTCGTAAGTTAGCCGTCCTACTGGCGTAGGTAGCGGGCGGGTTGGATTTGAAATTTCATTTTGTTGGTGGTCTAGTAAGATATTTTGCGGCGGATGAGAGAGTTGAGGAATCGGAATCTGGTTCTTTTCATTTATTGTGTCAATTGAGTCACATGCACAATCCGCTTCTTTACATTCCGCAGTGGAGTTGCGTTTTCGTCGGCGTTTGTTGCAATGGCGACAGGTTTTGTGAGTGCGGGGACGTTTAAACATGCGTGCAGAATTAACAGAAACTGTGTTATTAGACGCAATTGAAGTGTCTGTTTTCATGCCTGATTCATTTGACGGCAATGTTATAAAACAGGTTGCTTGGGGTACTGAGCCCCCTGGATCAGGGGACTCCTCCATAAAAGAATAGAATAATCAAGGACATTCCAAAGAAAAAGGTGAAATAATAAACTAAATACAAAAAATAGGATAATTATACACAAACTGCACCCTTTTGACCACTATTTACAATATTTAAAAACATTTTTTTTGCAAAAGGTAAAAAATTCGTGCCCCATGATATTCAAATAAACAGATTCGTTATACACTCACAAAACAATTGAAACAAGTGTTCCGCACTCACACTTTTCATTCATCTGACATTTCAATACAAGTCGAAAGGGATGGCTTGATAAAACCAACAAGAAAAAAAGAGACAGCTAGTGTTTGTCACTTGCGTGTGAATGTAAACAAACATTATTCTGACCACCAATGTTGTTATCTTTTTCTAACCTCCAAATATCAGAATATTAGGAAAAAAATGAAATAAATTGAGGCGTATTGCGTACTTACATATGTTATGAGATCCCTTCTGTTTTATGTACTACTATCACAATTGGTACAATTTCTAAATACACACGCTGGTATTTTTTTATTTTTATTTTGTTTCAACAAAGCGTATCGCTCTTCGCCATGCGTGACATACACTAAAGACTAAAGTTCACAATTGTGACCTATTCGAGTCTTCACAATATGCACGCTCATAACATATCTGTTTATTTGAATATCATTGTTCGCGCCTATCAATTCGAACGTTTCCCGCGCTTTCCAACAACACAATGTTTTCTTTCTGCCTGTAACTGTTTCTCGTGTTTGTGGCAGCAACAATTCACTGTATGGTAAACATGGCATTAGCAAATACGCCGTCCGTGCTCACTTGCAATCGCCATTTTGTATTTACCACACGTTCTTTTCACATTTCCATCTTTGTCGCCGATCTGATGCAAGCTTCGATGAAAGAGTAAAGATCTCATGGACCAAGTGATTATTCAGTGCAATAATGCTCAGGCATCATGAATAAAGTCAAGTCAAATCGGGCAATGTAATGAATACTGATTTAAACTTCTATATTTATCACATTGTCTGGTCATTATGAATATTGCGACGTAACGGTTGGGCAATTCAATCATTATGGTCCATCAATTAATCCAAGAGCGAACGAAGAGAGCTCGGGAGCTTAGACGGATAGGTCATCTCATTCATGTTAGATTACTTTATACCCTGCAGACAGAAATAGGAGGCCCGCGCAACGTTGACTCCGTCGACTTTGTTGCTTAAATAGCACCTAATCGTACCTACCTACTTAATCTATATAAAAATCAATGTAAATATTAAAATAATTAAAAAAACACATATTTTTATTACCCGGGCTGTAAGTGCATTAAGTGACGGGAATTATTC
Organism: Orthosia cruda; assembly: GCA_964057195.1. Lineage (NCBI taxonomy): Eukaryota > Metazoa > Arthropoda > Insecta > Lepidoptera > Noctuidae > Orthosia > Orthosia cruda. The sequence goes on from OZ059825.1 coordinate 22,639,901, forward strand.
AGAAAGCACGGTAAATTTAATAATTTCAATAGTTTTTATCATATTGCCTAGTCATATTGGCCATTTTTCAAATTGCCCGGGCATAATGCCGAAATCATATTTACGCGCGGCGCTATGTGTGGGTGGTTGTTTGCTCGGACCACGACTGCCGCCGTGCCGCGTCACTACCAAACAACACGCGTTGCGCACACACACACATTGCGCCGCGCGCACAGATGAGTTCAACTATCCATAAAAGGTTTTATTAGCTTTGATTTCAAAACATATTGTACTTTTTTTCTAAAAGTTTGTTAATAGTAATCACAAATTGATCATACGTACCTATATTCTAAATTTTAACAATATCTACGCATTACGATGAAACAGTTTAATCCTAAAATAGTAGTTATATAGGTATTAAAAATGGCATTAAATAATAACATTATCCATCTCCGAATACCTGTGATCACATCTTGTCGGCCAACCAGGCAGCAAAAAAACCGTGACATACAAAAACAATAACCAGGGAAAAAGCACTTTTTCTAATTTCTCGTGTTGCAATGAATTTTAATCAACCCTAAAAGCTTTCCATGTCTCTGAAAGAAAATGGTGTCATTATTTAATACGGTTCCAACATTATTGCTCCTACATCAGCATGAAGCACCTTTTTTCCCTCCATCTAAAAACAATATAATTTTTTTAACGCCATCGTAAATCGCCGTCCGCCCAACGTATTGGGGACACATATCGTGAACAACACATTAGGAGCTAACGCTTGACATTTCGTAAAAGCATTGTCGATTCAATTAAATCGTCGATAATAGAACATAACTTTAACGGACGAAACAAATTGCTTTGTTTTGTCCCCGAAAACACACATTCAAACCGATATAGAATAAAGGCTTTTTATCTATCTAACAGTAAATAAACACACGCAATAACAGTAACTATAAAACAGATTATGAAGACGTCAAAATGTCTACTATAAAGCAAGAACATCAATTACAGCTTAATACAGTCTAATGGCTCCTTTAATGGCTCCTACCAAGACCTAAACAGCAATTATAAGTTGGTTATCAGCGAATTAACTATTATTCTTCGTCACAACTGATAATAAGTCCCCAATCGTTAATTCTAACAGTTAAGGCACTTAATGACTCTTATCTTGCCGGGAGTATTTTAAACTCCAATGTCCGTGTATCTGCCACAAGGATTTTGTAATGAACAATCAGGATTCCTTGCCTTATTGGACACACTCAAGAATGTTGTGTAGATAGGAGGTATCGTTAACTCACAATTTGTAATTCAAAATAAAAGTTTCCGTCTTTGACAACGAGTTTCTTGACTCGAAATGGACTTCAACAGAAAATTAATATGGCTATCGCTGAAGAAGAACGCTGCAATGCCTTCACTGAAATGGGAATTATGTTTGCGCTAAGGCCCGGGCGTTACCTCAAAAGTTCATTATTGATATATTACATGGTAGAAAGCCCGTAATTTCACATTCCGTGTCAGAGGCAACATGGTGTTTGTATTCCCTGCCAAATATGCGCATGCTTCACTCCTCGCCTCGCCTCGCGTGCTCCCACGATGCAAAAATGCAAATTTGATGGAGTGCAAATGAGTGTCCCGTGCGTGGCCTGCCAACGACTGGGGCTCTGCCCGGAGCCCCGGACGCATCACTTTGTGCTGTCCATTGTCAACACTTGCTTTATGAGGGGTTGTCACCGTATTGTTAACTCATTTTAGTGATCTTTATGCTCCATCCGTCCGCGATCTGTTCATTCATTCACGCGGTGTCCGACCATCGAAATAACTCAGTGGCTATCTGTGACATGTTTTGAGATGACGATTAATTACAATGTTTGTTAAGTGGCGTCCGCGTTGTTAAGTCACAATATTGTGGTCGTTATGCCTGGCTTCCTGTTTGCTATTAACACATGGCTTTGTAATAGGCTCATATTTCATTCTGATCGTGTAGTTTGTTTTGTAATAATTGTGGGAATCTTTATTATTAAAGTCTGACTTTCCAAGGTCAGTCTGAAGGGATTTCTTGTAGTATTTTGAAGATGTACTTTAGTAGGTACAATATCTCTTTGGCATCGCGTGTTTTTAGCGATTCTCATTATGGTCATGGCATATATCGGCATGGCCATTTTATTTGGGACTTGATCTGAATTTTAAGAGCCACAAGATGCGTTGAACCCTCAAAATGTTTTCGTCCATACACCAATTAGGAACTGCAAGTAGGTACCGCCATGGTAACGTGCTTTTTCAAATTCTGAATTTAGTCGTTAATTTCAACATGATTTCAACTCTGTCCGTTTTTTATGGATTTTCTTGGATCGTTCTAAAGTACGGATTCAAGAGTGTTTTTGAACGTTTTAAATAAAACGTTCAAATACACTTGAACCCATCAGATCTTTTGTAGCTATCACTTCTATCACTTGAACCTATCAGCTACATGGTTACCTACCCGCCAGGTTCACAGTTGGGCCATCATATAAAACTTAACTGTCATACAAACTTTAAGGTAAACCCGTCAGTTAGGTACTCACAAAAGGTGTCAAGATGAATCTGTGATAAATATTCATTGGAGATCAGAAGTCAAAGTTCAAATAAACACTAACACAATGTTACAATTACTAATGTTTAGTTTCAAAACAGACAAGCAATAAATATGTGATCAAAAGTACTTAGTTTACTAAAATCTCTGCTTTAAAGTTTTATATGAAAGATCTCTCATAAATAGGTAGGTGAAATCTGTGACTACACTCAAATTTGTAGTTAATCATGTATTTTTACTTAGGACAAACTATCCAGGTTAAAATACGAGAAAGAGATAAATCAACGTTCGGGGAGCTGCATCTAAATAGGTACACACCGCTGTACCCCAAGACAGCAGAAGTGACCGCAGTGTCTTTCAATAGTCTGTGTTGCCAGTGTTGACATATGACAAAAACCGTGGCCGCATACAATACCAGAAGAATGAAAGTCATCCAAAACCTAAACAATTGCTAAACTTAAGAGGCAGACAGTTAGCACAATGCTCACAGAACAGTTGCCGATGAAGCCGAAAGGTTCTGAAATGGCAACGCTTAGGGCTCGATGACTATGTCCTAGTCCAGCAGATCTCCTTCTGCTGTAATAAGGATGATGAAGTTCTGGGACCATAGAGTTCAATTTTACTTATGTTAACACTTTTAAAGGTCAACACGTTTTAAAGCGAAGCTTCAAAAAGGTCAAGGTCCAAAAATTAAGCAGCACTTATATCGGCGTAGATATGGCTCTTAATTTAGTTTAACACTTTAACCAAAAACGGTTTAGTTTTAGTGTCAGATAAGTAAAAACTAATATTTTCTATTGTGAAGATCACGCACAAATGACTAAAATCTATTTCAGGAACAATCACCATATATTTGTACCTTAATATAATTATATGCTCAATAACAGTCGTCAGTCCTACCCCTAAGGGTCAATTCAGCCGTATTTCCCCATAACGTACAACCTAACGGAGGTCAGATGGAAATCAGTCCGCATAAAACTGAAGCACGCCACACCAATCAGATATGGTCACGAACATCAGAATATAAACAGTACACGGGCTTAATAACTCTATTCGCAAAATAAATAAAATTATACAAGACCCCGTATGAATAAGATACCTAATAAATATCCTACGCTTTGGTCTCGATCACATCCTTCACAAGATTCTATTGTTAAGTTGTACACGGAATTTCTATATTTTGTCGCGAGAATCTATCGTATCCTATCTACTAATATTATGAATATCAAAAGCTTGTCTGGTTGTTTGTAAATCTAGCACGCCTCAACTGCTGAACGGATTTGGAAATAGAACATGGGTAAACCATGGCATGGGTTAGGATTTGGGCACTTTTTAGTGTTGTTAAATTCATTCTCCGGGACTTCGTCGAGCGTCATTGTCTCGGCGCTTTTCTGGTGGTCGCCACTGTTGATTCTGGCTTTCAGGAATTGCAATGGTTTGGGAATAGTGCGGTGGGATTATAAGTTTGTTTTGATTTCACTACACGGCTACATAAAGTTTAGAAGCGTTTTTTTTTTTTTAATTCTGTTCCTATATAGAGTTAGCTTAAACCACTTCAACTCTGACAAACGGCAGGAAGCATATCTAGGTACAGCTTCTAATCAACTAAAGAGAACGGTGAAACGGGATCATCAAATCAGATCGAATATTTTATTGACTTATAAGTAAATTACACCAATATGTTTGTATGTTTCAGTTTCTTCTCAGCTAGGTAAAACCTGTGTTACAGAAGAAAGTGTCTTCGTTTGCATGGTAAAATCGAAATACACGCAGACAAAATCGCGGTAAACGCAAGTCCTTCATACTGCTTTGAGTTAAGTCGCAGTATTATTGTATTAGCACTATTGTAGATACGTGTTCGACGGTGTTACATCCGCCAATCTTTTCATTTCAGTTTGTTCCTTGAACCACTCTTGATATACGTGAGAAATAATGCTGGGATGAGTAGCTCGGCACGTATGTGTCGAGACATCTATCTTCTATATAATTATATACCAACGCTCTAGCTATTAGAACACGAAGGCAGTTCTGTTTATGCTCATTTCATATCAATTTAAGAACATGTAATTTTTTAAATTCGATAAAATAATAAAGTTGAACAATTTTTGTGGTCTACGCGAACAAATACTCGGGCGGAAAGCTATGTTTGGATAATAATTTATAATATCCCGCCAGAACTGGAAAAACGAATCAGCCATAATCATTTAGTCCACGCAGGCGAAGCCGCGGGTGGTAAGCTAGTTATTTCGTAGGGCGCTGCTTTGTGGATCGGTGTTCATGTATTTTTAAAATCAATGGTCATAAGTGGTAGATTCGTTTGAAAGAATAGGACGTATCCTACCTCCGGTTTTGAATTGAGAATTCTAAATTAAGGACATGTGAGACTCTGCAATGCTGATATATCATCCTAGTAAAGTTTGACGACTTCGAATTATCAATTCAGAAGCGGGATGATCAAATCAATAATCGTTCTATTCGGTATCCCCCTAAGTAAAAATTATAGCTTACTTAGAACAAAAATGTGAAAAAGCCAAGTTCTTGATACCGATTAAAATAAGTGAGATCTATCTTACACCAAGTTGTCTCGAAGTTCTTAAATCGAAATACAGAATCATGTTGATCCTATCATGCACAATGTTCTTCAGTTGCGTTTTTCAGGTGTCTGTGTGTGAGTTTCTCGGTTGCCCAGATAGTCCCTAACACAGCTGCGTCAAAAAGTTCAATTTCTGCAGTACTGCCAGACTAAAGAGTACATCATACTAATTCCATGAGTGAGACAGATGCTGTCTCGCTTCCACGTTTCCGAGTAACGGACGGACAATATTGACTGTCACTCTACATCAAGTCCATCAAATGATGCGTAACTTTCCGCTAATGATATTGATTCACCAGTTCCATAGAATGTGAAATGACTGTATTTATGTACTGAAAAGAAGAAATAACAGAACAAGTTTATTAACTTTGGATTTAAGAAAACATGGATTCTTGGCAAATGAACTTTAATAAAATAATACAAAACTAATTAGCAAATAGGAAAACTTTGTTTTGTTGCTACTTAGTTCGCAAGTCTATTAATTTATTTTCAACACACTTGCTCATAAAGCGGCTCTAATTTCACCGCAATTAGGCACATAATGACACCTGTTATCAAACTGTGACGTTTTCATTACTATTATTCACAAGTGAGATAAAGAGTTTTTTTTTTATAATATTGGTTGAGTTGCTTTGTTCTTAAAAAGTTTTGATACAAAAAAGATCGTGCTCAATAGTACAAATGCAACACATTTCATGGAACTTCGTATTTAAGTAGATAATTTCAACTTGTACGTGTTTAATAAATAAAACTTTCACTCAAATATAATTTTTGTTTTATAAAGAAAACTTGAAATTCCCCATTTTGTACGTGGCTAAAACGCAATCCGCGAAAAGCCAAAAAAAAAAATTCATTCTTTTTAGTCTATGGGCGGTCGCCATTGTTAGATGCGCGCGCATAGGAAAACTGATTAATTTTGCCCGCCATTGCGAAAAAATTTTCACAACCCGTTTTCACTGTTGGAAATGATTTTTTAGGATTATTTTCTTCACAAGTGTGTTGAAAAACGTCGTATGATACACGTGTGTATTGATGATTACCGTCCTCGGCTCTCTTAAGACCCTCACCTAACGGCTCGGGTCTCAATGGCGCCTCAGCGGTAATCACCAACGTTACACACTTGTACCATAATGTACTATTACTAGCAACCAAACCTTACTTACGTTTACAATTACCTCTGTTGACCATATAAAAAATAGTTTCAGTGTAGAGACGCAATTGTTGTTAAATACTAGCTTCTGCCAGCGGCGTCGCCCGTGAGGCAATCAGTTATTATGCCAAGGGAACGTAGTCCCGGGACCAAGTCCACGTCGGGTATTGTTCCAAGGTCCAATATTCATCAAAATTGGTTCAGTGATTTGGGAGTGAAAGCGTGATAAACAGAGTTACTTTTGCAGTATTAGTATGCATATTAATATATATTGCTGGTGTACAGTGAGGTCTTTAAAAAGTAAAATTTCATAGATTTTTAGGCTTTTAGCACGAGTTTCTTTACTTCTTTTTTATTATTGTGAATATTTTATAAATACGGCAGATTAAGATAGGTAGGGTTTTACCAAACACTGCTTTAATAGAGATTTATGTTTCGGAAAATGTTGTCCAACGTTTTATCGAAAAAAGGGAGCGAAACTGAAGCATAATCAATTTTATATATTTAATCGCGCTCTACGGATTTAAAAATGATTTTAATTCAAACTTTGCTTCCGTGTAAGTAATAACAAGTTTAACAGCTTTAATTAAAGACATTATTCGCCAGTGACGACAACTGGTGTGCACCAAAAAAACTTTTTGCAAAAAAATACTATCGACTTCCAAATACAAAACTACAAAGTCAAAAATAACTTAATTTTTTGAAGTCGGTGTCTTTCGTAGGTACCAATTTTTTTGCGTTATGGACACCGACTTCAAAAAATTAAGTTATTTTTGACTTTGTAGTTTTGTATTTGGAAGTCGGTAGTATTTTTTTGCAAAAAGTTTATTTTATTTTTGACTTTTTAGTTGTACCTACCTAATAGGCAAGTCAGTATGATACCTATAACGCCAGAATGGATTTCATGAAACTTGGACATAATCGGTGAAATGAGAGATCTGCGTACCTCTTATGAGCGTACTGGCGTGATGTTATGTTATGAATTGGTATAAACAATAAACAGACATGCGATTGCAGCAATCCCGAGAGATTTGCCGTTATTTATTGAAGAGTTCTGTTACACAAAAAAGAAAAAGAAACATAATGTCGAACATAGAACCTCCTGCTTTTTGGGAAGTCGGTTAAAAAGGGAAGCCCTCATTGCGTTGTGCATATGTTTCGGCTGTTATAGTCATAGCATAGTCAGAAAACTTATTGACATGTGCCGTCAATTTCTAAGCCTTATTGACTGACACGCTTATTTCGTATTTTTTTGACAACCCTTACCCTGGCCGCCGAGACGGGTTATGCGCACTTCGTCCCATTCGCACTTCGTACTACGTTCGCAGTAGGTCCCATTCGCGGTTAGTCCTATTGGCAGTTGGTCTCATTCGCGGCTGGTTCCATTCGGAGTTAGTCCCATGCAAGTATTCTATAAGGGAAGAGGTAATTTTATGGAACAAAAGAAATCGGTGGTCGGTGCTGCATATTTGTCGCGTGCGCTTACACAAAACTTAAGAGCAAACATGTAGAAATATATTAATTTCTAAATCTAGTTCCAGGCACTACATTTCATAAAATTATGTGTGGGTAACTTGAAATAATTTCAGCATAAAATGACAAATAAATTTACTTGTAATCTGTTAATAACGTGGGTCGTGTATTCTTAACGTCCGTTTTATTAAAAGTATATAAAGTTGTCTCAAATACTGTAATTAGGCCTATTACAGTATTTGAGACTACTTTATATAAAGGAGTTAAACTTACGGTTGTGATGCATTAATAAGATAATAGAATGAATGGTACGAAGTGCGAATGGGACGAAGTGCGCATAACCCGCCGAGACATCTCGGTGCTCTATGACCACTATCCACTCCTAACTATCAAGACAATAAATACAAATAATTAATTAGCCCGATAATGAAGCGGGCAATTAAACAATGCTTTATTATCGAACATTAACGTTGCTTGGTTGCATGTGAGAACGTTTCGTAACAATAACGATTTTCAACGTCCGCATCCTCAGAAAGCGGATCGGTAAGACTTAATTAAAATAGATTCAGGCGCTAATCTTCTTGCGATAGCAGGTAATCTACTTACAGAGGCTTATGTAAAGGGTTTAAAGGAAAGAGGGTTAATTATTAAATGGAAATAAAGCCTTCATTTTGTTCAAACGCAACCTTTTGATCGTTATGTGTATTTTTTTTTTTATATTTTTGGGGTCCATAATATTACATTCTAGTTTAAAATAAAATTACATTCATAAACATTGAATTAAAAACAGAATCCAAGTTAAAATTAAATTGTCAGCAACATTATCATAAAAAAATAAATATGTGAACTAAAATGTCATGTGTGGTCAGAGAGAAAAAAATTCAATATGTGAACTAAAATGTCATGTGTGATAAGAGAGAAAAAATTCAATATGTGAACTAAAATGTCATGTGTGATAAGAGAGAAAAAATTCAATATGTGAACTAAAATGTCATGTGTGATAAGAGAGAAAAAATTCAATATGTGAACTAAAATGTCATGTGTGATAAGAGAGAAAAAATTCAATATGTGAACTAAAATGTCATGTGTGATAAGAGAGAAAAAATTCAATATGTGAACTAAAATGTCATGTGTGATAAGAGAGAAAAAATTCAATATGTGAACTAAAATGTCATGTGTGATAAGAGAGAAAAAATTCAATATGTGAACTAAAATGTCATGTGTGATAAGAGAGAAAAAATTCAATATGTGAACTAAAATGTCATGTGTGATAAGAGAGAAAAAATTCAATATGTGAACTAAAATGTCATGTGTGATAAGAGAGAAAAAATTCAATATGTGAACTAAAATGTCATGTGTGATAAGAGAGAAAAAATTCAATATGTGAACTAAAATGTCATGTGTGATAAGAGAGAAAAAATTCAATATGTGAACTAAAATGTCATGTGTGATAAGAGAGAAAAAATTCAATATGTGAACTAAAATGTCATGTGTGGTCAGAGAGAAAAAAATTCAAAATAAAATAATAATAAAACAAACAAACAACTTTTTATCGCAAGTTCGGTCCCGTGGCCTAATATGCAGGATATGTGCATTTTTCCGGGATAAAAGTAGTTTTGTAATCAAATTAGTACCAACTTTCAGTTGTTTACTAAATTCTTTTGAACAATCTTTTTGAACTGAAATGCACCAAATATAGATTATACTAGCGGACACCTTGCTTGGAATATAGTGATAAAAAGTAAAGAATTTTTTAAATCGGTCCGGTAGTTTTTGAGATAATTCGTTACATACAAAAATACAAACATACAAATCTTTCCTCTTTATAATATTATAATAGTAGGTATAGAAGTATAGATAACTTGTAATTTGGGCCCAAACACGATGGTGCTATATTTTACAAATTGCTACGGTCACGTGCCGGCTCAATTGTGAGAGCAGCTCCATAATACCATATTATTTTAATTTTGCCAACGTTTATATATATGTTCAGTTGTTATTAGAGTTTCAGCGTAATCGGATGCCAGGCAACGTTTGAAAAATGGATTGTTAGTTGCCGGACACTAAAGGAAGGTAAATAAAGCTTTTAATCATAAAAACATGTAAACAAACAAGCAACTTCACCTTTTTATAAGATTAATATAGAAGCATAGATAATGTTAATCCAACCTTAATTGAATGTAATCGATATAAAATACAAATCACTTGAACATTCGATAGATAAGACAAATGTTTATTCCCATCTCTAAAACATGGAACGGTAAAGACACTGCACTTTACTCCATCGTATCTACGACTTGTCTATTAACTATTAATATAAAGTGCTGAACTTTCCACTTTTATTTCCGTTTTAAGCTACTATCTTCGCTCATAAACACCTGCTTAAAATTTATTGTCCATATCGTGTGGAGCTTGTAATAAAAATAAATAAAGATGGCCGCTCCCTTCTACATTATCTATGGTTGTGGCGTAACTCATCTAATCTTTTACAAACATTATTACACCTTTTATTGTTTTTGTTGCCAATGAGAATGGTGTCATTGATCGGAAATAAATACCTACCGTTGATTTCTTTAGATGTTAAAGGCAATAATGTTTGTAGATTCTGTGATAACGACTGCTCATAAAAGGCTTAGCATTTTAATGCATCGTTAGTTGCATTTTATCGCTGCTAGTTCTGTAAAATGGTGAATTATACGGAGAATGTGACCTTAAAATACTAAAAACATTGTAGCTACGTTCGCAATGTGTGTGTCGTGTAAAATTCGCTAGTTTGTCTAATGATAATGAGTTCGCTAATTAGGTTAATTTGATCACAATAATTAGTAGAAGCACTAAGCAGCATAATTTTACAATTAATACGATTTTGCGTAGGTGTCCACGCCCATACAAAATACATAGATATCTAAGATAATAATTCCTACACATATTTTGTTAACATTAGCTAATTGTAAATCATCTTCAGACACATGAAAACTAAAATAACTGAGGTACAAGTTTCCTCCCAACAATAATGATTAAGAACAGTCGGGAATGTTTTCGTTTGAATAATTTTTAAAATCATTTAAGTTTATTTTGATCATATCTAACATGACAAGTAGTCAACCTGAACTTTGTCTCTTGTCCTACATGTGAAACTGTAGATACTTACAAGTAGAGGTACAAGGTAGGTAAACGCCTCAATGTACCTCAATGCAACCAATATTGGTAAACACTGTAGACAGTATTAGGTAGCTTTGCCAGGATTATGTGCTTACCCGGATATCGTGGAACGATGGATGGGGTGTGCGAGAAACTAAATTAGATTGAACGCCATGACAGGTAGGAACCTATTATGTTCGTATCAGATGTAGCTTGTGTAGATTGCGGTGGCGCTTGGTAACAGGCGACATCACAACTGAGGCGGGCCACGATGACTTATGGAGTGTCCCAGGTCCCATACGATATCGCGGCTGAGGGTTCTCCCTATCTTCCGCGGCCTGGACGGGTCGCCACCGTCTGATGGCGGACGCGATGGGCCGCAGGGGAGGAGAAGTGTCGGTATAGCGTTAGCCGCTCTCCCTATCCTCTGCGGCCGAAAAATGGTAGGTGGTGGGGCCATTGACCTTGACCCGTCACACGGGGACCAAGGGTACCATTCACAGGATCGTCTGACGTCTATGTGCTGGTTTGGTCCCTGGCTTGGTCACGGCTTACAGTGTGTTCTGGTGCGCCGGTGATGTGGGTACTCCCCAGAGGAGGGTCCGGAGACGGATAGCCGCGGCGGGTTCGCGGTGAGCGCTGACGCGTGGCCGTGTTCCCGCCATAAACGGACACCATGGAGTTTTAGTGGGTTAGAGTCCCACATAACTGCGATATCTCCCCATGGTAGCGCAGTAGGTATGCATGAGTATTTCCCCAAGCCAAAAAAAAAAGATTTAGCGTTTGACGCCTAGAAAATAAGGGATATCTTTAATTACAATGACGTGATTTCATTATTACCACATAAGCATAGTCGCAACAGCGCCTTTTAATGTCCCACAGCTGAGATACAGACCTCCATTCGATGACAGGTCATAAATCCCTATTCGGGCCCAGGACCGGTTGGTGGATGTTACATGCATTCGAAATTTTTGTTCCAGTTTACGCCTGACACTGGTTCCCTCAAGATTTGTTCCTTCACTGTTTTGAGAGCACCGGTCGTCAAATAATTTACATAAGTGCCTGCCTGGGTTCGAACCCATTTTCTGCCTATACTAACACGTAAGTTGAAGCCGTTACCCCTGGGCCACCAATGCCACAGAGTTAGTGATCGAACATTAATAACCCAAAAGGTAACCTTTCCAAATATATTCAAACAAGTAACATTTTAAAAAACGCCGACAAAATTTTATTTCAAGCTTTTTAAACTACATAATTTATTTATTAACAGACACGCTTCGATCGAAAATCTATTGAACACGTAATTATGACACGATATCTTGCGAAAATACCCCGATTAAAAGAGTAAAACAAGCATAACTTTTAAACGGATGAACCGCTTTCCATCAAGCATAGCTTAGAACACTCTCGATAAAGTCACCTTTCAAACAAAACGTAATCAAAATCGGTTCATATGTTTAGGATCTATGATATCACAGACGGATACACAAATATACAAACACACAGGTACACATGTCAAACTTATAACACCTCTTTTTCCGTCGGGGGTTAATTATTTAGATACGAAAACATCGCAACTCACATTAAAATAATGTGAGTTTTCAAGTGATGTTCTCGCTGTAGATTACACCAACATTAAATTAAATCAATCGTCACGCTCACGTTTCCTAAATTAATTACCTAATGAGTTATTAATAATGAATCTTATTTATTTATTATTATTTATTTTCAGAGTATTCTGTCCCACTGCAGGGCAAATGCCTCCTTTTCTAAATAAATCATAAAAACATAATAATAGAACTTCTACATAGTTTTGAATAAGATAATTTACTACTACTTTAAATATAGATATTATGTCTGGCTTGTATTGATACAGACATGAATTTATTTTGTTGAAAATGAGCTTTTTTCTTTAGTTGCCATATACTTTTCAGAATTCGATCTTTATTAGCGGATGATGTACCCCAAGATACAGTGTTTCTTTTTTAAAAATCCTTGGGTCCGGTTGGCTAGGAATATTGATTTTTCAAAAATCAATGATTCAGTGTTTTTTTACAAAATCGGTCACGTGCCTCCTTTGCCTTTCCCACGCCCACTTGAAAAACTCACCTTTATGTAGCCATCCAAATGGCAAAGCTTTAAAAGAAACTATTTTCTCTAATTGACTACTAGGTAATTAAATATTCTCGTACTTAGACGGTATATTAAAATTCTTATTACAAATTAATTTAATTAGATTATAAACCAATTCATTTCGTTAAAGCAAACATCTAGATACATTAGAAGCAGATTCAGTTTATTATAAGTTTTAATTGAAATTAATTAAGCTTAAATATTTTAGATTCTTATAGGAGATACTTATCAGAAACATAGTTAGATTTATAAATTGTAATCAGAAGTTCTTCGTTTATCGATAACGATCGAATACCTTGAAAACTCGACAGAAGAAATACTAACCGATTCACGTACTGGGTCCTATAAGGAACATTTAATAGGCTATCATTATTCTTACTGAAGTTTAAAAATATTTTTTCACGTCTTTATAAAGTTGGGGAATGTTTAATTGTCAAATCTTCGTAAAGAGTCTTGCAGACAGATGCCACGCAACAGTGCGACAATGGCTTTATAGAAATTATGCCAAACATATAACAACCATTGAGCAATATAAAAAAGGGTTCTCGCATTGTCGCAGCGCACCTGTTTGCTAACACCTCAATTGTCGAATGTGTAATTTTGTACAATTTCTATTAAAACTCACTGTCGCAATGTCGCGTCGCAGCTGTCGACGGGAGTCTTAAAACCTTCGACACTCCATCCTATGCACCTCCGTGGGTGGCCTGTCATAATGTACCCCCGCCAAAGAATGTACCTAATTATGAATCACAGATTGTATCAACACTATGGAAGCGGGGAACAGTTCTAATCAGACCCTCCGGCAATGCTTACTGTTTCATTTCACATCGTAATTGAAAGGCCTGGATTTCTTCGCTGCCGTCTATAGCTAAAGTGGCACTATACGACAGTTGGCCGATTTAGAGTTTTCAATATCGCCGTCATCAGCAAAAAATTATATATACCTAGATCTCTTTAAGCAGTATTTTTCAACTTTAAATAAATGCCGGACTGTTGAGATAGATGTGCGGTGACGAGAATGGATAAAGTGAGAAATGAGTATATTAGAGGAAGTTTCAAAGTGGCGCCAGTGACAGAAAAGTTAAAAGGAAACCGACTGTCCGGATGTGGTCATGTGATGAGGAGAGGTGAGATGAAACGCATGTTACTAAAAGAGTTATGAATACAAATGTGGACGGATAGGGAGGGGACGGCCAAAGAAAAGATGGATGAGGACTGTGTGAGGAGTGATATGAAAGAAAAGGGAGTCCGTGATGGCGTGGCGGGGGACAGGACGGTACGGAAGAAGAAAACGTGTTGCGCCGACCCTAAGTAACATGGGACATGGGCAGGAAGATGATGATGAATAGATTCCGGATGAAAAATAAAAACGCCTCAAATTATTTATTTATATTTTGTGCCCACGCCTATTCGAAAGTATCTAAATAGGTTATAATTTTTGGCACCGGAAATTCTCGCTCGATTTTTATTATTTCGCGTATTTTCTTCTATAACTCAAAGTATAATTTTGTCAGATAGTGACACTCTAGCTACAGGATGGAAGTACGTTTGTTTATGCTCGTGGGTAGTATGATAGCTCTTGAAATGAAAGAGCAATACTGCATCCGTTGATTGCTGGATAATGAAGAGCTGGATTGATTGGCTTCGATTTTATCTTGCTCTAGGCTCTGAAATGATGATTTATGAGTGAGAGAGTGAGAGTTGGTGCGTTAGCAACAGCAGTGAGTAGGTTTGCGAAGTTACAGAACAGTAACATGCATTGATAACTTTCTGTTGGTGGAATATTTTAGCTTTTGTTCTTGTAGTTTATGTTAAAATTAATTAATTGATCTGTTTGCTTCCACAAAACGTTACAAGTTTTGTAAAATAATTTTGTCACAGAACAGAATCATGCCAAACGTTCTATGGATTAAGTATAAACTTTTTAGATTAGTACCTATATTATGTCAATTTGTTTACACAAACTGTTTATTTTGCAAGAACGAAAAACAAAAAAAGTCAGCCAGTCTGGGACTCTTTTATGATGTTTTACCTCGTGTATTATATAGTTTTTATTGTCTGGAATCGGTTACAACAAAAATCGGTTTTGTACAAGTTTTTAATTAGCATGAAAACATACTTACCTAACTCTATGTGAATTTTTGTCCTTTGTGTTCTATCTTTACTTCTAGATAAATAGTCTAGAAATAATAATAACCAACTTCCTTCATTTACTGTCAAGCCACAAAGCGATCTACTTTCAAAAAGATCAACCCTTCCCATGCGTCTGCATTTCCGTTGCACTCCAAGTGCTCGCCGCGCCGTGCCGGCATGGCAAGCTACACACTCACAGTGCACTCACTGCCGCTAACTTTCCCCTAATCTCCTGGTGAGAGCACTCCGTCTGCCTGCGATGACGTCACGTCTCCCAGCCACTTCGCCGTCTCAGAGGCTAATGACTACTTTACCTTCTGTTTAAAATTCTTAGTTGCAGGGTACGGACGCAATGAGACTATAAATTTCGGTTGAAGGTGCCTTTTTTCCGTAATTTGTCAGAGGTTGTCCGTTTTGTAAAGGTTATCTATTATAGGTATTCACATGTATTTTTTAATACCATTGGTTAAAGCAGGACAGAAAAACACGTATTGAGAACGGCTTTGAGCTTACCTAAAAGCAAAAGAGGCCGAGGACGACCTCCTTTGACATAGTGGACCAGCATGACGAAGCTCCTCAAGAAGGAGAAATTGCCTGATCCGACAACCGTCGACAGAACGTCTTGGCGCCGTGAAATAAGGAGAGCCGACTCCACCTAAAGTGGAAAAAGGCTAGGTAGAAGAAGAAGATTGGCAATCTCAAAAGATAAATTATTCAAGACAAATTGATCGACACTGTGACACATCACTGTCGTAGCGGCGTCGCAAATGTCGTAGCAGCGTCGTAGTAGCATCGTAGCAACGTCGCAGCGTTTTCGTTGCAACATCGTAGCGTTTTCGTAGCAGTATTGTAGGAGTATCGTAGCTTTATCGTAACATCATCCCATCGAGTGTTCAAAGTAGCGAATGTTTGTTTAATGGAGCGTTGAACGAACTACAATTCGATTAAATGAACATTTGACTATCCATTAGTCCATACGTACTATAGGCCAAAGCTACATCTGATCACTTTGAAAACAAAATCCTGTGCACAAGATGACCACAGCTGCGTCCGCCCTTTTTGCGTCGACCATAGCCAAATGACTTGTTTGATTTTATTACCGTCTTTTATGAATTACAAAAACAAGGGGCAGACTGGGACTAGAGAAACAATCACCCGATGCTGCAATGCTATTGGTTGATGAGTATGTCGGCGTTAATTTAGCGGGCGAGCCCTGCAAGCTAAAATAGTCCTTACGGTGATCAGATATAGCTTTGGCCGATTGTACCTATAGAGATTTATTACGACTTATGACTACAGGCTACTTCGCAACTTTGTCTCTGCTCTAACATTCATAATTTACATGCACAGAACCGTGCTGCCTTGAGCCCACTTCAGTTGCACGGTTCGTGTACTAAAATACTCACAAATAAATATAAAAGTATAGCCTCCCCTCTGTGGACTCGGCGAGACTAAGTTTGCCTGCCATGCGCCATGCAGCAAGCAAAGGGTTGCTGGGAAAATGATCAGCTGTTTGCAACTGACGCGTCGTCGCTGTCGACCGCTAGACGGTAAATGCGAATAATAATTTATGAATGATTGTATAACAATCTAGGTAGACCTTTTATAAATAATCAGCTTTTATTTTTTAGAAGCTACGTCGCTCGCTTACTTTCCTTTATTAGTAGGTACGAGTACAAATCGAGAACGACTAGGCTAAGAACTCACGGAGCGATTTTGAACCGTGCCCGCCGCGGTGGCGGAACTGCGGTTTTATTTCCAAACTCACGAGACCGGTTATTTGCGCGGTTACACAGCCGTCGCGGTTGAGATTATCGCCCGCAAACGTGGCGGGCGATGATCGCAAACGTGGCGGGCGATGATCGCAAGACGCAAGACGGGCAGTTAACCGATCAGTTGAAGTCCATACCGCCATGGACACACATCAGAAACGAGCTGTTGCGTTATACTTACTTCACAGAAGAATTAAAAAAAAAGACCCAAAAGGTTCTGGGTGCATCCACTGATTCAGGATAGAGATCGTTATGGATTATTTGTTACCCTTATTAGTGAATTAAAGAAGGACGAAGAAAAAATCTTCAATTATTTTCGAATGTCCGTCTCTAGTTATTTAGAACTTTTGAAAAAATGGAAACTGTTCTTCAAAAACAACATACTAATATGCGAGATCCTATATCACCGGAGGAAATGTTGGCAGTCACATTAAGGTATGTATGCTTATTTTAATAAAACAAGTAATAATACGTATTATATTTATTTATTCAAAATACACATCATCTGACAAATTGGATAAATTACTATTAATTGAAGAGACTGATGGAAGATTTTGTGGACTTTGGGTATTGCTTTCAGGAGTAGATTGGTAAAAAGAGGTACGATAGCCGCAATAGTTATTACTGTTATTTTCTTGACTGTAATTATATGCTGTATACTGATTAGATGAAAATGCTGGAAGATTATTATCAAGATTATCAATAATTTGTAGAACTGCTATATGAAATTTTCTTGTTTTTGCTTCATCAAAATTTTGCAATGAAGGTAAAATTCCACGAAAAAATGACAAATGTCTATCTTCACGCTGAGACAACAACTCTATTAATGCTTTGTCGGTGTCGTCCTTTTTAGCAGTTGTTTGAGAAGAGACTGGTGTAGGTGTAGCAAAAGCATCTGACGTTGATGCAACGGTAGTAGTACTGGTAGTTTGTTGAGTTGTAGCAATGTTTATTAAGGTTGAGGAGGTATTTTCAATAGGCATATTTTTTTTCAAAAACTGCAACTGATCATTATAAATGTATCGTTTGGTTTTTTTAGCTCCCGATCCAGATTTTGTTTCTGTTTAAACTTTTTTGTTGTTCTTCATCCAGCAATCTTTAATACTTTTCCATTTTTTAATTACCAAGTTTCCTGAAAAGCATATTTATTTATTTCAGATACCTAGCTAGTGGCACTTCAATGAAAGATTTGCATTACACATTCAGAATTGGGCACACAACTATATCGACAATTATAAGAATAACATGTGAAAAATTATGGGAGGTGTTATTGCATGAATGTTTTCCGGTAATCACAACAGAAGTTTTAAAAGAAGTCAGCCAAAAATTTTACAAATACGCAAACTTCCCTCATTGCGTTGGAGCAATAGACGGGAAACACATAAGAATAATTAAACCAGATAACAGTGCTTCAACTTACTACAATTACAAGGATTTTTTTTCATTTGTGTTAATGGCTGTAGTTGATGCGGATTTCTGCTTTGTTTTTGTAGACATCGGGGCCCCGGGAAGTAATGCTGTTTTTTTTTTTTTTAAATACTACTTTTTGGAATGCGATTATTAACAATTCTATCAAACTACCCAATGAAGAAATACTACCCGGATCTACCTTGCCACCTGTGCCATATATATTCGTAACCGATGAGGCATTTGGATTGGATCAAAATATAATGAGGCCTTATGGCGGTCAGTTTTTGAGTGTACAAAAAAGGGTATTTAATTATCACTTATCTAGAGCACGGAGATACGTAGAATGTGCATTTGGCATTTTAACAAACAAATGGCGTATATTAAATCGTGCTTTAGATGTATCAATAACTTTATCTATTGATATTGTGAAGGCATGTTGCATACTTCACAATTTTGTACGAAAAAGAGACGGCCATCACTTAGGAGAAGAAGATTTTACTCACAATCTTGAGAGTATAGAAACAGTTAAATCAATTCGCAGCGGAAGACAAGCCAATAACATAAGAAATGTTTTTCAACAATATTTTATGAGTGACAGTGGAGCCTTAAGTTGGCAATTGTCAAAAATTTTACGAAATAAATTACTAGTATAAATTATAAAATAAACTTTTAATATTATACTTACCATATACTTTTTTATTTGTCTCGTCCAAATTTTCAAAATCTTTATTTAAAATACCACATATTTCTTCCCATGCATTGAGCGTTAAATTCTTATACTTATATTCTTCTAAGCTCTTATCCCATAGAACTGGCCTTTCTTGCACCAAAGTAATAAGAATATCGACTTCAATATCCATTTTATGTTTGTCGAACGTGCACACGTCCGATGCCGCAGGTCACTGGTGCAAAATGGCGTTGGATTTCTGTACCCCGCCCCGCCGCCCGCCGCCTCTGCGCCGCTGCGATCGCCCGCCAATCGACCGCAGAGCGCGCGGGCGCAACCCGCCGAGGCTGCGGGTGACCGCGGCCCGCGCGATTCTACTAGTTGCCCGCCGGTGCAGCGGGACCCGCATACAAACGCGCAGACTGCGGGCGTAAAACGCGTCGTGAAATGTGCTTTAATTTTTTACATGTATATCTGCACTCTACAGAAGCTGCGGGCCCGCAACCGCGGCGGACGCGAGTGAAAATCGTTCCGTGAGCCTTTGTGTTATGTTTATTGGTTATTTTTCAGACCCGTCATTTCTTAGTTAATTACAAATAATGAAGTAAACTTGTTTGTTTTAAATATGTTTTTTAAAGCTCCGGATGGTGATCGCGGGTTAGTGACTACTTCTGATCCGATCACGAGAAATCTTTCACTGAAGACAGATAGATATGTTACTGTAAAAGCCCGAAGTACGGTAAATACTAGGATTTAATGGAAAAATTTAGGATTTGCCGGTAAAAGCTAGAATTTACAAGTCATACTTGTAAAAGCCCGAAATAATCTATGATAATTGCTAATTGCCGGCTTTTACCAGGCATCATAATATATAACACGGTAAATCTTAGGATTTACGTCACAGACTTCTGTGATACACTATGATTCCGCGGGAAAAGCTTTCATAATAAAAATGCATATTAAACATTTATTAGAACGTAAACTACCAGTAATAAAGAAAAGCAACTTCAACGAAATTAAGTTAAATGACGTAATATTTCGCCGTCAGGTTCGGTCGCGAGGACTTTAGAGTACATAATAACCATTAGCTTGTAACATAATTTGTTTAGAACTGCACAAATTGTTACTTTGCCTGGTACACAACAATTCTTTATAAAATGCAGCGAGTTTGCCATAAAATTACGCAAAGGTTGTCGAGGAGAAAGTTGCTAATAGCGATAAAACCGCCTGTGAACATTTCTTTCTTCGCTTTTACTTGCCTATCTATATTTTCTTGTACATTTTCATGGTAAGTTCATAAAAATGTAGCTTTGATTTATGCGGTTTTCATGAGTAGGTATATTTATTTACGACTTTGTTTGAGTTCTGAGAGAACTTTCCCATTATCATTTTCTGGTAAGGGATTCCATAATACATTCTCTCAATGATTAAGTACGAATCTCACCTATCGAATGTGGAAATCTTCATGGATAAGTATCCTGAATATCTTGGCAAGAAAACCTTTCTTTTTTGAAATGCAAATGTCATTTTCAGTTAGATGCTAGGTTTTGAGTTCTAACATTTCGAGAAGGCACTATTTACGGACTCGGCATCATTTTTATTGTGGATACTTTTTTACGATTATTCTCTGTTACTTTATTACCTCAATGGTTACTTTGTGATTTTTGCTATTTTGTTGTGTCTGTGTCGAATAAATATTTTTTATCTTATTTTTATATTATAAATAAATGCGAAAGTTTGGATGGATGTGTGGATGTTACTCAATCAAGCTAGAACAATTGGTAGGATCTGGATGACTTTGGCATAGAGATTGATTATAGTCTGGAATAGCTTACCCGGTATAATGTTCCTTTGGGATAAGAAAACATGTTTGTCACTTTATGCACAAGTAGTATAAATAAATAAAGTGTGTAGTGTAAATAAATAAATGAAAACTTGTCGCGTCACAAATGTCTGCGGAAGCCTAAATTGGGCCCCGAATCACTACCGGTTCGTCATTACGTTTGAGAGCAGGGGACATAGATAGAGGAACAATAATTTACAGGCAAGCCAATAGATGTGTGTTAGTTAGATGCCCAAATTCATAAAATTCCCCTCAACACGACTGACACGGGTTTGGTTCGGTCCATATTTCGGTAAATGGCTGACTACCTATTTCATGAAATCATCAATTCTACGATTATACATTGATTTTTAGATTCTATTAGGCGGTCGCCCATTGTCATTGATTATCTACAAATAAAACTTTTAATAAGAGAACCACTCAAGAATCTCTTTCATGTGTATCATTGGTTAAGATTGCATTTTTGAATGAAACAGCAAATTTTTCTCTCATTGGAAGGATGCCAATGATTTCACTTCGAAGCTTTGAAAGAGGAGAAATAACTGTCACATTATTTGTCTTGTAGAGAAAGCTATTCAGCACGAAAGCGATCGATATCAGTACTGACTTTAATAATGCCTACCTACACAGTCTAGCTAAGCTACTAGGTAGAAGAAAGCTAGATCATTAGATTACTACTGCATTGCTGTTCCTACGCAATCTAGATTATGAGTAGTATCCAAATAGCTTACGTACTGGTCACACAAGATTTAAAACTTTGAGTAGGTACCTAGTCAATCCAATAGAAAAGTAAAAGAAGTAGTAAGATTAAAATAAAATATGTATCTACTGCTAGTTGTTGTAAGTTTTTGCTTATAATGCTTGGTTTGAACAATAAGTGTCCAATTTGATTTTCCTAAAATCCTCCGTTTTTCTTCGGTTAAGATTTTCAAGTCGTCCGGTTGGTACTTAATAATAACCCTAGTAGGTACTTGCCCATATACATATTGAGAATGTAAATTTATGTATCTATTTTTTAAAATATGTTTGTATTTGAGGGGATGCCCTAGAAAGACATACATATAGACCTTATTGGTGATGTTCTTCAAAAAGGCCACGTGCGCAGTACTCATAACCGGCGTGTGTATATGACTAGATTTATGAAAGTGAGTGAAGCAAAAGAAGTATGTAAGGATCGTAGCAGGTGGCGTTCTGTAGTTTCTGCCTACCCCCATGGAAAAAAAGCGTGAGTTTATGTATGTATGTATGTTTGTATTTGTGAATCTATTATAATATTGTTGTATATTTAAAGTAAATATTCGTAATGTTATGTGTTACACCAATGTCAACCAGTGTTTCTATCAAACATAATTCTCCGGGGGGGGCGGTTTAGAGATCTGGGGGGAGCAAAGTAAATAAGGGAAACAAAGTACCTAATATTTTAAATCAATTCCAATTATTATTAATATTTTAATGAATATTGCTATAAGCTGAACCAAAATTGTCAAAGTAACATTGTAAAAAGCCATGAAGAATAATATTATTTACAAAAATCTTATTCTTCGTGGCTTTTTTCTTGCGTACACATAACGATAAGGACACAGTTATAATTTCCATTCTACAAATTCCGCGAAATTACTATCTATAAACAGCTGTTTAGAGTGAGAGAGACTTATGGGATAGCGTTAGAGGAAAAGGGATGGCGATATTCTCGAAAGTGTGTCGTTCTTTCTAGGCGCTATTCTGGTTTCTGATTGGCTACTTTAATATGTCATGCACTACTCAATTCCTGATTGGCTGATTGAGTGCCACGTCACGTCAATAAAGGAATTCCAGCTCTAAAATGATACCAGGTTTGAATAATTTGCCATCAATCTGCTGTAGACGCGCGAAAGTGAGCGAGGGGCATCCTATTGCTATTGAATAAGGTCCAAACGCCCGGGGGGCCAGTAAGGCTTCTCCGGGGGGGCAAAGGCCACTGGAGTAGTACCTGAAAGAAACACTGATGTCAACCCCATTTCATGTCCAGGCTATCACTGTCCATTCCAGGTTGCCTGGAAGTGATCGCGGTATGCGATAAAGCCGCCCGTTGTAGGTATGTATTTTAGTTTTAAGCTTCCTTTTCTGTTTTAACTTGGTGTACCTACAATAAAGCATATATAAAAAAATATTTTTTGTCTGGACATGGTTCTTTATTTTCATCAGAGTCACCACCCAGCAATCTCTTGGCTGGTATATTAAAGAAGCTTGACAAAATAAAAATATAGGTAGGTACCTAAGTAGTTAAGTGCCTAAGAAGTGGTAGGAGTAAGAACAAATTAAGGTAGACTAGATCTCAGGTTAGGCCTATACATAATTCAACGCATGAAAAGGTACCCTTACTTACAAAGTACTACATACCTACTTCCAGTATGAATTATTTATTTTATGAGAAATATATTTCTCAGTAACGCTCTTTACGCTCAAATATTTATGTAATAACATTTACATATAAAAGATGTTATCGCTTTTCATTCATCATTTTATTAGTTTATACATAGGCACTTACTTACCATTTTGAAACATATAGGTAATCGACATTTGAAACATAACGCGGATACTTTATGGGCAACTTATACCCATTGTATTTACATTTTGAATTGCCTCTCGAATTTATTGGGCAAAGCAAGAAAGGATTAAATGTATTGTTGCTAACACAAAACTCACCACTTAGCTGATGAGCCAAATATAGACTTTTAGAAGAAGCTGCAACGGCTAAAAAATTACAAAAAATACGCTTAACCACGCGCTAACGATTTTTACCCATTTTTGAGTGGCGAGCGACATCTCTTACTTCATGGACAAATCCTTCTGATTACTAAACTCAACTCAAACCCATATTTCACCGCTAAACAACGAATGATTGATACAACTAACAAAGGTTTGACAGCACTTTCTCGCGCCATTGCACAGCCATAAGCACCACTAAGTACTAACACTGTTTTATTACCCACCGATGGCCCTTCTTCAAACAATATCCCTTTGTTCGCCTCTCCTCTTGTCGGTTTAATGAGACTCTGGCCGTCCCGTCACCACTCATAAATTATTGAAAGGCTAATTTTATTTACGGAATACGGTAGTAACGGTAGCCGGTGGCGCCCCCGCCGTCCCAAGAGCCTTTGAATGCGTTTACGATAAGGACACCTCTGCGAAAGCTTGTTGCCCTGGTACTTACGGCCAGTGATACTTGATAGCGTGGGTGGGGCAAAGGTGTACGAAATAAATGTGCTGTCTATGAGATACTCGATCTCATAGATTCAGCATGGGCGTAGTTGATTTCTATTTGAATTTTGTTGCGAATTATGAGATTTTGTTATCATTTCGGCTTCTTGGAGCTTATCTAGCTTTGTTAAAATAATGCTCAGTTTTTAAGGTTGGTAACGGGATGTCTATCCAGAAACGTTTCATTTGCAAGTTGATTTGATGTGTCCTGTGAATTCCTGTCATGTCCTGTCATCGCCACAACAGGTTCAGGCCGGTTTAATACAAGCATCCGAAGCATTTTGAATACCTTTTATTGACCTAATTTAGAAATTCTGCTCTCTGCCCGAGGCACCTGTGGATGTGTTGTTGTAGTCTGACATTCAACAATTTAGTATGTTTACGACCGATGAGAAACTAAAATAAATTAAACGTCTCTAAACTGGTAACCGAAGAGAAGCATGTGCGTTTCTTCTCGCTGTGTCGACAAAGGTCAAATGGAGGAAACACTATATTCTTAGTATAGTTGCGATGGGACAATCGTCTATTAAGAGACTGGTTAACTGGAAATAACAATATGGCTCTTGTTGCGTGAGAAAACACTTAACGAATCATCAATATTGACATGAATGACCTTCCAGTTCTTCACTAGTTTATTTTTATTATACTTCTTTAACCCACGTTTCTGAAGTTGTGCCATAGTACATTATGGTACAAGTGTGTAACGTTGGTGATTACCGCTGAGGCGCCATTGAGACACGAGCCGTTAGGTGAGGGTCTTAAGAGAGCCGAGGACGGTAATCATCAATACACACGTGTATCATACGACGTTTTTCAACACACTTGCGAAGAAAATAATACTAAAAAATCATTTCCAACAGTGAAAACGAGTTGTGAATTTTTTTTCGCAATGGCGCGCAAAATTAATCAGTTTTCCTATGCGCGCGCATCTAACAATGGCGATCGGCCATAGACTAAAAATAATGAGTTATCTTTTTTTTGGCTTTTCGCGGATAGCGTTTTAGCCACTTACAAAATGGGGTATTTCAAGTTTTCTTTATTACAGACAAAAACAAAAGTTATATTTAAGTGAAAGTTTTATTTATTAAACACGTACAAGTTGAAATTATCTATTTAAATAAGAAGTTGCATGAAATGTGTTGCATTTGTAATATTGAGCACGATCTTTTTTATATCGAAACTTTTTTAAGAACAAAGCAACTCAATCAATAAATTAAAAAAAAAAACACTTTATCTCACTTGTGAATAATAGTAATGAAAAAGTCACAGTTTGATAACAGGTGTCATTATGTGCCTAATTGCGGTGAATTTAGAGCCACTTTATGAGCAAATGTGTTGAAAAACATATTTAAGTTTTCGTTTTGTAAGGAAAGGACACAAGTGTTACAACAACAAAGATATATATTATGATATCCGAACAAACAAGAACGAACCTAATTTATAGTTTCACACCCACAAACAAGATAAAACGCCGGATTCTGTTAATGTCAAATACGTTCGATTCGCGTGATTCGACCTGCTTACCGGCCGATACCTTTAGCAGCCCTTTATCAGGCCAAACAAAGGCGGACCGTAATAACCGGTGCCCTTAGGCCCGCCCGTATAATAACTATAAATTGGTGCCTAAACCCTCAGCAGATAACTCGTGGCGTGATAAGGGGCACAATGGCCGATCACAAGAAACACAACGTGAAGACAAAGAGTGCGAAGGCGGACTCCTACTTGTTCAGAAAGCTTTTTAGACGTTTCCCTCCTTTGTGGAAGTTCGCTTAAACAGTAAAGTGTCGCTGGAAACAACATCGTTCATTCGCACAGAAATAAAACCCTCTTTATCTTAATGCATTTCGTTCAATTCACTCAAAACAATGGTTTTAACAAACCCGTATTGTGTTTTGTCTAAACTTTCTGCTTTGTTAGATTCTGCTTCGGCTGCATATTTGGTTCAACAACCGCTTCTATCTAAATGGTTTCTCTACGGATTTGCTCTGAAAATATACACCTTTAAATTCTGATATTTTTCTGGACGGGTAAGACATTTATGATGGCGCTACTGAAAACTGTTATAGGTTCAAACGACGATTTCTTGGCAATTGGTAGTAACAAATTTCTTCATTTGAAAGCAGAATACACTTCATATAACTAATAAATACATCAACGACCTACACATCATAAAAACCTTTCAAAAGATTTTCATCAAACTCTTTAAAAAATACCGTAGAATTATAAATTCAGGTGCTATTTCTAGTTTTCTACGAACCGTTCCAAATTGTTTCCTTAGAATCCGTCGATGTAACCGGAGACCGTCGGGAAACGTCCCCGGTTGCATCTTAATGCAGTAAAAGAGCCACCAAACACCACTTACTGAGAACACGATCGTTTTATTATGCGTCGGCGTCGTTCCGATCTTATCTGACGTATGGAGACGCATCGAATTTGATATTACAAGGCATTGATATCACAAGTGCCCATTTGTTTTGTTTGTTCTTTTACTTCTTCAAATGAAGTTGTTTATGCGTGCATTCTTGTCTATCTTTTTAACGGTGAATTTTGGAACGTGGATTTAAATATTGGACCGCTGTTGCGGAAGTGTGACTTTATGTATGGTTATGACCTCCTTTTTCTCCATATTCGATCCCTCACTGTTATAATAGTAGACATTTGCTATATACGTTCTGTGGCTTGATGGAGTGAGTCTGAGTCACAGAGTTCTTTTTTATGTCTAATTCCAACGGTAGAATCAGTGTCCGTATAACAGACTACTTAGAGATACTACGTATATATAAGTTTATCTGTGAATGTATCTCTAAGTAGTCTGTGTCTGCTGTGACTTTCATTTGGTATGACATTTATAGCATATGACTGATGTAAAGTGTGCAAAATTATTATTTTACTCTTTGCGAAAATGGGTTGTGACGAAATAAAAGATTTGTGTAGATGTGATATGAATATTTTTTGACGTGTTAAGATTATTTGTACCATAACATACTGATTGAAAAAGTCCCAACAAAGCCTTCACAGCTCAATTTAGTCGCTGCTGGAAGAAAAGTGCGATGCGACGACACGTTTACACAGATTTTGTTCAAAAAATGCTCTACAGACAAAATTTCTGTGAAAAAGCGTCGTTGCATTGTCGTGTCCGTGTCGTGTCTTACCTTTAGTGTATCTTTGTTTTTTAATTCCTGTTCTAGTAATTTTGAGAAGAAACGTGTCAAGTTCTTTGTCGATGTCGGATCATTATGTTACCCCCTTATCGCAATATATTCTCGCTTTTTACCACAAGGCGCCCGAATAGCCACGGCTCCTCTAACCTACACCCCTGTCTACCCTTCAGGGACTACAGGTGTGACGAGGGCTGTGGCACTCGCGAATATTTTAATAAAAAGTAAGTCAAACACTCCACACATGCCTGCATTATTTAGATTGCTCGCAGCCTGCACGGCATGCGATTGGTCGAGCGCCGTCTGACCTATATTCGCCAATAATTCTTTATTCAGTCATCAGTAATTTATGATACGGGGTCTCCGATATCATTTTATAGATGGTACCGCTGTTATATATGGGCATAATTTTAGATATTGTGAGGGCAACATATACATAAATTATACCCATAACTGTCATCGTCGTTGTTAATTATATCAATTTCATAGACAGATAACAGTATCCACGACGATGAAAGATTTAGAGAAATCGTCGAGGATTCAGTGATCGTTTGTCTATTAGAATAGCGGAGTGATTGTGTAGCTGTAGACATAACAAACAACATTATTCCCCAGTGGGGTGTATCGGTCGCCTGCGGGACGCCCGCTCGCTCCGGTACTCCGGTCGCTACGATCGCCGGCGACGGATGCAGTCTAATGACATAAATGCATATTCGACCATTCGAGCTTCCTGCACGTCGCAGCTCCGGCTACTACACACATACCACTCTCTCCTTATACGGACATATTTAGAAAAATAAAGCTCACTCCAGATACAAGTTTTTGTACGCAACCAAGACTTAATTGGACTTTAGCGGCTCCAGCTATTTCATCAACATTTTTTCCGCGCGTTATTTAGTTAATTAAGAGCTTATCTGATATGACTGATGTAGTTTTCGTACATTCCTCTCTCGGAGTTGCATTAGACATGGCCATAAATCTCTCGCCGCAGCCGTCGTTAAGTTGACTTATGTGCTTGAAATAAAACCAAAGAATAGTTTCGCTTGTTTATTACTCGGTGATCGTTAACACAATATAAAGTACTATATTTTGGTTCAGTCGGGAACTTAAAAAAAAAACAACTAAACACTAAATTTTGGTACTAGACAACGCGCACTGTACCGGTGGTGTGCTATAGGTACATATGATACATAACTATAAGGTATCTAGTTTATTATCATGTCACCACAATAAGTTTACGTGCTCTATATGGCTAACTTATCTTATGGCTTATGCACCCATCGTTTATAAGTCATCCACGTCACTTAGACCAATTACACTTACTATGAATTTACTATATACACTCGTCAAGCATAAAAATATCAAGGCAACTTCCAAAACAAAATGCTTTTCATGAATTTTAAAAAGGATATTACTGCAAAACATTGGGTGCAATCTTTTTTTTATATCACAGGGCTTAGCGTTATTTTACACACAGAAAAATATACATACATTTATCGATACTTAGTACTAATTCGATAAACTAATTATGAGAGTAACATCGATTCTGAGATAGCTCTCAAGCGAATGAGATAAATAAAAATGTACAGTCGACGACAGCGCGCTTTGACAAAATATTCAAATATTTTATTCACAAGGTTCATAAAAATATTTCAACAGATCCGCTGTCGTTAAAGGTACAGCTAAGTAATAAAGTAATTCGTAAAATGTCTTTTTATCTACGTATAAAGAAACAGCTCCATACACACTGGCTTGCATACAACTCAGCACAAAGGACTAAATTGAAGTGACCTATTAACGTTATTGTCAAGAGACGACGTATCAATCGCTCGTGTTGGAACGTCGACACACTCCTGCACTTAATTGGAACTCGACTTCTTAACATATGTATTACAAATTATATACACGACTACTTACAATCCGCACTTTCTTTATATAGAGATGAGTTAAATTGGATACTGCTATATTGTAGCTGCAATATACTGTGTTACATTTGTATAGCTTTGAATCAAACACAATATAGGAAAAAAAACGTTTATACAAACATAGTACGAAATGCATCGATCATAAATAAAACTGGTTTAAAAACAAAATCTGTACTATAAATGCAGCAAAATATGGAATATGGTGCCGTCAAAATGAAAATAGCTGTAAAAAACAGTTTTGTAAAAATAACAGACAGCAGAATGTTCGGCGAAAAAATGTTTGTAAAGTCTGTCGTGACTTCGAACCGAACGTTTCAAATAGTTTAAAAACAAAATTCGCTTTGATACACAGTCCCCTTATATTTCAAAGTGCTGTATTGACTATAAACCTAGATGCACTTAGTATACAGTTCAAAATAGCATGCAGAGGATGGAATACGAAATGCACTCACACTAAGAATAAATGCAAACAGTTCGATATAGACGTGTTTGTTGCAGTTTACTTTCGCTATTGCTGTTTGAATGGGATATTTCGATTTCAATACATTAGGTACATTGCCTTCGTGTAAAATAATAGAAAGCTTTTTGCGTTGTTTTTCTGTTGCCAACCGAGAATTGAACACGGCATTGTGTTTGTGCTAGCATTCTTTTCGTTTTTGTTTGACACGAGCGTTCTCCGATACTGTATTCATTATCGAGTATGTTCACAACGCTTTACTAGAATTAAAAAATAACAAAAATCAAAACCATAGAGCAGGAGGTATTGGGCACGTTCGCAGTTTTGTTTCTCTACCTAAAAAATATTACCGCGCGAAACGTGACCGTGATACAAAATATATATCTGACGAACTCGACAGTCAGACTTTTTTCAATATAGAAGTAAAACAAAGAGAAACTAGAATAAATATAAAAAATAAAAAGTCTGCTGTACTACTCACGTACAGGCTGTATACAAAAAAGTTTGATATATAAATCTAACTATTATTAAACAACACAGAGAACACAATTGTTTTATTTACAGCTGTATGGTTACAGAGTACTTTTGATGCACTTATTGAGTAATAGTCCATTTTAATGAGGCCCAAGTTTAAGAAAAAAACAAAAAAAAAAATATTATGCATATTTTTATGTCTTTAGGTATTTTTTTTGTTTTTAATTAAACTATAACCAAATTACAGACTTCCTAAACTTAAATCTTAACCTCAAACTTAACTCATATGAGAACAAACATACATAGCACTCATTTTTGTTCTTTGGTCAATTTTTTTAAATGAGAATTTTATTGTTTACCAAATCATTATACAAAAAAAAAACGAGTAGAAAAAGGTCCTTTAGAAATCCACTTAGAATACATTTGATAAGGTACTCTAGGAACAGTAGTACACTTAATATAGACGCACTACGAAATTGAGTGCACTTGAGATACCAGCCCTCAAGAATAGCGAATGTATTATAACCCGAGATCCCACTGCAAAAATCTGCACGTGATGTTTTTGATAACATTTAAGAACGGTACTTGATCGTAGAACTGATTATAGTTGTCGGCACGTAACTTGGCAAGAGTTGTTAGATGCGTACAAATCATTTTTTAGGTCTCTTTGGTTACTAAGCGGGACGCGGGGAATGATTAGCACCGTTCCGGGCGCGCGATTGGTTGGTCAGTTGACGCAAGATCCACTGACCAATCGCGTCGCATCCACGTTCCGTTCGCTCTTTAGAGTGGTTGGTCAGTTCAGTCACTATGCGCGAACTTACCCCTACTACGGCAAAACCTTGCCAAGTTACGTGCCGACATCTATACTGCTGGTTTGCCTGGCTGCATCTAGCCGCAACTAGATTTTCGTATTTTTGTTGTTTTTTTTTAATTTGCACGACACTGGATATTTCTCCTGTAGGTGCGTAAGCAACATCATTTAGCTTTCATGGGTAGTTTCAGGTTAAGCAAGTAAACTGACAACTCACAGATTGCGTCTAACTGAGAAGCAGTAGTGATTTTCGCAGTGGGATCTTACGCTATTAATAATTTGCGGTGCATACAATTCCGTACCTTTGTCTTTTGAAGCCGACTGTACATTACGTATTAAGGCTGGTATTTCCTTTGTTCTGGCGTCGAGACCGCAGGGGTTACACTAACGATATCCAATAGCGAACAGAAAGCGAAATTAAATATTACCGCGGGGCTAGACCTCCCTATCCATCCGTACTGATGGCGAATGGGAATATCTATTACAATATTGTTCGACCCGTGAGTAATATCGCTATTCTAGCTGAAAATCATTCGTATAAATTATTCCACACTTTTGAGGTATCCTGAGCAATTTGATTCGATTATTATTATAGTTTGATACTAAGGGTTGGACTCCGAGGTGAGCGAAGTCTTTAAAACTGCCAGAAATGATCGGTAATAAATTTGGGTTCTTTATAGACCTATAGATTCAATTTACGATTGGTAAGCTGAACTACCAGGAGGGTGACCATACTGATGATAAGCTCTTAGAGTAAGGTTATTTTGAGTGTGTGTAGGGGACAGATTTATACAAGTCATTTACATCTGCCCCTTACACACACTGAAAATAACCTTAATCTAAGGCCTTATTTATAAAAACTTTTAAACCAAATGATTTAAGCACTGATTATTAGATTCTTAATTCAAATTTTCTATGAAGAATTTGAATTTAGAATCTGATGAAGTGTTTTTATTCCAACAATTAAAAAAAAAAAAGTTATTGTGGCAGTGTTCATAAAACGTGTCGCTTTTCCAATAAAAAATCGGATCAAATTCAATTGATAAGTAATCACAATAAGCTACACGTTTACAATCGGGCTCGCTCCCATTCTCTCTCCCACAACGTCGACACGATCAATCACCCGTTCCGATTCAATCACAAACAATCGCAATTGACCGCATCCCGTTCTCTTTATAAATGAGGAAAGCTGGTTGGGAAATAAATTCGTACGTCATCGACCACGTCCGACTATAACCGAGCACCTCGGAGCCCCTTCGCATGTTTTACTACGAAGGTTTAATATCCAAGATTGCGAATTCATTTTACTCCTCATACTGTTCTGAAGCCTTTGAATCTCTGTATTAAAACCTTCGCAGTCGAACTTCTGAAGCATTTTACTGGAATCACTACAAATTACACTATAGCTACACTTCGTTGGGTTCAACCTAGATGCATTACCTACCCTGTATCTATCAAACGTCAACATTCATTCAACTATATTGAACAACAGTACATACCCACTACACATATATTTATAATATATTGTATGTAATTATGTATAGTTTTACACTATAAGGGATGGATTTAGAGCGCATTTCACAAATTAAAAATAAAATATAAAGTTGCCAAAGTAAATAAAACAAATTATATAAAATTTAAGGATTTCAGAATACCTTTTATAAATGCACGACGATTAAAAAAATTAAATAATAAACACATTTGTACAGTGCGATCGTAATCGTTTTCGTTCTGCACTATCGCTCTGAGAAATGTACTTAACGCGTTCTAATAGTATTTACATGGTCTGGGGAGACCGATGAATAAAAAATAAATTCTTTATTCAATTTGTGTGGTTATCTATGACTAGTGTATGCACTAGGGTGGCGTGACGTCACTGGCCTGCGCTGAGGCAGGTTACTTGCCTTTAGCCTTCTCGGTGGTGGCGTCTTCCAGGTTGCTATCCCAGTCGAACTCGGTGACGCCGCTGCGAGCCACCTCCCCCAAGTGGCGCCACCGGTACTCGAAATCCGTATCTCGTTTCTTCAACGCTTCGAATCTGTAACAAGTAATTAGGTCACACCGTCGTACGGCACAGGTGTTGATACTACGGAACACGTACAGCGTTCCACGCGCCGGCTACATATTCTATGAGCAAATATAATTGCTCCGGCAATCACAAAGCATTATACAGCTCAATTAACAACACTAACATAGCCTGAATTCCTTAAATTGTGCAAACATACGCAAACCCAGCACGGCTAAAATTCCCCGAGACAAAATTACTTTGACATAGTTATCCAACTTTTGCTCCGTTCGTAGTATAGGCCATAGTGGAGAAATAAAAGAAATTCTATCGAATCTTGCGTGGGTACCGCAAACGTGCGGTATAAAGGGCACAGTTGATATCCCTTTAGATTAGAAACCCAATCTAAAGCGACGTTTCTCAACTTATATCCTCGGGGTCACGGGCTCACGGCGAGTGTGCGACAAGTCGAGGTCGCACATAAATATGTATCGTATGCGGACTAAATCTGGCCAAGCGTGACTTTGACGCCCAAATTGAACTAGAATAATGTTTAGTATTTAAATTTTAAACACCATTTTACTGCTCGTGTACAAATACATAAAACTGGCGTGGAGTTAAAACTAATTGTACTTTACTACGTGCGAACAGATGTACGCCTAGGCATGTATCCCTAACAAAAGGGTTTTGTTATCACCCCCGATATGGAACCCTAAAACCTTTCACGTCGTTAAACCACATTATTAGAGAGCCGTGCGAGACGTAAAACAGCCGATATTTACTTGATAACATTTGGTTTGTGTAAATGTAAGAAATTCGGTCACGCATTCGCCGGTACGCGGAGAGACTCGGGTTTATAAGGAATTTCGTTTTATTCCATCGACGGGTGTCGAACTACTAAAAACGTTAACAAATAACGGTTTTTCTGCCATCAATGCGATACAAATATACTAGGAGGGCGAGCTTAGTGTTATAGCGCTATCCTCTCTGAAATTGGATTGCGAGCCGAGATTGGCGCCATGAAAATTTGGATTTTATGTAAACTGGATCCGCGATTGGAAATCGCAAAGAAATTGCGGGTAGCACTCAGACTGAAGCGAAATAGAATAGAGTCTCTCTCGACTGGACTATTTATTTTAACATGGCCATAGAATCACGACGTCATAGAGTTGGCAAAAGGGAATTGAGATACATTATTTGCTTTGTCCTTTGCAAACGTTTGGTAATGAATGTAAACAAGAAAAGTAAACATACCTTTTGAACATGAGGTTCTTGGCGAACTCGTAGAGCTCTAGGTCGAGCGAGTTGAGTCGCTTGATGTGCGAGATTTGCGCGGGCGACAGCGCGGCGAGCGTGGCGCCCGAGACTGTAGCGTTGTGTTGCGTGAACGGCACCGCGAACAGCAGGTTGAACGTCTCCTCGAACACGTACTGAGAGATCTGTTGGGAGATAAATAGATATAGTACCTAATTTTAGGATTACTTTTTTTTAGGACATAGAACACTTTTTGTCCCGGGAATAATTTCCGAAATTATCCCAAACAAGTATAACTTAATAAAATCTGTCACACCTGCAACCTCTTTGCGTAAAACTAACAAACTCCAAATCGCAGTCAGTTTCACAAATAAAACAGTAAATACTGCATTACTGTTTGTCAAACAAACGAATTCACAGCAATCGATATTGCTGTGCTTTCAAAATAAGTGATTGTGATTTGTGTTTCTGTTTAATGGTGTAGGAGGGTTGACGCACCCCTTTTGTCGAATAAACAAAAAGTCTAACCCCTAAGGGTCTGTCAGGAATCAGAACAGAAGATATAATAATTATCCTCACTAGACAACCAAAGCGAAGGAGCCGACAGAAAATCGGGCTCAGCAAGGAATTCTTTCAAAGTTTCGCTGTATGATTTTTCTTACGCAAGACTTTGTCGCCCGTTACGAAACGTAAGCCTTTATGTTGGTAAATGTAAATGTAGCTTTTGTTATGTACATAGGGCCGCAACCTGTGTTTACTATGAAATAATTAACGTACAACGAAAAAAAATGAGGTTCTATGTAGTATAGCAATTTAAGTATTTTCATCAACAATGCGATGCAGCTGAAACTCAAGCCCCAGTCAATGAACGAAAGTTTCCAGTAAATGAACAAAATAAAACCAGTAAATGAAAACAATTTTTTTCTCATTAAATAATACAGAAAATGCTTAATAATGTAAAAAATGCAGTCCAAGTATGTATGTTTTTTTTAACCGATTTCTCCGTCAATTGTAGACCGATTTTGAAAATAAATTTTGTTTTGGAAAGGGTATACTCCCGAGGTGGTCCAATTGGTGGTCACCAAATCGGAATCTGATGATGGGATCCCATGGAAGTCGAGGGAACTCCTCAAAAATTATTGGCATACATATAGCGATTTAGGTATTTTCATCAACAGTGCAATCAATTGCACTCAGAAAGTCTCATTTGGTGAAGTAGAACTGATGCAGAAGACCACAGATGGCCACAGGAACTCCTTAACGATAATTATGTCACGGGTATAAGTTATCTCAAATAGTTAACAGACTATGATGAAGCAAATACTTATAAATAGATGGTACTGATGCAAATGGTACCATCGCACTGATCAGATGATTAAGCCGGAAGGTAGGCTCTGGAACTCCGAAATAAAATAATGTTTCCTGTCGTGTTTGGGTTTATTGGAATCGTCATGAGATTTACTTAGGCTAAAATTATATTCATGGAAATTTGAGATACCAATACTAAAAAGAGAAAAATAATAAACTTTTTACAAAAAAATTAAACCTACTTCTAAAAAAACACTACAAAATGAAAAATAACTTTCTTTTTCGAAGTCGGTGGCGAAAAAGCGAACTAAAAAGACGTAAACAAGAAGAAAATCACGAGCATACATGCAACATATTCGCGAGCTGGCTGACCAAAACCGGATGTATCCTCCGACTGCACAGCATGATTTTCTTCTTGTCACGTCTTTTTAGTTCGCTTTTTAAGCAGTCGGGTTTTTTGATATTTTTAATAAACTTTTTTTATTTACAACATTTTAGTTATTTTTTTTTAATTAGGTACATTTAAACAAATAATTCTTATATATTTTTGAAATATATGTTTGAAAGAAAAAATATATTTTTGTCCCACAAAATAGCGCCCAAAATCCGCCATTTTTCTTTTCCAATTTTTATGTAGCCAGTGACACTCGCAGGGTTAAGACGAATCAATTGACGTAAGAATCATCAAAATCAGCAAACGAGTTTGGTCTCTAGAACGCCACATAGGAACATACATACGTACATAGACTGATAAACACATTACCCTCCTTCGGCAGTCGGGTAAAAACAATAGGTACCAAAGACAGAGAACTTAATTTTGGGTTAAGCTCTCCTTTGTATATAAGCTGTCTTATTGCATTTGTATCTGTTTCCATATTTTGTGTACAATAAAGAATATACAGAGTGGGCCAAAAATTATGGGCGATATTTGGAACTAGGGCAGTAGGTCATAAAGTACCAAATATATATCTTTTTTTTCTCCTTATAACCCCAAATATCGCCCTGTTTCGTTGGATCCACGATTTTTGCCCACCCCGTATATGAATATGATGATAATTAAATAATATGTGAAGCTCTTTACAAGATAAAACGTAAAATAATATTGTCAGCACGCTTGGATCATTTGCGCACAACAACTTCACGCCTGTTATCCCCGACGGGTTAGTCAGAGGCGCACCTATACTACACACACAGTTATGTTTCAAGTCCCGGGGCGAGCATTTACCTATGCAAATGTTTGTCTGTGAAACCGTCTATCTATGCATAACTCTATGATCCAAAGACAAATGTTATCGTTTCAAATAGGTATGTTATTGTAACAACGGCTGTCGACACAATTGGTATCTAGTACGTTTATTAGTACCTTCAGTAGGTACAGCCAGCAACATCAATCGATTGACACTTCAGTTTTCTAAAGCTTTATTAATTAGCAAAATGTTTAATTGAAATCGGTACAGATGTAAAACTTAAAAATAATAACGTTCCACTATTATGGTATACATAATAGTGGAAAAAATGCTAAAAAGCATATCTATATACTATCGAAATATTTTGTGGGAATTTAGAACCCCAACAATGTTCGTCTCCTAACGTAACCGGTTGCAACTGAGTATCAGTATACACATGGAGCGAATGCCTATCTGACGTCCACAACCCAATTGGGTGACACGCTATTTTGGTTTATTCCTAGGTGGAAAGTCTTCATTGGATGTCCTCCGCCCTGGGGGGAGGGGTCCCGTCCCATCCCAGTGTTCCACCTACTGCGGGGGTCGCGGAAACGTACGTTCCTTCCGCAACGTCGTCCAGGAGGGAATTGGTTGACTTCCCCCGCGACGTCAAAGAGGGGCGCGCGTGGAACACTACGCACCGCCTCCTCGGGTCCTGATGTTTGGGGGCGACGGATGTGTGACACGATACGACGGTCACGATTGGGGTTACATTTGATGACTTCTGAATACTGTCAAAGATCATCAAATGACAGCCAGGACCAACGGCTTAACATGAATTCTGTTGACGGAGTTTCGGTCTTTAATGGATGTCCACCGTTACTTAACCTTGTAGATCGACCCGTGCGGCTGTATACTTAGCCATAAGTTTCTCGATAATATGTTTGTAAACAAATAACGAGTATATCATGACGGTACCTTCTGCTTCCCTAGTTAACGAGCGTAAGATGATAATGTTATAAGTATATCAGTAATATATTATTTTGTTTGTCCTTAGACAAATAATTGCAATGATAGCAACATTCTTGTGCATACAAAGTGTTGATAACTAGTTGTTAATTAGTCATGCAACTCCTATTATGCATAACTACTTTATAACATTAGAATTCAACCTTCTCAGTGTTACTCATACAAGGTGGAACTTTAAAATTCAAGATGCTTCTCAAGATCCTTTTCGTTACCATATTATATACATACTACGAAATATTCATGAACGAGAAACCGCAAAGTACGCCATATGTTATATTCTATATGCATTCATAATAGTTGCCACTATTACAGTAGCAGCACTACTACTATTCATGAAATCTCTTCTATCAAGATTTCTAGCTTCATACTAATAATGCGTAAAGTGTGACTGTTTGTTGGCAACATTTTCATGTTTAAACCGCTGAACGGAAGTGAACCCAGTAATATACTGGTAGGGATCTTGACCGTATTGTCTGGATTGTCTTGATAGCCGTGGCATACCTCTAAACCCCTCAAGCACCTCCGTATATGTTGTCCCCTTGGCGCTACGTCACTAAAGTGCTAGCGACTATTTATGGGGGAGGGGGGCATTAATTGAGTGTACATGTCTTCCCCTGCCATTTTATAGCCGTGTGATTCAACAGTGGTCAGGCAGGGGCTCTCAAACCAAGAGCCCAATAAGTTGTTTCTCCATATTTTGCAATAATCCTGCACCAGCCGAGAATTATCATTGGGTGCACTTGCGTAGTGCATACAGGGATAATTGTCGTTTGGTGTCACATTTCATGCTACATGTATAACAAGGTCTCTGCCAGTTGGTTTCGGGCCCTGGGGGGTGACCACAAGCTCTTAGAGTAAGGTTATTTTGATATCGAGTAAGTGACAGATGTATACACGTTATATACATCTGTCCCTTACTCGATATCAAAATAACCTTACTCTAAGAGCTTGTGGTCACCCCCCAGGTACGCCTTTCAAAGATCTGGCACCCTAACCGAGAATATCAAAAAAAAAAAATATATATGACAAAGGATACTTTTTATCGTAATACAAATTTCTTTGCCTTCCTTTGGGATATTAAAACGCCCTTCATGCGGGAGAAGCCGGGGTTACTAGATAGTACAACATAAACATTGAATTAAACAACTGAATATCTGCAACACCCTCTAAAGTAAATGTTCATTCTCTAAAACCTAGTAGAACATAAACATTGAATTAAACAACTGAATATCAGCAACACCCTTTAAAGTAAATGTTCATTCTCTAAAACCTAGTAGAACATAAACATTGAATTAAACAACTGAATATCTGCAACACCCTCCAAAGTAAATGTTCATTCTCTAAAACCTAGTAGAACATAAACATTGAATTAAACAACTGAATATCTGCAACACCCTCTAAAGTGAATGTTCATTCTCTAAAACCTAGTAGAACATAAACATTGAATTAAACAACTGAATATCTGCAACACCCTCTAAAGTAAATGTTCATTCTCTAAAACCTAGTAGAACATAAACATTGAATTAAACAACTGAATATCAGCAACACCCTTTAAAGTAAATGTTCATTCTCTAAAACCTAGTAGAACATAAACATTGAATTAAACAACTGAATATCTGCAACACCCTCCAAAGTAAATGTTCATTCTCTAAAACCTAGTAGAACATAAACATTGAATTAAACAACTGAATATCTGCAACACCCTCTAAAGTAAATGTTCATTCTCTAAAACCTAGTAGAACATAAACATTGAATTAAACAACTGAATATCTGCAACACCCTCTAAAGTGAATGTTCATTCTCTAAAACCTAGTAGAACATAAACATTGAATTAAACAACTGAATATCTGCAACACCCTCTAAAGTGAATGTTCATTCTCTAAAACCTAGTAGAACATAAACATTGAATTAAACAACTGAATATCTGCAACACCCTCTAAAGTAAATGTTCATTCTCTAAAACCTAGTAGAACATAAACATTGAATTAAACAACTGAATATCTGCAACACCCTCTAAAGTAAATGTTCATTCTCCAAAACCTAGTAGAACATAAACATTGAATTAAACAACTGAATATCTGCAACACCCTCTAAAGTGAATGTTCATTCTCTAAAACCTAGTAGAACATAAACATTGAATTAAACAACTGAATATCTGCAACACCCTCTAAAGTAAATGTTCATTCTCCAAAACCTAGTAGAACATAAACATTGAATTAAACAACTGAATATCTGCAACACCCTCTAAAGTAAATGTTCATTCTCTAAAACCTAGTAGAACATAAACATTGAATTAAACAACTGAATATCTGCAACACCCTCTAAAGTAAATGTTCATTCTCCAAAACCTAGTAGAACATAAACATTGAATTAAACAACTGAATATCTGCAACACCCTCTAAAGTAAATGTTCATTCTCTAAAACCTAGTAGAACATAAACATTGAATTAAACAACTGAATATCTGCCACACCCTCTAAAGTAAATGTTCATTCTCTAAAACCTAGTAGAACATAAACATTGAATTAAACAACTGAATATCTGCAACACCCTCTAAAGTAAATGTTCATTCTCTAAAACCTAGTAGAACATAAACATTGAATTAAACAACTGAATATCTGCAACACCCTCTAAAGTAAATGTTCATTCTCTAAAACCTAGTAGAACATAAACATTGAATTAAACAACTGAATATCTGCAACACCCTCTAAAGTAAATGTTCATTCTCTAAAACCTAGTAGAACATAAACATTGAATTAAACAACTGAATATCTGCAACACCCTCTAAAGTAAATGTTCATTCTCTAAAACCTAGTAGAACATAAACATTGAATTAAACAACTGAATATCTGCCACACCCTCTAAAGTAAATGTTCATTCTCTAAAACCTAGAAGAACATAAACATTGAATTAAACAACTGAATATCTGCAACACCCTCTAAAGTAAATGTTCATTCTCTAAAACCTAGTAGAACATAAACATTGAATTAAACAACTGAATATCTGCCACACCCTCTAAAGTAAATGTTCATTCTCTAAAACCTAGTAGAACATAAACATTGAATTAAACAACTGAATATCTGCCACACCCTCTAAAGTAAATGTTCATTCTCTAAAACCCAGATACTCATTGGTATAGGGTTACTACGAATGAGTAATAAACTTACCCCATGACAAGTACTAAAAGGAATCTGTTAACACCTCATTTTCGACTACCACTCTTGTCACCCTGTGCTCAAATCTTAACTTAACCCTTTCACTAACACCGCCGTATAAAAAGGGCTACTCTATTTATAGGATACTAGCTGATGTCCGCAACTTCGTCTGCGCAGCATTAGTACTTCGAATAGGCTATTTTTTATATCGGGCCATAATATTGTAGATATGCCATACAATCTTCCACCCCCTATCCACCCTCTTAAGGATAATTTCCGGGATAAAAACTATCCTATGTCCTTCCCAGGGTCTCAAACTATCTCCATAACAAATTTCATCTAAATCGGTTCAGTGGATTAGGAGTGAAAATGTAACAGACAGAGTTACTTTCGCATTTATTAGGGTTCCGTACCCAAAGGGTAAAAACGGGACCCTATTACTAAGACTCCGCGGTCCGTCTGTCTATCTGTCTGTCACCAGGCTGTATCTCATGAACCGTGATAGCTAGAGAGATGAAATTTTTACAGATGATGTAATTCTGTTGCCGCTATAACAACAAATATTTAAAACAGAATTAAACAAATATTTAAGTGGGTTCCCATACAACAAACGTGATCTTTGTGCCGTTTTTTCGTCCTACTCGCACTTGGCCGGTTTTAATATTATAGTATGGGTTGCTGGCAAGTTATGTTAGATAAATTCTTGCAAGTTAATTTTGGACTACTTCAAGTCTTTGATCATTAATTTATTACAGACGGCCTTGCGGATGCTGTAGCCACCTATGATACTAATAATGACCTAGCATAATAATCAGCCTTTACCGTTACCACTGATGGGGCAAAGGCAGCCTTTTTAGAAAAAGGACCGGACAGGTTGCAGGCACGATGATATACTGTACTGTTTAAAGAGCAGCCCCCCTAGTCAAGTTACAAACATTTCGTATCGAATCTCTTTCTACAATCGTTAACGACTTCCATTCGTTTGGTCTGACCTGCACCTGTAGCCAAGTTGACAATCTACAATCGATAACGCTGGTAGAAAACGAATCAATGTATGGGAATGACACATCTGCACCTGTAGCCAAGTTGACAATCTACAATCGATAACGCTGGTAGAAAACGAATCAATGTATGGGAATGACACATCTGAACATGTTAAGTCATGTGGTCACACCATACAAATAGAAGGCGTTAACGATTGTAGAAAGAGATTCGATACGAAACGATTGTAACTTGGCTAGGGGTGCTCGCCCCCTAGCCAGCTCGATTGCAGATTGTCAACTTGGCTACAGGTGCTGTGCTTTTTGCTTATGCCGAGTTTTTTTAAGGTATTCAGTCGTGATAACGTAAACGATATCTTATGTCAAAATGTTTACAAAAATAGAGGTTTCACCTTGCCGTCACCAGACGGCGCTTATCCAGTTTCAATACAAATTGACGTTTACGTTAACGCGATTGGGCGTGAGTAAAAACTCGCACTAAGGCCTCACAGATCGACGCATTCCCATACATTGATTCGTTTTCTAATAGCGTTATCGATTGTAGATTGTCAACTTGGCTACAGGTGCTGTGGCGATAACATGAAATATACAAAGTAAGCGCCTGTTATAATGACCTGCTAAATTAAAATATACATTGTTTTGTAAAGTATTTTAAATTCAAAGGGTTAACTGAAAGGTTATTCTTATAACAGTAGCAACAATACCGCGTTTAATTGTCCCACGGGGAACGCATTTCCTTCAGCACGTGACGGGCTTCAGTTTTACTTGACAGTTAAGATTGATTAGCTGCCAGCCATTAACTTTAGTGCTGGCCACATAACAATACTTAATGACGCAACAAATTTAATGTGGTTTAAAAATAATATCCCATTGTAGACTTTTACAATACATAGGACCTCATTTTATCCAGTGTAGAGTACCATTCTCTATCTCCAAAGTTCTTGATGAGATTTAGATATCAAAATGAACCAAGCAAATATTAGCTGTCTACATAAGAAATCATTTTTGTTTTACTTTGTGTAAAAGATTTCCACACCACATGCTCTTAAAACGATGAAGGAAAACATCGTGAGGAAACCAGCAAGTCCTAGAACCATAAATTCGAAGACGTGACATCCACCAACCCGCACTTGGCCCGCATGGCGAATTAAGGCCCATTACTTCTCTCACAGAGAGAATGCCTGTGTCACACCATTGGGAACATTTTGAGGCTGATGATAGTGATCTATGCAAGTAATGATCGGATTACAAAAGTCCCGGCAAAATACACTTTTCACTTGGGATAGACAACGAGCAAAACCACCGGAATAAAAAAGAAAGAACCATCTATATCGGAAAGAAAATGCATAGGACATGCAGCAACACAGTTAAAACACATTCGAGTAAAAACTTTTAAAAACTCGCTTAAAAATGATAAACCGTTTACCATAAAAATTATCTCTGCGGCAATAATTTAGAGGACGTGTTTAACCGCTGCATGCACGAACAGGTACTTAGTAGTGACGTCACTTGTTAGTTACATTATATACGGCTCACTACCGGTGCAACCTAGTTACCCATAACCCCTTGATAACATAAACCATAGTCACGCCTCGGGGGATGCTACGTAAGTCCGTTCTCACCTTTACTTGAAGCCTGTGGAAGCCAGGCTTATTGCAACAAAATGTCAGCTAACAACCCATTCCACTTTCATGAATATCGACGAAAATATTTATAGACTTGTAACCTTTGTGAAGGCGGTAGGCGAAGTTGTAATTGAGTTTTAGTTGTTCGCCTATGAATATGGTGTAGTAATCAATTTTACTTATGGTTTTAATTAATTTTTATAGCATAAAAGCTCCATAGTAAGTAGTCCTGTACGGGAAGCTCTGATAGAGTGACACAAAAGGAATATTGATATAGGTGCCAAAGTCACCAAGCATTTAAATATTAAGGGCCCATTTAAGGGCACATTTATAAAAACGTTTCAAACAAATGGCTAGTTTAAGCACTGATTCGCACATTCTTAATTTAAATTGAGAAGCAAAATGTTGTATATATGTTCCCTTCAAGGAATACAGGCGTGATGTTATGTTTATGGTTGATTGAAATTTCCTATGTGAATCTGAATTTAGAAGCAGCAGTGTTTAAACGTATCATTAAATACTTTTTTCTTCCAACTATGCTTTAATTTCATCACAATCACATTAAAACTAAAACTCAGTACAAAGCGAGTCTTTAATGCTCTAGAGCAATAAAAATGTATGAAATTTCATTATTGCACAGTTTATTTTTTAATCGTACCAAAAGGTGCCAATCTCAATGGATTAGCTCTATTCAGCCAACCGATATCAATACTTTTTTTTTACGTACGTATTATTCGTTTCTATCCTACTTGTTCCAAATTTAAAAAATGATTGCTGCTAACTCTGATTTAAAAATGAAAGAAATTTAAAAAAGTGATTTGGCGGAAACTTTGTTAATTTTGCTTGACAATATTTTTGGAAACGATAAAGTGTGATACTATCTGATTTTGAGTGCTTCGGCTTCGAA
Source organism: Orthosia cruda (assembly GCA_964057195.1). NCBI lineage: Eukaryota > Metazoa > Arthropoda > Insecta > Lepidoptera > Noctuidae > Orthosia > Orthosia cruda. The sequence goes on from OZ059825.1 coordinate 22,684,278, forward strand.
TTAAAATGGAATCATCTAGCGACACATTAACTCCGGAAAACATTCTAAATGAAGCCGACAGTGTTATAGAAAATCTATTAATTTCAATAATTAAACTTCTATTTTAACTGTTTGATATGAGTTTCTTTTATCTACTATTCCTATACTATTCCTATATATTAAGAAAAGCAGATTATGCACCTCGCCTTAGGTAATTTATATTGCCCTCGTGCCTGTTAGATTAGAGCCCTCGCTAACGCTCGGGTTCTAAATCAGGCACTCGGTGCAATAATAAATTACTTTGTGCTCGATGCAATAATCTACTATTATTTAATTCATCATATGGTTAGATTTTTTATAAATAAGATCAATATTTTCATTCATCATATGGTTAGGTTCTTTTTAAAAAAGTACAACCTTGTTTATAAAAAATCTAAACATATGATAAATGATTACTGAAAAACGGAACCTTATTTAGACGATGCTGTTTTTAAAGCACGGTTATAAAGAAAGCGTGCTGTAATAAATGCCACTACAAAAAGCATATTGTACTTTAGACATCAATGGTACAGCAAACACGTCTGCTTTTAATGTCCACAGTATGCTTTTGGTCATACTATTTGCAGTTTCCACAGCATCGTCTAAATGAGGTCATATTGTAGTTATAAACCATTATAAACACATAGAGGAATGCTACTCCTTTAGAACCATTAGTATTCACGAAACTTCTACAGGGTAGGCAAAAAATCGTGGATCAAACGAAAAGATAAGCGGGGTAACATGCAGAGAAAAAAAATTGCTTCTTTAGGACCTACTGCAAACAACCCCAACTATCGCCCATTCGTTTTGGATCCACGATTTTTTTGCCCACCCCGTAGTATCGGCGATATTGGGAGTTTACCAATGCTGCATCTGTATGGCGACTTTGCTTTCAATAGCCGTTCGCCAATGCTAAAAGCATCCTGTCTGAACCCATAAGGATACGACAAAACGCCTTTTAACGACCTACGGTTAAAAGCAAAAGCTTACCAACTTCACAAAAAAAAGTCCAGTAAACCCATACTGTTTATAGATGAGCAATGAATATTCATTGAGACAAAGAACAGTGCGGGCTGTGCCGGGCGGTGCGGCGACAAATGGCGTTGCAGATACGACAATGATTCAAGTGCAAATAATGGGCGAGCTTATCTCCGGGGTCACTGGACATAGAATACGTAATACCAGTACCATAACACGCGGGATTCAAGTTATGCACACGCTGTAAATTCCAGCTTTTTGTAAGACTGTTTTTCGTAGACTGTGGGCATATCTGGAGATGAATAATGCGACTGTAAATATGCAGTTGAGTTTTGATTGCCATCTTGGTAATTCTCCGCGATCAGGGTTGGTTAGCTCATGACGAATGGAGGCTCCCATAACTTCCCTCTAATACTGATTTTTCCATAAATGGCGTTGCAGATACGACAGTCATTGAAGTGAAAATAATGGTCGAGATTATCTGCGGGGTAACTGGACATAGAATAAGTAATACCGATAGCATAACATGTGGGATTTGAGTTATGAACACACTGTGAATTGCAGGTTTTGGTAATACTGTTTTTCGTACTCTGTGGGCAAATCTGGCGATGAAAAATGCGACTGTAAAAATTGCAGTGTGTTTTGATTGCAAGCTTAGTAAAGCTCCGGGATCAAGGCTGGTTTATTCATGATTAATGGCGTAAAGCTCACCACCCATAGATTTCGCCTATTACTGATTTTCCCCACAAATGGCGTTGCAGATACGACAATGATTCAAGTGCAAATAATGAGCGAGCTTATCTGTGGAGTCACTGGACATATTGAATAAGTAATAACAGCGGCATAACACGTGGGATTTGTGTTGTGCATAAGTTTTGAATTCCTCTTTGTTGGACTGGTGGACAAAATGCGACTGTAGGAATCGCTGTTGTGTTTTCCATTAATTCATTTCATGCTTATTCTATAATGTACCTACACAAGTACATTATTTCACTAAGTCAGCACAAAGTTTTTGTACCTAAACAGGCAAGCATAATTCAGAATTGGGTACCTATCTCTAACAACATATTTGCACAACAAAACCTTGATGGCAATATTGGTACTGCTCAACGGTCAGATTTAGAAAGAAATAAAGACAAGTATTTTTTGTTGGTTTGCTCCAATGATATTCAAATAAACAGATACGTAGATAAATAGATACGATACACTCACAAAACAATTGAAAAAAGTGTTCCTGCGCGGAACACTTTTTTCAACGGCAGCACACATGCACACTTTTCATTCATCTGACATTTCACTACAAGTCGAAAGGGATGGCTTGATAAAACCAACAAGAAAAAAAGAGACAGCTAGTGTTTGTCACTTTTGTGTGAATGTAAACCACCAATTCTGACCACCAATGTTGTTATCTTTTTCTAACCTCCAAATATCAGAATATTAGAAAAAAACATAAAATAAATTAGTAAATTGAGGCGTATTGCGTACTTACACATGGTATGAGATCCCTTCTGTTTTATGTACTTTGTTATCTTAATTGGTACAATTTCTAAATACACACGATGGTTTTTTTTTTTGGTTTTTTTTCTACAAAGCCTATCGCTCTTCGCCTTGCATGACATAAACTAAAGACTAAAGGTCACAATTGTGACCTATTCGAGTCTTCACAAAGCGCGCGCTCATAACATATCTGTTTATTTGAATATCATTGGTTTGCTCTTGATAAATGACAAAAAGATCATAACCCATATCATGAGACTTTCATAGTCCGTAGGAAAAATGGCAATGAATAAGGTTACATTTATAAAAAAACATGAGGCTTTTTGCTAGACTAGTTCCATTCTTATTGATTTGATTCTCCGAGGTTGAAAATGTCCTTAATCAAAGGAGATTCTTCTTATATACACTACACCTGCTACAGCATTTTATCTATACTGCTGGCTACGACTCCATCTACATTTAGGAACTACGTATGTTAATGCAACATCACATTACGGAAAGCTTACTTCCCAGCTCGAAACTATACCTTTCAGGCAAAACCCACATACTGCACTCCAGATAGGTACATCAGTGTGAAAGTTTAGCATTTTACATACACATAGTTCAGTGAAGCGAAGTTCCACATAACCCCGTACGGGACTATCACACGGCCATAAGGAAGATGTGACTATTCGCCAGAAGATTAAAGTGATAAAGACAGAATTACCATTTCTGAATAGAATAACCGTAAAAAAGGATTAATTCTCATTTATATTCAGGAAGGAATTATAGATTTTATTTCTTAGATAGTATTTTTTGTCGCGGAAGATGAGTGTTCGGAATAAATTCGTGTGGATTACTTTTAGGCTCGGGTTGAGAAAGGGATGTTTCGACTTATTGGCGCGTCTAGAGGGACAAAATTTGTAGAGCTGATATCTGTAGATCGATATCAGAAACATACATTTTGTCTGACTAATTCTCCCATTGGGATGGTGAAACTTTATTAGAAAACGTGCCATTCAACTTTTTTATTTTTTTATTTGACGAAGTATGAATTTTGACTTTGTCTTAACAGATAAAAAATAAAACTCTAAATGCAATGACTTCATTGATCAATTCTTTATTTGCACCCAGAAATTCTTACAGCAATCCTAATATTTATTTACATTTTTTATGTTGTATTTAAATAAAAGTAGGAGTTGGTGTCATTTCTGCTGTTGCAAATTACCAAGAATCTAGGTCCTAGAAACTAACCTCATTTTAGCGTGCCCAAAATATATCGTCGTGTGCCACCACAGGCACGCGTGCCATAGGTTCGCCATCCATGTCCTATTAGATCTCCTCTTGTCGAAAAATGGGACTATTTTGCCGACCTGTTTTATATATTTATGTACATTTTATAATGTAAGTCCGCATTTTTACCCGACTGCCGAAAGAGGGTAATGTGTTTATCAGTCTATATATGTATGTATATTTGTTCCTACGTGGCGTTCTAGAGACCAAACGCGTTGGCCGATTTTGATAATTCGTAAGTCAATCGATTCGAATTCGTCAGTCTTAACCCTGCGAGTGTCACCGGCTAAATTAAAAATGGAAAATAAAAAAATGGCGGATTTGGGCGCCATATTGTAGGGCACCAATTTTTATTTTATTTCCATCGTGTGGGGTATCAAAATAAAGGGTTTTAAGAGATGATTTCAAAAATATATAACACTTATATGTTTAAATGTACCTAAAACAAAAAAAAAACTGAAAAAGTTAATTAAAAAAACAAAAATCCTGGTTTTGGTCAGGCAGATCGCGAACATGTATCCACCGACTGCACAGCATTATTTTCTTCTTGTTTACGTCTTTTTAGTTCGCTTTTTAAGCAGTCGTGATTTTGTTTTTTTTTAATTAACTTTTTTTTTTGTAACGCGTAAACATAATATCAACGACTGTTTTTGTTTGTCTGCGCCCGACGCGTAATCTTCAAGTAACTAAATTATTGACTTAAGCATGAGTATCCACTCATGCTTAAGTCAATAATTTAGTTACTTTCGTCGAAAATGTGGGAGAAATAGACGCTTAGAACTACTGAAAGGCCTGTGTAAAGGTCAGTTAAATAATCTATGAGTTAAGTGCGATCTCTCGTAACGTGAGATGGAAGCCTCAAGGAATACCAAATTGCAATTTTAAGCCCACTTCAGCTAAGTACACGGTGAACTAAATTCAAACGTGGGGAGGTTAGGTAATAGTAGAATATGTATTATAGGCATATAATGTCTGCGGTAACAGTCATGATTTAAACTTTGGAAGGAATTTGAAGCGTAATAGGTTAATTGTCTTCTAACGGGTGTCTCAGAATGTTTTTCTTTTTTGATACTTAAAAAAAAAATACTAGAATTAGTTAAATCTCTTTTTATTTACTGTTGAATTAATTAGCAGTTTTTCAATTTTATTTGTACAAAACGAAATTAAGTAAATTCGCACCCTCCATTGCCTGACACTCATTTGGCCTGGAACTAAAATTTTCATTATTTATTTTATCTGTGAGTCTTTGCTTGCTTTTAAACATTCAGGTTGGGTGGCAATGGTTTGTAAACTTTACTTTTTAAGTAGCCCCATAGGAGAACATCAGCAAAAGTTTAATCTGGGCTATTTGGGCTGCCATATCACGTCAAGGAATTGTCGGTCCCTCACTTTTTTGCGTGTGATTGAAGATTTTAGTTACAGGAAAATTGAGTGTCAGGAAGTGGAGGATGCACATTTACTAAACAATGTTTTTAATAAACAAAATTGAAAACTGCTCATTAATTCAACAGTAAATAAACCGAGTTTTAACTAATTCTAGTATCTTTTTTTTAAGTATCAAAAAAGAAAAACATTCTGAGACACCCTTTATATTGTTATTGCATTTTGCGTCAGGCCTCAACCGACCATATGGAAATCACCAGTTCTGATGATCTCGATAAATTTAATTATTTTTGGATTAATCTGAAAATTAACCCCACAGGGCTCTCATCTAAAACTTTGCAAACATATTCTCGTGCTCTCTCAGCAAGACACACCGAGTCAACTATTAACTTTGCTCTCTGGTTGTGCTTGCTTAAAATATATGTCATGACATAGTAGAACCCTGCTACTAATTGAATTTCGAAAAGTGTTCCCAAAATACTCAAACAACAATAACTTTTCCATCTAAATGTACTTCATGAAATAGTAGAAGGGGGTACGTACCCTGCTACTCTTTGAATGTGGAAAAGTGTTCCCAAAATACTCAAATAACAATAACTATTCTATCTAAATGTACTTCATGAAATAGTAGAAGGGGGTACCCTGCTACTCTTTGAATGTCGAAAAGTGTTCCCAAAATACTCAAATAACAATAACTTTCCCATCTAAATGTACTTCATGAAATAGTAGAAGGTGGTACCCTGCTACTATTTCAATGTCGAAATGTGTTCCCAAAATACTCAAACAACAATAACTTTTCCATCTAAATGTACTTCATGAAATAGTAGAAGGGGGTACCCTGTTGCTATTTGAATGTCGAAAAGTGTTCCCAAAATACTCAAACAACAATAACTTTTCCATCTAAATGTACTTCATGAAATAGTAGAAGGGGGTACCCTGTTCCTATTTAAATGTCGAAAAGTGTTCCCAAAATACTCAAACAACAATAACTTTTCAATCTAAATGTACTTCATGAAATAGTAGAAGGGGGTACCCTGTTCCTATTTAAATGTCGAAAAGTGTTCCCAAAATACTCAAACAACAATAACTTTTCAATCTAAATGTAATTACATTTAGGATTTCAAACAAAGCGATTCCAAATCTAATCCTTGGGACGTTTTGTTACAGAGTAACTAAAGCTTTAAAACGCTTTCAGAAGTGCAAAGCAAACATTGAACAAATCCTGTTGGATTTATAGATTGTGATTACCGATACGCCGATATCTCGCTATGGAACCGAGCAGCGAGCAGCACAAAATTTAGCAATTAGGTATCATTTGAACAGTCGTATTGGCAGTAAATGTGATCGTATTTACTGATAAGTTCAAACTCGTGCAATGTTATAATTAGTCTGATACGAACTGGTGGCTGTGTTTGTTTTATGCTTTACTGGGGACTGGCTTTGCCCGCGGAATAGTCGAAAATCTCTATTCTTATCCGGGTCATGATCTAGCCGTAAGTATTGCAAATGCATTAAGCCGTTGAGGTGTGGTTAAAAAGCATCTAAATGATATTTTTCATCACACTTGCACGTAAAAAGTATCTAAACATACAGGTTAACGTGGCCGTAATGCCCCATATAAAACCCTCGGGCTTTCTTTTTATTCTTATTCTTATTCTTTATTGTACACAAAACATAGAAACATACAAATACAATAGGACAGTTTATGTACAAAGGCGAAGGGTTTTGTCATGAAACCCTAGGGCGGTAAGTAATATTTTTTTAATTTATGGCACAGCACACAGGTCATGCCAGTTCAAGCAAAGAGTTTAAACGCAATTGAAAAATTGTCGTAAAATGTTATCTAAACAGGAATTTCTTTGCAATCTCGCTAAATGTTACTTAAATACTCAACTAATGTTCTTAATAATCGATTTTAATAGTTATAGTATGAAAACGTCGAAATTATTTAATTCTTTTTACACTCCGTCATGGCTGTAAATCTACGTAAGTTTCTGAACGAAACACTGTATAATCTGTGGTGTGGGCAAAAATTCGCCAACCGCTTAAAAAAAGTTCACGTATTTCGTAATAACAGCTGTGCTGACTTGTGTATTAAAGCTATAATTTATAATTATTACTCGCAAATGTGATGAAAAACATTGTGTGTATCACGGGCGGTACGGGAATTACGAACCTCGACTCAAAAAGCCCTCAGTCTTCGACTTCGGGCTTCTACTAGAGCCTCGATCGTAATTCCTTACATACCGCCCTTAATACACAATGTACTATTATATTCAAAATCGCATCATCACACATGAAACAAAGGCGTGTGCAAAATTTCAGCTCAATCGAACACCAGCAGCCTTACTGCGTAAGTGAATTCGGTAAGACCAAGAGTTTTGACGCCATCAATCGACTAATTGATCGGATTGGATCGATGTGGATTTCCGTCTATGTGATTGGTCGATTGATGGCAGTCAAACCAATCAGGCTGCAGGAAGTGGGTCAAATTTAACTTACAATCTTTGATTACACACAGACACAGGGGCAGGAAATTAAATAAAAGCTTGTAAAATAACAAGCTTTCACGGAAATAAGTTAGGGATGTATCCCTAAGTTAATAGTAGTAAGTATTAAAGATTTTATTGTGTTATTAGCGGATCGATATCACCAGAATTGTAATTCTACTCAACACAAACCTCGCGGGATGCATCGAAATAGAATCCACAAAGGGCGGTACTTATATGTACGTCTAGCGTTTATTTATTTACTAGCTTCTGCCAGCGGCTTCGCCCGCGTGAAGGTCGAAAATTATACCGAGGTAACATATTTTCGGGATAAAAGTATACTATGTGCTATTCCTCACTATAATCTATCTCAGGGATGGCGAACCTATGGCACGCGTGCCTGTGGTGGCACACGACAAAATATTTCGGGCACGCTTAAATGAGGTTATTTAGAATCTAGGTAATTTGTAACAGCAGAAATGACACCAATACAACATTAAACTATAAATCAATATTAAGATTGCTGTAAGAATATCTGAGTGCAAATAAATAATTGTTTAATTCATAGCATTTAGAGTTTATGTTTTTGTTAATTAAACAAAGTCAAAATTTTAAGGTGGCACTTCATTGTCACATAAAAAAATGACACGTTTTCTAATAAAGGTTCGCCATCCCTGATCTATCTCTTTGCCAAATTTCATTCAGATCCCTCCAGCCGTTTGAGCGTCGAAGAAGTAACAAACATACAAACACACTCACAAACATTCGCCTTCATAATATTAGTGTGATTTAGACTTCATGCCCAAAATGTACAAAGGCGGACTTAATGCCATAGCGTTGTCTGGACAGTAACCCGTACCAGCGCCCAGTAGTGGTGGGTCGTTGTCGTATTTTTGACGGACGAAACGCAACCGTTTTCCCGACGACGAAAACGGTTGCAGAAAACGGTCTTCGTCGCAACTGGTTTGAAGACGTCTTGGAGAACGAAACTTGGAGGACGGAACGAACGTGGAACGATACGCGACATTCGCGACGAGTCGACGACGTTTTTGTGTAGTTGAATCAATTCACTTTCGACTGTATTTTCTTAGCCATAAAATACAAAATCGCACCAATTTATTCGAAGACTGGTTTGTGCAACGAAGACTGACTTAAAAACTGTTTCACCGTCGCAAGAACTATTTTGTGAACGAACGTGGAACGATAAAGGACGACGCGACGTCTGCGACGACCGACGTGTGTCGTAGTTGAATCAGTACGCTTTCAAATCTCGACTGTATTTTCTGAGGCGTAAAATAAAAAATCGCACTGCATATTCTGCTTTTCTTTCAACTATTACCTATAGGAATAGTAGACAAAAGAAACTCATATCAAACAGATAAAATAGAAGTTTAATTATTGAAATTAAATGATTTTCTATAACACTGTCGGCTTCATTTAGAATGTTTTCCGGAGTTAATGTGTCGCTAGATGATTCCATTTTAATTCGAAGCCGAAGCACTCAAAATCAGATAGTATCACACTTTATCATTTCCAAAAATATTGTCAGGTAAAATTAACAAAGTTCCCGCCAAATCACGTTTTTAAATTTATTTCATTTTTAAATCAGAGTTAGCAGCAATCATTTTTTAAATTTGGAACAAGTAGGATAGAAACGAATAATACGTACGTAAAAAAAAAAGTATTGATATCGGCTGGCTGAATAGAGCCATTGAGATTGGCACCTTTTGGTGCGATTAAAAAATAAACTGTGCAATAATGAAATTTCATACATTTTTATTGCTCTAGAGCATTAAAGACTCGCTTTGTACTGAGTTTTTAGTGTGATTGTGATGAAATTAAAGCATAGTTGGAAGAAAATATTATAATGGCCTCTTGTACAATCCGTTGGTATGGTAACAACAGCCAGACTTCGAGTTTCCGGAAAAATGGCATAACATTTCATTGATAAGTTAATAGTTACATATAAACATAATTAGATTTATTTTCTGATATTATTTATCGGAATTCATATTATACTGGTCACGTTTGTAGGTGAAAACGCCCACCGCATGTTTGCGTCTCTTTCTTTTTAAAGTACTTTTTTCGCTATCTCTTCTCTAAATTCGTAAACACAACTAGTGATGCACCATATCCTATGACCAAATCTGTTATCGATAGAACTAGAAACCTTACAAATAAACACATTAAATTGAATAGTTTGTTAATTGTGAAACGATTTTTTGATTACGTTATTTTACTAAGATTTAATATTACTATATTTAAGAACCAACAACCGAAAAAAGTATGTTACCTTTAGAATTTTGATATTTTTTTGGCTATGGCTATGTGGTCGATGGTTTCAACGAACTAGAAAATTATGACCACAATTTCTAAATTATTTATGTCAGGATTTAATTTGTATGAAGGCCACCTAGAGGGTTTTCCACCGCTTTAGTGCCTTAAAACGCTATGCTGCTAATTATGTACATGAATCAATTTTTTTTCAATGCCAAATGGTTCTACCAAAAATTCGAAGACATGTGACATCCACCAACCCGCACTGGGCCCGCGTCAAGGTCAAAACAAGGGTAGGAATTGATTATGAAAGCTATTTCTTACAGAGCTACTAACCTTCTGATACTCCGTAAGCCCGAAGTACGCCATAGCAGCAAGGTTCCTCTTAGCAGACGCGAGCAGAACCCGGTCTGTCTCAGCATTCTTATGCTTCAGAGTGCCGTTGTAGCAGCCCACCAGGGCCAAGTCAGCCAACATGCGAGTCTGCCGGTTGTTGGCCAGGTTCCAGGGGCAGGTCATGAACTCTTCGAGGGTTACCCCGCGCCAGGAGTCACCGGAGTAGCATGCTGGTACTTCGGCAGCTGTGGAAAGGAAAATAATTATTTTTTTCACCGAATTGGCACTTTTTGATGTCATTGGATGGCTTTCATACGGGTGTTTATCTGGATCCGGTTCAACTGGAAACCGCAATATATTTGGGCAAAGTCCAGCAGAAGTTGGATGGCAAACAAGCAGGCCTGTTGCTATCAAGGGTGCAAGTGCATGTTCGAGTTTCGCTCAGCCCCTGACTCGTGGTAGCAGGGGAAACTGTGAGGTTTTAGTCGGATAAACCACCATTCTCCCAAGACGGAGGCATTCATTCTTTCGTTTATTTATTTATTCACAAACAATTAACATTGTGTCGAATATTGGGTACATAATTACAAGAATTGTTAGTACATAATTGCAGTAAAATTAACAAAATTATTGTAGCAAAATGTTAGTTGATTTAAAATATGTCATTTCTTTTATTTATTTTTCTTTATTTGTAAGAACAAAATTCTTAATAATTAATTACGATCTAGGCTAAAATACTAATAATCAATTTAACTATAACTTAATAATATGCTACGTGAGATGTGTGAGATAGTGTCCATTTGCACTTTTACACAAGTCCGTAGCACTTTCTTAGAGTCTGATAAAATTTAAAAAAACATTATGTTCATGTATTATATGTATAGCACAACATTGTCACTATTATTCATTCGCTTTGTACACTACACTAATTCTAAGGTTTAGTTCTTTTTAGCCTACGCAATAAGTCTGTATTGTCTAACAGCTGCATAGCCTCAACATTAACGAAAAATATGTCATAAATAGATGTAATGTCAAATTAATCGAATTTATTTAAGTTGAAAACTATCACAAAATATTAGATCTACAGAAGAAAATAGGTTGCGGGAAGAATTATGCCCAGCAGTTGTATTTCACAGACTAGCCAAAAAGGTATTTTTGACTAGTGGGGAATATTCAAATTTTAATGTCTGCAATTGGCTAACAGTTGTGTCGCTTATTTGTTATTGGCTGCCGTCCTGGCGCCCGTCGGACATTATCACTTCATTCCTTATTACATCGTGATTACTAATTAGTCATTAGTGTCTCCCGTCATAATTAAAACCCGCATAGTAAAGGTGAGGTGATCTATTCTTAGACGGGCATCACACTATGTACATTATGATATCCGTCTGACTGCTTCATTATTGAGGTCTTTAATAATAGAAATGTCCGTTTGAAGTGGAATTTATGCAGTTTTCTATTCATAATTCAAAGTTCTTTATTGTACACCAGGAAAAAAAAAATCAAAACATAGTGACCATAAAATATATGCAAAGGAGAGCTTAACTCAATGTTGCAGTTTTCAATCAGAGAATTATGTAAGAGACTTTATATACCTATCTATGTCGTATTATCTTGTCTTATTTGATTAGGACAATACATATAAAAATGCCAATATTTTTCGAGGATACTAAATAAAAAAACTTATAAAGATAAAGGCTTGAAGAACAACAGGCATCAAAAATATAATATCCTATAAAAACAACAGTCGTAAAAACTTAGTTAAATAAAACTTGCCAAACATCAACAACTGTTCGAAGAAACCTAAAATTAATGGAAACATTTTTTATGAAAGGTTTCTCGAACCAAATATCAATATATTAAAGTTGGCGTTTAAACATATTGTTATACTAAATGGGGAAACAAAAATGGCGGATCGGCAGTGGATTCCCGCACGCAACATCATATTTTTATTGTTCATCACTTTTAATTAATGGTAATATTAAGAGCTGATGATTTAATTCTAACGATCGTAGTCACGCATGTTTGCTTTCTCTACGTCCATTTATTACTTTATGACTACATAGATATAAACTTTGCTATTGAATAATAATTCTTCATTTCCATGCTTGGAAACATAGTCTACAGCCCACAGGCTTAGTTGATTTAGAATCTAGAACATCGATCTTTATTCAGACTTACTCGGTTTATATTGCGATGGTCAACTTCGCATCGATCTTTATAACGTTTGTTAGTTCAATAAAACACGTCTGTCCGATTTCATTGAACGAATTTAGACGATTGACGAAATTGACAAATATTGCTGGCTTAATATTGGTGGATTCAAACGAAAATCTAAACAACATACGCGCATTTACAAACTTTTCTTCTCAAATTGGTAATAAAACTTAAGATTCAGATTGATTACTAAGATATAAAGAACACAGCATATTCTTATCTACCAAACGAACGAGTAATTATTATGAGTATAAAATTAATTGCAGATTCGTATAATGTTATAAAAATAAAATATTGTATTATTATGGAAAAATAGTAAATATAAGGCGAAAAGAAATCCTTTTTATCGTGTTCTCGGTAAACCCGGTTATAGATATAACGAGTTAGTCCTGAAATCTCATGAAATCGAAGAAAAATCGCTGACACCTTCATATTCTCACGCATTTTTGTATCAGCATAAATATAACGTAATATTTGAAATGACTATGTGGGTGTGAATAAACGTATTTAAAACAACGCTTCAGATATGTTTTATATGAAAAAATAAGATGTAAATAAATGGCTGTTTGATATAGCTTATTTCCTTTTTCATTTATTTCATCCGCCCTTTTCAGTCCACGGAAAGAGTTATCGAGGTTCTACTCTGAAACATTTTAAAACACGATCGAGCCACTCTGTAACTTTACCCCTGGTCTCCTTGACCACTAATCCAACATTACGGAGGGTCAACCTTCCTGATCTTTGCTTCCAATTTGCCCCGAACTTACACCCTCCTAAACTTAATACATTACTGAACACTGGCAATCCCGAAACGTATCAGTGTTGACACAGCTTTAAATTCCGTTTCAGAGTTGCCAGAGTGTGATGATACGGAAGAGGTAATTAAAAATTATCCACTGTGTACGCGCTAGCCAAAAAGCAAAGGTAAAATGTTTACTCACAGATTGTACAATAAACGTGTTCAAACAGGCCTTGGAGATCAAAAGGATAGCACGCATGGGGCCATATGGATCCCACTAATATAGGCAATATTTATGGAAAATATAGCGCGTTTATTTTTAAATATGAATCATTTTAGACAAACGCGGAAAGGAGGAGTAGATAATACACACGCTCGTATTAAGAACTTCCTTCTTTTTGAGATTGGTTATTAAAGTGTTTTCGAGTTCAACCTTTTCGGGACTGAAATACGAATTGGGACCGGTATTGGAGTGATATAGAAACCGTCAAATATTGATGCTGTGTGTTTGAACTTTGCTAAAACATTCTCAAAATTAATCAAAAGGCACTACTGCCAGTAAAGACCTTAATTTTAATGCTGATATTAAGTTCAATTTTATCATAATGCCTCTGGACGATAATTGTCTGTGCTTTGACAGATTGCAGTAACGATAAAATAGATTATGAACGGTTAAAGTCTACCATAGAGTCATGATCTATGTAATAATACCTTTAATTTAATACAGGACATGGTTGGCTATAAACTGGTGTAATTTATAGGTGACTACAATATTACATATGGTAGGGCACTTGCAATAAGCAGTTAAATAGACATTCTTGACTTGACGAGTGATTAAGTATGAGATGTTAATTAATACTAGTAGTAGTTCAGCGTGAATAATTAGGAATTAATTCAAGTGTCCCGAAGTAGTGTTTTATTAATTTGAACTATTAATTTATTATGAACGGCTTGCTAGTGGCTTTGTGCGATAAAACCGGCCTTCAGTGATAAACGGTCTTAGCCATGGAATAACTTTTGCGTGTTCTTTACCGAAATAGAAAAGTGGATTCGGCTACATAGCTATTTGGGCGACAGGTAAAAATTACTAGTTCATAACATTTATATCGCGACACCGGCAGACATTTATATTTTGCATGTTTTTTGTTTTGATGATTTTTTAACCAACTTAAAAAAAAACCGGCCAAGTGCGAGCCGGACTCGCGCACGAAGGGTTACGTACTATTATCGCGAAAAATCACGTTTGTTGTATGGGAGCCCCACTTAAATATTAATTTTATTCTGTTTTTAGTATTTGTTGTTATTGCGGCAACAGAAATACATAATCTGTGAAAATTTCAACTGTCTATCTATCACAGTTCATGAGATACAGCCTGGTGACAGACAGACACGACAGACGGACCGCGGAATCTTAGTAATAGGGTCCCGTTTTTGTCCTTTGGGTACGGAACCCTAAAAAAGGAGGTGGTTCTCAAATCGTCGTAATTGTTTATTTTTTTTGTGTATGTTACCCAATTTCCCAAAGAAACCTGGACCGATTTCAAAAATTCATCTTTTGTTTGAAAGGGTATAACTTCCTAGTTGGTCCCATGGTCATAAAGTCAGGATCTGATGATGGGTTCCTATCGAGGGAACTCTTCATATATTATAGGCATACGTAAAGCGAACTTGGTATTATCATCAACAATGCAAGCATTTGTTAAATAAACATTAAAAAATATATAACAAGGTAGATACTAGAGTCAATAAACAATATTTTATATATCAAATTTTTAATCAAGAATTTTTACAATGTAATGTGCAAATAATGCGATGGGATCGAATTTCTTGATACTCTATGAATAATTACTCCCTTTTCCTTTATTTTTTGAACACAGCAAATCAGCATTAATAATACCAAAATATAACTTCGTTTGCTCACAATCCGCTAACAAGCCAACAAGATATATTCTACATATTTCTTTCATCATCTAACAAGTGCAATCCAAGCTCAGAACTTAAAAGGGCGTAAAGTTATTAGTAGCTACTAGTGATTTAATAAGGCAACGCCTCAGACGGGTTACTCATCCTAACTTACTCATCTTAACAAACGTGGCCGTGGGTGCCATAACAGAAGTCAAGTAAGGGTCACCTCACACGGAGACGCGGCGATGTATGTGTTATGGACCGAGTAATTAATACGGCATTATTCATAATGCCAAGAACATTTAAAATGCCCAATATGAGTAGGCAAAAACTATTGAAATAATTAAATTGACCGGGCTTTCTGAATAATGCCCATCACTTATTTGGGCGGGTAACAAAAAGATGTTTTTATTAATTATTTTAATTTTGACGTTGATTTTAATATAGAATAGGTAAGTAGGTACGATTACTATTTAAGTAATAAAGTCGACGGAGCCTTTTTGTCTACAGGGTCTAAAATAATCTGTGTCGGGGTGCTCTAAGCTCCCGAGCTCGCTTCGCTCGCTCTTGGACTAATTCATTGACCAAAATTATCAAATAGCCCAACGGTTACATAGCCATACCTTCATAACTAGCTGTCCCACGCGGCTTCGCACCTGCCAACTGGCTGCCTACCTACCCTACATACATGATGTTGCGTAACTTAAACCGTTTACGCAGCGCACGCAACGAAAGCTCTCAAAAAGGAATATTTTTCCAGTTTTTGCAACATTTTTCATTTATGCTCCGCTCCTATTGGTCGTAGCGCTATGTTATATAGTTTTATAACCTTCCTCGATAAATGAACTATCCAACACAAAAATATTTTTTCAATTCCAACCAGGAGTTCCAGAGATTAGCGCATTCAAACAAACAAACTCTTCAGCTTTATAATATTATAGTATACTGAAGATCAGAAATTGTGACAAATATAGAAGTTTAAATCAGTATTCATTACATTGCTCGATTTGACTTGACTTGATTTATATTGACTGGGCTTTATACATAGTGCACTGATTAATCATTTGGTCCATGACATATCATGGACTTTTTAAAATTGCGACCAGTACAATCAATCAGCCGAGCCTTCTAAACTATTCTAGGGTCGGTTTCCAGTCTAACCGGAGTTAGCTGAGTACCAGTATTTTACATGAGGCGACTGTAGATGTAAAATAAAACTTCGGTGAAAAAAGTCGGTGTCTTTGGTAGGTAGGTACCAATTGTTTTCCTTATGGACACCGACTTCGAAAAACAAAGTTATTTTTCACTTTGTAGTGTTTTAGTTGGAAGTCGGTAGATTTTTTTTGTAAATAGTTTTTTATTTTACACTTTTTAGTTATACCTATTAAGCAACTTGCCTTTAGTAAGGTAAGTACTTATAATGCCAGAATAGATTACCCGAATACCATGAACATAGGCGGCAAAACGAGAGTGTACCAAGGTGAACTGTACACATCTGCATACCTCTTATAGTGTACTGCCGTGATGTTATGTTATGAAATGGTGTAAACAATAAACGGACATGCGATTGCAGCAATCCCGAGAGATTTGCCGTTATTTATTGAAGAGTTCTGTTGTATATCTCCGAAGTTCTTCATCAGATCTTCACCAAATTAAAATGATAGATAGATAAATCTTTTATTTAGTGCACACAAAAGACACAGCACAACACACAAAATCTTAATTAAATTATTACAATTTTCGTGTATGTTAAAAAACATGGTGCCAACATAAAAAGGAAACCATACAATCAAAGATTACTATTATTATATACTGGTTGACAATCAAAACACAGTGCGGTGTGCGTCTCAAGGTTGCACCAAATGAGAGTCCAGCTCAGCACATGTCAGGCAAATATACCTGACGCTGATATTATGCTGGATCCCTGCAGTGACATATGGTCGCCAAGCAGACGTGATATGTTGGTGTTGTTACAGTGTTATGCGTAGAGTAATTCACGTAAGTATACCCGCAACTTTAATTTATTAGTTACAATAATAAAAACATTGTTATTTTTTTGCAATGGAAAAAGATCCAGTCCTTAGACGTGTTGAATGTGTTATAAATTCGTTTTAATTACTTGGTTGGGTATTTATAAATGGACCCAATTTCGGAACATACTCTAAACAAAAAAATAATTATCAAAATCGGTCCACAATTGACGGAGATATCGGTGAACACACACAAAAAAATATAAAAAATGCATACAAGAAGTCGAACATTGAACCTCCTCCTTTTTTTTTAAAGTCGGTTAAATATATAAGACGACGCGACGACGAAAGTCGCCAACGACCTTGAGTGAAACAATCGCGCACTTGTTTCACAACCGCGCGACCCAAAATTCAGTTGTTTTGTACTTTCCTTTTTATTCTATGACTTAAAAAAAAACCTTAGATCCAATGTATGTAATTAATTTGTCTACAAAAAAATGGTAAAATTTGTTAAAATACGCCCGGCGGTTTTATGTGGTTTTAGTCCGATTTTTGTGAGAATACAAATAAAACTCAAAATGTTCATAGGTCATTATTGAGAAAATTGTTGTGACATATATGTTTTACAAAAAATTACGACTTGTCGTTTAGACGTGATTCTCATTCAAACAAATCAGCTACTGAGGGGTATGTGCGCCTTAAATGGATTACTGTACTTTCCGATGCACGGATGAATGTCGGTATGAGCATGAATGGTCACCCAACCATGGACCGTCCTAGGCAAGTGTTGCTTAACTTTGTAGATCGAACCGTGCGGCTATTGACAATAGGTATAGAATGGATCTATATTATCTTCACAAAAAGGTCAACATTTTCGTGAGGGATTTCGAAGTTAAAATTTTGCAGGGTGTATTCAAATTATTTCACTGAAAAGCGTAAAGATTATTTTATTACTTTTTACTTTATTAAATTTATTCTATACTAGTTTCTGCCAGCGGCTTCGCCCGCGTGAAACGCGTTTTATTATACCCAAGGCGTGGGGTCTCATCGCTAATAAAGAAACTGTCCCGACGTACTGTACTGATTATTTGATTTATTTATCGATATCGATTGATTATTAGATGGTGATCTATCTATCGCCGTGGAACGGAACCGAAAGCGATCGATTTACAAAAAATAATTGGTATAAACAGATGAAAAACGCTAGTTACGTGGCACGGTTTCTTTGTATGCGATGAGGCATCTGTATGCTGGTATTATATTATCTGTGCCCAAGGTGACTATAACCTATCTCCGTGCCAAGCTTCAGCCGTTCTGGTGTAATTGAGTATCAAACAAACATCCATACATCCAAACTTTCGCATTTATTAGTAAGAAGTAAGATGGCCGATAAAAAGTGCGCGCAACGTCGCGTTTTAGAATGGGCTGACCCTAAGATACAGAACTTCGGACAATCGTCCTGATCTCTTATTGAAATGACCTTTCTTTGTAGTGCGCAGCAATAAAATAATAAAGGATATGTGTATGAATTGTGTGGAAACCAATAATTTTTCAATTCTAAACACATTAATTTATTACAGGCTTTTGTGTCTCAATCAGCTCAGTATTTCATTCACAGATGCTCTTTTGTTAGGTTGTTATTTATGCCCTGAATATCCTCTGTCCAGGGAAGGGTCATAGAAGGTTTTTTATCTACTCCGGTTTCGTTATATTCGAGTTATAAAATTGACAGCGGTTTCATTATGATACCCATAACGACATCGGGTTGCATTATGTGAATCGTCATAAATTCTTAAACACAAGCAAAGACATTCTGAACATACAGCCAGGTACCTATAATATTACTTCGAAATCGAGACAATGTAAATGATGTTTTTAAAAATGGAACAAGTTTAGAACAAAAGTATCGTATACTATTTGGCTGTTGCGGCTACAAGATCTTTGCCTTATACCTAATAATGACCAAATAAAAAATAAAATAAAAATGGACGCGGGAAAATAATTCTGAGTGAAATTTTGTTTAAAATTTTATTAAAAATGTCTTCAACATCAAGTGATATTGAAAATACACCACCAGATATAACAAATAGAGCAGTTGCGGCTCCAAATTATTTACTACCAGAAAAATCAAGACATGTATATGAGAAATGAAATACTTAAACACACTTCCTGAAATACTTATTTGTCTATATCTGTGTTTTATTCCTTCCTTCGTAGATAAAATCTTGTATGCAACTGTACGTTATTGGTCTTTTAATAACTCGTGCCCACCTATTTCGGTACGCGCTACGCTTGTACCGAAAAATGGCACTCGTATTAAAAGACCGTCCATAACGTAACAGTTGCATAAATAGCTGTTTTTATATTGTCACTAACCAAAAACCACACACTGACCCCACGAGGCACTCACCTTTAGAGATTATCTCTCCTTTCTTTATAGGGAACTCTTCAGAGATAACTACTTCTTCTAATGTATGCCAAATAAACGGCTTTTTTTTTTCTTGATTTTTATTGTGGCTTGCGCTTGACCACTATCTCACCTGATGGTAAGTGATGATGTGGTCGAAGGTGTAGCACGCTTGCCTAGAAGTAACCTATTCACTCTTGACTTAAAGACCCTTTAAAGGATTTTCATTATTTCTTTTTTTATATCTTGCCGAGAACAGTCCCCTGCCGAAAATCTTACGATCTGCCTCTTGCTATCGTGAGTTGAGTACGCAGGATATAGTCGCACATGATTTATATCTGATACACTCTCCCTATCACAAATTCAAACCCGTTATTTCCCTCTTATTCTAGCATACACTGTTTGTGTGTCAGTTGACAGTTAAATTCATTCTCCGGGACTTCTAATAGTTTCATTGCCTCGGCGCTTTTCTGGTGGGTGCCACTGTTGATTCTGGCTTTCAGGAGTTGCAATGGTTTGGGAATAGTGCGGTAGGATACACTGTCTGTAGGTACACTTTTATTTAGTAATATGACTATAATTTACCTGTGGCAGTTCTTCCCTGACACCAGTGTCGGGATCCTTTCCATGTTGCGCCGCGTTTCACATGTCTGTATTCCGACAAGTACCTGGAATAAACGTTATATTTTAAAACAAAATTAGAAACACTTGCACCCCCATTGCATAAAACAATCAATGGCAATGCCTTTCATTCAAATAAATAAATTATTAGGGATTAATCGGCGACTATAGTTGGTAAAGCCGACTATCCGGCCACTTTCGTGGTCGGCGACTATTTAGCAAAGAGCGCCAACTATCCGCACACTATTCGGCTTCTTACTTTGTATTTACTTTTCTTTCTTTTGGTTTAACTTTTCTCATCAAGCAAGTGTTTCCAACATTAACCAAACACGCTCGCAGGCAGCGCACTGTGTTGGCGGTTCATAGTAAGACACGGAAAAAAATAAAACTTTTTACAAAAAATACAACCGACTTCCATAGAAAAACAAAAAAGTGTAAAATAACTTCAATTTCGGAAGTCGGTGTTCTTGTTTTATTTTCTTCGTTTTTTGACACCAATATAAATGGGACCACATGACAAACACCAGCTTTCAAATAAAAAAAGAATCATCAAAATCGGTTCACCCAGTAACAAGTTCTGAGGTAACACACACAAAAAAAAAAAAAAAAACAGTCGAATTGAGAACCTCCTCCTTTTTTTGAAGTCGGTTAAAAATATAATGTGAATTTACTACCTATCATCAGTATTGTATAGAAAATATATGTATTTAATAGAATAACTATAATTTACTATGCACTAGCTGTTTCTCGCTGCTGTAATCGCGTTAAACTGGATAAAAATTAAAAAGTAGTCAATTTCGGGTTCTAAACTATTAAGTTTCGTTCCTTTTTTGTTATTTTGTTGCAACACTGTGTCAGCTAGCTGTCATCGATTTGACAGCTTTTGGATTGAGTTGACTTTGACACTTACTTGAAAATATGTGATTGACATGGCTAGACGTAATTAATACAGTAGTTTTGCTTTGATTTTGTTGTAATCGCCAGTTAATCAACCCATCTTGCCATCCACGAGTGATATTGTGAGTCGTCCGTGTATTTTTTTTTGTGTATATTTCGCGCGCAGCGAGGTATTTTTGTCGGAAACGTGTCTAGATGTCTAGCTGGAATCCCGAAACAGACCACGTCGGTTATCCCAAATTTATTATATATATTTTATCCCTATAACCCCCGACCTGGCACGGGATTGAACGAGACCAGACGACCACCGCGGGAATCAATGTGAGTAATAGTTGTAAGTTAGGAACAAACCCCTAGTTTACCCCTGCTGCGTATCGCAGTTTCGCGAGTATAGACCATGTAGGATCAAAGAGTAGCAGCGTTGCTCATGGGCCCCAGCGTTGCCTCTTGGCTGTGATCCGCAGGCCTGTATTAAACATCTACTTTCAACTTTAAAATATTTATTTTGTCCGCCCTCGGCGCGGCGCTTGCATCTTGCGAGCGAATCAGCTGTTATCTAAGCGTCACGGCAAATTGGCGAATACCCCCGGAACCGTGATCGGCTAGTCGGCACACCTCTTTAAATTATACATTAGATTTTGAATTTCCTTTTCAAAATCCTTCGTGATGGAAAGTGACAGTTAATTTACTATCTACAATACCTACATTTGCTTCATTATGTTTGAAAAATTTGTCTGCTCGACAAAACTAACTAGAATGCAATGAACTGTCAAAATAAAAGACGAGAGTGTTACGCAATTACCCCGCTCTAAAGTCTATGATTAATCCGTCATTTAACAACTGCCAATATTGTCCTGCCAATACCATTAAGAACTTTCAAACAAGAAACCTTATTGTCACAAAGGCAGTCCGCCCTTTGGACAAAGGAAGACAATTGAGTATGTTAAGATTAAATAAAAAATAGGCCTTATTATTATATTATTACCTTTATTGCTCCATTTATATAATAATTACTAATTAGTTATTCAAAAACGTCGAAAATGACTTAGCATCAGTTATTATGTATTGGAATTATCAAATTAAACCCGGCTACATAATTTGACTAAACATCAATTATATGGAACCAATTTAAGTTGGAAACTTTTGGTAGAACCTCTAATGCCACAGTCTAATTTTAAACAGTCTGCCAAAGCAACCTAACAGAATTTACATACCTACCTATTTTTTACACTGTGGTAGAACGTACATGACCAAAAAAGCACAAAATCAATTTACCAAGTCAACTCTATTAACCCAGCTAGCCCACATAGTCTAGTAAAAATATCGTTTATTTTTTACGTGTAAGGAATAAAAATATTGTCCAATGGTGTAAGCGTTTTCTGAACGAAAATATTGACGAGGGTCGGTCGGTGGCAGCGCTCGACCACAGCTTATTATCAAGCTTGCTAAATTACGACCAACGGGGAACTAGCATTTAATGGGCTGTGTCACTTCCTTTTAACTTGCCTATACATCTTTGTTATGGTTCTCAATCAATAAAATTGCTTTTATAGGTAAAATTAGGGCAACATTTCGAATTACCGACGAAAAGATGTCGTTCGTGGTAGAGATCACTTCGCAAAATGACTCGCTGGGTTTTCCCTTGTAGGGTGCATATCGGCAGCCCTTTTGCTAACAAACAATTTGTTCTGCCAGTTATATTACGATGAGGTAAACAGGGTCAACAAACGCAGACAAAATGTCGCACACGGATTGAATCATTTTCGTGTCGCCCGCAACGGCAAACATCACGAATTCTCATACACACTTATCATAAATATTCAGCGGTCTCCTTCCATTTAGGGCCAGGCCAGACCTTACATTTTCGCAAACACCTACAACAAAAATTCAGCTCAAGAAATCACAGGAGAGCGTTAACGCAAAACTTACGGGTATTGCATTAAACGTAATTACAGCCAAGCTAAGTAAAATATATGCTATTAAAGGCTGCACATAAGCAAGTCTGTGTAATTAAGTAAGCCGAACCGGGTATATGGAACATTATTCGCAGGTTTAAGCTAGTACCGTGAACCGATCCAATTTAAGGCTATACGCGTTCAACAGTAATGTAATTATGAGAATAGGATCAGGCGCGCTGCGCACTATTTACTGGTTAAGCTGCTATGTAGAAGTATATAATTGAGTCTTGAGCTTGTTCATTATCTTTCTAGACTTTAATCACTGTTAAAGCTAAATTCGATACTTCGAGGCTTATATTTTTGTTTTTTTTTTATATGTAAGTCGAAATGTAGTTGAATTGACCGTTTTGTGACTATTGAGATTCAATGGTAATTGCAACCAATACCAGACGCAATGTAGATGTTGGGTAGCGGATAAAGGCGAATGGCAGGCTTGTATGGGAATTTCGTACCGCTAATAAAATTTCGTGTTTTGGGATATTTTTTGTTTTAATTGGTAGTTAATATCATAGATAATACCTTTTAAAATTCTTATATTTTTAGAACTTGGGACGTAAAAGTTATAACCAGATTTATTTTTTAAGGTTAAGTATTTGTGTACCAATGTAGTAAATTGTTACATATAGGTAAATATTACATAATTGTTACATAATGTGTAAAGTAAATGTTCTAAATTGTTTGTTGCTATCTTTGTAGTGTTTTACTTATCATTAAGTAGGTAGATTGAGATGAGGATCGTACCTACTCAGTGCATTAGGAGATACATACCTATGTCCAGCAGCGGACTGCAACAGTTTGATAATGATGAGTTTGATTATATTTAATGTTATTTCTATTTCTAAATAATTAATTATCATTTCAATATTTGTGTTATTTTACATAAGGCAACTTCTATAAACATAACTGCGTTTAGTTTACGATTTTATTACGTTTATTTATTAAAATCTTTTTATTGTTATTATTAATTAATCCGAAGTTCTAAAAATAGTAAACTTACATGAAAATAAATGGTTTGGTTGCCTTAATAAGTGGTACAAATTCTATAACCGAACAACAAAAAAAGTATGCGGTACAAAATCTGCCGTTCACCTTTGAAAGGGAGTTACTGCGGCTTTGGCACAAGCAACAGAAGGAACACGGGTGGGTTTAAGTCAGTAAAAGTCTGACACACCCTTCCGCTTCACCCAGAGCGGTAGAAGTCATTAAACGATATCCCAAGATAAAAAACACAGTCATCACAGGCGCACTAAAATGACATAAGTATGTGTCTGAGGCTGTAATTACACCGGTACCTTTCAAAATCGGAACACACCAACGCGGGTTAACACCAGAAGTAAAAAGTATGCTCCAAAGTTGACCTCATCATCGCTTACCGAAGAGAAAGAAGTCAAACTCGAGCTTATCACTACTTCCCCGAACAATTTTATTCTTCCAGAAGTTTCTTGTAACATTATCTCACCTGGACACGGGTTCTCGTAACAAGGTGATGTAGAAGTACCGTCGATGTACTGCCGATCCCTCATGCCTGTCCAGCTCACCACCCACACACGCAGTCAGCTCTGTGAAGTCAGCATGGAGACCACATCTGAGAAAAACGAGAAAGCGTACTTAGAATGGTGTTTGTAAATTCTAATGATTACAGCTATATTATGGTGAAACACAAATTCATAGACATTTAGATTAGCAAAAGGGAAAACTGTATGGAAATTATATCGCACACAATATTGATGTAAGAAAAAGTCCGTATTATTTTTAAGTCTATTCAATATAAAATCCCTATAAGATCTTTCTACTTTTCAGGAACTAGGTAAGTACTAAGTACACGATTCTTCAAAAACCTCTGCACATAAAATTATAAAGAGTACTTTGTTAAAAGTTGCAACGCGATCCTCAGAGAACGCTGAAGTTTTTACTGAAGATGCAACATAGTTCAGTAACAACTTCATCGTCTCAAAGTTACCTTAAAAGGTCGCAGCATTTCAGCAAAGTGGAGATCAAAGGGTCGATTTTAAAAGTACAGTAAAATGGACGCAAATATTTCACTTTGGCTGAATAAATGGTGAGGGAGACAGAACACAATGTTCGCTGAAGAGCTGCGTGAAGCGAAGCATGAATTCAGAGATAGGTCGCGACGATAGCCGATAACCGCGGAATTGAATCCCTAGCTTTCCAATGATTTCTCACGCTCCAACCTTGTTAACCTTGTATGCATAATCCTGTAGCGTTCATATTCTATTGAATAGAATAACCTGTTATGCATCGGAGCATACATTATTTTGATTAACAACAATACCGCAGCGATGTTGGCACGCTGGCGGCTGAACGCTGGCGTTTCGCTTGATAATATTGGATAATCCGTATTAGTCCGACATCAAACGATCTCCGTGCATGCAGATCATGGTACAGATAGCGCTGATACATTGTTATGTAACGCCACGTAAAAGCTGAACCCGTTTAATGAAAACAACAAGGATAAAAATCCGATTTGCATGTGTTTAGCGCAATCCATAAAAGGAAGAGGTTTACCTTCAGACGGCTTGGCGGCGAAGCGAGGGTTTATAGCAAACGTGCGTTTAATCAAGATACAGAGCCGTGGCTGTGGCTGGCAAGCGGCCACGCTACACCTTGTCGATACAACTCTGTTTATTACTCGCGGTTTATTATACACTGTCATTCTAATTTCACGGCTCTTTATGCAGTAATTCGTTGTAAATTACCTAGGAATTAATTGCCAATAACAACTGCCATACAAGTTGCAGTAAGGGACCAAGATCAAGAAGTAATTTATATCATTATATAGTCATGATTAAGGTGCAAATTGGCTTTTCATGAATATGTTCATTGCAACGTGACGATTTATGCAAACACGTAGGAAACGATTACGATGGTCTGTCAAGCCACTAATGTTTACCTACACATGCCTTTGAAATGTTTTTCATCATTCTGGCATTAAGCCACATTTTCTCGTTTCTGCGGTCATTACCGTGAAGATTTTGAAATAAAAATAAATAACCATTAATATATTAATCTTCATCAATATAAACGTTGTAAAGTGTGCGTTTTATCTATATCGCGGTGGAGAGAAACGAAGTGATCGTTTATCGTAATAAATGCGCGACACATTTATCGCGAGACGCGATCTTCTTTTTTTTATTATAAAAGGAAAATAAAACAATCATTTCATTCAATCGTGTTACGGGAATGAGGAAATTGTTTAGCGTAGCAAAAGCTCTGTCTCGTACAAATATGACGCGCTATCAGCGTCTCTGAGCGCATTGGAGCGCCACGCTGACAAATGTTAGTGCCCATTAGCTAGTAGTTCAGGCAAAGTGTGACGATAACGGCTCCCGTAGGATATTCGAGCGCGGATTGGCAATACGCCACTTCCCTGTGAACATGCACGCGAGCGAGCGAGCTCACACTCACACCGCGGTTCATTCACCGACTGAATGCCAACAACACACCGCTGTCCGCTCGCTCTTCTCGCTCCACTCGGCACAGGCACTCACCCCGGCGCTGAATTAGCTAACGCTTAACAACAATACTGCCAACCTTCCCAAATATATTACAGCCGTTACACATTATCTCGTTGCCGATCTAAATTCCGGACACAAAAATGTTACGTTCGGAACGTATCTCGTTTCTAATAACAATATCGTGTTTGCTGCGGGCAGACTAAACAATGCTTTTTATGATCATCCCAATCATCATTAAATGTGCCCCGCTTTAACGTAAATCAAAGAAGTGTGGTCATTATTTATTGAACAAAAACGTGATGGCAGTACTGATCGATCGATACGACCAACGTCAGTCGACCACCTAAACATAGCTTGCATTCGTTTTTAAAGAGGTTCAGCGACGGTCGCAGTCTTCTTTTAAATATTCACACCAGAGACTGGCATTCACTATGACGTCACCAGGCTATTTAGGCTAGTGTCAGGCATGCATAATTTAAACATTATATAGATAGACAGCTATTTTTTGATATTTTGGGACAATATCGTTGAAAAGTGTTGAGAATATTAAAATAATAATCATTCACGTAGTGCGACAGGACGTATTCATTCGGAAAAGCGGATTCGGATGATTAGCATTAAAACATACAAAACTAGTATGGAAACTTCAAATGCGCAGTTTCGCTAGAGTAGTTACTGAATTTTTAGTACTTGCTTTACTATTCTTGCAGTCTGGTTTATCGCTGTAATGAAAAGTGCCAGAAATCTACCACAATTTCTACCATATGTATGACCATAAGATAAAACGAAGAATAAAAGCGTTCACTGAGACGGAGAACCAAACATTTCTCATCTATCACGTCTTCGTTGAAATCCAAAAATAATTTATGTCGTGGTCATTTCATAATTACGGTTGAAAATGTAAGTTCCAAAGCGCAGTCGGGTCTTTCAGTCGCGAGTCGCGACAAAGACTAATGAGATTTGCTTCCTATGAAAGACAAAGCTGGTAAAAAGCAACGCGGTCTCAGTCCCTGTGCAAGCCAACAAAAGCTATATTGCAACTTCGCTAGTTATACCATTTTTCCACGCGTGTTGGATTGCGAAACCAACAAACTTTGTTTTCAATTTTCTTCTTTCGTACACAGAACCAGCCAGTTAAACCGATCCTATCCGAGCACAGTTGTTGGGCAAATAAAACATTTTTGCTTTGTGTTCAATTCTGAAAAGGATACACTACTATACTTATCAAAATAGAGAACTTCTTTAGACATATGACACTATATTTTCAAGTGGATTAAGCCGTTTGTCAACGTTTAGGAAACAAAGCGAGTTTCCTTGTCGAAGAAAACTCAGAAGTTGGTGATGTCGACAGCTGCGCTAGACAAACATTCAGAAAAAGAATAATGGAGGATCTTATATTAAAAGTGTGTTATATACATAAGGAAGTGTCGCCCGACGTCTGTAACGATCTATTGTGTCGGAACAGGCGACGACGGCTGAATGGATATGTTATACGTATCTCCATCATAATTTGCTGGAACTCATATTATAATATCTTATATCAGACCCATTGTCCGGTAAAGAACGACGTGGATCACACATTGGTACAGGAACAGACAAAGCGCGAATGTATGTATCTGTGAAAAGCTTTTGATCGCCTCTCTACCCCTGAAAAATTTGTTTTATTTAGAAATGACACAGCTCATATGAAATCAAAAACAACAAAGACACGTCTAACGCAAGCCTACATCTAGCGTAAAGGTAGTTACCGGCTTTATATTTAAGGCAAACATAATCTGCTAATCCCTAAAAGCGGATCCCAGAGGCGAAACGAACCACTACCAAAAATACTCGCAGTTCCAATGTTACAAATAAACTCATTCCGTCCCACGACGCGATGATTGATTTATTTACCCTCATTTGTTTACTCACGAATGCTTTCCTACCATTCATGCTTGTAAATGACTTTTTGAATAGTATGTACACTCGGATACACTCAAATATCACTAATGTCATACTTAAACGTGAATCCGTAGTAAGAGGTAAAGACTAATTTGATGGCCAGAAAGGATTTCGTCGACCCTCAGTCGTATTAACGCGGTTTCGACATGAGAAGGAAATTACATCTCTTTTTATTTCGAGCCGTCGCGTCGCTCCCTCTAATGAAAACCTTCATTGCGGTAATCCTCACATCTAGGGGATTACTCAGTGTAAGTCGCTAATTGCGTCTTTTGATATATAAGAAAGGAGGGTAGTTTATGTTGCGAATGGGTTATTTCTGGACGAAATTGTGAAATAAAAGGAAAAGCCAAAACTAATCTAAGAAAGAGTCGCCGTGAATTATATTTTAAGAGCGACGCTATGAATTTCTTGCGACTGGAATTTCGCATTAGAGCATTATGGAAAGACGTTATATTGCACGTGACTGTACTAAATTAAGTAGTGATATATTAGGTGTGGTACACACGAGTGGCCCATAACTTATTTCAAAGTTCATCTGGGCATGAAATATATTAGGTGTTGTAATATTTCTGTTCGCGCAATTTGTTAGTCATCTGAGTTACGGTTTAGTAAGCGATGAAAGAGCAATCTGTCGATACATATGCGCTATTAGTAAGTCTTGAAAACAGTTAAATGCGTCACACACAAGTGTATAATTGGATGACAATGATAATTATCATATATCTACTGAACTTGACACTGTCATAATTAAATAACAATGAACTGATAAAAACATGAATGACAATGAAAAAGAAATAAACAGGAAAACGTCAGTAACTGTTGTAACATCGAAGGTCGACATTACAATGATACTAAAGGGATATTATTTACACAGAGACGCGGCTTTCTTCGAGCGCCGATAAGAGGCATCAGTCGGAAACGCTGCGGCATTATCCGGATTATCCGCACAATTCGGCCGACAGGACCACGCTAACCCCTTTGTCGAATACAGCCCAACAAACAACCATCAAATAGCATTGCGACGTGACGAAAATAAAACAACACCCGTTACCACCGACTACGAAACAACGACTCTACCGAAACAATTAAACTTTATGTTTATTGTACCATCGGATTCGTAATTTGACCACAATGTCGTAAAAATTACAGGAAAAGTGTGCGTACATAAAATTTACATCAGCTAAACAGTTACTACAAGCCGATAACCGCTATAAAATTTACGACGCACAAAAATAGCTAACTGTGTAGTGCGTGGCGAATTAGCGTTTAGTGCTGTGCGTTCAAACATGTCTGCGGCTGCAGGCTCGCGTTAACGAGCTTTGTAAACAAGTCTGGCGCTTAAAACTAGCCAAAAATCTGTTGTTTGGAGAGTTACGTACGTTACGCGTAACGCATACCTGTCGATGGAGGACGACAGAAATAACCAGCCGAGCGTCCACAGAGTATTTCTGGACCACGCCTCCTCGTCTCGTCACCAGTTCGAACGAATGATGGATTTAATTTTAAGCCACCCCGATGGAAATTCGGCCTTCACTTTTGCCGGCGGAATTGGTATAATTACATTTTGAGCACGCGGATGCGTCGCGCGTTGTTCGGTTTTAATATAGCGCTACGACTAAAGTTTAGAAACATACGAGTATTCGACTGTTACAATAACCAAATGTTCACCGAGGGATGCATAATTTTAAACTTTACTTTCAAAGCAATAACTGTAAGTTGTTAAACCGAATATCCTTTTGTGGTAATATATTGCTGGTTTCACCATAGTCTAGTCATACTCAGTCTGTTATGTATGGCGCGACTAGAACGAAACGTATATTTCATCGTGCTCTATATAAAGCTGACACCGTTCAAACAGCACGCTATTAACCGATCATTAGAAGCGGCGATTAAATCTTTCATAGACAATACGTCGCGTATCATTGGAGCGATGTTTCAGTGTGGTCGGCTCGTTACGTTAATTTTCACGACTCAATTACATTCGTGTGTTCGAGAGCTCGCTTTGATACTCGTACGTACTGCGTCCCCGGCAGACTGTTAATTAATACCTTCTAATCAGCACTGTTCAATGGAAAGCGCCGAAGAGGCCATTGATTCAAAATTAGTCAGAGAAGCTCTGAAATTACATTCAAATTCAGCTTTTACCGCACTGTAATTTTCCATTTCTATAGGTACTGCTTTAATTTCAGTATTACCGTTCACTTTATCAGCTATTATACAATTAGCGTGTGCATGTAGTTACTAACTCAATAGCTTCGCGTGACATCTGTTGTCTTCAACACAATGGTGATTTTAGTGATTTAACAACAAAGGTCTCGTTTCCACGTAATGATTTCATTTACACGTGCCATATAAAGGTATAAATATGAGCGATAGTAAAATTAAATGTATTTATTGTGATGACGGGCGCTCACGCGACGCTCTTCGACTAAAACATTAATATGCCGCTTAATTTTTATTAGTCGTAATAAACAATGTAATCATTGCCTACTAATTGCGTACAAGGCAGATGATATGTGTTAGGCATGTCAAAGATATAACACGGAGACGATAATTTGTGAAATGTGCTAAGTAAGCGTTTATATGCAGTCGAAGCGCGTAGTCGCAGTCACCGCTACCGAGAACCTCGGTATAAGTTTTTTTCGACATCCTCCAATCGACGTGTTAACTTGTCGAATGAAGGAGATGGGAAAAAAATGCAGAGTCGTGTTGCATGTGCGGGTTGAATTTTGATCGCATGGAACCGGGCGCGCGACAGCGGGCGGTGCCCAACATAAAGCGTTACGGACTGCATTCGCAATGTGTTCCCAGAAACCACACGCCTAGGCATCACTGCCGCGCATAATAGATAAACCGGCGAAATTATACTAACAATCCCACCTGAGCCACTATACACCATTAATTAACTTAATAGCTCCATTGATTAAAGCTATTTGTTCCATAAGTCTACATTAATTTATTCATAGTGTTTACTCCTACCCATTAACTTTGTTTTACTCCCGAAGTTAATCTTGAAGGAACAGAAAATTATTTCTCGAAACAGAATCCCTTAGGGTTGTTTGTAAATTTTTAATTTTCTGCTTGTTGGGCAAGCATCAGGAACATCAGAAGCACTGTTTACAGTAAAAAAAAATCTTATTAAACAGCGAAATAAGGTTGTCACGATCAAGACCCCTTTTGTATTTTCGTCCGCGGTGTAAAAAGTTAAGGTCGAAAATGTTGAAAATGTGTTGAACATTTTTATGTTTTGGAAGTGGTTATAAATAGGTTCGATTGAGAGGTTAACATCAAAGAGGGGAGATGTAACCCTGCGTGTGCCGACAATAGGGTGCGCTCGCCGCGGGCGTGGTTCATTATTGAGACTCGAACGATCGTCTCCGGAATCTCTTTGTCTGTCCGTCACGCGCCAACCAATCTATAGTTGTTCTAATAGCATCAACAACTCGTCCACTGACATACATTCAAAGTTTATTTTCGAATCAGGATTTATTGTTTTGGCTTATTTTGATCAACTTAATTATGCAAGCTGAATTTAAGGATGCAATTTTTTTCGTGAACTACAATCTGTCTGCCCATCTAATGATAGATGTCCATATTTGCCATCCCAGACAAAGCGACTCATACCCCTGTAATTCTAGCAGCACACATACCCCTCAAACCAAAACACAGCTGCTTGGCAACGGAAATAGCATGGCTGTAGTACTCCCCCAGATTTGCCAACTATTTAGGTATGCCCCATCTCATTTAACGCATACTGACTATATGGCTGTTAGCTCAACCGTTTTCAGTAAACCGCCTCTTCGCCGTCAGCGTTCAAAAGCCTCATGAAACTATTAGTAGTCGCAACTATAAAGTTCCGAATACTTCCGAATGCCCCCGATCGATGAAGGGTTCAGTCTTGGTTGCCGAGTGACGGTAATTGCACGGTCTAGCGTGCTTGCGGTCACTAACTATTTAATATGAACACATCTGACAAGCATGACATACTATATGAGGGAAGTGAGAACAACGGTAACACGGACTTGCCAAAGAGGGCTAAATATTCGAGTAGTGGCCTAGAAAAAGAATATATCTACCCTACCCTCGATTGGATAGATTTTTTAGAACAGTAAAAATGCGAGCATAAGTAGATAGACGAGTGACGTCTGAGAAAAGTTGTGTAGGACTACTAGGAATCAGCGCTTTAGCTGAACAAGATCACAAGGAGACAATAGATTATAATGGTCTATTTAAGGTTACACTAGTCGATCATTCTTCCATACAAACGTAGTCTAGCGTTTACTCCACTGTATCACGATGTACAAAATAAATAAAAAAAACAATTTGTCTCATCATTATCTAAAAAATAAAATATTTGAAAGTTATGAGTGTCGAAAGTTCCATATTTCAACACTAATTTGAACGCATCTTTGGGCGGAAACAAATACCATAAGAAGATGAAAAATTTCAAAACGGCCTCCATGCAGTGATAGATAAGTAATTCAACAATGCAAATAATTTTATTTTGAAAAGATATATTTAGTAGTTTTTTCATAATATCTAGACTTCCAAAGGTCTGTTTATAAAATTTCGCGTCGCCTTAAATCATCATCCATTCCGAAACAAATTTGCAAAAGTGCTAACTCGTAAGCTAACTAGCTTCTTACTACTCATCACAGCATCTATCTCATTCGCACGTGTTGTCGGATGAGATGACATGCATTTTAACCTCGCACACAAAATAGTTCGTCCCGTCAACTAGTTGAACATTAATGTCCAAAAATCACACATGGTAGGTACCAGAAGAAAGCTTTTAGAATTTCGGCAGTAAAACGTTCAACAGATGGCAGAAGGTAAGGCTTCACTCCACGTATGTTATGTAACATCTCGCGGTGAGCCGTCAGATTAATTTAGGTAATGCCCACATGTATATGAGGCAGGCAAATCTATTAAATTTGCATGGATCGATGTAGGCTTAGCATTCGCTCCAGCCGCTCCGCTCGCTCCGCCCCCGGCCGTGCTGCCAGCACATGTGTCATTACAGGCCGGTGTTCGCCGGAAGCGGCACGCGTGACGTCTGGATGTACCTTAAGACGTGACCCGTGACGCTAATGTGGAATCGAAAGCTTTCTGCTGTCCCACACAATACACGCAGTCTGTCACCAATAGCCAGTAGGTGGGCAGCCATTTCAATATATTCAAACAACTTGTACATCCATATATGCAAATATGGATGATAAAGAATTTATGGCTGTATTGTACAACTATACGTAAAAGTCAAATGTTAACGACAAAGTGTTTAGTTCTGTTGTCAATAAAGAAATTTTCCCACCGCAAAATGCAATCAATTACAAAACTGTTACAACACCGCAAGATAGAGTGCATTATGACTTTTGGGGCCCCAAGAACTTAACGTAATTAAGATATTAATATAAAACGTCGTTAAGTTCAGCGGAAAGCATAAATCTCACCGATGCATATGATTTTACGACAGCCAACAAGCTCCTATAATCACTGCACCCGAGTAACTAGCTGGGGACATAAATTTTAATATCATGAATATATTAACAACACAAGATTCATATTTAGTACGCAGCAGTCTTAATGTGTATTATGAATCTATTTTTATGAGTGTATTGATATGGGATTAGCATCTACATTCTTTCCCACCGAAACGGTTGACATACTCGTACATCTCACCAATGCATTTAATCCAATTAGTAAACTATCTAATTGAAATACGATGCAATCTCATATGAATCTGTCCTTAAACATCTGATTGTGTAATCAGCTGTCATCAGCTGCGGCCGGCTGGACCGGACCAATTAGTTACTGTTTACCAAAGCGTAGTTTATTCGAGGCACATCGTTCAGTGGGCGTACAATCATTGATACTTCCTGATTATAACAGTTAATAGTAAAGCACGACCATATCTTTGATATATCTGGTTTTTCAATAAGCCGTGGGAAAGCAATGTAGTTGCGCGCGCGTCGGTCGCAGATGCCTGCCGCGATCGCATCTGGTACACAGAAGAGCTTAATTTTTAACTAGGGACCAGTCCGACCTGTCATTATTTCACGTTTATCAATGGTAATGGGAAACGTAACGAAACCGTGAGTTCGACTGTGATTGCCTTTATGGCTTGTAAACACGACAGGTTTATGGAAAACACTGTTTTCCCTTGAACTTGCTGTTTGGGTTGCACACTCGTTAATTGCATTTTATGTGTTTCATTTAGTTAAGGTTTATTAAAGTACTGGCTTTTATTTCTAAAGTGTTGATTAACAGGTTCCAACTGTGCATGGGCTGATTTAAGTGCACATTAATATCTTCTCATTCATTAACTTTAGTACCCTGTGCAATTAAATATGTTGTGAAAACATTGTGGGTATTGATTGAATCTTGGAATTGCACAGCATATAAATTTCTTGCTTATTTATTGCTCGCACTGAGTAGGACATACTCAAGTTTAATAACTGATATATCAATATATATTTCCCATAAGGTACGCCTCCAGAAACACAAGCATTGTCTTCCCTAAAAAGGCATCGAGATACCTGATAAGTTTATATGTAATAGGAATCCATAAAGGAAGAAATGGTTATGTATAAAGCAATAAAGTGAATTGCCTTGCATCCTGTTTCCGAAATGTTTCCGAGCTTACGGCCCGGGGAAATTTGTATGCGAGTGATTGATCGCCACCACAGTGCAGGGTACAGCAGTAACTTAACATACCACATCACACGCACACCGATGCCAGAAGCGATAACTTGGCACACTCAACGGTAGATATACAGGAGCAATAATTGAGAACGCTACTCCTAAAAAAGTGGCATTCACATTATTGGTAGCATGTAGCATCTTATTCGTCAATGTCAATATTATCGAATATTTCTAAACAACTATGGTTTATACTTATTGAACTTTCAGTTTGTTAGGTAAACCATTTGTGTTTTGTGTTATAATTAAAACGACAAATATCCATAATTAAAACACTCTCAAATCAGTGAGGAGTTGTGGAGTTTACAATATTCTGAAAACTCTTGTTGCCTAAATATACATAATTATGGCTGAATGTGTGGCATTATAATAACACCTGACTTGCTGAGTTACTTTGGATACCGACTCTACCAACGAACATGCTATTGCCATACCTACATAATCGCACATTATAAAAGCATTTATTCATTATTGAACTAACATTGACAACAATTCATTTCAATCACGAAATACCAATACGTTTTCAACTTTACCTACTGTATCCATCTCTACTTGTTCAATATTATCATCGGGAATGAAATGGAACACAATGAACATACGAATTATTTCATTCAGTATAAGCTAGCATATTCAGTAATCAGTTATTGATAAGGGCTAATTAATCAACAGTTGATTGATTACCTCTTATCGTTTGTGTATTGAGTATGCCGCGCGTTTTGGTGGTATTAGCATTTTTATCGTGTTCCTAGACTCGTTAGAAGGGCGAGTCTGTCATATGTCGGTCATGTGCCTAGAATGAATAATGTCTCGATCAATATGGTGAGCTAGTTTTAATCGGTTATGCATAGTTGAGTACCTATTTCTTTTAATAGAAAGTGTGTCATATGTGCACTCAGGCTATGCTATTTAGCTATTTAGGTTATCACAAGAGACCGGAGCATAAGCATTTTCATGTTGCATATGCATTTGCATAGTTAGCCCCTTTTTACCGGATATTGCATAGTTTAACTAAAAACTAGTAAGAATGCATATTTTCGTGCATATTTATTAAAACTTAATGCACAAGTACAAAGGCGGACCTAATGCCTTTGGAATACCCTTACGAATTTTGAACAAATAGAGAAAAAGTAATATATAAAATATACTTAGACACATATATACATAAATACCAACAACATTTTGAGATAACAAATCCAACATATCAACTGTGTGAAGATTCTGCTAACTTCTTGCTAATGTGTTCGCGTGTGTCTACAATTTAAAAGGCAACCGGCTCGTTGCCATCCTGATGTTCTGAGGTAGCGCATTCCAAAGAGAAATCGCCTCTTCAATCCTTCTCTGTCCAGAAGGACGAGTGGATAGACACAGAGCGGTGAGAGGGACATTGTTGAAGACGCAGAATGGTCTTTTTTGCTCATAAAACTGTTATGAGCGATCAAAGACACAATCTTACTCTCACATTTTAATGTTTAAAATATTTAGTAGCCACCTTTAGAAACTTTTTGTCTGATTCTTATGGATTTATAAAATTAATGATAAAAATTCGTAATCGTAGCTACGTGGTTTTTAAAAGAAAATATTATATATAACTAGGTATTTCACTATTTAATGTTGCATATTTTTACAGTTTTCATGCACATTTAAAGCATTTTTCTTAAATATTTCGAGCTTTTTATGTTGCATATAATCCGGCCGCCAGTTATCGCTATACCTACTACATACAGGGATTTGAAGGCTATAAAAACCTGGTCCGATAGATTTGGTGTTGCAGTTAATCCCAATAAGTGTCAGGCGATAATCATTGGGAGTTCTCGAAGCATCGCTAAATTGGATAGTGCAACTATGCCACCTGTTTTCTTCGACAGTGCGATTGTTCCATTCAGCAATGATGTAAAGGACCTAGGCCTGCTCATCGATAATACCTTTAACTGGCGTACTCAAGTTGCTAGTGTGAGTCAGAGGGTCACTGGAACGCTGCGGGCTCTGTATCGTTTGAAAAATTTATTACCATCGAACACGAAGGCAATGCTTGTGCAGACCCTTATTTTTCCAATCATCGATTATGGTGACGTGTGCTACTATGACCTGAATGCAGATCTCCTCAACAAACTTGACCGCCTTTTAAATTACTGCATTCGATTCGTTTTCAATTTGCGTAAATATGATCATGTCTCTGCGCATCGATCGCTTCTAAAGTGGTTACCCATACGCCAACGCAGAGAGCAAAGGGCACTTACTACCTTGTTCTCATTTCTTGACTCTTCCAAATCCCCTAGTTATCTAGCCCCTCACTTTCAATACATTTGCGCCAACCACAATAAAAATTTACGGTCATCACATAACCGCCTTCTTCAATGTCCCACTCACTGCACTGACTTCATTCACTGTTCTTTCTTCGTTCAGTCTATTTCTCTGTGGAATGCGCTCCCCCAGGAAATCAGGATGGCAACCAGCCGATTAACCTTCAAAGTTAAAGTTCGCGAGCATATTCGTAAGAAGTTGGCAGTAGTTTCGTCACAGCGCTAATGTTTCTCAATTATTTATCTATTACTACTTATTGTTTATGTATATTTATGTATTTAGATTATTATTTGAGTATATATTGTATTTATAGTATAGGAATACGTTTTTAATACGTTTTATTTTCGATTTACTTAACTCAAAGTATTGCACCTACCACTATTTTATCTGCATCACCCAAAGGTCGACTGGTAGAAAATGCCTAAGGCATTAAGTCCGCCTCTGTACATTTGTGTGCATGAAGTATTAAATAAATAAATAAATAAAATACACGAATCCGAGTAATACAGTACTGCCAAATTAATGCAGTTCGAACATCAAGCAAGACTGATGAACACTTGTGTTGGCACTTGGCACAGATTCGATTTATATCCTTCCTGTTCCAGCCAACAGATTGATTGAAAACCAAATTATCTATCTTCTAACACATTCAGACTTTGATGAACGTATTCAGGATTCGAAGAAGCCAGATAGACTTGAAATCAGGTATGTACTATGGACCAAAGCTACATCTGATCACTTTGAAAATAAAATCCCGTGCACAAGATGACCACAGCTGCGTCCGCCCTTTTTGCGTCGACCATAGCCAAATGACTTGTTTGATTTTTTGCCGTCTTTTTTTAATTACAAAAACAAGGGGCTGACAGGTACTAGATAAACAGTCACCCGGTCTGCGATATATTGGTTTATGAGTATGTCGGCGTTAATTTAGCGGGCGGGCCCTGCAAGCTAAAATAGTACGGTAATAGATATAGCTTTGGCCGATTGTACATATTCGCTGTCAACGCTATCTCTTTCCGCGTTCAGTTTAAATTAATCAAGCGGAATGTTTCAATCTATAGAGTGGTCTTGAGCGGAGAGGCTCGAAGGCCCCCAGAGTGGCGCCTGACCCCGGGCTATATTTGTTGATGCCCGCCGATACGACAAAGCGACACCCTTCCCCAACATGCACAAGATTCACGCCCGATATCTTGATACAAGACTTTTTAAATTCGCTGAAAGTCTCGGTTTTTTACCTTTTCCGCTATGACGATGTTTTACACGTCGTTGTTTTACGTTGTATGGCTCACTCACACTACGCGGTTCAACATACATGTATATAAACATGTATGTTGAACCGCACTCTCAGACCAAGTATATTTTCCTAAGAATCACAGCGGGCCGTCGAATTAGGCGGACCATTAAATAAACGCGTGTTGGCGATGTTGATACATAACTGTAATAAAACAAAAAGCGCTTTATATATTGTAGCAGCAGCACTGGCGACCTGTACAATAGCTGGCCCACTTAAGTACGGTCCAGCGCTTTCATGGCGGAACGAATTTTCCGGACCTGTCGTAATAAGCATCCGCGAGCAAACAAAGACATTTTCCGTTTGAAGCAGCCGGAAACATTACACCCAAATTATGTGTATTTTAAGTCCCAGAAATTGTTAAAAATACTTAGGCACAGAGAAAATTATTATATATTCTTTCAAGCTGAAAACTCGAAATATCTTGGTTAGTTCTTAGTTCAAAAGTTACGTAACGAATTCATTTAAGATTTCATTCGTTAACTAACTTTTATTAAAAGCTAAATTAATAAAATCCTAAACGGATTTGTTCGTTAGTTAAAGTTCAGTTGGAAGGTTTAAATAAAATAGATGAATCATTTTGCGGACCATTTTCCTTCTGGGAAGAAACGCTGACGCGCTAAAAGATGCAATATGTGCACCCCAAGATACGGGTGATCAGGGTGGTAACATTAATGATACGTGCAAATTGGGGGCATTAGTTTGTGGCTGCGGGCTGCCGGGTGCCACAGGGTAGCTCGTTACCGACCATCTCTCCCGAGACCCTGCGGGTGTCCCCTATTTGTCAGACGACCGCTTCACGGTGAATTTTTTATGGACATAACTTATCTCTTCTGGGATTTTCCGGACGTTTGCCGTGTCAGCATAAACGAGGTGACATTTTTATCATCGTGGTCGACTGTACGTTCATAAGTGTGTACGTAGGTATTTGATACAAAGTCCTACTAAGGCAGTTATAAATAATTCTTAACAAAACCACAATGTAGAACGGAAGTTGAAGTGCTACATTAATGACGCGCCGCGGTAGGAAAATGCACAGCTGTCACTCTACGCTAGGCCTGCGCGTGCGCTCTGAAATTAAACACAATCCGACAAACTATTGCCCTAGAAAACAAACATGTCTGCGTCGATAGGAAAGCTCTACAGGGCCGTACTCTAAACGAAGTCCTGAAACGGAGCTTTATTTATATTTAGAACATGGAAAATATCCATGTGTCCGCTACGTTGTTAGCATTACCATCCCAATCTGTCAAGTCTCTTGCAAAACACACAAAAAACCGACACTATACTAAGATAAAGTACTCCAATGCTACGAATTTCGCAAACCTAATCTCTGGCTACACAAATTTCGACCGCCATCGCCATTTCGCGAAGCATTTAACTAACGACTTCATATTCACTATTCGCAGACAGCCCTATTTGTAAGGCCGCGTGTCGGCAGCATGTGCCGCCAGGCCCGGCGCCCGGACCAAAACAATTAGATCACCACCACCCGGTGTCTCTTAACACATCCCTCATATAAAACTTTCGTAGATAGTAGAACCATTCGAGCAAAACAACGATTCCGATTGACGTATACGATCCTTCGGCCCCTATGGACACATAAAGATAGACAATACCAATGAAATCAGATCGTAAACGACGCCATTAATGTTTCCACAAAGAATCGATTTAAAAAAGGTTTTCCATTATAGTTCAATCACGACATGAGAAATAGCTTTATTGGAAATCAACAGCGTAACCGATTAATTAGGCACTTGTTTCACTCACCCGAGCGTTATATTGAAATGGACAGATGGCAGATCCGGTACAGACGTCGGTGTAGGGAAGTGAGCAAATTAATTAACAGCAAACACGTCCCCAGCAAACATGCACGGAGCCAAGAATAACAACAACTTCAATACTATCACAGGAGACGAACAGACTGACCGAGGAATGGAAGTGTCTAACAAATAACAATACCGTTGCCTCGTGATTGTTCCAAGAAATCTAATTTGCGGTATAATTTGACCATAAATTTAAGTCATGTTAGCGTAAATCACCCATGGCACAGAAATAGACCACAACTAAATTAAAATGTACACTTTGTGACTTGTGAGTGACCAGAAAGACTGACTACTCACTTGCGGAATTCACTCAATTCAGTGGCCTTTAATTGTAACGGAAAAGCGACAAATAATACAGGAGAGAGAGACTGTAAATTAAGAGTTACAAGTTTATAGGTGGCGGCTAACTTGATAGCAAACTTGTTCTTCCTCTCGGAGAAACGACTTTATCCTCGGCTATCCTTTACAACAGAAAGCGCACTAACAACCGAAATTGTGAAGTTCTTCAGTATTAACGACCGTCCGTGCGCTTTGGGACGATACTGTATGACACCGGCCACTTCTAGTTACATGCAAACTTGCACAGAATACAGGCTCATAATTTCAAAGAATATTATTCAGTGCACTATTTGTATCTACAAAAAACATCGTCAAATGGTTTTAAACAACAACCAGGCGCTTTACAAAACTTTCTTCGCATTCAGTTCCGGATTTCTTCAGCGGCATAGTTGCGAGTAGAGCTAATTCAGTTCCTTTACAATCCACAAGAATGCTGTTTCGATGGACAGACACGCTTTGTTCAAGTGACGAATACATTAAGAGAAATTAAAACAATAAAGAACATAATTGGACGTTTGAATGATCTCCAGGCGGAATGTTTACGAGCTTTTAACAGTGTTATATTAAAATAGGACGTTCTATTAAACATTTTATTCGTCAATAAATGAAGTCGTCGTTATTTAAATATTAAATTTCCTGGCATGGTGGAGGCGATTTTAAGCTTGGCAGCGTACTTTTTTAAGATCTTTTTGAATGTGCCTTGAAAACTTTTAGGACCGAGAAAGTAGGCTTTGATTTCAATCAAAATGTTTAACCGTCATACTCCGTAATTTACCTTTCAGCTTCAAGTGTCATATTCCAGTAATAATAGA
Source organism: Orthosia cruda (assembly GCA_964057195.1). Lineage (NCBI taxonomy): Eukaryota > Metazoa > Arthropoda > Insecta > Lepidoptera > Noctuidae > Orthosia > Orthosia cruda. The sequence goes on from OZ059825.1 coordinate 22,725,927, forward strand.
CGTTATTTTTGCATAATAATATAATGCCGTCTCCATTGTGCAGTAAAGCGAAAGAGGACTTTAATGTCACCATAAAAGTAAAGTTGCCTATTTTCATGAATCACATTATCGTCCAGTCTACCCACACGTTCAAATTACATTTCACAAAGTTCAACTTACATTGTACTCGAACGCTATCTAAATGTGCTTTCAACATAATAAAAAGCTCAGTATTGAATTATCGAGTAACTTTATTTATGCGAAAATGTACACCAAAAATTTTTGTTCACTGCCTTTAATTACAAAAGCAATCTACTTGAATTTCAATTTCCAAGTTATTGTTAACGACAGAAACGTTCGTGCGACATGAGAGATAAATATACAACGAAACGTTTCGCAATTTATCGGGTAACAAATTAACTGATACGGAATTGCCGGAGGAGATGAATGTAAAACAAAAACGGTGAGGTTGACATGACAAATCGTCGAAATCGCGTGGCTAGTCTCCCGTTCCCGATAGACGGCCGCACTAGCGGGAGGGCAAATTGCACGGATCCTTATAGTTTGCAATTTATTCCAAACTCGGCAGGCTTGTAGATTTATATCGGCCGCAGATTGGCGGCGCGCCTCACGCGAGCTCTGTACTGAAAACAATTTCAGTGTCGGCCGCATGCGCTTTGTGACTCCCGATCCCAACAAATATAAACATCAGTTATTTCCACCCGGGAGGGGTATGTGTATGACTTCAATATAACATTGATTTGATTTGTACGCTACGTTTTGTATCGGTGCCGAAAGAAACTAACCGTAGCTACACGTACAAGAAATCCTATCACGTAACCCAATAAAGAAAATATTGTGGCAATATTAGTCGGTTGATATCGAACACGGGACAGTTAAAGCCTAGAGGGAGCGTAAATGCCATTCACACGCGTCAAATATTTCCGGATAGCGTGGTAATTAATGTTCGGATAGTGAAGCTAGACAATGCGTCAGTGAGCACAGCCATTAGCTTCGCAATTAGTGCAATTGTCGTTAATTTATAGTTGTTCACGTCAACGGCAACAGAGTGGCGTGGCAGCCGTGTGGAGAGGCGTGCGGCGCGCGGCGTGAAGCAACGCGTGCTCGATTCAATCACTGAACGATTGAGCTAACAAGTGAATTGTTATTGACATTTGATAAAGTGCACGCTATGGATAAGATAACTTTTACGTAATATTTGGGTAATATTCGATAACATAGAAGATAAGGATATTGAACCATTTCCTATTGACCTATATGCAGTTCCGAATTCCAATTCGAAATACATCACAAAACTACTAGAAATTCAAGTCGTATCCCAATATATACAAAGCGATACAATATTATGAATAATTTATTTGTTTAAACGCCGTTTCCCACGCGATATCAAACACGTATCGTGGCGCTTCGCGATATCATGTTACGAGTACGTACATTTATTTTTTCAGTTCGAGTTTTGTGCCTACTAATTGGAAAGGCGATATACAGTACAGTCAACACGACGGTAACCGAAAACCTACTAATTAAATTAATTTTATCTTGATTAAATTTGACGTTACTTAAACAAAGATTAGTCTAGACAGTAGACAGTCTGGTACGACAGGCGTAAGACAAAACATGATTCGAAGAATTCACGTTAAAATACGCGAAATCTACTTGGCCTTGTGAAATGAGAAAATCATGCCAAACAATATCTTATCATTTCACTGAAACGATATGAATCATTCTACAAACACTAACTACCGTTGTTAAGACTGGAGAAAACAGTATAAATTTCAGATTTAGGTTAAAGGAGATAAGATCGTGTTAATAGATTAGATTGTAAATTTAGTTTGCGACTGTCACACCCTCGTTAGAGCTCAGAGAGACCGAATCGAAAGCCACATGGCACCCACCAAGCTTTAAAGTAATAATTTATTATTACGCCAGACTAAAACCACATGGACTATGAGAAAATTAATAGCAGATAATCCTCAAAGTAATTGCACTTTGAGATAAGTTTAGAATCCTCTCCGTTCTAATTTGGCTGGAGCATATAGTTGTTATTGCCGTAATAAATTGCTTTTCTATAGTTTAGCGATTAAATATTTATGGTTATTTTATGAATCGGTTGAAGATATAGTTTTTACGTCTGGCTGGATGCGAATCTTTGTTATCGATATTTGATTTCATTTAATAATCATCATAATCGGTTTTTTAAGTCTTTATACCAACTTATGTATGATTGATGCAGTGTCTTCTTCCACATCTCTATTCGCTATCATCCCAACGATTTGTTTTACAATAAAAATTTGTCTGAGTTCTTTATTAAAGAACTCAGACTTATTGTAAAACATTAAATGTAATATCTGGGGTGTTTTCGGAAAATTTGTCAGCGCGTCTTCTTCTACGTCTATTATCGCAGTCATCACAAATATTGCTTATACCATAGTTATTTGTCTGAGTTGATCTGGGGTGTTTCCAGTTACTTAGTAGTTAGTAGTGACTGTATGGTCTCCAGTTCTCTACAAATAGATCACATCACATCCCACGGGGGTCGTAACTGAGGACGCGAGGTAATATAACAATATCCATCCAGGATTGCTCCTGTAGCGGTCTATAGGGGAAACCCATGTTAAAAGTGGATATTTACGGGCTGTTATAATGCTTTAGGGACGACGAAAATGACTACAGGACACTGGGAAGATTACTTGATTACTTTATCCGAGAAGCCGCCACGCGCCGGTCCAAAGTTAATTGCTGCCAAACTGTTACTGTTTCGCACACTTGAAATGTACATTTAAGGCAAGTGAATGATCCCATAATCCACACTGAGCATAACAGTCAATTTACTAAATGTAGCGCGATTTCTCAAGCGCTCGAAGCAGAATAAGTAGAATAACATGTTTTTCATTAAAACTATAAGGAAACATTGTGAGCTATTGAACAATAAATTTGAAGCAGCAAACAGCGATTCAGTGACAAAACTTTTTAAATTGTGTTCAGAATAATGAAGCGACAAAGGAAATGCCTATAACCAAGTTAGTATTGGTAGATTGTTGGCAGGAAGTGATTCAGGGAATTTGTTCCGCTACGGTCATTGGGCAGGCGGGCGGCGCAAACACATTCATTAATACACAATTACTATCCGACTTGTTGATCCACAATTACGATAAACGACGTGATTTCGTCGCGTCTTGATTGACGTATGCACACATATGGTTAAATATTTAATTAGTAATTAGTTTGTAAATAGAGGGACGTTAGTAATGTTATATGTGAGATAGTGGAGTCAATTAGTTGAGGGCACAATCAATTTATAGGTTCACTGCCACACGAGGTACCGAAGTTATGTTCATACGGCTGTTTTCACATACATACAGCGTCGCCAGAACGTAACCTTTGTTACATTTTACGTAACTTTTGACCTATCGAAAAATGTAACTTTTACGTAACTTTAAGGACTTAATAAAAATATCGAAATATTTACCAGCAAACAAAAAAATATCGTGAAACGGAACGCATCTATGGAAGTTTTCGTTCGTCGTGTTGTTGCACCTGACTTTGTGACACACAAATTGACGTTTTGCTTATTAATTCACTCACTCACGTATATTTTAAATCTTCCACCCCGCTTACTCCGGCGAGCGAGTGAGCTTATGGTGTCATTTTCCACATAAAATCAGATACCGTAACTTTTCTCATTAAAATGTATTTTTTTGAGATGTCTCATGTAATATTTGACTATCTGTCACTGGCAACACTGCATACATATGTGGGACTTACGTGCAATGCGTGTTGCACGTCTACACTTACACAACACCCTCGAAGCGCCATCGCCCCTTTCGCCATCTTTCCATTTCAGCAAATACACGCATCCTGCCGACAAGCCGGCTCGCATTGACGGTGCATCCATGCGTTTGAAGTAATTCCGTTGACGCATATTTTTCTAGAATTCTGCTATATTTTTCATTTCACACTCCTCTTCGTATTGCGAGTAATCAGCGCCGACATCATTACCTGTGTCGCGATGGGACTTTTCCGTTTTCCGCAATTCGAGTCGAATGTAATCAAGGATTTAACAGCTTCACTTTACGTAATGTAAAACGGGGGTCTAATGTGGTGATGCGTAGAGGTCTGACAATGAACAGCAGTGTATATCAAAGGTGAATGCCCGATTAATTCATGCGATAGTTCTAGTTCTCTTTATCAAAGTAAGTAATAAAGATATCTTGATGTGTCTTGTACTGCGTGTGTTTGATATATGTGGCGTTTTATTGTGCTGTCTGATATTCCAAAGTTATGGAACGAGCGGCAACGTTGGGCTTCGTCCGTGATAAAAATATGTATCAATTTGATTCGCGACGCGTTCGCTGATTATGATGTTGTGTGGTTACATTTGCGTGATCTTTTTGATGTTTTTTTTTTTTTGTATGCGTAATGGACCGCTTTCGGTCATAACTAAACATTAGTTTCTTATCTGCTTCTTTTTTAACTAAGACTTTTCTATCTGTTTATAAATCATATTAAGCTAAGAACTTTTTACTCTCAGGAAAAATGGAACTTGTAGCTTTAGCTTTTATTTTTCTTTTGATGTTACTTACAACAAAGAATTCTAACTTTATTTTAATTTCAATCCGACTTCTTAAAGATTTAGTGGTCCATTCCTCACTAATCACAAAAGCCACTGAAAAGAAAACATAAAACTTTACAACATTAAAACTTTTTCTAAATGTAACTTCACTAAATTATTTTAAGTAAAACTTTTCATAGACAATGGTCAGTTAAGTAACAAAAACATGAAGGTAATAATTTAGAAGCGCGAATAAATTTATTTTTAAATGTCACGTTGGACAATGGTAAAGTCAGCATAAAAATGCCTAGCGTTCAATAGGTTAATACGTTCATTGTAAATTTACTTGGCAGGCAGGCAAGTGGTGGTTTTCAAGTACATTGAATCATGTGTCTGTCTTATTGCAGGAGAAGCGGCTGCAACACACAGACGGAAACGTGACGCAATTACCATATCGCGTTACAAGAAACTATATACTTAAGTACGAGATCTGAATCTATTGTTGCAATGCTAAAACTTTGAGAAGTTGCTACAAAATTACTATTGTTACAATTCTCAGAAGACCCATTCCTGCGTGTGTAGAGTGTGCATTTGAAATAGACGCTCCGACCGTTCGATGTGTCGAAATACAGGGCACGCCCCGATTGTGAGGCAAGTTGAAAGAATAATGGGAGAGATAACGATTTTAGAAGGCGAAAATGTTAAGTTAAGCTGCTTGTAGACATAATCAAAAATAAGTAGGTTTATTAAAATCGACCTGAAAATAAAACCGGCCAAGTTCAAGGCCGAGGGTTCCTTACAAACTCTGCTTAAAGGTATGCTGTGCTATAAGACATTGCTTCGTACCAAATTTCAAGATTTTGAGTTCACGGGGAGTACCCTGAAGGTTTTGATTCCCTTGCGACTGTCGAAAATAGGCAAATAAGAAGAAGAAGTTTGATTCAGCTTGATAACTCCACGCGTTCCTGAGAAAAAGGGTCTTGAAAGACAGACAGACGGACGGACAATAAAGTGTCGTATCATAGTTTTGATCCTTTAAGGGTTCCTTTTTTTCCTTTCGAGGTATGGAACACTAAAAATAGCAAATCTATGTTGGACCGATAGGAGACACCACGTAAAAAACCACCATGCAGACAAAAGAGTATCGCCCTGAAAGTAACAAGTAAACATTTATATTCCATATATGAAAAAGTTATCCGTATCGTGATCACAGACATATACCAAAGATAAAGCTGGCCTTTGCCGAATATGCCCAAACGAGGCACCTATGCGATTACCGACGAATATGTAGGCCGCACTCTCCGAGATTGCACGAGCCTCGCCGAAGCCGTCACTGTGACCCAGGGGTAAAACTAATCACTCATTAAGAACCCAGTGTGTCTCACCGTTAAGTATTCGATATAAAAACGAACAACCGTACTCCGTGACAGGTTCCCAGTTAGTCATGGTAATCCATTTCCCAAACAGTTAATTCTTGAAACGTGCGCAACCTGACAAGTAGCGACGGTTTTTCTATAATTCCCACAGAATGAAGTAAAAGAAAAAATATTTACTTTAAACATTGTCTCTAGAATATTGATGATGTACTTAGCGGCCAACTTCGGGGAAAATAAACATACATACATACATACATAAACTCACGCCTTTTTCCCGAGGGGGTAGGCTGAAACTGCAGAACGCCACCTGCTACGATCCTTACATACTTCTTTTGCTTCACTCACATTCATGCATCTAGTCATACACACACGCCGGTTATGAGTACTGCGCACCTGGCCTTTTTGAAGAACATCACCTATAAGGTCTATGTATGTCTTTCTAGGGCGTCCCCTCCCGGCGTTTCCATTCACGTCTGCCTTGTAAATACATTTCGTTAGTCGCCTTTCATTCATCCTCTCAACATGGCCAAACAAAAAAAATAAATGGTATAAAAATATTTTAACGTCAGACCTTAAACGTCAAAGTCAAAAATGTTATTCAACTAAAATTCTAAACACAAGTATAAATTAGTTTCCAACTACATTAGGTATAATACTCACAACGGACCTTTTTGTCTCTGAATTGGCTGCAAGACCCTGTGCAGTAGGAATCAATGTTGAAGGTGAAGAAAGCATTTTATAACTGTCTCTTTCACTCGCTTACGTTTGGCGCATCGTCTTATCTCGCTTACTCTATGCAGTATACTCGATGACAAACTGTTTCTTGCGCAATGATTGGCAGAGCCAACTTCAGAGACACAAAGATCCGCTGTGACTATTACAAGTAGTCACATGGTAATAAGTACTGAAAAAAGGTTAATGGAATGACATATGGCCAAACTATGTAAACACTAGCTGACCCCCGGGGCTTCGCTCCCGTCAACTGGCACCTACTTGCCTACCCTGCCTACCCTACCTACTAATTTGTATCTATCATCAAAAGTTTTCTCAGCGCACGCCAAAGAATGAATTTTATAGGAAACATTTTGCTACCTTGGGTTATATTATTGCAATTTTCATAAGGATCTCTAATTTTTTTGAAAATATATTATAGCCTATGACACTCGGGAATAATGTAGCTTTCTACTGGTGAAAAATTATTCAAAATCGGTTCAGTAGATCCAGAGATTCCCTTACAATCTCACAAACTTTACCTCTTTTTAATATTAGTATAGATAACCACTTTAATTATGGAAACATAACCTAGATGTGGTTTATTACATCGATAAAACGTTGCTCTAATATGAATGCACATCTCTTCATAAACTACAAATGTTTGATCAGAAGCTTTATATCAGATAGGAACCTTCATAACATAACCCCTTCAGTGTTTTATGTTTGTTCAGGAAGCAATGTCAAATATTTACCGTTCTCTTCACTGTAAACATTCTATGATGATACACAAAAGTTTATTTCCAAAGCTGTAAAAACTTCTCCCGATAAACCCCATCGAACAATATCAGACGGCTGAACAAACAAATTGTTGTTTTCCCTACGAACCGTTTCTAATAGCACCCGGAAATTATTTTTCATTCGTCTTCAATGAACCGGCACAACCTCTACACAGATTTAATAGAGTCTAGAATTGACTTTAATAAACACAAGGCGAAATCAATATCGAATTTAAATGACAGAAATTCTTGTAATCTCATCTAGGCACTTATGTCACGCTCGCCAAATGTCTAGACAAGTTAATAGATGGCTCTGAAATTGTCGGCAGTTACGTTGATTTCAGCTCATTCATACGTGCGGGCTTGTAATGGCTTCATAATTTCGTTTCATTAAGAACGCTTTTCAGAATGACATTTCATTTTATATTTTGAATGGGCGCCATTCACGACGAATGCGCTTGTTAACGTGAATTTTATTTTAACGTTCATATTCTAAAAGATCTGACCTCTGGCGTGAATGACTCTCCAATTACGGTATACCTACTATTAAAAATGCAGGGTTTTTTTTCAGTCGGCTGTATAAAAGGGCTTTGTAATAAAAGAACCTCAGTCAGCAATTATTTTCATCATCACTACTACCATAATAACACAATGGACTTCGTAGTGAATTCACTTAGTACTGGCAGAACTAGAATCTACAACAATTATCTAACATTTTAGATTGTAAACATGCAAAGTGATTAATCTAGAAACACAAGTATTATACAAAGCGGCAGCTTCCGACACACAAGCTGGAGTCGACAGTGTTTGCGAGTGGAGACAGATAATTTGAGTTAATTTACGATGAAGCGATAACCGCGTACCGGCTATCGTGCGACGTGACTGATTGAGGCCTAGATATAACACCAAAGAGAAGCAAGCAACTGGAGCAGTAAATATACCAGAACGACAGACGCCACGCCACCCAGAAATGTGTCGTATGACCCGAAGCCGGCGGTCCTGCGACGTCAACAATACTTCTTCGCGCGTCTCAAGCATTTAGGAAGTGAATTCAATCAAAGGCGAAATGTGTGTCCACGCCATTTACTAACTAGGTACTCAATAACAGACACAGTACAGCCAACCCGTTAAAACGATAAGCTATTTGAAACAGCAATTGTGATAGCACTTTAATATTGACGCTACTATTAGCGGAATGTGTTCCGCGTAACTGCAGGCTAGTGTTTGTGTTTGATTAGATGACAGCCATGATAGCTGCTAACTAAGCTATGTTTCGAAACCACATACTCTACTAACCGGCTAATGAAAGTTCTCTGAATTGGTTTCACTCCAAATAGTTCACATTGTGGGTTGAGTTATGTGACACTTTTATCTGTAGACGATACAATAATACCGCCGTATCGCCGATCTCCTTTGTGTGAGCACAATACTTCTGAACCTGTTTAAATGACACTGTCACAAAGAATCAAACCATCTAGAGCAGCTACTGGCGCATAAATAACAACCCACACCGGATTATGATTAAATATTATGAAGTACACCGTGTCTAACAATCAGGCCGGTGCTACAAGACGGCCTTCAATCATATTAGACCCAGATCTTATCTGACGTTAATCCCATATAGAGTAAAAATATATCTTACTTGAACCACCGGTTAATAGTCGCCCGCCATTTAAGGGAGCGTGTTTACCCAAACCGTAATGTGCAGCGCATTAGTGGGGAGACAGTGGAGCACAATGAGCCTAATCTCTGAACGGTAACAACTTGTCAAATAAGGGAAGAGTGCGACCTCCCGCCGCCGCCGAACGACACTACTTGGGAGGTCCAACGGTGCTGTCGACGACAACCAAATTAATAGCTTACTACTCATCAGAGATAGCAGAGCCACCTATCACCCCGTGAGAAGATTCTTAACGACTTGGAAACGCATTATGTTTAAGATACCTTGTCTTAAAATTCCAAGTCACCTTGGCACTGGACATTCTTCGTCGGCTTATTGAATGCATAAAATCAATTACCAAACGATGAGTTCTTGACGTTGAATGCGACATATTTCTTTCAATGTCAGAAAGCGTGGAGTGTCGAGTCTAATGAATAAAATATTCAATGTTGTCGAGTATTTGAATAGATCGTTACGTGGCCCCTAACCTAATCCAAGACCAGCACATTATCCATCTTGCGTGTAAATTTAAATGACCCTTTGTGACTCCTGTCAAAACACTTCGTACAAGAACATGACGCACCCCATACGTAATCATATTTAGAAAACATGTAAACATTTAACATACATTTATCTATTCATAGTTACGTAAAGATTTAAATTGAATTTGTTTGTTCGTAATTTATACAAAATTTATTATTTTTGTATATACCTTTCAATTTAAATCTCGCGTGAGTAAACGTAGACACGTGGGTCAGGTAGATAATAAATAATAATATTCCAAAGTGTCAACTACAGCTCTTTTACTACCCTTCAATAAATTAAGTACGCCGTATAGATAATATTTTTGGGCCCAATAAAATTTCTGTTCGGGCGATAACACCCGCCCAAGTGCGGTCGATATGGGGAGGGTATGAGAAATAAGATTATTTTCGTTGCAAATTGATCAAACGAAATTTATTTTGCGCTCCCCTTCAGATAAGACAAATATTCTCTGAGAAAATAAAGATATTTTTTTATGACGAAACCGAAGGAAAACAAAAATATTACCTAAGTTAACTGCCTACACATAATCACATAAACGGCGACGTACCCTACGTCGTAGGGACAAAGACCAGACAAATGGCTCTTTTGACAATATCCAGATTGCTTTTAAAAATATTGTATGGAATTGCTTTAATAAATTATGATGAAATATAGATGTGTCGCGGAGCGTATCAGTGGGTGTGGAGTCGAACGTTTATTACAATTAATTCGTACATTGGCTTTTTACAGTTGCGTAACAATAAAACGGGTAACCATTGAGGTTCTTTATTTATCGTGTACACGTGCCTAGTGTTGAGCGGACCACCGTGGCGCAGCATACTGCTACTACCGGTAACTCTATTTAGTGGGCTTACCACGTGATGGACAGTTAATTCACTGCCTGCTAACTGGCATAGCAATGAGACGTCAACGGTTTGGGACGCGACAACATTGATATAATCTACGTCTCACAATATAACTATTGCTTCACAAGTTTTGTAGTCAGGTTTCGGCAACATTTCGATGGCAATTTTAGCAGAGTATAAAGTGCTGGTATTCCTTAGGGGGTGGGGTCTTTATCGTGTAATTCGCGTATCAGTCATGGCGCCGTATTCTCGGCACGCGAGCTATGCACGTTGCGCTCGTAGTTCACCCGCAACGTGACACGTAGCGCCGATCCTGGAACTTTTTACCCGACTGCCGAAGGGTTAAGTGTTTATCAGTCTATGTATGTATGTATTTTTGTTCCTATGTGGCGTTCTAGAGACCAAACGCGTAGGCCGATTTTGATGATCCTTACGTCAATCGATTCGTCTCAACCCCAACTACATTAAAACACTACATTAAAAAGAAAATTAAATAATGGCGGCTTTTGGGCGCCATATTGTGGGGCACAAATTTATTTTTCTTTCATACCCATCGTCTGGGAATGGGGTATCAAAATAAAGGGCTTTGGTTTTAAGAGCTAATTTCAAAAACATATAACATCTGGTTTTGGTCAGCTATCTCGCGAACATGTATCCTCCGACTGCACAGCATGATTTTCTTCTTGTTTACGTCTTTTTAGTTCACTTTTTAAGCAGTCGGGTATTTTTGTAATATTTTTTTTACGTCTTTGATACGTTGCCCATTCAACATGCAGCACCTGATCGATTTCGCAGTACTTCTGAGTTCTGCCGCTTTCTGACCGAGAGTTTCGCAATAAATATCGCTTATCGTCAACGTATCGTTTAGGATAGCGAACAATATATCAACGAGGTTACGAGGACTACTGAAAATCAAATTAGAACACACGATAAGTATTCAATGAAGCCACGCATATAATCATGTACAGCGTGTCTTTGAATAAACGATAACGATCCCTATCATGGCGATATTATGAAAAGAATTTCTCAAAGAACAATTTTATTTACTCTTATCTTGCTCGGTATAGTAAGAAAGGCCCTTTTGGCTCTATGTGTCTAGGTAGATTTCACAAATAAAGTCGTTTCCATGATAATGCGCCGTCGAGGCGGACCCGACAAATAGATTGTATCCATTATCCCATACCATTTATTTCTATGACTATCTCGAAGCACCTAGTACCTTCGCCACAAACATTGTCTGCGTTAGATATTTACCTACTTACATACAAGTTGGGCCCACATATAAACGTTTACGACCCCTATGTAGGTACTGTGAGCGGTAATCAAATCGAAATTCGTTTTCAATCAACGATGCTAACCACGTTCGGTCGCTCGTATAATCCCCAAGGGCGGTGGACAATAGTCGGGAGAGGTGATTTGCATGGTCCACTCCACTGTACCAAGTGCCTATTATTTATGTACTACATTAGGCACATTTGCATGCCCAAAACAGGAAAGGCCAACGATGGGCCCAAGGACACGTCGTCGCGGCGCCGCTGATGTAATCGAATGTCACTGTTCGCGCCCGCCACAATAATAATTCATATTCAAATTTCGAGCCCGAAATAATTACCACGACATGAATTTATCGCGCTACAATATGACTTCAGCTCTTTGTCGCCATTGGGAGCGACACGGAATTCTAATGAGACACGTGTTGCAGTTTACACAGCTTGGAGCCGCAAAGCTATTCGACCAACAAAAACTTCGTGAGCCAACAAAAAATGAATGGAGTGCTTTAAATATTTAGAATTTCACCATGACAGCGATGAAACAGTTTTTCTATGAGATAGGTACTTACTTCCAACCGGTGGAGTATCTCGAAAATAACCATATTTCGTTGCTGTGCGGCCGAAAACAATGGCACCGTTTTCGCGCTCGTTGACAGTTGCATGGCCTCTGCGAAAAAAAATGGACCGATTAGTTTTTGTCCGTGTATTTTAAAACTAATAAAATTACGCGCCGTAGCTCAACGTAGCAGATGACGTGATCACAACACAATGGTCCGATCATCAATTACTTTGAATCTTTCGCTATGCGCATTTATCTCAATCTTGTTATGAAAACCCGAAAAGAGTAAATCATAGGTACAAATTCCCACACTGTAGAGTAGATATTCCAATAAATTATGACTTAAGTACATTTAAACACAAAAGTTAAATCGTTCTCTCGCGTACAATTTAAACGAGAGGGATTTTCATTTCCTCCATTGGGCGTGAGTTCTTTGAAGGGGGATCGGTTGTGTGCGGAAATTACCAGTGAAATCGGTCTCGCTGCCGAGCTGCCGAGCCAGCGCGTGCCGAGCGGACGCATGAAGCGGACAATCGAGTCCCGGCACCCGAAACGAGACTTCACGAAAATCTCCGAAAATCCGATGAAGAGCATACTCCGCCGCTTTGTAACTTAATCCCAACGTTTTTACCCATCTTTCGCGATTTTTCGTACCTATCCGCTCCGTAGAATTGTTATATGAAAGTTTTTCCAAGGTAAACACGAACTGTTTATCACTGAGCCCGGGAATTAAAGAAAAACAGGATCCACTTCTTATACCGAGTAAACTGATAACGGGAAAACTTGTTACGGCGAAGGCAAGAGATGGTAAACATCGAATATTTTATCGGTGTGTGTGGTATTGAGTACATTACCAATACCAATAACAGATAAACAGAAGATTTTAATACAGAACAAGAACAAAGTGTAGATAACGCTCTGGAATTTCTAACATCGAACGAGAAAAGTATAACGGAGGTTATCAGGAGACATTTAAGAACGCATGACCTCATGACTTGTCACCACGTTTTATAGATTAAAACAATGTTAGGAAAATCCAAACTAATCATAACAAAAATACTGTATTACAATTGGCTGAGGGTTGACAAGGTTAATGATAACAATCTGCCAATCCTACATAAAGTGTAGGACCTTTTACATAACAAATACGGCAAACGGCAAAGTACGGAATCCGTACATTTCGGACACTATAGGAGTAATGAAGCTGAATAGTGAATTCGTGGAGTAAATTAGAAGGACGGAAGCGAGCGGGCGGATGTCCGTAGAGCAAGTGGCGCGAGCGAGATACACTCAAAATACCAAATTACACGACGACCGTGCAGGAGTAAATACACGACGTTACAGAGCCAGTGGGGAATAGTGACCAGTATTTACTAACATATATATAGGGAAGTTAGAACTCAAGGAACGCTTGCTAATAATACAATGATGGTACTAAAACAAGGTAACATTAACTTCAGAGAAAGCTAGATGGCGATTAGTTTCGAGAACCGACACACCTTGTAACTGAATGCTTTGAACAAGCTTTACAGTTAAGGTGAACTAGAACCACATTTTGTATAGAGCAATACATTAGAAGATACCAAAAATGTGAAACCAAGAATGTTTTCCACTCAGTAATCAGGTTCGAAAAAATAAGTGAAATATTAAACTCTAAAATATCCTAACTCAGTATAAAATGGACACTCAAAACTTAATTTGTTTCTCAATCAGGAGTCTCAAGGATATAAAAGATGGTAATGAAATTTTGCACAAGGGAATATTAGGTCAAGGAGACGGGCTGAATTCACTATTGATTAAATATTAAGAAGGGATATAAAAGCTTACTTGAGCAAAAACGAAGGACAAGAACGAATGACAGATAGTACTAGATAAAGCACTTAATCGGCAGAATCGCACATGAAAAACCGGAACAGTCAATTGATTGGCTGTCTCGTCGGCGCAAAAATATCAGAAACGGTATCAATAGTGAATACTCCCAGTTTCTACTATCTACGAGTAGTATTCGACTGTTAGTCAAAGAGCTCGAACAATCGCGCCTCGTTCCAAAGACCGGATTAATCATTTTTATTTGTTTTCATGCTCTGAACACCGAACGTAACGTTGGATAGATATTGCTGAATTCGCTAGAGATTTAATCAATGTTGATATTGTCTTTGTGTTTCTAATACCAACTTTCTGTCGTTCCAAACTCCGATGTTCGAAATTCCAAGACATCAGGACTTAATTCTCTTTGGTATCTCGAAAATTCATTTAGTTTTAGTAGATCCTTTGTTCTTTTCCTTGGGTGTTTCGTTTATGATCACGTTTCAGACTCTTATTTAAATATATATATATATATATATATAACGGTGTGAGCTATAGCTTAATAAATTTCCTTTGATTTAATGTATTTCATAGTCTATTCAATCATACTAAAACAATAGTCATTTGCTGTTTACACACAATTTTTATAATGCCTGCCTCGGTACTTCTATGTTCAAAATTATTCAAAGCGGAACAAATGCTATAGAATTAACAATGGCTCGAGAGCCTGTAGTGGTACATTGTATGCGTAGAAACAAAGCAGTTAGGAGGTAGCTAGAAACACATAATACGTATGCTATGCACATAGAATTAAAGTTGGGCCGTAAGCACCGGAATATTCATCCTTTGTTGGGACCCTGACACGAAACTACAAAAAAGCAATGAGGAACCAATCATCGAAACGTATTTTTATATATTGTTTGGTGCATATTAATGTGACACTATAAAAATAGAAACACGAGTTGGTTGACAAATGAAAATGTCTGAATACTTTGCATGAATAGACATTCCAATTTAGATGACCATTAATATTTCTGTCTGTCAACAGTTTTAGAACAGAGAAGTTATAAAACGTATCCGATGTTGTAAAAGATTGCAATGCAGTTATTTTTAAAATTCATCCAACAGCTGGCAATTCTGCGAAAAAAGCTCATATGAAAAGTTTGAATACCGTATCCAATAAAACGTTTTACGTTTGAGCATTGTTCGAAACCACATCCCAATACAGTAGGCAGAGGAGGGCCGAAACAGCCGGAGTGTTAAAATATTTACAGTGCGGTTGAAAACACGCGCCCCCGTCGGAGCCGCCTCGCTCCCAGATAACATATGAACAAACTACATATCTACACGTTCACAACCACACAATGACTTTGAAAAACGTAGAAAACGAACACTCACAAACATACCCTTTCCAAAATGTGGACGAGCTAAAAGGATTTACCTACGCAAAAAGGAATAAGCCCGAGTTACGGCATAAATATAAGTCAAATATGTTGCTTGAAAACGACATTACACAACAGAATTTCTAGAACTTCAAATATATTTTTCTAGACTGTAGGTATAAATAGTGGCTACGTCTGTCATATAAATACATTAGCTATCCGAAGATAAAGATACAATATTCGTGCCGCATATGCAGACGGAATTTAATACTCGTCTACACAATGGGTTTGCCTCTATACAATTAATAAAACTTATATTTTTATAACGCTGAATATCATTCAGCTCCGATTGTTCGCTCGAAGAGAGCGAATGAAAGGCGTTCCATAGAATGTGTTCAAAGTTTGCGTACGTGTCCCGGCCATTGGGTACAGAGCATCTTTTTCATTTTATCTCTGACCCCTGCCCCGATCCGTTACAATATCGCCTGTTTTTATTCAATTAACCAAATAATGATTCGATTCAATTTCGGTGGTCGACTCCCGGCTATGTTCGCATAGTGGCAGAACACGTAAATTAAGATAATTTGTATGTAAATAAAATTGTTCAGATAAAGTAATTAGGTAGCGCTTTGAAGCGATCTGATTGAATTATTAAGAAGGCAAATAACTAAAAGCCCTTTAAAATATTTGCAGTGTGTTGATATAATCTAATCTACCTATAAATAAATTCTGTTACTGATTGTTAACACACGCCAACGCGAATTGCTCGGTTTCCGTCATGAATAGGAATCTATCTCACATGAGCAGAAATGATACACTTTATAGACGGAGGCTATCGTGGAAGTAGCTACTTGTGTCAATTTACATTCAAATAGGCTTTATTAAGAGGGAATATCAATGAGATACGATGCGGAGGATCTCGATATTACTTTTTAATATGGGCAACTCGGGATGCTTATGAAAAATACAACATCGACATAAATTCGAACAGAAATTGATGATTAAACCCGATCCAGCGTACAACCTAATCTGCAAAGATGAATAAAATAAAAAGATCTGAGTACTAGGCTATAAAAGTTCCGGTTGTAAAGAGCGCTCAGATTCCATCGAGAAAAGCTTAATTTTTATCACGTCAGACGCTGTGCCATCAATTTTCGTAACTAACATTAACCGGCAGCGGAAAATACAAAAATCCAATTACTCTTTTCGTGTTATAGTGCGCGCACTCTGCCCAGCGTCGATACTGGAAATTCGTTTTTAATTAAGTCTGAAAGCTCATCCACAAAGAGCTTTAAATATTTGAAGAGTCAGCCGCAACGCTTCTAATTACACCGCCATTATTATTATGTGCCCACGTTTGACATAACCGCTTTTATGAACCCGAGGATTTTAGCTGCCTTGCGACTACCAAACGTGTAATTTAATTTATAACATTTGTAAGAAGTAGGCGGTGGTACAAAGTGTTGGGAAGTCAGTTCGTGAGAGTGACAGTGCAATTTCTTTTAACGTGTTCGCCATTTCCAGCAATTCTGCCGTGTCACCGTACCTCGCGCGCTTTAATAGCCCACTCGAGGTGTAACACCGTCGTTTCATATGTCTGTCATGTGCTTCAGAGATTTTTCATTCAAATTTTCTGATTCGGAATTGCTAGGAGTGATTACTTCCTATAATTCACTACCTACATATTTTAACAAGGTTGGCTCAATCTTACACTTTTCTGACTGTAGTAACGACTTATCTGGGTATAGGACATTACAGTCTCTCAAACCTGTTCCGTTTCATTTTGCGCTGACACTCAAGGATCGCGATCTCAACTTGAACGTGTAGGCGACAAACTTTAACGCTTTCAATTGCAATTAACTACATCTAGCTGAATCGAACCTTAAATCGCCCACGGACATTCCAGCTCACCCACAAAGTCGCATGTCTAGATACCTACAGCTACGGGGAGAAACAGGTGTATTGACGAGATGTGGGTAGGTTGTTTATTGGCGACATGGCCTGTCAAAGGCGACATAATACGTTTTAGCAGTGGTAGAGCTATTTGTAAAGGAACTCCGGGGAAATACTATCAATTCTGCTACCAAGCAGTACCGGTGTAATTACAGATACATGATACAGCCTCGTCTGAGGGATAGCTACGCTCTTGGCACGCCTTTGGGATTGCAAATTACCGTAGGTAGCGATTACCTTATTCAATTACCATTCATCATCATCGTCATGTAAGAGACAAGTTAGCTATCCAATAACATAAATGAACACGAACCTTTAAGTCCAAATCCATGACCAGATGCTTCCCAAAAGAGGTACCGCCAGTTTTCTGTATGTGCAAGAAGACCATGACGTCATGGGCGTTCAGGTCGAATCGGAAGTCGTCGTGAAGGACCTCGTCGTAGGAGAGACCCGGCTGAGCGATGAGGTCGGGCAGTGGCCGCCCAGGAGCTTCGGCGTACGAGAGAGCCATGGATTCGGACACACGCTCCCGCGGCGACAGGGCGCACACCTGGTGACAAGAGAAATAATTGTAAAACATAGAAATTAAAACAAAAAGGTAAGATTACTTCTAGGCAAGACTACTCCATCGCCGTTCACATCGTCGTTTACCATCAGGTGAGATGAGGCAAGGGATGATGACTGTAGTAAAACGCGTGAAAAATTTCAG
Organism: Orthosia cruda; assembly: GCA_964057195.1. Classification (NCBI taxonomy): domain Eukaryota; kingdom Metazoa; phylum Arthropoda; class Insecta; order Lepidoptera; family Noctuidae; genus Orthosia; species Orthosia cruda. Next base: position 22,744,076 of record OZ059825.1, read on the forward strand.
CCCCCGAAGGAGATCCTTGAAGTTTAGAGTAGATTATGGTACCAGTTATGTTAACTGCCATGTCAAAGGGATTCAGCCAATGGTCATTAACAAGACACCTCCAGGCTGCTACTAAGAAACTCTTCATAAAAAGCTCAATAACAGTTTGCATAGAAAAAAGATGGACCTGAACCTGGAGCTCTTAGCTCAGCTGCAATTGCAATTACGAAACAAAACAATAATGCATTAATTAAATAAACCAAACAATACAATTATTTCATTGTAAATAGGACAGACATTTTGCGGAAATCGTTGAAGCTCTGTCAGAAACGCGCATTGCTTGTAGCTTAATCCGATTAGTAGGCGCGTGTAACGCTTGTCAGCACTTACACAATGCCACGTAACGAAATTGTTGTTCGAGGCTCATGATACTTGACTGGAACGTATTTTGTGCATACACACGGCTTTATTGATTGATGTTGAACGCGCAATAGTAGTAGGAGATTCTTGTGTATTAAATAAAACTATGCATAGTAAATACCCGACAGGATATTGAATAAATTGACGAGCGTCTCGTTCTATGCTGACTGTACCGACTTTAACTGAGCTTTTTGCTGAATGTTTTGCAGAGTATAATAAAATGTGGCATACATTTTGTGTGTGTTTCTTTCGTTTCATACATATATTCCTTATGATATTGTTATTGCGGCATTCTTAAAATCCGGATACACATTTTATTATAATTATAATCTTTAACAAAAATATCTGGTTTTGTTGTTTAGCTATTAATGTGTTTCTGTGATTATTATAGATCACTAATACCATAACAGTTTGTATTATTGTAATTTACGAGACCATAAAATTCGCATCAAAAAATGGATGGCTACAGTATTTTAACATAACATAATGAAAAAATTCTAAAACTTGTTTTATTCGAGAGATATGAAATCGCTTTGAGATTCATATTTGTCACAAAGGTTGATGAGAAACCTTTGAAAGTTCGTTTATTCTGACCCCTACGGTATCAAAATCAAGTAGATATTGAGGTCGGGTTCATGTAACGTGGCTCAAGCCTAAACACACATTGAGGGTTATATGAAAAATATTACACAAGTATTATGTGGGTATTTCTCATAAATAACGGGTCAATAAGCTTCTCTTTTAGGTGTGTATTTTATCTTATGGCTTTTTCCGTATCTTCATCCGAAATGTCCACGACGGCGTTTCAGCCACACGTGCGAAGGATTAAGCTGTCTCAGTTTTTGCTACTTTATTAGGTGGGTGACTTCTTTTATTTTTCCGTGTAAACAAAAGTTTAGGTTATTGCTTTGTTATTATAAATAAACAATCCTTTTCCTTGCGGTTAATATGTATTGCGTAGGTAATTATGTTACTATAATAATTATACTAGGTATATAATATTTATAATAAATGCGAAAATTTGGATGGATGTGTGTATGTTTGTTACCCAATCACGCTAAAACGGCTGAACGGATTTCGATTAAATTTGGCACAGAGATTGATTATAGTCTTTTCATCCCGGTATAATGTTCCCTTGAGATAAGAAAATACCTGAAACGCGGGCGAAGCCGCTGGCAGAAGCTAGTTTAAAATAAACCTCGGAACACAAGCATGTGAATTGTTATTTATATTTATTTGCGGTTTGCCATATGTCTTCTTCTGCCATATATTTATTTATCACTTACTTAAACTGTATGTAGCGTAGTGGTACATAGGTGGACTTAACGCAACAAGGCATTCTCTACCAGTCAACCTTTGGATTAAAAAGATACATTATCCCTCAGTTTTGACCCCCTTTTGTTACCATACCATCTTTCCACATTTCATTGATTTCGTGGCTTTTCGACTTTTTACTTCCTCTATTTTTTTAGCCAACCACATTCACATTCAACACTTTCCTATCAAGTCTTTCATTCCTCGTATGAAATACTCCGTCTTGAAATTCTCCGCAACGACTGCAGTGATAGTAGGCTGCGCAAGCGTCCTTTAAAAAAGAAAGGTAATGAGTTGGCTCACTCCAAATTAATCTCCGCTCTGAGGCGAGAGAAATCTGAATATCAAAAGAGGTCATCCGTTTAACGCGATGAAAAAGCAGTGTAAATTACCTTTTTTAGGTGTCGTTATGGCACAGGCGTGGAAGGACATAATTAGGTTTTTTATGAATGGTAGGTACCAATGTTTTAGATGACGCTATTAAAAGATCTATTGTTATAAAAATATCTACTCAATAATCAAATGTCACCCCTAAAATTTCTCCAGTGAAATATAGTACTATTCTGTAAAAAGTCTCCAATACTATAGTGCTATTCTGTTAAATTCTCCAGTATTATAGCGCTATTCTGTAAAATTTCTCCAGTACTATAGTGCTATTCTGTAAAATTTATCCAGTACTATAGTGCTATTCTGTAAAATTTCTCCCGTACTATCGTGCTATTCTGTAAAATTTCTCCAGTACTATAGTGCTATTCTGTAAAATTTCTCCAGTACTATAGTGCTATTCTGGTAAATTTCTCTAGTAATATAGTGCTATTCTACAAAATTTCTCCAGTATACAACACCAGTTGACAATCCCAGTTAGTTGGAATAACAGCTCACTTCCTTGACTCACCTAAGTTATCACGGTGACTTACCTACAGGATCGACCGGCTGAACATACAAAGAAATGGATCCCCTAATAAAACTGCACGTTCATAAAAACATTTGCCCAATAGTTGTTGGCAAATCGTCATTGATACACATTGAACTTGGGCCATCGAATTGGCGATTGCAATATGTTTCAAAAGTGTTTTCTCTTGACAACTTGCTTTAACTGCCTTTTATGACCACCACATAGAGGGTAGGTAGTCCTAAAATTGCCGCCAGTTAAAAATTCTTCCTGCAGTTTTCCAGACGGTAACAGCTTTCTTCAAAACTTCTGCATGATACACCTCAAGTTGGCAACAACAGCCATTTGTATTCAATATTCTATTTCATATCGCATTGTTCTCTCAAAAACGGGTTTATTATCACAGACAATTTATTAGACCAACTTATTATACAAAATGAAAACCACTACTTTGTGGAAACCAACGAAATACTGGTTCTAGAAGTCATTAAGTGGCTCGGAGCTTTGCAACAGAAATTGTAATGTCGGGCCAATTACATAACATACTATGTATTCTATGAAGCTGTAAGCCTATTTATTTAATCACTAAACACAGTTACGTAATAATGAATGTCAACCCGGCAAGATCTTGTTTCCCGAAAATGTTCTTTGACAAAGTTGAAGAAACACAGACTTAAAACGGCCCTGTCGCCTCATGTACGATCATGAAAGGAGCTATTTAACCCAATTTCTCGAGTTTATTCCTCATTTCGCTGCATATTTTCTTGGTTTCCGTTAAAATAAAATCTAATCTAGAACGAATAATTGTTTTAATATCTTTCAGAGTCACGATAAAGGTCGGTGGGGTTAGGAGGGTGAAAAGATGAAGGGCGTCTATCCTCTCCCCGCTTGTTTGTTCGCCTAATGAAGTGGGTAGAGCGCCCTAGCCCATTAATATACAGTTACAATCAGCACTACCACCACCCCAACGATTCTACTCCACTTATCACGATTACTGAGATGTCGCCGAGACAGCAAACAGTAAATATAAAGCACAGTTTACAACGACGAATCAAAAACCAATGTACTTAAGTAGTATTAGTCAGGCAAATGGTAAAAGCAATTGCATTTATCGATTATTACGATTCTCAAGAAGTCTCGCATCGATCAAAGGTTTTCGCGGCGGATTACTCATCACTGATGCATTGGTAGTGCGGTTTATTATAGAGTATAACTTTACGAAATACGATCCGGCGCCTGGCGCGGAGGACGCGACCGCCTTCCTTCTGGCGCCTTATTATTAATGAAGGAATTTAGTTATTAAATGTTATGAAGTTGATCGTCTACTGCAGCCCCTCGGAGCTTCGCGGCACTGTTTACCTTCATTGTTTTGTTATCTTCTCCTACTTGTCACACAGTATCGCCTACGTCGCCGAAACTTTACACGACCAACTTGCTCCGTAAAGTAATAAAATACCCATGAAACTGTATCTAACCGGTAGAAGGGCGTAACTGCTTTTTAAAACTAGACCTCTGCCTAATCTAGTCTCGAATTACATAAGTCTTGTATGTGTTGACGTTACCAAATTAACAAAAACCACAACGTGCCCTGAATGCTCACCTCGAATCGCTTTAACTTCGCTACACTTGCACGTATTTATCTTACTTCAAGTTATTTCTCGTTTCGAGTTAATTTTCTCTGAAAGTAAGACCTACTTTCGATATGGGTCAAGTACATAACGGTTTATCAACATGTAGTAACAAGGCTTTAGTTATAATAACCAAAGGAATTAATGCGGCGATCGCGTGTGAAAGTAATTTAGTGCAGAAAAAATATTTCAGTCCTAAATTATCGGATTAAGCATTGTGTGCCTGTGGTTCCAAATACTAAATGCGGGCAAGGAAAAACGCCCAACCGTCCAATATTTCGACAGATTACAAGATGTTTTCCTGAGATAACATCCTCTCATTAAATTAACCTAGATTGTAGTGCTATAGGTAATTCCGAGATAATCCTAAACAACTGCCCGTTCTGGCGCCGTCTAATTGAGATAATTGGCGCTAATGTGCAGCTAAGCACTTACAACATAACTACAAATCCTGAGCTCCAAGTACTTAACAGTAATTAGCATTGCTTATTCGATGACTAGCTAATGTGAATTAGACAGGCTTTGGTACTTAGAATGACGTCTTCTTGAAGGTACAGTTCATCTACACATGCGGGTCCTCAGAATTTTGCCTCTTAGAGCCTTGACACAGATTTACTCATAATGATTTTGCGACTTCATCAACGCTACATCGCGTTTTGCATCCGCATTTAGCGACTTGTTATGCGTTTGAGCGCAGTATCAGAATATTAATCGAGCATCGAGTCGTGCTTGCATATGCCAAAGTCTCTCTTGGCCGCTGCTTTGGCATCCAAATGTGTTAAGCATATGCTTCTGAAAAACGATTAAAATTGTCAATGATGCTTGAAGCGTGGCCTTTTATATGACCCATACCACATTCAGAACGAAAAATGCTTTTGATGCGCGCTAAGCTCTCCTCTTTTAAAATATCCACCGTGTCTTTGAACACACGGCTAAAATTTGCATAAATAAAGTCCTTATCTGAATACGTGGTCGTCAGTGATGTAGGTGTATCTGTCCAGGTGTTATCCTGTCCATTATCAATTCATGGCGGACAACTCGTTGCGCCATATGAGGCCGCGGGGACACGGTACGAAACGCAGGCCGCGTGCAAAGAGATGCAATTTTATCCTTTGTCTCGGCTTTTGCAATTCGAATGTAAAACGCATGACCATAACGGGAACTGGAAAGTGGTATTTCAAGGATCGAAGACTACTGTCTCACGCTTGACGGCTGGGAAGACTGACTTGGTTACTGCAAGTTTGTGTTGATTAGGGCAGTCTATGTAGCTGCTCCAACACGAAATGGATGAGCAATACAAGAAATGACAAGAATGTTATTGTTTCATGTTATATGAAAGGCAATTTCTAGCTGTATTTGAACAGTTGATAATGCACTATTGTACCGTGAGCTTTGTTAGCACAGATGTCTTTATTGGTCCCAAAATATTCTTTAACAAATTATAGAGATCACATTCCATTTATGAACTTATTCCATCCTATCGTATACGTTTAAAAGAATCTCGAAAACATTTAGCGACGAGGTCAGACACTCGACTGTCTGTGACACCTACATTAAAGTATTATTGCAATCAGTTTGCAGATATTCAAATTAAAAACTGTTTTCCGACTAACGCCCACGACTCCGAGACACGTCTATTAAGCTGCGTCCACGAGATTGTTCGCATCTGGGACCAGTTTTACGAAACAAAAGTCTCCATTAGCAGTTCCAATTATTCCAATTGATTTTTACTGAGATTTAGAATTATTATTACATAAAAACCGGTCAAATGCGAATCGTGGCGTGGCACAGGCACGTTTGGACCAATTTTTATTAAAAAATGATTGATCGCTACATGTTACGGCCACATACCAACGTGTAGCCTCGGCTGGAGGCTGCAAGTCCTGCTGGGTATTTTTTGCGGCGGCTTGTGAGACCGGCCTGCTCGATTCCGGACTACCTACTCATAAAAAACAGAGCAGCATGGCCGCCACGCTCTTAATTAGTCGAGTTAAGTGCTTGTACTATACCTACCTGGACTTTTATCTATTACTAGCTCCGCCCGCGTTAAATAATTATGCCAAAGAAACCAACTACCTGGATAAAAAGTAAAACCAATTTCACCAAAACCCGTTCGTTTTTACGCGAAAGAGTAACAAACATCCATCCATGCCCACAAACTTTCACATTTATAATATTAGCTAGGATAGGTTAGGTAAACGAAGGTAACGAGGGTAGTTTACGAATTTTAGAATCAGTTAACTTTAAAGTGTACATAAGAAGTGTTTATCTACCCATGTAAGAAAACATTTTAAATGACACATGGCATGAATTAGATACAAATGCCTGAAACTCGTGTAAGCAATAACTTTATCAAGAATCGTCTTTGTTTCAAAATTGATATTTTGCAAACTTTACACAACATCATAGCTAGTAGGTATCAATAAAATACTTTATACACAAAGATACACAACCGTTGTCAATATGTATTTAATTGCATTTTGCTACTTCAAAGTATGGTACTTAATCAGTTAGTGATATAGCAATATAATAATATTATCCTTTCTTGATAATTTGCCTAGCTGATTAGATAAGAAGGATAAATACATGTAGATCTGCTTAATTTACAGATAATGATGTTTATAAACAGGTTGAGGTGACAGTCAGATAGGTGACAGACAGTCTAAAATATACCTTGCTATGTCCAGTATCTTCACCTGTATTGTGGGGTCTCATCCTATACAAAGAAAATGTCCCGACGTACTGTACTGTTTACAATAATTATTTGATTTATCTATCGATATCAATTGATTATTAGGTGGTGATCTATGTATCGCCGTGGAACGGTACCGAACGCGATTGATTTACAAAAAATTATTAGTATAATCAGATGAAAAACGCTAGTTACGTGGCATGGTTTCTTTGTATGGGATGAGGCATCTGGATGCTAGTATTATATTATATGTGCCTGTATGTAAGTGGGAAATATACCTACACAGGAATATTATAATACACTTGGGATAAAAAGTGTTCTATGTCCTAAACTAGATCGTCAACTATAATCCTTTTTGTAAAAGTTGTGCAAGATAGAATGTACTTTATTGTACATGAAAATATTTGTGTACAATGTGTAGTAGATGACAATAAAGTACATTATGTCTATCCATTATTCACACAAACATCTAGACACAGAACGTACAGGTTTTCACATTCATAATATTAATATGAAGGAAGTATGATTGTGGCACGTACATACGTTCAGAATATTGTTTAATAAAAAAATATTTGAAATTAAACCAGATTCAATGATAAAAACTGTGTTATCAATACCAATAATGAATATGATATTTTTTAAATATTTTAGCAGTTTGTAAAATGTATTTTGTTACTTTTGCCCTTGAACTTATCAAAGTTTTAATTAGGTTCATATATATTAAAATATTGTGTGTATTATAATATTCAAAGTATTGATATTACCTGTTTTAGCTGCATTTCAGAGACGAAAACTAAGTGTAACTTGTAGTGCAAGCGGTTTAAAATGTATTTAGTATGTTTGAGACAGATCTGCAGGCAGGAATTACAAATTTCAATAACTATTGTGTGGTTGTAAGCTTGTTTGTATACTTTTATAGTACATGTTAATAAGTTATACATAATAAAGAACTTGTAAAAACAAATTTATCTGTTATTTCCATCGTAATTTAGATTTTCTGATTTTGTATTTGATGGATTGATGCATTTGTTCATCATCTTTGGGTTTGTAACCTTTTCCTAATTTACCAAACCAATCCCAGCTAAGTGGATGCAGCTGAAGAAGACCAGTATTTAATTTAGAAAGTCCTTCACAACCCCTTATACTGTGTACTATGATACACCTTGGTAGTCTTACTAAGGTGTATGGTAATCATAAAGCTTGTTTTCAGGCTTTTGGGTTACTGAGTACTACAGACATTGTTTCTATAACAATAATATATTTAAACATAGTTTATATATTATAAATAATTAAAACCAGATTATCAAATAAATTTTGCACATTTTTAAGAGCAGTAGTGGCCCAGTGGTGTCAGCCGCGACTTACAAGTTATAGGTCGTGGGTTCGAGCCCAGGTAGGCGCTTTACTTTGTGTAAATTATTTCATCACCACTGCTCTCAAAACGGTGAAGGAAAACATCGTGAGGAAACCGGCATGTCATAGAAACAAAAATTCGAATACATGTGACATCCACCAAACCGCACTGGGCCCTCGTGGTGGATTACGGCCCATTCCCTCTCACTGAGAGGAGACCTGTGTCCCAGCAGTGGGAACATTAATAGGCTGATGATGATATCAAATAAATTTTGCAATACATATTCATTAACTATTTATTTAATGTATGACGCTGACGCACCAATTGTATAAATATTTAAATTTTATTTTCATATTTAACTTATTATTACATTACAATAAATTAATATCTCCAGCTGAGTCATTTGTTTCCTATCAATGTAAAATATACTCATTATTATTAAATATTAGTTTCCTCATGGTTTACTAATTGATTCTTGTGGTTTTTAATATAATTGTGATAGCGCAGTTTTTTTTTGGCGTTATCACTTCTGTTATCATGTGTGAATATGGAATTATTTCTCGCCAAATTATAATATAATAAACATAGTATCTACAGTTAAAATTATATTAGAAAATCTTTTACTGAAGGCTCTTTGGCAGTTTAGGTACCTAGTCAAATACATAGAAAAAGGTTAGGTAGGTATTTCATTTTTATATAAAAAGGGTTGTCTTTTTGCTACAAAAAATTTAAATGTCTGAGTACAATACTACAAAACTGATTTTTTTATATTATTTAAACAACTACTGTACTCAAGAAATAATATTTATCTACTGCTGATAAGTAAATAGCATGATTAAGTTTTATTTTGATTTTATAATTAAGCAGTGTTTGTGTATTGATAACCCCATATCCATGATTATTAACTACTAAATTAGCAAGCATACCCTATTTCAAAACTATTTCTAAGGTGTAATTTTTACATGGTAACTTTTATTTAGTAAATATTGTGCTTTTATAATTATGATAAACAAACCATAACAACCATCAAACATAAACACTACATATTTGAAAATGTGTGACAGTTAGTGGGCTCACCTGATCGGGGCAGAAGTATCCAAATGCAACCATTCCAAATAATGATAGTAGTAAACAGAAGAGTATCACTTTTCGTAACTTCGATCTTGGCTCCATTTTTTTTATTTCGTAGACACCGCTCGGCAGCAACAAAGCGAAATCACTATCTACTTGCACTGATACACTTTTTTGCATTTCGACTGAATGCATGTCTCATTTTTACAAAAATATCCCCAACCCAACACTCACTAATTCTGTCTACTGTCTTTCTTCTAATACGAAAGTACGTAAACTCATCGTAACATTGATTTCACATTGTTCTTGTCGCTATGTGATTATCTGACAGTGATAAGGTTCGATAGCATTGTTTTGTTGATAACACTCGTAATATGTTATGCCATTAACAAAGACGAAAATAAAAAGCGAGACGAGAATGATACTCAAGTCAAGGAGAGCCCGAGCTCCGAGCCGACCAACTGCGAGTGACACTACGCGGAGACGACTGACGGAACCGAGACGCGATTGAAGGCACTGAATACAAACAAACAATCCCAGGGTAGAGCACGTTCTTAGAGTTCTCTGACTCACGCGCCATATTATAGTATTGATGAAACACAACTAAATCATCACATTACCACATTTAATACAGCAGCCATAGCTTTTTATCAATAAAACTAGATTTTTGTCACAATAATTATTCAATTTACTCAACACAAATCGGCGTATTCCATATCTATGAAAATGACATTTACATTGGTGAGCATAACTGTGAAAGTAGGACAACAATACTGAAATACCGAGAGAAAGTAAGAGATGTAATGATAAGCATGTAAAAGAGTTTGTTAAAAGAAATGTTTTGGAACAAAATTTTCGTTCAAAAACATTCGGCTGTCACTTATTTTTTTGACATTAAATAGTTTTAAGTTCAAAAATGCTGCAGAAGACCAAGCTTAATTTTAAGTTCCTTGCCTTTTTCCCCGCTTAATATGCTGATAAAATTAATTTCAACCAACCCATATGAGGAGGCCATAGGCTGCGAGAGTCTGGTGGATGCGAAACGCACAGGACCGGTCAGTGTGGCGACGCTTGGAGGAGGGCTATGCCCAGCAGTGGACGATGATGAACCCATAAGGAGTTAGAGAAGTGGCGTAGCGCCGTGCCTTAAGTTCCAGTTACAAAGATGAGTCTTTCCGGTGATAATATTTTCGAGCTCACTCTCTTGCATAATCTCTCTCTTCTATATTTTCTTGGGTCTTTACCTTTTCTGCAAAGGACGACAAAGTAACTCCTTAGTCAAACCATCGCAAGGAGCCTGTAGTAAGTCCTACTATGGATATTAAATGCCTTGGTGCAATGTAACTCTAGCCTAAACGATGTTTTTTGCTTCCTATCACTACAATAATGAAGGTAGCACTCACTTTTATTAAAATCCTACATTGATTAGATTGGTTCCCTAAATATTTAAGAATCCAAGAGTAGTGCGAAAATCAAAAATTTATGCCACTTCAGATAGGTTTTCTTTTCTACATTCTGAACGAAATAGAAAGGTAGGTAGTTAGGCACTTAGCCGAGCTAAGCACAAAATGTAACTAGGTACCAAGAGCTCCTAATATGTCATATGGGTGAGCGAAGTGAGCTTGGCATTTTCTAGAAACTAGCCTAACCGCAGATTTAGGCTATCTTTCTTATAACAAGTCATACAGAAAAACTAATACTTATTATTTTTTTTCGTTTGCAGGCAGAATTAAGAGAACCGAAACTGGGTACAAGAGCGAGTAAAGCGTGCTCGCCATTAAACCTTCAGTAAACATTCGTCCAAGATGTCCTATCTTGGACAGAGTGTACGGCCCCAGAGTGTACGGCCTGTAGCATTTACTACACCTGCTACGTGGAAAATCCGGCTCTGATTGACTGGCAAGAAAACGCACCAATTTCCCCCGCTGATGCATTCTAATATTCGCTTAATTCTTGAGCTTTTCTGTAAGTATAGGTACTATATAGGTAAGTCGACGAAGACCTCTTTCTCGAAGTTGGCCCTATCCAACTTGCTTTTTTGCCCCAGGTAAGCATAATCGTCTACAACTTCGAGTGTAGAGTTTCCGATCTTGATAGGAGTGGGTGTAACATGGACATTAAACATGACCTTCGTTTTGTCCAAGTTCACTTTAAGACCCACTCGAGGTCATAAAGCATTGCACCGAGATCCTCCACAGTTTCAGCCATGACTATCTATATCCTCGGCCAGCCAACCAAAGATGAGTGATGGAAATCGTCAAACGTGCACGCGAGATGATTCGTCATGACTCTTGAAAACAACTTGTAGACATGGATAAAAAGTGAGATGGGCACATAATTCTTGAGTCGGGCATTGTTGCCCTTCTTATAGAAGGGTAACAATGCCCACACGCCGGCACCACACGCCTGCACCATGCCTTTGGCGTTTTCCTCTCGAGTATGACGGAATACTAGAGTCAATTCCAATCTTTCTTGGGTATATCGAAATCTTTCGTATAAATTTTTATCGGAATCCATGGTAATATAAAGGGACAGTAATAGAAAAACAATATAATAATAAAATATAAATCTTAAAAGAATGAAATCTAGTTCAAAATATTGTGTTCATTTATTGGTCCTATCTTCATGACGAAATCTATTATTTAAACATGATGAAAAATGTTAGTTCATTCACTAGATTTTATGAACCAATAAAACATACCTGTCCCAATACTGGCCTAAAGATCAGAAATCGACATTAAAACTACTCCCAAAACATGAATTAAGTACTAAAAGCGTAATTATTTAGTACATACATAATTGAATAAAACATGAAATTTACCAGTGAATGAACGGCCGTTCATTCACCGGATTTTAAAAGATTTTTAGTGTAATCTTTTTTTCGTCGCTTCTTACCTGATTCCTAAATTCTTGCCCGAACAAATACACAGTCACACCACTACTGCCAACTTTAAACGCTCGCCATTTTAAAATGAACAGTAACTTATGAAATGAATTTTGCCACTATAATAGAAAAAAGAGCTGCGATTACGAAACAAAATACTGCGTAGCGTAAAATTGTTTTAATTTCTTATTTTTTTTCAATTACCCCGTTTTGTTCATTAACTTGGGTGTGTTCATTCACTGGAGCACCTAACCTAGTATAGAGTCTTCTACACCCATGACCATAAGTTCGGTCTTATTGACATTTATTTTAAGACTGAACTTGCAACAAACGTCATTGAGACCATCTATCAGCGCCTGCAAACCGTCACAAGTAGGTATCTGCCACGAAGCACAGGTCATCAGCGTAGGTATCTACATGATCTCTGTAATGATACTATAAGAGACTTATGTGCGGGTAGCTTGGCTAGACTAAATATACCTCCATCAGTTCGGAAACGAATGCGAATGCCTTCCGAAATTCGTTCCAGGGTCTCCCGAATGACGATGGCAAAGTACAAATCAAATAGTGTAGGCACAAGTACACCGCCTTGCTTTACGCCACAGACGACATTAAACTAGTCTGACTGCTCGCCCTTTATCGCCACGCAACAAGACATGTCGTCATGCAGGAAGTGTAACATTCGTACAAACTATTCAGAGCACCCAAGTTTAACCAACAGTACCCACATAGCTTCTCGGGGAACACTGCCTCAAAAGCCTCTTCTCTTGAAGCTGGCGGAAAGAGAATATGACTTCACAGGTCCCTCGATCAGGACGTCAGCCAAATTGGATCTCCGTAAGGATTGACTCGGAATAAGGCGGTTAAGAAGGACTTTAGCAAAAACTTTCCCGGGGGTTGAAAGAAGTGAAATGCCACGATAACAATTGTAGTCAGATCAGTCACCTTTGTTCTTATATAGGGCGCTTATTCGTGTTCTTCTTTTCGTTTCTTCGTTTTTTGACACCGACTTCCGAAATTGAAGTTATTTTTCACTTTGTAGTGTTTTTATTTGGAAGTCGGTTGTTTTTTTTGTAAAAAGTTTTTTTACCTTTCACTTTTTAGTTGTGGTACATAGAGGACCAGTTATATAGGCTAGGAACCAATAATGCCCAAAGTGAAGCCAGAATAGATTAACCCAATAACATGAAACTTAAACAAAACCGGTGGAATAAAAGTATACCAAGGTGAACTTTTTACACCTGCGTAACCCTTTAGAGCGTACCAGTGTGATGTTATGTTGTATGTATCCCGAGCGATTTGCCGTCATTTATTGAAGAGTTCTGATGTATACCTCCTAAGTTCTTCATCAGATCTTGATGAAAATTAAATGGGACCACATGACAAGCACCAGCTTTAGGTACAGATCAAAGAATCATCAGAATCGGTTCATCCAGGAACAAGTTCTGAGGAAACAAAAGAAAACAGTAGAATTGTTAACCTCCTCCTTTTTGGGAAGTCGGTTAAAAATCGACCAATCATTAAGACGGAAATCCGCATCGCGTCATTCAGCTCGCTTGTGTTTGGCTTCATTCAACATTGTCACGAAGACATTCTAAATAACTTTCTGCAGTTTCTCACCTTGCATACTTAAGGGCGCGGCGAACAAAGCTCGCAAATGCAATTCGAGGCGAGCGAAAAATTCGTTTGGAGTATTGCTATCTCTGTTTGCACGCACACGCGGTGCGCCGTACGTAGCCATGTGTGTGTGAGCAGATAGATATCGCTACCTAATCATCCTATCGACTCGAAAGCCGGCCGACGCGAATGGCGCCCGCGTTCTTTTGTCTTTTTACCCGGCTGCAAGGAAAGGGTTATGTTTTTCGCGCGTATCTTGTATGTATGTATGTTTGTATGTATGTAATATTCTTTATTACCTCATATCTTCCAAACCGCTAGATGTATTTTTTATAATTAATACATCGTTAGATAGGGCTTGGCCGCCCAAGTGTTCTTAGATAAGTGACGTTAAAAATAAACAAAAATGGCGGCTTTTGTGCGCCATATTAGGGGCGACTCAATATTTTTTTTTTTCGAAACCCATCGAGTGGGATATCAAAATCAAGGATTTTTAAAGGTGATTACAAAAATATATACCACTTATATGTTTTAATGCGATTCGAAAAAAAATAGGTACCTAAAAAGTTGTAAATAAAAAATGTTAATTTGAAAATCAAAAACCCGACTGCGAACTAAAAAGATGTAAACAAGTAGAAAATCATGCTCTGTAGTCGGAGGATACATATTCGCGAGCTGGCTGACCACCTGATCCTCCGACTGCAAAGCATGATTTTCTACTTGTTTACATCTTTTTAGTTCGCAGTCGGGTTTTTGATTTTTAAATTAACTTTTTTTATTTATGTAGGTATTCCTTCTACTTATCAAATATGTTTTGTTATAATAAATAATGAATGCAAGTAATATATTACAAGTAAAAGACAAATATTCCAATAATGTATGCCTATTTACGCATATAAGTAGGTACAGATAAATAACAGCGCTCTGAGCTAAGAATATTAAAAATAAAAACAAGGATTTTGAATAAAAAATATTATTTTGTTATGTCCTTACTTTATAGATCATCATTCATCTGTTTAAAAAATATAAATCGAAACATGATAAAGTCGTGTAGGGTGACCATAATTATATTATCGACTGAACGAAAAACAAAATACAATAATGGTAATCAGAAAACATAGTGTCAAAGATCCACACTAAACACGCTTATTTTCTTTCTTTCTAGTGTTTCTTTCTGAAAATTGATGGCCAAAGGCGTTTTTTCCTTGATCGTCGTGGCTTTGAAAATATTTTTGCAGTTTATTATGTAGTCGATTAGCCAGCCAGTTACCAAAGTTTATTAGATCCTCTCCAGGGTAAGGGTCACCGAAGTCCAGATAAAAAAGAATAATTAAATAAACTGGAACGAATTTGGATTTTTAGTTTTTTGTAACAGGAATTTTACAAAAAAGTCCAGCAAAAACTGGACGGAGGGCATAAAACCGCGCTTGTGCATGCAAGTCCAATCGCATGGTCACCCTACCCTGGGTGAGCCGTAACGTCACAGTAAGTATAGAGGAGCAATGTAGGTAAGTCTTAGCGTCCTTGAGATAATTACCTACGCCCGCTTTGTCTCATGACATGAATAAACAAACAAAAAAAACAAAGCTTGGTAAGTTGATGGATAGGTAGGTAGGTAAATACTAATTTATACAAAACTAGCTGTCCCCCGCGGCTTCGCTCCCGTCAACTGGCTACCTAACCTAATCTACATATCTACCTACCTACCCTACGCTACCCTATATACATACCTAATCTATATACATACATGATCGTACGCAACGCACACAACAAAAGCTCTCAAAAAGGAATATTTTGCCCGTTTTTGCAACATTTTTCATTTATGCTCCGCTCCTACTGGTTGTAACGTGAAGTTATAACCTATAGCCTTCCTCAATAAATGGACTATCCAACGCAAAAATATTTTTTCAATTCCAACCAGTAGTTCCTGAGATTAGTGCGTTCAAACAAACAAACAAACTCTTCAGCTTGATAATATTAGTATAGATATACTAAGGTACCTATTAATTTAACTTATTGTATTATGTCATTGGGAAATAGGTACTTCCTGTGAGAAACATCCCACGTTCGGAGACCATGTCGGCAACCGAACCATATAGTAAATAATAACAAAGTCCGTAAACAACGCAAATTTCGTAAAAAAGTAGATTACTCAATACCAAAGTTTTATTTATTTATTTTATATATTTGACACCAATAAGTTCAACATCTTACAGTATTTCCAAGATGATGTTATACCAAGTTCAAATCACAAGGCAAATCTAAATCCAAGTTCAAAGCATTACTCAATAATGTCAGAAATATTAAAATAAGTACAATTTATAAAATAAATAAACGCGCACATAAAGCATAGTAAAGTAATCATCTAATAATGACAACAAACAATCCACAGAACAGTAGAACAAAAAACAGTGAAGCACACCCGAAGCACACCCGAAGTGCCCCGAACAAACCCCACGCCGTACGAACGATACACAACCGTGAGCAGTGCGACCACGCACACATTGACATTTGCTTGACGCGACAGCAATACTAGCTATTGGAAATGTGTGATTAATTTGATGTGTTCCGTAATACCAAAAATTATGAATGAAAACTTAATGTATTTAAATTTTTTTGTTCGATGATTTGAAATTTGATAATATGAGCTATGTTCCTGCTACGAGATTAATAAAGATATTGTTTTTTATAATACAGAAATATCAAAAAGAAAACATGTCATTTACGCTGTAAAAATATACAAAATGGAATTCGCTAAAACTTCATTTTAGGTAAGTATTTAGAAAAAAAGAAGACGTAGGGACCTAGATAAATACTGTCTTAATCCGAATATCATCATAATATGGTGGAAATATGCTAAAATCACAAATGATTTTGGTATTATGTTTGTATGGACAATTGATGCTTCGCCGCGCTCTTATGTGCATTTTATTGTGTAGTTGCATGAGTGCATCTTTGCCTCTTTCAATGTTGGTGGCTCGTCCAGTCCATTGCCTGTTAGGGACGTGGGCATTGACAGAACTTAAGTCATATCTTCTGAGCAGTCTAAATTGAGAAGCTCTTTAAAATTCCCAGCCCAGCGTGTGAGAACCTCATCCTTAGACGATAAGTGCTCTGAACCGTCTCGAGACTTGATAGGCACATTGACACGATAAGTTCTGCCAGTTTTCGCACCTCCCCATAGAAAGCACCACTTGTCCTTCATACCCCTTGTTAACTTTCGCAACGCAGAACTACTCTGTTTTGTGTTATTTATGGTACCGTATTGTCTGTTGCTATCTTGCTGCTTTAGTAGATTACGGTGCTTTTTCAATGCCTCTGCTATAATCTCATCATTCTCATCAAACCAATCCTCATTTTTGCACATTGCTGTGCTCAGTATCTGAGAACCAGTGTCCAGTAGTCGAGAAGAGAAGTCTTGCAATTAAACAATAAGATCACCACCCGTCCCAGTAGATGCATTTAGCGCAGTATCAAGAGCGTAGACATATTCCTTCCTCGTAGGTACCTATTAAGGTGCTCCTGTTTCCCAACGTCATGACTGGCAGTTCTCACCAGGAACGCTCTACGAGGAGGATGAAGACGAAGCTTAATTTTCGTGATAATCAACCTATGGCCTGTCCAGCAAGTTGCTCTTCGCATCACACGGGTAACTCTAACTTGGGTTACCTCTCTTTGGCGAACAATTGCGTAGTCAATTAGATGCCAGTGTTTACATTGTGCTTGTATTTTGTCAAGCCTGAATAGTGTATTAGTTATGCTCTATCTGAACTGGGCACAGAGGCTGAGCGGTGTTTGCCCGTTACTATTCATATTGCCGATTCTGTCTCAACCCAATACACAAGGCCACGCTTCGAAATAACGCCCAACTCTTGCATTAAAATTCGCCAAGGATTAATATTTGCTCCATAGGTGAGATTTTAGCACAGGCCTTAAAAATAACTCCTTATAAATTTTGTCCTTAACCTCACCTGGATGAGTTATCGTGGGTGCGTATACAGTTATTACGTTCAGATGATTATCATTATCTACTTCAGGCGCAATGATAACATACGATAGTATACGTTGGATATTCAGTCAGTTTCTTGGCTATTGACGTCTTACTTAATAGCAGAAGTAAAACCTACCCCTGAACGTCTGGGTTCAGATGTAGCAGTCTCCTTCCAAAAGAAAGTGTATCCACCGCCACGTTCTTCTAGTTCCCCTTCGTCAGCCTTTCGCTGAGTGCAGCTATGGCTACATTGTATCGAGGTAGCTCACGTTCTACAGTAGCTGTCGCTCAGGACACAGATTACTATCCCGATCCAGAAGAGTGCATACATTCCACACACCAAACGTCATGTTAGATGATTTAATATTTGTTGTATCGTCGACCACGAGGAAACGTTTGCACAGGCAGCCGTGGTTGCTAACTCCCAGGTACAGGTACAGCGGGTAAACAATTTTTGGAACTCCTTTCTAGCCCCCTCCCTGGCTGATCGGGGGCAGCAGTGCCTCCCTGAATATCCGCTCGAATCGAATCCAACGCTAACATCCCACTACATCCCGATAGTAGGTACAGTACATCTAAAATAATAGTAACCAAATACCTACACCACACTCTTACGCCCTATAGCGGATAACCACCAAGCACCGCATACAGACCATTCCAACCAGCACTGTTACTTTCGACTACGGACTTTTCCACGTTCCGCTGTTACCAAAACGCAATACCAAGGAACTACTGCGACATCCAGGCGGGATGCGAGGTTTTCTATCTAGGACATTGAGTTCAGACATGGGATTAACTCTTTATCAATGTCATAAAATAACTATAAAAGCAGTACCTTTGTGCTCTTCTATCTGTATTCTTTATTTTCTCTGTAAAGTGTCTTGTGTGTACATAAATATAAAATACTTGTGCCGCTGCGCATACGCAGGCACGCCAAAAGAAACACATTCGCCTCCGTTACCCAAGGTCTGCTATTTTCTTGCTAAACTGCAAAGCCCACTGAGTAGGTATGGTTATTTATTTTTTTACTTTTAAAGCAAATTAGTATATTAGGCACGGCCTGCAACGCATTGGTAGAAGCCGCGGGGTATCGTTGCTATGCTGCTGATATATGGTGTAACCATAAATTAGTTTAAGCTTAGCTTTTAATAGCTGTGGAAGTTTGCCATACTTATCACAGTCCTACGGAGTGATAAAAATTCGTCACTCTAACTACATATTTTGTCGCTATCCATAACAATTGTCACTTTCACTACCTAATACGTCACTTTTACCTATAATGTGGTCAGTTTATCAACTCGATTCAAGCCGTATTTCGGCTCTTTCCCAACTCGTCCGACGCCTGTGTTCAACAGGGTCGTCCTGCCGCCTCTGTCTTAGTACAGCGATTTCTGGCACGATATCACCATTCTGGCGGATGGCGCGATTTCGGTTGTAAACCCTCGCTTCCTTATCTGCCCCTCTGCTGTTTATGGAACCGTAGCCTCAGTTTTATGAGGCACTATCTCTAAACCCAGCTCGCAGATCGACGCGACGACTCTTGCCACCCCGAGCTCGGAAAGGTGGATGGTCTCGTCGAAGGTGTCCGCGCCGGCTAACACCAGGGTGTCGTCTGCGTAAGCGTAAATAACGATATTTACGCCGACGGGTAGGTCAACACTCAGTATCACATCGTATGCAAGATAGTCATCGTCATCATCATCATTTCAGCCGCAAGACGTCCACTGCCGGACATAGGCTTCCCCCAAGCGTCACCACATTGACCGGTTCCGTGCGTCTCGCATTCAGCGGATAGATCAGATCGGTGGTCAGATGGCAGATAATCTGACACCAGTCTTGATTTAGGGGTATCATATTACCCAGTAGGCAGTCCTTTCATTTAAAATACTGTTACTCAGCTGTATACAGTTAGACTGAAAGAAGAGCCCAACTTTAGTTGGGAACAAGGCTAGGTAGATTGATTGATTTCATGTCAGTAAAGTG
Organism: Orthosia cruda; assembly: GCA_964057195.1. NCBI lineage: Eukaryota > Metazoa > Arthropoda > Insecta > Lepidoptera > Noctuidae > Orthosia > Orthosia cruda. The sequence continues at coordinate 22,763,901 of OZ059825.1, forward strand.
TGTACCTATTCAGTCAATAATAATTCAATTTAACTCAAACATAGCCTCCGATAATTATTACATTCACCCCTATTTTTTGCATTTGCCTAGTGTGGGCCGCAGTTTAAAAAAGTCCCGGTATTTTTTTGAGTTCCAGTCCGACGCTGGTGTTCAATGTAGATGTAAAATTGCCCGATGAATTTACGACATAGAAATATAAAAAAAATAATTAAAAAATAAAATATCCCGACTGATTAAAAAGCGAACTAAAAAGACGTAAATATGAGGAAATTCATTGTGTTTAGTCGGAGGATACATGTTCGCGAGCTGGCTGACCAAAACCAGATGTATCCGCCGACTTACACAGCATGATTTTCTTCTTGTTTGCGTCTTTTTAGTTCGTTTATTTATAACTTTTTAGTTATTTTTTTTTATTAGGTACATTTAAACATGTAAGTGTTATATATTTTTGAAATCACCTCTTAAAACACTTTATTTTGATACCGGACACGATGGGTTTGGAAGAAAAAATAAATATGGCGCCCAAAATCCATTTTTTAAGGTTCCGTACCCTGAACCGTGATAGCTAGAGAGTTGAAATTTTCACAGATGATGTATTTCTGTTGCCGCTATAACAACAAATACTAAAAACAGAATAAAATAAATATTTAAGGGGGGCTCCCATACAAAAAACGTGATTTTTATGCCGTTTTTTGCTATAATGGTACGGAACCCTTCGTGCGCGGGTCCGACTCGCACTTGGCCGGTTTTTTATTTTCCGATTTTAATGTTGACACTCGCAGGGTTAAGACGAATCGATTGACGTAAGAATCATCAAAACCGGCCAATGCGTTTGGTCTCTTGAATTCCACATAGGAACAATCATACATAGACTGATAAACACATTACCCTCCTTCGGCAGTCGGGTAAAAAACCGTCTGTGCTGGCTGTTAAAGCGCATTGACAGGGAACTCTCGAAGAAGCCGCTATAAAGGCCTCCTATACGGGAGAGGGTGACAGCTAAACCCATCGACGTCGAAGACCCATCGAGGCGCAGTGGTTCAGTAAGGGGATGATGCAAATCTGCGATGCATCCATGCCCCGCGTCCACGCACAGTTCTCAAGGCGCTCTTTGTACTGGTGGTCTGCAGAGGATGAGCAGCTGCGCGAAACATTTGTGGGTCCTAGACACAGATACTCCGCACACACGATACCTGAGACGTTGATGGGATCGTGAAGAGGAAACCGGCTCGTATGCGGTGTACAGTGCCGCGAAGAAACTCCGGCAGCCGAATTGCGCAAGTGAATTCGGCATGGCGGAGGGTTTGACCACTATCAAATCGACCAATCACATGCGAGATGAATGACGCCGTGTGGAATTCCGTCTGTGTGATTGGTCGATTGATAGCGGTCAAACCCTTTGCGTTACCAATTCACTTACGCAATACGGCTGCTGTGGCTGACCATCAGTGAGTCGAAAACGCGATCCAGGGAAGAGCTGCTGAGAAACGGAGATCCACACACCCCGCTGTACTTGGAACATGATAGACTTATGTTGCGTCCCACACGAAGTCTACCATTCCTTCAACGTTTTGAGATCAGAAGTGATGAAATATTTTAATTATTTTTAAAAGTATAGCGCCTGTCTGGATTCGAACTCACGACCCACATATTCTTTAATATCAATCACCAATAAATATCAATGAATTTTATACATATAATAAATCTTTAGAAAAGTCGTCCTTGAACATCGAAAATATAAAATAAAAATTAGCCAGTCTGCTAAAAGATAACCAACCGAACCCAATGCCAGTATTTGTAGAGTTCTCTACCCGAAGGTCCAAACGGAGCTCTATTGCTGTTACACACGTGTCCGTGTATATTTTTAAATGTTTTTAATGGTCAAAAAAAAAATTCAATCATTGACCTATAATACCCCATCGATCATTAATTATCGTTTATCATCATCTCTCTATCATCGACTCATCATTATTTAGAGCTCGTTAAGTAGATAAATATTGTATCTTTTTAAATTTTATTTTATGGTAAAACATGGAATGAAAAGTCACCAAACTCAGATATTAACTTTCTTTAATATCCATTATTAAAGTAACAAACATACAATTGCATATTCAAAAAAAAATAACCGGTCAAGTGCGAGTCGGACTCGCGCACCGAGGGTTCCGTACAAACAGCTAGGTACATTCACCAACATAATTAGGTAACTAGGTCTACGGGAACTATCATATAAGTAGGTTTTCGACCCAAAACTTATATAGGGTTCTTCCGGTTGACCTATAATTGTCAATTTTGAAAAATAAAACAAAGTTGAAAATTAAGGTAAATTTTGGTACTACCAAGTTTTCGCGAAAAAATAAATTTACCCATATCTTTTTATCGTGTTGACTCAGGACCGTGATTTTTATCCTAGACCTCAGTATCTGGTATAAATTTCAACTAGCCAGATCCACCCGTTCCTGAGAAAATCGGTGGTGACACACGGACAAGAGAGTGATCTTATATGGGTTCCTTTTTTATCTTTTGAGGTACGGCACTCTAAAAAAACAAATCTATATACAAATACAAAGGGGAGAAGGAAAAGGGCTCATGGTGCATTAAAAAATTCGTCCACATCGATGTCAATGCGAAACGTGGCCAGAATGCTAGCAGCATTGCTACATTGGGTGACAATGCTGATTCTCTGCCCAAAGAAAAGGCCAGCCCTCTGGTCACGTGAAGAGTCGACGAGCTTTGTGCTAATTTCTCGAAAAACACGATGCGCTCTCGGACCTAATTTTTCAACCCCAAACGGCTCAAACATAAAACTTCCAATGAGGTTGTTATATTTGCACCGTTTGAATGTTTCTGCACCGGTAGCAGCCGGCCCAGCACAGTCCGCCGTGACACACCTTGCATCCCACACCAAAGGTCTATCCACCTTCCAAGGCATGGTCATCCCGTCTGGTCTAAAATTACTTTCCATTGACCTATGAACTTGACATTTGGTGTTAATGTTTATTATTTGTTACGTATATTGTACCAAAAAATACCAATAACTCAGATTTAACTTTGAAATTTAATTTTCCCAATTTTTCTTGGTTTGGTACGGAACCATAAATGTGCCAAGTCCGACACACAATTGACCGGTTTTCTATATTTGTCTGTTTAGTTATGCACGCATCACGTATAATGTACGTATTGTATGTAATCTAGTTTTCGTTTCATCGGAATCGAAACAAAAACTAGATGAATTTAAGGACGCTGTTACATTTTCGACGAACTCAAATTTAGGTATCTAGTAGCACACAACAGCATTACGCGCACGCACTCATTGAAACTACTGAGCGCTCGATTTTATACATCACTGAAATAATATTGGTACTTGTTATTATTTTTTAATTTTATTGAAGTTGATTCAGGAAGGTTAGTTGGCACTTTGAAAATGCATTTGGTAACTGTTACAAACCGTCGTCGTAAAAAGTAGGTTATTATTTTGAACCGACTTCAAAAAAAGGAGGTGCTCTATCTATTCGATCCGTATGTATCCGCGATTTTCTTTTAAACCACTTATCCGATACTATCGGGTTTACGTCGATTAATGTATATGTTTTCAGGGAAGGTTTTATTGTATAATATATTAGGATATGATAGTTAGTTTCGACGGGCTGTTTCCGCAACTCCACGACCAAGCGCGTATTTTGCGTACGGGTGGGATTCAGTCACATCATTCGATCCACCCCAGCTCCTCGAGGAAGGCCAGCAGCGCCCTGGTGCTGCCGACGATCTCCTGCAGGGTACCTGGGTTGCCGAAGTATTTGGCCCTGTAGCCAGCGATTACAGGGCAGCTTAGGAGTAGGTGTGCTGCCGTCTCTTCCTCCACCATGCAAGCTCTGCAGAGTGGGCTGTCCGTGATACCTAAGACAAAGAGGTGCTTATTAAAGGTCCCATGTCCAGTGGTTACGGCTGTAACAGCTCGCAACTGTGGCTTAGTTAGTCGTAGGACCTTTTTCGTGAAACGGCCATCAATGAGGGGTACATTCGCTTGGCCTGCCTACATTCGCTATGATCCATCCATAGCTTGCTGTGTTGATCCCTGGTGCGTTTTCTTACCAGACCGCGTAGGTACCCGAAAGGTAAAGGCACTATGGCCTCCGGGCCCACCGGTGCCATATTTGAGCCTCTACGGGCGAGCTCATCCGCAGCGTCGTTCCCTCGGGAGTCGCTGTGTCCCTTGATCCATTGAATGGTTACTTTATTGTGCATACCGACCTGGTTCAGGCGCCGATGACACTCGTAAATCAGCCCTGAGTTGACTGTGTGGCTGTTTAGTGCTTGCAGGACGGCCATGCTGTCCGAAAGTATACGTATAGGGAAGTCCTTTACCTCCCTCGTCAGGACCGCAGAGGCCGCCATGGAGATGCCCAAGCATTCGGCCTGGAACACCGTGTTGTGGATCCCCAGTGGTGTGGCTAAACGGATATTTAGGTCCTCCGAGAAGACTCCTGCACCCGTGCCTGTACCTGTTTTGGATCCGTCCGTGAAGATCCGCAGTTCATCGGGGCGTAACCCCTCGCAGCGGTTATCCTCGTGTAACTGGATTCTGTATTTTTTTTATCAAAAATGACTTTCTTGGGTAAGCGGTCATTAATGGCTCTAATCAGTGGGATTTCGCGGTGGAGACCCTCTAGTAGAGCGGTGTGTTGAGTCTCTCGCTTACCCCAGAGACCCAGTGCCTTTAGACGCACTGCTGCCATCGTCGCTTCCTGCTGTATAAACAGATGCAGAGGGAAGAGCCCTAGCATAGCCTCGAGCGCTGCGGTCGGCGTAGTCCTCATGCAGCCCGTTTTAGGATATGATAAAGATCTTCGAAATTGGCAATGGAACTCTTCAATAACAAATAGCAAATGACCTGCGATTAGTGTGATCGTATAGTTATGTATTTTTCACTATACGATAATATAAAATCACGCTTGTACGTTTTTAGGGGGTTAACAGATTTATTTAGTATACCTACCCAATATGGGGTACCAACAAAAACTAAAAAGAGAAAAATAATAACTTTTCCGTGTCGAAAACCGAAAAACAATAGATACCGACACCGACTTTCAAAAAGAGAATTAGCTTTCACTTTGTTGTAGTAAGTAGGTATTTTTAAAAAACGCAACGTAAAATAAGTAGATACCTAAAACAAAATAATTTCTGGTCAAGAATTAAAAAACCGGCCAAGTGCGAGTCGGACTCGCGCACGACGGGTTCCGTACCATTATTGCAAAAAACGGCAAAAAAGACACGTTTTTGTATGGGAGCCCCAATATCTATTTTATTCTGTTTTAGTATTTGTTGTTATAGCGGCAACAGAAATACATCATCTGTGAAAATTTCAACTGCCTAGCTATCAGGGTTCATGAGATACAGCCTGGTGACAGACAGACAGACAGACGGACCGCGGAGTCTTAGTAATAGGGGAAACCCTAAAAATGACTTGAACATTTTGCATTACATATTATATAAAATATTACCATCAAAAATTTTTCTGTCAAAAATCAGCTAATGACCCCGTATTAGATATAAGCGACGCCAAAATCCATGAAAATTACACCCATATCGAAAAGCGGTCAAATTTTCGTCGGCGCCATCTTGTATTTTGCTTTCGACCCCATATTCGATATAAGCGACCCCAAAAAACATGACAATGACACCTGTGACGAAAAGATGCCAAATTTTGACCCCGTATTCGTCATACATACAAACCGGTTCAAATCATAAATCTCCTCCCACCCATCCACTTCTAACCTTCACCGCCGCCAGCTTAACCTTATCCATCCAAATCCTAACCTTACTAAGAGCTGCTTAAACCCACCCATCCATTTCTCAACCTTGTCAACAACTGCTTAACAATACCTATCCAAATCCCGATCATACCCAACATAATTTCTAAATCACATTCTAATAATAAAAGGAAACTCAAACATACTTTTATTTCGGTCCGGTAAAATATCAACTCCTTTCGATCACGACATACGACTCACGCATGCACACTACAATCTTTTCTATTACTTTTATCGTATTTATTTTTTGCAAAAAAGCGATACGCTCGTCCTTCCACGAGCGCTTCTGAGCGCGGAATGATAAGTTTCGACTTTCGAGAGCAAAATGTATGAAGAAGTCGGCAAGTGTTTTTATTTTAGCTAATAATTAAAATGTATATTGATTTGGGTAAAAAATAATTATCTGAACCTGTAAAGGACTATATATACCGCATTTTTTTTATAATTTTGAAGATAAAAAATGCTGTAAAATTAACTAAACTGGGACCTATTCGGACCCTACTTTTTTAATATTTTTGCGATTACCGTGATGGGCAAAACGTATTTGTGCGAAAATTTTGTATGATGTCATGCAATTTTTCTTATGCCAATCTGGAGCTGAATATATTATCTTAAAATTTAGACCATGATATCTTCACATCTTTGATTGCATATACATTAAAATTGTACCTGAAAAGCACTGATATTTGTGGACAAATGTAATAGCGTCCAGAAGTAAAATATCACAACACACGCATTTCAATTTGGGGGAGGTCTATGTCCAGCAGTGGAGGTCATAATGCTGAACTGATGATGACGCAATGCAGATACTCGGACGGTTGAATACCATATTCGATATCTGGCGTTGTGCATTTGATGTAATTTTCTGAGATTCCCCGCGGCAGTAAATTCCTAGAAAATTTTTTTTTGGTTGATCGGGTAGGTAGCAATAAGTAGGGTAGGTATGTAAGTACCTAAGTAGTAATTACGCAGCTGACGGGAGCGAAGTTGCGGGCACAGTTAGTCATAAAATAAGATTTAGTAGGTACTAAAAGTATTTTTAATACAATTGCTAAACATTTTGTGCTTAATTGTACATAAGCGTCGGACGAGTTGGGAAAGAGACGAAATAATGCTTGGTACATGTAAAAAGTGACCTATCAAGGAAAGCGACGAATTGTCATCACAACCTAACTTATGGATGCACCCTTATGTTAGGTTGTGATGACAATTCGGGTTCTCGGTTCAGGTTTCCTACAAAGATGGGCGAATATGCGTAGCGACACGCGTGCGATATCCACCAATAGTACTAACCTACCTATTTCATTTGCCTAGCCTCACACAATCCAGTTTGGTGGAAAAGGCCTAGAAGAAGCGAAGCATATAAAACAAGAGCAATGGATGCGTGAGGGGTGTGTGACTCTATTACGACTATGTAAAAGCGACGGCTTCTGCGGACTGCAGAGCTCGCATCGCAGCAGCACTCTGCTCCCTAGTACAGCTTTGGTATTTTTATACTTTACCCAAATATTTTGACAGCATTTCACTTTGGCGTATAAGTATAAAGTCGATGCGAAATAACTCCATCTAGTGTCAGCAATACGACACAGATTGAAAGGAGATTAGGAATTAGGAGCTCCGAGGATGGAAGGCGGGTGGACAGGATTGCAAGTACACCTACCGCAGCCTAATTGCGTAAATGAATTCGGCAAGGCAAAGGGTTTGACACCATGAAAGAGTATGACAAATATTCTTTAAATAATTATGGTATTATCCCAAATGCTCGTACGTTGGTACGCATCTTCTTGACGCAACGTATCACGCGCGATATTCACAGCGGATTCGCTCTTTCTAGATAAGGTATAAGGTCTAAAGTCTTGCCACAAATTTATAAATACAGTAGTTACCAAAGTATAGTTCTCGCCAAACTTATTGGCCGCCTTAAAGTTAGCTACAATGTCTGCGCAGTAGTAAATCTCATACAAAAACAGCACCGATCCGCGCATTGCGCATCGGAAAGCCAACTTCAGGGCGGCCCAGAAGTTTGGCGAAGCTTAACGTACGTGAAATACTTCAGCATTCTGAAGTATGTCAGCAAATAAAAAGAACCCATTTGGGCAAATGAAGTGGCTATAGAATTATGTACTTTGTTTGCTGTGTCTATCAAGTTTCGCTGTATCGCATTCGCCCAAACTCACTGAAAACTTTTAGTTAGGTTTTATTTACATAAATAGTGTGGAATAAAAATATCGTATGTTGGTCTCTTGATTTAAATTCAATAACAATTACATATACAAATAATATCTTTGCTATGTAACATAACTAATATCATCTACAACAATATTATAATAGACATACAAACGATAATTTTAGGAATGGCTGGACAAAAAAATAATAATTAACAATTTCAATGACAGGCTTTAATCCAGTATCACTTCTAAGTAAGAGAATTTCATATAGAAGGTACATAATTTTTCAAATCAATTATTCATCATATTATGAAGGACATCAGTTTCCTAACTAAAACAGAATACAAACTAAAAAAATATGTAAAACAAATGACATATCTAGAATGCATTAGCAAAATAACTAGAAATTAGTTTCAGGTATAATAAAATACCATTGTGGCACTTCTACTAGACATCTAGACAAATTAAGAACAGATTCAAAATATTGTATTTATTGTAAACGAAAAGGCACTTTAAATCAAGGTGGGGGAGTAATGATACATGAATAAAAATATAAGTAAGGTCAGAACAAGTTATAATGGAATACTCCTCTTGTTTGTCATCAATTTCTCTCGTCACACTGTAGTTTCACTTAAAAGTAGAAAATATTTTAAGAGTTCTTTTATAATAATATATATGTACACATGTTAAAAAAATCAACAAGGAACAATCCATACGTACCTACAACTTAGAAATAATTATGTGATCAGAATATTCTCAAACTAATTCACAAAGTACCTTTAAATAGATATTTAACAGATGTCATTTTACTCCGTGATATTGCAATATCAAATACATTGTATGTAATAAAAACATTGCTCTATCGAAAATGAGTAAAACAGGCAACGCATGGAGCAAGACCAAACTCAATGCCACGAGAGAACTCATACATAACTGTCCATTATATTGATATAAAAAAATTTATATAAAAGGTCCACACCTTATTTGATTACAATTTCTGCAATATAAAAGTTATAAGTCACCACTGATAATATCAGCCATCATATATTTAATGAATATCATAGACACTTGATGCCGAGGTATCGTAACACTCAGTCAGCGCACATGTGTAGATACTTGTATCAACGTTTCTGTAACTTCACCAGTCCCGAAACCGTAGGATCAACTCCTCTCACCACAGAATTTTCTAGTTATAAAAATTACTATATTTTGTCGATTCAGTCCACAAATTTGAAATAAAGTCCACGATTCCACTCGCCGTCACATAGTGCATTACTAGTACATGACGACTTGGTATTTACTTAATGTTCTGTTCACTAGGCGTTTGTTTAATTAAACGTTCTTCCAGTACGAATATTATTTAGCACATTTTAATTTGTTGAAAGTTTTTTAGCGATGCACTGTTTAAAACAATCAATAATACCTATGTTACATTAAAATTGTTCAAGTTGGAACGCAACAACCGCCGGTCACGTCGTTGTAGGACATAATTCCTCATTGCTGTCTATGTATGTCCACTATACATACGTCTATGTAATGCGGTACCAATTAGTCGACTACTAGTTGTCTATGGGGAGAAGCCAGTCCTCAAATGTGTTCACTTAACAAGCACACCAATCAGTTGCGAGGACGTCCTCGTCCACGCGAGCCATCCCTGTCCTGAAACAAAAAAAAACTCAGTAAGAATGTTTCTTAAACAACTTATAATAAGCCTTTATTTCCATTGACCAATAAAAGCAAAATTTTCGACATATAACCAACCTTGCGGGGCCTGTTGTAATCCCGTTCGCGATACATATTAGACATGGGACCGTCCCGGTACATGCCCGGATCATTGCGGTCATTATGGTCGTTATAGTCCCGAGGTCCATCATCATCTAAATCGAGAGCGTCGCGAGGGTCACGAGGGTCGCGGTAGTTACGCGAGTCCCGATGGTCGCGCGGGTCGCGGCTGTCCCGCGGGTCCCGGTGGTCCCGATGGTCCCGCGGATCACGCCCGTCCCGGCCATCCCGCCCGTCACGAGGATCCCGCCCGTCGCGAGGATCCCGCCCGTCGCGAGGATCCCGCCCGTCTCGCCCATCGCGACCCTCACGTCCATCCCGGCCGCCATCGCGCCCGTCTCGCTTGTCCCGGTAATCACGATAGTTGTTGCGGTTGTACCCCCGACCGTTGTCTTGTTCTTCACGATTATTCTCCTGAGGGTGGTGAACAGGAACCTTGCGCGAATCTTCTTCCTCTTGACGCCTCTCGTAGTGAATGAAGTCGTCAAAAATAGATGTCGAATGGCAATAACTGTGCATGATACGTAACACTTGCAGCCCCTTAGCGTGCGGCACTTCCTGCGTGTCGCGAGAATTAGTCACCGGCTTGTTCTCGTTATTCTCTAATTTGATATGACGTAGTTGCACGTTCGGAACGTCCTTAACATAGATCCACCTAACACGAAATTGCCCTTTCCACTTGTCCTGAGACCACACACTAGAGTTGGAATTGTAATCTACCGCACTTGTCATGCGCGCCATTCCACAGAAATGGCCGCTACCATTCACTGAAAATAATAAGAAGATGTTTCCCCCCTCTCTTTCGCGCTCACGGAACGCCGCATCCAGTCGCTTGTTACCGTGCTCAGTACTGCACCATATCTCGTACTTGATGCTGCGATGGATATCATCCTCTGAATACGACTTGATTACAAAGAACCGAGCTAGAGGCGCACTCAGATCGAACTCCTTAGGATTGTAATCATTCTTGACGCGCAGCTCGTCAAGCACGGGGTGCGGCACGGCGGGCGCGGTGGGCGGCGGCGGCGCGGCCACCGCGGGCACAGCCAGCTGCGGGCGCGGCACGTGCGGCTGCGGCGCCGGGTGCGTCGGGTGCGGGGGCGGCGCGCGCGGAACTTGCGCCCACGCGGGCGGCTGCTGGTGCTGCGGCGGCGGCCCGCGCTGCTGCATGACGGGCACGGGGGCCGCGGGTGCCTGTGCGGGCATGGGCAGCGGCGCAGGCACGGGCGGCGCCTGCATGGTCGGCGGCGGCGGAGCGGTCACTACCGGCGCGCTCTTGCCGGCGTCCCACGTGCTGATATCCATGTTATGTTTTCCGGGAATAATCGGTGGTGGCGGCATGCCTGGGCCCTTCTTCTTGATGGCACCTCCCTGCGAGGACGGCGCGGGCTTGGCCGGCTGGCTCGCGATGGACGCCCATGTCATCTTTTTGGGCTGAGAGCCACCCGACACGTCCTTGAGCTCCGGAGGGCGATCCTTCTCCGATTTGTGTTCGCCGAGCGAGAGCGACTGCACGCCCGTGTCCACGGCTTTGATGCCGTCGGGCACGTACAGCCCGTCGGCCCTGTAGTAGTCATCGTACTGCTTCGCACGACCCAATTGTCCCCAAGTTGAATAGTCGCCATTGCCGTGAAAATAATTAAAAGTCGACGCTGGTTGTCCGAATGCAGCTGTCGAAAACGGTGTTGTTGAGGGTCCGAACACACCTGAAAGTATAACAATAGAGCATTACAAGAGGATTCGAGTGATTCTGATTAGGAAGATCAAAAGTGTATATTCGATAAGCGTTTTATGAAATTCTAAAGTAAATGGTAAATGATAATTATGTTAATAATGTCTAACACAAAGATGGATGCGGTGTAACAGAAGCAAGATATAGATCGAGGTATTGTCGTTTTTCTAGCATGAATATTTGATACGGAAATGATGAAAATAGTGACATCTTTTCTCTTGTTACTGTATGAATACTAGCTACCATCCATTCCATAAGAATCGTGAGGATTGTATCCTCCGAAAGTCATCGGGTCTGTTCCATTGGTGGACCATGTCCCATCCCCGACTCCAAAAGCTTGATAAGGAAGTGCTGTTGTACCGTAATAACCTGAAATAAGGAAAAATATTTGCCTCTAAACAAATTTCCCACTTTCTAGTTATGAATAACTTAAAAAAAAGCAACAAGATACAAAAGATGTTTAATTAATTGAAAAGACTGATTTTTATTATACGACAATAAGCCTCAGCAGGTATCTCAATATTAGCACAATTTGATAAATGAATTTCCGCATTTTAGGTATATCATCTGAACAAAACTGCTTATCATCTTCATCTTATACTGATAAATAGTCTGAGATTCATCTCAAAAGTCCAAGCCAGTTTCACAAAAGATCGTAAGAGCTAGGTATAAAATTAGCTCGATGCAGTTCTCTAAAGGTCGAAGTTCAACTAATTATGGATTTTTACTTATTATTGACATAGGAACTCGAATCGATAAAGGCCATAGGTTTGTAAGGACTAAACAAAATAAATCAAGCCCATAGATGACCTCACTCTAGGGGCTTTACCGGTACTTGTGCAACAAATTTTCAATGAAACGCACAATAGGTTTGCGGAACTGATATTTCTAAGTACTGGACTGTTTTATATGGGGGTTTGAAGTACGTTGAAACGTTATGTACCTACCTGCCACGCTGTAGGGGTCGGCCGCGGACGAGATGGGTGGCGCATAGGAAGGCTGTTGCTGATGACGCCATGACACCTCGGCCAACTCGTCGCCGCCGCTCTCTAAATGTTGCTCTTTCGGTGCATTTGTCACTATAATCAAAAATGTTAGGCCATGAGTATTTAAATAAGGTGGGCAGAGATGGCTATGTCATGTTATAGATACTAAAGTTTAATATGTAAACTGTGTAAAGAAACACTAGACAATATTGAATAACTGACTGAGCACATTTTTTAATCTTAGCATTACATTATTCAATGAAATTAATCCACTTTTATAGAAAAGCACAGAATATGTAGGTTGATCTAAGATGATTCATCATTATATTTAGTTTGGTTGTTGCATAAGGAAATCAAATAAGTAAAACAATGCCATAATACCAATAAATCTCAGGTGAAGTGAATAAAATAAAGGCTCAAAGGTGAAACTACAAAGTATGAAATCCAGGCAGATTCTAAACAATTTGATCACATAGAGTAGCCTATCTTTGATTCTTAAATGTTTTTGATTATGCACATTTTTGTCAATGAAGATGGATAGATTTTGAGAATTGATAATATTGAGTACATTAGTAAGTATTCTCTATTTACCATGTGTGCATAACAAGGTGATGTTTTTGCATGATCAGTGCAGTATAAAGGTAGGTCCATAAAGAATGTTCTACAATACAATACAATAAATACACAGAGTAGCACTCTCATTACTTAAGTGTATAAGACCATTACAAATGGTATGTGGAAGCGCTACAGCGATTTGTTTTTAATAAGTCATCTAAAATGTTGATAAATGAAAGCAAGCGGCTATAGTCTTTATTAGGAAGTCCAAAAGGTTGAATATTGCATTGTGACTAAAAAATATTTAGAACACATTATACTCTTAATGTTTCATTTTCAAGTCTGTATTCTTTAGGCAGGAATCTAAAAATAATTGCATTAAATAAATAAAATGCTTATCTCTAATGAATTTTGTACAATTAATACCAAATGATAAAACTCTAATTTTCGATTTAGATCAGAGTAGGTAATTAAAAAATTTACATAGTAAACATGGGGTGTGTTATCATAATATGACCTACAAATGTCTATCAAAACATGAATAGTACTTGTAATGTACTGCTTACCTCTTTAGCATTCATATAACAACAATGTTTATGTCTAAGACTAGTATAATTCATGCAAAGACAACGCACCGGCAGTTATTGAGAACTTCCTCTTTGTCTTAAAGAAAAAAAAAACTACTACTTTTGAGACTGGGGTCCTGGCTACCCTGGTGTGGCGAAATTAGATGGGGTTTTACCACCTGTTAAGTCTCTGTAGCAGCCTGGAATCTAGATATGTGCCTTAGAATACCGGGGCCACCACTAACCGATTTGTGGATTATTAAACAAGCTAGAATTGTTGCAATAGTCTGCTCAACCCCTACTACTGTGAGTGCACTATATTGGCTTACGTCTGCTAAACAACCTCTGCCTAAAGTTGGGGAACAAGCCTAAAGTTATCTTTTGTTTAATAACAGAATAAAAGCTTACATCCCACACAGTCTTATTGTTTATGAATGTAAGTAAGCACAGACAATTTGCAAGAGAGCAAAGAATGTAGGAACCCAACATATTTATAATGGGTTTCAAGTTATGGCACTACTAACCTACCTTTTATGTAGGTAACATTAACTACCTATTAATTTACATCTTAGTGAAAAGTTATGTAGACATGACCAATATGCAGATTAGCACATAAAGTGACTTGATCCATATTTTACCCTCATTCTAATTGGTATATTTAAAGTTTTAAATAGGTAATTATCATTTCTCTATACTCTTTACAATCATAATCACTTAACGCGCTATATACACCCCAATGTTAATGCAGTACTGGCCCGCTCGATGCCAAAATATCACTATGGAACCTCCTTTTGAACAGTTTTGTTTGCAAAATATTATTTCATTTACATATGCTATGTTAGTTATGAACAAATTCCAGCCATAAATTTTTCTGTGTAAAAATATTTTTAAACATCCAAGTCGTTTTGGAGAAGTTTCCAAAGGTTGCACAAAAATATTGTATTGTTAATTATTTTTATATAGCAAAGCTATTAGTTACACGAAAAAACCTTGTGTTCAAAATTATGTACATGAATCAATAATAAACATATATTTTTTCAAACCTTTTAACCTAGCCGTTACTAATGAGTATGCTTTAGAAAGTTACCATTTTACGGCACTAAAGGGGTATGCACTCGCTCAGAGATTGTTGGCAACAGAGGCTATAATAAATAAACAAAAATATGCCAATATGTAACATGGATTTGGATGTTTAGGGCCTACTTAAATTCTAAACGGGAGAATGTGTTCTAAATGTGGTTTTAATCATTCATGTAGAATCTTTACTCTAGATTATTGATAAACACAGTTGTGTATTCGCACAGGTCTCAGGCTAGTGGTCGCTCTGTGCCTTTGAAGCTCATAAGAAGCTTACATAAGCTGTATACAGGAGCAAACGGATCAGGGCTTTGAGCTAGGCTAACAAGGTCTCCCAAATACAACAGACCTAATGGTAGGTGCGGAAAATGGAGTCCATACATTCCATTAGTCTACTGTAGTTTAAACTGCAGCCGATGACATTATAAAATACAACTGTTACGATGACATTATAAAATACAACTGTTACAATGACATTATAAAATACAACTGTTACTATAAACTACTGATTATGTACTTGATTACAAAAGTAGTAAACAAAATAATGTATACAACCAACACATTAACAGAATAAAATTCCATTTTGAAAAATGGTGCAGTGTTATTATTAGTATGACATTTTAAACACTATTTAATTACATAGTCAAGGTCAATAGTTTAATTGACTTTTGATAAAAGAATTTGCTGATTGTGGCACTACAGTCAAAACTAAATGTATCCATCAATTTTACCCATGTGTAGTGTGACTTTCAGCAAAACTGAGTTGGTAAGCTTATTATAGTGTTTGGGTGTAAGATTTTAATATAGTCACCTGACTAAACAAACAATTAATATAATGGAGTGCACTTGCAGAGTTACTGAATGATAGCATGTTATTTTCTTGGAATAGACACTGAACAATTGATTAATAATATATCTGTAGTCATTTCATATCTTCAGATATATAGGAAATCAAGATACACTCTATAAAAAATTTAAAAACTCACTGTGTTCTACAAAATAATACATGTCTGCTCTGTAGTCGCCCACATTATAAACAAGAGTGGTACAGACACAGCCATTGATTATGTGTGGGTGGTAAAGATTTTCAAGTTATTTTAGATAGAAGTCTGTGGGTTGATTGGGTGGGCCACCCACCTACATCCTATCAGGTGTACAACATAATCACTACATTTATTTTACATATTATCACCATACTTCTGACAACATTCAGATATTACAGTTACAATCCCACATTTCACACAGTAACATGATTAGTCACATTATTCTAGATCTTAAATCACGCAAGAAATAAAAAAAGTGAAAGCTAAAAAGATTACGACGCTAATCGCAGCATCGCAATAACGAGAACCGACTGCGAAGCCGACCGGTACGCTGTTCCACCTACGGAGAAAACACTTTGTAACGTCACAACGATACCATCTTTACCTTGGTTCCCTTGCCCTTTCATCCGCTACGATCGCCATAATCATGAAACAAGAAACAAAACACCAATATTAGCTATACAACAATACGTTTGAACACGTAATTATTGAACAGAGATAGTGTAAATGCGAAATACCTGATCTGACACGCCTGCTGACATTGGCCGCGATTTTAAGAATATAGAGCACTTGTAGAAGTCTTTAGACACAACAATATCAAAATAAATCACATTAGTTTCACTACACAAGGTCCGAAGCGTCCGAGATTCACTTAATTATTTCTAAATGTCCGTGTTGTATAAAAATCCGCTGAAGTCCGAAACGGATGGACGTTTGTTAATGGCCGACCAAAGCAGTGTTGCCAATATTTTTTCGGAAATAACCGGTTAGTGTTAATACCGTAAACGAATAATCGAAAAATTTTGGCTTGTCTAACTTACTGAAACGAATATGTAATCGAATCGAATCATAGTATATTCAGTTTCATTCATTCCAATATGTGTTAACAAGAAATTTGTCTCTAAAATATTATCTTAAAAGAGGAAAAAGCACAGACTACGGAAAAAGTTACGTACTACTAGACTTCTCCGAAACGTAACTTTTTCCTTCCTTTTCTAGTGATTCATCAGCACGACTCATTCATCAGCTGATTAATAATCATAAAGCCTGCTGTACACTTGCACTTTGCAGCATTTTTTTAGATGTTTGATGGGGTTTATACAGACTAAGTTTTAAGGAAATCTTATTTTAAGTATACTGTATAGGGTCCAGGATAAAAACTATAAGAACCTAAAAAATAAGATCAAGTTCGATGGGCGAAATAACATTTGCATTTCTCACAAAGTATTTTTATTAAGAGGGTTGTTACGCTTTTACGCAAATTTCTAAGATTTTAGTTTACTATACACTACAATCTTCCACAACTCGTTTACTAAAAATTCATCGCATCAATTAGATATTCCAATATTTATAATTAATATTCACAAATATTACGGTTGTGATGACAACTCGTCACACTAGCTTAGCTATCTAGGTCTCTCACTAATACGTCACTTTGTATATCAGAGAGTTTGTAATTTACAAACTCTATGTTGTACATGTAGTCAGTTTCCCAACTCATCTCAAACCGTTTACCGTATTTTGCGTCGGACACGTATCTCTTAGCTACAGTGCTGTCGTCTGCATATCCAAAGCGTATTAGCTTATGCGTTTATGTGGTGCAAGAACAATGTTGATGAGAGTACCGAACTACCGACCCCGGCATTAATATCCAGTTGATCTGATCTGGTATTGCATCGGGGACCCATTCACATTATAATTTTGTACCTTAATGTACATTGAACATAAGCGTCGGACGAGTTGGGAAAGAGACGAATTATGGCTTGAGACAAGTTGGGAAACTGACTACATGTAGAAAAAGAAGTATTATTGAAAGATACCTATTACAGATAGCGACGAGATAGAATAGTGTGACGAGTTGTCATCCCAATTAAAAAACCTAAAAAAAATACGTAATCATTAGTTATATATATTTTAATTTTATAATAATGTCTCGAATTTTTCAACTATAAAATCATATTAAAATAAAATATGTTCCTTGAAGAATCAGATTCTAATGTTTAATATGAAATCCCTCAATACAATCTATATATATAATCTTAATCTATATAACTAAAAGAAGAAACTGACTGACTGACTGATCGATCAACGCACAGCCTAAACCGCTACGCCTAGAAGAATGAAAATTGGCAGAAAGGTTCCTCATGTGGCGTAAGTGAGCACTAAGAAAGGATTTTTGGAAATTCCACCCCAAAGGGGGTAAAAAGGGGGTTGAAAGTTTGTATGTAATTTCTACAGTTTGAAAGTTGGGCACGTGAAATTATAGATTTACGCTCTTTGTTGATAAAAAGAATTAATGTATTTATTAGTTTTTGGATATTCGATCCCTAAGGGGGTAAAAAGGAGGTTGAAAGTTTGTATGAAGTTTTTACAGTTTGCAAAATAGGACATTGAAATTTTACATTACGCTCTTGGTTGATAAAAACAATTAATGTGTTTATTAGTTTTTCTAAATTCCAACCCTAAGGGGGTAAAAAGGGGGTTGAAAGTTTGTATGTAATTTCTACAGTGTAAGATGGGCACTTGAAATTTTAGATTTACGCTCTTGGTTGATATAAAGAATTAATTCATATATTGGTTTTTGGAAATTCGACCCGTAAGGGTGTAAAAAGGGGGTAGAAAGTTTGTATGTAATTTCTACAGTTTGTAAGTTGGACACGTGAAATTCTAGATTTACGCTTTTGGTTCATAAAAAAATATATATTTATTTATTTAATATTAGGAGAACCAACAGCTATAACAGATGGATAACAATTGTATATGAGACATAGAGCCAATTACAGGTTCTCACGGATAGAAACAGAAAAAGTAGTAGAAAACTTAGGATCACTAAAAAGCACGACTTATATGATTAAATAACTAACAATAAGAACTAAACACTTTTGAAAAATTCAGCATTCAGCCGAGTGCGTGCCGAATAGGTTTTAGTGGTAAATGGGTCGAATGAGAACTCTTTACAAAGAATATTAAAGTCCTTACTCGCTCGCAACATGTATGAATTTTGCCTGTAGTTAGAATAAGAAAAAGGAGTGGAGATAGGCGGATTGAATCTAGCCGATCGCCTGGGGACATTGAAGCGCAGTTTATGCAGGAGATCAGGACAATCAATCTCGTTAGAAATAATTTTCAAAAGAAAGGTGCAATCCGCTAGTCGACGACGATTTATAAGTGGTTGCAAATGAAATTTCTTGCAAAGATTTAAGTAATCATCAGAATGGTATGGTATACGAAGCCGAAAACATAGAAAGCGAATAAATCGCTTTTGTATATTCTCAATACGATCAATGTATTTGCCATAACAAGGGTTCCAAATTTGTGATGCATATTCAAGGTGACTTCTCACAAAAGAGCAATAAAGAATCTTAAGGGTTTTGGCCCTCTTGAAACACCCTGCGAGTCGCATAACAAAACCCAGAGACCTCGAAGCTTTGGCGACTATTTGCTCAATGTGCACATTGAATAAAAGCTTGGAATCATGATATACACCTAGGTCGCGTACACCATCGCATCTCTGCAATAGCTGCCCTTTAAGTTTATAAGTTGTAGGGAGAGGGACCCGTTTTCTGCTAAAGGAGATGACTGAGCATTTAACAGGATTCAAATCGAGTCTGTTAATCAAGCAATAATCATCCAGTCGCGCCAGGTCAGATTGGAGAGCATTCATATCGTCAACTGATGATATTGAAGAAGATATCTTCATATCATCAGCAAAACAGAGTAAACATGAGTTGTGGAAACACGAGTCGATGTCGCTTACATAAATGATAAAAAGTAACGGAGCCATCAAGGAACCTTGGGGAACACCACTGGGAACTGAAACCCAGCTCGACATGTAGTTACTGATAACAACAGCTTGAGATCTGTTTTCAAGGTATGAAATGAACCAACGGAGAAGATCCCCTCTAATACCGTTATTAAAAAGTTTTGATTTTAGAATATTATGGTCGATTCTATCAAACGCCTTACTGTAATCGGTATAAACGACATCGACCTGTGCCCCATGGTCCATACTGTCCGTTAGAAAGTCATTGAGTAAAGCCACATTAGACACTGTTGATCGGCCCCTAAGAAATCCGTGCTGAGAAGGGCTAAAGGACTGACTCAGCGCTGCGTAAACTTGGTTGTAGACCACCCTCTCGAAAACTTTAGCTAATATGCACAATTTGGAAATAGGTCTGTAATTAACTATTTCGTTTTTGTGCCCTTTTTTGTGCACCGGAGTTATAAAGGCAGACTTCCAGATTTGGGGAACGGAACATGAAGAGAGCGATTTTTTAAATAATAGAGATACTGGCAAGGCAATGGTTTTAGCACACCCAATCAGAAATCTAGGTGATAGGTGGTCCGGACCAGCAGATTTAAATGGATCAATTTCACTAATTAGCTTGACTATAACATTAAGTTCAATCTCAATTGAGTGAATATCGGAGAGTATGTTGGGATTTATAACAGTTTGGGGAGTACAATGAATAGTAGGGAAATCTTTATTATGATCAAGAAAAGTAGAATAAAAGTGGGAAGAAAATGCGTTACAAATAGACTCGGGAGAAGAAACCGTGATATCACCATACTTAAGGAAACTGGGCATTGCATTGGACTTAGATCGCTGCTTCACAAAGCTCCAAAAGCGTTTAGG
Organism: Orthosia cruda; assembly: GCA_964057195.1. NCBI lineage: Eukaryota > Metazoa > Arthropoda > Insecta > Lepidoptera > Noctuidae > Orthosia > Orthosia cruda. Next base: position 22,784,253 of record OZ059825.1, read on the forward strand.
ATTCTTTTCAATGGAGGCCTCTGTATCAGCTAAGTAGTTGGAGTAACAATCTGCTTCAAGTTTATTAACCCGCTCACGTAAATGTTTGAAGGTAGCCTCGTCTGAAAGTCTGCCATACGTCTTAAATTTACGAAGATATTTAGCCTTCTCTTTAATCAGGCGTTTGAGTGCCGCAGAGTACCAAATAGGGTATGAGCTGTGAAGGACTGTCTTAGTAGGAACAAACTTATTTTGGATATCCCTTATAGTAGTATAAAAGTAGTTTACGGCGTCATTAAGCGACATATCAGAGAATACATTTATCCAATCTACAGCTGCTATTTCCCTGTTTATGGCCACAAAGTCTGCTTTGCCATAAATGTAACTAATAAAAGGAGCTGGAGTTAGATAAGTGTAGGTACTCGGCAAAGTTCACGTCGATACAAAGGGCCAGGTGATATTTGTCAACAGGTGATAAAGGCACCAAACATTCGCACACTGATACAGTTTCATTACATAAAACTAAATCTAGAATCCTACCGTGTTCATTTAATATTCCATTACACTGCTTTAACCCCAAAAGACGCAACTCATCCGTTAGCGCATACTCGTCAGAACTACAGATATTTACTGGTAATAATGTGTTATTATTTAATTGCCACATAATTCCACTCAAGTTAAAATCACCCACAACTAAATAATTGTTGGTTGGATTGTTAATCACTATATTACTTAAGCTATGGAGAAAATTTGATAATTGGTCGGAAAAAGAATAGCCACGGTTTTGTTTACACAGATAGATGACACAAATATTCAATTTAAAGTAATTTCTCGTGTTAGGCTGACGCACACTCAAAGTTACCCACAGGTCTTCAGCCGAGGAGTGAAATTGCGGCTGGGCAACCGCAGAAATACACTTACGGACGGCCACCAAGACACCACCACCACGAGACTGACCTGTAAGGCAGTAATCCCGGTCGCGACGCCACACAATAAACTGATCACCAAATAATTCCGAATTTGATATGCCATCTACCAACCAAGTTTCCGTCAATACAATAACATCGTATGAGCATAAGCATAGTTGGCGAAAGAAGGATTCAGTCTTTGTACGGAGGCCACGAACATTCTGATAATATACATGCAATCTTTTACCGTCGTTTAAAGACATTGATGTATACAAGTTATAGCAACACAATTACTTGCACGATAACAACAACTCAAGTAATATGAAAACACCAAAAGAACAATGATTTCTTTAAGTATGAAAATGGTTACGGATAATAAATACTCATAGTTATTGTAATATAGCAAACTAAAAGAATATATTTATAGGTTTTTGGAAATTCGTCCCCTAAGGGGGTAAAAAGGGGGTTGAAAGTTTGTATGTAATTTCTACAGTTTGAAATTTGACACAAATACTAACCTTAATAAATAATGTGGGTTGCTATTAGTTATTCGTTTGCCGGAACTATCCCCAAAATACTATTTAGGGGGTAATCAAGATTTTTGAAGTATTTTATTACACATAGCTTCTTTTAATGATGTAGGTGAGCACTAAGGAGGGAGTTTTGGAAATTTAATCTTTAAAGAGACATTTATTTGTATAAACCTTTTTTACAAAAATATATTTTTGACTTCCAACTAAAAATACTACAAAGTGAAAAACAAATTTCTTTTTCGAAGTCGGTGTCTTTGGTAGGTACTTAACAATTTTATTCGTTATGGATATCGACTTCGAAAAAGAAAGTTATTTTTCACTTTGTAGTGTTTTTAGTTGAATGTCGGTAGTATTTTTTTGTAAAACAGATTTTTTATTTTTACTTTTTAGGTGGACCTAATAGGCAATTTGCCTTTATTATTTATTAAATACTTTATTGTACACCACTTAAATGATTACAGGACAAAACATTTATAAAGGTAAGTGTACAATGTTTAGTAAGGTACTTAATTATTTTTTGTGTATGTTCAACGATATCTCCGTTAAACAACACTGGACAAACGGTCCAGTTTGGTAGTTCCACAGAGAATATAACCACTACGTTTTGGTAGTTCCAAATCGAGGAAGAGGTCATCTAAGTGCCGTAAGATTGTTCAAAAAACCGTTGACCACTGACCTCTATCATACAAGTACGCTGGACTTCATATTATCGATGACATAATGAAGACATTTGATTTTCGCCATTTTGGCGCTGATAGCAACGTGACATAACGTGAGAGTACATGGAACTAATATTAGAGATGGGATACAGCCTTCGGTAAAAATACTTTAATGGGCTTTATCGATCGTGAGAATAATTTAATACGTAAGAGAAAAATAAACCCAGTTATTTTGATTATGATTCATTTTTAAGTAATAGAATGATTGCTGTAAAGGTTAACTGAAAAATATTTTCAGTCAGATTGCAAGCTATAAACTAGTGGATACCGTGCTAGTAAAGTTATAGCGCATTACTGTCAGATCAGTGAGATTTAAATATGGAAATAGTCTTACAACTTATCCTTAAAAATAGTATATTTGAGCAAACATCTCCTCGTTCAAGAACACTAGTTAGTTAATGCTTACAATAGTTTGGATTCACTTGGTTGGCGCCCATCGGATTCGGGAAGGCAACATCATTCATACAAATATTTGCGTACGAATGAGATGGATAATAATTTACAACGGACGTATTTCTCGCTGAGATCCTGTCTCTGTAGTGTACAAAGACAAAGATATTTTATTTCAACTAGGCCACAAAGCGGCACTTTTGAACGTTAGATACATTAAAATTTACAAGGAATAAAAATTGATTCTACCGTGCATTCGGAAAGTAGCTTGTTATGTAGAAGAACGCACAAGAAACTCCATACTTACTCTTTTTAAAAAATATGTTTTTTTTACAATATTTAGGTACATAAGTACATACATTAATAAATTTATATGTGTGAGGACAATGCACCCAGAATCACTACATACTATACTACGTACAGGTACAAAGTATTAAAAGTACTCACACATGTACTGTGCAGTTACATAATAGGTACTAGAAAAACACTAGCATCCGAAGCAGTTAAGTTAAGACCAATCCCAACTGACGGCGCCCGTTCACGAACATGACGCATGAATCGGCACCACCCAGCTCAACCATCATGAAGGGAACCGAATGATCCAACACACACGCCACCATCAGAGAGACATTTGAGAGAGCATGACACACTCAACTGCCAGGGCAAAAACAAGTCAAGGAACGACACCAAGGTACAGCAAATGGTAGATTTACAGTTGGGTACATAGTACTCACACACGTGCTGCGCAGTTATACTATACTAAAAGAAATTGAGTCTATATAATACAAATATATTCATACAGTCTTCAGCAGGTCGAACAATTCTACAAAACAATAATGTTCTGCATATCACTTGTTTTTGCGCCCTAGTGGTTGTGGAGCAAGACTAGCATTGAGCCAAGCATTTTTATCAGTGATGTAATCCCCCAACTTATAATATGCCTGCCTGCATAGTGTGCGTTTTATACAAGTTTTAAATTTCGTCTCATTCAGTTCTAGAATGTGGGGAGGAATTTTATTGTAACACTAGCTGTCCCACGCGGCTTCGCTCCCGTCAACTGGCTACCTACCAAGCTAGCCCACCTACTCTAAATACGTTGCGTCTCAAAAAGAATAAATTTTCCCCGTTTTTGGAACATTTTTCATTGATGCTCCGCTCCTATTGGTCGTAGCGTGATGTTATATAGCCTATAACCTTCCTCGATAAATGGACTACCCAACACAAAAAGAATTTTTCAATTCCAACCAGTAGTTCCTGAGATTAGCGCGTTCAAACAAACAAACAAACAAACAAACAAACTCTTCAGCTTTATAATATTACTAGCTGTCCCACGCGGCTTCGCTCCCGTCAACTGGCTACCTACCAAGCTGGCCCACCTACTCTAAATACGTTGCGTCTCAAAAAGAAAAAAAAATCCCCGTTTTTGGAACATTTTTCATTGATGCTCCGCTCCTATTGGTCGTAGCGTGATGTTATATAGCCTATAACCTTCCTCGATAAATGGACTACCCAACACAAAAAGAATTTTTCAATTCCAACCAGTAGTTCCTGAGATTAGCGCGTTCAAACAAACAAACAAACAAACAAACTCTTCAGCTTTATAATATTAGTATAGATAGTATAGATTTTGTACAGTACCCCATGAAAGAAGAGGCTACTTTAGCCAGTCTGAAACCTGGTTGAACTAATTGGTCCCTATTTCTAGTAATGTAATTATGTATATCTCCGTTTTTACTAAAAAGATGTAAATTCTTTCTCACGTACATGATATTTTCATAAATATATTGACAAGGAACCGTCATGATGTTAATGCCCTTAAGGGTACACAAGTCAAAAATTCTTCCATACAAACGTAGTCTAGAGATTACTCCACTGTTTGACGATGTACTTTCAAAATAAAAAAAGATATCAATTTGTCTCATCATTATCTAGCCCTGTATGGAACCGAAAAAATAAAATATTTGAAAGTTATGAGCGTCGAAATTTCCATATTTCAACACTAATTTTAACGTATCTTTGGGCGCAAATAAATACCATAAGAAGGAAAATTAAAAAATGGCCTCCATACAGGGATAAATTAGTAATTCTACAATCCAAATAATTTTATTTTGATCAGATACATTCAGTAGTTTTTTCATGAAATCTAGACTCCCAAAGGTCTGTTTATAAAATTTCGCGCGCTCGTTTTCGTCCTAAATCATCATCCATTTCGATAAAAGATTGCTGAAGTGCTAATTCGTACGCGAACTAGCTTCTTACTGCTCATCAAAGCATCTATATATTTCGCACGTGTTGTGGGATGAGATAGCATGCATTTTAAACTCGCGCACAAAATAGTTCGTGCCGTCGACTAGTTTAACCTTAAACAGTTCCCTTAGAGAATCGCGCCGGCGAAGATTGTATATCGCTCTGATGGCTCGTTTTTGCAGAATAAAAATTGACTCAATGTCTGCAGCCCTTCCCCATAGTAAAATACCGTAAGACATTATACTATGAAAGTAACTAAAATAGACCAGCCTCGCGGTATCTACATCACTAAATTGACGAATCTTTCTAACAGCATAAGCTGCCGAACTTAGCCGCCCCGCAAGTGATATTAAATTAGGACCCCATTGTAACGTTGAGTCTAGCGTGATCCCCAGGAAAACCGTTTTATCGACGAATTCTAGCTTCTCCTTGTTTAAGATAATGTCACAATCAGTACTTTTTACATTCGGCAAGGAAAATTTTACGCACTTGGTTTTTTTACCATTTAAAACTAAATTATTGGCAGTGAACCAATCCTGAACCTGCCGTAGCGCGTTATTTACGTCGTCAACCTGACAAGTACGTCTATTTATTTTAAAAATTAAAGATGTGTCATCAGACAATAGCACCATGTTTAGTTTGTTTTTCAATAAACGGGGTAAATCGTTTATGTATATTAAAAATAAGAAAGGACCTAAAATTGAGCCCTGGGGTACCCCCATTTTCACGTTTAACCCCGACGAATTCACACCGTTTATTTGAACTAATTGCTGTCTATCACTTAAATAAGATTCAACCAAACTTAACGCTGATTGACATAGCCCGTAATGCTCAAGTTTCAGAAGTAATGTTTCATGATTAACGCAATCAAACGCCTTCGACAGGTCGCAGAAGATACCTATGGCATCCTGCGACTCTTCCCACGCATTAAAGATGTGTTTTAATAGGGTGACACCAGCGTCAGTTGTACAACGTCCTTTGGTGAAACCATACTGTTTATCATGCAAGATGTTATTCGTATTAAAATAAATGAGCATTTGATTAAGCATTATCTTCTCAAATACCTTGCTGAAAATCGGCAACACGGATACTGGTCTATAATTATTTGTGTCTTTACTGTCCCCGGATTTAAAAAGTGGTATAACCTTACTATATTTCATTAGATCCGGAAAGACTCCTTGATCCACACACAAATTGAAAATTACAGCTAAGTACGGCGCTATAGTCTGAATAATGGAGGTACAAGCTTTGATGGACATTCCCCACAGATCTTCAGTCCGTTTGATCTTGATTTGTTTAAAAGCTTTTATTACTGTTATGGGGTTTATATGTGAAAAGTTAAAAACATTCGGGCTGGCTGAAACGTTCGCCTTTAATAATCCAAAAGCAAGCGCGGGCGAAGAATTTAAGGTTTCAGTAGTTTTAATTGGGATGTTGGTAAAGAAATTTACAAATTCTTGCGCAACTTTTTTGTTATCTCTAATAAGTCCGTGTGTGGTCTCAAGCGTGTAATCAGTATTATTTCTTTTATTCCTGTTCGTTTCATTATTTATAATTTTCCAAACCGTCTTGATTTTATTTTCTGCTAATTTAACCTTATTTCTAATGTACAAGGCCTTAGCTGCCTTACATGTATTTAAAAAAATTCTCGAGTAAGTAGCAACATACTTATTAAACGTTTCAGTGTTCATACACGGCTTAAGGCCATATAGCTCGTAAAGTCTTTTCCTACTTTTTCTAAGTCCTGTAGTCGCCCAGTCACTGAATAAAACTGAGGGCATACAGTTTTAGTTATCTTCTTAAAAGTGTTATTGAACTCTTTTTGAACCACTGAAAAAAATTCATCACACAATATATTACCATCATTCACTGTGAGGTCCTGATCGCTTAACTTAGCGATTAAAGTGCTGTTAAATTTATCGGATGTTATTGGTCTGGATTGAATCTGCACTTGTTTTATTAGCATATTGGACTCAAATGTCACAAGTAGCCCACTATGATCCGAAGGCAGATAATTTATAATGGCATTGTCCAAGTAGTTGCAGCAACAAAAAACATTATCAATACTTGTAGCAGAAGTCAGTGTAGTTCGGGTTGGTTCCGTAAACACATGTGACAAATTAAATGATTTAAAGAGATTTAATAACCTACTTCTATCTGAATTATCTTCTAGAATATTAATATTAAAGTCACCACACACAATTACTAGTTTATTACCCATTGCGAGTTTTGCCAAAACATCTTCCATCACTGACTCGAATATAGAGTAGTTCTTATAATTAGGGGGTCTGTAGACGCACACTATGACATGCTTATCCAGCTCAACACAGGACAGTTCAACACTATGTTCAACTGAGAGGTCTACTATTAAGAGGAGAGAGGTCTACTGTTAAGGTGCAAATAAGAGTGACATCGCATTTCAGCGAGTTGAAGACTTATATCAGTTTTCAACTCATGCAGATATAAATTGTTTGACTTCAAAACATTTGTTTATAAAATTATAATTATCATGATATTATACCAGAATTAATTCCAGGCACAGGAACGTGGTGATTGGTACAAGAAGAGATGCCTATGCTCAGCAGTGGGCGAAGTCGGGCTGTGGATGATCATGATGATGATTCCAGAATTTAGTATTAAACATTGCTTTTGAACATATTATTACTGATTATTAGGCATTCATATAACATTCATCACCAAATGAGATATTTAGTTGCAACATACTACGAGAAGTCAATACAGTAGATGAGTGATACGCCTTGCCAAGTCTACTATTTTGATATTAGTGTAATTAAAAAATATCACTAATGCTGATATACTAGTTACAATATTATATAATTCCAGGCGAATTTATTAATATTACCTAATCTAGAGAAATATCGGTATTAATTAACCTATCTCTAAATGTGTCAATAATAGTTCCTGATACGCTCGAGCGGGGTGCTTTGAATCAGCACAAAAATCAACTGTCATTTCATATAGTATATTTAGTCCAGCGTACTTGTATGATAGAGGTCAGTGCCGTTGACACACCTAAAACATCTTCTAGGGGTAATTCTGACAGTCGTCGGATTTCTATCAGTCAGTTGACCTTTGCACTTGGTGCAGACCGGACGCTCTTCAATCAACTTGGAAGTATATACAGTTGTTAATAGTCTTTTAACCTTATGTAATTTAATTTAAGAAACAGTAACACGAAGTTTCTCGAAGGACGTTAAGAAAATAGTTGTACTGTACTGTTGTTAGCAAGTAAGATCTTTCGTTTATAACGTGTGTTAGAGATTAAACTGTTTTATATGGTGGTCAAAACCTTAGACAAGCGTATTCTTTACTGATATCAAAGTGTGGCTAGTTTGTATCCTAGAAAAATACATTTTTACAGGGTGGCATAGGATACGGGAGCAAATTGCTGGAAAAACTATTTTAAAATATGGCTTAAAAAAAAAGAATCATAAAGTTACATATTTCCGTATTTATATTAGTTTACTCTTTGGTTACATACCTACTATAAAAACTTAAGAGGGCTGTTACAAAATCGGAAGGCGCAACTTTAGGTATTTTTGCGGCAGCATTGTGCATGTTTGCGTAGCTATCCACACAGACACAATGCGAGCAGTGTAGCACGAGTGTTATGACGGACTAAACAATATTTGGGAGTTGAGCCTTTATAATTGTAATTATGAAAATATTAATTTCGTGGACAAGTGGACTCTGCCTTTTCGTCTCCTCCTGAACCCAACTATTTCTCAAGCACTCATTATTGGTGGCAGATACATGTTCAATCAATTGGAACCTCAGTCTCTTCCGCCAGTAATGTATAACTCAGTGCCCATATATTACTCCAAAAGCGCGAAAAGCTTGGGCGTCCATATAGACACTAACCTCTCTTGGGAGGTTCATATTGCTGATGTGAGTAAGAAGGTCTTCTACTCTTTTCAGTCTCATAAACGTCTCCAAAAATTCTTACCATTTCACACAAAGGTCACTCTTGCTCAATCTCTTCTTCTACCGCTCATAGACTATGTGGATGTCTGTTTTCTAGGTGCAACTGAGGTACTCCTAATCAAACTCGAGCGCTTGCAGAACTTGTGCACCGGCTTTATTTTCGGCCTCCGTAAGTGCGACCATGTATCGAAATTTCGGACCAGATTGAAGTGGCTGCCGATTCGGCGTCGACGAGATACCCCTACCCTGTCCCTTCTCTATACTATCCTACTTATCCCCAATACCTTCGCGAACGGTTTGAGTACCTCGTCCCAAGGGGCAAACCTTGTCGAAAGGCCACTTCGCTTCTCTTTCGTACTCCGCGTCGCACTTCCAGCCGTTATGATGGCTCTTTCTCTGTAACTGCAGTGCACCTCTTGAACTCTCTCCCACACTTCCTACGCGATAGCCCTTCTGTCGATGTCTTCATGAGGAAAATTAAAAGAGAATTTCCTTTTAACGCAATGTTAGTAAATATATATCAATTGTATTTATGTACGTATGTATAAATTTAGATTATATTATTTTAAAATTGTGCACTGGATCCTACACTCTTTAATCATCATTCTCTTTTACTCTAGGGTTTGCTGTAAGAGAACTCAACATTGAGTTAAGCTCGGCTTTGTACATGTACTTTATTATCTCATCGTATTGAATATTATTCTTATTATTTTTACTTTTCTTCATAGGTGTTATTTTCTTGGTTTTCGGGGTCGCCAAAGACAACTTTTCGTTCTCATGGTTTTCGGGGTTGGTAATAACGAATATGGTGTCGAAATCACAATCCAAGATGGCGCCAACGAAATTTTCCAACATGTGAGAACATTCTTAATTCTTTATTGTGCACCAACAATAATATTCAATACGATGAGATAATAAAGTACATGTACAAAGCCGAGCTTAACTCAATGTTGAGTTCTCTTACAGCAAACCCTAGAGTGAAAGAGAATGATGATTAAAGAGTGTAGGATCCAGTGCACAATTTTAAAATAATATAATCTAAATTTATACATACGTACATAAATACAATTAATATATATTTACTAACATTGCGTTAAAAGGAAATTCTCTTTAATTTTCCTCATGAAGACATCGACAAAAGGGCTATCGCGTAGGAAGTGTGGGAGAGAGTTCAAGAGGTGCACTGCAGTTACAGAGAAAGAGCCATCATAACGGCTGGAAGTGCGACGCGGAGTACGAAAGAGAAGCGAAGTGGCCTTTCGACAAGGTTTGCCCCTTGGGACGAGGTACTCAAACCATTCGCGAAGGTATTGGGGATAAGTTGGATAGTATAGAGAAGGGATAGGATATGGGTATCTCGTCGCCGCCGAATCGGCAGCCACTTCAATCTGGCCCGAAATTTCGATACATGGGCGCACTTACGGAGGCCGAAAATAAAGCCGATGCACAAGTTCTGCAAGCGCTCGAGTTTGATTAGGAGTACCTCAGTTGCATCTAGAAAACAGACATCCACATAGTCTATGAGCGGTAGAAGAAGAGATTGAGCAAGAGTGACCTTTGTGTGAAATGGTAAGAATTTTTGGAGACGTTTATGAGACTGAAAAGAGTAGAAGACCTTCTTACTCACATCAACAATATGAACCTCTCAAGAGAGGTTAGTGTCTATATGGACGCCCAAGCTTTTCGCGCTTTTGGAGTAATATAGGTATGGGCACTGAGTTATACATTACTGGCGGAAGAGACTGAGGTTCCAATTGATTGAACATGTATCTGCCACCAATAATGAGTGCTTGAGAAATAGTTGGGTTCAGGAGGAGACGAAAAGACAGAGTCCACTTGTCCACGAAATTAATATTTTCATAATTACAATTATAAGGGCTCAACTCTCAAGATTGTTTAGTCCGTCTTAACACTCGTGCTACACTGCTCGCATTGTGTCTCTGTGGATAGCTACGCACACATGCACAATGCTGCCGCAAAAATACCTAAAGTTGCGCCTTCCGATTTTGTAACAGCCCTCTTAAGTTTTTATATAAGTAGGTATGTAACTTTACGATTTTTTTTTTTTATATTATGTTTGTTGAAAAACGTCGTTTCAAGTCGTTTGAGTTTTTAGGCTGCAATATCAAACTTTGCCCACTTGCATCAAAAGCATAGCATAGAGTAGGTACAGAATTGACACCCCACGTGGTTTGACTTGCGCAGTAGACGATTTATAGGTCTCTTTAGCGGTATGAGGTCTTAGTGCGGAAAGGGACTAGGTTGTCATCGGGGCGGCGGACAGAGCGCGGGAGGCGCGGAGAAGTCTCATCTTTCGTGGCATGCACTGTACATTATCCTATAAGTACCATTCTTTAGATTAGCTGGGTGATATCTTGCTGACTGCCAAATTAAGCCATATTTTAAAATAGTTTTTCCAGCAGATTTGCTCCCCTATCCTATTTTTTTTATTTATTATTTTCTAGGATACAAATTAGCCACACTTTGATATCAGTAAAGAATACGCTTGTCTAAGGTTTTGACCACCATATAAAACAGTTTAATCTATAACACACGTTATAAACGAAAGATCTTACTTGCTAACAACAGTACAGTACAACTATTTTCTTAACGTCCTTCGAGAAACTTCGTGTTACTGTTTCTTAAATAATTTACATAAGGTTAAAAGACTATTAACAACTGTATATACTTCCAAGTTGATTGGAGAGCGTCCGGTCTGCACCAAGTGCAAAGGTCAACTGACTGATAGAAAGCCGGCGACTGACGAAACACGAAGTTTACCGAGGGTTATTAAGAAAATAGTTGCACTGTATATCACTTAACTACTGGAACTATTCGTACAACTATGAACTTAACAATAGTTTTGGCATAGAACGAGCGGAAGCCGGCATTCCGTTCGAGGTGTTGTTTTTCACTTATTTATTTATTTCATTTTTGCAGATAGATTAGATTAAGACGGGCTGGTGTCCGCAACTCCATAAATATTATCTGGTAGTTATTTATGGTAATAGCACCACAAATCACTTTCATTTAGCTATAAACGGATTTAATTTATCGTTTTCATCATTCCTATCAATTGTTTGAAGAGGATAGGGACACAATTGTATTAAATACGAGACAAATTCATTCATTTAGTCTTTTGCGGTGCTTGTTTTGTGCGGGGTAACGGTAACTCCATGCAGCGAATAGGCTTTTCATTTCACCACCTGTTAAAATAGTCTAAGAGTATTATCGGAAGCAACCAGCCGTTTCATAGGTGCCTCTGTACAATTGTGTAAATAAAGCATTAAATGAATACACTGTGCTGATATTGGAATAATAACCTTTAAAAATAATTCTCATCATTTATTGTAAACATAAAACTTGAGAATTACATACCAACATATACCAATTATTTTCAAACATTTTATTTCTTGGTGAAAAAGGAGGAAATTGTTTTAGTTCCACTTGCTGCCTTTTGTCTTGCTTTTTCTTTGGCTGTTAACGGCTTTTCCTTTTTTACAACACTGTTCTCTTTTTCAGGGAACACAAGACTATTATTTTTAGATTCATCATCTGACATATCACATTTAATTTTTTTCTTATTTTCATTATTTTCGACTTCAGACTTTCGTTTATTACCGATAGTTTCAATTGTGTCTTCCTCAAAATTAAATCGTTTTTCTAATGATTGTCTCATTTCATCTTGAAGATACTCAGACAGCATACCACAGGCATATTTCAAGTAGCGTTCTGGAAAAGTTAAATATTTAAAATTAGCCAAATCAACCAAAATATAGTCACGAGAAAAAAATGCTAGGTTAAGGTCTTGGAGGGAGCTTCTTGAGGGACTGGACAGGGATCCATGGGGCGACCTTATAAAGTGGTCATGGCCAAGCTACGTCTGTAGATCCCCCCCATGACAGAAACCATGGATCCGGAGCTGCTCGAGAGAGTAGTAAACATGCTGTTTCTAGTAGCCAGGCCCCTCGTCGCTCTTGACCCCTTCGGACTGGACTGACGAGTTGGGGTGACTGAAGGCGAACTAGACCGAGCAGTTAAACTCATGGGCCCGGATGGTATCCCTGGCCGATCATGGGTTCTGGCTATGGCTGCTCTGAAGGACCGTCTAAGACAGCTGCTTTCGTGCGGGAGTGTTCCCCACCAACTGGAAGGAGGCTGGATTGGTCTTGTATAGGAAAGCAGGCAGGGACTCGGAGTCTCCCTCTGCATACCGTCCAATTTGCCTGCTCAACGAGGTTTCCAAGCTATTCGAAAGAATAGAAATTGCCGAAAGACTTGTTGGGCACCAATGAGTTGGTCCCGATCTTGCTGATTGCCAGTATGGCTTCCGGGCAGTGTGGCTTCTCTATGTTTTGGTTCGACTGGGGATGCAATCCTACGCGTCCACTTGCTGTCAGAACAGGTTGTCTCCCGGGGTGAGCTGGAATTGGCGGTAGGTTTGGATATCGTCAACGCCTTTAACTCCCTTCCCTGGGTTGCGATTAGGCGGGCACTAGTACATGACAGAGTGCCCCCTTACCTGCAGTGCATTTATTAATTTATTTATTGATTTAGGATCACCAATGAGTATACATAACAAAAACTTACAAAAAATATATAAATTGAAAAACATTATAATGTTATACACACTCAATTAGAGATAACCTAAAAAAATTAATACATAATTAACTATTTAAAATAAAATCAAAATAACACTGATATACAACTAGATTCGATTCAATTAATGTTTAGATTAAGGTTATGTCAAATTAGCACTGAATATAGACGATGTCAAATTAGATTATAACAATAAAAATACAGGAGACACATAAAATAAAAAAAAACAGATTATGTCAAAGTAAAATTTAAATTAAATAAATGTAAATATAAATATTGTCAAATAAAATTAAATTAAAAAATAGATTAAATTAAATGATTGTTAAATTAAATTGTTGGGGCTTTCTATGCGACCGACACATTCCCTATGTGGGTAGCGTACATCGGATGGAGATTAAGTTTGGGGTTCCGCAGGGGCCGGTTTTTGGTCCTCTGCTGTGGAATCTCACATATGATGCGGTCCTGCGTGTTGACTTCCCTGTCGAGGGTAATAACGATGGTTACGCAGACGACACCCTGGTGTTTGCCGGCGGGGACACTTTCGATGAGACCATCCAGCATTCCGAGCTCGGGGTGGCGTCAACCCGCGAGCTGGGCTTGGAGATAGCGCCTCATAAAACCGAGGCACTATGGTTCCATAAACTGCCGAGGAACAGAGAGCCACCCAGCTCGTCAGTGATAGTTCGAGATGCGCAAGTCCAGGTGGGTCGATACATTAAGTATATCGGACAAACCTGGACGGTCGGTGGGGCTTCGAAGAGCACTTCGAGCGACTGGTTCCCCGCGTTGAAAAGGCAGTGAGTGCTTTGCATAGACTGCTGCCTAATCTCGTTGGACCTCGGGCAAAAGTTCGCCGCCTCGACGCGGGTGTCGTACGATCGCTGGTCCTTTATGGGCGCCTACCCGGTCAAACAGACTATAAGGTGTCCGTCGCTGCAGGACTAAAATTAATAGCCTGCAGCGGAGAATGGCCATTCGTATCGCACGAGGTTACCGAACGGTATCCTTTGAGGCGGCAACTTTCCCAGCACGCTTTCCTCCACTAGACATTCTGGCGGACATGGACGCGAGGGTTTATAATCGAATTCGCGCCATCCGCCAGAAAGGTGATTGCGTGCCAGGAATTTCTCTGGTAAGGCTGAGTAGGCTGGAACGGCGACACGCGCCCGAGCGCGACAGCCCGAGCGGCTATAGCAGCCGCAACTTTTGCGCAAGCGCGTTGGGATATGTCCTAACAGGCGTTGCACAGAGGGGGTTCTAGGGTGGACTTTTGAGAGTTCACGGGACCCCTTCTCCATGCTGATGGTGATCACCGGGGTGGTTTTAGTGAGGTAAAAAGCCCACACTCTCTGGCCTTTTACAACACTGCTAGTGTGATGATTAATGATAAATAAAACAGGTTATTGTGTCGCTTTAGATGTAGTAACTACACATAGTGTAGTCTACCATTAATATCTTCCAGTAATATTATATACAGGACAAGTGCCTCTTCTCAAAAGAAGTGCCTTTTCTCCTACTGATCCTGAACTACCATTAACAAAATAAAAAACATTTTAACCTACATTTAAATGCGGAAATAAACTTACGTGACGTGGCGCCTTATGACGAGTGTCATTCTGAATTTCGACAGTTAATTATTTCGACAGAGTCTCAATTTCGAAAAACAGTAGTTCGACAGAACATATATTCGACTAGCATTAGTTCGACAGATTATACTTCGACAACACACATCTTCGAAGAACACTACTTCGACAAAACCATTCCTCGACATGCACTTGTTCGGCGGATCTCTAGTTCGACGGAACATAACTTCGACATAATACTGCTCTGAAATGTGACAATAATAATTGAATTTCGCTTTATAAGAAGTTGTCGGCAGGCAGTGACCAATCTAAAAGAAAGAAAACAAAACCGATGAGGCAGGGCCGACTTAAACCTATTGGAGGCCCTAGGCATATTAGGATAATGAGACCCCTATACATTTATTGCCGAAAAATCAGACATACATTTATTGCAGAAACTTGACACAGTTTGTTGGATTCGGTTTCTCAATGAATTTGTTTATGTATAAATTTTATATCTATATGTATGTATCTAAGTAGGTATATATTTTTAAGTAGTAAGTTTAGTCATTTCTTTTTATTTTATTTTTTTCTACTCGTTCTTTCAGTTAATTGCACCTGCCATGTTTTATCTCTGCACCACCCTAAGGTCGACTGGTAGGAAATGCCTAAGGCATTAAGTCCGCCTTTGTATTTGTGCATAAAGTTTTAATAAATAAATAAATATTTCCTTCGAAAAAAATCGAGTATGACTGAATACAATAACTTCTTGTCTATTAGTTTTTGCATGCGCAAAGCTACTCTACTCTCGCCCGAAAATCGGTCTTTCCGATTTCAGCATGTACAATTTATGTAATGGTAACACTGCTTTAAGGCTGGGTTATTCGAGTCTGTAGGGGTCAAAAAGGCTACCAAAGCCCGCGAGACATTACATAAAAAAAAAGAACCGCTCAAGTGCGTCGTCAGAAAATGATCCTTGATTTTCCTCTTGAAGAAATTCAGAGAAGGGCTGTCGCGTAGGGAATGTGGTAGAGAGTTCCAGAGACGCACTGCAGTAACAGAGAAGAAGCCATCATAGCGGCTAGAAGTGTGACGTGGGGTACGAAGGAGAAGAGAAGTGGAAGTGCGACAGGGTTTACCCCTCGGGACAAAGTACCCAAAGCGTTCACGAAGGTATTGAGCAGAATTAGGATTGTGTAGGATAGTATAGAGAAGAAATAGGATATGAGTATCTCGACGACGCCGAATCAGCAGCCAGTTCAATTTAGTCCGAAACGCCGACACGTGATCGTATTGTCACATTTCAGAGCAGTATTATGTCGAAGTTATGTTCCGTCGAACTAGAGATCCGCCGAACAAGTGCATGTCGAGGAATGGTTTTGTCGAAGTAGTGTTCTTCGAAGATGTGTGTTGTCGAAGTATAATCTGTCGAACTAATGCTAGTCGAATATATGTTCTGTCGAAGCAATGAGTTGTCGAACTACTGTTTTTCGAAATTGAGACTCTGTCGAAATTCAGAATTACACTCCTTATGACGCATTTGATTGGCTACAATACTCGTTGTGATATGATGTAGGCTTGAAAGGATTTGTATGTTTGGTGTATCCCATGCCTCGCCTTGTCACGACACGTAAATGTTCCAGCTGAATAATAATACATACCTTCATTGATATCTTTTAATGAGCTTGGCACAAACGTGGCAGAGGCAGCTCCTGCAGTGACATGAATGTTCTTCTCTCGTAACACTTTAGCAAGTTTCCGGACACGCGTCTCCAGCCAAGTCATGGTCTTTTCTTCATTGTATTTATATGCTTTCATATCAGCAGGACCCTGGAATGTTAAATTACAATACTTTTTAAATACTAGTAATAGCTAATGAGAGAGTAAGGACGTAAGATAATTAAACAAAATAAAAATAGTGAATGACAGGTAAGAATGAAAGAAGAAAATGTGTTAGGCTGACCCAATGTAACAGAGGCCAAGGCCAGATAGATGATGTTAAATTATTTTCCTTAATAAATTACCTTTAAATCAGCCACATTGTCCAAACTAGACACAAAATTGAGGATCTTATCATATCCCTTTTCTGACAGCAAGTCTTCTAACGGTATCGCTCTACTACTGCACTGTTCCTTTAACTTTGGTAACACTGGAAGAAGGTTATTGGTTATTAGAGAATATTTGTTGTATTAATTTAACCACTTAGGCCAGCTGCTGGTACCGTTTATTGGTACAAATGCCAAATTGCCAGGCCTATGAGGTTAATGTTTTCGCATGCTTGGGCTAGCTTATTAGATCTAAAAATGGGTGTAGATTTGAAATTATAATCAGCCCTTTTTAAACCACTTAGATGCCCAGGTAATCAATTTCAAATCAAAACATTGCCATCATGGATGTTAATTTCACTAAAAATATTATGATAAGATTGTACTGATAAACTTTTATAATAATTTTGTATGATGCTTACCTAGAAATATAGGATTAACTGGAGTAAACATTTGGACACTTCCATCAGATTTCACAGTTTCTCCAACGAACCAGGACCGGCATGGTTCGTCAAATGTTCGGATTTCATAGACTTTGATATTTTTGTCATCGAGGCAATACTTTGAGGGCGCTCCGTGTGCCGGGTGTTGTAATGTAATTATGGTGAAGTTGCTGTTTTCCAGCAAAGAATCTGTAAGTATAGGCATTATAGGCAAAGAAATCACGTTATTTTTTAAAACTAAGAAGTGTGTGAGTGCTATAATTAGAGATGGGAAATCTTTAAAAGTTTCAAACCTTTTACGAGTAAAAGCCATGA
This sequence comes from Orthosia cruda, assembly GCA_964057195.1. Lineage (NCBI taxonomy): Eukaryota > Metazoa > Arthropoda > Insecta > Lepidoptera > Noctuidae > Orthosia > Orthosia cruda. Next base: position 22,801,938 of record OZ059825.1, read on the forward strand.
GTTTTCAACTCGTTTTGGAGGAGGTGCAGAAGCAGCAACTGTGTTAGATTTTGTTTTAGATCTCGTCATTATGGTTTTTGATGTAAATACTTTAATTGGTAATGACTATTAGAGTCAAATTACATTAAAATATCGTTTTGAAATGTTTTCGCGCGTTTAAAACCACAGGACAGCAACTGACAGCAAGAGCAATATCACCACAGAACATATATACCCTAAAGAATATCACAGACTACTTAGAGATTGAGCAATATGTCATTCATTTTGTTTTGTTGTTTTTTTTTTTTTAATCCTATTCTATATTTTTTTTATGGCAAGCAAGCCTTTTTTTTATTTTTTTATTATTTGTGGCTATGCCACTGGCAGTGCTACCCACAGACTACTTAGAGATACTACGTATCAGACTGCCAACTCTAGAACAAAATTCTCATCATTCTGTTTTGATGATACATGACGTTTCTGTTTTTTTTTTTGCTTTAAATAGACAATGGCGAAGGAATAAAACGGATACAGCCTGAGACGCCGTGCTTATTAACCGACTTCAAAAAAGGAGGAGGTTCTCAATTTATTTTTATTATTGCTATTCCAGGCAAACTTATTAATTTTCTGGATTTAATTTTGCGGATAAGTAATTAAAACAAAGAATTATTTATTAAACGATATATTTTTTAAATTTTCAAATGCTTTTTTTTGCATCGCAGGCAAATCACGGTTCCCAAACGTAGGTACATAAACCCTTCGAATATGCCCTTTAAAATTCTATTAATCATATTGCACCAATTCATTATTGTAAACCTCACAACTAAGTAAATTAAATGATTTAGGACAATTGTCTTTTGTTCGGTACAGTCAATAAAATCAAATGAATACTTGGAAACAATAACATCATTTACATTTGATGCTACATTGTTTTTATGGGCATTGTGTTCCAAGTAAGCATTTTTTTCAGTTATTACTGTACCAAAACACCGCACTGCACCTTCAGATGGGTAGTTTAGGCTTTTTATTTGCTGCCGTATATGCCCGATAGTTTATCCAGTCGTGGTTACTACTTTCATTACTCGTTAGGCTAGTTTTACAAGAATTCCATTTATATATATCAAAAATTTTGCGTACTACCCATCCAGCAGTGTAGGCTCGCGAGTGGGCATTCAATCGTTCTCGGATAGCCTGCTCCACAATCATTTCAATATTTTGACCTGTACTTGAATGACCTGGCTCGACATTTCCTTAGAATTCTTCAGTAAACAATGACTGTAAATTTATTACTTGGTCTGCCAGGTCATTCTCACAATTAAACGTTTGGTTGTGGAACTTTATGATTCTGGTTATCAATAATTAATTGAAGGTGCAATTGAAGCTGCGGCAGCTTGGGTCATTATTATGGTAATTATATGCCCTTACTTGACAAAAAAAGTTGTCTATAGGATCAGAATTAAATTATCTGGGTCTGATTATTTTTATATTATTGCTTTTAAATATCTGCCACAGCCTCATTTAATTTTTTGTGTTATAATAAAATTTGCTAGAGGGCACAGATTTTTTCTGTCCATTGGAATCAACATAACATATTCTTTCCAATTTACTAACTGCCTCTTTCCAAAGCTGGTGGTGGTGATTTTTTTACCACTGCTGTTCTCAGGATTTTTCCCTTGCTTCTTTTTGATAAGGTTGCAGCTCCATTGACACTGTCAAATAGTTGGTCAAAAAATAAAACTGTCACTGCTGTATTATGTAATGTGCTACTGACGGGTCTTCCATCTGCATAATGAGCTGAAAAAAAAAGATGTTATGTTTAATATTATAAACCAAACCACCCACTCCACCCTGCCCCCAGATTTAGGCTCTAGAGTTATATGAGAACAATCTATGTATTATGGAATGATTTCTCTTAATAAGATCTACTGACTAGATGTATGAACCTGAGTGAAGCAATATAAAGGTCTATCCACACATATCAGGGCCGTGCCGGGGACATGGACAGACCGTGCCCCGTCAGAGGCTCAAAAAACAATCAGTGTGTATATTTTATATGAACTCGTTCACACACGTCTGAGCAAGGGCCAGTGACGGAGCTTCAATGTCTGGGCCCAGCCCTGTCATGTCCCGGGCACGGCCCTGATATGTGTGGATAGACCTTACGTATGTAAAGATCGTAGCAGATGATGCTTTGTAGTTTCTGCGTACCCACATGGGAAACAGGCGTGACTTTATGTATGTATGTAGTTCTATTTAAACTGAAGTAACGCCATATGTCTACCTTCTACCACGCAAGCACCTATACTTAATAAAACTAGGCAAAACATTTATTTTCATATAATGTTAGGTACTTACAAAATATTGCTGTATATGACAAGGCTGCAGATACAGTTTTGCTGAAGACCTTTACACAATGGTTACCTGAAAAATAAAAGGCATTAATAAAATCTGTGTTAATATAATCTGACGGTCACTATAGCAGAATATAAATAGCTAGCTAAATAAAATAAATTTGAAACCAACCTTCATTTTTTTAATCTTTTCAGGAATGACTTGCTGGTCATTCAATTTATACAGAAGTCTGGCTTCTGCGTGATGGCAATCCGTTTCATACACATCTACTATATCTTGCCATTCATTTTCATATTTGTGTTCAAAAAGTTGTTTCTCAGTACCTTTATAAGGTGTGATGTGTCATGTACAATACTCAAAATGACTCTGCTTATTGTGACTGCGTCATCTGAAATGATTAAACATTTTGAACCAAATTATATTTTCTTTTTCGCTGGCTGCGCGTACGTTTGGACTTGAAGTTGACTCCGCCCAGTACACGTGTGAGTGAAACCAGCTTATATAGACAACTATCCGCATCTGCGCTCCTCTACTAAGACTCCGCCTGCTACCTGACCAACGGTACTTAAGAGTGTAAGCTGTCAGCTGATTATAAATTGCCGACGGCTTTGACCCAAATAGGCCTACTTTAACATGTCGGCGCAGAAAACGACTCCTTCCCATTCGTCGATATCGGATCGAAATTTAACTCAAATGCTACAGTATTCCTCTGACCCCACCTTGAATCGAACTTCATCTAATAATGAAGAATTCCCGTCGCCCAAGGAAAATGTAACACAACGCAGCAAACGACCAAGAGACGAAGATTCCTCACCGAATAAATTCACGGTTTTTAAAGACGAGATAAAAGACTTAATAAGCTCACTCGTCGGCGCCCAAAGTAAAGAGCTCGCATCCATATCCAACAAATTGCAGGAGTTAACCGAGTCAAATGCTAAAATTGACGCGGCTGTCTCACTCTTAACTGCACAAAACGAGGAGTACCGCGGCAAAATTGCAATCCTTGAAAATGAGTCAAAAAAGGACCGGGAGTATATTAGTTTATTGGAGGACAAAGTAGAAGGCCTCCTAAGGCAATCGCGCAAGACCTGCGTAGAAATTAAAAATGTCCCTAAAAAGCCCCAGGAAACCAGGGATGATTTGATGCAGATGGTTGTAAATCTCTCAAAAACCATTCAAATTGATTTAAATGGATGCGATATAAGCGACATTTTCCGCCTGAAACCCCGAGGAGATGGTGAGAAGAAACCTACAATCGTGGTGGAATTAAGGTCAGCAATACTGAGATCTGACCTCCTGAAAAAAGTGAAAGACTTCAACCTTAGAAACAGGACTCGACTACAGGCTAAACATCTAGGTCTCACAAGCAACGAAGAAACTCCTGTTTTTATAACTGAACAACTTACTCCTAAGGGGGCTCGTCTGTTTTTCTTGGCTCGTGACCTGAAAAAGGCTGAAAAATATAAATACTGCTGGACCTCTTTGGGAAAGGTTTTGATCCGGAAAGATGACACGTCTAAAATTATCCATATACAACACGAAGCACAGGTGCAACAACTAATGCAAGAACAATGACTAATTATGGGTATATATATCTCAAAACTGTTTCTCCTACTTAAAATAGCTTTCCTAAGCCCAACACCTAATTATTTAAATAATATGTACAATGTATACTATACAACAAAACCTGCACAGAAATCTACACACAAACTTATACACAATTACACACTTATACACGTCTACACACAATGTTGCATTTGTCAAGCTGGGTATGGGTTACCTAGCTGGATAAAAGTAATATCAAATGTCTACTATATAGCGGAATTCTCACAGAAATCTACTTACAAACCCTTACATACCTACACACCTTTATACCACAATCACAATTACCAACGTTATATCCCACATTTACATCACTTGATCTCTGACAAAAAACATAAACACGCTCAATATACAAACATATCAACACACTTTCACGCCGTCTACAACCCCAGATACAATAGCTATAAACATACATTAGTAGAAAACCTATACTACTTAGATTGTAAATATACAAAGTGTTACCCCCTGTTTTCCCCTATACAGAGTGTTGAATTCGTCCGTGTGTACTTACACTTTCTAGAATCTGATCCGCTATTTTCCATAACATCTAACTACCCTAGTTGCAATCCCGAGAGTACTAAATTGATATGTTTAAATGGATAGTTTCGATACACTAAAGGAAATTGATCAGATTAAACCATCGGAATCGAAAAAGTGTAATATTAAGGAACTAAAATTAAACACGGGTAATTCTCCACACAATTTAATTATTTTAACACAAAACATTAGAAGTATATATAAAAATTTTGATGACTTGCAACTCACCCTATCACAACTAAAATATGAAGTAGATATTTTGATTCTCACAGAATGTTGGTTAAACCCTAAAAAAAACATACCACAATTAGTTAATTACACATCGTTCCAAACAAAACACCATATTAACCAAAGTGACGGGGTGGTTGTATACATCACAAATAAATTGTCAGTAAACTTTAAAGAATTAAACCTTGTAAATGCCACCGGACTCGAGTTAAATATACCAAATTACACTATCTTGGGTATTTACCGTTCCCCATCATTTCTACAAGCAGGTAACTTCATTACATCCCTTAACAATCATCTTGATAATATTACTCCTAGTAAAAACATTCTAATCTTGGGGGATATTAATATCGACTTAATTATTTCCCCTACTGAAACAAACAATGAAAGAAATAATAGACTAACCTACTTAAATATGCTATCAACGCATGGACTTTTACCATCTCACAACCTACCCACGAGGGGGGATGGATGCCTAGATCACGTCTTCCTGAGTCTTGATTATCAAAAAAACATAGCTTTTACAGCTGTTTTAAATACAACCGTAACAGACCACTGCCTGATTTTGTTATCACTCGAGAACAAATATTGCTATAATATACCAAAAAAGCACAAAACAATAGTCAACTACGAAAATGCTCATAATAGTCTAAAAAATATTGATACCTCCTTTTTTAACATCTTCAAAGACCCTGATACATACGCCTTTGCGCTTATAGAATTGGTCAAGACAGCTTTACTTTCGAACTCTAAAAGTGTAATTATCACGAACAGCAAAAGAACGATTAAACCCTGGATGACAACAGGTGCCCTACGGTGTATTAGACTAAGAAATTCAATCTACCTTAAACTCAAATCAAACCCACATAATCAAATTCTAATAATTACATATAGACGATATCGGACTTTCTGTGTGAACCTTATAAAAAAACTAAAAAACAAATTCAACAAAGATAAAATCAAAGCATCTGCTAAAAACCCTCGGGCATTGTGGTCAGCCATTAATGATATCACAAATTATAAGCCACCTAGGAGCTCAAATTGCGACCTACTTAAGATAAAATCACGTCCCCTAGACTCAGTCAACTATGTTAATAATTATTTTATTAACATTGGTCAAACTTTAGCTCAGAACATCTTAAATAGTTACGTACCCCCTACAACTGGTAACACAGACAGCCCTAATCTGTCCTCCTTTGTTCTCCTAGACACCTCTCAAGAGGAAGTTGAAAATATACTAATGTCACTAGACTCTGGGAGTGCACCAGGATGGGACGGAATTCCTACCCTTTTCCTAAAACAGGCCAAGGAGATCTTAGTCCCGCTGATCTGTGACCTGGCCAACCTGTGCTTTAACACTGGTATCTTCCCCTACCTTCTTAAGCGCTCCGTTGTTACCCCTGTGTATAAGAGTGGAGATAAAGACGACGTTAACAACTATCGGCCAATTTCTGTGTTGACCTCCATTTCTAAAATCATTGAGAAGCTCTTGAACTGTAGAATAGTTAACTACCTGACTAAGTATAACATCTTATCTTCCTCTCAATATGGTTTTAGAAGGGGGATGTCGGCCCAGGATGCTACGGAGGAACTAGCAACTGTGATAACCAAGGAAGTAGATAAGGGGAACAAATGCCTAGTGGCCTTTCTTGACCTCAGGAAAGCCTTTGATACCGTCTCTATCTCTAAACTTATACACAGGCTGGAGAACTTAGGATTTCGAGGTTCTGCTCTCTCTCTTCTCAGCAGTTACCTTCAAAACAGAAAGCAGGGGGTAAAAATTGAAAACCATGTTAGTGACGAGGAGAACGTGACGTATGGCGTCCCACAGGGCAGTGTCCTCGGCCCGACGCTATTTTTGATCTACATTAATGAACTCTGTAACCTTATTATCAACGGTGCGAGGATACTGTCCTACGCGGATGACACCGCTATTATCTTCTCTGCTAAGACCTGGGACAAGGTTAGGCTGGAGGCCGAAAGGGGACTCGCCAGAGTTAGTGATTGGCTAAGGGAGAATCTACTTACTCTAAATACCCTAAAAACCAACTTCGTCTGCTTCACTAAATACGCAAACTCTCAGCCTGCGCCTGACTTTAAGATTACAATACATTCCTGTCGTACCCCAACCCAATCTACCTGTAGTTGCCCTGTAATTCAGAAGGTAAATTCCGTCAAGTACCTAGGTATTATAGTAGATCAAAGGTTAAGCTGGTACCCACACCTCGAACTAACTATAGGGAGATTAAGAAAACTCATATGGGTTTTCAAATCTTTGAGACACGTTATGAGTACAGAACTACAAAATAAAATATATATCGCACTGGCCCAATCTGTAATCATATATTGTATCTCTGTATGGGGTGGAGCAGCTAAGTCGTATTTTATAGAACTAGAGAGGGCACAAAGATCCTTGATTAAGGTCATGTACTGTAAGCCCTACAGGTTCCCTACTGAAACTTTATACGCAAGCTCTAAGCTACTCTCCGTCAGAAAACTGTATATATTACACATGGTACTAAGATATCACAAAATTCTACCCTTTAGCCAAGCCAAACTTAAAAAAAGACGGTGGGATATAGTAGCCCCAACATACTCAGCACGCTCAACTTTTGCTAGTCGCCAAAATGTAACTCAAGCCCCACTCGTTTATAATAAAGTAAATCGCATACTTAAAATTTACCCTATGCAGTTGTATGAGTGTAAGAAGACATTGACGGATTGGATCTCCACACTTAACTATGATGCCGTGGAAGGCATTTTGGCTACACTGGGTTGAACGTCATGTATACACATACACGCACTCACACACACTCCTACACGCACAAACACACACCCACACTCCAACACTCATTCACACATACACACGCCCATTCACACACACACACCCACTCATACACACACGCATACACAGAAAATATAAAATATACATTCACACATAAACATACGTATGAACACACATCTATACAAAACACACTCTACTTTCACACACTGCCTTAAGCACGATCTTCATTTTTCTTTTTATTAGTTTAATAAAAATGTGTAACTTATACCTAATTAGCACAACGAAACAATTGTAACTAATCGAGGAAGAGCGAGGTTTATCCCATCACAAGTATCTTCGGATTACTTTCTGGGAAGCCCCGTCAACTGAATTGTATAGATTTAAGATAATAAACACATTTTTTTTTTTTTTTTTTTTTTTTTTTTATAATTTCAAAGTGCCATCAAGTTTTACAGTATTCATGTAAATATGGTTAAAAACATTGGTTGTTGTAAATCTTTGCGACGCAAGTTCCTTAAACAACATGCCCACCGCTGAGCCAGTTAATTAATACCAGCTATTTTACCCTTAGTGATGAACATTCGCAAATGTTGGTCAGTGGGTCGTCTTAGGGGCGGAGTTCAAATGTTTCTGAATATATGGATCACTAGGATGGAAAATTTAACTGAATAAAACTAACCTGGTTCTTGATTTGCAAGTAATTGGTTACGTGTTGTGTCTGCTTTCAGGCTTCGTAAAGCAGAAGCAGAATGAAAAGCAGTTCCTTGGTTACAAATTAATGCAATTGGTTTCAGCATGCTTTAGTCACATCTTTCAAAATATTATGATCAACATAGTACCTGTACTGTCATGTCAAAATTCAAATGGCACAAAACAAAAACAAATGGCGGAGGCGGCTTACCGGCGCCTATGACAGCCAATCACAGCCAAGCAGAAACGTCATACATCATCAAAACAAAATGGCGCTACGTCGAGTGTTTCGTTCTATGAAGATTATCAGCCGTGGTGCTACCAACTCGTTTAAGCAAAAACGAGCTGTAAGCTCTTTAAAAAAGCGCTAGAACGCGCTAAATGGTCGCTGTCAAAAAATCGCTCCAAAAATCGGTGAAATTCGGAGCCAAATTCAAACAAACGCCCAATAATTTGAGACTAGAAATGTATAAACGCAGTTTTTTATATTTAATCAAAATATGTTATATAAAAGAGTTACATATATTATAGTACTTGTTTAGTAATAATAAAATAAATTAGTAACGTGTTAATGTAATTAATTTACAAAATAAAGGGATTAAATTAGTTTATCATCGTCCGATTCCACTTCAATTGCTTCTGCCGCCGAAATAAGGTTGGTCTTGATCAGTTTTGGACTTCAATTTATATTTATCTGTGGATGAAATATTCCTCAATGCGTCGTCGTTGGGAACTTGATAGTTTGCGCAGTTACTATTTTTTAAAGAAAGTACAGAGTTCCAAAAAGCGCTAGATTTAGCGCTAGGCGCTAGAACGCGCTATTGAACAAAAAAAGCGCTAGATCTGGCGCTGAAAGCGCTAAGTTGGCAGCACTGGCCACTGGCTTGGTCATTTTAACAACTGGTTTGAATGTTACCATTTACGAAACAGTTCTGTATAAACATCACTGACCTCTGTCATACAAGTACGCTGGACTCACTGACCTCTATAATACAAGTACGCTGGACTTCATATTATCGATGACAAAATGATGACATTTGATTTTCGCCATTTTGGCGCTGATAGCAACGTGACTTAACGTGAGAGTACATGGAACTAATATTAGAGATGGGACACAGCTTTCGTTAAAAAAATACTTTTGTGGGCTTTATCGATCGTGAGAATAATTAAATACGTAAGAGAAAAAAACATCCCAGTTATTTTTATTATGATTCATTTTTAAGTAATAGAATAATTGCTGTAAAGGTTAACTGGAAATATTTTCATTCAGATTGCAAGCTATAAACTAGTGGTGCTAGTAAAGTTATAGCGAATTACTGCCAGATCAGTGAGATTTAAATATGGGGATAGGCTAACAACTTATCCTTAAAACTAGTATATTTGAGCAAGTAATTCTCGCTCAAGTACACTAGTTAGATTAATACTTTCAATCGTTCAGATTCACTCGGTTGGCACTCATCGGATTCGTGAAGGGAACATCATTTACACAATAATAATAATAAATGAGGTGGATAATCATTTACAACGGTCGTATTTCTCGCTCTCATCGCTAAAATCCTGTCTCTGTAGTGTTAAAGTGCAAATAATAGTGACATCGCATTCCAGCAAAGTGAAGACTTATATCAGTTTTCAACTCTGTTTCAGATGCAGATAATAAATTGTCTGTCTTCAAAACATTTGTTAATAAAATTATAATTATCATGATATTATTCCAGAATTAATTCCAGGCTCAGGAACATTGAGTTAAATGTACTACGAGAAAGAAGAATAGAAGCTATTTCAAACAAAAGATTGCGCGTAATTCGGTGACAGCGAGGCAAGCAGGAGGAGGGGGGGGGGGGTTATGTTCTCACAGATAAACAATCAATGCGCGCAGATGAACTTTTTCTTACTCTTTGAAATTTACACAAACATGGCCGCCCTCCCGCCTCCGCGGTGACGCAACGTCACGAGGTACAGTAAATTGATAAAATATAATTAAATTAAGCGTGTTTTCAACTTACTGTTGAAAACTCATTCCTTGACTTTTATTTATATTTCTCGAGTTGTTTAAACAGTATCTCAATACACACGAAGGCATATTATAAGAAACAAAACTTAGTACTCAAACGTGTCTCGTTGCAGCGAGCGCTTGCCACAGACTAAGTGAGTTGGGGTACGCGCGCTCTAACGCGTTTTACAAACAATTGAGTTGAGGAGTCTCCTCTAGTACGTAGTATATTTAACTCAATGCTCAGAAACGTGGTGATTGGTACAAGAGTGAGGCCTGTGCTCAGCGGCATGAACATGATGATGATTCCAGAATTTAGTATTACACATACACATTGCTTTTGAACATATTATTACTGATTATTAGGCATTCATATAACATTCATCACCAATACCAATATGAGATATTTAGTTCCAACATACTACGAGAAGTCAATACAGTAGATGAGTGATACGCCTTGCCAAGTCTACTATTTTGATATTAGTGTAATTTAAAAATATCACTAATACTGATATATTAGTTACAATATTATAATATTTCCAGGCGAATATATTAGTATTACCAAATTTTGAGAAATATCGGTATTAACCTATCTCTAAATGTGTCAATTTTAGTTCCTAATACGCTCAAGCGGGGCGCTTTGAATCAGCACAAAAATCAACTGTCATTTCATATAGTATGTTTAGTCCAGCGTACTTGTATAATAGAGGTCAGTGTCAGTGTTTCAACAGCCAATCACAGCAGATAACGCGTGCTTGACAATTTGTCACATTAATTCTGCGATAATTTGAAGGTGGGAAAAAAAGGTTATATGTAGGTACAAAAATATTTATTACTAGAGGACGCCTCGCGGTTTCACCCGCTCGACTTCATATTATCTATGAAAAAATTAAGACATTTGATTTTCGCCATTTTGGCGCTGATAGCAACGTAACTGAACGTGAGAGTCCATGGAACTAATATTAGAGATGGGACACAGCCTTCGGTAAAAATACTTTTATGGGCTTTATCGATCGTGAGAATAATTTAATACGTACGAGAAAAATAAACCCAGTTATTTTTATTATGATTCATTTTTAAGTAATAGAATGATTACTGTAAAGGTTAACTGAAAAATATTTTCAGTCAGATTGCAAGCTATAAACTAGTGGATAGCGTGCTAGTAAAGTTATAGCGCATTACTGTCAGATCAGTGAGATTTAAATATGGGGATAGGCTTACAACTTATCCTTAAGACTAGTATATTTGAGCAAACATCTCCTCGTTCAAGAACACTAGTTAGTTAATACTTACAATAGTTTGGATTCACTTGGTTGGCGCCCATCGGATTCGGGAAGGCAACATAATTCATACAAATATTTGCGTACGAATGAGATGGATACCGTAACCTGGTCCTACTTTGCACCAAAATTTGCTCCAACTTTTTTTTTTAATCCACATCTTTTTAAATCTTGCCTAAATCAGTAATGTGATATATTGTGTATTATAATAGTACTATTAAAGTTTAACCTGACATTAAATACACTATTGTATTTAGTGACCAAGTATTTTATTTTTTTTATTTCTTTTGGAGCAAAGTAGTTCTTATGCAGGGGGTAACTTTGCACCGTAATTTCTCTTCACAGGTTTGTCATTTATTTTTCAATGGAGCATAGTTTTGTTTAGTCATTTTTACTTTGCTCCGATAGTACAGGGTAATAAAAAATTAGATGTGTTATAAAATCACCTTTATTTATGATGCAAATCACCTTTATTTATGATGCAGATGCAAATAGATTTTACTCACTTTTAAAATTTTGACCTCGAAGAGCGATGCGTTTCGACCACACACAGAAAAAAATAATGGCTGACTTTGACATCTGTCAACTATGGTGTTGCTAGATTAAGAACAATATTTTCAGATAAAAATATTGGATTCTACTAAATAGTAAAGTATCAGTGCGCAAAATCAGATTTAATATTTTTTCGGAAGTGGAGCATTTTTACCACCTTAGGAGCAAAGTGGGACCAGATTACGGTAATAATTTACAATGGACGTATTTCTCGCTGAAATCCTGTCTCTTTAGTGTTAAGGTGCAAATAAGAGTGACATCGCATTCCAGCCAGTTAAAGACTTATATCTGTTTTCAACTCATGCAGATATAAATTGTTTGACTTCAAAACATTTATTTATAAAATTATAATTATCATGATATTATACCAGAATTAATTCCAGGCACAGGAACGTGGTGATTGGTACAAGAAGAGAGAGGCCTATGCTCAGCAGTGGGTGAAGTCGGGCTGTGGATGATCATGATCATGATTCCAGAATTTAGTATTACACATTGCTTTTGAACATATTATTAATGATTATTAGGCATTCATATAACATTCATCACCAAATTAGATATTTAGTTGCAACATACTACGAGAAGTCAATACAGTTGATGAGTGATACGCCTTGCCAAGTCTACTATTATGATATTGGTGTAATTAAAAAATATCACTAATGCTGATATACTAATTAGGTACAATATTATATAATTCCAGGCGAATTTATTAATATTACCTAATCTAGAGAAATATCGGTATAAATTAAGCTATCTCTAAATGTGTCAATAATAGTTCCTGATACGCTCGAGCGGGGCGCTTTGAATTAGCACAAAAATCAACTGTCATTTCATATAGTATATTTAGTCCAGCGTACTTGTATAATAGAAGTCAGTGATAAACATGGATCGTGTAATCGACTAAAAAAAATCGGCCATGTGCGACTCGGACTCGCGCATTAAGGGTGTACCATTATCGCAAAAACGGCAAATAATCACGGTTGTTGCATGGGAGCCCCAGTTAAATGTTTATTTTATTCTATTTTTTAGTATTTGTTGTTAAAGCGACAACGGAAATACATCATCTGTGAACATTTCAACTGTCTAGCTATCACGCTTCATGAGATACAGCCTGGTGACAGAGAGACAGACGGACCGCGGAGTCTTAGTAATAGGGTCCCGTTTTTACACTTTGGGTACGGAACCCTAAAAACCGTAATTATAAATTTTTTGGCACAACACTATGTATTGCGTTCCAGTTCGAAAGGAAAAAATTCATGCTTTAAATGCTGCATAATTTTTACTCGTTCTAGCATCGGTGTTTTGGATATTTTGTTTTATTCTAATCATGCTAAATTAGTAGCAGTTGGCACGCACGGCAATTCTTTGACAGATATTTGCTGTCTTATATGACGTAAATCGTAGTAGAATGACATTTAAGATGAATATAAACCGCGCTTTTGCAGGAAGTTTGTACTCAAAATTTTAATTTTTTCTATAGAAAGATGCAAGCTTTTCTTAAAAGTGGCAAATTATCCACATCGGACAAGCCCTCGTCTTCGGGTGTAAAATCTACGGGCAAGAAGAAGCCTCCAGCGCCATGGGTTGAGAAATAGTAAGTTCTAACATGATGCATTACCATGTAACCCATATCATTCTTATTAACAATATTTATATGTGATTTCCAGCCGGCCGAAGACGATAGACGATATTGTAGATCAGGGAGAAGTGATACAAGTGCTAAGGGAGTGCTTGTCAGGCGGTGATCTACCACATTTGTTGTTTTACGGTCCGCCCGGTACCGGCAAAACTAGTGCTATCCTGGCTGCGGCTCGGCAGCTGTTTGGCGATATAACCAGAGATCGTGTGCTGGAGCTGAATGCTTCGGACGAGCGCGGCATCCAAGTTATCAGAGACAAAGTGAAGTCATTTGCTCAGCTCACAGTCAGCAGTACAAGACCTGAGTACGTAAATCTTGTTGTTTTTACATGCATGTTAAACTTCAAATACAAAAATAAATTATTAAACCTGATTTTTTTATATTTTGTTATACTTTTCAAAAGAACAGCTTATCATTAGTTTTTCTCACAATCTATACAGTAAATAAAGTATGGGTAAATAAAATACATTACTTATTTAGCATTTATAATGTATCAATTATTTGCATTTATTAATGAAACCCTCTTTATCTATGTACTTATGTCCATTCCAGTGGTCGACCATGTCCCCCATACAAGCTGGTGATCCTCGACGAAGCAGACTCCATGACAAATGCGGCACAGGCAGCATTGAGGCGAACAATGGAGCGTGAGACAAGGACCACTCGATTCTGTCTCATCTGCAACTATGTGTCCAGGATTATACCGCCCATCACTAGTAGATGCTCCAAGTTCCGCTTTAAGCCTTTGGCTAGAGAGAATGTTATCAAGAGGTAGAGTTGTCATTGTTTGAAATTACTTAAATTAAGAATCAACTTGGAGAGTTGGGGGAGACCATTTGTTCAATAGTTAGTGCAGACAATAAAAAGTTGATCTGTGCCTTTGCCCTGCAGTAGGGTAGTAACAGGTTTGTATTATTATAGACTAGTTTCCCGCCCCAGCCTCGCCTGTGACATATAATATACAAAAACCGAGTCCGGGGCAGTGGTCCAACCGCTCTGTACAACTAGTTGGACCATGGGTCTTCACTAGGGGCAGTTGTCCAATTTTAAAAATAGTTGGTCTACAGCACCGTTTGGGAGTTCCGTGGTCCAATTCATTTAAAAAATAAATTGCCAACTCTAAAAACCACAACTTCATCTTTATGTGTGTATGGTACCTAATGGTTTACAGTACCTAACCTCTTTGTAGTAAAATAACAAAATTAAAGTCGGGTGGCTAATTTTTATAAACTTTACTTTTTACAATGTTTTACAACATTCAACGAAATTTATCCAAAGCATGACCTACAGTAATATCACCAGAAATCAGTTGTAGCTGAATTTCTCGTATATAATCATCATTCTCAATTTTGACCTTACGTCTTTTGTGTGCGATTTCGCTTGATAAAGTTGTAAAATTTTCTAAAACATTTAATATACTTAACATTATGTGAGCTTTCTGAGATGTTATTATACCTATGCCAAAATTACTGACAAAATTATGACAAATGCATTGTACTATAATTGACAACAAGCAGCCAGTACCTACCTATTTACTGCAAAGAGGTTCAATATAACCGTAAACTAGTAGGTACCATACACACATAAAGATGCAGTTGAGGTTTTTAGAGTTGGCGAGTTATTTTTAAATGAATTGGACCACGGAACTTCCAAAAGGTGCTGTGAACCAACTATTTTTAAAGTTGGATAACTGCCCCTAGTTAAGACCCATGGTCCAACTAGTTGGACAGAGTGGTTGGACCACTGCCCCGGACTCCAAAAACCTATCTCGTTTCTCAATCTTCCTATTGGTGAAAACCATATGAAAATCCATTCAATAGTTTTTGAGTATATTGCGGACAGACGCGGCAGGGGACTTTGTTTTGAACCAACTTTCCAAAATGGAGGAGGTTCCATGTTCTTTAATTTTTTTATGTATGTTCACTGCGATACTTGCCAATTGGAAAAAATTTTTTTTTTGATCAGATATACTCTCGAGGTGGGGTCCCACTGTCAAAAAGTAAGGATCTGATGAGGGGATCCCAAGGAAATCAATGGAACTCCTCAAATTTTAAAGGCACACATGTAGTGATTTTGGTTTTTTTCATCAACATTGTAAGCATTTGCATTCAGAAAGTATCATTTGGTGAAGTGGATCTAATGACGAAGATCACAGATGGCCACTGGAACTTCTCAATGAGAAGTATGTTTTGGGTACCTATAACATATCTCGAATAGTTAAATGACAGTGATTATATAAATGGTTAATTAATCGAACTATCTAGTGATGAAACCAGAAGGTAGGCACCGGAAATCCGTAATAATACAATGTATCCCAGTTGTGTTTAGGCTTGTTGAATAATGAGAATCCTCTGGCAATTAATGATTTTCATGGTAATATAAGGTTCCTACCAAAACAAAAAAGAGAGAAATAAATAAAAACTAACTAAAGAATTATACCGACTTCCAAAACAAAATACTAGAAAGCGTAAAATAACTTTCTTTTCGGAAGTAGGCATTAAAAAAAGTAAAAAAAAAGGTTCCAAAGACAACAACTATTGAAAAGAAAGTTATTTTCTCTTAAAATAATCTTAATATCTAATCATATTACAGGACCTGGAACTGGTTAAAAGCTCGTGGCTAAATAATAACAGCCTACGGGTCGATCATCAAGGTTAAGCAACGCTTGACAAGGTCGATCCATGGATGGGTGACCATTTCAACATACCGAATTTCCTCCATTCCTCGGCAAGCACGTTAAGCCGTTGATCCCGGCTGTCATTTGAAGATCTTAGACAGTCTTTACGAGTAGTCAGAAGCTTGAGATCTGAAACCAGTCTAGCCAAGGGGTACCGTGTTACCCAGTTACTGGGTTGTCGAGGTCAGACGGGTTGTCGCTCCATGTAAAACACTGGTACTCAGCTGAATCCGGTTAGGCTGGAAGCCTACCCGTGTACGTTACCCCAACAGGAAAGTGACTCCTAGAGTGATACGAGTGGAACATATAATTAGAGCGTAATCTGCTGTGAATGTGCGCCAAATAAAAAATAAGTGCTTCTCGTCGTTTTTGGGAAAAAACGGTTCCTGCTGGGGTAACGTTGTTCCAGCAGGAAAATTCTAAATGAAATGATCGTAATGAGAAATAAAGTGCATGGGCAGAGAGCTTATAGTTGAGCAAAAATGTGCGCCGAAAATATAATTGGTGCGTCATCAGGTTTTCGAGATATTGCATTTCCTGCTGGGGTAACGTTTTGCAGAATCGTGTATCTCCAAAACCATTGTACGTGCGCCTGTAGAATAAACATACACGAGTAGCTCTTGATTTGTGCGTATTTGTGCCGGAATTAGATTTAAGAAAATATTTATAATTTTCAAGTAATTGCGCTTTTCAGAAAACGCGAAAAAAGATCGCAGCGCCTAAATGAGAAAACGTATAAGCTCGCTGAAAACTGTATTCAGTCCATCTTGACGCTTGTAATAACCATAAAAAGTTTCAAAAGCATACATGCTTGCGTTATCGAATAATATTGCTAAAAGTCAAAACGAGAGTGTCATAACTTTGACGGCAAAATACAAGAAACCGACTTAACCCAAGATAATATGGTGTAAACCACAAGTGTGTGCGTTTAGTCAAAAATATATAGTGAAAATATTCAGCTTGGAATGTTTCGCATTAAGTAGATTTAAACAAAAAACTAAACATGTAAACAAAGGCTGGTTATCCGACCAAATTCGAATGACTACAAAAAAGCGACGGATTCATACATAACGATGACCTTCTTAACTTTACTCACGAACCGGTTGTAGCGTGTTGTGCCCTGAGTACACTGAGATAGAAAAGTTATAAAAAAATAACTTGTTATTGGATTAAATTCTACTAGCTTATTCCGTGACTTTGCACTTGATTAGGTAAGTACATTAGAAAAAGTAGTGCCAAGATTTAACCTATCTTGTTTATTCCAAATTTCATTAAAATACATTCAGTATTTTGTGAACAAATCCAGACATTTGCCTTTATAATATTAGTAGAAAAAATTAGAGACCAAAAATTTGATGGCGCCTGTTTTAAAAAAAAGAAGGTCAAGATATGTGTTATGAATACCTACTACAAAAAATAACCTACAAATACAGTTTATAAATAAAAATCCAATTAGCGCAACAGTAAAAAAAACAACGTAGATAACTACATACATTGATTTAAACCGTAGGCTAGATAAATTAACATTGAGTTATTAGGGTTCCCTGTTACTAAGACTCCGCGGTTCGTCTCTGTGAGTTTCTGTGATTATGCAATTTTACTGTTTGTATTTTGGTACTTATGTAAATGAAAAACTGATCTGTGATTTTAAATAATAGTGACTACACTCGGTACAAATAATTTGATTGAACTGTGTTCTAATATTAATAGGTTTGTAATTTGATCTGTGATTTGAAGCCATAATTACTTTAAGAAACAAATTAAGATAATAAACATAATAATTTCTACATCAACAACCTCTTTCATTTGTTACGGTCACAAGGTGCATTTAATGTATTTTTAATAAGCCCCCAAAATTAGAAATTGTTGAAATTAGTCATACCAACAAAGGTTTGAGCGCGACTGTACGGACAAAAGCTTAGGTATAATACGTCCAATTAAGAAGGTCATCGATATGTATGAATCCGTCGCTTTTTCGTAGTTATTTGGTCGGATAACCAGCCATTGTTTACATGTTTAGTTTTTTGTTTAAATCTACATAATGCGAAAGATTTCAAGCTGAATATTTTCACTATATATTTTTGACTAAACGCACACACTTGTGGTTTACACCTACTTATCTTGGGTTAAATCGGTTTCTTGTATTTTGCCGTCAAAGTTATGACACTCTCGTTTTGACTTTTAGCAATATTATTCGATAACGCAAGCATGTATGCTTTGGAAACTTTTTATGGTTATTACAAGCGTCAAGATGGACTGAATACAGTTTTCAGCGAGCTTATACGTTTTCTCATTTAGGCACTGCGATTAATTTTCGCGTTTTCAAAAAAGCGCAATTACTTGAAAATTATAAATATTTTCTTAAATCTAATTCCGGCACAAATACGCACAAATCAAGAGCTACTCGTGTATGTTTATTCTACAGGCGCACGTACAATGGTTTTAGAGATACACGATTCTGCAAAACGTTACCCCAGCAGGAAATGCAATTTCTCGAAAACCTGATGACGCACCAATTATATTTTCGGCGCACATTTTTGCTCAACTATAAGCTCTCTGCCCATGCACTTTATTTCTCATTACGATCATTCGTTTAGAATTTTCCTGCTGGAACAACGTTACCCCAGCAGGAACCATTTTTCCGTTTTTTTCAAAAACGACGAGACGCACTTATTTTTTATTTGGCGCACATTCACAGCTGATTACGCTCTAATTATACGTTCCACTCATATCACTCTAGGAATCACTTTCCTGTTGGGGTAACGTACACAGCCGACCCCAACATAGTTGGGAAAAGTCTAGGCAGATTGATTGATTACAGGAACTGGTTAATAGAATGCACAGTCTATTTTGGCAACCAAATAAAATAAATATCAAACACAACAACAAAGTTATTCAATTCCATAACTGCACTGTTACATCTTTTAACACTTCTTATAACATTGGCTTACCTTTAAGCTGTAAACATATTATGAAAATGTAAGTCTCATATCTCAAGCATATAGGTAGAAATACAATACTTGATAGTGTACCTAATAACTTGTCACCTCGCCATTTATAATAAATTGTATTCAACACAGACTGCGTGAAATCTGCGAAGCGGAAGGTGTAGACGTAGGCGAGGGCGAAGTCTTGCACCAAGCTGTCGACACGTGCGAAGGAGACCTGCGCCGTGCGCTCACTGCCATGCAGTGCTGCCAGCGACTGCTGGGCAAGATCACTGCTGAAGGTCTAGTGGAGGTATGTTGATAGAAGTGACAAATATGATTTGACCAAGGTTGGACACAAGGAGCCAGGGCAGTCAAAAAGCGCGTTGGGTTTACGATATCGTCAAAGTGGCGAGTAAAGCTTAGAAGAGGGATGCATCATGGAACCGAAAAGTGTGTGATTTGGGGCTGAAATGGTGATATCTATGATGAAGAAGATTGTTGTAGTAGGCAGCAGTGCAGCTACTATACCATGGTATTTGGAGTAAATTTATTCTTGAGTGGACGATAACAAATCAGCATTTGTAGGACACCCACAGGCCAGATTTTTGGGGAGATTTTGGCAGGGTGGCTGGTAGCTGGATGAGATTTTGGCAGGGTGGCTGGTAGCTGGATGAGATTTTAGTTGAGGATTGAGTTTAATCATGTGTAATTTTAGGGGCTTTTATTATATCCCCCTTGTAGTTGGTTGCTTGAGGTTGATGTTGAGTTTTTTGCTCCATGCATGATATAAGAACATGATATTATTTATGAACAGGTCACTGGACTTGTTCCTGAGAAGCTGGTCAACGAATACCTGAGTATCAAAAACTACAGTGAATTGGAAAAGTTTGTGGAAAGGTTAGTGTTTTAAACATATAATAACTTACCATTCAATCGATTTATTATTTATATATTTTAGAATATGATTGAAGTAGAAATACAACCAATGCTCCTATCTGGTATGGTTTGATCTCACGACTCTTGATCTCCAATTAGCGTCTTAACATTACACTGACAAAAACTTTTCGTCAACATGCCCGCCCTAAGGGCTTAGTCTGTTGCTATTTTATCTAACACCAAACAAGGGTCCCAGCATACACTTGAAACCAATCCAAACAACAGAAACAAGGGCCTCCAAACATTAAATCTGGTTTATCTTTTCTATAAATTGTATTGAGATGCTCAATCATACATTGATACATTCTATTGTTAACATTTTACATAGCAACCTCTCACTTCTGTTAACGAAAAAAACTACAGAAGTCGATAAAGACGATCAAACCAAAGATGTTAGTGGGTATCATACTACGGCACAAATTACATAGGTATAGAAATAGTCGCCTTTGACTGTAATAATACGCTCAACGCTCTTCCGTTGCTATAAATTTTATTGTATTGTACGTCTTTAGTTCCTACCAACGCTACAATTTCATATTTTTCCTCGACATAACTTACTCTTTTACTAGCGGCTTCGCAAGCGTTAAATTGGAAAATTATCCCAAAGTAATAAACATCCACCCTCACAAACTTTCACAGTATATAGGATTCATACCGACTCGAGATATGTAACATTCCAATTATTTTTTAAATAAAACCTTTCTCCTTACTAGGAATTTCTTCCTGTATCGTCCAGCAGCCTATTATAACACAGTCTCTCTCCACCAGTTTCCTAATGGAGGCGTACTCCGCCTCCCAACTGCTGGAGCAGCTCTCCACGACCGTAGTGACCGCGGGGCACCTCACGAACAAGCAGAAGTGCGACATCAGCGAGAAGATGGCTGTGTGCTCTCACCGACTGCTAGACGGCGGTGCTGAACTCATGCAGCTGACAGACCTGGGATGTACCATCATCATGGCGAATAATAACCCTTAGGAATGTTTGGCAAGGTCTGTTCAAGTACTGTAGTGTAGTTAGTAGTTTTATATAAAAAAAGATGCCGAAGAATTGAGAACCTCCTTTTTTTAAGTCTGATAAAAATATTATAGAACTGAAACTAATTTTACACACGCGTTCAAAATCGCGTTGTTAGCCTACATTGGGCTTATATGAGTCGCCCAGTTTTCATTCTTACATTGGGCAAAGTCGGATAACAATATTATAGAACTGAAACTAATTTTACACACGCGTTCAAAATCGAGTTGTTAGCTTACATTGGGCTTATATGAGTCGCCCAGTTTTGATTCTTACATTGGGCATATGTGTTTCACCCAGTTTCGATTCTATACTTAGTTCTACTTTAATTTTAGTAGAATGATCGTGCCAAATGAAATTATACTTCGTATGGATTTAAATGCGGTTTTAGAATACAGCTTTGGGACTTATGAAACGCCGATCGTCCTGTTTCGCTTCTAACCGAAGTATAATTTCTCTATGTTAGTATGTAATGTGATCAGGCTGGCGTATGTGTCGCCATCTATTGAGATATGACTCTAACTAAAAAAATACGATACATACTTAGATGATGGGTGCGATTCTGCGATTGTACAAAAAAATGCCACATGGCCATTTGGGCATATCGTCTTACATCTACATGAGACAAACGATATCTACAAAACTATTTAATAATCCACAAATCTATCAATTGCTGTGCGATTGTAAAATGATTGAATGTTTAGAAATAAAAAAATGTGTGATTGAAATTTGTATGTCTAAATAATGTCAAGTCTTTTTTTGTTTGTAGCAGTGCTAGCACTTTGGTTGGTGGTGTCTTCGTAGATTATATAGCTGACGATGTATGTCGTGTTAACTCAAAGAAAGCGTTGTAATACACAAACTGGCACCTACATATCGATCGTGCCCTTATCATTTTCATATTAATTGTTTTCGACCAACTAGAACCAATTCCACCGAAATTAAACACGCTTCCAATTAATAATACGGTTTTCATTTCACCCATTCATAATTAGTAGTGGCGATAAGGATAATAATTTAATTGTAAATTATACATTAATAAAAGGCCTTTGACATTGTTAATGTAACTCCACCAAGTTGTTTCAATTAGAGATGTACCGACTATGACGTTGGCCGATTAGTCGGTTGTAAAGACACCAACTAGTCGGCCATCACTGTTTCGGGGGTATTCGGCAAATTTTCTTTACAGCTTAATCGCGCGTGTGTCGGAACATGTTTTGTTTACTACGCATTGTTTCTTGATTTTTGCTTTTGCACGGGTCGAAAGCTGTGCATTTGTAAAAAAAATAAAGACTACTGGTATTGTTCATTAAAGTGAAAGAACTCAATTAAAATTTAATCACGTCAAAAATGTGGATGGAGTACTAAAAGCCTACATCACTATCAGAACATTTGAAGTAAAAGAAAACTAAACCACCTCGGGACTCCATGAAATATCCGTACTGTACACTCCGTTTACTACCTACCTGCTACAAAGCTCCGAGCACCATAGGGGTGGTACGACGTAAATTACTTCAAAGGCAGCGCTTAGCTTTGATATTCTTATGCAAAGCGTACAGGACGGTTAGTACTGAGGCCTTACCGGTACTTGCTGGCGTACTTTCGGTCGATCTTAAAGTATAGCAACGTACTATTCTGCACGAGAGACCATGGACGCGGACTTTTTAACGCAGAGTGACCGTGTCTAGATTATTTAAACCAAAGACTGACGTCTCGTCTGGGAGGAACTTTTATCCGAATGGCAATTTAGAGGGAATAATTCCATCAAGGGCCGACACCTCAACCTATTCTTTCCATCCGTTCGTGAGCGGCTGGCCAGGATGTGGCTGGAGGTGGATCCTGTGTTGCCCAATTTCTCACAGGACATGGTAACTATAGAAGTAAATTTAGAAGTAAATTTAATTCAGAGTTATTTACTATACGGAACTTGTAGAAACAAGAACGAATTTCCGTGCGTTCATCAAATATAACAGCTCGCAATGTAAGAACCCATTTATATTAATTAGATTTTTATCTGTGGTGCTATGCAACTGAACTTATCCCAGTTGTAAACGACTCTTTGTGCCTATTGGCTTTTTTTTTCTTTCTCCTGCTAGATATAGAGGGCAAAATTACGATTCTTTTCTGATTAATTACGTTGCGTGATCCAAGACGTTAAATTCATTCTCCGTGCCTTCGTCGAGCTACATTGCCTCTGCGCTTATCTGGTGGTCGCCACTGTTGATTCGGGTCTGGAGTTGCAGTGGTTTGGGAATAGTGGGGATATGGGATAGTCTCAAAAACAAAGCTCAGAGACCACAATTGTTACTTTCGCGGATGACACCGCTTTACTTGCTTCGCACAAATGTCCAACACAATCGTCTCGCATTTTGCAAACTAGTCTAAATGAGGCTAGAGAATGTTTAGCCAAATGGAAAATTGTCGCCAACGGCAGCGTATCCAAATCAGTGCATTTACACTATTGAAACATGATTGTGTCCCGGTCTCCCTAAACGGTAGCCAACTCCCACACCGCGAGTCTGTGAAATAGCTGGGCATGCTCTTGACCGAAGGCTCACATCGTAAGTGTAATAAGTAACTTTTTAGGAGGAAGACAAATCTGCGTGCTGTAAATGGTCATAATCATACAGTCATAAATCAATGGTCATGTCATAGATGGCGCTACGTGTATCGAATGAACAAATTAGACAGATCAGGATGTGCGTTGCGCGGTTTTCTTCCTAGAAACGCAATAAATAAATTTGAGCAAAAATGCATTCTCGAGATTTTCACTCTTATGGTGTCGACATGGGGAAACAACAAAGTATATAATAAATAAAATAATCATGTCGAACCAAAAAGAAAGAAATAAACCTAAAATACAGAGGCATTTTCTGGCTACTTGAAGGATATTCAAAACTGACGATAGATAACAAACTTCTAATATACAATACCATACTAAAGCCAATCTGGACATATGGTATTCAACTTTGGGGATCAGCCAGCGCCTCCAACATTATGCAATTGCAAAGGGACAAAATTATCAGGTGAGATAGAGATCAAGCGCGAGCATAAAGAATTAAAAAAAAAGATATTAAAACAAATATCCAACGCACCGTGGTTTATCAAGAGAACAGAATTCCATGCAATCCTCAATATTCCTATGGTAAATGAGGAGATAAACATTTAAATACACAAGCATCCGAACAAGCTCGCAGGACAGCTTACAATCCCAGGAAGCATACCGATAAAAAAAACCGGTGGGACATTTTCGACCAATACAGTCAGACAGAAGAGTGACTCTAAGGCGGTTTACACACGGCACCGCGCACCGCCGCGGACGCGGAGGGGAGAGCACCGCTCGACCCGCGCGGTTGGGCGGTGTACGTGTGTTAGGCATCAACGGATTTATTAGAGGCCAACGCGACATGTGATTCGCTTCACCGCCTACCACGGCGGTTTGCGGTGCCGTTTGTAAACCGCCTAAAGGTGACTCCAATGGGAGTAGCGCCTAACATGCCATCCGAAGCATCCCATCTGCTCATACTCTGAATGGCTGAACGCAAGATAAAACAGGGAAAAACATTACGACAAAATGAAAGTCTCGTGTCAATCATTATCCTGAAATACAGGCTCGGCCTAGCTCAGGCGCAGTTGCTCATTATTATTTTTGACATATATGTAATAGCTTTAATAATTTAATCATAATGTTCAAAATTGTACAATTTTATGGAGAAATAAAATATAAATATAAAAATATAAAAATTATCCAATTTTATTGGTACAAGAATCCATTCTTGTATCAATAAAATTGGATAATGATTCCAGTAAAGTCAATTATAGTTAGTGTCAAATGTTTGTGTGTAATTTCTCGTGGTGGGCAGGAAAAACAGCAAATACTACAGAAGGCGGATAGTCGGCGCTCTTTACCGGCTATTCGCCGACAAACCTAGTTTCAATGTTTAAAATACATTAAACAAAAATAATGCAAAGAGCTTACAGAAATATTAAAACCATTCTGTAACATATCCTTCCAATTCTGTAACGTATTATTCCTTTACCAACTATGTTGGGGTCGGCTTCCAGTGTACCTATAGGAAGTTCACTCCGCGACATCGATCAAAGATCGAGACAGGAGACCCAAACTGTGACATGTCCTTAATCTAGGATTTGTATAGGCGTGAGTTCTCATGCGAGACAGAGTAGTGTCCCGTTTAGGGTGGACAGTAGTGCTTTTAGGTATTGGATTACTCCGGTTGTGGCGGACAGTAGTGCTATTCGGTATTTGATTTCTCCGGTTGGGGCGGACATTGGTGCTACTAGGCATTAGAGTAACTCTATTGGGGGGATAGAAGTAGTAGGTAGTTTTAATTAACAGAGAATATAAAAAAAATACCAAACAACCGAACATTGCTCTAGCGTCTAGATGAACCGGATTGATGGACAAAATTAACTATACCGTTGGAAAACTGTTATCCCCGGATAACAGTTTTCCAACGGTATAGTTAATTTTGTCCATCAATCCGGTTCATCTAGACGCTAGAGCAATGTTCGGTTGTTTGGTATTTTTTTTATATTCTCTGTTAATTAAAACTACCTACTACTTCTATCCCCCCAATAGAGTTACTCTAATGCCTAGTAGCACCAATGTCCGCCCCAACCGGAGAAATCAAATACCGAATAGCACTACTGTCCGCCACAACCGGAGTAATCCAATACCTAAAAGCACTACTGTCCACCCTAAACGGGACACTACTCTGTCTCGCATGAGAACTCACGCCTATACAAATCCTAGATTAAGGACATGTCACAGTTTGGGTCTCCTGTCTCGATCTTTGATCGATGTCGCGGAGTGAACTTCCTATAGGTACACTGGAAGCCGACCCCAACATAGTTGGTAAAGGAATAATACGTTACAGAATTGGAAGGATATGTTACAGAATGGTTTTAATATTTCTGTAAGCTCTTTGCATTATTTTTGTTTAATGTATTTTAAACATTGAAACTAGGTTTGTCGGCGAATAGCCGGTAAAGAGCGCCGACTATCCGCCTTCTGTAGTATTTGCTGTTTTTCCTGCCCACCACGAGAAATTACACACAAACATTTGACACTAACTATAATTGACTTTACTGGAATCATTATCCAATTTTATTGATACAAGAATGGATTCTTGTACCAATAAAATTGGATAATTTTTATATTTTTATATTTATATTTTATTTCTCCATAAAATTGTACAATTTTGAACATTATGATTAAATTATTAAAGCTATTACATATATGTCAAAAATAATAATGAGCAACTGCGCCTGAGCTAGGCCGAGCCTGTATTTCAGGATAATGATTGACACGAGACTTTCATTTTGTCGTAATGTTTTTCCCTGTTTTATCTTGCGTTCAGCCATTCAGAGTATGAGCAGATGGGATGCTTCGGATGGCATGTTAGGCGCTACTCCCATTGGAGTCACCTTTAGGCGGTTTACAAACGGCACCGCAAACCGCCGTGGTAGGCGGTGAAGCGAATCACATGTCGCGTTGGCCTCTAATAAATCCGTTGATGCCTAACACACGTACACCGCCCAACCGCGCGGGTCGAGCGGTGCTCTCCCCTCCGCGTCCGCGGCGGTGCGCGGTGCCGTGTGTAAACCGCCTTAGAGTCACTCTTCTGTCTGACTGTATTGGTCGAAAATGTCCCACCGGTTTTTTTTATCGGTATGCTTCCTGGGATTGTAAGCTGTCCTGCGAGCTTGTTCGGATGCTTGTGTATTTAAATGTTTATCTCCTCATTTACCATAGGAATATTGAGGATTGCATGGAATTCTGTTCTCTTGATAAACCACGGTGCGTTGGATATTTGTTTTAATATCTTTTTTTTTAATTCTTTATGCTCGCGCTTGATCTCTATCTCACCTGATAATTTTGTCCCTTTGCAATTGCATAATGTTGGAGGCGCTGGCTGATCCCCAAAGTTGAATACCATATGTCCAGATTGGCTTTAGTATGGTATTGTATATTAGAAGTTTGTTATCTATCGTCAGTTTTGAATATCCTTCAAGTAGCCAGAAAATGCCTCTGTATTTTAGGTTTATTTCTTTCTTTTTGGTTCGACATGATTATTTTATTTATTATATACTTTGTTGTTTCCCCATGTCGACACCATAAGAGTGAAAATCTCGAGAATGCATTTTTGCTCAAATTTATTTATTGCGTTTCTAGGAAGAAAACCGCGCAACGCACATCCTGATCTGTCTAATTTGTTCATTCGATACACGTAGCGCCATCTATGACATGACCATTGATTTATGACTGTATGATTATGACCATTTACAGCACGCAGATTTGTCTTCCTCCTAAAAAGTTACTTATTACACTTACGATGTGAGCCTTCGGTCAAGAGCATGCCCAGCTATTTCACAGACTCGCGGTGTGGGAGTTGGCTACCGTTTAGGGAGACCGGGACACAATCATGTTTCAATAGTGTAAATGCACTGATTTGGATACGCTGCCGTTGGCGACAATTTTCCATTTGGCTAAACATTCTCTAGCCTCATTTAGACTAGTTTGCAAAATGCGAGACGATTGTGTTGGACATTTGTGCGAAGCAAGTAAAGCGGTGTCATCCGCGAAAGTAACAATTGTGGTCTCTGAGCTTTGTTTTTGAGACTATCCCATATCCCCACTATTCCCAAACCACTGCAACTCCAGACCCGAATCAACAGTGGCGACCACCAGATAAGCGCAGAGGCAATGTAGCTCGACGAAGGCACGGAGAATGAATTTAACGTCTTGGATCACGCAACGTAATTAATCAGAAAAGAATCGTAATTTTGCCCTCTATATCTAGCAGGAGAAAGAAAAAAAAAGCCAATAGGCACAAAGAGTCGTTTACAACTGGGATAAGTTCAGTTGCATAGCACCACAGATAAAAATCTAATTAATATAAATGGGTTCTTACATTGCGAGCTGTTATATTTGATGAACGCACGGAAATTCGTTCTTGTTTCTACAAGTTCCGTATAGTAAATAACTCTGAATTAAATTTACTTCTAAATTTACTTCTATAGTTACCATGTCCTGTGAGAAATTGGGCAACACAGGATCCACCTCCAGCCACATCCTGGCCAGCCGCTCACGAACGGATGGAAAGAATAGGTTGAGGTGTCGGCCCTTGATGGAATTATTCCCTCTAAATTGCCATTCGGATAAAAGTTCCTCCCAGACGAGACGTCAGTCTTTGGTTTAAATAATCTAGACACGGTCACTCTGCGTTAAAGCGCTCAATCACTCTGCGCTAAGATCGAAATCCCTGAGTTCTCCGGCAACTACAGTCAGTGGATCTCCTTCAAAGACCTATTTCTGGAAGCTATTCACAAAAACCCTATGATCAACAACGCGCAGAAAATGCAACACTTAAAGACCAAGCTGCGAGGAGAAGCTGAACGCTTAGTGCAGCATCTGACCATTAGCACTGAAAACTATAACTCATGCTGGGATATATTAATTCAGCGCTACGACAATCGTCGCCTCCAGTTTACTTCATTTATGAACAACATGCTAAATCTGCCGATCATACAACATGCAGACTCATACAATTTGAAGAAGATGCATGACGTCATTACCGAATGCCTGAACGGCATCTCTAACATCGGTATTGATACTTCAACTTGGGACCCGATCATTGTGCACATCATGTCACAAAAACTGGACTCCAGTACTTTGAGTGACTACATGAAAGAACTTCAAGATCACAGAGAACTACAGAACCTCCACGACTTCCTGTATTTCCTCGAAACACAGTTCATGGCATACGAAACGATGAAATCAGCTAAAAGGGCGAACCCTACAGCCACAGAAAAATCATCCAACTGGAAAACATTCAACAAGCAAACCCAGATGAAGAAACATAACTATAACTTCAATCAAAATAAAACAAACAACTATCATGCTATTTACGGAAAATGCCCATTCTGCAACGGAAGTCACGTTCTGCGCCAATGTGACAAATTCCTACAAATGGACTTTGGCAAGCGAAATGACACCGTGTCGAAACTGCAGCTGTGCAAAAACTGTTTATTCAGCCACGGAAATGACGAGTGCAAATCCACGAAAATGTGCAAAGAATGTAACTTGAAACACAACACACTATTGCACAATCCGGACAACCAAACCATAACGTCAGCGACTAGAAAAAACAATGTTGAAAAACGCCCTTCATCTCAACAACCAACATCTAACCATTTCTCTAAAGACAACATGGAGGTTCTACTGACTACGGTCCAGCTGAGAATAAAATCTGCAGATGGGATTTATGTAACACTACGTGCGTTGCTCGATCAAGGCTCACAGGTGAACTTGATAACAGAAAACGCTGCACAAATATTACGTCTTCCTCGGCGCGGGATCAACGCATCAGTATCGGGAATCGGCTCTGTTTCCAGAGAATGCAGGGGAAAACTGAAACTTACCTGTCAATCGATTCACTCCGATTATAACTTTGAAACTCAAGCACTTATTATGACGAAGCTAACAAACAACCTGCCTATGAAAACGTTCGAGAAAGGTGCATGGAGTCACTTGAAAAACTTGAAACTTGCAGATCCTGACTTCAACGTATCTCGGCAAATCGACCTATTACTAGGAGCCGACGTATACTCCGAAATTATCCTAGGAGGTGTATTGAAAGGCAATAACAGCTCCCCAGTTGCACAACAAACGCAAATTGGGTGGATTTTATGCGGAAAGATGAAACAAACGTTTAACTGCCACGTTACTGTAGTCAACTTAGAGGATTTAACAAAATTTTGGGAGAATGAAGAAATTCAAAAAACTAAAGATATCCCCAAAGATGACCAGTGTGAACAATTTTATAACGAAACTGTAAGAAGATCATTTGACGGAAAGTACATCGTCAAAATGCCTCTAGTTCCAGACTACAAAGAGAAACTAGGCAAGTCTAGAACAATTGCGGTTTCGCAGTTTCTACAGTTGGAAAAACGGCTAGAGAAGAACGAAAAGCTTTCCTCCATGTACAAAAAATTCATGGAAGAGTACGCGGATCTGGGTCACATGAAATTAGCACCTCAGATACCTACTGACGTCTACTTCTTACCGCACCACGGGGTCTTGAGAGAAAACTCGACAACAACAAAGTTGAGGGTCGTATTTAACGCCTCTCAAAAAACTACGACTGGCGTCAGCCTGAACAACGTCATGGAAAAAGGCGCCAACTTACAAAAGGACATTCAGGCCCTTATACTGAAATGGCGAACGTATAAATACGCATTTACGGCTGACATTGAAAAGATGTACCGCTGCATTTGGATTTCAAAAGAACAACAACATCTACAGAGAATTGTATGGCGGGACTCACGAGATCAACATCTTCGCGATTACCAGCTCTGCACAGTAACCTACGGGACCAAATGCGCACCATGGCTAGCTATGCGAACATTGAAGCAACTAGCCATTGACGACGGTCACAAACATCCGGCTCGAAGGACCAAAAAATGTACGATTCGTACACTTGCAGAGTTGTTGTTGTTGAGGTTGAAGCACGAAGAGAAAAGATCACTCAGTTTTCGTTAGATTTATTACGTATTTTTGTGTTTACAAGTAATACTGTTGACGATTCCTTTCTCTAATGTTAGTCACCGCCTAGCAGTTATCGTACTCATTGATTTAAAGTGTTTCATGTGTATTTATAATATTATTGGAATGACGCACGTGTGGTGCACGGCACCGCGTCAGCAAAATATGTACAGTTTTAGACTGTACAAATAAGTTTTCTTTTACGTGACGACTTACAAATGATGTGATATAATTTTGTTGTTGCCAAATTTCACGTTTCATCATGATTTCAATTTGATTACTACTTTTTCTTTCCACACTTTCCTGATAAAAAAGTCTTGAACAACAGACAGAGAGAAAAGGAACCCTAATAATAGCAAATCATCGTATTCCTCTTCCTCCAATAGTAACTTGATAAATTGGCTTTCTATTACAATGTGGATAAATAATTTTCAACAATATAACTGACTTTATTGACTAAATCGACAAGAGATTTTTGTTCTCGGTCTCGTCTCACAGTACACCAGCGGCGACCGTTCTCCTGTCTGTGTCCGTTTCGGTGTCGCAAAATCCCACTGGAAGCATTAGAATGCCATTACTTTACATGTAATGACTGCCTATTTGACTCTAACAACCCAGTTACTGGGTAAAGCCTCCTCAACACGTCGACAGATTCATCAGCGGATGTCATCTGCGAATGCGTCCGCCGACGTGAAGTCGGGGCCATTTGCTCATATGTGGTAGGTACTTAACGTCGGCAGATGCGTCTGCCACCAATCTGTTTGTTGTCGGTTTTTGTGGCACGCAACAAAGGGTTTCAGCGCGTGCGCCATCTCCATCTGGTCCGCGCACCATCACCGTTCTGTTTTTATGTAGAGCCAGCATCCACCACACTGCACCACGATGCACACTCAAGAAGTAGTTAATAGCTGCGGCAGCTACGGTCTCAACATCCATTTTTTTGTGTCGCGTGCGTTCGAGTAGCGACTGTCGAGAATGAACACAGACTGACCTAAAGACGTGTGGTCGGCTCGTGGTGATCCATCTGGTCCGCGGATGGGTCTGTCGGCGTGTAGAGGAGGCTTAAAACGAGGTGTCTTGGTAAGACTGGTTGTCGGTCCTTCGGGCTTCTGACTATCATCATCATCTACCTGCCCTTGTCTAGTGTTACTTGACAACCCGTTTTCTTCTTCCATTCAGTCCTCTCAATTGACTACTGTAGCGGCATCTACGCATCCACATACCTACGAACTAACGACCTGACGTCACACAAAAATTCTGTACGATGCAGGATTATTGCAGCAGTTTTCGGCGCGATTTGAATACATACAACAGTCCGACAAAAACCGTCGCATAGTTGGCCGGAACAGACACAACACCCGTCTGGTCGGAGGTTCCTCCCTTTTCAATGTAGGTTGAGAGTATCCACACTTTTCCGCATACCTCTATACTGGAGACCCTCGACAATGTAAGAATACAACATATTATTGACCTATTTGTCATCTAAAATGTTAGATGCGCAATACAATACAAAGGAAAAAGCCTGCATATGTATAAACGATCTATACATGATTAGTGTGTCTGTATTGGCGGTCGTTGCAAAACGCCTCATCCTGTGTTAGGCTAGTCCCATTAATATCGTGTGCAGTGACCTCCTTGAACTTTGTAGATAATCTTATTTGCATCTCTTGTGTGTGCAAGCTAGAAGGTATTAGGTACATATCGATTGTTTCTAATTCTGGTAGAAATTTTATACAAATACAGGGTTGATTGTAAGATGGTCTTATTGATTTTAAAATGGTTTTTTGATGAATAAGTAAAGATACCGTGAGCTCGGTTTTGGAAAAAACAAAAACGGTTACGGACTCAGATTTCGTAACAGTAAAAACGTACATAACAAAAGTAAAAATAAATGGCTTAAGTTACGCCCTAAACATTGACTGATGTTAAGATAGTCGAATCATAAGCACAATATGCTGTAGTGCAGATTCTGAATCAGAATTGACGCCAAATATTAATCTCAATGACCGCATAAAATGCCAAGCAAAATGTTTAGGGCGGCATAATATGGCCTTAATTTGCGTTAAATCTAAATAGCTGCTAGTTAAATCTTTAATTGTATGCGTGTTGTTAATATAATTACGGTTTCAATGAAAACTTAATAATACATTTTGGATCCAATTCCACTCAGTTTGTAAATGATACCTTTGTGTTTTATGCATGAGATATTCAAGAAATAGTTCATTGATTATAATGTGTGCATTTTAACCGTGTGATTATTGTCAACGCGGAATTGCACGGTGTGTGACGGTCAGTCGTCACAGTGCCGTACAATTACCGCTGCAGCACAAACACATTACTAATGCACTTTGTTATCTCAATGTCATTTAGATCAAATAAATCAGCTTATTGTGTAACTGACTTTTAATGTACCTAACGACGCGTCGACATGATTGACTGCTTCGTCCATAAAGAATCTTTTTACTTTCATTCATAACGTCGTCGGCCGTTTAAAATCTGTTGTCAGGTGGATATAGCGCGACTGCGAGCACTACCACCGAGTGTGCAGTTTACGCGCGCGTTCATTTCACTTCCGCTGTCGGTTGAACGGACTGGCGAATAGGAAAGAAGAAAATAACGTTCGTAAAGAAAGATAATATCGGGCGGCGCGGCGCGGCGGAGCGCCCCTCCAGTCATTGCGCGCGCGCTGCGCCACCATTGGTCGCCGCACTCTGCCTCCCCCCTCCGCCGCACGCGCAGCGTCTAGCTTTCCAGATTTCAAATCTCGACCGTTTATTTCATAGTGAGCGGGCAGAGCGCGCGGGCCGCGCTCCGAGCTCCGTCGCCGGAGCGCGCGCCTCATACAATCATGATTGTTTAAAAAAAACACGGCAACGTGCTCGTGAACGGTTCGGTGCTACAACGTGACATCGCTAACGATCAGTGCGTGCAGTGCGTCGTGCTCGACTGTTCCACGAATCAGCGGCGGCGGAAAGGTCAATTTCTTTCGATGAGTGGAGGTTTAGTGCATGTTTCTGTACATCATGACTAGATCCACACTCATCCATGGAAGTTGCGAGGTTCTACGGGAGGCAGCGACGGAGGCGACGTCGCGGAAGGCATCACAGCGTCAGAACGGTGATTACGGCGGTATGATTACCGTGCGCGTAATGATACGTTGAGCGGCAGGTACGCGCTCCATCGTGAGGTTACCTACGCGCCTCTACCTGCGCGCGACCGCCCAAATAATATCATTTAGATACACTCCGCGCCGGTTAGCTATTGGTTGTTCAATGTAAGTTTTTATAGGTGTTTTTCATCAATTTCAAAGGTAACGAATTGGTGTTTTTTTGGCGGTTAAGTCACGGTATGTTCTTGAGGCGTCGGTTAAAGAATGCGAGGTACATTTTGTTTGGTTGGGCCCGTGAGGTTATCAGCGTCCATTGAAGACCCTCACGTGCGGCCGGGGTGAGCGTGTAGGTGTGCGGGGGGCAGGCGGCAGATATTGCAGATAGCGGCGCAGGCGCATCTGCTCCTTCTGAGAAAGGCCATTGTGGCGGTCCCGGACGGAGTGGTCAGTGCGGTGACGTCACGGGCTGGGGCCGACAACCTTTCCCCCCGCTCCTCACCGACGCTGTATCTACACAACATTAAGGTATATCCGACAGCGTTCGCAAATGATTCTCAAAGAGATTAGTAATTTCCAAGGTATTTGTGATGTAAAATTTTTTTTGTTGATTGTTAGGTCATTATCTTTTTATTTACATTTCGTATCCTGTGAGGCGTTTTGCGGTGAGTTTCCGCTATTGGAATTGCTAATGAATGAATATACCTAGGAGGATAATATAGTGTTTATAATATCCGCTCGCTGGTTTTTCCTATTTACTTCCGTTTGAATACACAGCATTTAACACCATCTTAGTAACTTGTTCTGATTATTCTCATTCACATACCCCTCCATTAAGTTCCTTTAGAATGATAAATGTTTTTGTCTTCCGCGTCGGGAAGATGGGAATCTGCCCATAGCTGCTTTTGTCATTGCCAGTTCTATGGTTCCCGAATGCCTTTTTTTTCGGTTTCAAGACATTCTCTGATCTCTATCAGTCCCAAAAGTACATCTACCCCATATTTGGAAACGCTAATGTTTGGTCCCAGTACCTGAAAAACCAGTTAACAATCCTGTTTTTTGCTCCAAATACCTCAAACAAGATTGTAAAGTCCTTAAAGATAACATTCTTATTTTGTACATAAATAATAATACCCCTCTTGCGGTAATAACAATAATTTTCCCGCCAGTTCTAGAAACCGAAACCCGTTTTCAAACGAGTCATCTTTCGAACCCCCGGCTATTACCCCTAATGAACAAATTGTTCGCTTTCTCAAGAAACGCTCGCCTTCTCGAAACCCCCAGCGCGATCAACAAAGCAATTTCACAAATTCTTTCAGACTAAATTATACTGTGTCCATCAAGAGTGTCGGCTCTCTGTTATTTCTACATGTTTTTATGCCTCGTAGAGTTACTTAATATTGTTCCGGGTAGTGGGTTTAGTGGGGCAGGTACCCGGTCCCAGGTAGAAGGTATAAAAGCGTGGGCCCGACAAAAAATAATTATGTAAGGCCCCGCTTGTAAACGTTTTGTTAAAAGTGAGAATAAGACGTACGGAACATTCGGATCGCAGGTAGCGCGCGCTCGCCTCTCGACGCTTTACATTTTTCATAACAAATTAAGTTTATTACTTGTAATTTTTCCGCTACTCGGTTTTTCTACGAACGTGTTTTATTATCTTTCATATCATACAATTAGATGGCGTTTAATTTCATGTTTAACTATGTTTTGGTAACACTTGTATTTTTTTTTGTTTGACGGCGTGCTTCGTGAGCTAGTCTTGTACTGTACTCTGTCAATCAGCAATCATATTTGTAAACCTGAAGCAATCAATAGATAAACTTCAGGATGCTCACCTCATTTCCCAACATACCAGAACTCGTGACATCATATCTAATGTAAACATGTCTGGGATTCTACAGTTGACCTTTGATTCAGACTTTCAATATCGAGTTTATCCTCAAAATGCTATGGATATTTATTGCGTACCCTACCCACTACTCGAACAATCTTCATGAATACTCAAACGATATGTATCTAGCGCAAATATTACAACTTGAGTTTATTCCAGAATATGTTATAGAAAATGGAATACCTACGAAGAATAACTATTCAGCCGGAGACGACAACTTGAATAGATCGTTTATTTCGTTCGGTTATAAATCAAAACTGGAACTAACCGGTGCAGGCAGGCAGGGCACATAAAGATGCTAGAATATAAGCGACGATAAACAAGAGTGTAGTGTGCTGCGTTATTCCCATGAAGTCGGAGTTATGTGTATTGTATGCGCGTGCTCACACTGCTCATGAGGAACGCTATTTTTTGTCGTGTAAACATTGCGCTTCCGCGTTAGCTGGGCCGTGCGAACCGCGAGGGTCGAGGGAACCGCCCGACCTAACGTAAGTTTCCTTTGTTTAACACTTTAACGCATTGGTATACATATGTTCGCACAGTTAGGTACTACCACGCCAGTGCTGTAACATCGCTGCGTCGCCCTTGCTACTCTACTCAGCTATCAAACTTAGACCTTTCCCAGTCTCTGAAATTTTAATGACAGTCGATGAGTCAAGCTTCAAACGGTTCAAACGAATAATATAATTACAGATGCTAATTGGAATTCAGTAATGTATGCACACATTGCACATTGCTCGAAATAGCCGACGAGGGGGAAACCACCCTCCCTAGTTCCCATGGACGTTAATATTCAAGTAGGATCTCATACGGTAGCATAGGTATTCAATAACAGTAACGAGGGCGACGAAATATCAGGCATTTAAATTAGGTAGCTGTTGATTGTTTACCAAGATGCTCCAACCCGATATAACACATTTTTATGCACAGGAATACGCGTTAGAGATATTGATGAACCCCTTTTTGTAAATACAATACAAGCCGAACTTGAAACCACTCATGATTGTTAGGACGTATGAATAAAGCAATACCATCTGTAGAAGCTGAATAATAGAGAAGTCGAACAAAACAACGCATAAATAAAGTTAAAATTTGAATTGTCTGAAAAACTGAGTGATGCGACGAGAGA
This sequence comes from Orthosia cruda, assembly GCA_964057195.1. Taxonomy (NCBI): domain Eukaryota; kingdom Metazoa; phylum Arthropoda; class Insecta; order Lepidoptera; family Noctuidae; genus Orthosia; species Orthosia cruda. Next base: position 22,838,821 of record OZ059825.1, read on the forward strand.
ATTGTGCGGCGCGGCAGCAGTAGCGCTTGATTGTCGCCAATTAGTTGTAATAACGGCCCTCGGCCGGTTCGCTCGGATAACGCGCTGTAATTTGTTAGCGAACACCGAACACGGCTCACGGGGACTGTGAACAAGATTTATGTGAGAAATGTTCGAGGTCGATGCCTCTACTGGCTACTGGATTTTGTTTCAACGCGCCGCCGCCACCGCACTGGTTGCTCTCGCTCATCTGGTTTATGAAGTGTTGGACACTTTTTATAGACTTCATAACCGACGATGCATAACATTATTGATTCATGAATCAACTCTGATTGCTATTTATTGAGAACTTTGGTGTTGACGACCCACTTGTTAGGTGCCGGTTCTATATTTGCGACTCACTGTGTAATAACTATTTGTATTCTAATGTAACTTCTCATCGTACGTGAAATCGTATTCGAAGTTGGCACTGTAATTAGGTACACTTATTGTACCTCGGCTGTATTTTACGCAAGCAAAGTATGAATCATACAGTCGTTAAGTTACAACATTTTGTTTGAATGGTACTACGTGGAGCTTAGTTTCCCATCTAGTTTTAAATCAGCTAAATCAGTATTGAGTATCAAAACATAACATACAATTGGGTTTCGTATCCTGTTACCGACAACTCAGCATCGATTTGTCACTTGTTTTTAATTAAATGCAATGAGCTAAACGTGTCGTTGTTTCATTTCTACAAACTCATAGTTCAATGATGAAATACTGCCTACTTTATAATAAGAAATAATTATTTTGTATAAGAATAAAAAAACGATTGTGTGTAATGGTTGTTTGTGGAACTCACAAAATGTAAAATAAAATGATGCGATTGCAGCAGGCGATTTCCTAGATGTACTTATTGTTCGACGGTTAATCTGGTGCACAGTGAGCTCCCGGCGGGCAAGTGCAACGTCCACGGCTCTCAAGGGCAGCGATGTGAACCGCCTAACCCAGGTCCCTGTTTACGCGCATTCGAATCCAATTTTCTTTGAAGGCGGTCTGCAATCTACAATCATTATTTTTGCAAAGACAAATCCATTTCTGCCTGCGGTACGTGACTGTGGGGTAATGAGAGCTAATGGCGGTGGAGCTGTCATTACGCGGGCGCTCGCCTGCGCGCCGATTGCGGTGTCAGCTCGCTGCGCCGGCGCAGCTCTCGATGCGCTCGCCTTGCCGCCGCGGTCACGATTGCTGTCAGCTTGTGACACCACAATCATTATTGCACTTTTATGTTCAATTCGCCGGTTACAACAGGCACACCTTGTTTTCTATTTTTTTTTTTGCAATATTCAAGTCTCGGTGCACGCTAATCGAGTTTGGCAAAAACTTCATAGTAGGTAGGTACTGTTGCATAATTCAATTTTATTTTTAATATCCTGTGGCAGTTAGTCAAAGGTCATTGATTGCAGTAACGTTGTATTGAATGCTAAAACATTCTAAATGGAGAGGTTTGTTCAGGTCTGTTAATTAATTCGCCAAACAAACTCTGAGACTACAAAGACGCTTTGCTTTGTTTTAATGGCACTGTATAATCTTTTTCTTAAATCTTGTATGTTTAATAATTATAGTTTTGTTTGTTAAATTATCATTATTGAAGTGCGCTGCTGTTAGCTGTAAGTTATTATAAGTCTACCTTTTTATCAGTTGTGCCTAACATGTAAGTTTATTTTTGTGAATAAATTTGAAATTCCATTAGAAAACTTGTTTGATTTACAATTTTTTTCACCTACCCATTCATTACTTTCAACATTCAGTCTACTGGCAGTCTTGAGGCAAAGTTCTTAAAATGTAAAGATAAGACAATCCGCCACATTTTTCTCAAGTTGATGAATATTAATAATTGCTGCTGTAGATTGAATACGAATTGTCCTATGATGATATTCAGCGCTAGTCTCATTCAGACACATAACGTTCTAGAATTTGCAAACAAAAAATCAAAAATTGGTGGGAGAGGAAGACCAAACTAAAGATGGATGTATTGTTTGAGGAATCATATGTATGAATGTAAAGTGTAGTAAAATGAGTGTAGGGGATAATCGACATTGGACAAGGACACGAGGAAGAAGCAATAGCAGAAGTCAAATCTGAGTGAGCCGGGTCTGTGTATAATAACACAAGTATGCTCCACGATCTCATTCCACCGGCCCCCTCCCTTCTAACATCGGACATCTACACACTTAAGTTACCATCCTTACCTGGTTGCCATTCCATCAATTCGCACCAAGCACTTCCAAACATCCTTCATAATGCGCACAACAAAAGTGTGGAACTCACTACCTGCATCTGTGTTTCCGAATGCATTCAACCCGAATCTCTTCAAAGTTAGAGTGAACAGGCTCCTTCTAGGTAAGCTCTCTCCATCGTAGAGTTTTTTCTGTCACCTCAGACCTAGACTAGTGACAAGAGCAAAGCAATCTCAAAAAAAGAAACGATTCCACTGCAGGCCATGGCCTCTTCTCATACAGGGAATGTACGACAATTTATCTGAGCCAATACAGAAAAAAAAAACAAGATTTCCTAATTTCCATAATGAACCTCCAACCAATAACAGTACAGAATTGCTATATTGACCCGAACTTGTAAAACTAAGTGGCTATTCCAACACCGTTCTCAAGGGCCCATAACTGGAAATATTGCCCACTATCGAATACTGCACCATTAAATCATAAAGTAACGTTAACAAGACGATTACATTTAGCAGTAGGTAACTACACATATAGCTGTAATGGCCAATGAAATATATATCCTTTAAACAGCCAATTCGACTCGCACGCATTATGGATCTAAACCGTTTACATTCACCTTAAACCTCGTTACAATAATAAATGTAACCTTTTATAAGAAATGTAATGTGATACCAACACCTGTCATAATCAGATTAAATAGCCATACCTAAATGAATATTCATGAAAGTTTAAATTATGCTGTGTGTCGACGGATATAAAATCGTGACCACGCAGGTCACCAAAATTAAATAACGATTTTCACGCAACATGCGTAAGAAAATTGCTGCCATACTAGTTTTACTACATTTTGCCGCCCAAAGACAAAATATGTGTAACTTCATACTTACAAAATGATCGTTATTGCTTTTAAATGAGATAGTTGGTTATATTTTACACCTTTGTACCATTGACTGACATAAAACGTGAGCAGCATCGAGTAACAGAACAGCTTTACGAGCCATGAGGTGCGTACGCGCAGCCTTTATTGGATAATACCAATTGGCCATTTTAGCAAGTCATAAATAATTTCGAATATTAACTCTTCATACATTCAGTTTAAAGTCCGCGGGCGCACGAGCACGCTATTTTTATGCTTACTAAGATTTTTATTGATGGCCATAATTTATGTCGACACGAAACAATTCAGCGTCAGACTCTAGGTAATTTTATATTTTGTTACGTGTCGTCGTGGTGGGTATAATCTAGTCGATCGTCAGATTATCTAGCGGCCTTAGAGCTAATATCTACGATTAAGAAGGACACTAGTTGGAATTAAATGTATCGTTAACTGGGGCACAATGTCCGTTCTATTGGTCGTTTGTTTATGATCGCGCCCGCACGCTCCGGTACTCACGTCGCCAGTACTAGTCGCTAGGACTAGTGCCGTGTTCATTCACGCAGCTACCATTCACTGGCACCTTGAATTTATTGTGTTGTACAACACCTGTCCACCGAGCACTGCAATGCGATGTGGAATGTTTTATCCGTGATTTCATTAATAATGCAAAGGAAATACTACCTGTGCAATCATAGTCACACTACGTTATGGGAATGTTATCAAAGTTTGGCGATCTATTGGATGTATGGTGACATGCCTGAAGGTTTTGCGATGCAAATTGGTTTATCATTCGCGACATACAAAATTACATCAGTGCAAATATATTTCGGTTGGTACCAATGGTACAATATCGTCCGCTACGGTGATTTGGCGACAGAACCAATAATTGTAAATCAAACAAGCGTTTATTGGCGGTTCGACAGGCAGCTGACTAGGTAGTGTACTGCTATGGCATAGGTATTGCGCTAGATATTCAATTGGACGTATTAATTGGTGAACGGAGGGCCCCTGGACGGTTGTTGGATACGACAATCACTGAGTTATGCAACACATTACTGGAGCTAATACGTAGGTAAATATGCGGCAAAACACATGCAACTACAGTAACAAGCATGATTTACGGGCAATTTGTGAAGCCTTTCGGATTGGTAATGGTATCGTTTGACGTGCATACGCTGTGACGTGGTAACTGCATTCTGAAACTAAGACTACGAAATACAGAGTATTATAGTCCTTGCGTCGAATGTTTCTGCCGAGAGACATTTTAGCCAACTCAGGACCACTGACGATCCTCCAAAACATCAGATGCAAAATCAAGAAAAAATAATACAAATATGGCTGATGCGAATGCTGCCTTCAACCGAGTTAGGCGCAGATAACGGTTATCCTGCTTATAATAAAGCCGTCAGATTGTACTTCGTTACATGCATTTGATTTACGATTAAACACATTTTCACCCTTTACCTTCATAGCGCAAGTGCGGTTAATTAAAGTATAAGTAGTCAAGTCAACGTTATTCATGTGCCAACTAGCATGTTCTGTTCTGAATCATTATTTTTCGTCTCTTTCAAAAAGCTATTGTCGTCGTCGTCCCATTCACAATAATGCAACGTCGGAATTCTTTCACAATGCGACAGGCAAGTCCCGGGAAACGGTGGCAGTTGGAGTGGTTATTTTATTCGCCACGTTGCACAGTGGTGGCATGCAAGCGACAATTTTATCGTTGCGTAACCGTAGGTAGGCAACAATTTGCGCAGAGTGCGTGTCGCCGATGTTAGCTATCAAAGCGGTGTTTCATTGACTTCCCAGCGGCCCCCGCGTCACGCGGGGTGCCCACCGTGCTGGCTGCGTCATGTTTTGTGAAACTAGTGTTAATGATGGGGTACTATTGAAAGCGCACCTACAGTTCCTGTGTGAACATTCCGAATACCAAACTATGTATTTTAATTGATTGCGTGCTATGTAGGTACTTTGTGGAGGCAAAGAGCTTTTATGGTGTACCGTTTAAAGTAATGATGGTCGATAAAAACAAAGTTGCATTGCCATTGCAGAGTTTTATTTTCTATCCGACGCGTTAGTCATAGGGAGTGAAGTTGAAGAATTAATCACACATGAGGAAGGTACTGTACACGACCATTATCGAAAATGACCCTAAGTCACAGCAAACATGCATTTATGACTAAATCAATGACCATTACAAACTGTTTAATTGTTTGCAAGTAAGAATTGTGTCTGTTTCCTTATGGAAGGAAAACAAACATGCTTTAACTAGAGATATTATGTTGTAAAATTATTAAGTAAGTAGGTAATAGTTATGCAAGAAACTCTTGAAAGTCGTAAAATCCATGCCTAGGAAACTATTTGTTGTCCTAGTAGTTGTGCAACGTTTTGGTAAATTGTTTTTTAAGGCATTTCAGATATTACAAAATAATTATTGCTTAGGTTAAGTTACAGGCGATTCTGTCAGCGCATACGTTCTCAATCATATCAGTAGACCGTAATCGACTAAATGACGCATTACAAGCAAAAAAAACCCTATTAATATAACATTATTCATTATAACGCTGTTTCGGTAGGCTTGTTACCGCTGTTTCTTCATTGGGTTTGATGTCGTACTGTCGTTACATCTTCATATTCATAATATTTTATCAGATCCGTCTGGCAACAGACAAAGTATTGTGATTTGTGACAACTGAATACTTTGTTGTTTCTACTAACTACAAACCCAACAACTCAACCTTGTAAATCTGTAGATTGGAAGTGACGCAGCATATAGTGGGAGGAATTGATTTAGAATATTTTGGAAAAGGCCAGGCAGATTGACACCATAGAAGGAGTCAATATTTGAAATTAATACCTTACCATTTTTGGTAATAAATACACTCGCGATTAATAAATTGGAATCACATCATCGCGCGTTGTTCATAATATTTTTTTATTATTTCTATGCAAAGAACTATGGCTTGTGGTAGGTTATATCATTTGAAAGGAAATTTAGTTAGCTTTAAACCTTTTACAATATCATAACCAAAGATTAATCAATTATGTCATGCACCGTAAAAACAAAAGAAATCAAGAAACTTCCGTCACATTTTTATTTCATTCCACATTATTTATCTAGAAGTAGACACGCTTCGATCGACAATCTATTAAACACTTATGACAGGATATCTTGCGAAAACACCCCTATTCAAACAGTAAAACGCCTATAACTTTAGAACGGCTGTATCGATATCCATCAAACATATAGCTAAGAACACTCTCGATAAAGACACCTTTCAAAGAAAAAATATGAAATCAAAATTGGTTCATCCGTTTAGGAGCTATGATGCCACAGACAAATACACAAACACACAGAGTACACACTTGAAATTTTTAACACCCCTCTCTTTCCGTCGGAGGTTAAAAACACCATTTTGTTTGGTAGTCCTAAAACCCTATAAAAAGTGGACGTTTATGAAAATTGGTCACCAAGCCAAAGTTTCACGTCACGGGCACACTGAAGCTAAAAGAGAATGGAAATCATTTGAAAGCTTACAAAATTGCCTTTCAAATGACATACTAAAATCCATAGTTGCATAGAAATTGTAAAAAAATGTATCGCGCGATGAAGTGATTCCAGTTTTGTGCTTTCGAGTGTACATATTCTGTCAATCAATCTGCCAAGCCTTTTCCAAACAATTTTGGGGCCGGCTTCCGTCTAACCGGATTCAGCTGAGTACCAGTATTTTACATGGAGCGGCTGCTCCGACCTCTACAACCTTGTAACTGGGTTACACGATATTCCATGGCAAGACTGGTGTCAGATTAGCTGGCTTTTGGCTATCCGTAAGGACTTTCAAAGATCTACAAATAACAGCCGGGACCAACAACTTAACGTGCTTGCCGAGGCATGTAGGAATCTCGGTATATTAAGATGGTCACCCATCCATGGACCGACCTCGGCAAGCGATGCTTAACTTTAACGATCCACCCTTGCATCTATTATCCTTAAGCCACGAGCTTCTCTTATTCGATGCTGTTTACTTTTTTATTAGTTACTAGCTGACCCTCGGGGCTTTGCTCCCGTCAACTGCCTACCTATCTACCTACCATGCATACCCTGCCTACCCTGCACACGATAAAGACACCTTTCAAAGAAAAAATATGAAATCAAAATTGGTTCATCCGTTTAGGAGCTATGATGCCACAGACAAATACACAAACACGCAGAGTACACACTTGAAATTTATAACACCCCTCTCTTTCCGTCGGAGGTTAAAAACACCATTTTGTTTGGTAGTCCTAAAACCCTATAAAAAGTGGACGTTTATGAAAATTGGTCACCAAGCCAATGTTTCACGTCACGGGCACACTGAAGCTAAAAGAGAATGGAAATCATTTGAAAGCTTACAAAATTGCCTTTCAAATGACATACTAAAATCCATAGTTGCATAGAAATTGTAAAAAAATGTATCGCGCGATGAAGTGATTCCAGTTTTGTGCTTGCGAGTGTACATATTCTGTCAATCAATCTGCCAAGCCTTTTCCAAACAATTTTGGGGCCGGCTTCCGTCTAACCGGATTCAGCTGAGTACCAGTATTTTACATGGAGCGGCTTCTCCGACCTCTACAACCTTGTAACTGGGTTACACGATATTCCATGGCAAGACTGGTGTCAGATTAGCTGGCTTTTGGCTATCCGTAAGGACTTTCAAAGATCTACAAATAACAGCCGGGACCAACAACTTAACGTGCTTGCCGAGGCATGTAGGAATCTCGGTATATTAAGATGGTCACCCATCCATGGACCGACCTCGGCAAGCGATGCTTAACTTTAACGATCCACCCTTGCATCTATTATCCTTAAGCCACGAGCTTCTCTTATTCGATGCTGTTTACTTTTTTATTAGTTACTAGCTGACCCTCGGGGCTTTGCTCCCGTCAACTGCCTACCTATCTACCTACCATGCATACCCTGCCTACCCTGCACCTACCCTGATTTCCCTGCCTACACTGCCTGGCCTGGCTACCATGGCTCCCCTGGCTCCCCTGCCTATCCTGGCTGCCCTGGCTACCCTGGTTACCCTGGTTACCCTGGCTACCCTGCCTACCTACCTACTAATTATTATCTATCATCAATAGTTTTCTCAGCGCACGCCAAATAATGTATTTTTCAACACACTTGCTCATAAAGTGGCTCTGATTTCACTGCAATTAGGCACATAATGACACCTGTTATCAAACTGTGACATCACAAGTGAGATAAAGAGTTGTACAAATGCAACACATTTCATGCAACTTCGCACTTAAATAGATAATTTCAAGTTGTACGTGTTTAATAAATAAAACTTTCACTTAAATATAACTTTTGTTTTTGTCTGTAATAAAGAAAACTTGAAATTCCCCATTTTGTACGTGACTAAAACACTATCCGCGAAAAGCCAAAAAAAAGTTAACTCATTATTTTTAGTCTATGGCCGATTGCCATTGTTAGATGCGCGCGCATAGGAAAACTTATTAATTTTGCCCGCCATTGCGAAAAAAATTTCACAACTCGTTTTCACTGTTGGAAATGATTTTTTAGTATTATTTTCTTCACAAGTGTGTTGAAAAACGTCTTATGATACACGTGTGTATTGATGATTACCGTCCTCGGCTCTCTTAAGACCCTCACCTAACGGCTCGGGTCTCAATGGCGCCTCAGCGGTAATCACCAACTTTACACACTTGTACCATAATGTACTATTACAGGCATCATTTTGGTAAATGTAATAATGTAACCCAAGACATTATTACAATTTTCATAAGGATCTCATTTTTTTTTGTAATTATTTTATAGCCTATGACACGCAGGAATAATATAGCTTTCTTCTGGTGAAAGAATTTTCAAAATCGGTTCAGGAGATCCAGAGATTACCCTCAAAAACTTAAGCTCTTTATAATATTATAGTATAGAAGTGCGTTGACGTTCAAACGAAGTTATCGCGTCATGCCATCGTCATATAGAAATGTCAAGACTATATTATTTACGGAGTCGATTTTTCATAATCAATTCAATCGCTGATAAAGTTCATGCATTCAGGTTGAGGCGATAATTCACGTCCAACGGTGGCGGTGACGATTCACGATACCTGTCGTTCTCAGGGCACTAGGCTTAGCACGCACTGCGATTTTTATTCGCGCGAATTTTTTCCGCGCATCTGTGGCCTATGGAATTGTATGAAATAGCATGCACTGCGGAAAAAAAACCGCGCTTAGATAGTACTAAAAAAATTGCGCAGAAAATAATTAGCGCGAATAAAAATCGCAGTGCGTGCTATGCCTTAGGTACATGCGTGAAGTTGAATTATCTACTTATAACTATGATTTGACTTACTCAGCAAGTCGCCATGCTTGCTATGATCATATGATCATAGCATGGCGACTTGCTGAACCTTTTGTATATACAAAAGGTTTGAAATGGATCTGCGGTGTTGATAGGTAATATAGATATCGATTACATACGAGATTTTAACACAGTCAGTACCTATCAGTTCAACACATCTGCAGTTTGAGGAGGCACTAGGCAGGTTCATGTAAGCAGTAAGATGTGTCTTGAATATTTTTAAACGTGCCAGGAACAGCTAATGAACAGGATCTACGTACCCAAAATTTTCCATCTTGTTCAATAGCTATGTGGAATATCATACTACTTTATTATAGACCAAACTCATGCTCTCAATGTAGAAAACGAATATTTTAATGTAAGTTTCTGGGAACAACTTACCATACTACAGCACACAGAACCGTAGCTACAGAATTTCTTGCTCCTTTCTGTAGTAACATCGAAAATTGTGCAACCCAAAAAACCGCTCCAATTTATTAAAACCAACATTAGTGATGTGCCGTGTGAACTCCCATCAGTCATTGTGGAGCACTAAACAATATTACTCATCATATTTAGTGTATTCGGTTCGTGGGAGCCGATCTTCAAAAGCGTCGGTTAGAAAGGTTCGTCATGAAATGATTCTAGTTGCGTGACGGTAATTATGGTGATGGTGATCGGTGTCTTGGACAGTTAATTGTAATGGCGTGTCAGACTGAGGCACTCACATGCCCGTTTCCTGTCCATTTATACTAGTAGTACAATGTTATGGATGTCAACGCTTCGTAGTCTGTGCATGCGTTGTGTTCGGTCTTTGTGTTGTGTAATATATGTTTTGTAAGATTATGTGGCTGTAAACTGAAATTTAAAACAGTAACGAGTTTTCCATTTGGCCCTGAAAGTTGTGATAATTATGTTTAGGGTAACTGACATTGGTTATGTTTAGAAACCTATCATTGCGAAACATTTTAGTACACAAAGACAAGCCCTTATGTCTTCTTCACTTCTGGACCTGCATTTACGTCATCAGGTTTCCAAACTTAAGTAGAGTACCAACACATCTCCCTAATTAGATAGCCGGCTTCTGTATTCAAACATAAACCTGGGTAATAAACTGCATTTAAATTAATAAAATTCCCAGTTAGAGGTGTACTCGTATGCTTCTAAGCAAAACGAAGGACGATTGTAAAATAGATGTTCGATTGCCCTTATGTATAAATATTTTCTTAATTAGCATTGGGATGTGAATGATGTGATGTACCGCTTTGCAATTACCTCGATACACGAAGTCTACTGCATAGGTATATGTTTCTGTTATAAGTGTGTATGGTGATGTGTGAACATAAACAAGCCGTGGTGCGCGAGCGGTGCACGTTGTGGCGGTGTGGATGCCAGTGACTCCTAAACACAGGGTTGCGGTCAGCAGGAATGCGCGTGCGCGAGCGAGTAGCCGGCGCAGCCGCCCGGCGCCGTCGTACCACCCTCCTCTCATTTCACGCTTCTTGGAAGGGAATTTTCAATCATTTCTCTAGCATGCGAACTGTCATTGGATGCATTATCTAGAAAACATTAAGTGGAGTTAGTCGCCTCTGTAATCTTGTAGCAAGAAGCGGTCGGGCTAGCTCCGACTGGTGTTTACGCCAGCCTGTTTTATACACATTTCGATCGTGACTATCCGAGGGGATGCTGGGAGCTTTAATACTTACTGTGTCTGAGAGACGGTTGTGCCTTTAAATCGGTGCAAACAAGAGTGCGTGTAGTATATTATTATCTCTTGGCAAATAATAAATAAAAGCTCAGTGCATGTCTTGTAGCGCTTTGAAGTACTTGAGAAGCTTCGTTTTTAGATGTGAGCTAAAGATTTACTTACGCACATAAAAGTGCAAATCATGGATAGAAAATAAAGTCGTTCAGCGAGCTCGTTAAAATCTAATGAAGATTGAAGAATTTATCAATTTAAAAGTTCTTAAACAGAGCCTATTGAGATGTACCTAAGTGCCTAGCGCATGGAATTAAAACCTGTAAAACGAAGCTCACAATTTTTACGATCACTCGTTGAAAGCAAAATGGTGTAATAACTGCACAGATTACATCTCTAGATAACTGTTATACAGTACTCATAATACGAGCATAACTAATTAAGTAAATCACCCAAACATAATATTGCGTTTGTCGGACATTTCAAAGTTCTCACGTAAGCACATAAACCCGTTGATATATGGTGGCGTCAAACCTCGCGGTTCGTGGAAGGAAGCTTGTTGCTCATGTCAGGACATGGAACGGCCGGCGTATAAAAATGAGATCAGATTAGAGTATATTATAATAGGTACTAGCCGAGCGCTTGACTTGCTTTCGACGAGATCGAGGATAAGGTTTTGAAGGAAACCGTTTTCGTTTAGTTCAAGGATTTGTGTGTGAACTTACCATTTTACATGTGCTGACGAATTTTATTATTGTTGTAAATAAGTAGGTTTTTATCCTTACATAAGCTGAATCTCTAATTTAATTATAGTACATTACTGCAGAATCCAGTAAGTAAGACTTCCTGGCCAAGTATGAGTTAACCCGGACCGAACCGCAGGTGAGGTCCGGTTATATACGAGGCCAGGATGTCTTTCTTACTGGTTGAGGCTTGTATAATGCTTTTCTCAAAAATGAATGAAAGTTTAACAACAAATTCGATTAATTAATATTTTAGGTTACATTCATATTAGGGCAATTACTAATAGATATTGTGATCGATTTACCGGGGGCATTTATTTATATTTTCTCAAACATGCTTGGAAATTTGAGAATTATTTTGACAACCTTCTTCGAGAAAAATCGAAATTGCAGTACAGACCAAATACATGAGAGCAGCGGCCGGCAAAAGTTGTATGAAAATCCATATCTGCCGTGTGTAGCGGCCAAATAAAGTACATAGTAAACTCATATCTGTCGTGTAATTTAAAAATGGAACGATCTTTTTCACCGAAACATGGCAACCAAAAAGGGTAACTTATCAAAGGTTTTTTTAAATTTAGAACTGGCTTGCTAATAGGAAGCTGTTTATTGAAAAAAATAACAAATGAACACTTTAAGGCTTAGCAGGCACTGCGATTTTATTTGCGCGGATTTATGTAGTTTTTACCGCAATGCGTGTAGCTTCATACAATTCCATAGGCCGCAGAATGAGCGAAAAATTGCGCGAATAAAAAGGCCTAACGCGGGCATAATTATTTTTGTTCGTTGTTCGTCATTGATTTTGAAAAGTGAATGGTTTGGTTCGGTTTTCAGATATCGGTATTAGTAGTACAGTTATCTATACTAGTCTATACTAGTATTATAAAGAGGTAAAGTTTGTGAGTTTGTGACGTTGTAAGGGGTAATCTCTGGATCTACTGAACCGATTTTGAAAATTCTTGCACCGGTAGAAAGCTACATTATTCCTGAGTGTCATAGGCTATAAAATATTTTCAAAAAAAAATAGAGATCCTTATGAAAATTGCAATAATGTAACCCAAGGTAGCAAAATGTTGTCTGTAATAGTACATTACTGCAGAATCCAGTAAGTAAGACTTCCTGGCCAAGTATGAGTTAACCGGACCGAACCGCAGGTGAGGTCCGGTTATGTACACGAATAAAAAGGCCTAACGCGGGCATAATTATTTTTGTTCGTCATTGATTTTGAAAAGTAAATGTTTTGGTTCGGTTTTCAGATATCGGTATTAGTAGTACAGTTATATTAGATATAGTTTTTGTAATATTATTTTGATATTGATATCGATATGATATGATATCTAACACATATCCGATATAAGTTACGTTTTGATATATCGGACCTATCCCTACTACTGTCCAGTAAGTAAATTACATACTTACTTACTGGACAGTTGTGAATAAGTCTCCGGTAGAATTTACTTTCTGGAGACTTTTTAGAGATGTTATGGCAATATTACATACCATTTTTGAGAAAAATACATTATTTGGCGTGCGCTGAGAAAACTATTGATGATAGATACAAATTAGTAGGTAGGGTAGGTAGGATAGGCAGGTTAGGCAGGGTAGGCAGAGTAGGCAGGGTAGGCAGGGTAGGCATGGTAAGCAGAGTAGGCAGGGTAGGCAGGGTAGGCATGGTAGGCAGGGTAGGCAGGATAGGCAGGGTAGGCAGGGTAAACAGGATAGGCAGGTTAGGCAGGGTAGGCAGGGTAAGTAGAGTAGGCAGGGTAGGCAAGATAGGCAGGGTAGGCAGGTAAGGCAGGGTAGGATAGGAGGATAGGATATGATATGATATCTAACACATATCCGATATAAGTTACGTTTTGATATATCGGACCTATCCCTACTACTGTCCAGTAAGTAAATTACATACTTACTTACTGGACAGTTGTGAATAAGTCTCCGGTAGAATTTACTTTCTGGAGACTTTTTAGAGATGTTATGGCAATATTACATACCATTTTTGAGAAAAATAATTTTGGGGTAGCAAGGTTCGTAGTCAGTCGAGTACCTACTCGATTCATTCGCCATTATATATTAGTCCTCATTTGAAAAACATAAAAAACCTTTTTTACAAAAAAATACTACCGACTTCCAAATACAAAACTACAAAGTGTAAAATAACTTTATTTTTTGAAGTCGGTGTCTTTCCTAGGTACCATTTATATTTTGCGATAAGGACACCGACTTCAAAAAATAAAGTTATTTTACACTTTGTAGTTTTGTATTTGGAAGTCGGTAGTATTTTTTTGCAAAAAAGGTTTCTTATTTTTCACTTTTTAGTTGTACCTACTTAATAGGCAAGTTAGTAAGGTAACTATAACGCCAGAATATGTTTCATGAAACTTGAACATAACCGGTGAAATGAGAGATCTGCGTACCCCTTAAGAGCGTACTGGCGTGATGATATGTTATGAAATGGTATTAACAATAAACAGACATGCGATTGCAGCAATCCCTAGACCTTTGCCGTTATTTATTGAAGAGTTCTGTTGTATATCTCCGAAGTTCTTCATCAGATCTTCACCAAATTAAAATGGGACGAATTTCGGAACAAACTTTATCAAACAAAAAAAGAATTTTCAAAATCGGTCCACAATTGACGGAGATATCGGTGAACATTGACAAAAAAAATAAATACAAACATAATGTCGAACATAGAACCTCCTACTTTTTGGGAAGTCGGTTAAAAATAGCGCATTTTACGCATTTCTTTGTTTTTCTATTTTAGGTCTTGTTTAAAGTCGGCGCTTCTTCGCGTGTGATGGTATTGATAAAATAAATCTACTCGTTAAGTCGTGCTGCAGCTTTCGGCGTTGTAGCAAATATAAATGTTTTCATCGTTTTACTCAATAATGTAGCCTGCAGCCGAATTGCGCAAGTGAATTCGGCAAGGCGAAGATTTTGACCGCTATCAAATCGACCAATCACATGCGAGATAAATAACGCGATGTGGATTTCCGTCTGTGTGATTGGTCGATTGATAGCGGTCAAACCCTCCGCCTTGCCGAATTCACTTACGCAATAAGGTTGCTTGGATATTTTGCTTTTTTTATCATTGTTCTACTCATGCTGTTCCCTGGCAAGGATTCAGGTTCTTTCAGTGTACTGCAAAGTTTATGACATCAGAAGAATCGTTATCTATTTGCATTTCTACAAAAAAAACTTTTTGCAAAAAAATACTACCGACTTCCAAATACAGAACTACAAAGTGAAAAATAACTTAATTTTTTGAAGTCGGTGTCTTTCGTAGGTACCATTTTTTTGCGTTATGGACACCGACTTCAAAAAATTAAGTTATTTTTCACTTTGTAGTTCTGTATTTGGAAGTCGGTAGTATTTTTTTGCAAAAAGTTTTTTTATTTTTCACTTTTTAGTTGTACGTACCTAATAGGCAAGTTAGTAAGGGAACTATTTCGCCAGAATAGATTTCATGAAACTTGAACATAACCGGTGAAATGAGAGGTCTGCTTACCCCTTAAGAGCGAACTGGCGTGATGTTATGTTATGAAATGTTATAAACAACAAACATACATGCGATTGCAGCAATCCCGAGAGATTTGCCGTTATTTATTGAAGAGTTCTGTTGTATATCTCCGAAGTTCTTCATCAGATCTTCACCAAACTAAAATGGGACCAATTTCGGAACATACTTTTTCAAACAAAAAAAGAATTTTCAAAATCGGTCCACAATTGACGGAGTAATCGGTGAACATACACAAAAAAAAAAAAACTAACTTGAAGTCGAACATAGAACCTCCTCCTTTTTGGGAAGTCGGTTAAAAAGCACATTCTCCAGTTTTACTACTTATTCATATTTCGACATAATCATTTTTTTTAGGTCTACCCTACTACTCTTTGATGGGTACCTAGACCGTCACTACGCTGCAAACAGTCTGTCCATTGTTAGATACAGAACAAATAATAGCCATTGATTGGGGATGTTAAAATTGTATATCAGCTTCGTAACTTTAGACTAGGTATCATGTCGTGATTGGCACGTTTAAACTGGTTTGAAATTTCAGCATTTACAGGTTCAAGGTCTATAGTTTGTTGGCACTTAGCACTATTTTAGAAGGCTGAATGTAGGCTCGCTGTTGGCGCGTGTAAGCTTGTCTCTTACCAACTTTATCCATAACGCAAAAAAATGGTACCTACGAAAGACACCGACTTCAAAAAATTCAATTATTTTTCACTTTGTAGTTTTGTATTTGGAAGTCGGTAGTATTTTTTTGCAAAAGTTTTTTTCTTTGCTTACTATATACCTAGTGTCAATTTCTTAGTTAATAATAATTTAAATTACTGTCTACCGAGGTAATTGTTTATAAATCGAACCCATGAGAAACGGATTTTACAATTACCCAACTGCTAACAACATGAAATGCAATACCTTCCAATGCACTCTTCCGTCATAATTAGCGAAACAATAGAAAACAGTAAAGGCGTCGTGTTTAAAGTACTTACCTAAATAAAATAATAAAAATTAAAAAACAACCAAGACAATAGATTTTTCTATTACAAACTGTTTCACGGGGCAACGAATGCGTACCTACAGCGCGCCCAGTATACTCTGAGACCCCATAGCGGCGCTGCTTGTACAGATAAAAACGCAACGTTCAATGGAAACATCAGTACAATTAAATATAGTTCCGTGTTTCGCCGCTTGCCAAGGTATACTGGGCACAGTGTAGCACCATTTTCCCATCTGACGCGGATGATGGAAGTAGGTACTTCGTCAAGGGCAAGGCCGTCGGGTCAAAGACCCACGCGTTATGGCTATTTAGGGATTATACCGCGTTACAAGTCTCTAATTCGTTATCGTACATAAGTTCTAACTTTATGTACAAATATAAGTAAATTGTATGAATAAAAGTCATGTCGATTTATCTTAATTTTAGATTAGCATATTTTCCAGTAAGAACTAAGATATTATCGCTATAGTGACCTAATCTGTTAGCCGGAAAACTTGTTCTGCAAAACATGAGTATCCATGTGGAGGTAGGGGTACCTACATGCATTTACTTGAAGACGAGTCTTGTTATTGTTTTGGCATTTGCATGAAAATCTGCTATCTTCTTGTATTTTTAACCCCGGACGGAAAAAGAGGGGTGTTATAAGTTTGACGTGCGTTGCTGTGTATCTGTGTGTCTGTCTGTGGCATCATAGCTCCTAAACGGATGAAACGATTTTAATTTAGTGTTTTTGGTTGAAAGGTGATTTTGTCGAGAGTGTTCTTAGCTATGTTTGAATAAAATCGGTTCAGCCGTTCATAAGTTATAGGCGTTTTACTGTTTGAATCGGGGTATTTTCGCAAGATATCGTGTCATAATTACGTGTTTAATAGATTGCCGATCGAAGCGTATCTACTATGTACTAGATAAATTATGTAGCATGAAATAAAAATGTATCGGGGTTTTTAAAGATTTTGAATTTTTTCTTGTTAGGCTACCGCGGATAAATATAAAATCAAAAAATCTAAATTTCTTTAATCAATTAGGCCATTAAGCAGCACTTTTGAACGTCGAAATATAGATTGTGAAGCTAAACTATTGGGAAGTTACACTATCCCCGGGTGACATAGGCTACTTTTTATCCCTGTATTCCCACGGGAACGGGAACTACGTGGGTGAAACCGCGAGGCGTCCGCTAGTGTGTAATAATTATGATGTGGTTTATTCATGACCTGAGAAAACCTTGAATTATGGTTAATATAGGTAAGTCTGTGAAACTTTGCCTTCTCTGTATGAGAAGAGGCCTTTGCCCTGCAGTGGCACAATTACAGGCTGGTATTATATATTTATATTTTATTCATGATCTAATAACGGTGCTCCTGCAACAAGGATTGCATTACTGCAAAACATTTATCGCCATATAACGCCGTGACTCCATCATATTATCATAGATAGGTCCACCAGTAGGTCTACCGTGCAGTAACCAGGTTTGAAAATTAGCCCTGGCAACCCCGTGAGCACCGCGAACATGCCTATTCCACCCCAATACAACACGCTTTCGTTTAATAGCAGAATATGAGCTAGTAGAGTTCAGCCTATCTCTTCCCAGATACTATATCATCATTCATGCTTATTTTTTAAGCGTCAGTCAATATTGATTTATTTATAAGGAAAATAAAACATAAAATGAAAAGAAATTAAAATAGATGGATTTTTATTTACCCTTCAAGACACACGGGTTAAAAGGGATCAATCGACCCATACGTCAAAACGGGTTCAAAACCAACAAGATAGCAGTGTTAACTATTGTTTAGTTAAATAAATACGAAAATATTTTATTGTTGGCCCACGAGCTTGATTCATGACTGGGGAAATGTTACGTAGAAGTAACATGGTAATATTTTAAGACATACTGTCTCTGTAGGTGCGTAGCCCATGTGGTGCCAGTGTTTGGTTATAGGGAAAACTAGAAAATAAACACCTATTACATTTAAGCACCTTAGGCCATAAAATATGCCCGAGGAAGTGTGCTTCAAAATATTTATTCTGCATTTTATGATAAGGAAAATGTTGTGAGGAATGTTTTGAGTATAGTCAGCGATGAAACGAGTCGTTTCATTTTCGTCGTTTTATTGAGATGACGAGTAATAGAGATATATACATTGAGGAAAGGACAGGAGAATGATGGTACTTAGACTTCTAATCTTAAGTTTTTGCCCACGACTTCGTCTGTGTAGTAGTGTGTAGCATTAGTACTTTCTTATATAGCGCAATAATATTGTAAGTTGTGGACCGCCTTACTTGAGAAATTAATAGTTTAACTAAGTTGGCATGCAAATATTTAGATACTAGCTGTTGCCCACGACTTCGTCTGTGTAGCATTTGTACTTTCTTATATCGCGCAATAATATTGTAAGTTGTGGACCGCCTTACTTGAGAAATTAATAGTTTAACTAAGTTGGCATGCAAATATTTAGATACTAGCTGTTGCCCACGACTTCGTCTGTGTAGCATTTGTACTTTCTAATATCGCGCAATAATATTGTAAGTTGTGGACCGCCTTACTTGAGAAATTAATAGTTTACCTAAGTTGGCATGCAAATATTTAGATACTAGCTGTTGCCCACGACTTCGCCTGTGAAGCATTAGTACTTTCTTATATCGCGCAATAATATTGTAAGTTGTGGGCCGACTTACTTGAGAAATTAATAGTTTACCTAAGTTGGCATGCAAATATTTAGATACTAGCTGTTGCCCACGACTTCGCCTGTGAAGCATTAGTACTTTCTTATATCGCGCAATAATATTGTAAGTTGTGGGCCGACTTACTTGAGAAATTAATAGTTTACGATACAAACTTCCACCCTTTTCAAGTTCTTAAAAATGATTACCGGGACAATTCCAGTGTATCAAACTATCTCCATACTAAATTTCATCTAAATCTGTTCCGTGGTTTAAGCCATAATAAGAAGTTTCAAACAAAACTAACCCCACCCATTTCGTTCCTACGTGTTTTATGCAAAAATGCATATATGCAAAAGCATATGTCCTTTCTAGAGTCTCAAACTCATCTAAATCGGTTAAGCGTGCAAAGGTAACAGATAGACAGAGTTACTTTTGCATTTATAATATTAGTATGGATTTCAAGTTTATTAACCCATGAAATAAGATTCTTCCATACAAACTTCAAAACCCATAAATCATCTTTTGGGCTTGGTGTATATAATGTCAATCTCTATATAATTTAACACGTTATTTTATTAGTTTTTAACCTATTATTAAACACATTATTTTTACTAGGTATTAGACTATCAAGTTTAATAAACTCATCTCAAAATTTAACGTACTTGCTATAAAATTATATGTCTCACATAAAATGCAGTAGATAGGTATTACAACAACTAATAATTAGATAATCTACAATGCATTCCTGTAATGCTATTCTCAACAAAATGTTTTCAACCTCAATAATTCCTCTTCAGCAGTCTCAAAACTTGTACATTTACAAGCTACATTGGCAGGTAGGTAGTACCTATGTGTGTATTGCCTGTATTTTTTATCTACCCTCAAAATTTATTATATTGTCTATTTTTGCTGCCAACAATAACTGATTAGAAGTTATAAATTTAGGTTTATTTTTAATATTCTCATGTAAGTGAATAATGTATTCTTATGAGAATAAAGATATCTTAAACCTCATAAAAATACAATTCGAAAGGTATCTGTTTTTTAAGGGTAAGAGCGCAAACAAAACCAAACTAAAACTGCTGCCGAAAACATAAATTCCAAAGTGCGGACATCTTACTTGTAAGAAGAGTAAATCACATGTCGTCCTAATCTTAATGAGATCAACATTAACTTAACAATATTGGATACTTTGGCTATCTCGCAGTTAAAAAGCGTGAGACATGCATATTATGAACACGTTAACGTTTTATGTTAATTAGGTAAACTTACTTAATTTTCTAGCATAAGTAGCAATATCTATGGCTTGTGGCTGCTTTTTAAAACACTCTTTATTAATTTGTTAATAATTTCTCATTTGTGTTCGACTGAATCTTTGGCTTCGGCTTTGGTCGTCTTCAGCCAAAAATACCACCTTCAGCTTCGGCCAAAATCGTCACATTAGTGGCCGACTGAACCTTTGGCTTCTGCTTTGGTCGTCTTCAGCCAAAAATACCATCTTCAGCTTCGGCCAAAATCGTCACATTAGTGGCCGACTGAACCTTTGGCTTCTGCTTTGGTCGCCTTCAGCCAAAAATACCATCTTCAGCTTCGGCCAAAATCGTCACATTAGTGGCCGACTGAACCTTTGGCTTCTGCTTTGGTCGTCTTCAGTCAAAAATACCACCTTCAGCTTCGGCCAAAATCGTCACATTAGTGGCCGACTGAAGCTTTGGCTTCTGCTTTGGTCGTCTTCAGCCAAAAATACCACCTTCAGCTTCGGCCAAAATCATCACATTAGTGGCCGACTGAACCTTTGGTTTCTGCGTTGGTCGTCTTCAGTCAAAAATACCACCTTCAGCTTCGGCCAAAATCGTCACATTAGTGGCCGACTGAACCTTTGGCTTCTGCTTTGGTCGTCTTCAGCCAAAAATACCATCTTCAGCTTCAGTTAAAATGGGCCGAACTTTTGGCCGAAGTCATAGTTAAAATTGGTTTCTAGCAAGTGCCAAATTCTGATTAGTCCACCTCACAAGCAGTCAATGTAATCTTTTTCACCACGACCTACAGGCAAAAGACAGGTATTGGCAGCACTTTTGCTTTGTTTCTTTCTACAAATTAGTCTAGAATTTTGTTTTGGTTATAATAATATCAATATAGTTAAGTTTGGCAATTCTTCGGGGTATGTCGGTAAACTTGGTTCTCTTAACGGATGGCCTTTGGGGCCGAAAAGTTCTGGAGTGGCGACCGCGTATCGGAAGACGCAGCGATGGAAGGCCTTCCTTTAGGTGGAGCGACGACCTGGCCACGAAACGCACAGAACCGATCAGTGTGGCGCCGCTTGGTGGAAGCCTATGTCCATTAGTGGACTGGTTTCGGCTGAAATGATGATGATGATATCTATACTAATATTATAAAGCTGAAAAGTTTCTTTGTTTGTTTGAACGCGCTAATCTCAGGACCTACTGGTTGAAATTGAAAAAATATTTTTATGCTGGATTGACTATTTATCGAGGAAGGTTATAGGCTATATAACATTACGCTACGACCAATAGGAGCGGAGCATGAATGAAAAATGTTTCAAAAACGGTAAAAATTATTCCTATTTGAGAGCTTCCGTTGCGTGCGCTGCGTAAGCGGTTAAAGTTACGCAAAATTCATGTATGTAGGGTAGGTATAGGTAGCCAGTTGACGGGAGCGAAGCCGCGTGGGACAGCTAGTAATAATATATATACAGTTCGTTTACGACGGATTGGTCGGAAAAGGCAACAATTCGGGAAGAGTGGAAGGCTACGATTGGTAGCGATCCTTTCATAAGCTGCAGGACAATTTATAAATATTACAATTAAGAAAATAAAAACTCAGTTCAGTACTAAACGTGCCACACTGCCAATACATCAAACTGCTGATATTGTAAACCAATGAATGAATCATGAACATTTTCCGAGAAAATCGCCTCGTGTCAAAAATATGCGCAAGAGAATTTTATGGTGAGCCAAATTTTAGTGCCCTTGCGAAATATTATACAGAATTCTTAGTAAGAATAATATCTAATGCTAATATTGTTTACGATCACATCGGTGACCTCTTTTTATTTTATTATTTTCCCTGTCATAGATTATCAAAACACCAAGGTGTATGTAATGCGATCACGGAGCTAGCTTGTTTATTTAAGTTCCGTATAAGCAACTACCGAAGAAACTAATGACGTCTGGCTGCTATTTGATACTTACTTGACTTTTATTGGCTTGGCTAGACAGATTAATGATATTGTTAACCCTTCTCCCAAATAAGTTTTTAAGTAATCGGTTATAATATCATCACACTTCTCAAATTGAGTGAAATAGGAAACGTATACCTTCAATGGTTCTTATGTATTTGCATTAAAAGTATGATGAATAGGTATTTACGTCTCCCTATGATTTTCATATCATATAATGATAACTTTATTAGGTAGTTAGTTGCCTATTTCTTTTTGATGGTTGTCATTAAATTATTTTCAAATATATTCATTGACTGAGTCCCGCGTTTACAAAACAAACTTTTTTGCATCTATTATGTACAGGAGAGAGGAATGTGTCGTTTTCGCTTGGCGTTCTTTCTGATTTTTCTCTCCCAAAGATCATAATAGCGTGATGTGCCTCAAGAATTGGGCTATCAAATGAAGATAAAATTTTAAAAACCAAGGGAACGTTTTATATTTAGCGTGGAGAAATGCTCATGCATACTGCGCTACCACGGGGTGATAGTGCAGTTATTTGGGACTCGAACACACTAAAATTCCACGGTGTCCTCCTGTGTCGGCCGCCGCGGCTGTCCGTCACCGGACCCTCCTCTGGGGAGTACCCCCCATCACCGGCGCACCAGAACACACTGTGCGCCGTGACCACCCCAGGGACCAAACCAGCACATGGCTGCCAGACGACCCCGTGTATGATACCCTTGGTCCCCTTGTGACGGGTCAAGGTCAATGGCTTCGCCACCTACTATTTTTCGAACGCAGGGGATAGGGAGAGCGGCCAAAGCTATACTGATACTCCTTCTCCCCTGCGGCCACACCGCGTCCGCCATCAGACGGTGGCGAGCCCGTCCAGGCCGTGGAAGGTAAGGAGAGCGGCGCACCGTAATACCGTCACTCCTCTCCCGCCGCGGCCTCCAACCCTCAGCCGCGATATCGCATGGGTGTGGGAGGCCCCATACGACATCGCGGCCCGCCTCAGTTGCGATGTCGCCCAGGCAGCACAGCAACCTACATGTTGGCCGCTACGTCGTCGGTTTATCGACAAAAACCCAGACGAGCGGCCCCTCCTCAGGTTCCTCTTTGCTTCACCGTTGGTGAACAAGCCACGGTTACTGAGACCCCCCCGCCTCGACAATGCGGGATTCCACCGGGAGGGAAACTAAGGGGACCCAGTTCCAGCAAAAAATGGAACGCGTCATAAATTCACTATGGGCTCGTTTTTCTTTTTATTTCGTCATTTCCCGCGCCTGATTCACAATGCCTGGTTTCTACAGAAATGTTCTATCAGAAAAATATTATTCACGAGTACCTAAGTACAGGAGGAAAATGTTCCTCTTGTCCTTGTCTTGTCAGTCAAGTTAGAAATACAGTTGATTAACTACCCAACAAAAAAATGGCAAGCCAATATTATTTCTAACATATTCGCTGAACCTTTCTTGTGAACTAGCACGATCTGCGTGTGCGTGGAAATAAGGATCGAACACAAGCGTGCAGATGACGTAGCCCTTATAGCTATTAGTGGAAGGGCCTTTGTTAAATGGCAGGGCAGTGTTTGAAGATTGGCAGTAGACGCGGAAGCGATGACGGTGTTCCCACACGTGTGATCATTAGCTGTTCCAGGGAACCAGTGAGCGCGGGCTGACGATGGGAACTGCAGCATTATTGACACTACACACTTACTGTCGCACTTTATTGTTACTCTATACAATGATAGTTCTGTTATTGTTGTTCTGTGATCGTGCGGATGATTAATCACCTAGATTTCGATGAAAAATAATCACGAAGTGATCAATTGTTATGATAGTATCTAAGCTGCTACCTATCTAAGATTTTCTGTTTCGTTTCTGTCCCTACTCCTGTTAAGTAGCGCAGACCCTAATTTATTCTTCAAATGATTACAACGGAAATAGGAACCTAAAAACCTTGAATCCCCACAATTCGATTAAGAATTCCAACGGCCACGCACTTCCATACTACTTAGCAGCATTCTGTAGCAGAAGTCAGTTCAAATAAATCATTTCCGAGCATGTCATTACACGGGCCGACACTTTCCTAAGAATTCGTGGCCCGGACTACAAACCTCAGATCTAAGCTATGATTACACTGAACGCTTCCCTCCACAGTGCGACACGTCATCAACATCATGGTAGAAAAAAAAAAAGATTGTTATTGCGCAATTTGAAGCGTCGTTGGTGTTCATTCTTCGCCGTAATTGCTGCGGCTAATAGCACCAGCTGCCGAGATATCACTGTATTTTTAGCTTTATATTATTTTAAAGCTATTATTCTGAGTATTTTTGGTTCGTTATGAGCGTTTTAAATCGTTTAGTTCCTATATCTTTGATGTTGGATTTCACATGGCTCAAAACACTATTTTCAACGGACGCTATATTGCCGCGAGTCTTGAAGGACTGAAGTAAATCTTAAATCAGGACGTGAGAAACAGGTGATATATCTTCTTTAATCTAACAAGTCCCACAATACTGTTAATTAAAATATAAAGACAATTTGCATATAGATAAGTAGTACCAATTCATGTCCGCAAATACAGTATGGC
Source organism: Orthosia cruda (assembly GCA_964057195.1). Classification (NCBI taxonomy): domain Eukaryota; kingdom Metazoa; phylum Arthropoda; class Insecta; order Lepidoptera; family Noctuidae; genus Orthosia; species Orthosia cruda. The sequence goes on from OZ059825.1 coordinate 22,863,638, forward strand.
AGTTGAATCGTGCTCCGATAATGATTAATACAAACAGCAACTACAGTTGCAATTGACCATAAACACGGGAATTATCTGAGAAACTGTATGTTGTGTATCTGTAATTATAAAACCTAGTGGCTCAAGGCTAAAATAATGAATATGAGACAATAATTCAGCCGCGCTGCAGTTAGTCCGTTTTGCGACGGTCAGCCGTTTGTTAGTTCTGCCGTAATCTTGCGATCAATGATTATGAGACATGGCTTATAACGACTTCATTATCAATAAACATGATGTTTATAAAGTCATTCAAATTAAGTTTTTGATAGGCCCTAGCACTGTAGACTACGGTTATACTTTTTGTAGCTAACGAGTTTGTCGTATACGCAAATATTTATAATATTAAATTCGCTGAATAGAGTTTTTTTAGTGTCCATGTGACCAAGACTATAACCGATCCCTATGAACTTAGGGGTCAACCCCTGCGAATCTTATTTGCCAAATTATATATAGGTGTCGGAACGGTCATAATACAATGATCGCTTGGACACCTTTCTTGAATCTGGAATGTGCAGTTGTGCACTCAGATCAAATAAAAAGTCAAGATGGAACGTTGCAAACAACAAAGTGAAGCCGGTTCAAACTAAGCCTTGCCGTACAAATACACAATTACACGCAGTCACTAACAACGAAATTACGCCTTAGCTTGTCCTTCGAGCTTACAGATCAAATAATAAAGCTCAACTGACAAGCTAAGAGGTAGTTTCGTTATACGTGTGCGCGTATAATTGTGTATTTATACGGCAAGGCTTACTTTGAACCGGCTTCACTTTGTTGTTTGCAACGTTCCATCTTGACTTTTTATTTGATCTGAGGTTGTGCACTGAATATCGAAGGGTTCATACCTATTTCAACGGATTAATTCTTTCTTGCATATCACAAGACCAAAGTAAAAAAAATACAGCGGTCATCGCAGTATTAGACAAATTTTTTTTTGCGACAACGCGTTTTCGATTTCTTTGAACATCTGAATCACTGAATTTGTCTTTTATCGTCTGTACAGATTTTTTAATATTAAACTCAGGAAAAAGAAAATCAGTTTTTGCGGCTATTCTGTTTCTACACTTATTCATCCCCTTCTTTAATTCCCTACTCACCGCTAGGTAATAGGTCCGTAACGCTGTTTGTATTAACTTATATCCTGTAATAAAATAGCAATTTAATTTACTTTATACTTCCTTTTAACTGCCGGATCCAGCAAAAATAAAAACTTTAATGTACTAATTTTTGCTTGTAAGCAAGCTCCCCCTAAGCAAGCAAGTAGTTAGTAACACAATTACACAGAGTTATTAATACTTAGTAGCAACGTTTTAATTGGTAAAGGTACCTCAGACAGGTGTGTCTACGCCACATGACATGTTACACGACGTTTAATTGCTATATACTCCATGCAAGTACTTTGCAATGCAGTGGAACATGGAGGATTGGCAAAATGAAGTGTTCATGTCGATCAGTCTGAAATTGCCCCACTATGTTGGGTTCGGCTGCCAATTCAACCGGATGCTGATGAACACACGTATATTATACGAAAACGACTGCCTATCTGATCTCCACCAGTTCCACAAACCAGTAGCTGGGAGTCTTATGGCAGTGTATTCTTTGGCAGAATGAACGCAGTATTATGTTGAATAATGTACTGGTGCACTAATGGCTGCATCAGGAGTGTTTACTATACGGACCTTGTGGAAACTAGAACAAATTTCCATACGTTGAAGCGTTTTTGGCATACCTATTATTGAAATCAAATATAACAGCTCACAATGTTAGGACACATTAATATTAATGCAAATTTTTATCCGTGGTGCTAGGCAACTGGACTTATCCCAGTTGTAAACGAAACTTTGTGCCTATTGGCCTTGTTTGTTCTGTCTCCTGCTTAATATGGAGGGAAGTGGAAATTTGTACTTTGCCTACTCCTCCGTTATTATTTTCTGAATAATAATTTCGTTGCGGGTTGGAAGACAGTTAAATTAATTAACCGGGACTTCGTCGAGCTTCATTGCCTCGGCGCGTTTCTGGTGGTCGCCACTGTTTATTCTGGGTTTCAGGAGTTGCAGTGGTTTGGGAATAGTGCGGTGAGAAACCAGAGCCGGGTAACGTGGTACCCATTGGCAAGACTGGCGTCAGATTTGAAGACCGTCAAAGATCTACGGCTGGGGCCAACGGGAGGCTTATTACGTATCATGCAGGAGCAAAACGATAGCGATTATTGGGCATAATTGCTCTTCAATATAGACATTTTGCATTTGACAAACAGCGAGCGATTAGCAAACGATTGTGTAGGAACTACCATACCCTACCTACCATACTACCTGCACTGTAGGTAATGCCGACTTTTGTGACAATAAAATAAAATAAATTAAATTAAACATTTATGACTTTTTATTTTACTGTAAAGCGTTTGATTGCGCGATGATTACTGTTTCTTACGTAATAATCCAACGGTATGTATTGTATCACCCATCCACGGACTGATCGCCAACCATTGCTTTGCCTTGAAGATTGACCCGTGAGGCTGTCGACGGAGAGTATGATACATTTCTTTTAAATGTTTTCGGTATTCCGTAAATAATTTAGAAAGGATACGTCTCGTTTAGTAAGGGTACACCCTATGCGCTGAATTCACATATCCTTGTCATCCTTTCAGGTGCATTAAGCAATACGAAAGTCGTTATATTAATGGTGTCGTCACCATTACCTATACTGGTTCTTTGCCAAATTCACATACGCAATTAGGCTGCTGGGTCTAGCCCTAGGGCCATATGATAAAATGGTACTACAATGTACGATATCTGAATAGCTGCTGTCAATATAACGATATTATTATCTTCAACGTTTGTATGTAGCTGCTTTCTTGGCAACGTCCCTGTCATTTAGCTTTAGGACCTAGGCCTGCTAGTAAGGCCCTCGGGTCCATAATATGTGATATCTGATTAGCAACTATTGATAAAACGATATCTTCAACGATCTTTATGTAGCTAACTCTTGGGCGCTGTGCACCCAACCGCTAGCCCTCCATTTATTTATTACTCCGTGCCACATGTAAGCTATGTCTAACAAGCTGATACATACATCACTATTACTTATATACACGTTAGGCAGTTTGTTGTTACCCGGACATAATACGTTAAGCACCAGCCTTTCTCTTCTCTTATGTACAATGGATAGGGCCTAACGGCCAATTATATCGAATGGACGCTATTTATCTGTAAAGCAGTGAAATATGCGCTAAACAGCTGTAATTTAACATACATTGTTAAAATGGTTGTGTGTAATTACTGGGAATAACGAACAAATTTATTTATCTACGCAACTGATTACAGACTATTTATCCGTAAACGGGGAATAAATACCTAATTGTAAGGTTATTTATGAGAAATAAAGTTAAGCATTAATTTACAAAGTAATATCTGAAGGCCTATATAATATTTTTTAGGAAAATCCTGAATCTTTTTCGCAATAGCTGGCCCATGTCTGGGCACAGTGATCATCTCTTTCCTCATATCTTCTGACTAGCCGGATTCAGCCGAGTACCAGTGTTTTACATGGAGCGACTGCCTATCTGACCTCCACAACTCAGTATCTATTACTTGCCCCTACACCCCTCTATACCCCTTGGCTAGACTGGTGTCAGATCTCAAGCTTCTGACTACCCGTAACGATTGTCAAAGATCTTCAAATAACAGCCGGGACGAAAGGCTTCATGTGCTTTCCGAAGCACGTTCTCCTACCTCATATAGATATAGTTTACCAAAATGGCTAAAAAATATACTACAGGCTACAGTTGCCATGACATGCTATGGATAAAAATAATCAAACAATAAGTAGTATCAAAGAAAAACGTCGACAGAACTAGTGCGCATTCTAATACCCATTCAGAAATCACAAAATGCATTATACAATGTTTCATACTAACTCTCCTCTCTTACCTAATGTAATCCTGCAGAAATAGGCTTGTATGTAAAATGGGTTAAAAAATACCCAGTGCCTTATCCTTGATAACACAACGGGCTACAGTTATGACATGCTATGGATAAAAATAATCAAACAATAAGTAATTTCAAAGACAAACGTCCGACAGCACTACTCCACAATCCAATATCCATTCAGAAATCACGAAATGTATACAATGTTTCCATTGAACAGCAAAATTTACAATAGTTGTTTGATAGAGGCGGAATGACGCAATACACAGCCCTTCAGAAGTTGAATTGTTCACTAGTTCTGTTTTACAATCATTGCGACACTTTACACTCCATAAAAATGTATGCTGTAAAATGCCCGGTATGCTTATTTGAATTCATTGGAGATCCTTTACGGCCGAGGAGGTAAAGGCAGGTTCTCATGAGAAAAAAGCTATTACTCTTTTTTAAGCCCATAGCGAGGGCTCATAAACAATCTGAAATAGATACATTTTGAGGATTCTACATCAAACAGCTAAAAGGAACCCTCCGCATATCTGTCATTAGACTGTTTCTTAAGATCCGTAATACGAGGGGATGACCAAAAGCTTTTTAACAGAAATGTTTGTATGGGCGCTTTCATGGCAAAGAAATATAGTATTAATAGACTATTTCAGGATGTCCATAGGAGATGTTGAATAATAGGCTACAGAGACGTAGCGTAGTGGGGGCAGCAGGGACGGCCCGCCCCGGCCGGCACTTTAAGGGAGTGGATAATTTCACAATTAACTAATATCACAGTATAAATGTGCAAATAACTTCCTTTTCCGAAATCGGTGTCTTTGGTACTACGTAAGGCGGTTTTAGGGTTCCGAAGTCAACAAGGAACCCTTATAGTTTCGCTCTGTCCGTCTGTCCATCAGCTTAGCTCAGAGAATCTAAGTACTAGAAAGCTATAATTTGGTATGGATATACATATTAATAATTCCGACGTAAAATGGTGAAACAAAATCAAGTTTTTTTTATTTCCTTGATAGACGTAAATCGGGGATGTTTCTTTTTCTCGTCTATCCCATGGTGTGAGATATCTTTGGATAGGCCATTCAAAAATATTTTGGGTTTCTTGAAATCATTTTTCGATTCAAAGATCCGTTTGCGTAAAATTAAGCTTCAAATTGCAAATTTTTGTTAGAGTCAAGTGTCCCCCTCTCCTGCCAGCGAAATGGTTGCTCTTGACTATGTGAAAAAAGTCACGGATGTAGTAAATATAACGAAATTAAAAGGAAAACTGTCACAGATAAGTATAGGCTTCACAAGTTTACGAGTAATAGTCGACCAACTTATAAAATGTACTTGAAACAGTAAAAAAAATTGTACAAATGCCATTGAAAAAATACGTTATTAGCCGTGTAAAACAGAGTTAATATATGCTTATGAACCATGTAAAAATATACAAAAATAAAATCATAACAGGCTTTACAAATTTACGAGTAATAGTCGACCAACTTATAAAATGTACTTGGCATAGTAAAATGTTTGTACAAATGCCATTCAAAATTACTTAAATAATGTTTTTAGCTGTGTGAAACAGCTAGTAAATATATGCTTATGAACCATGTAAAAATATACAAAAATAAAATAATAAAATCCTTAATAATAATGATTTCTAAATTAATAATGTTTAAGCTCGAATAACGCATTGGAGTGGCTGGAGTCGTTGGCAGTACCGGTCCGTAGTCCATACGGCGCATGCGCGTGGTGGAGTCTATTTTGTGTTAGTGCAGAATAGAAGTATTTTCGACGTTTTGTAATCGAAAGTCAAATTAGATTCGATTGCCAAGCAATTTAATTATTTTCTTTTGTCGATATCCATCTAGTAGCAGCAGTCAATCGCTCAACCACTGCGCCAATCGTGCGCCCTATTAGTTTAGACGATATGTGCCGCTGAAACCGTTAATGTTCATTTAACAACAACAAAACCCTCTTCTTAGTCCGCATTATTTTGCAACTTCGGAACCCTATCACTGCGCGTGGCCCGACACGCACTTGGCCGGTTTTTTTTATTTATCTCTTTTTAGTTTTGGTACGTACTTCCAATTAACATGAAAATCATTTATAGCCAAAGTACATCCCATGACGATTCCAATAAGCCCAAACAAGACTAGGATAAATTGTTTTATATCAGAGTTCCAGTGCCTACCTTTAGTTTAATCATCAGATCAGTTCGAAGGTACCATTTTCGTCAGTAGGTACCATTTATTTATAACTATTTGCTTCATTATAGTCTGTTAACAATTAGAGAATCTTATACGAGTACGAATCTTGTACGATCTTCTTCTCGTACCTGTGACTTAGCATTAACGAGTTCTAGTGACCATCTGCTTCTTCATCAATTCCACTTCACCAAATGATACTTTCTGAGTGCAAATGATTACATTGTTGATGGAAATAACAAAATCGCTATATGTATGCCTATAATATTTGAGGAGTTCTCTCGATTTCTACAGGATCCCATTATCAGATCCTGACCTGATGACTATGGGACCACCTAGGAAGTATACCCTTTCAAACAAAACAAGAATTTTCCAAATCGATCTAGACGTCCTTGAATAATCTGGGCACAAACATAAAAAAATAAATTCCAACGAATTGAGAACCTCCTCCTTTTTAACCGACTTCCCAAAAAGGAGGAGGTTATCAATTCGACAGTTTTTTTTTTGTTTTTTACCTCAGAACTTGTTACTGAATGAACCGATTCTGATGATTCTTTTTTTATTTGAAGGCTGGTGCTTGTCATGTGGTCCCGTTTAATCAAATCACTCGGGATAGCTGCAATCGCATTTCTGTTTATTGTTTACACCATTTCTAAACATAACATCACACTAGTACGCTCTAAGGGGGTACGCAAGTGTAAACAGTTCACCTTGGTATACTCTTATTCCACCGGTTTTGTTTAAGTTTCATGTTATTGGGTTAATATATTCTGGCTTCACTTTGGGCATTATTGGTACCTAGTACCTAGCCTATATAACTGGTCCTCTATGTACCACAACTAAAAAGTAAAAAAAAAAAAAACATTTTACAAAAAAACAACCGACTTCCAAATAAAAACACTACAAAGTGAAAAATAACTTCAATTTCGGAAGTCGGTGTCAAAAAACGAAGAAACGAAAACAAGAACACCGACTGCCGAAATTGAAGTTATTTTTCTTCACTTTGTAGTGTTTTTATTTGGAAGTCGGTTATTTCTCTGTAAAACTTTATTTTTATTTTGAAAACGGTTAAAAATTGTTTAATGTTGTATTATAAATTAATAACACTGCAAATGGGTTAATTAGGATTCGGTATTTTAAATTATAATGCCGAATAAGAATCTCAGCGATGAAAATAAAACAATAAATCCTTTTACCACTTTAAAAGATTGCCATTGAATTGAATTCAAACAGCCTGTACCATGCATTGACCAAATGTACTTCCTTTGATTTTACTCAGGCACAACCGCACAACCTGTTATATCATTTTAGACGAAAATATTTTAGATTATTATTATCTATCAATCGATTTACAACTTTATTTCTCTATTCGATACTGAGTTTATGTCTATTTTTATTGTAAAGAAAACCGCAGAAAGTTATAGTTAACACATTTAGTGTTCACCACGCGAAAAACATTATTATTGACTCTGGAAGTTCTTGTGGTTTCCGAAAGCGAAGAAAGTTGGAATCGAAAAGTAAATTAAAGGTACTTTCTTTTTTTCCCTCTTTCTGTTTTCTTATACATCGATAGGTACCTAAATAGAAAAATAATTTTAATAGTACAAAACAATAACATTCTGAATACAAAAAAAAGTAAGTATTCAAACTGGCTGTCAAATGCCGACAAAAATTAAAATAAGAATTGTCTCTTTTTTAAATCACCAGCAGCTAGCGTTTGAAAAATACCCTTTAAATTCCTACATATTCATAAATAACGTTCAAAACTGATACCACAGAGTAAACTAATTCTATGGTCGTTCATAGCAGGGCCAGGGGTGAATACAAGACGGCTCTTGAGGGCTGCGCGGGCGCAGATCCAAGATGGCGGCCGCAAGGGTTCAACGATCTTAATGAATCACCATGATGGCTAGCTACAATGAACTTTTATTTAGATTTAAACTGATATTTATTGTCAGATGCATATAAAAGAAATATTGTGATTTGCACGCGCACTAAAGCCTTTATTATAACTTTATTTTTAATCTTCTAATTATAATTTTATTGCGGTCTTTTTATAGGTACGTAAATGGCATTCCTTTTGGTTTCTTGAACTGCATTGAGAAAACACTTTGGGTTTTTACCTTTGGCAAGCATCTTGGCAACAACATTTAGATTCAAAGGTGAACATTTTACACCCAACGATCCTTTACAACTAAAACAAGTGCTCAATATGAAGATGTGATGATATGATTGCTATTCCATCCAACCAAAAATTCGTCATAGCGAAGCAGCACTCGGACACAGGTTACGGCCGATTTACTATGACGGTACTCTCGATATTACGTCCAACAGCACGTAATAGAGCTGCGATCACTCAACCCCCTCCCGAACCCCATTCAGCCCTCCCCTCACCTCCCTAGCCGAAGAGGCCCAGTACTTCAGTTTTTAGAAGCAGCCGATGCAAAGAGCTTGACGAATCAGCCCCGTGCCGTGACCGTTTGGACATACCAATCTACGAATCGAACCAAATTTCGAGGAAGGCATTACGCTCCATTAAATAACTAATCCCGCGATTGTTTCAGTTTACCTGTCATTGAAATTGGATTTTTGTTTACGGCACTGGAAAATACGAGGCTTAGATATAGCCGTCCGCTCAGTAACGCAACTAGAGAAATATAAATATCCAGTGAAAACCGCGACTGCAACTGGTTGTGATAAATCTTTACGACTTCCTAATTAACTGTTGCATATAACCTATCCTTTCCTAATCATTGAACATGGCACTTGATTAAACAACATAATTTTCATTTCGACGCACCCGCGTATCAAAGGACCAAAACTAGGAACAGTTAATTTGGACTACTGTCAGTATTTGCATCGTCTGCCGCTGAAATGGCTTTAGTTTTCACGATTTAGAACCAATAATTAAACCACTCAAATTATGCAGAATAGAACAGTAAAATTGCCTTTCCACCAGCTCGAATATCGACAAAACCAACTGCAAAGCCATCTCAAATGCACAGATATGTGGGCCTAGCGTCATATCATACTGAGCTAACCGCATGTACGACTCATAATTTCATAGCTAACATCTCTCTCTCACACATGAGCTTATGAGCGTGCATTGTTGAGCGACCGCTGTGCCTAGTGTGGGATCGATTAACACGTCACTCACTACAATATTGTAACCTTCGTATTTGTGATTGGAGCTACATAGGTATGTGCAGAAGGACCACGAGGCAATTGCGCTTTTACCAAGGCCAGACATAGGTAAACATACATAAGTATGCACCCTAATTGCTTATCACTTGGATTTGATTTGAGTTTTGACTGTCTATTACAAGCCGAATGATATTGAAGGCATTTCTGCCAGTGTTTCAAAAATGTGTCTGCTTGACAACGTAAAGAACGCAATTTATGTGTTGTATCGTCAAATTATAAGCATTGCCACTGATGTTGTGTTGTGTAATTAGGCATTATGTATCTGGCAGCATTAACTGGATTTAGATTTTTTTCCTTTATATTCAGCAGTTATCTTAAAATGTACAATTGAGGGCAATTAAACTTAGCAGACTGCCACAAATGAAAAGTGTGCTGAGCTCAGTCTGCCCTAAACCTGGGGGTCTCACGTTGAATTTACGAATACTTTTACCAAGCATTTGTATTTCTGTATCTTCTTATAAAGTGATGATAACAAACACGTATCGAAGGGGCTACTTAATTGAGACGTCACAATCACCGACTCTACTCAAATCTTTCATTGACATTAGTACTTTATAAATTAATGCACCATTATCTTTGGTTCTCATTTGTCAGCTTCTTACGAGGCTTTATATTTGGCTGTCAGAAGCTGTAATATCGAGGGACGAGGTGTATTTTTTGTTTAATTTTATTACATACCCTTATTTACATTCCATTGCATGATAGTGTTGGATCCTCTATAATACTCGTATCAGCTCGAGTTAGAATAAGAATAAGACAATGATGTTGAAAGAGCGGAGCCTTCTAATACAGGCATTGTTTGCCTAAAGGGACTCCATTCACATTAACATGTAATGTAATTTCTAATTGAAATAATAAAGTATTTGTATTATTGTAATTGCAGATATAAATATGACACGTTGGGTCTTGGATTGGGAATCTTTTTCTAACTATAGAATCTTTACTACGTCTGTCTCAATTCCTCCATCATCATTTTTTAGGGTTCCGTACCCGAAGGGTAAAAACGGGACCCTATTACTTACTGAGACTCCGCTGTCCGTCTGTCTGTCTGCCTGTCACCAGGCTGTATCTCATAAACCAAGATAGCCAGACTAATTAAATTTTCACAGATTATGTATTTATGTTGCCGCTATAGCATCAAAAACAGGAAAAATAAATATTTAATTATATTTTTTGGCGTTTTTTGCGATAATGGAACGGAACCCACTGTGCGTGACTCCGACTCGCACTTAGCCGGTATTTTTGTCAATTTGTTAAAAATCCCGGTAAATTAATTTGTGTTATTAGAATCTTATTTTAATAGTGACAAGGAATATTGAAATTTTAACACCACGCACAATTAACTACTATCTTCACAACACTCGAGGCAGTATTAAAATATACGCTGAATTTCCTCATATAATATGCGGCAAGCTACGATATTATATTCTATAACATAATGTGAAATGATGACAGGAAATTGTTGCCAGCACCGGTGGCAAAAACTTGTCTCAGTGTGTACGTTGACTAGACTCCTATTTTGCATCCGGGCTAGAGCAGATTGATATTGCTCGAGCTCGAAGAAACGCAAGGAAACGTTAAGCTAGATTCTTTTAAATTATTTCTTATGGTAATTAATCGACTTCTGAGAATATTTCTAATTCCAACCGACAGCGATCTCGTCCAGTTTGTCGGGAACTGCTGGATAGTTTTTTGCTTTCTGCAACGGTTTTTCCCATTTTGTTAGCGTAATTAGCTCCTTTAATGATTATTAAACGGTATTTGAGTTATTTTTTGGTGCACACTTAAGCAACATATTAATACAAAATTCTGTAATTGCCGCGATCTAACTCAACACTAGAGTTAAATTTACGTAGAGGTAGACCCAACAAAAATATTTATGTGCACCGCGATTTATGGCTTTACCAAATGCTATAATACGACTTGAGAGTATTATAAATTGCGTTTATTAAAACTAAGCTTAAATAAGTTCCCAAAACACGTGAGTCATGCATGTTAACGCTGTATAGGCGTCTACAACTAATGATATTAAATAAAACTCAGAAATGTTAAATGTAAAGTGTGAGGTGAAGTTCATTTAATAAATGTGTCTCATAAAGCATGACTGTATGTCAGGACTCATGATAATTATGATCAATATTAGTTTAATGGAATAAAAAAATGCCCATCATAAATAAATAATAAAGAGTAATAAAGCGTGGAGGGGTGCGGACTGCGGGCTGCGGGCGCGGTCGATACCTGAGCCACGGCCGAGCCGGGCTGCCGAGTGCCGGGCTCGCAGGAATAACATTCACACGCATCTAAAACGAGTTAAACATCTACTACACCAGTCTATCTAATCGACTTGTTCACGCTTTAAACTCCATCGACTACAATATTTCAAATGATCGAACAGTTCGCCCCGCGCGCCTTCAATGTCGGTTAAAATTTAGATTACAATTTGACTTACGAATAAATATATTGTCCAAATTGAGCACAAGCCATATCCAGTACAAATCACGGCAATCTGCAACTTAATTACGTGTTTTGGCAGATTGGACTGGTATGAGCACGTGAAAAAAATGCGGGAAAGATCCGGGTAGCGTGGGCAGGCTGCGTACGAGTGGAATAGAGGCACACTTTAACGGTTTTTGTTCGTAATTCTAATGTATTTACGGATATCAATCGCGACCGTTTCGACACCTGCCTCTAATGGTTCCATTGTTCCTGTCGTTATAGTGTTTGAGTACGCATGTCTCAGCGATTCGAGATTTTCCTCGAGTCGTTTCGGTTGCTCGCCCCAAGCAAGGAATCTGATGCTATCCACATTTTTTTAAATTAGAAAATGATTAGTTCCGGGTGTTTTCGATTAGTTTTCGGTTGTTGTAATGGCCGAGCAGCCGCAGAGCGGGGTTTGTCGGCGTGACTTGACGGATTCCTGCCTAGCTGTTCCTTTGTTTGAGGACGAGCAACCCGTAGTGATGTACATTCGTCATGTCGATAGACGCGTCACCCTCAGTTTTTGTGCTACAACCTTGTCGTGTCATTAAACTGTATATGACACTTAGGCAACATTCAGCGGTGAGACAAGCATTTAAAACCAGCGCTGAAATAATATTTCAATTTTTTCGTATATCTAAACTCTCATGTAGTTATGAATTTATGTTTGCAATAAAAATAAAACTAGTCTACAGGACCAAATAAGGTTAAATTCGTCGAAATAAAAATATAACCATTTTTGCACAAACCTACACCCACGCATACACGCGGAAGCGGAAGCAGTAAATAACGCTTAACTGTATATTTTTTTAGACTAGAATAACACGAAATTCGCGAACACGAGGTAATCACCTCATAATAAAAAAACATCGATCTTATGACTGTTCTCCTCGTGACCTTCATCGGAAAAAGATGGCTTGGAAAATTCATGGATAGAAAATTAATCAAATGCCAAAAGTGAAACGTTCGCGGAACTCAGGACCAAATCGGCTCCCACGCGGCGACCGAGCATGGGAATAAACATAATATTGTTCGATAAAGCAGTTCACAGGCCTACGGTGAGCGTAAAAGCGGCTAGTGCCCTACGCCGGTTACTACAGAACCGGTTCCGACGGCCCTCCGAGTACCGCGCTCCACGTGCAGATACCATCGTTCGTCTTCGTCTATTTTACCTTGTACCCCGCACCGCGACACGGCCAGCCTACCTCGACCTCAACGATCTCTTACAACTCCATTTAACGCAACTAAATCAGAGCAAGCGTTCACAAATTCAAGGCTCTTATTAACATGGTCCGTTCTTCGTACTTTGTGTTCATACAAAACTTTACTGTGCGTACAAAGGAGTACATAAATCATTTTTACGAGCTTTACAATCGTGTCCTTTTATGGCGCGAGGGGTCGTAGGTACTACTCTAGGTTTAAGTCGTTATTGAATATCTATGACCTCAGGAGGTCGAATAGAAAGTGAACCTGCAATTTTATGGTTTAAGGTGCCCTTGTAATAATCGAATAACAAGATATCTCGGTTTATTCCAGTATAAGTTAAAGCTGCGATTACTTTGTACGAGTAAAAGGTCAAGCACGTGTCTAGTGCCTATTTTCTAGACTGTTTTTCTAAGCGATACTTGGTTCCTCTACTGTGAATATTTTAAAGCAACCTCTACTATATACGCTCTGTTTTGGGGTGAACTCAATTTCAAGGTACGTTAACATTAGATGCGTCATCGCTTCACGTCACACCGAGCAACACATACCTGCATAGTTATATTCAAAAACATGAATATATACCGTATTTTTTTCTTGGGCATTATAGTGTAATTTCGGAGATCATTAAGGAGACATGATACAATTTGATTGTTCGATAATTTGGCTTATTAAACAGAAAAAAGACGCATTGAACCGTTAATATCAAAAAGTAAAGTACGTAACCGTCAAAAGAATATATTGACGATAAAATGTTGTTTTTAGAAACTCGGTAATCGGATTGCGTTGAGGATAATAGTAAAACGAACGACCATGTGGACTTCCCCGCTAGTTTACTATGCTATAAAAGTAATATTGTGACAATACTAAACAATGATTTCGATGGTCAGTCAACTCATAAGCAGAAGTTCAAATCCTCCTTTGTTTGAATTAAATAGGACTGGTGTAAAATTCATTGGCATCACTTACTTCAGGAGTTCATTACAACCTTTCACAGTCAAAAAGGACACAAGGACCAAATAAGCTTTTCAATTCATATAAAAACATATCATAGTGTTGTATCATCTAGAAATACATTATAGGTTCACGTCAGAGTTAAAAGAATGCCATTACCATGTTGAAAGGAGCAATTAAATAATTTAACATTTTGTTCGCGGACTAGTCTTTGGATACACTGACATTATCTAAATTTGCTTTGTGTTTAGACGTTAGGTGTTAATATCGTGTAGGTATTTGTCGGCTAGCTGTTAGTCCGCCATCGATCAGGCAAACGTGTTAACTATATTTATTTTGTCTGTCTCAGCTTATTAAAATGAGGTATAAATTATTTCGTCGATGTGTCTGGGACTTGAGTATTTGAAATCCATCAAAGTAGTTTGAATTGGAACACAAAAGGCAATTCTCAATAAATGTGTTTTCGTCCTAAACAGAAGACATAAACGAGAGATAGTGAAATTTTAATTGTAGAAAAATAAATTCCCAGCAAGTTATTTCGCTAAGCATAACCTAAGCAAAGTCTGTCCTGTGTTGAAGTTATCGGTGGAAACAAAGTGGCTCTCCCATGGAATTAGTCAACAGATAAGACTAGAAAGTGCCAGCTTAAGTATCATGCTGGCCACGACTCATTCTTAATTACAAAAGGGATCGCGTCGATAGGATCGCTGAACGGTTCTTTGGACTGAAATAAAATAATCGTACTACAGTTTAAATTGCTGGAGAGGCAGTGTTGTTAGTTTATTGGTAGTTTAGCGTTTTAATTGAAGAACTAAAGAATAAAGCTTTCCTTTTATTAATTTGATTGCAGCCCGCATATCGGCACGTGTCACTGCTGCGGGTTCGTTTTTCAACAGCAGTGTTATCACCCCTTACTCACTCTTCATTATCCAAAGTACCCCTATCGTTCTAGATTTTCACAAGAAACTCGATTGATTTTTCTTTTACTGTTAATTTGTATTATCGCTGGTAATAAGCACACCTAATTTCATTCGCAAATGATAACATTATCCTAACGGTCCGTTACCGTATTATAATAGAGTGTGAAAGCTTGCAGAATTGGATCATTATATGATTGATAAGCAATTTATTATTTAGTTCGAAGTAACGTCATGCGGACTCATGCGTCACCGGCATACTCACCATGCGCAACAAGATTTAAATTTTAAAGTAATGTAGCAAGTGTAGCAACAATTCTAATTCATATTAAAACTGTAAACACTGACGCTTAAGAAGATCATTTACTTTAAAATTAAGCAAAGAAATATTTAAGTCCTTTTATTTTAAAACCAGTTGATTAATGAGGAGCGACTCTTAGCTGCAGTGCATCAATAGAGCGCAACGTCTTTCAATTCTCAAAACGACTTTTCAGAACATTGAATTGTGGCACGCAACTCAAATATCAAGAATAAGCTGCTTTGTTTCTTTAATTTACAGTCATTATAAAGATTATCGGTATCTAAATCTTTCGAGGATCATAGGTCAGTCGGGTAGTCTGACAGTTCAGCTAAAATCAATGGCGAATCTGTTTATCTTAATATATAAAACATAAAAATAGATGTTTATTCGCAACAGGTTGTCAATAACGTCATTTGTGGCGAATGACAAATGATTGTAAAGATGGATTATGTCGTAAAATACGCACGAACTTGAGGTAAAATATGACCTGTGTGCTAGATGTAGGTAATCGTCAGACATGATTGGATCTTCACCGAGGTTTCTTGATATATTGGGCTCTTAAATGCCAAAGTTGGTAGTCATTTTGATGAAGGCTGCAAAATATAGGTATGAGATTGCGCTGTCGAAAAACAATCTGGCAAGTAAAAAGCAAGTAGCGAGCAAGAAGTTATAGAGGAAGCACTAAGCAAGCATTTAAAGAAAGAAGTAAAAAGCGGGCGATGAGCAATCATGTCGAGCAAAGAGTACCTACCTAAGAAAGCAGTAGATAATTCAGTATTTAGAGCAAGTAGTAAACAAGCAGTAGGTTATATAATCAGTAGACAAGCAAGCATGTAGAGCAAGTAGTAAGAAAGCGGTTGATTAAAAATCATTTAGGGCAAGAAGCAGTACATAGGCAAGTTCTAGATCAAGTTGTAAGCAAGCAGTTACAGCAAGAAGTAGTCGTAATAGCAGCTGATCTTCTCCTTCTTTTCGTGTTAATTGTGCTGTTATAGATGAAGCAGTAATCGAAGGACAACCAAACTGAGTTCAGTCATTAGTAGGAGAACAAAAATGAATCATAAACTAACCATCGGAAACGTAAGATAATCTGTGCTTATTTTATAATAGGTATGGATAGGTTCTCGGTACTCGCTGTTCTTAGGAACGGAAATATATACTATCCGCTTGGACTTATGCTTCATGCGATATTTCTCGTATAATATCCAATGGATTCAAAGCGGACTTGGTTCTTCCTAAATTTCACATGCTGGAGTAATTCAACTCGATGGGTCAGGACAGGAAACAGTTACGCACTACCCCTCTTCCTACAAACTGTGTAATTATGATCAACCCTCTCAGGGTTGAACAAAATTATTTAATGGCTACATTACTATACCTTTTGTCTTCCTTTGCGTTGCTCAGACGTATAGGTGTAATACATGTAAACTACCTTACTTCAGATGATTTGACAACAAGTCAAAGGTTTTTCTTAAATAGTGAATAATATTTAGGCAGACGTGGGTTCGAAGACGGTTGAAGGGACCGAAAACAGAAGCAGTGAAACTGTTTATAAAATTTTAACAGACTTTCTAAAAAGGAAGAAGAAGGTTCTATGTTCGACTTTATGTATGTTTTTATTTTGTACTAGCTTTTGCCCGCGACTTCGTTCGCGTGGAATAGTGACTTCCGGTACTGAATTGATGCCGACTCTTTACCAATAGATGGCGCTGTATGTCCGGAATAAATTTTATTTTATATTTTATTTTTTGTAATAAAAACTATCCTATGTCCATTCTCAAGTTCCAAACTATGTCTGTACCAAATTTCACACAAATCGGTTCGTTAGTTTAGGCGTGAAGCAAAGACAGACAGACAGACAGACAGACAGACAGACAGACAGACAGAGTTACTTTCGCATTTATAATATTAGTTTGGATAAGTACACCGATTTCTCCATCAGTTGTGGACCGATGTTGGCAATTATTTTTTTGTTTGATAGAGTATTTGCCCAAATTGGTCTCATTTAAATTTGGTGAAGATCTGATAAAGAACTTCGGCGATATACAACAAAACTCTTCAATAAATGACAGCAAATCTCTTGGCATTGCTGCAATAGCAAATCGGTTTATTGTGTATACTATTTCATAAAATAACATCACGCCAGTACGCTCTAAAGTTGTAAGCAGATGTGGAGTGTACAGTTCCCCTTCGCACACTCTCTTTCACCGGTTAACTTCAAGTTTCGTGATATTCGGATAATCTATTCTGACATTATAGGTACCTTACCATAGAATTTGCCTATTAGGTACCACAACTGTTTATATATTTTGAATGTATTAGGTACCTATATCAAAGCAAAACCTGTTGCCGTCTAACTGAGAAGAAAGCATTGAATCGAAAAACAAGTCTTATTTCTGCCTTCAATTGTTAAACGTAACAATCAATTGATCTGTAAGTGTCGCCTGATTGTCGGCAGTAGCGGTCGGCGAACTCAACTTTCCTCCGCGGTTCATTTGCTAATATTAACCGATTTGATATACCGACCAACATTTGGTACTCCGGTGTACCGATTATTCCGATGAAACTAGTTTTTAGCCATAAAAGATTTCAATAAAAATAAGGTTTTCGGTGTTATTGGCAACAATCAGGCGTTCCCACTTATCTTGTAGGTATTTATGTTTTACTACCTCGGAGCTCGGACTAAATAAAATTTTATGGCTTGCATATTTTATTGAACCTGGTGTCATGGACTCAAATTTATTGCCTTCGTCCAAAAGTTAATTGTATTAGTCCTTGATAACGAGTTTTGATCCGATCACAGTCAACTTCAAACATTTAGGGTAGGTTAGGCATATTTTCTACATTTCTATTTTATATATTTACGTGACATTTTCCCGCGCTCTGTCGTGACTGCTGGCGGGAAACGTCAAATTATGGATGCGTTCAGAAACGACGCGGCCGACCAGAACATGACGAATTATGAGCGCTCTCGAAAGCCGGTCCCGTAATTATTGTGGACAAGGCACTTTTTGCCTCTGACAAATAGTAAGAGCGTGGAATGACTGCGGAGCTTTGTGCCGCTGCTAATGACACTGGAGGAGCGGGCTCTAATATTAACTATTTCTTTTGTGCGAGGACCGGGCGTGGTTGTGATGCGTTCGCGTCTCGCCCGGGATGGGACAACGACCTCCCCTTTATTTGTTACATTACTTGAGCGTTAATATGAATCGAATGAACGCGACTGATGGGCTCAAATTTCCTTGGCCCCCCGACGGCTTTCTGCTGTCACGCGAACCACTTTTTGATGGATATAAAATTATTTATGGTCAGTTTAAAGCTGTGACTGAAAAAATTACAAATTACACACATTTTTGGATTTTGTAACGAATATTTCTTGTTTATGATATTGAGCTAAGTGGTAACTCAAATTATTATGTATTTCGTCAATAAGGTAGATATTTTATTTAATATACATACCATAACACGGTAAATTCTAAAACAGACACTAATATGTCACAACCAGCTGCAGGCCTGTCGCTTGTGCATAGCCTCATGAGAAAAGGCCTTAAGAATAAATTCAAAGCCGAACCATATCCGTCTTTTCATTTCGAGTTACCTTGTGTAGAAAAAAAGAATGTACTTACTTTTTTTTCTTCAGCCTTAGGTAATAGATAGAATAGATTAACTACGTGCGTAGGTACATGAATGCGTAAACAAATTACATGCTTTATACCATCATCTGTCTTGAGGAAAGAGTTTCTCAGAGTTTTGATTGATGCCATTCAAAGTGGTTCAGTTCGTGTGATTTGATGCGTAAAATGAGTAACAACAACCGGCTGTTCGCTTTTTACCTAAGAATAGTAAGAAAGCCACTCCATTCCGAGCCGATAGTCCGATACGTTTTATTCGAGCGGACTTGTGAAAAAATAAAGATCTTTCGACACCCAACGTAATTCTATAATCAAGTCGGATTTTCCACGAATTTTGTCCACGGGTGCAATATGAGAAGCTGTGTTGGTGGCCGCACTCAATGGGGCAATCGACCAACCGAAGTGCATTTTGAAACAATCCTTTCGTAACACGATTAATTAAAAAGACAATCGGTTTGCACCTGTTGATGAACATTTTAATTGTTGTTATGTTCAAAGAGAAACGGACTAAGAATCACAATCTAACATTGAAATAAACGAGAAATTGGTCTTCGGTTAGGATTTTGGTACCCATTTTTTTGCAAAGGACCAAAATTCTATTTTTTGTAGGAGACCCGACACAATCTTTTTAGGGTTCCGTACCCAAAGGGTCAAAACGGGACCCTATTACTAAGACTCCGCGGCCCGTCTGTCTGTCTGTCACCAGGCTGTATCTCATGAACCGTGATAGCTAGACAGTTGAAATTTTCACAGATGATGTATTTCTGTTGCCGCTATACTAAAAACAGAATAAAACAAATATTTGAGTGGTGCTCCCATACAACAAACGTGTTTTTATTTAATTTGTAAATTTATTTATTTATATTTTAATACAGAGGTGTTACTTAATTCCAAACTCGCCAAACTTTTACGTTTGATGGCGAGTTTAGTGGTACCCTTCGTGCGAGAGTCCAACTCGCACTTTGCCGGTTTTGTTACAGTGGCCATTTGGACACACTACCTATTTCATTTACAACAATGCAACAGATCCATACGAAGATTCAAAACCGACATCCCAAACTATCCCGTAACCGAAGCCATACAGATCGAAATATCGAGTATTGAGCAACAATAACAATGTATTGTTGCTCAATACTCGTAATGAGATTTTGTATGATGTCCAATTGGACCTGCCCACATCGACGGCGGCTTGTAGCACGAGATAAAGTTCCCTATCGACGGCCATGAGCCATCACATGCGCCGCCAATTGATCTTACACTGTAAACATTGACAGTTAAGCTATAAAACAACTTGGTAGGACGCTAGCGCCGTGGGTCGGGACTATAAATCAGGTTTGTTGCCACCCGCCTATTTTTAAACCTCATTCTTTTAACAGGCTTCTACTGCCATAGCAACATGATGGTACAATTTACGAATGCAACCTTATTTGCCTAGTTCGCGTTCCAACCCTCTGTTTCCACGTATTCAAAAGGTTAATTTTTGAATTTATTTTGGTTTAGACATTCAAAACGCCCGATTGGAATGAAAATTCTGGAGAATGTTTGATATGAATGAGTTTAATATGAATAAGGTTCTTATAGAGACTTGTATCTATCTGTAGATTATTCAAACCATGGCAGTCTCCGCTTGTATATGTTCAAAGGACCAAAAATGGTGTTGTGTTTTTTTTAATCTTTAAAAGGCAATAAAGCAACAAAGCTTATCGATGTTATTGCCAGTCCATAAGCCTTAACAGTGGCGTATTTAAAGATTTAGCGCCCCGGGCCATATGGGATTTACGTCCTATAATTTTCAAGGAAATTAATATTCTTCGCTATAGTAGTAGTTTAAAAAAATACTGCTGGGCCGAGCGCAGCAAGTTCGAAAATAGGCATTTTGTTTGTCAAGAATAAAAAAGCGAGCTAAGCGAGCTCGAGAATTTTTAGGACCTCCCCCCCAGATCAGATGTTATGGTGCGGTAGGGTAAAAGAGCATGTCGCATAGTGCTCGTCAGTTGAAGCCGCTTGCGCAGCCTTCTGCCCCGGTCCATTACCCTCTTGGCCTAAGGTTAAATACGCCACTGAGCCTTAAGCTTTTGAATGAAAAAATGTTTCTAGAATCATCCTATCCCAAAAACAAATTTTATAATCGATTTAACAAAGATCATTGGTAAACCAGTCTTAAATTACTCATTGCCAAAGCTCACCATCACATGCTTATATAATGAATCAAATAATCACGATCCTCTGCAACCAGAAACCAATAAAAGGCTTCTCAACATGGAATTTTCAAAACCTGTTTTGAAGCAAGAATACAATAACGTTTTTGACGTAACGTATCCTATCATTAATGGTTGGAGCCTCTAAAAAATAACCGACGAACTATTTTAAGCGATGGAACTTTTGTTGGACTTCAAAGACAGTGCAGTAGAAAAATTTATCGGACTGAAACGATTTAAAAGTTTGCCTCTACAGAACTAAACAGGTCATAATTGTTATGTTGGGCTGCCTCGCAAACCTTTTGTTCGTGTCCGGTATGATTTATATACTTACAGAATGGATCTAAGGACCAGATAGCGAATGTAGGCAAAATACTTATTGATGTTCATTATAACTGGTTCTTTAACATCAACCTAAAGATTCACTAGATGTATTTAACATTTAATAATCGCATTCCTACCACCATCTTGATCTTTAACTTAGAGAGAGATTTAAGAGTGCAGTTTGTTTAGGTGAAATGATAATTTTCGCAACAAGCAGATTTTTTTAAATCGATAATCTACCTTTATAAGATTTTTTTTTCATTCTTTAAACTAACACATAACAAAACATGTAAATATAATAATAGAAAACATTTAAACAGAAATCAATATGAAACATTAAGGGCATACTATTATCGTCCCCAGCAGTTTACCGCACTCCAAACCCATTAGGAGTGTAACTGCTAATGAATATCTTAATTTTCAATCTCAATGACAACTTGTAGAATGAGAAGAAATATGTAAATGTATTCATCTTCTACTATTATAGTTAAATTATCGAATGATTGCTTGGCAACTGATAGGCGCCACCGGCCGGGCGGCGTTCCAAACCGGATTGGCCTTATTGTAAATCTTATTAATTGTATTATTAATATTCATGATATGGGAATTAGTGAAATATGTCTATCAGTCGAGAATCCATACTAATATTATAAATGCGAAAGTAACTTTATCTGTCTGTCTGTTTGTTACGTTTTCACGAATAAACCGCTGAACGATTTTTGGTATGAAGATAGTTTGAGACTCTAGGACGGACATAGGATAGTTTTTAGCCCGGAAATCATCCTTAAGGGCATTGAAAGGGGGGTAGAGTGAACCAAAGTAAGGCGGACTACAAAACTTCAATATTATTGCGCGATATAAAAGTAGGCTATTTGAAGTACTAAAATGCTACGCAGACGAAGTCGCGGGTAACAGCTAGTTATGAATAAAAGAAATTAAATAAATATGACACAGCTGGATGGGATCGCGGCATACCGAGGAGAAGATGGCAGGACGCTTTGGATGGCTTACTCGAGAATTGGCGAGATGAAGCACAACACCGAAAGAAATGGAAGAAAGCCTTTGCGCGTGAGTGGGAAAATTCAGGCTAGCAACAAAAATAATCCTTAAACAAACTTTGAAATTGGAAAAAAATATAGGTACTAATAAATCTTAGATATAATGTAGGAACAATAATGTTAAGTGCCTGCACTATGTAACACTGTATCACAGATGGCAGAGGCTCAAAAAATTTACTGAAGGTCAACGAATTTTAACAATATTTACTTAACATTAGCTTTTTTAACAGATATATAATTCTCGGCTACAATGGCTACGCAGTAGTAAATCTCATACAAAAACAGCACCGATCCGTACGTGTCTCGCGCATCGGCAAGCCAACTTCAGGGCGGCCAAGAAGAATAGAATAGAATATACTTTATTGTACACCAAAAACTAAAGTTACACATCTCTTTTACAATTATACTTATTACTACGGGTACAAAGGCGGCCTTATCGCTGACAACGATATCTACCAGACAACCAATATATATATATATATTACTATATTATATACTATACATAAGCTTATATATAAACTTACATATATAATACTATGTGTTACACATATACATAGATGGAAAAAAATAAATAAAAAGGATTGAATAATGATCGAATTTATTAGATCTAAATAGGAAATCGTTATAAAGAAAGGAAATGGTTTCTAACCAGGTTCTTAAAAGCAGCATGTGACTGGAGTGGGCTTGTCTTACTGACAAGGGCAACTCGTTCCACAATCGCACAGCCTGGACCGTAAACGATTTATCGTAAAACTTAGTGGAATGAGTAGGCATCGAAAGTCTCAAATATTCCGATGATCTCAGGTTTCTTAAATGTGTGTCATGAAGGCACTTAATGCGTTCTTTGAGATAAGAGGGAGTTGTAGGAATAAACAGAATACTGTAAAGTAATGATAAAATATGGGCATTCCGGCGAAGGCGGATTGGCAGCCACTTGAACTTAATACGAAAATCAGAAACATGGTCATATTTGCGTAAACCAAATATGAATCTAATGCAAACATTTTGGAGTCGCTCAAGCTTATCTAGCTGCACTTCAGTTAGATCTAAATAACTAACTTCGAGGATTGGGAGAAGACGGGATTGGGCGAGCGCAGTTTTGGTGGCAGTAGGAAGGAAATTGCGCAGTCTGCGTAAAGACCCTGCAGACGCAAACACCTTGCGGCTACCTTCTTGCAGCTGAGGACCCCACGAAAAGTCTTTGTCAACTAAAATACCCAGGTCTTTCACCGAGTCGCTGTATGGAATAGCTAAGCCACCAAAAACAATCCGGGGGAGCTGTGACCAGTATATTCTTGAGCGCAACCTAGGACTGCCGACAACAATGACTTGAGTATTCTTGAGAAGTTTGGCGAGAACTATATACATTGCTTTATTTGATAAACCTGATTACTTAAACAGATGTACCTAACTTAAAATATCATAAACTGATGATTCCTAAGTTGGCTTAGTATAATTTAGAAAACTGGGTTTCCATGTAAATGAAGAAATCATAAATTGCCTAGATATGAACTGCGAGATATGGATGGTTACTAATGAACTGGCAGTTAACGCTACTACTGCGTTTACGTTTCTGATTTATAGGTATATACTTATCTCAAGCGCAATAGTAGCAAAAGTAAACATGAATTACCACCAAGCAACTTTGGTGCATGGAGATAAGACCATAAAGATTTTAAAGCATACCAACACCAAGCAACTTAGGAGCATGAAGATAAGACCATAAAGATTTTAAAGCATACCCACTTATCAACTTGTATGAAGTCTACATAGATTTCCAACCACTAGAGACCATCTTCTAATCTATTTAAAATTGAAAAAAAAAAATGCAGGGGAAACGTCTTCATCAGGCCTAGTTTTTTGATGCGTAGTTAACTCAACCAATATATAACACATAATATTAAGTATAATACATTTTTTTTCGTCGAAACGCACATAAATAATTAAACCGTTTAAGTTATTTGTCCATTTGTTTTGTTACATTTGATGAATAAACGCGAAAAATTAAACCATTGGTTAGCATATTTAACCACATTGTTTGAGTTAACTACGGATAAAGAAATTGCGCCTTAGTTTGAGCAAAAGTAGAGGCAGACAATTTCTTCAGCCCATTTTTGTTAGACGACTTTATATTTAGGTTGATAAAATCAAACCTTCAGAGAGTTCTTGAATCAATTTACTGAAAACCTTAACCTACTAGTTCTCGCCAAACTTCTTAGCCGCCCTGAAGTTGGCTTTCCGATGCGTAAGGCACGAATCGGTGCAATTTTGTGTGAGATTTACTACTGCGCAGCCTACAAGCCAACTTCAGGGCGGTCAAGAAGTTTGGCGATAACTATACCTCCAAACACACACCTGGCAAGACGCGGTGATGATAGATGGCGTAAGGTGGTGACTGAATGGTGTCCAAGGGCTGGAAGAAGAAGTATTGGACGTCCAGCGATGAGATGGGCAGATGACATTATTGCCATTGCGGGTAGAACCTGGATGAGATTGGCACAGGAACGTGGTGATTGGTACATGAAGAAAGAGGCCTATGCTCAGCAGTGGGCGAAGTCGGGCTGTTGAGGAACATAATGATCCTCCAAAAGAATAGCGCAAAGAGCTTGCTAGAAATATAATATATCTTTCGGTAGACCTATGCTAACTAGATTGTTTTCTATTATCTCTCGAAATCTTCAAGTCAGCATGTAAATCATTTCACGAATGATTTTCATGCTGACTCGCAGATGTCCATTTCTGTGCTAACGTTTTTCACAAACAACTTCTACCAAGTTGTTTATGAAATACGTCAGCTTGTTATTTTGCTAATATTTCTTGAGTGACGTGTGGACGTAGTAATAAGGAATGCCACTGGAAGGTGGCGCCATCTTTTGACACTGATGAGAACTACAGATAAAACCGTTGAATTTTGAAAGGTTTTGCAGTAGGGTTGCCAACACTATTATATTGATTCTTTGGGATAGTTAGATGTGGAAAGGTCTAAACTTTAAAAGGTAAGTTTTATTTTTAGAAACCACGTTTACTTAAAGTCGTGACAATCTAAGAAGTCGGATTTGACAGCTATAAAATAAAAATCCATACTTATAATATTATAAATGCGAAAGTAACTCTGTCTGTCTGTCTGTTACCTTTTCACGCTTAAACCGCTGAACCGATTTCGATGAAATTTGATATGGAGATAGTTTGAGACCCTGGAAAGGACATACCTAAGGGGGTGGGGGTGGAAGTTTGTATGGTACACTTACAATATTATTGCACGGTATAAAAAATAGGCTATTCGAAGTACTAAGGCTACGCAGATGAAGTCGCGGGCAATAGCTAGTACTACAAACAATAATTAAACTTGATGCTTATGAATGATAATCGTTGTTATAGTGTATGCGGGTAACAAAGCCAACGTAGTAATTAATTAAGATTGTGAATTTGATTTTTCAATTTCTTACTTACAAAGTTATCGCGGCATTTAAAATGAGAAAACCGGCCAAGTACGAGTCTGAGTCGCGCACGAAGGGTTCCATACCATTATCGCAAAAACGGCAAAAAAACACGTTTGTTGTATGGGAGCCCCACTTAAATATTTATTTCATTCTGTTTTTAGTATTTGTTGTTATAGCGGCAACAGAAATACAACATGTGTAAAAATTTCAACTGTCTAGCTATCACGGTTCATGAGATACAGCCTGGTGACAGACAGACAGACGGACCGCGGAGTCTTAGTAATAGGGTCCCGTTTTTACTCTTTGGGTACGGAATCCTAAAAATAATCGGACTTATTAGATTCAGCTGTCACGATTATAAATATTTTTATTGTACTACGTAAGTACCTAAGCACTTATTTAGTTTTATGGTTTGGAACTGAATCTGTACTAAACAAGCCAAATAGCTTGTCTAGGTAATTATAGGAAAGTACGTTCCACAAAACTGACTTGGCTGCCTGATGAAGATGTTATTGGCAACCTCGTCTTTTTCAGTACCTAACCATAAAACAGGATACCCACAATACCAGAACCACTTAACCCATCACAATAGAAAAAAAAACAGAACTAATTTCCATAAACACTGTACATAGGTAGGCTGAAAGAATAAAATCTCCATGACTAACAGATTCAAGGTGGATTGTTTTCCATTATACGATGACGTCACAATGACCACCATAGGTAGGTACTTAACGCCATAAGTTGTACCTACGGGCTATTACACAAACAACTTTTTGCCCACCTACACTATTACCAACTGATACTGATATTGGAAATTGAACTCTATCACTTTGTGATAAAGGCCGTGAATAAAATGTGATATAGTTCTTTTAAAGTACTAGTACTCATCCGATACCTATTTACACCATACAATACAGTAAGTGTAGACTAATAAGCTCTGTAATAGCATGGCTAATTATGCCTGGCTTGTAGCAACCTGCTTGGAAATCACACGAGATATTTATGACAGTACTTATAATAAAGGCTCACATAAGCTTCCGGGGATAACTAAGTTTTGATGTCCTCTAATGGATAAAGGCCTCCAATTATCAAGTATTTTTTTGGGACAATCCCACCGCACTATTCCCAAACCACTGCAACTCCTGAAAGCCAGAATCAACAGTGGCGACCACCAGAAAAGCGCCGAGGCAATGAAGCTTTACGAAGTCCCGCAGACTGGATCCCGCAACGAAATTAATCAGACAAGAATAACGGAAGAGTAGGAAAAAAATAACAAATTTCCATTTCACTCCATATCAAGCAGAAGACAGAACAAACAAGGCCAATAGGCACAAAGGGTCGTTTACAACTGGGATAAGCCCAGTTGTAAACCTATTGCTGGCATCAAATACAAACAGCTCACAATATTAGTAGGACCCATTAATATTATTGCTATTTTTTTATCCAATTATAAGTCTATTACGGTCCTCTGTTTGATAAGAGGCCTCCTTTTCCACTCCACTTTTAGTAACACAACCAGACTTGGCACACTACCTCCCGTATCCTATCTATCCCAACTCCTTTCTATAAGTAATTGGATAATCTGCAAGCTCTCTACCAATTGTAAGAACCGAGAAACAAAAAAATTGGTTACCACGGAAAGGCTTCAAAGTTACCGTTATTTTATAAAGAAATATTCCAACGCTATTAAAACGGTATCTTGATAGTAATGTCAACAATTAACACATAAAGTAAATACCATTTAGATGGAGTCATGAGGATGCATAAAATATGAAGTTAACTATAAACTCAGCTACTTATCTACTAAAAATAAATGATCAGGCAAACTCGATAGATTATATTATTTATTAACGACACGACGATTGGTTTTTATCGATAATAAATAAATTATGAAGCTTACTAATAGAATCAATCCATAAATCGTCACAGACAGATCACCAAAGCATGTTAAATTATTTATTTCTCTATTATTTGAAGGTAGGTGTTACAAGTTTTCGCACTTTACATTTATTATATGAAGTAGAACTGTGTAATACATAATGTTTATTGGAAAATCGGGGGCTCGGACCGAACCAAACAAAAACCGGAAGGCTAGCCGCGTCATCGGTGGCCCGCGACCAAGTCCAACGTACCGGTATTCCATCTTCGAAAAACTTGATTAAAGCACAACTGATAAAGAACGTGATTTAAAACGTAAGTCATGTATCTGAGGTACTGAGGCAAGTTCAATAGTTGCTCCAGAAAAAGTTGTGCAACTACTTCATATTGAATGCAACACTGACTCATTTTATGCTTAGACTCTGCGTGAAATTGACTCTGTATGTACTCTGTTGAACTTGTATTTGAATGTAAAAGCGTCTAAATGCGCATCACACGTAGTAACTAAAAAGGTATGTATTAAAAAGAAATCAGTCGGTTGAAATTGTTGTTTTCTATCTGAGATAAAATCAGGAGCGCAAGATAGAAAGAACATACACGATGCATCGCATGAACACGGAGTGGATAATTTTCACTCTTCCGCTCGAACCCTATCGCTATAATAACAAAGAGTCACACTTGAAACAAAACCGTAATGACTTCTTGAACATTAAGCGGGCACAAAGGCTTTTACACTCTGTTTAACAAAATAGTTCATTCGACGTTTGCATACGCTCGGGTAATTATCCGCCGTATTGTTATACACAATGGTAGAGTTATTTATTATTTCAATTTCACAATATATTGTTGCGAGGAAAACAATGTAAGCACCTAACATTTCGCTCGTGTTACAAATCTCGCTCTACACTTTCTACGAAGCTAACTTATTGCCGTGTTGGGGCTTGTGATTTGTGATATCAAATCTATTGTCATCATCATCAACATGCGTTCTGTTCACATGTATTAAGTTTAGGGCATTTCGAATTTGACATATTTCAAAAGTCGACGGCTGGTGGGTCATAGTCTTTTAGGAAAGATTCAATGATGATTCTCTAGCATTGATTTTTGTGGGATCTGTATCAACATAGAACTGAAAGCTCCAAATACAATTTAACTCTAAAATAATGGTTTGTAACAATAAAGGGATATTTTATCGTAGGTACACTAGGAACTAACATAGCGGATGTTGGTTCCTAGTGTTCCAACCAAAACCCCCTTAAATCTACGTAAAGAGAGGAGTCGAAGATCAACCATGCAACCATTTGGCAAAACATCAATATCTCCACCACCATATGCACGCTGCTTTTTAGGATATGATCAAAAGAAATAACGCGGAGCATGAACCACAAAAGCTTCCATTGTAAGAAAGTGTGGGAAACAGGGCGCATCCTTACGAGCTAACGAGCGTTTAATTAATCAGTCACGTACCCTTCTCACTAGTACCAATCAAACCGTAAACTCATTGAGAGCGAACACTGAACTTAAGGAAACCAGCTCCTGATGATTATCATTCTCTTGTAATTTATTCCCGATTTATTTGGGATCGGCGAAATATGTCTTCTTCTCCCAAACTTCTCTATTCTTCTTATCTTGTCAGAAAGGGATTGACCCATTTACATTTATCATCTTTCGTATAATCGTGATGATTGACCAGACGCCAACCCCTGATGATCGTGATCATGCTCCTCATTATTTTGCCCTTTTCCCAATTTATTTGAGATTGTCTTCTTTTTACAGACTTCTCTATTAGTCCTCATCTCAGTTGTCACCCTCTTTCTATCTATATGTTTATAATGTACAGGCTGCATCCGGCGTTATTTATTATACGGACCTTGTGGAAACTAGAACAAATTTCCGTGCGTTCATGCGTTTTTGCCATACCTATTATTGGAATCAAATATAAAAGCTCACAATGTTAGGACCCATTATTATTAATGCAAATTTTTATCCGTGGTGCTAGGCAACAGGGCTTATCCCAGTTGCAAACGGCCCTTTGTGCCTATAGACCTTGTTTGTTCTGTCTCCTGCTTGATATGGAGGGAAGTGGAAATCATGTTTATGTTTTCCTACTCCTAAAGAATAAACGTTATTTTCTGATTCATTTCGTTGCGGGATCCAAGAAAGTTAAATTCATACTTCGGGAATTCGTCGAGCTTCATTGCCTCGGCGCATTTTTGGTGGTCGCCACAGTTGATTATGGCTATCAAGAGTAGCAGTGGTTTGGAAATAGTGCGGTGGGATTAACCATATCCTATGATGATGACCCTCAAAAACTTGCCAGAGAGATGGTCGTTCCACCTTGCGTATGTAGCTTTGAACCCATACGCCTGATTACATCGACAACAGTAGGTGCGTTAATAATGTTTACGAGTATGTACCGCTACAGTTACGTTCATATTCCCATCAGTACGTACAACAATAATATTGGAGCATTGTGCGCATTCGGCGCGGCCGCAGAGAAAGCGGTGCCCGCAACAATGCGCTCGTGTAGATGCGCTAGATAGCGCCCGCGAACTTTGAACCGCGTTTTATAACTCCCATACAAGTCTCGAAGTCTCCCCGTAAGGTAAGTCAGGTACGGGTTTTCAAATCGCTACAGATTTTATGGTGTTACATTATCAACGTTCGTTTGCTTTACTTTCCAATGTATTGGGTGCTATCAACATGCGGGCATCGTTTCACTGTTGCGTAGCGAAAGAAACAATAGGGTATTTTGAAACTGAAATGCGTTTGTGTACTAAACTTTTTTTATTTCAGATGCAGCCGTATCAAGAATTGGACTGCTATTTTGCCGAGTTAGATGAAGGTCAAACATCCTCAGAACAGGTCTGATCATATACAAATTAGGATGCCTGTTAAGAAACACGCTTATCTACTTTCCTTATTTAGAAGAAGATATAAATGTTGTTTAGGTACCTATCCTATATACCTATCTACATAAAACATAATCTCCCATAGGCAAGAGCTAAAATCAACGCAATAAAGGTACAATTACAAATAATAAAAGTTATAACTATTCACGTCTTAAGCCCCGTTCTTACCCCGCTAAATGTTAGCTCAATAAGTAATTTCCTTATTGCCTCAGTTCAGAGCAATAATAAAATAAAATAGAAAATTGTAAATAAAAGGCACGTAGGAACGCCTTCCTATGTGCCTGTATATCTACAGCTATGGATAGGACGTCCGCGGCGCAAGCGCACAAATCATAAGAGCAGGGGGAATATGAAAGTTAATTGTATTGTAATCGTAGGGGCAGGACTTGTGGAGCTGAGGTAATGAATGCCATGTATGGTTTACCCAATAGAATAACTACACGTAAGAATTATGCTGGCCAATAAAATAGGGAAAACTCTGGTTTATTCTTTCAAAATCTTGCTCACGTTGCGATTGCGCCTGAAAATTGTAGCCCAAAACCTCTCTTGGCAGCTCCTGATATGTGTCGTATATCTCTAATTAATTACTAAGACCTTTTCTAAGCAAACTGCAAATATCCATAACATTCCTAGCTGAGGCTACCGAGCCAGAACTTATCTGAAATACCAGCTAGAAAACATAGATTGTTTATAAACCAAACCTTTCCCGAGGGCTCCCTTCCAACCTCCCCAAAGGCTTTTCTACTCGAACAGCCACACTTCATACAAAAAAATATTGCAAGTACAAGAGATACAAGATAAGGCCACAGACTATATTCTATAGAGTGAGTACCGAACCGAGCAGTGAGGTGAACGACTGGCCCGCCATTACGCCAACCGCATCATTACGGCAGCAGCCGCCAGCCGCCAGCGAGGCCCCGCGAAGCCTTTCATAACGTTTTTTTATCCTCCCCTCCACTACTTCCACCACTGTTGACAAACCCGTTGAAAAACTCAGCCCCAGAACAAATTGCATCGCGTTGCATTTTATTAAATGAAAATTGTTTGGCTTGTGCTTAGGTAAAAAGTTTTAAAACAAATAGAACCACTTTGTTATTTAAAATTAAATAATCAGTGGTATAAGCCCTTATGATACCTACAAGATATGGCTCATTTAATGAGACCATAAAGAAAAAAATGATTAGCCCTCAGTTTCCCACCTTAAAATTATCGGAGAATTAATGTGACAAATTGTCAAGCACGCGTTATCTGCTGTGATTGGTTGAATGAATTTGCAACAGCCAATCACAGAAGTTAACGCGTGTTTTACAATTTGTCACATTAATTCTGCGATAATTTTAAGGTGGGAAACTGAGGGTTAGACTCAAAAGAAAACACTATTCGTCTATACAAAATTTATTTTTTATCTGTTGGTCAGAGCCAACAGATAAAAAATAAATTTTGTAATAAATATCAATAATGACTTCATATATTAGGTATACTTAGTATAAAAAAATATTTTAACGTTAATTTCTCATTAGCATTACGTTTTCAATACAAGCGAATACCGGCTGAACATCAAAGCTATCTAAAAGAATGACCGGCTATAGGAGCACACGTTCCCCTTTATCGGCCATCTCCCATTGTTGGCACGCCCGACACATTTACAACTACCCAACTCACACATCAATATTTAATACCTTAAAGAATATTAATGTAAAAATGCTCATGGATTTTTGTTATTCAAAATGTTAAATTATGATACAATCTCATTCTTTCGTAATAATACGTCTGTATGTGTGTGCCGTGTGCGTGCGCATGCTAGATAAAAACGTATCATTGCAATGTCCAGCAGTCATCCTTGCGCGCATAATTATGTCTTACTTGGAAATTGTTGCGACTCTTTGTACTGTGACATTGTGCTGTGTTATATTTAAGTATGGAATGGTACTTTACCATAGATAAGTGGATTGTAATTTGCTGTTTTTTTTTCATTTTTATTTTCATAGTTTTGATTTGAAGGGAACTGTATTTTTGTATTAACCAAATACATAATGATAAGACCTTCTAATTGTGAAATTGGTCTCTAAAAAAACGTTTTAAGGTTACACTAGTCGATCATTCTTCCATACAAACGTAGTCTGGCGATTACTCCACTGTTTGACGATATACGTTCAAAATAAAAAATGATATCAATTTGTCTCATCATTATCTAGCCCTGTATGGAAACAAAAAAGTAAAAAATAAAATATTTTTAAGTTATGAGCGTCGAAAGTTCCATATTTCAACACTAATTTTAACGCATCTTTGGGCGGAACTAAATACCATAAGAAGAAGGAAAATTGCAAAACGGCCTCCATACAGCGATTGATAGTAATTCAGCAATGCAAATAATTTTATTTTGAAAATATACATTAGTCGTTTTCCATGATATCTAGACTACCAAAGGTCTGTTTATAAAATTCAAATCATCATCCATTTCGATACAAATTTGCAAAAGTGATTATTTGTACGCGAACTAGCTTCTTACTGCTCACCACAGCATCTATCTCTTTCGCACGTGTTGTCGGACGAGATAGCACGCATTTTAACCTCGCGCACAAAATAGTTCGTGCCGTCGACTAGGGGAACCTTAAAAGCAGTTAAGGGATTTAAGCAGTATAATCAAAAGCCTTCAATTGCAGTGTAATATTTAATTGACTAACAAATAAATTCATATCCTCTCAAATTGACATTTAATATTTTTTTCATATAAGTACGTATATTATAATATAAATTAAATCATAATATTTCATTCTTTAACGCGTTATGTGCTTCAATTATTCAAATGGAAGCATTCGTCATACTCTCTGAACTATTCTAGCAATACTTGACGCTAAATTGTGACAGAAATAATTGCACTTGCCACTATACTCTGTTTTTTAATGATAATTGATAATGACACAATAATTGAAGCGTTTATGCGCCATTGATTTATTTTAGTAATTGCATTTACTATTTTTTTATATTAACCTATGTTTGATGTCTGTGGATTTGCCCCAGCTAGGGTGGACAGCAATGGAGAGGGCTATGCCCGGCGATTCCTTGCGTGATCGAATCAGAAATGAAGACATCCGCAATAGAATCAAGGCTACCGATATAGTCCGAAGAATTTCTAAACTTAAGTGGCAGTGGGCAGGACACATTGCTCGCAAAACAGATGGCCGTTGGGGCCGAAAAGTTCTAGAGTGGCGACCGCGTACTGGAAGACGCAGCGTTGGAAGGCCTCCCTCTAGGTGGAGCGACGACCTAGTCAAGGCTGTGGGCGTCCGGTGGATGCAAAACGCACAAGACCGATCAGAGTGGCGGCGCTTGGGGGAGGCCTATGATGATGATGAGGGTGGACATAGGAACTTAAGTCACGTTGGAGGTCAGGTAGGTCCGTCAATGTAAAATACTGGTACGTAGCTGCTTCTGGTTAGACTGGAAGCTGATTGATTGATTCATTAGCCTATGTTGTCCAACCAACCAACTTTATGTCCTGTCTTCTTTGGCTAATCCGTCAGGAACGAATTCAAATAGTCAGGCCAACCTTTCTTACGCCGACTATTTGGACGCTTGACGATCTTGGCTCATCTGTCCCCATGCATCCTGCTATTGTGACCAGCCCAATTCCACTTTAGCCTTACAGATTTATCTGCAATATCGGCGATACTTAAATATGCAAGTTCTTTAAAAAGTATTCAGCTTGTGTCACGCAACCCTCAAGAAAATACCAGAGTACAGCTAGACTTAAAATCATTCTAAATTAATAATTCTATACATAATTAAGCACATAACGCTCTAAAGTAATTTTCTGGCAGTTTCATTAGGCACATGGTAAAAGATATTATGTTCATTATTTGCAATTAAGTTTCATTTACATAATTACCTATTTATAACAAACGTTATCACATTTTAACAATATTCAAAGCTAGCATTAATTTTGATATTTACATAAGATTCAAAGTTTAGCGTATCGCAATACTTATTAAGGATGTGTGTGGTATAAAATGAACTGTGATTACGTCTTTTAATAAAAATATAAATAATAATAGTAAAAGTATAATAAAGATTCATTCGCATAATCACTTTATGCTCTTTGCGATATAATTCAGCTCATAGAAAATGTATCTGGTGGAGAAAAACATTTTAAGTCGTTTTACGTCATACAGAACTTATTTATTAACTGTTGTGTATGTTAATTTTCAGTTATTATATTGTCTATGCCTTTATTAAATTAGAAAAAAAAACACGCCTCTAAATTGTACCTAATTTCAAAGCTACGACTTAAACCGCGGTTAATTTTATAATTGGAAAGAGATAACTAATTCTGGTGGCCGTTTTAAACCTAAGGTAAGCAATGGTTTATACATTTACAAAAATTGCTATTTGCTAATAATTATGTACTAAAAAAATATTATAGGCCGTTACGTTAACCTTACAAATAAAAAAACGTGTCCATGTTACATAAGATTGACGATTCTATTATTTCAACAATTTATAATTGTCTTGCCAAGTAAAAAAAGCCTTATAAAATAATACAAATATATAATGCACATATCCGTTGGAATGTAAACTATGACACTTTTGGAGTAGAAAAGATGGCCACTTTGAGAGAGCCTTATTGTAGAAAAAAAAACATTTAAATAGGTAGAAGACATATAGTTTTACCACAGACTTCGTGATTTTTACAAATATCGATACAGAAACAGTTTTAAAAATCTCATGCTTTCATGAAATTGTAGTTGGCGACTTCATAAGTTTGGTAACCATAGAGGATACATTACAGTCTTATTTAATCATTATATTTAATCATTTATTATGTCATTGGTGTAAAAGCAGTGTCTTAACTTATTACTACGGTGTTAAAATTAGGCCTAGCACAGTATGAAGCTCAGACTGGTTTTAAAATTACATAAATTAAGTAAGTAGTTTATTTATTTAAAGAGTAATACTCAACCTTATTACATTCGGATACGACAATCATTTTTTTTACAAATTAGGTACCTTATCTTACCGCTACATAAAAGCTCGGCGGGCCAAAGGTTGAGTACCTCTGATCAAATACCTAGAAAAAGACAGGGACAGACAACATTTTAAGTGTTAATATCATAATTTTTATAAAATATATAAATTGCACAATGACAGTTAGACATAGATTTCAGATCCAGTATTGAAAATCTGCGGATAGAAGCAGCAATTTTCAAATAGCTTTAAAGCTTTTATAAATTCATTCATATTACATTATTAGGTAGCGCGGTTGCTTTTCTTTAACTTCTATAAGTAGAAATTTATGATTTACTGCGGTCGCAGCTCAAGAGGTAAGCTAGCTTAGTTAACTTAGGCCCGATTTCACCAATGAAACAAATCGCGATTAGTTCAACTAAACTCAGTTTATGCAAATACAGCGTTCTGATTGGTTGAGACCGCTGAGAAACTACCAACCAGAACGCTGTATTTGCATAAACTGAGTTTAGTTGAACTCATCGCGATTAGTTTAATTGGTGAAATCGGCCCTTAGTCTGCAGAAGTCTTCGCTAACTGAGCTCAGTTCTTAGTACGAGTGCTCATGACCAAATTTTGTCAAATTTTTGCCTCATCGTTTTACGACCAAAACCGGATAAAATCGAAAGATTTGGTTATTCATTTCAATATTCCAAAAATACTAATTTCAGCAATGTTCTGGGTCACGTTTGACCTGACCCCAATTCAAAATATGTCAAAAAAATTACCGATTTGTTTCATAGCAATCTGTCTGACTTTTTAGAATGTAGTTGAACGATAGATTTTAGATACCGATTACACAATATTCAGACACCAGTATCGTCACACGCAGGGACTTGAAACGTTACTCATAATTGCGTTATAGGTAGTTCAAGTAACGATAATGTGTAACCGTTCCATCAGGATCGTAACAAAATTATCTATTGGCTATAACGTTACTAGCAAACGTAACGAAATCTTCAACTATTCAATAAAATATTGATAATAATAATTATCGTTATTAATGTATTACGAAATCTACAACTATTTAATATCAATATTAATAATATATCGTACCTAGGTACGATTTATTATTAATATTGATTTATTATTAGTGTTTTTTGTATGAAAGGTGATTTTGTCGAGAGTGTTCTTTCTTGTGTGTGTTGTGTGCGGTAAGTGATAAGGCCGTCCGTTGTATGTATTTTAGTTTTACCTATGTTGTAAACTATGTTTGAATAAAATCGGTTCAGCCGTTCAAAAGTTATGGGCGTTTTACTGTTTGAATCGGGGTGTTTTCGCAAGATAAATGTGTCGGGGGTTTTTAAAATTTTACTTGTTTATCTATAATGGTTGATTTGTTTCTCCGAACACATGAGAGAGCTATGTATATATTTTGAATCATTTTTAATTTTTAACCAGTGCGTAAATTTCTTTTGATGTAAATATATGCAAGTTTAATATTGCAATAACTATAAAAGTACAAGTTTATAGTATCTACTTACTAAGATTCCGGTGCCTTCGCATCTCGTTTAATGACGTCGTGTTACGTATAACATGACGTATTGACGTATCATTATATCGAAACCTTAATGAAACTGAAGTGCGCATAATGCTACAAGAATATTTGTCGTTTGAAAAAAATGTCTGTGTTGTTTGTGATCATTTAAAATTATTGTCTATGGTTATTGGATTGAAAAATCAAGATGGCGGCGTTGGTTCCAATTTTGATCATCCGTCAAAAGATTCTTGTACACTGTACAGCTATACTTATTCGTTCGAGAAACGCCTACATAAAAACTTACTAGCTAAGGATGCATCTTTCTAGCCGTAACTTAAGCTGATTAACAATTAAAAGCATACTACTCTTATAATAATAATTACACA
The DNA here is from genome assembly GCA_964057195.1 of Orthosia cruda. Lineage (NCBI taxonomy): Eukaryota > Metazoa > Arthropoda > Insecta > Lepidoptera > Noctuidae > Orthosia > Orthosia cruda. Next base: position 22,901,161 of record OZ059825.1, read on the forward strand.
CATGTTCCTGTAATTTGGTGTTACATGTACATTAATGTACTGTGTATGGTGTTTCTGTTGGTCTCAATACTTTAGGCCATAGCAGTTTATTTATATTAAGAGATCCTTAGAACACCCAAGCTCGGATGGCTTAGGGAATAATTAATTTACAAATATGTATTTTATTACTTATTCTTACTAATATTTTTAACGTTCTTAATCAACTTAAAGACTCGGAAATAATCGTTCAAACCGTATAATTATCCTTTCAAATAACTTTTCAGTTTTCATTTTCAATTTCGGCGGGGTTTATGTAGTTGCTAAACTGCAGTACCCATGCCGCTTTCTGTCTTTAAAAGCAGCCTACTGCAAATTTAGGCATCGCTTAAATTTTTACTCTTAGATGGTGCTTCTGTAACCTACTTAGAACAATTCTGTTAGAAGCTTCGTTTCTTAACATTATTTAGAACGTGAAAGCTCGTTTATTGCGCCTTAGATGAGGTAATTATTTATTTATTTCCGTATACAGAACATTTTCTACTGAACTAGAACTTTTCATAACATCAGATCCAGCTTAGCTTAAACTATTTAGCAAAATTTGGAACACAAGGACAGTCCATTTTGACTTCCTCAACCTAGCAAGCACTACGGTGACATGTGCCACAGTTCGTCTCAAAACTGTCATGGCGCATTTAAACGTGGTCGTTAGCCCACATTCGAGTATCCCAAGATCCCAAGCTTAGATAAAATCCCAAGAAACTAGAACCGAATTAAAATACCCTAGACGTTTTTGCTAGTTAGGTTTGACGATTTCGACCTGTGACTACGAAGGTCGAGTTAATTACGAAGATTGCCGATCTTGTCCGGAAACATCATCGGGCGGCTTCGTCAAACTTCGTCCTTGTAAACGAACGAAGTCGTACTCGACTCGCCATTGATCGTCAGCCAAAAATCGACGTATTAGTGCAGCAAGCTTTAATAAAAATTGACAAGATAGAGGGGAGCTGGCAGAGTTTTAGAGCAAGCATATTCAGGCCTATGTTCAGCTATGGACCTCTTTCTAGAATGACATAAATAGGAAATTCTGACGAAGAAATTTTGGGGTTGCCCTAAAGCTGACGAATTTTAATAATCAAAATATATTTTTTCGTACTTAAAACATCCTTGTCATTTTATTAAGGAAAAGACAATCGCTATCGTTACTATAATGACAAGGTTTCGACTTTTTTTTTTGGATTGACATGAGCTAAAAAGTCACGTACCCGAGCCCAAACATTTTTGGACATTATCGCTGATACAATAGCAATTTATCTAGATCCCAAGATCTAGCTATTACTTTTTTTGTCACCGATACCGGGCTAGATAAGCTTGTCTAACTATGAGTTAAGATCCTTTTTCCTCCATCTACCAGATACCAGGTAGACCTCCATCGCAGAGATAGGCTTGATGTACTATGACGCGCCATCACTTAACGTCTGTGACACAACTGACAAATGACCAATACAATACGCCTCTTAGGCCAACACTACAATACAGCTACCTAAACTACCTACAATGACTAGCTATGTTACTTGTCCTCCCGCTGCCCGTAGTACACATGCGCCAGGTCGAACAGCTCCCGTCTCAGCTGTTGCGCGTTCGCACGGAGCTGTTGTTCGCGTGCGCGGATTTGGCCGTACTGTTCCTCGCGCTGTTCTGTGTGTTGCTCGACGAGCCAGCGAAGGAAGAGCTCTGGAATAGAGAGGTTCGGTTAATTTTTTTAGTCACCTGGCCTGTATTTTAATGAACTGGTCTTCGGAATGTGTCACGGATAAGATATAAGGTTATCAGTAACAAATATCAGTGTGTGATCAAAAGGAGTCTCGCACCCTAATTACATACTTGTTTTACACTGTCGAGTAGACGGATTTTTGATCATATAAACCAATGAATGCAAGCAAAGCATGAGTGTGCTATTATTTGAACTTTAACAATTAGAATCAGGGATGTTTAAGAGCTCCGTAAACGTAACCGAAACCATAGAATAAATAATAGTATAGTACAGAAGGGTCACTTCACGCAACAAACTATAGAAATAGCGACTTTTGCTATTGAGCAACAAAGTGCAATTCAGTTCACTTAAATGGTCAATTCTTAACGCGACATTCACCTAAACATCGCCCCTCTCTTCTAACGCGTAACTCTATCGCAGTCTGGCGCGGTTTGACTCTGCTCGTTTCGCTTACGACAACATATGAATTGTCTAATAATAGTAAAAGGATTTACTGAAATAATAATAATCACCACCGCAATATCTCTACGTTGACGTCGTGGTGGGGCTTGCGCACTTCAATGATCTAGAGATCTAGCTATCTACTAATACAGACTTAGGGGTTTGTACCGGTAGATTCTACTTTGCCACAACATGCCTAAGGTGAGGGGCCAGACTAAGAGAGATACAATCCGCTTTGTGGCGAGCTGGTAGACAGGGCGATCCCACGGACTTGATCTCCAGGGAGAAGTCTTGTCCCTCATCTCCGGCTTGCCTTTATTGGCCGGTCGGAGTGAACACTGACGTGGAATAGAGCTCCCACCTCTCATTTACCTTAATTGGTTGGCTTGGGTGGAGCTTCGCAAGAGAAAACGTGCTCGAAGGAAGAAAATTAACCCTAGTTAGTTAGTAGTAGCGATCTTGACCGTAATGCCGGGATTGTCCTTATAGCCGTGGTATACCATACAACTCCTCAAGCACTTCCGTATATGTTGCCCCCTGGCGCTACGTCACTAAAGTGCTAGCGACTGTTTCTGGGGAGGCCCATTAATTGAGTGTGCAAGTCATCTCCTGCCATTTTATAGCCTTGTAGATCAACAGTGGTCAGGCAGGGACCAATAGTCCTTCTATAATTTTAGATAATCGATCCACGAAACCTCCCAAATACATAGCCCGATGTGTTTTGTCTCCATATTTTGCAATAGTCCTGCACCACCAGGGATTTTTGAGCACTTGAATAGTGCATACAGGTATATTCGTCGGTTGGTGTCACCTATCATGATACATATCTAACAAGGCCTCTGCGAGTTGGCTTCGGCCCCTGGCACGCCTTTTATCAAAATCATGCTGTGCAGTCGGAGGATACATATTCGCGAGCTGGCTGACCAAAACCGGATGTATCTTCCGCCTGCACAGCATGATTTTCTCCTTGTTTACGTCTTTTTAGTTCGCTTTTTAAGCAGTCGGGTTTTTTTTTATTTTTTGAATTAACTTTTTATTTACAACTTCTTGTTTTTTTTTTAATTAAGTTCATTTAAACATATAAGTGTTATATATTTTTGAAATCACCTCTTAAAACCCTTTATTTTTATACCTCACAAGATGGGTTCGGAAGAAAAAAAAAATCTCCCACAAAATGGTGCCCAAAATCCGCCATTTTTTCCTTTTCCATTTTTTATGTAGCCAGTGACACTCGCAGGGTTAAGACGAATTGATTGACGTAAGAATCATCAAAATTGGCCAACGCGTTTGGTCTCTAGAACGCCACATAGGAACAAACATACATACATACATAGACTGATAAACACATTACCCTCCTTCGTCAGTCGGGTAAAAAGACGCGCCTGGTCTTAGCAACATTGAAACTGATTAGATTGGTTCGTAAGTAGCGGAGTTGATGCCGCTACAAATGAATAACTTTCAACTATTTTCAATTAATCATAGGCAAAAAGACTAGACAAAAAATTTGGTTGTTGACGACGACCTTTTGATACACGTCAAAGTCGCTTAGTATAAATACGATTAAAAATACTCTTTCCAAAGAGTATATTTTACATTTCATGCTAAAATAACTAGGTAAGGGCCTATTGCCCAATTACTTCCTCGAAATTTAATAATATTACCTATGAAACACATAAAAAGGTAAAGACATAACCTAAAAAAGTACATGACTGAATATGTATTATTTTCGCCATTCTCGAACAAAAATTCTTACACAGACTAATTCAGAAGATGACCCTGAGTTAAACCAGATATTTTTCATTTAAATACGTAGGAATTTAATCGTAGCTTAAACAATGTATGGGCTTTTGCAATTGTCCTTTCAAATCCAAAACATCCCTGATTAGAATGTCAGAATTCTGACTGATCTTGAATACAGAGTAACTCAAGTGACCGAGCGATCTCTCCAAGTATGGAGAGATGCCAAGTCCTTGTGTGAAGAACTTTTTCATCACACTTGCACGTAAAAAGTATCTAAACGTACAGGTTAACTTGGCCGTAATGCCCCATATAAAACCCTCGGGCTTTCTTTTTGTCATGAAACCCTAGGGCGGTAAGTAACATTTTTTTAATTTATGGCACAGCACACAGGTCATGCAAGGAGTTTACACGCAATTGAAAAATTGTCTTAAAATGTTATCTAAACAGGAATTTCTTTGCAATCTCGCTACATGTTACTTAAATACTCAACTAATGTTCTTAATAATCGATTTTAATAGTTATTGTATGAAAACGTCGAAAATATTTAATTCTTTTTACACTCCGTCATGGCTGTATACCTACGTAAGTATTTGCCCTTAAAGTTTCTGTACGAAACATTTGTATAATCTGTGGTGTGGGCAAAAATTCGCCAACCGCTTAAAAAAAAGTTCACGTATTTCGTAATAACAGCTGTGCTGACTTGTGTATTAATGCTATAATTCATAATTATTACTCGCAAATGTGATGAAAAATATTGTATGTATCACGGGCGGTACGGGAATTACGAACCTCGACTCAGAAAGCCCTCAGTTTTCGACTTCGGGCTTCTACTAGAGCCTCGATCGTAATTCCTTACTTACCGCCCTTAATACACAATGTACTATTAACAACCCATGTTGATGGAATGTGACCGGAACATTGAAGAAAGACATGCTTTGTTGAGTGGGGGATTTGAGGTGGGGGTATGCAATAGCATCCTGGCATCTCCTTTGTCGGAAGAGGCTAGGTTGTGTCGACTGTTAAAGGTGAACGCGCACCTGCCCGCGCCGCAGGAGCCGCACGCGCCGCAGTCATCGCATTTTCTCAAGGCCCCACGCTATCCGCGCTGAACGCGCCGCACGCATTGTATCCACTTCTGTACATCTTGAACTTTATTTTCATACGGATACGGATGATGTTTCCGCGCCACCCGCATCGCCTGCCGAATCTGATGACGTCATCCGCACGCGCTGATGGAATCCGTATACCTACAGCATTTTGCTGAAATGCGGCTCGTGCGGCGCAGATAGGTGCGCGAGGCTGCATACGATTTCATATAAAGATTTATCTACTCTCATATCATAATATTCGAATTATAAAATTCAAAACGAGTTTATATTGGCATACTTTATAAACACAATACCGAAATTTAAAAATATAATCCTACTAGCCGACCCGGCAAACTTTGTTTTGCCATAAAAACACCAAACATTCATCTACCCTACCTAACACTATCTACCCAACTCTACCTACGCTACCCTACCTACCCTACCCTACCTACCTTACCCTACCTACCCTACCCTACCTACCCTACCCTACCTACCCTACCCTACCTACCCTACCCTACCCTACCTACCCTACCTACCCTACCCTACCTACCCTACCCTACCTACCCTACCCTACCTACCCTACCCTACCTGCCCTACCCTACCTACCCTACCCTACCTACCCTACCCTACCTACCCTACCCTACTTACCCTATAAACCTCACGGAGCCCGAGACCTTTCCAACGAATGCAAAACCGTGGAAATCGGTTCGTGCGTTCTGGAGTTATAGCGTCAGGTTATTGTGACTGTCAAATAATAACAGACAAATAATTAGCAATAAATTAAAATTGCGACTATAATTTGAGATTTAAACTATCCTATCTCTCAAGTTGGATCGAACTGCACATGGTGTGCGAATTTTATTATAATCGGTTAAGTGGTTTAGGAGTCCATTGAGGACAAACATTGTGACACGAGATTTATATATATTAAGATTATAACACTATTTCTCTAACAAAATAATGCTATAAAAGATTTTTTTTTCTATTACGATACAGGACAAATCCAAGAAGTTAATCACTAAGGAGTTTCCATCAATATTTTTTTTGTAATGCCATTTTATAGTACCTATTATAAAAAGATTTGATTCCAATTTTAAATTGTCTATGACAATGCCCGCTTTAGACTTAGCACGCACTGCGATTTTTATTCGCGCGAATTTTGTTTCCTTCTACCTGTTCATAGAGCTCAAAATATTCGGGCGAATAAAATTCGCGCCGTGGTGCCGTGGATTCTGTGACGAAACACGGATTTCTTGCGGTATTATTTCCGCACGATTTCTTTACCGCAATGCGAACAACTTCATACAATTCCATAGGTCGCAGAATGGGCGGAAAAAATCGCTCGAATAAAGATCGCAGTGCGTGCTAAGCCTTAGCGCATGCGCGGTTAATGCGGTGATGTGCTGGGTTTTGGCGCCATTCATACGTTTTGCAAGTTTTGCTGTACTGAATTTCATGAGTTATTTAATAAAAAAAAAAATGTCTGATATCAGTGAATGTGAAGAAAATTTTAATCCGCCCGATATTTTAGATGCGGCGAAGGAAATTACTCTTAATTTATTACCAGCAAAGTCGAGAAAAGTATATGACAAATGCTATCACAATTTTATGGCATGGAAAATTAAAAAGAGGTATTTAGTAGGTTCAGTCCCAAATTAATGAGTGTAGATAGTGTATGAAACTGCACATAACTAGGTATTAAAACATTCGTGTGAAAACTATTAAAAACCTCGCCTACGGCTCGGTTTTTAAACACACACTCATGTTTTAATACCCCTCATTATGCAACAGTTTCATAATAGCTATTTATGCAACTGTTACGTTATGGACGGTCTTTTAATACGAGTGCCATTTTTCGGTACAAGCGTAGCGCGTACCGAAATAGGTGGGCACGAGTTATTAAAAGACCAATAACGTACAGTTGCATACAAGATTTTATCTACGAAGGAAGGAATAAAACACAGATATAGACAAATAAGTATTTCAGGAAGTGTGTTTAAGTATTTCATTTCTCATATAAATGTCTTGATTTTTCTGGTAGTAAATTATTTGTAGCCGCAACTGCTCTATTTGTTATATCTGTTGGTGTATTTTCAATATCACTTGATGTTGAAGACATTTTTAATAAAATTTGGAACAAAATTTCACTCAGAATTATTTTCCCGCGTCCATTTTTTATTTTATTTAGTCATTATTAGGTATAAGGCAAAGATCTTGTAGCCGCAACAGCCAAATAGTATACGATACTTTTGTTCTAAACTTGTTCCATTTTTAAAAACATCATTTAAATTGTCTCGATTTCGAAGTAATATTATAGGTACCTGGCTGTATGTTCAGAATGTCTTTGCTTGTGTTTAAGAATTTATGACGATTCACATAATGCAACCCGATGTCGTTATGGGTATCATAATGAAACCGCTGTCAATTTTATAATTCGAATATAACGAAACCGGAGTAGATAAACTACTATTATAAAATGCGAGGACTGCGGCGCGTGCGGCTCCTGCGGCGCGGATAGGTGCGCGTTCACCTTTAAGAGGGACTGAGAATGAGTGTGTTTATCTGCTGAATATGTTACGACATGTCTAGCGGACATACCCACTTAAGTTTAATATACTAGTAGATTAGTAGTAGTGTTTAAAGATTAATTGTTCATTACCCATTGTTTAGTTTTAAGTTGCTATTTTTCTTTTATGAGGGTGACATTAAAACTATAAAAACCGTTTATAGCTTCGTTTGCTGCCATGTGCACCATAGCTAAAGCTAGATTCGGTACATTACAATGTTATGCATTTACGCGACTGTTCCACCTACCTTCCCATATGACATAGCTCATGGGCGCGACGGAGGGCCATATAACATTGGGCGTGGGGTCGTACAGCGGGTTGATGTACTTGGGCAGCTCGTCGGGCTGGTTGAGCCACGACCAAAGGCTGGTGGTCTGCGAGTGGACACCGCGAGTTTCCCGTTCTTGTTCGTTGTCGCACATGAAAGTGCCTGGAAAGAGAAAAGTTTGATAAGTAGGTGTAAAACAATGCTTGAACTAATAACGAGGGTAGGCATACGCGGTTGACAGATATCAATAATCCACCTGTTATGAAGTCACATATCAAAAAGCGAGCTAATAGCCATTGAACGGGCACTAGGCACAAATACACATTCCGGGTAGCTGATGAGCAATCTCACTAATATTATAAATGTGAAAGTTTGGATGGATGTGTGCGTGGATGTATGTTTGTTACTCAATCACGCCAGAACGGCAACGGCCAGAACAGATCTGGATGAAATTTGACACAGAGATAGATTAAAGTCAGGAATAGCACATACTTTTTATCCCGGGAATGTCCTCTTGGGATAAGAAAACACTTTTCACGCGGGCGAAGCCGCTGGCAGAGGCTAGTTTCCTATACGTTTGTCAGCCTTGTTTGAATCCAATATTATTTGCATCCGGTTACACTGGAAGTCGACATTTACATGTTGGAAAAAGTTCAGGCAGATGATGTTGAAACTAGTCGGCCTAAAAACCTTCAGTCAGACACAACATCACCTCATCAACCCATAAAAATCTATAGTATCTTCAAAAGAACTTACCAAACTGACTAGCATAAGAATGCTCAAACAAAGTTATCAAGAACGACTGCTTGAATTCGAAGCTGCACGGGAACTGCTCCAGGAACTGCCTGATGCAGTCCAGTAGCAACAGGAAGGTGGGTGCGGCACGTGGTGTGGAAGGCCCATAAGGACCCACGCGCTGGCGAGAGTACCACGGATGACCCGCCTGAATCCACTCGCGCTCGATGAGGGCTTGTAACCTAGAAAACAAATAAGGAATTATTATAGTGGACCCCCGGTAATCTGGCTCCTAACTAATCCAGCACGCCCTGTAATCCGATATGTCTTCATGTACATTTGTTTCGACAAATCTCCGTTAACCACTAGTGCGTAAGGGTGAACGCGCACCTGTCCGCGCCGCAGGAGTCGCACGCGCCCCAATCATCGCATTTTCTCAAGGCCCCGCGCTATCCGCGCCGAACGCGCCGCACGCATCGCATCCACTTCTGTACATCTTGAACAATATTTTCTATACGGATACGGATGATGTCTCCGCGCCGCCCACATCGCACTCTCCGTAAGCATCCAACGCGCTGGCGGAATCCGTATACCTACAGCATTTTGGAATGCGGCTCCTGCGGCGCGGATAGGTGCGCGAGGCTGCATACGATTTCATATAAAGATTTGTAAAATGCGATGACTGCGGTGCGTGCGGCTCCTGCGGCGTGGATAGGTGCGCGTTCGTCTTAAGGGGGCTAATCCTGGACCTTTGGCGTAAACCTAAATGAGAGACATAACTTGAGTTTCGTCAAAAGTCGTACTTATCTTCGCTCTACTTCTCATTGTTTTTTATTTTATAGTTGACACGCGGTAATCCGAGACCGGTGGCGGTCCGAGTGCGTGACAGTTTCGCATTATCGATTATGATAAATTACATACATTTGTGATGGTGCAAACTTGTTACATCCATATCAAACACGCTACTTAATAGTAACACCTGTATTATTACACTAAACGGTAGCTTAGTACACAACGATCAGTATGGTCGTGGCTAAAGTTGGCTATAGTCTTTAGTAAACAATGCACCTTGCAGTTGCATAAATTGAGCAGTGCGTTTACAAATATATTTGCCTGTTTAACAGTCGTATAGCTTCTCCTAATCAGGAAATAGGTTGTTAAAACCACCGCATAAGAAAAAAACAACTTTATGTTATGAAAGCGTGGTTTACCCTCTTATAGTTCTGCAGTCGGGATTGAGTATGATCTGGACCAAAGAGCACACTAGTAACGTAGCATCTTCACCGCGCGTGCCGTGGATTAACACTGGTTCTGCTTTCTGGAAACACAAATAAGACAAGTAAGATGAAGAGGAGAAGAGATGTTTATACAGCAAGTTGTTTTTTTAATTAGACGTTGCTTGCTCACTGCTGGGCCAAGGTCTTTGAAACCAGCCCGTGCGGTACGCGTCCAGCTCGTCTCGCCACCTCTTTCATTGCCGGTGGTGCCGTCCATTTTCATGTACCCATTGTTTGGAGACTTGCATAGCGGTCTTTGCACATTTATGCGGCTGACGTGACCCACCCAGAAAATATTAGGTTTTATTTATTGGGACAATCCCACCGTACTATTCCCAAACCACTGGAACTCCTGAAAGCGTGAATCAACAGTGGCGACCACCAGAAAAGCGCCGAGGCAATGACGCTCGAACAAGTCCCGGACAATGCATTTAAATGTCTTGGATCCCGCTACGAAACTAATCAGAAAAGAATAACGGAGGAGTAGGAAAACTACATCGCAAAATAGTTATATCCACAAAATGCCACTTAATTTAATTAGAAATAAAATAATGTTTGGCAGGACTTGTGCCTTTGCCCAGTAGTGGGACAGCAACGGCTAGACACGAAAAAAATGTGATCCTGTATAAAAGCTCAAACGGCACTTCGATTTCGTGTATTTAGCGCTTGCTAATAAAATTTTATAACTATAACTATAATCGACGAATTATGATAATGAATTTCATCGATCTTTATCGATCATGTCAACATCATCATATCAGCCGAAAGACGTCCACTGCTGGACATAGGCCTGCAACAAGTGTCGCCACATTGACCGGTCCCGTGCGTCTCGCAACCAGCGGATCCCCACAACCTTCACCAGGTCATCGGTGCACCGGGAGGGAGGCCTTCCAACGCAACCTCTTCCCGTTCGCGGTCGCCACTCCATAGCTTTTCTGCCACATCGGCCATAAGTTCTGCGAGCAAAGTGCCCTGCCCCCATCGCACGCAGATCGATCGTGTGGATGAAGTTAATACCCTAAATCGTGTATTTAAGGGCCAAATTACTTCAATAACTTTCATTGGATCAGAATCAGGGAAGAAGATTATTATATAACCTGGTGTATGTGCTGCGCGACGATGCATGCAGTATGCAACGCGTTCCGCACGCTCTCGGGCCACCCGCATGATTCTAGCCGTGAGATCCATTTGTCACTCGATATCTCACGGTCGTTGCACGCTGGAACATTTCATTGTTGTTCTTTAGTAAAAAATCCTCCTTTTGGGCTTCACCGCAGTCGGGTAAAATTGCCTTGTACTATTTTCGTACGGAGATAGCTACATTTATTTTCATTTTTAGTAGGAACTAAACAGGGAATTAGGACGGTTTTAATAGGATGAAAGTTTGCATCAGTATTATCAGTGCTTTATTTAAAGATTTACCCTCAGTTTCCCACCTTAAAATTATCGGAGAATTAATGTGACAAATTGTCAAACACGCGTTATCTTCTGTGATTGGCTGTTGAAAATTCATTCAACCAATCACAGCAGATAACGCGTGCTTGACAATTTGTCACATTAATTCTCCGATAATTTTAAGGTGGGAAACTGAGGGTTAGTGCTTGGGAAAAAAATGTATGATTGCCCTCATAAAAACAAAATAAACTCTTACCAATGGTAAATCTAAAGCATCTAAAAATCTAGATTACCACCGAGACTAATAAGGATAAGTTGTCAAGTTTTAATGCATGCATCCCTTTGAAATTATTTAGCACCTCACCTCATAACAGTTTGAAGTTATAGGTCGGCCAGCTACAAGAGTACCTACTGCTTGTCTCAATAAAATAAGTAAAGAAGCTGGAGGCGGAAAGCGCCGCCCCGCACCGTTTGCCAGCCCAGGCCATGGCCCTTTTGGAAATACGTAGTAAATGGACGCCAAAAACATGAATATGTGACTAAGAATGTGTTATGGAACTGTTTTGTGACACATGGGCATTTTCGACGTATTTTATACAAATAAAAAAAATACGACGTATAGATAGATATAGATTCTGTACTTATGAGTAGATAAAAGAGTGTTCCAATACATTACCATCAATTAGTTTAGAATAGCTATCTAAGAGTGGTTGTTGATTGTCCACTTCATCCATAGATCTGTTGTATATTTTCCACTGGGAATAGTTCGAATTACTCTCTGTTCCACCACCTGAAAGGAATACAACAAACAAATAAAATGAAAAAAAACCCCGACACAATTTTATTTCATGCTACATAACTTATCTAGTAGTAGACACGCATCGATCGACAATCTATTGAACACGTAATTATGACACGATATCTTGCAACCGATTCAAAAAGTAAGACGACCCATAACTTTTGAACAGCTGAACCGATTTTCATCAAACATAGCTAAGAACACTATCGATAAAGTCACCATTAAAAAAAACAAAAGAAATCAAAATCTGTTCATCCGTTTAGGAGCTATGATGCCACAGACAGATACACAAACACACAGGTACACATGTCAAATTTATAACACCCTTTTTTCCGTCAGGGGTTAATAAATGTTACGTACTAAATGATTAAAAAACGATTTAATTGAAGCGGACAGATTGTCGAATTGTCAAATGGGGTTTCCTTCTTCACTTCGGCACAACCTAAGAGAAGAAAATCCTATTTTATTATGATTGTGCTAACAGAAAACAGTGCTCAAAAAATACCAAGGCAAGGTAATGCAAGGCCCTGAAATCTTTTGAGGAAATTTAGGAAAGATAAGTTGATAAAAAAATCTTTTTGCAAAAAAATACTACCGACTTCCAAATACAGAACTACAAAGTGAAAAATAACTTAATTTTTTGAAGTCGGTGTCTTTCGTAGGTACCATTTTTTTGCGTTATGGACACCGACTTCAAAAAATTAAGTTATTTTTCACTTTGTAGTTCTGTATTTGGAAGTCGGTAGTATTTTTTTGCAAAAAGTTTTTTTATTTTTCACTTTTTAGTTGTACGTACCTAATAGGCAAGTTAGTAAGGGAACTATTTCGCCAGAATAGATTTCATGAAACTTGAACATAACCGGTGAAATGAGAGGTCTGCTTACCCCTTAAGAGCGAACTGGCGTAATGTTATGTTATGAAATGTTATAAACAACAAACATACATGCGATTGCAGCAATCCCGAGAGATTTGCCGTTATTTATTGAAGAGTTCTGTTGTATATCTCCGAAGTTCTTCATCAGATCTTCACCAAACTAAAATGGGACCAATTTCGGAACATACTTTTTCAAACAAAAAAAGAATTTTTAAAATCGGTCCACAATTGACGGAGTAATCGATGAACATACACAAAAAAAAAAAAAAAAAAACAAACTTGAAGTCGAACATAGAACCTCCTCCTTTTTGGGAAGTCGGTTAAAAACAAAAAAATATTAGGTAACAATTTTTTTATTATTGATAGGCTCGCGCTGGACCAACTTTTTCAATATTACCTTTATTCTGCTGCTGTGATATAGAGTTCGAGCTTCTGAGATCGTAAATGATTCCCTTGGTGCCAACAGCCACCACAGCGTTGAGTATCGCCTCGTCGGGCCGACATCGCCGGTGTTTCGGACCGTATAAGGGCTGGCCAGCGCGCATAAGAACTGCCTGTTTAAAGAAATATAATAAAATAGTATGTTATGTGAAACTGTGCAACTGGCTGACTTATTTTAGGCGCAGGCCACATAGAAATGGCGTCGGACGCGGACATGGCACGGGCGGCTACCTATTCCATTCAAATTTCATCCAAATGCATGGCAATAAAGCGCAATTTAGGACATACGGTATGTCGTTGCTCGGACGTGGTTATGACGCGCCATTTCGGCGCCCGCGCCTTGTCAAATTGCGCTTTATTTCCATGCATTTTGTATGAAATTTGAATGGAATAGGAAGCCGCCCGTGCCATGTGGCCTGCACCTTAAGGTTCAAACAACGTGAGGCATGAGACAAATCTCTCTTGCGCGCGAATGTACTGAGCATACTTAGGTACTACTTATAACGCATGTAGCGTTTTTTTCGTTGCATTCGTCTGGGCTCTTGATTCTTCACCGAGAGCGTAAATGGAAGTGATTTATCGGGCTATATTTCGCGTTGATGGCTAGATGAATAATCGCAGCGCCCCAAAAACGTTGCTACGCCCGTTTAATTAAAAATGCTTTAATTATTGCAAGATCACAGCAAACGTATTTTGTTGACCCTTCGTCAAACCATGCTTACTCCATTATTATGTCTATAAGACAGTACAGGGAACCGTCCTCCCTGCCTGAACGTGGCTGCAGCAGCGAGAGTTTCGTCATCCACACACTTTGGAACCACTACTGCCTTCCCGTAACTAGAGCACACGGCATAGTTCTGATTCACGCGGGACACACGCCACTCCTCCGTGGCTAATACTTTCGTGAACTCTCCCTCTATACTGTAACACAAAACATAATAATAATTTACAATAATAACTTTTATTTTGTATGGAATTTTCAATCTTTAAGATTACATTTCCTGCAATGTTTTAAGATCATTTAATATTGATAAGACAATAAAAAATATAGCAATGTTGTCTCTGCATCACGCAAAAGTAAAAAATGCTTAGGTTGTTAAGTCTGTCTGTGTATGTTTGTGTGAATGAAGTATTAAATAATTAAATGCAAAAGGCGTCTTCTGCAGCCAATTGAATATGTCTTATTTTTGTACTTCTATTTACACTTAATATTTTTCACACAGTATCAGGCCACTGATAAGGACCATTAATAAAGGATGTTATTGACACAATAAAAATCATCATTAGTTTAAACTTGTTTTGCCTACAGTGTGATATTTTTTAAATTATAATAATTATTTACCAACTCTCAACTCAACTTTTGCAACACCTGAATCAAGTGTTTGTTCATTGTTTCGCTATTAATGAAAGATGAGTGCAATTTATTCAAATTACTGTTGCCTTAAAATTCATAGAATTAAAACACTTTCATGGGAATAAATTAGGTTTTATAGTAAATCATAAGAAGATTGATTACTCTTACATGAGCTAACTAATCTCAGAATCATTTCCTTATTATCATAAAAACAATATTTATCACCTGTATAAAGTGTATCCATTCTCAACAATAGGGTGCATATGCCTATAGAAGAATGGATAGAATAGGCCAGGATCTTGTAAGCCTGATAAGTTCTCAAGTGTTTGGGCCATTTGGTTCAACTCGGTGGTGCCGGCAATATCTAGCTGGAATATCCTCAAATCTTTGCATTTGAGGAACAGGGAGCCACCCTGAGCTACGCCAGCAATAGGCTTGTTTTCTTTCTTTTCTATACTGTCTATATTCTTGTGAAGAAGCTGAAATTAAATGTAGTATGAGAATATTACAATTTTGATGAATAAAGATATTTATTTATTTTTATTTTGACACACTACCCTGAGGGAACATATTCCCAGGGTAAAAAGTACACATTGTGCTATTTCAGACTATCATCTATCTCTGTGACAAATTGAAACGAGACCCGTTCAGCCATTCTGGCATGATTGAATAACAAACATACATCCATCCATCCAAACTTTCACATTTATTATATTATAGTAACAAGTAAGATAACACAATACACTCAATTATGTAAGCCAGATCTTTTTGTAAAAGCTATTAAAGTATAGGTGGGTAGGAGGAAAGTTTTGGGTTAGTAGCAACAACCTGTGGCTTTGTGAATATGGACAAACTATTTGATTGGTCCTGCAGGCGTCATATTAAAGTTGTGGGTTTTTTTTTTGGGGCTTCTTGCAATTCAACCAAAGAAGTTGTCTTCTGCTTAAACAGGCGATCCTGTGGAGACTAAGCTATATAGCCTCCAGCCAGGCACAAGTTGTCGGTAAATCACTGTACCCATAAGTAGTAGTTAGATATTATATTGGAATTTTAATAGTTTACGTCTATTATTAACTTGTTAGTAGGAATTAGGTGAAGTAAAGAAACATAACTAAATTCTGGAATTTATTTTACCCAGCGACATGCAATGGAAACACTTTCAAACACTAACTTGTCACTATGGACAGAGGTGCATTGACTATCAGCTGTTAATATCACCTCTGCAAAATAAATAACCTGTTACTTTTTATCGATCAATGGCAGGCAAGCAAAGGACACCATAGGCGAGATTATATTGTTTGGTGCAGAAAAGTATTTAAAATCTAAAACATACCCATAGTTCGTGAACGCCTTCTTTTCGTGAGCTCAATATAAGGTGATGCCCTGTGATACATACAGTTCCATCCACGTTTTCTTGATGCGGGTACTTCAGAATAACACCGTCCAATTTATTTATATGTATTAGCTCTATAAACTCCATTTTTAGAAACACTGACACGCAGTAAATAAATAATTGTAAAATAATAAATAACCATCTGAGCCTTGACTTGACGTTTATTTATATGATTTATATTTCATTCATTTCAGATTCAGTTTTTTAAGTTGGCAATAATCAGCTGTATTAA
Source organism: Orthosia cruda (assembly GCA_964057195.1). Taxonomy (NCBI): domain Eukaryota; kingdom Metazoa; phylum Arthropoda; class Insecta; order Lepidoptera; family Noctuidae; genus Orthosia; species Orthosia cruda. The sequence goes on from OZ059825.1 coordinate 22,917,515, forward strand.
GATATCTTAATATCTTTATCATTCAGTTTATAAATAACTTTTCATCAACAAAACCAATTTTTTTTAATTTCTTTAACGGAATTTAAATATGAGACATATTAATATTAAAATATTTCATTATAAAAAATGTTGTCTGGTGATGTTGGCAATCTAAAATAGTGAAAATAGTAAACAAACTGAAACTAACTTCATTCTCCAAGACACAAGAAGAGTTCTTACAACTGTGACAACAGCCGTTACTGGTGTGGTAAAACGAGTTGCACTATACGGTTTACTATGCGAGCGAAAGAGAAGGACATACTGTGTAAAAGAGATGTACCAAGAATTTTTGTACGTTTCCTGTTGCTAAAGCAGCTCCATCTGTCGGTTAACCAAAAAACCAAACGTAGCTGTACGTGCGATGGCGATGTGTGGATTTTTTCGTTGGCTGGAGATATTTTTTGATCACAAAACAATTGCTAATTGAAACACAAGTTGAATGAGCAAGATATAATCGTTACTGCGTTCGGTGAATAGTTTATGGTGTTTTCGTGAAGTGCACAAAAAATAACAAACCGTGTGGTAAGCCTATTATTTGTATGATTGTATTGAAAGTAGGTATGTAAGTAGCTGGCAGGGTGGTTGAGCTTGGGTAATGACCGGTTCCTTTAATATTTAGATGTCTATTGTTAAGATATACTGCTGAAGTACTGTTCAAGTTAGAAAGACCACGTTTTCTTACATCACAAAAGGTCAAGCTAAAAATATCAGGTGGTTGTTTTGTCACAGATGATGGAGGAGAGTACAGAGTCCCACATGGAGACCGACGTATCGTCCACCACTGCTGATGTTCCTGAGACGCAGGAAGTCACAGGCTCTGACGGGAACGTCGAGATGATCATTGTCGTAGAGAAAATGGATGATGAACCATATGGTGATGAAGAAAGCGTTGACCATCCGTCGCTAGCTTATGATGAAAACGAGGAGCAACCGTCGCCAGTTTCTGAAGAAAGCGAGGAGCAACCATCGCCAGTTTATGAACATATAAATGATCTTATAACATCAGATGATAAAGCACCAGAAAAAGAAACAGAAATACCAAAGGCTCTAGCAAAATCCCCCGCAAAATCCACAGCAAAATCCCCAGCAAAGTCGCCAGCAAAGCCTCCTATAAAACTTCCAGTAAAGTCCCCCATTAATCCTTATCCAAAGTCTCCAGCTAAGTCACCTGTAAAATCTCCAGAAAAGTCTCCAAATATAGAAGCAGAAGTAACAGAGAGCCAAACCAAGCCTGATGAAGAGGAGCAGGTGGTTGTGATAGTAGAAGCTGCACCTGAGCAGCAGATTGAAGTTTCACCATCTGAAGTTTCACCTTCTATTGAAACACAGCAAATAGAACCTGCTGATTCTTCTATGGAACCTGTACAAGCAAAGGATCGACCAACCCAGAGACCAAAAACTCCAAGGAAGGAAGCACAGAAACCTGTTCAGAAGTCTCCCATTAAAGATCAGCCGGACTCTGCACTAACAAAGGATTCTAAACAAGGCATACTTGATAAAATTATTGTCAATGGTAAGGTTCAATGCAATGACACTAGTAACATAGCTGACACAAGCACTATGATTCCTATAGATATCACTAATGAAACTTCAAATGATTCTCAACTTGAAACAATGTCAAATGTTTCAGAAAAAGAACATAAGGGCATTAGCAGAGAATTAAAATCATTGATAAAATCTGCAAAAGAGTCCAAGATCATCAGTGAATGCACCCTGCTGACAAGTAAAACAAGAAAATCAAGAAGTGCTTTAGATACTTCTAGTTCAAGCTTGAATTCTTCCCTAGTAGAGCCTCATAAGATACACGACACTAGAAGAAATAGTGATGCGTCCCAAAGGAGCAACTGTAGTGAAAAATCTGATAAGGTTGCTCCTAAAAGATCAATGAGGTCACAAAACCCAGAATTTGTAAGTAAGGTAAAACAGTTCCTGAACTCAGTCACTGGAAAAGGGAACAAAGACTCAGATGATGAGGAAGAAGAGGAAAATGTTGAGCTACTTGAACCTGTTACAAGGCCAACTCCTCCAAAACTCAAAAGGACTGAACCTATGGTAAGTGAAAAAAACTAAATTTATTTAATTCCCATCAATAGTAGCATAATTCAAAAGCTAATTTAGCAAATCGTGGTTGGCATAAGATCCATTTTCACAACATTTTGCAATGTTTTTATGACAAATTGGAGAGTTGATGACATTCCTGTGAAAACATTTTATACTTTGATTATTTTTATTTAATGTTAAAAAAGCAGTGCATACTCTTTGCACAACATATTCAGGATGCTTGTGTTATCCAATAAGGAGGGGGTATATTGACATAATTTGTATAAAGGCACAACAAAATGGCTGTCCATGCTATTACTTGTCAATAATTTATTATCTGAAGCTTGGGTGTCAATAAAACCAATAGCTTTTTATCTCACTATGGTCAGTTTGTATTATTATTCATGATAAGAACTTTATGCAGATACAGCAAATTGCATATTATATATTTTTTCATCTTCAGCGTTTCATTAATAAAAAAACTGAAACTTCATTCCCAATGTAGAAAAACTAAAATACATAATTCTATTTTGTCATCAGGTTACAGAGAAGAGCAACAAGCTCCGGTCAGATGCGTACTGCTGGCGGTGTCACTGGGTTGTAGAGCAGGTTTCCAATGAGAAGTTGCATCCCGCCCTGCATTGTACGGTCTGCCCACGGTCCTTCCACTTCAAATGTCTGACAGGTACCGAGAGGCAAAAGATCAACTTGGAGAAGAATTGGGTCTGTCCGGAATGCATGCATGTTCTGCAAGCAGAGAGCTATGCCAGGTGAATGCACACTAATTATGTTATTAAAGATTAAATTAAACATGCTAAAACATGTTTTTCTAATATTCTCAATATAGCTCAGTGTATCTCATTAGGTCATCGTTTTGCTCTGCATTTTGTTTCACAAGGTCTATCTATAGGTTAAAAATATCATTGTGCTAGTATTTTACTACAAAGGCATCTTCTAATACAGAAATATTGATTTTGTTTTCCATCATAACCTTATTTAGTTATAGTTCTGAATGTTTATGAAATCAAAGACACTTATGGCAACAATAGTTTTAACTAAATTACATTATCGCGTTAATCTAGTTAAATTCTTGTGAAACTGGGTTATCGCCTAGCACAAAATGTTTAAACACGCTTTTTATTGCACTGTTTCAAGCTTAAGGAAGATATGCACAAAACTGACTCTTCCTAGTAATATTTTAGCAAAGAAGAGGTTTGGTAATATAGCAAAAACTTTCGAAACCCTACTCTCCCAGGATGCTTACTATTTTTGCAAGGTATAAGGGCATATTTTTATCATACAATTGTTCGCGTACGCGAATAAAACATCTAAGATGGCACAAATGAAAGGATGGCTAATTCATACCTAATTGGCAGAAGAAAAATACTCATTTCGCCGATCCCAAACAAATCAAGATGAGGACGGGAAGACGATGACATTAGGTTCATTATATTATTACCACAAGATGATTGCAACTGTTTGTATTTATTTCCAGGTCGCAATCCATGAAGAAGACCTCCCTAGGAATGCTCTGCGATCTCTTGAAGTATGCGATGGAACGAATGATGGACCTAAATGGGGTAATTTATGCATTTTATTATCTTCTACCTACGTTTTTTGAGTTCCCTATTGCTGTCACATAAGTGTCCGTCTGTCTGTCTTCTGTCACACAAAGAAGTTTTTAACAATTAATTTTCATTGATCTATGGACTTGAAATTTGATGATAATGTTTATTAATACGTATATTTTACTAACAAATACCAATATATTGATAAATTGGTACGGAACCGTAAATGTGCGAAGTTCGACACGCACTAGGCCGGTTTTATTTGTATTTATATTGTTACTGATACTTGGTAGTCATACTACGAATGTCCTAATTTAAAGGTGAACGAGGTCCACATGAATTTGTTTGTTCTAGCCAATGCTTTTCGATGTTAGCATGGTTTCTATTGTAGGTTTGCGATGGATATCTAAATCTTCGAAAATGTCGGTACAAAATATATATAAATTATCGCATCAAATTATTAAGCATCCTTCATAGTTCAGAGACTAGACAGAAAATCGATGACAGATTTGCTCTAGCAAAATGATGAAGCACCAACTTGTTAGAACAAGGGCGTGTTTCTACGTATGCTGCTGTAACATCTTTAAGACATTATAGTCCGCCGTTCGGTACTTTCACCGGATAACGCTTGGACCAACAGTCGCACAGATATTAAAATGTATATAGCGCTCCTCAACGCGCGGCGGCGACGGCATCGGGCGGGTGGGAGTCGGTGAAATGACCTTGCCACTTATCTACGTAGCTGCGCGGACCCCGCGTAACGCCACGTTCCGTCTCCCTCTCACACAACAATCGATACCGTGGCGTCACTATTGCTGTCTCGCTCTACCGCCTCTAATAATAAACGTGTGCGAGTGTTGTACCTACATTATGTATTGTCGCTGTAATGTGTGCTGCATTTTTCTTGATTCGTCATTTTGTCATGCTTTTCTATTCGCAGAAATTAGTTATCATACTTCGAGTATGAGCAATGATTTCTCAAAATTGTGTGCAATTTCACAAAAGTAATCATGTGCATTTTCATGCACAGAAAATATTATAAACAGCAAAGACGCTTAGTTATCATCTAAAAGGGCCTCTTGTCGTATCTCGTACACCCCTATGCAATCAATCATTTGCGTACGTATAGAAACAGTGTGGTATGCCCTACATCGTCTGGCGCGCGTAGCTAGACAATATTTTGCATTGAATGAACGTAGGTGCAAACCAGAACAAGCTTGCATGCGCCAGTAGTTACATCGATTACATAACCGATGATTAGATTTTTAGACCTATGTTGTGCTCCAAAAGCGTGTCTACTTTTAATATAAGATAAGTTGAGGTATGGTTGGTATTCAGGGCAATGCTAATCAATAAAGAGAAATTTAAATAAAGTACCGCTAGTTATTCCGCAATAGGGCAACTCGTACTAAGGGCTATTTCACATGAAATTATAAACACGAATATTCAGATTTGCAAAGGCACATAATATAAGAATTAAAATGAAATAAAATCGTGAGGAGGAAGGCCTGGCTTCTTAATTCAAGCTAACTATTGATTGCCTCAGTTTTTGTCGACAATAAATGCTTTATTAGCTATAATACATGTCTCGTAAAAGCCGTGTCAATCAATCGAGACGAAATTAATCATGCCATTCGTTTGTAAGATCTTGCGGCACGCTTCTTTTTCGACCTTACAAGTAATCAAAGATTGAACAGTAAGTAACATGGGAAACAAAGACCTACGTCAGTAGAAGATGGTACAACTTCTGTCATAGACAACAAGCCCATAATCACCATGTACAATAATCCCCAATCTCTCATACTAAAACAACAGCGTGCCATGCCATGCGCATCAGTAAGCCTTCCTTCAACCCGGCCAAAAATATTGGGATCACTGAAGTTTGTAGTGTTCACAGCAACTTGACAAGAGACAGTAAACCTACACCGTCTGTCATTATTTGGCGCTAAAACAAATGACTTTCAAATATTGCGTGATGATTGACCACAGACCACATAGTCTTTGAAAAGAAATGAATATTCTATTTTTTTTTGTTTCCAGGTGGAGCCATTCATGCAGCCTGTAGACCGCACCGCCTTTCCTGACTACGACAAGTATGTAGTCCATCCGATGGACCTATCGCTTATGAAGGACAACATCGGCAACGGGCTATACGGAAGCACGGAGGCTTTCCTTGCCGACGTGCAATGGATATTGCACAACAGTATTATCTTCAATACATGTTAGTATTGTATGTTTTTTACGTAGAAAATAGGGTAGATGGTGTAAGAGAGACGGGCAGTGTGAGAATGGTGACATTCCAGAAGAATAAGAATTCTCTCAGAGATGAAGTCTGTGTTCCAGCAGTGAGAAAATTTAAGGCTGATTATACCAAGCCTATGTTTTTATGCAATTTTATTTTATTACGTAATGTGCTACTGGAATTTATTACATCTATTCATTCAATAAATGGGGCAGAGAACAGTTCTTATAAATAAAGGCCATGATTTCTTCTTATCTTCTAAGTCAAAAGATTTCTGTGTAATCTATACACTTTTATATCGTATTGACCAACACAGATATCGCATTGATAAATTTAATAGGGATTGCTGAGACTCCAAACAGAATGAATACTTTTTTTATCTTATTTTATTCAATATATGCCACTTTCAACACTATTAAAAATAGATATGAATGTGGGAATATTTGACTTACACTTATGCCTATGTGTACTCATAATTTTAGAATTTATAGCCCACCCTGATTTTGTATTGTCCTAAAACATGGCTCCACGCGTGACACACATAAGTAAACTTATATCTTTTGTCATAGTAGGCCGAAATTATAGAATGCCATGTGCTACGAAAGGAGATCCAAAAGATCGCGGCATATTTTCCAAAAAAAGATGATGTATATCAAGGAAAGTATTCTGCGAATTTTGGACCGCCCTATGAACAATCCTTACAAACTCCTTTTAGTTCATACCTGGCGCAAATAAACTCATTTTCTTCTTTTTTTCTTTTACTCGATATTCAAATCATTTTCTTTTAAATCATTTAGTAAACCGTGTTGGTTCTTCAGTGCAGTCGAAGTTGACGGCGGGAGCGCGCGCGCTCGTGCGCTCGTGTCGCATGGAGATGGGCGAGATCGAGGCCTGTCCCGAGTGCTACGCCGCCGCGCATGCGCGCAGGCCCACGTGGTTTACTGACGTCTGTACCACGCCGCATATACTGTTCTGGGCGAAGCTGAAAGGTATGTTTCGTTGAAAGAACATATTTAATTCACTATCTTTTTGGCCGGGTTGAATGTAGGCTTTCCGATGCGCATTGCATGGCGCGCTGCTGTTTTAGAATGAGATTTACTACTGCGCAGCTATTTGTAGCCAACTTCAGACCAGCCAAAAAGGTTGTGGATTGTCCTACTTACCTACTTTCACGTCTTAACCAGTGCATGTGTACTGGTTGAGGCGTGAAAGTATAGAGGCATAATTTGTGCCAGTGGTGGCACAAACAATGCCGCGGCGTTTGTTGATGGATCTTGCATACTCCATAGCCTAGCTGCGAAAGCGAAATAGCTGTAGAATTTATGAGATTATTTACCTATGCATGCTATTTGGTACTTATTACACAAAGCCAACAATGTCCTTTGTTTGAATTAATACAACCAGCCCCTGTTGATCCCAAATAGTTTAGAACTCAACTCAAACGTCCAATCACATCCCATCTAAAAAAGCAAGTCGAAAGTACTGATCTAAAACCTCTCCTTTTCCAATTCAGGTTTCCCATACTGGCCAGCAAAAGGCATGTCAGTGAACAGCTCCGGTTTAGTAGACGTGCGCTTCTTCGGCGCTCACGACCGCGCCTGGGTGCCTGCTAAGGACTGCTTTCTTTACTCCGAGAAAGATCCTAACAACTTCAGGACTAAGCGGCAGGATATTATTGATAGCATGCAGGTATATATCAGATTTTTATTCGTTTATGTAGATTGTTGTATTACCATATTTGCCGAATGTGCCAAAAAATGCGATGCGCCATCGGTTCATGGTGGACATCCCACCCATATGCACAAAAATTTTTGGGAATACCTTCATTACGCGTAACGCTGAGTGGAATTCCCTACCGGAGTATTTATTTCCTGGTAGCTACTACCTGGGAGTCTTCAAGTCAAGAGTGAATAGGTAACTTCTAGGCAAGCGTGCTTCACCGTAGACCACATCATCGCTTACGATCAGGTGAGATAGCAGTCAAACGCAAGTCTATATAATAATAATAAAAAAATCGTGAAAAGAATAGAAAATCTTCTTGTTTGATATTTTGTTTTATTTTCTGCCCGTATCGTATACACGTGAGCTACATAAGAATAGCACATTTCAACAGAGTCCACTCTGCGGCTCAGGCGGTGTTTCAATAAAAAAATGTCAAATAACCTTGTAATTGTTGTATTTCAGGAAGCAGAAGAGCACATCCGTAACATATCAAGAAAGTATGGTAGATTCGTTTACCCACCTTTCAAGACTCAATTCGACCCCAGCAAAATGTCTGAGCAACTCAAAATTATGGTAAGTGCAACATTATGTCCACAGTTCTTATTGTCTTGTGGTCCAGAATAGCTGACAAGCAATTGATAAACTGGAGAAGTCCTTTTCAAGAAGGATAGGCATTGCAAATGCCCTGCTTGTTTGCACTCCATGGCATAAAAAAAGAAAAATTGGTGGCGCCGGACGTATATTAACGTTTTGCCACTCCTGGAATCATTTTCAAACCGGCCTTCTTACGTGTTTCTGTATTACAGATCCCGGAGTTCGAGGGTGAAGTAAGATCTGTTGTAAAGGAGAAGTCAGTTCGGCCACCATCGGTCGCCGGCAAGGCGAAAAAGCGCAGGTCCAACTCCAAAAGCTCCAAGGAGTCAATCAATGAAGGGTTCGTAGACATTGTATACCTTATATCTCCAAAATCTCTAAATTTCATCGATATGTATCGATACATCGCTCTAGCCTTTATCAAAAAATCCACAAAATTGTTATATTTGAAAAAATAATACTCTCTAAAAACTTGATACAATTGCTATACTTAGTTTTGTTATATTTTAATATCATGGATACTTGTAATACACTTTGTGTAAATCAATGCCTCTCTTGAACAAATGCTAATGTGATGATAAAATCCTAATCTTAAACCCTACCTCAAAATATATTATGCACCTCCAATACCGATTTTTTTTCCTAATGCAAAACCTCTTCCTCCCGTACGCGCATGGACGTGGAGTTGCGGACACCAGCCCGTTAAACCTTTGTTTTTGTTCCGAGGTGGAAAATCCTCATTGGATGTCCTCCGCCCTGAAGAGGGGGTGGAGAGGTATGTCAGTCTCCTACTAACTAAAAACCACCCCGGTGTTCCATCTGACACATACGCCGGGGATCGCGGGAACGTACAATCCTTTCGCAACCCCGGCCTCCTTTTTTAAGTCTGTTAATGTATTCACTTTTAACAAAAAACGGTATGGAATCTCAAGGCCTGTTCAAATGTAAGCTTTATTCACTCACAAGATTTTTAATATAGCCAACACGAAACAATACAAGATAATATTGTAAATATCAGGTTGGTTCTTCACTCGGATAGTTCAGAAAGTGATGGAGAGGAGCTACGGCGACTGTATGCACTTCTTGAAAAAGACAGGTACGTAGCTCTAACTAAGGTTAGTACTAACTTTATGACATACCACGAGTGCATAGAAGGACTAGAGCACATTACTATGTAAACACTATACTGTTGTTAAAAATGTTACTGGCTTGTAAATAAATTATCGCCGTATTGAATATTGCTTATATCTGAACAGGCCTTTGTGGTGACTTTTTCCATCTAATGTCACTGCTAACCTTTGAACTTCAGTACTACATGGATCTAAATAGGGATGATAAATAAAAATTTATTCAGTAGGTAGATTAATCAGACACGGATTTTTCTTTTCTCACCTAAACAAAAAATTACGAATATACAGTGCTTTGAAATTTGGTGTGATGTCATATTATAGTACATTTTTACTCATAAGTGACGTCACATGACCCCACTCTGCAAACTTTGATGCGCTTTATCTTTGTTAATTTTCATAGATATTATACAATATTGCAACAATTCTGCTCATAGTCCTAGGACTGATTGCCTTCTGCAATCAGTCCTAGGACTATAAGAGAAAGGAAAGAAGATAAAGTAAAAAAATACCGTGTCCCAAATTATTTTATAAACTCTCTGACGAACGAAATAGAATGATCATTTTTCTACACAGAAATCATCCCTATTATAAATGAATGTACGTAAATACAGAACCAACATTAAATTTACTAGTTCTGTCTAGATTTTGACTTGTTTCTTTCATGGCAACCACTTATACCACATTCATTTAGAATAGATTTTGGATCCATGTAGCACTGTCATTTCTTTATCTTATTATTATTGTGTACCTATCACCCTATATATATTCAAAACTATTCATCCAGCCTGTTCTGTTTCTTCCTTCCGATCTTGCAGGTTTAGGGCAATTGTGGCAACAATTTATCTTGGTATAGGTTTAGTCAACATTTAAATTGTGATACCTATTCGACTTCGTATTTACTGCATAGGCGGCTAGCGATTTGTAAGCTGTAGAGGGTGCCACTAAATAGATATCTCTCTTTTCAACGGAAGAACATCTCACCTGGTGATCCCGATCTGATGAACTAAATATTATCAAAACCGTTTCAACACAGCACAACCTCGACGATACTAAGGGCGTGTCTTGATATTGTTTCAGCGATGGGAGTGACAATGAAGATACGGATACAACAGCAAGGAAAATGGCGGACGGAGCTGAAATAGCCCAAATGGAAGAGGATGAATCTATTATTATGGATAAGTATGTTACACATTCGAATAAGAATGTTCTCATCCAAAATAACTCTTTATTTGCGATCCCTTCGTTTTATTAAACACTGATCTACTGTTATAGGGATTTGGAAACCAACACTCCTGCAGAAATGAAAATCCAAGAAGATTCTCAGTCGTCTACCTCAACAAGTTCTTCTAGAAAGCGTCGTCGGTCCGAGCTCGAGGAAGCGGTCATAACCATAATAGAATCTAGTGGCAGCAGCTGCAGTAGCACCAGCGGGAAAAGAAGGAAACCCGACGATCCCACAGACGGCAAGAAAACTGACGAAATTTTACTCACTAGTGACAAAAATGAAGACAAACCAACAACTAACAAGTCTGAGGAAGAAACAAATGAAGCCACTCAAGCTGAGAATGAAACATCGCCGAAACTAAATGAATCTAATGTAAGAAGGGGTGAGGAGAAAGACCAACAAAGAGTCACCCCAATAAGGATAGCACTGGTGACAAGGGATAAACGCAAAACAAGAAATAGCACCTCCAACAAAGATACTACTGCTAAAATTATAACGCCCAATAAAGACAAAGAGAAAGAACCAGCCAAGATACCGCAGAGACGGAAATCTACAAGATTTGAAAATAAAACGCCCTCTACGACACCTGAGTTAGATGTAAATATTACGTCCAAAAATGAAAAAACTCCTGTCTCAAAATCCTTAAGAGTTGACAAAACACCAAAATCTGATAAAGTTGAAAAAACGCCTAAATCTGATAAATTTGAAAAAACACCTAAATCTGATAAAGTTGATAAAACGCCTAGCGATAAATCTTCTAAAGAAGATAGATCCAGGGATGAGAAACGAAGAATTTCTAGAAGTAGCAGATCAACAAACAGCACCAGTTCTTCAAGATCCTCAGACAAAACCGAAAAGAAGTCTGAAAAGAATGGTGACGGGAACTCTAAACAAAAAAGAAGAGCAAGCTTTGCAGCAAAAGAGAAAGACAAAGATTCAGATGGCGACAAATCGAAAACAGAAAAGCAGATATCACCTAAATCAACCCCAGAAATACTAAGTCCAAAACCTGTGAAAGATCGGTTGCAATTCGACGATGATACGACCTTAGCTGTCCTAGCGCGTAAGAATAGCAACAAGACAATAGTATCGACTAGCATTACCGGCCTGCCAACCATCACTAATGTGGTGAGCCTGTCGACCACCGCTCAGATCACCGGTTTAACTATGACTAAAACTACGACCAACGCCAACACTATAGATATCACCGAGGAAGCGACTACAGACTCCAGCATTTTCACGCCCACTAGTACGGAGAACGTAAAAACTATGCAAGATGCGGTAGCAAAGCTTCAAAGACTACGCAATGACGCGGAACAACCGGTCGTAGGACGCGTCGGCGTGCGCGCGTTCGCAAGGATGACGTCACCGGAGAGACAAAGCGTAAACGATGAAGTACAAGTAGAAATCAAGGCTGAGCCTATTGATCTCGACGACGCTGATAGGCATATGGAGAAGATGGATCTCATGAACGCGTTCAGACTGCGGCCGGTGAATCCGCAGAATGTGATGCCAAATCCGCCGATGAATTTGCGGGATGTTAGGATAAATAAGGTTGTGGTTACGCCGTTGAATAGTAGAAAAACGGTGCCACCGACGGCAACGGTTTCCAAGGTGCCTGAAATCCGTCCTAAGGCGAAGAAGACGTTCCCTCAGCCGAAGAAGCCGGAGGAAGGTCGCTCGGAGCTTAATAGTAAGAACTCAATGGTGTATATCCCGATCCAGCCACCGATGACGCAGGCGCCTATACGACTGCCACGGCCGACTAATACTGCTTCGCCTTGTATTACGTCCATAATCAGACCACCTGTATCATCTGTTGGTAAGTCCTATAAATTTATTACACAAATACAGAAAGAAGTATATAATTAAAAAAACACTCTAATCTAGAGTTAAAACAAATGGTCATAAAACTAATGATAATGTCTAAATCTCAAAAGATAATGCGTGTATTGCCACATTCGATGATACGATTTTTATTTAAAAAGAGATTACTTGTTTTTCGCAACTACTTGGTTATAATATCACCCATATGATACAATAACATCTGTTTTTCGGGATACCGAAGCTGGAGATATCCATTGAGTGAATCTTATCTGGTTCTTAAGCTTATTTTTGTTACCGTGATATTAAAACCATATCATGATCAAAAACAATAACCATACTCTAATTTTGTTTCAGCCAACAACCTAGTAAACACAGTGACGACACCTCTAATGCAGTCCTCAAGCTCCTCCCCTTCGTCAACAAGCGCTACGATAACTACCAGCACGAGTGTTGCGTCTGTGCCGACCGTGCACACCGTGCCGCTCATGACGTCCGTCAACGGGCAGTGGATGTTCAGCTTCCAGCCCGTCATGTCGGTCGGCGCTATCGATGTGAGTAGACCATAGACACTGTTGTACAGCACGAATGTGCCCTCCAAGCCGACCACTCATGACGTCCGTCAACGGGCAGTGCATATTCAGCTTCCAACCCATCATGTCGGTCGGCGCTATCGATGTGAGTAGACCATAGACACTATTGTACAGCACGAATGTGCCCTCCATGCCGACCGTGCACACCGTTCCACTCTTGACGTCCGTCAACGGGCAGTGGATGTTCAGCTTCCAGCCGTCCAGCAGTGGCTGTTCTTCAATGTGAGTAAACGACGATTGTTGATAGCCTAAGAACTAAAATATGGATTGTTGGTGTTCAGTAAAGCCAGGATTTTACACAACACAACAATTTAGGGAAACAAATGATGCCCTCAATGACTTTTAAACCCAGTTGTCAAAGAAATTGGTATCATTAGTAAAAACCGACAGATGTCCACAGCTGGACATTGTCATTGGACCGATGCTTCGAAGCGACTTCTCTCATGTTAGATGACGCTAATATCTTGTACAATTTTGTATCGATCAGAGCACCGGCTCCCCACCGATGCTCAACGGCATCGCTGAGCGCGGCAACACGACGGCGACGCTGGCGCCGGGCGCTGCGGGCGCGCTAGTATTGGCGGGTGCCAACGTGTCGGGAATGTCGGCTGCGTCCGCGCCTGGCTCAGGCCTTGTCCCTCGCCTCATGCCTCCCGTCGCTGTGGTTAGAAGCACAGCCACAGATAATGGCCCTGGAGAGGTATGCAATTCTTTAAAAGAAAGAAAGTAAGCGTAACTGCCTGTGTGCTTATGCCGAGTTTCTTAACGTACTCGTTCGTGATAACGTAAACGATCTCTTATGTCAAAATGTATACAAAAAAGAGGTTTCTCCTTATCGTCACCACTGTCACAAGACGGTGCTTATGCAGTTTCAATACAAATTGACGTTTACGTTAAAGCGATTCAGCGTTAGACAAAACTCGCACTAAGCCCTCTAATGACTCGACGCGTTTCGATTTATATCACCCCAATAAACAATTTTTACTAAACGATATTTTAGATAAGTTCACATGGTAGTAATGCGAAGCAATTCGACTAATTTTCACTTTATTTCGAATGTTTCGTAGAAAATACTTGAGGGGGCTAAAAGCAAAAGCGCCACTGTCCAGTTTTGCTCAAATTGAACTAAAAACGCCATCTGGTAGAGTGTTTTAAAACCTTTCGGATGGTTCAAATCGTTTGAATGCAATGTTACTTCTGTCCCATAGAAAATTGAGATTAAAAAGTTGGTTGAGAAGCAAAAACGATACTGTCCTCAACAATTTAATTGCAAATACGCTAGTGTCCAAACTGACCAATCACTGCAATCACAGAACGGTCGGCCATGACCTTTTTTTATGGCGGTGGATTTTTGGATTTTTGTGAGCAAAATCGCCACTGTCCAAGCATTTGGATGCAAATGTTACACTTTCCAAGCATTTGGATGCAAATGTTACACTTTCCAAAGCTGAGATGCAAAAATAATACTGTCCTGTCATAAATTTAATTTTTCTATGAAAATACGCTTGGTGCCATGGTTTGAGTGTTTTTAATGGCCATTAAAATGATCTCAGAGAAATCAGTTATCTGCTAATTTTAAGTCCCTGTAAGCGATTTTTAAAACAGTTTTTCCTACTTTTGGTCAAAAACAAATTCTGGACAGTGGCCGTTTTGCTTTCAGGCCCCTCATTTGTATGCTCAATATTAAATTTTAGTCGCGCCTTCAGTAAGTTCCCTAAGTTTTTAAAACTCGAAAACTGGCTACTTATTGCACCACTTTTCGGTCCTTAATGCGATGCTATATTGCCCGCAAAGTGCGTTTCTTTTTCTATATCCGCACGAATGAGGAACATTGTTTCAGGACTGACCCTGACAATTCAATCTCATGAATAATCACTGACAAGCTATTATAACAAAAGTAGTGTTAATATTATTTACATAAGTATGTTATTACAAATGCCACTTTCACAACTGACCAGTACTCCCATACTGTATTTGTTGAATTTCGTTGTGTAGTTGTCGTTACAGGAAAAGGAAAAAAAATGGAATTGGCATCAATGCTAGTTTTTGGTTAATCTTTTTATCTAGAAGGAAATAATACTTGAAACTTGACTGCACAATTGCATTTCACCGTAAACTCCTATGGTCTCCAGCCGCCGCGACTGCAGCAGAGGCCGCCCCAGTTTCTGCTGAATCCCTTGGACCCCAACACGCCCATCGGTTGTATGCCCACACCGTCAACCGCTGGCCCAGTCACCGCCAAGCTCAACCAGAATGCTGTCAAGGTAACACTGAGCATCATAATAAGCAGTACTTTTGTTACTCTATTTTCTTGATGTGTTTTTCTCTATGTATTATATTATAGTTCTCGCCAAACTTCTGGGCCGCCCTGATGATCACATGCTGTGATGTGCTTCTCGCTAAACACTGCCGATATAATTTTCCTAGGCATAGTTAAGAAACTTCAAAAGGGACTTGCAACCTTATTGCTTAACATATAAATTTATGGAATCAATGAAATTACTATGCACACTTGTGACGTCACAAAAATTCTACATTTGCTCCATCAAAGTTCTGCGCGATTTGAAAACTTTCAATGGCCCGATAACAATCTTCGGGATGTTACCCGGGCCAGAAACAACACCCATCTGGTCAGTGGAGACTCTGTTTTCAATGAGTTTACGGGACTTTACACACCTTTCCGTATACCTTATTAGCTTATATTCTTATAATATTATACCCTATTGCTATTTTCCAGTGACAGATCTAAAATCCTAGCTGCTACAGAGAATTTTCATAACCAAACCTTTCAGGTCAGGTCAGTCAGGATGTCATCTTTCTCTAGCAAAGAAGACCTTGCAAACCTTCTATAAACTTCTAATAAGAGAAAAATGTATGTATCCTTCCAGTTGACAGACTTCTTCCGCTCACTACTAGAGGACTCACTAGAGAAGCTGGACGAGCCGTGGTCGCAGGTGACGGCGCTCAAGTTGCACTTGGAGCAAGAGAAGTGGAAGCACGAGCAGGAGCTCAGCGAGGCCAAACATAACCATGGTATGTATGAACGTTTCGGGCGCAGTGGCGCTGTCGCGGCGACAGTAACAGTAGCTTGAATCAAAGTGTAAGTGACACGTACTACATGTCGTTTAGGACCTTCTTTCCTTGAATTTCCAGTGCGAATCCGAAGCGGATCCAGCGTCACTAACGTTCGCTACGTCGCTCCGCGGATTCCGCTTTGCTCGGAAGTATATCTTTAAAGACTTCGCTTTTAGGGTTAAGACCGCCCATTGTCATAATCATCATTTTAGTCGAAAGAAGTCCACTGCTGGACATAGGCCTATTGTAATAATAATAATACCGCCCATTGTGACACCTCTTAACTCTAAAGCTCCTGTTTGTAATTTGTTATAGTGAAATAAAGAGTATTCTGCCTTAAATATGAAATACTTATTAATGAATAACTGGTCATAGCAGGTGCCCTAAGCTATGGCATATATTTGAACATTAATTAATAACGAGTGTAATAAATTTCAAGAATAAAAATGGTTTGACAGATTTCATATAAAAAAATATATCAAACCAACGAATTAATTTTTCAGATAAAAGACATAACGATTGAAAAATCGGCTATTACACATAAGATTACTATTTCTTTCCGAAAAAGATATTATTATAACGATGTTTACAAGTGGCGTTCTATAATCGCACGGCAATATGCCGTGAGTTATATGTATTTGAAAGTTTAAGTCAAGTCTCATTTCAATCTTCGTCTCACCTATAGATAATGCGTCGATAAAACAGTGTTACTGCGAAAGTTACTCAACTTAGACAAACGCCCTAAATAAAATGTATATATTAACGTTACAGATCTGATAATATCGGAGATGCGCGCGTCGTTCGACAAGGAGAAGCTGCGCGCCGTGAGTGAAGCGAGGCGGGTCGCGCAGGTCGAACTAGAGGCCGCCGTAAAAGCCACCAAGACTAGATTATGGTAAGGACATCAAGCAATATTAGCAAATGGTATTTATTTAAGCGCTATAATAATCTATCTTTAAAACAATGGATTCACAATCTTTTGCAAGTCACCCTGAAAGATGGATGATATATTTGCATCTGAAACTCCTTTCCATTTATTTAATCTACGCGTCCCTTCTCTACCCTAGTAGAGGTAGTGATAGGGACGTTTCCGCACTCACACTCCCATTTGGTCCGTTGTGCGTGGCGGCACTGGCTGATATAGCCAGCCTAGTCTCCGTCCAAATCCGTTATCCTACTCTGTAATCATTTCGTAGAAAAGAGTTTATTACACTTTTTAAAATGCTGTTTTTAATAACTGTGTTTCTTCTAAATAAATAAATTTAAATATTACTGAAAAGGAAAGCAGTAACAGAACAGAGAGAGAGATAACAATGTTTGTATTTCGCGTCAAAGCGTTGCTAATGAAACGGCACGTAACTTATCGTCCGCGCAGTGCTCTTAGTGCCACAAAAAAAATGGTCACTTTTATTGTTTTTATTATTTTATGGTTATTGCCATCATTTATTTTTAAACGGAGAATTATAAAACGAACGAATAAAAAAAACTTATCGCCTGATGATGAGATACTGTTTTAAGGACGCTGTTACATTTTCGACGAACTCAAATTTAGGTATCTAGTCGCACACAGCAACATCACGCGCACGCCCTCATTGAAACTACTGAGCGCTCGATTTTATACACTACTCAAATAATATTGGTCCTTTATATTATTTTTTAATTTTATCGAAGTTGATTCAGGAAGGTTAGTTGGCACTTTGAATATGCATTTGGTAACTGTTACAAACCGTCATTGTAAAAAGTATGTTATTATTTTCAACCGACTTCAAAAAAAGTAGGTTCTCTATCTATTCGACCCGTATGTATCCGCAATTTCTTAAAAACTCCTGATCCGATACTGATCGGGTTTTCGTCGATAAATGTATGTGTTTTCAGGGAAGGTTTTATTGTATAATTTATTAGGATCTGATAAAGATCTTCGGAGATAGACAATGGAACTCTTCAATAACAAACAGCAAATGACCTGCGATTACTGTGATCGTATGTTTATGTTTTGTTTTCACCATACCCTAATATAACATCACGCTCGTACGGTTTAAGAGGGTAAACAGATGTATTTAGTATACCCAATATGGGGTACCAACAAAAACTAAAACATGAAAAATAATAACTTTCCTGTGTCGAAAAACAATAGGTACCGACACCGACTTCCGAAAAGAAAATTAGATTTCACTTTATTGAGTAGGTATTTTTTAAAAAACTCTACGTGAAATAAGTAGATACCTAAAACGAAATAATTTCCGCTCACAAGGATTAAAAAATTACTTGAACATTTTGCATTACATGGAACATATAAAATATTACTATCTAAAATTTTTGGAGCATTACGTAATGAGCAGCAGCTAATGACATATTACCCAACATCCATGAAAATGACACCCATGATGAAAAGATGTAAAATTTTCGTCGGCGCCATCTTGTATTTTGGTTTTGACCCCGTATTCGATATAACCGACCCCAAAATCCATGAAAATGACACCCATGATGAAAATTTGTCTAATTTTTGTCGGCGCCATCTTGTATTTTGGTTTTGACATCATATTTGATATAAGCGACCCCAAAAACCATGAAAATGTCACCCATGACGGAAAGATGTCAAATTTTCGTCGGCGCCATCTTGTATTTTTGTTTTGACCCCGTATTCGATATAAGCGACCCTAAAATCCATGAAAATGACATCCATGACGAAAAGTTGTAATTTTTTTATCGGTGGCATCTTGGGTTTTGGTTATGACCCCATATTCATTACTGGAAACCCAAAAAATCATGAAAATTACACCCATGACGAAAATATGTTTGATTTATGTCGGCGCCATCTTGTATTTTGGTTTTATTCTATATAAGCGACCCCAAAAACCATGACAATGACACCCATGATGAAAAAATGTCAAATTTTCGTCGGCGCCATCTTGTATTTTGGTTTTGACTCCATATTCGATATAAGCTACCCCAAAAACCATGACAATGACACCCATAACGAGAAGATGTCAAATTATCGTCGGCGCCAGCTTGTATTTTATTTTGACCCCGTATTCGTCATACACACCTAAATACAAACCGGTTCAAATCATAAATCTCCTCCCACCCATCCACTTCTAACCTTCACCGCCGCTAGCTTAACCTTGCCCATCCAAATCCTAACCGTACTAAGAGCTGCTTAAACCCACCCATCCTTTTCTCAACCTTGTCAACAACTGCTTAACACCACCTATCCAAATCCCGATCTTACCCAACATAATTTCTAAATCACATCCTAATAATAATAGGAAACTAAAACATACTTTTATTTCGGTCCGATAAAATATCAACTCCTTTCGATCACGACAAACGACTCACGCATGCACACTACAATCTTTTCTATTACTTTTATCGTATTATTTTTTGCGGTAAAAAGCGATACGCTCGTCCTTCCACGAGCGCTTCTGAGCGCGGAATGATGAGCTTCGAGTACAAAATGTATGAAGAAGACGGCAAGTGTTTTTATTTTAGCTAATAATTAAAAAATATGTTGATTTGGGTAAAAAATAATTAGCTGAACCTGTAAAGGACTATATATACCGCAATTTCTTATAATTTTGAAGATAAAATATGCTGTAAAATTACCTAAACTGGGACCTATTCGGACCCTACTTTTTATTATTTTTGCGATTATTGCGATGGGAAAAACGTATTTGTGCGAAAATTTTGTATGATGTCGTGCAATTTTCCTGATGCCAATCTGGAGCTGAATATATTATCCATAAATTAAGACCATTATATCCTCACATCTGTGATTGCATATACGTTAAAATTGTACCTGAAAAGCACTGTTATTTCTAGAAAAATGTAATAGCGTCCTTAATAACTTGAGCGGTATGAATTTGAGTAAGCGAAAAATTTACTAAACTAACGAACAATATTGATTAATAATAAAATCCAGAACGAGCTTACAAACATTGAGTTGTGATTAATCCATTTCAGATATTAAAATTCTAGCCGTGCGACTAAATAAATTACTAAGTGAGCGAATAGAAATACAGAGACGGCAACTTCAATATTAAGATAGAGACGATTTCTACTTAAGACCCTGCAGACAGAAATAGGAGCCCCGCAGCGGGCCTCCGTCAACAAACTTTTATTTTCAAGTCGCCAAATATTGAAAAAAAATGCAGGACGTAACGTTAACACTTAAACAAATATTAGGTTGCTCAAATATTATGAAGCTTCTCATTTTGTATTTTAAGTAAGCGATTGGTTAGTCGATTGTTGTGTAAACTGACCAATCAATCGCGCCTCGGAACGGTGCTAAACGTTCTCCGCGTCCCGCTTCATAACCAAAGAGACCAAAAAAACTACGCTTGCCAAGTTACGTGCCGGCTACTGTACTAAGCCAATGCTGCCTGACTCAGGTGTATGTCACCATGTTCAACCATATATGGCGTGTTAAATACAGGTCTTCGGGTCCCAAGCCAGGAGATCACGCTGGGGCCCATAGCAGCGTTGGGACTCCTGGACCCTGTCTGAACCTGTACCCCACGAAACTGCCGTAACGCAGCAGTGGAAAGCTAGGGGGTTTGTTCCTTATTGGGAGATATACTGGTTCCTACTACGGGTGTAAGGTGTCCTAAGTGTTGGACGGTACCATTATATTCGCTTACCTGGGATTCCTGCGGTAAGCTCCTGGGGGTCGATCAATATCGTGCCGTGAGATTAGGGATAGGAGAATATAGATAATATCAGGACAATAAGGGATAGACTGACGGCTGTCTGGACCGAAGGCTCCGGCGGCCACCAGGCTGAGCACGTTTCCCGCAAAAGCACTTCGTTGTGCGTGAAATATATTCAAAACCGACTTCGCGGGCGCCCCACAAACCGATTGTGAACGGCGGGCGCAATTAGCAATTACAATGGGCGAAACACATCTCGATTAGATATGTTTCCATAAAGCCCGAATTCACTTCCTTCATGTGTCCATTACAAATTTTCTCTCTCGACTCTTGTCAATCCAAAGCTGTCAAATCGCTGACAGCCAACTGACCTGGTGTTGCAATTAATATCAAATAGTGAACGAAACGTTAGGTTCAGAACAAGGCGTCATCCTTAACGTTCGTGCGAGTTAACGATGCGATGTCGTCGTGCGATGCAAATGCGTTCCTGTGCTCGAGCGATGATTTGCAAGCTTCAATTAAGACACTCTAAAGAAATGTGTGTGTTTAATCTTGTCGTGCGACAAAATCACATCGTTTGCTCGTACGATCGTAGCCAATGAGGGCTAACGTTTTTGTGCAAAATTTGAATATTGCGCAAAAAAATTCCGAACCTTATAACTCTATTAATCGATCAATAATACACTAAATGACCGGTAAGCGCTTCAAAAACGGTCCGAAAAATAAGAGCACAAATACGGTTGTGGTCTTATTTCAAATTAGTATGGTCCTGTCATAGCCAACATTAAGACGTCAAAATAACCACCGTAACACCGAGATTTTGGAAGGAATATAATTTTTTCGATAAGTTAATATCATCATCATCATCATCTGCCTAGCCTTTTCCCAACTATATTGGGGTCGGCTTCCAGTCTTACCGAATTCAGCTAAGTACCAGTTAATATCATTAAGTGTTTTTTTTTTAATAAAGTAAAAACCGAATTAAATAGTAAATATGAATCAATTACCAAAAGAGTAAATATTATGATAGTTTGACCAACTTTTGCGTCGACAACGCGCCATCTATTGTCACAAACATCGACTGTTCTGGAACTTTGTAATTTAGACTTTTAACTTGCGTGTAAGATTAAATTTGTTTTGATGTATGTTGAGCAGCGAAGAAAGGTCATAAAAAATGTATTGCTTCTTGTACAAGTTATGTCAATGCAACTTTAATAATTGCATTCAAGGTTGAATTTGCATTAATGTATATTTATTTCAACTAGAGTTCTTAGAATTACGTAAACACAACTGGCGACAGTTTTAAAGAGAAGTTTTGTATGGGTTTGTGTATCTAATGTATTATTGATCGAAGACTTAAAGCAGTGATTGGTAAAACCCGTACGTATAATTTATCTGCCATATTTGGAAAATGTTCACAACAATAAAAAGTAGTAAATAAACTCGCGCTAAAAGCCAAAAAACTGTGACATTTGAAATTTTGAAGACCTCACTCGACACTTTAGCGGCAAATTCAAACGCTATACTTCTCATTAGGATGTTATGTTATTTTATCCAAAGAGTTTATTTCTTACCTATCGCAACTGGCATCTTAACCAGATTATAGACTAATCTGTGTTAAAAATGCCTGTTCCACTCCCCAGAAGGTTTACAGTACTACATTTAATTATTCTGTGAGTTAATTCGAAAAGATATGTGATTTTGATAAGTTATTATAGCTTTTTATAGTTATTTAACTATATTAGAAAATATAATTACAATTGAAAAATATAGCAATGCAAATTGATTTGATTAAAATAAATAATTGATTTATAAATTTGATTTCCAAATTAATTGGAATTCAATGTTTGTATGCAATATATAAAAATATCTATTTATATAAAATGAGTGCCTATTTGGTCACGGCATCACGCGTGGCTGGACCGATTTCGCTAATTATTTTTAGTTGTGTTTGTTATTGTTAGGATAAGATTCTTTGGAAAGAAAAATTGGTAGGTAGGTAGGTAGGTAGCGCAGGGTAGATAGTTGACGACAGCGAAGCCGCGGTCTCAGCTAGTAATAATATAAAATTAAGTAATAATTTAGTTAATTAAAATGTTGTGTATTACAGGTGTATACTGTGCGGTCAGGAGGCCCTGTTCTACTGCTGCTGGAGCACGGCCTACTGCACGCTGTCGTGTCAGCGCGCGCACTGGTCGACGCACTTCGAGACGTGTCAGCAGGGCCCAAGGGTAACACCACATAACAAGCTTATCCTACTAATATTATTTATGCGAAAGTTTGGATGGATGGATGAATATTTGTTAATCAATCACGCCAGAACGGCTGATCGGGTCTGGATGAAATTTGGCGCAGTGATAGATTATAGTCTGGAATTACATATAAAAAGTATATGCTATTTCCCGCTTGGGATAAGCCGGCGTAGCCGCTGGCGGAATTTATCCATCCATTTGCTAGATACGATGCCATAGACAGGCAAATACTTCAAACTGAAATTATCCTACTCTCTGAAATGAGCGCCGAGAGGAGGGTGCACCCCCTTATTCAATAAAATACTATCAAAAATTAAAAAATAAACAAAAGCTTCGTAACAATCCCTAAGGGCCTAGCCTACCTGAGTTGAGGTATTAATATTTAAGTGATTGCTCGCTCTTCCATCCTTCTTCTATAGTTAACAAGGTTCTTTAAATAAGTGGGCAAAGTTACTTCTTTCTCTGTTTGAATGGGTAAAAGTACATGCACCCCTCTGATAATAGCCCTGCTGGCGCCCAGGCTCCCTTACCTATGCTCTCTGTAAATAATCGCACCAATACCAGCGCCGCGTGCGACATGACTGATGTGCTTTAATAGTAGTTTATGAAACTGTTGCATAATGAGGGGTGTTAAAACATGAGTGTGTGTTTAAAAACCGAGCCGTAGGCGAGGTTTTTAATAGTTTTCACACGAATGTTTTAATACCTAGTTATGTGCAGTTTCATACACTACTTTATCTACACTCATAAATTGGGATTGAACCTACAAAATACCTCTTTTTGCATTTTCCATGCCATAAAATCTTGATAGCATTTGTCATATACTTTTCTCGACTTTTCTGGTAATAAATTAAGAGTAATTTCCTTCGCCGCATCTAAAATATCGGGTGGAGTCAAATTTTCTTCACATTCACTGATATCAGACATTTTTAAACAATAATTAAAATAACTCATGAAATTCAGTACAGCAAAACTTGCAAAACGTATGAATGGCGCCAAAACCCAGCACA
The DNA here is from genome assembly GCA_964057195.1 of Orthosia cruda. Classification (NCBI taxonomy): domain Eukaryota; kingdom Metazoa; phylum Arthropoda; class Insecta; order Lepidoptera; family Noctuidae; genus Orthosia; species Orthosia cruda. The sequence goes on from OZ059825.1 coordinate 22,941,475, forward strand.
TCACCACATTAACCGCGCATGCGCTAAGGCTTAGCACGCACTGCGATCTTTATTCACGCGATTTTTGCCGCCCATTCTGTGACCTATGGAATTGTATGAAGTTGTTCGCATTGCGGTAAAGAAATCGTGCGGAAATAATACCGCAAGAAATCCGTGTTTTGCCACAGAATCCACCGCACTACGGCGCGAATTTTATTCGCCCGAATATTTTGGGCTCTATGAACAATTAGAAGGAAACAAAATTCGCGTGAAGAAAAATCGCAGTGCGTGCTAAGTCTAAAGCGGGCATTGTCATAGACAATTTAAAATTGGAATCAAATCTTTTTATAATAGGTACTATAAAAAGGCATTCCAAAAAAAAATGATGGAAACACCTTAGTGATTAACTTCTTGGATTTGTCCTGTATCGTAATAGAAAAAAAATTGTTTTATAGCATTATTTTGATTCTAGTTTTAAATTTCGGTATTGTGTTTATAAAGTATGCCAATATAAACTCGTTTTGAATTTTATAATTCGAATATTACGATATGAGAGTAGATAAAATAGTAATATAGAAGAGTTGCTATAATCCGACACTTCAGTACTTCGACACATCCAGTAGTCCGGAACTCTCCGCCCGCATCTGCCCGCGTTTCTTACTATATTATATTATACTTATTCGCTTGTTAAATCGGTTCATTACGATTGCTTTATTTTATTTGTCTTGATTTTTCTATACAAATCCAGTAATCCAATAAGCCGGCACCGCCTAGTTTGCAATGGTGCCGCACTAGTGAGACTCTACTGTACGTTAAAATATAAAACTTAAAAATATTACAATCTTTTCAGAACGGAGAACCGCCGACTTTACCGGAAAATAGGCTACAACAAATCCCTGAGATGCCAGTAAGTTTATAATAAATTTATTTTTTATTATCATTTAATTTCTCATCATTTATAATCGATAGCGCTTATTAATAAAGGCTCACTTCAGGGGGGTGACCATAAGCTCTTAGAGTAAGGTTATTTTGATATCGCGTAAGTGACAGATGTATACAAGTCATATACACCTGTCCCTTACACACACTCAAAATAACCTTACTCTAAGAGCTTGTGGTCACCCCCCAGAAAAGAACGGCTCCGGCGACATTTCGCGGTAAAATGTGTAACATAGCCAAAAACTACAATTAAATGAATTCTTTTAAATAAACTGCATTGAAATTAATTAGTCCATCCGTTTGGTAGGTACGTTGCCATAGACAGACAGATACTCCAAACTGAAACATACAAAAATAAATATAAAAATATATATCTATGGCATAAGCGCCGAAGTAAAGAGAGGGGTTTTCAATAAATGATATACAAAAACCTAGCGTATCCGAGGTGAAGTGCTAAGATTTTGTTGCCGGAGACGGTCTGCTCAGAAGTGATGGTGAAAAGATTCGAGTCTAGCTATGCTATGTTAGAACTACTGTGCTAAGGTAGTTAGAAAAGTCACACATAAATTTGATAGGGTTCATGATAAGGTAATCTATACATTGTTTTGACAGACAGCCAACGACATAATTATTAATTACTAACAAAATTTATTGCAATATTGATATTACCAAAATTTTTGGCTCAAATTCAAATTCAAATTCATTTATTTGTCCGAACATGGTACAATACAAGGTCTCAAATAACATAAAGGTCTCATCACATTCTGCCACATGGGGCGTGCAAATTTCAGGTACACAAAATAAATCATTACAATGCAAAAATAGAAATATCAGGCTAGAGTTGATACAATTACATGAAAATATTAATGTTACAATAAAAGGCATGTCAGAGTCAGTAAATATTATTATGTCAAAAATAAATAATAATTAAAAAAAATGTCAATTTCAAAATGGAATGTCAAGCTATCTGTTATAAAAAAGAGATTACAATTAGATTATAATGTCAAAGTATCATTTAAAAAGTCGTTTACATTGTAATAACACTTTTTACATAGTAACTCTTTAAGCTCCTTTTTAAACCCATTTAAATTTAACTGTTTAATTTGCTTTGGGATTTTGTTAAAAACTTGCGGAGCTAAACAAAACATGCTTTTCCACATTAACGCTGTTTTTGCTCTACGTCCGCGCAGCATATCATTTCGCCTGTTACGTTTTACTGTATCTGATAGGTTGGGAAAAAGGTGTGAATTCAGCTTGACAAATAAGGCAGTTTCATAAATATACATAGACGGCAGTGTCAAAATTTTGTATTTCTTAAAAAACGGTTCACAACTGTCCGTTACTTGTAGCCTGAACATGGCTCTTATGGATCGCTTTTGCGCTTTAAAAGCGGTTTCCCTATTTGTGGAGTTACCCCAAAATATAAGACCATATCTTAGCACAGACGCTACAATACCATGGTACGCTGTAAGTAGTGTATCAATGTTAACTGTGGGGGCAAGTTTATATAATGCATAAGATGAGCTGCTAATTTTCTTACTAAGCGCTTCAATATGATCCTTCCAATTGAGGTGCCTGTCAATTACCAAACCTAGAAATTTTGCACTATTGACATCTTGAATTTTGATATTCTGGTATTGAACCTCCATCTTTGAACTAGGTTTTTTTTGAGCAAAGTGCATTATTTGTGTTTTTTCAAGGTTTATTTTTAGGTTATTATTATCCAGCCAAGAGATGATTGAAGTTACCGCATTGTTAACATCAGCTTCATACGAATCAGGTTTATCACATGCTATTGTAATCGTGCTATCGTCAGCAAAGAGTGTCGTTGGGAAGTCTATAGCTTTGGGCAGGTCGTTAATATAAATTAGAAATAATGGCGGTCCCAAAACACTACCCTGTGGCACACCAAAGTATACAGTGCGTTCTTTAGACAGGTATGTCACTTCTTCTTTAGTCTTTAAGTTTAAGTTTGTTATAGCGGTATACTGTTTTCTTTTTGATAGGTACGTGCTTAATAAGCTAAGAACGTTACCTCTTATACCATAGGAGTCAAGTTTGTTTAATAGAATTGAATGGTCAACATAATCAAAAGCTTGCGTCATATCACAGTACACAGAACAGACCGGTGTTTTATTATCAATATTAGTCATAATTTTATTTAAAAAGTCATAAATTGCCATGTTTATAGTCATGTTCTTTCGGAAACCTTTTTGTTCGTTACAGAGGATCTTTTGTTTTTCTAAGTAACTATAAAGCTCATTATAAATATATTTCTCGAATATTTTGGAAAAAATTGGCAGAAGCGCAATAGGTCTATAATTCTGCATTAGTTGCTTATTACCTTTTTTATATATAGGTTTCACAATAGATACCTTAAGGCGGTCTGGAAAAACACCGTGGCTTATACAAAGGTTAAGAATATGACACAAATGTTGTGCGATTAAGTCGGCAACCTGTTTTATAATTTTTGTAGAAATTTCGTCATACCCTACACTATTGGTGCTTTTAATACATCTTATAATGTTGAAAATTTGTATCGGCTGACATGGAGGCATGAACATTGATTTTTGTTTATTTGTGATGTACGCGTTCGATCTTTTACCTGCTCCAGGAATTGGCACAATTTTTTCTATGAAGTAATCGTTGAACTTTTCAGCAATTAATTGTGGTTTGTCAATCGTTTTATTGTCAATTTTTATAGCATTTATTGAGTCATTAGGTAGATTTAATTTAGAGTTCTTTATAATTTTCCATGTCATTTTGCTTTTATTGTCAGAAGTTTTAATATTGTGATTATTTTGAGATCGTTTAGTCAGGTTAATAATTTTTTTAAATATCTTTGTATACTTCGAATATTTTGCTTTATTTATTTGAGTAGGTTTATGTCTAGACGTCCACAATAATTGCCTTTTTTTTAGGCTACATAGTTTAAGTCCTCGCGATATCCATTTTGGTTTTTGGGTTGTTGGTATTTTAATACGCCTACGGGGGAAGCACAGGTCATAAAATAATTTAAATTGTTCAAAAAATAAGTTGAATGCATTATTTGGATCATCATTATTATAGATTTCAGAGAAAGTTAGTTTTTCCAGGCAGGTTCTAAATCTAATAATATTTTCTGGGCAATAATCCCGTTGTGATGTATACCAATATTTCAGAACACAGTTCAAACGTACGGGACATTTCAGAAGTTGCGCAGTGTGATCCGAAAGGCCAAATTCTATCACCTCCGTCCTGCATTTTTTCTCAAAATTGTGAGCAAAATTATCAATGCAGGTCTGGCTTTGCATCCTAGTTGGTTTTTCTATTGCTAATGTCATATTAAAACTTGTTAAGAGATATTTTAGTTCGGAAGTCATATTATTATTTTTTAAAACGTCAATATTTATATCGCCTGCTATGACAATATTCCTACAGTTTCTTCTTGTCAGTCGCCTTAAAAGTTGCTCTAATTTACTAAAAAATACATTTAAATGCCCTGTTTTTGGTACTCTATAAATACATACTATAACTACCCTATAACTTGTCAATTCAATTGCACAGCATTCTACAACATTCGATATTGAAAGTTCTGAAACCTCTAGCAACTCCTTCCACAAATGACCAGATCGGACCAGAATACAAGCTCCACCTCTTTTGCTATTTTGTCTACTGAAACATGCAGCCAATGTATAATTCGGTACCACAAGGCGGTCTTCATGACCAGAGATCATAAAGTGCTCTGTTATGCATAGTACAGCAACAGACTGGTCTTTTTCTGACAGTTCGTTTATACATATAGATAGGGTGTCTGCTTTGTTAAGTAGACCCGCTATATTTTGGTGCAGAACGTATAAATGTTTATTCACGAAAAAAATCACTACAAACAGTATTATTTTCGAGCTGCTGATTATTAACACTAGATGACATCATATCACATATTTGGACATTTTGGGTATCTAATTTATTTTGATAATTGTATGTTATTTCAGTTTGTACAGCTTTATCTACATATATTCTTTTACTTTTTAAAATTAATAAGTTTTGATATTCTTTCGATTTGAGTCTATAGTCCAATTGCAAGAGTTCCCTAAGTAAAGACCTTGATAAATTAATCATGAAAGTTGTTTTACGAGGCCGATATCTAGAGTAGTCCATATCCATAAAAGTTACATTGTCATACTTTCCACAAATAAACCTTAGCATGTAATTGAGTTTTGATTCATTAAGATATCTATTGAACGGGACTTCGCTTATAATTATATTTGTGTTCTTAACAGATGACAGCCATGTATGTAAGTACATCTCCGTATCATATGGGTTGCGTTCATAGCGGCCTCCAACAACAATAACATAGTCATACATATCTAATTTAGCTATTTCGTTCTTCGAGGAATTGATGAGGTGTCTCAATGTAGCGCCAGATTTTATAAACGAGAATACTGAATATTTTGATCCCAGTAGCTCGGTGAGTGACTGACGTAGACCAATCCCCTGTTCATTACATAGTATTATTACACGATTTTTGGTTTTGTTTACTTTGCAAACGTGTGAATAAGTGTGTCTATTGCATGGAGCGACGTCAGTTAGTTGTTCAATAGGTGTGTGCAATATGTTAACACTTTCATCATTTTCACAACTGTGTCCAATGGAAGCATCCAGGAAGCTTTTATTTAAAATACTATCCTGCAGGTTTTCAGCTATACGTGTTGTTGTTTGACGCACATCAGCCCCCTGAAACATATTTTTGTCAGCCACTGGATTGTTCATTACACCTGCTTTAGGGCTTATCAAGTTTAATGCCTGTATTGAGTATTCTCTTGAAGAAGTCCTAGGTAAACCAGTTTTCATGAATAGAGTTCGTACTCTCCGTTGATATTGGGGTGAGTAGAACTGCCGGGGTTGGTTTTTATTGTTTGAGCAGTCTTGGATTCCTATTGATTTTAAAACTTTTATCTTTTTATCACAGTTCAATAAATCATTTTTGAGTGTGTGATTTTCATAGTTTAAGTTGTCAATTTCTGTGTTGGCAGTTTGCAACTGCAATTTTAGTTGTTCGATCTCCTCCTTCATTATTGCAAGATCATTACTATTTCCGTGGTTAGGTAGACTTTGGTACGACACATCCATATCAAATTCACTGTCGCTAGATGTTATGTTTTTATTCTGCGCATTTTGCCTTCTTTGGGTAATGTTCTTGTAGTCATCCATTATAAATGATGAAAACAAATTTAGATTCCTCACAAAAAGTGAAATATTTTCTGTGGCGGAATCGAACTCGCAGCTACCGTATCGTCAGTCACGTACACTCCGACTTCGGCTATTCGGTTCTCACATGACACGAGTGTAATACTTGAGCTCTTGTCTAGAACAGTACTGTTTTATCGACCGATGTTCTAGGTGATGTTAGTGTATAGTATTTTAACTAGATGTCGCCACAGAGGCATTGATTACATAGCAGAGTTTTAAAATTTTGATGAGTAACCGTTCACAATATGGTAAAATCGTTTTCAAAGCACTTTTACGAAGGGTTTCAAAGTAATGTTGTTACCCGATCACTTGTTCTGTTCATATTTCAGCTTTATTAAACGATTAAAATTGTTTCCTTTTCTAAATGGCTCGACTTCATTTGTTAAAAATTGGCTATACATCAACATTTTTGACACTTTAGTAATATGATTTATAGTTAATATTAAATGAAGACATAAGACCATCAGCTTTTCAACCCTGCTTTTAATTGTGTCTTTTAAATTGTATTTAATGTAATCATTCATCTAGTTTGCTTCTTAGCCTTCACCACATTATAGTGAACAGTGGGCTTAGTGTGAGTTTTTACTCGTGCTCGAACCCGCTAACGTTAACATCAATTAAGATTGAAACTAAGTTAAGAGCACTGTCTGGTGACAGTAAAGGGAATCCCCTTTTTTGTATAAAGATTGACTAAGAAAACGTTTACGTAAGCTCGATCGACTACGTTAATAAACTCTCGCTAAGGCCTAAGAGATCGTTTACGTTATCACGATCGAGTATTTTAAAAACTCGGAATAAGGACACTGAGTATGTGGCCGGAGTTACAAAAGGCGCACATATTTATTACACAGCTGGGGTGTATTGGTGTTACAGAAAAACCCGTCAGCGCCGACCCTCACGGTCGGCGGCAAGCTCGCTCCCTCCCGCGCCTTCAACCCAGACCAGCATAGCACACCGAAAGCATCTATCATTGGTTGGTATACTATTTTTATATTATATGAATTGGAAAGTGGAAGCAAAAGGAGTATGTATGAATTTTAACCTTAGGTACCCTTAAACAAATGAGGCCAAGGATAGATCATTAAGTAAATACTTCAGTATATACTCGTAGTGGTATATTTACTTCGTGGGTCAAATGTAGTGTTGTGTTAAAGGATTATGGGTCAACGCACACTCGTACTGAGTCGAAGCGGATCGAGGCGGCAATACACATTATAACTGCTACTACGCATATCTTACAGAATTTACGGTGGATATAGGAGTCAATACGCTATGTACATTTATACACCGACGCGTCGCTTCGTTTCGACTATGTGTTTTGACCCTTAGTCAGTATAGCTACTTTGAGATATAAAACTGGTTTGTAAAGGATATTAGGCTTTGCTGGCTCAAGCAAGACTAAATTAACTCTATAATTTCTGTCTATTTCTATATAAGGTTCTCCTTATATAAGTTCTAGTGTTACTAACTGTATTTACAAAGGTGTTTTTCTCGTGCATTTCAGTAAGCATGGTAGAAGACACGAGCGGCAACCAGACAGTGAAATGCGTCGGCACGTACAAGTCTAATCAGCCCAACCATGTGCAGCCCATTATCATCAACAAACAAGTATGTATCTGTAATACAATCTGTTTAAACCTTATGTGAGTGTCAATAAAATACACTTTCATCAGAGTGACGAGGTATATACCCAGGTACCTTCATATAGACTATACGCAAAACACGCTAAACTTTATTGTGGACCTGGCGTTGTGACGTCACTCTGACATTCGACTCTCGCTCTTGGCGCACGGAGTTTCGCGCACTCCCGCTAGAGTAGGCGGGAGTGTGATCGCATGACTGTGAGGACACAGTTACGTTGACCAAATATTAATGCAAGCAATGAACTTTAAAGTAACGTCTAGCAAGGCGATAAGTGACCGAACTTTGTGATTATATCACGTTGAATGTAGCAAGATGGTATAGGTATGGCAGAATTTTGCAATTCAATAAATGGATATATTAGTAACAAATTACAGTATGCGCCCATTGGTGTGTAAATCCAACAGTACAATAATATTAATAGTACAGTACAATTATAATATTAGGGTTTTCCTTTAGATGTTTTATATTATTAGTAAAAATGGGCATTATCACTTGTAGTATTTGCTTATGGTGTGCCAGATATGCCCTATCATCGAACTGTGACCATACGACAGTATGCTGCTTACAACTTAGTTTATCAACCATGTTTCGCCCAACAGATAATGAGCAACGAAGAGAACGCGAACAAGAAGGTGGTCTCATCAACAGGCGGGTACCTCATTGTGGGTCCGCCCAGCAACTCGTCGGTGGTAACGCCCGCCAGGAGGACACATACCATCCAGTACTACACTTGAGAGGAAGCCACTAAGCCGTGCGGCGCCCACCGCTCACACTGCTACTCTGCCTGGTTATCAAGAAAGAGTAAGTAGTGCCGCTATAGCACTAGAAAGAGACGTGCGTTCGTACAATCATGTTCCATTAATCATAAAAAGTGCCCATCCGGATACGAGACATTCGTTGTTTTGATCAGTTCGAGTTTCGCGTCACCTTCATTGAACATTATACTGTGTTGCATACCTACTGGAAGCAAACTCACAGATCCCTTGCTACATGAACTCTTAATAGTCTCTTATGTTATAACGAATGTTTAATAGCTTAAATATACTCTGTGAGCGGTCACATTTTGATGTCACATACAAATAGGAAAGATAGTTATATATTTCAGATCAGAGTCGTATATAACGAATATATTAAGTGTTGTGTCGATAGGGAATTTTAAACAGCAATAAACACCATCATTGCCTTGAATTTGCAAACTGATATGTGTTGATGTCAGTAATATTGTTATTTTGACCGCTAGCTAACATTTTGCTGTCATCTTCAATAAGTTGCTAAAGTTGCAATTGGCGTTTCCTATTTATCGCTCCGTTAGCAAGGAGCTACACAAAAAAATGAACGCCAATAAAGATTCACAAACAAACTTTTACATGAAATAATCAACTGCCTATAGTAATAATTAAATTAATACAGTGATTCGATGTTTGGTGGCTAATTTTAGTAGTTGTTGATTGACTTTGATAATGAGATACATTTAAGATGTTGTCTTCTACATTTAGCATAGTGTACATACGATTCAGATGTTTTCAGTGGTATAAGCTTAGCGCATACAGGTAATTACTCCGTGCGAGATTTTCTGTGCTTGTATGGTGTGAAATATCGAATATTTACGAAACTAAATATTGAAGTGGTTAATAGTCAGTCTTTGCGATTACGTAGCTTATGGTTACTGAATGAAGGGTAGTGTCACACATGTTATATAAAACTACATGTGTGGAAAGTGGTTAAATGTTAAAAGTAGTTCATGTAAAGCTTAAAATAATGTGTGCGCTCAGCTGCAGTTTTAAATTAGTCTTCGGCTAGATTTTTCATTTCAATAAATGATAAAAATGTAAATAATTAAGTATTAGTGATTTTAAGAAAATGTGGTATCCGTTTTGTTTTTGCATACGTATTTATTTTTATTGAGCAAACAATATATGTATTGTATAGATAGTTAGACAAACGATTTGCAAACGAAAAAGCCGATGAAAGCAATAATAATAATAAATAAAAAATTGTAAAGAAGGATGGGTATTTTTTATTTAATGTTTTCGTTGAAACTATTTGCAAAGCGCACCAAATAATGAGTGAAGCATACTGTAATAAGCATGATTTAAATATAATTTTAGCTTATATCGTCTATTTGAGCCCAATAATTAAGCTCGAAAAAGGATTTAAATTTTTTATTTCAATCCTTCACCTAGTTTGTGTAAATATTGTAAATTGATTGATTGTTCTAATATGGTTTATTCATTTAACTTCGAATAATAAGTTGCTATGATACTGTGGATTCTTTTATGATTGTCAGAATATGGCATGTGAATCTGATGACTTCTGTGAATTTAATACAGGATTTAAAAAACGTAAAGATGAATGTCGAGGTAAATCATAAAGGTGCGAATACATATAGCGAGGCACTCATTTCTTTTACTGAGAACACAAACGGAAAAATAAAAGCGATAAAGCTAAACTTGCAACGCTCTAAGAATCGAAGGGATCAAAATAAACTGATAAGACACTGTGCACATACAGTGGTCATGTCAGTGCAAGTAATTTGAATACTTGTTATAGAAGTACACAGGACAGAATTCTATTGAGTGGCATGCACTATCTGTTCGCACCTTTTTATCAGGTCTTTTATAAGAAAATAGCACTATCGCTATCATTTCATTAAGATATTACTTTCTACATATCCAGTTCTCACCAGTACCTTTTAACGGATTAGTAGTTTGTTACTCAAGTTGTAATGACTCAATTTATCACCTTATGGTTCCAACGTATTCTTTACCTACAATAATTTTAAGACTGTTAATCTTAAGTTCACTTATAATGTGCATTTTATTTTTTATTCAGTACCGATACTAGTTGAAATATGTCGGTATGGGGCGATAGCTACGTTTATTTAATCGTGTTTGTATATAATTATGTTTCTGACTAAAAGGAGGCAATCCAAGTTCGTGACGATTTCATTCATCAATATTAAAAGGAAGGCACCTTTAGCTTCATATCCTTCAGATAAAGAAGAAGGTCACAAAAAGAAATCAGGGATTCGCATCAATATTCATGTATTCGCTTCGCATCTTGGACTAAAGCCTGGTGTACACGGGTAGAGTTAACTGTATCTCTCTGGGCTAACTCTACCCATGTTCACCAGGTTGAAAGAACGGAAGTAGACGATTGTCAAGTGATGTCTCTGTTTGTAAATAGTATTGTTACGTTACTATTAAGAGCTTTTAGTACATATGGTACCTACGAAACTGTTTCATTCAATAAATAAATGATGAAACCGATTTCATTCTTTTATTTTATTTTTATGTAATTTTTCTACATCATAGTAGAAAATTTAAAACAAAATCTACACTTAAAAATATAAACGACATTTTTAGTTATTAGACTAGAGAACATTTCTGAAGATAGTTTTAAAATATCTTTGACTGTATTGGATATTTACACGTCTACTCAAGGTAAAATATTTATTTTCAGAAATGAGTAAACACGCTGTTATTGTACTTAACCAGATGTTGATATTTTACACTATCTACAGCTTTTTGTTTGAATGGAAAACAAAACATTAACCGTCGTAAAATCATTAAAGACCCTATATTCCATTTCGTTTTGTGCAAAACTCGTTGATACAGTTCATATAAACCCCTACTTTTCTCTGGTAATAAAAATATTTTTAACAAAAAAATTAAACCAACTTCCAAACCAACTCACTACAAACTGAAAAATAACTTTATTTTCGGAGGACAAAAATAGGTAAAAAGATTTTTCAAAATAGGTCCATAATTATTGTCGGAGTAATCGCGTTACAAACATACAGTCGAATTGATAACGTCCTCCTTTTTGAAGACGGTTGAATTTTTTTTCATCATTCATTTAAGCTAATCTCGACAAAAACACAATTCTAAACATCGTAAATATGGCGCCAGAAGCCATTTTACATAGGAGAGAGCCATCATGGAGCCACAGACAATGTAGCATGTATAAGTAAAGTCTGGTACTACTTTTCATCTCATGTAGTATAGATCCGTTAGGAGAGTAGATAATGGGACATTTTGTCGAAGTAACGCCTGTATGCTTGCTTTATTTGTAATTTGCTTAATTATTATGCATGCAAAGAATGTTAACTAATCAAAACGACGTGGCGTCAAATTACGAATTTACTCTCGCTCACAATGCTAACTCATCAGAAATATAATACCATACGGGAAATCGGTAATGTCTCGGCTCCCAACTATCTGTGGGCTGGGCTTTTGTTCTTTATAAGCAAAGCGTAAATACTTCGATTGTAGTGTTTTAAATCCGATCTTGACTCGATCTGCCACGTGTTGGCAAAAAATTTAAGCCGATGACGATTATGAAGTTTCGCAATTAATGATTAATAATTTTAATCGATAAACAATATCCAGACTATCCACTTTAGAAATCAACTTACGATAAGTTAGGTACACTACTGAATTCATTGACGACAAAATTCAGCCGAGGCTTATCATGAAGCTGAAAGGCGTACCTACTCGAATTCTATCACTAAATTGTGTACTTTTCAGTGTAGTAAATAAAGTCGTACAGGTAGATTCAATCTTATTGGCGACTTAGAACACTAGACGATTCACTGCGCAGTAGCTTATTCATGTAAGCCCCTTGACGCACTAGTGGTTAACCGCAGAGGCGGCTAACCGCTTTTCTATTTTAATATGCAACCCAGTGATATTCAAATAAACGGATGTTATACACTCTCAAAACAATTGAAAACAGTATTCGGCGCAGCAGCGGCAGCACACACACACTTTTCATTCATCTGACATTTCACTACAAGTCGAAAGGGATGGCTTGATAAAATCAACAAGAAAAAAAGAGACAGCTAGTGTTTGTCACTTGCGTGTGAATGTAAACAAATATTATTCTGACCACCAATGTTTATCTTTTTCTAACCTCCAAATATCAGAATATTAGGGGAAAAATTAAATAAATTAGTAAATTGAGGCGTATTGCGTACTAACATATGGTATGAGATCCATTCTGTTTTATGTACTTTGGTATCATAATTGGTACAATTTCTAAATACACACGATGGCATTTTAATTATTTTGTTTTTGTTTCAACAAAGCCTATCGCTCTTCGCCATGCGTGACATAAACTAAAGACTAAAGGTCACAATTGTGACCTATTCGAGTCTTCACAATGCGCGCGCTCATAACTTATCTGTTTATTTAAATATCATTGATGCAACCGCTTTGTATCGTACGCACTTAACCGCCACAAAATTTCAACGGCGGATGGCCGCGAACTTATACGCACTGGCTGGCGGAACCGCCGTTGGCGGTCAGCCGCTATTCCAACCGCGTCAGGCGGATGGCCGCTCAAATGAACCGCCTAAGCGGACAACCGCTAGTGCGCTCCGGGGTACTGCGCAGTGAATCGCGTACTTCATAGGCGTCTTTAAGTTTGAATAGACTTATACCGCTATTATAAAAAGAAGTGCGTCGCTCCTCGGTGTGACCTGAACCTAAAGATCATCCATCCATTCATCTATATACAAACCATCCAGTGTTGTAGTAGATTACCTTCAAAAACCTGTCATTGACGCAAACTGAGCATGGTTTTCATAGGCATGTATCCTTTGTTCGCATAAGGACAGATTCTCATAAAGACAGATTATCGGAAGGACATATAAGTACACAGTATGCTACCGTACATACCTTATTATCTACTTATCTATAAAAGAAAGACGATTGAAGATTTCACGCCACAGCTTATGGAAACAGATTGAAGAATGAATAACTAAAGGTTGAGTTGAGAGCAGTTTACCCATTAATTGAGATTCGAGTGAACAAAGTGGAATTAGTTATAAATCTGATCAGAATGAGAAATTGGTTAAAAAAAACTAGCCATGTAAATACTTCATCCATTGATAAGATTACGCGAATAATGATATCATTGTTAATTTATTGCCTCTTTAGTCTTAGAAGCTACTTACCTCGTGAAACTTTCAAGTGTGTAGAGGGGTAGGGGTGTGCTTGACAATTCTACAGGCAGTTGGGATAATCTCAAGTGGCATGGCACTTAAAATATTGTGCCCTGATTACTGGTTTTGAAAAGTTCTTAATATAGGTAAAACGAAATTCATATTATGAAATAGTTTAATGTCACAGTTTACATTATAACAAACATGTCCTTACAGCCACATTATGTTAGAATTAACACCCTTATACCTAAATCAAGTTAAAAAAAAAACAAAACTTCTAGTACTTATCTTTAAAACAACAGTTCTTAAACATGTTAAACTTAGTAGGTACCTACCTACTGGTTTACACAAAACCAGCTTGTTTTTCGATTAATTAATAAATCTTATTTCTATTAATAACTACTTCTATTGATTAATCAATAGGAATTGAAATAGCACACAATATACCTAAACATAGGTAAGTTTAATTGGTATACAAAAAAACTCAGATCAACTTGGTATGAGACAAAAAATTATGAATACTTTCATCCCTATCCTAATAATGAAGATAAAAAAAACAACAAAGCAAGCAATATTGAGTTAAATTAACATTTAACTCAATATTGGGAGGTGGAATAGTAGCATTGGACAGTTTTAACCACAATACTTCATAGCTCCTCCCCTGGCCAGTTTGTCAGCCATTTCATTACCGTATATTCCATGATGTGCCGGCACAAACTGCCATCTCACGTTGACATGGCGCATGACATAGTCAAGCTGTTTGAAGTCTCTCTCATTCTTCACTGGTTGTCCTGATTGTAACCGCCAGCCATTTTGTTTCCAGCCTGAAACACAAAGACAATACATTGGGCACAACTTGATAAAATACAAAAAAGGTAATGGGGATGTGGTCCTTACTCGCACTTGGCCGGTTTTTTTTAAATCAACAGTTTTTTGATTCTTAAGTAAATTACAAGTAAATGAAAAGATTTTCTTTACAAATTTATTTTAAGGTAGTTAGGCAGGTAACATTTTTGTCAGTTTTAGACAAAGCTTAGAATTATTAGTTACCTGGCATCCATTTGGTAACAGCGTCGATGAGGAACCGCGAGTCTGTGTTGATCTCCAGTTTCCGGATGCCATTTTCGTTTGCTATCTGCATAGCGCGAGTTGCAGCCTGGATCTCGCCACTGTTGTTCGTGGCTCGGCCCCCGCTCACCGGCGCACTCACGTTCAAGGGATGATCATCTCCCCAAAATACGCCGAAACCAGCCTGAGCTCCACTTCTGCCGTTTGATGAACAGGCTCCATCGGTGAAAACTTGGACATATCCGCCGTGGCTCATCGTAAACGACATCTTGATTTTGTATAATATTCTTGGATCACTTGTTTGAAGTATTTCCTGGAGCAGTTACTACCGCGGACGAGTAGTTCGAGTACTATCCTACAGCTAAATGGCTCGACGATGCCAAGTATAATGTTGTGAAATTGAGAATAAAAAGAGATCGAGATACACGACCGCCCGTGCCCGTGATGCCGTCAAGTCAAAACAAATGAATGCGGTAACGGTATTAGTACGTTTATTCATTCATCGAATTCTTTGCATGCATGTGTGTCCGACCCCGACCTTGTATACCTTACCTACTTGACACTAGCCACCAATCAGGAGTCTGTTTAATTGTGTCATGGCAAATCCTCCAATGAAACGAGGTTTTTTTTTACCCTATGGTAAAAAAGTGTGGATGAAAGTGTTTTTTTAGAAATAATAATTTGGCGCCTGCCTCATGGCGGTCATAGACTAATATAATTATATAGAACTAACTGACCCCCGCGGCTTCGCTCCCGTCAACTGGCGGGAGAGAGTATCTACCTACCTACCCTACAAACAAACAAACTCTTCAGCTTTATAATATAAAACTTCTTCGCAAATGAATAAATTAAATTACCATAAAAAAGGTTATAGTGAGTCAATCTTAAAAGATAGACATATGCTGTCGCGGACTTTTTTTTTGAACTTTTAAAGAAGAACAATTCCATCATAGTTACATGATATTTTACGCAGCGCACGCAACGGAAGCTCTCAAAAAGGAAAAATTTTGCCGTATTTGCAACGTTTTCCATTTATGCTCCGCTCCTATTGGTCGTAGCGTGATGCTGTATAGCCTATAACCTTCCTCGATAAATGGACTATCCTACACAAAAAGAAGTTTTCAATTTAAACCAGTAGTTCCTGAGATTAGCGCGTTCAAACAAACTTTCAGCTTTATAATATTAGTATAAGACTAGCTGTCTCACGCGGCTACGCTCCCGTCAACTGGCTACCTACCTACCCATTTACCCTACATACATGATTGTTGCGTGATTAAACCGTTTACGCGGCGCACGCAACGGAAGCTCTCAAAAAGGAATAATTTTGCACGTGTTTGCAAAATTTATCATTTATGCTCCGCTCCTGTTGGTCGTAGCGTGATGTTATCTACCCTATAACTTTCCTCGATGAATGGACTATCCAACACAAAAATATTTTTTCAATTCCAAGCATTAAGTTCCTGAGATTAGCGCGCTCAAACAAACAAACTCTTCAGCTTTATAATATTATTAGTATAGATGATAATGGCGGTAACCGGCAAAGGGTAAAAATGGGTACCTATAACGTACACCGTATTCAGGGCTATGTGGTAAGGGTGGGCGGTCCCCGTCTAGGGAGCCGCTTATTACACTAGCCACCTATTATGTATGCATCAAGGTTGTTGCGAACATCAGCATCCGCGATTATCAGAATCAGAATCCACATTGATAGATGCTGATCTTCTTTATTGTGTGAGGATATGGCCACCTCTGATGTCAGAATTAATTAAGCCGCCTCTGGGAACCCCACAGGCCTCTGACTTGGATATTTCAGACTTATGTCAAGGTTTCCTCACGATGTTTTCCTTCACCGTTGCCTGTGATGTCCAAGATAAAGTTAGAAAGAAAAGCCACATTGGTACTTGCCCGGATTTGAACCTCGAACACGAGAGGCGGGGTCTTAGCCACTGGGCTACCAAGATATTTTAATAAATAAGTATATAGATAGACGCTAAAGTTCGAGTTGTGACGTCACTGTTATCAGAGCGGGGAGTATAAGGGACGAGCTTTTTTCTGTTGTGAGTGGTGATTAGATCACTCCGATCTACCTTTGTTATCTGTTAAGTTATGCATTTTGCTCCTTTTTAGGGTTCCGTACCCAATTACTAAGACGGACCGCGGAGGGTCCGTCTGTCGGTCTGTCTGTCTGTCACCAGACTGTATCTCATGAACCGTGATAGCTAGACAGTTGAAATTTTCACAGATGACGTATTTCTGTTGCCGCTATAACAACAAATACCTACTAAAAACAGAATAAAATTAATATTTAAGTAGGGCTCCCATACAACAAACGTGATTTTTGTGCCGTATTTTACGATAATGGTACGGAACCCTACGTGCGCGAGTCCGACTCGCACTTGGGCGGTTTTTTGTGATAATGGTACGGAACCCTTCGTGCGCGAGTCCGACTCGCACGTGGCCGGTTTTTTTACCATACCTTTATATTTCACCAACTTTGCTTTTCATTTCGATTAGGAACGTACCTACATACTTACCTAATATATATCTACCTATATATGTGGTAAGTACCTACCGCTCATAGCCATACATTTATATTTATCAGTAAGACACTGGTTCAAGGAGAGATGAGGCCGATGAGGGTTACGAGAAATGGTTGGTGATACCCAAGCCTAACCCACACAATACGATGTATTGTATCTTGTCCTTGACCAAGTTCGAGTCGCATATTCATTGAATTCTGTAGACAGCCACGACGAGAAATAAAAGGGGTCACTGTTCAGAAGGATAACAAATTGACTTACCTACTTACTTGTTTTTTTTTTCATATTAAAAGCCTGTTCTTAAGGCGATATATACGACCCAATGTAACGCAGTACTGGCCGTGCGCCCGCTCGATGCCAAAAATTCAAAATTGAACCTCCTTTTGAACAGCTTTGTTTGCAAAATATTATTTGATTTACATATGCTATGTTAGGTATGAAGAAATTCCAGCCATTAATTTTTCTGTATAAAAATATTTTAAACACCCAAGTCGTTTTGAAGGAGTTTCCAAAAGTTGTGAAAAAATATCGTGTTGTTAATTATTTTTTTAAAGCAACACTATTAGTTATTCGAAAAAACCTTGTGTTCAAAATTATGTACATGAATCAATAATAAATATATATTTTTTTCAAACCTTTTAACCTAGCTGTTACTGAGGAGTATGCTTTAGTAAGTTACCGTTTTACGGCACTAAAGCGTATGTAGGCCCTTAAACAAGTTTTGTAGGTTATCTTGCATTTTCATCCAAATCAAAGTGTATGTACAATTTGAGCTCAATCAGTTTGGGATAACTATTTTAAAATTCAGTTGCCAGATTTGACCCACATTTACTAAAAAAAAACCGGCCAAGTGCGAGTCGGACTCGCGCACGAAGGGTTCCGTACCATTATCGCAAAAAAAACGGCAAAAATTCACATTTGTTGTATGGGAGCCCCCCTTATATATTTATTTTATTCTGTTTTTAGTATTTGTTGTTATAGCGGCAACAGAAATACATCATCTGTGAAAATTTCAACAGTCTAGCGCTCACGGTTCATGAGATACAGCCTGGTGACAGACAGACAGACGGACCGCGGCGTCTTAGTAATAGGGTTTTTACCCTTTGGGTACGGAACCCTAACTAGCTACTAATAAAAGTTAAAATAAGTAATGCCATACATAACATCATACCAGCCTGTATTGGCAGTATTCCCTGAGAATTTCTACCTACAATACAACAGGAGTGGTAATAATTAATCTTTATTATGGTTAATATTTTTTTTTATTTCCAAGAATTTAACATTCTATTAACTTAATTTTTCACATGATGATTAACATAACAAGGCGATGGGTAAGGTGTCGTTCACACTGAACCTGCAGTTGTGTCCCAACTGGTGCAAGGGACTTGGGACACAACTGCAAGAAAGTGAGAATAATAACTAAAGTTGTCTACACACCGGCGGCCCCATTTTGAGACGATCTTGACGGCGGCTGGGACCCGCGCGTATTACCCAGCGTCACGCCTCTCCGATCATTCACCTCCCTATTCACTAATAATAAAGTTTTAATGCTACATGCCGCGAGTCCTTGCCGTGCCGCCGGGAAAATTATCCGAATCGCAACTTCTAAAGCCGAGCGCGTGCCGGCGCGGCGGGCGGCTCCGGTATGTAGACAACTTAAAGATTTAAAGAAAAGTGGCTGAACTTTGTGTTATCTACTCACTGCATTACTATATGGATACTAAATACACACATTTTGATACAAATACTTACATAAAATCACAGAATCATTTACAATAACTATAGTTTGAAACAGTTCCTGGATATTTTAATAAAATTAATAAGCCTATTGCTATCAGCAATAGAGCAGCAACTTTTGGCTTCTAGCATTAGATCAATGGACTGCAGAAAGTGTATGTTCTTCTTTATCATTTACATCAGTGCACCAGCGCCGCCAGCCTTTGCCAGTGGACTGTAGAATAGTCTTCGTGTCCTTTTTTTCATTTATTATACATCATAGCGCCAGCCTTTGCTAGCTCATCAGCCATCTCATTGCCGTGTATTCCTCTGTGTGCCTCTACATAATTCCATTTGATCTGTAACTTATGCTGTACACTATCTAAGTCTTTGAAGTCTTCTTCATTCTTCACTGGCTCCCCAGAAGCCAGCTTCCAGCCTTTTCGCTTCCAACCTGAAAATGAATAACAAAACTAAATGTTATTAAATAAATAAATAAAAATCATATAATTGAGATTTTATACCTCCCCATAACACAGATTAAAATACAAAAAAAATATGATTGGAGTGATCAATAGATTCATTCAATTATATACTTCAAATATTTCTTATTTGGAAATCATGTAAATTATAATGATGAATGAATTTATAATGACACAGGCATTTTTGATAAATAAAATGCATTATTATCATCATAAGCTATGCAATTTACAAGAATTAATGTCTTACCAGGCATCCACTTGGTTACAGAATTAATCACAAACTTTGAGTCTGTGTTGATTGACAGTTTGTTGACTCCATTCTGAAGAGCAACCTTTATGGCTCTGGTGGCAGCTTGGATCTCGCCACAATTGTTAGTGGCCCGTCCTGAGACTGGCTCACTGATGTTCAGGGGGTGGCCATCTCCCCAGTACACGCCGAGTCCAGCTCGCGCCCCACTCTTGCCATTTGCTGAACAGGCCCCATCCGTGTACACTTGCACATAACCATCATTATCTGTATCAAATTCTCCTCCACCACTTGTTTTCCGTCTCTTATTCTGGGGTGGCTCTATGAGAATTGTTTTCTTGGGCCCCTTTTTAATTATTTTATCAACTCCTTTTTCAAATGTTTTCAGTCTTGCCTCTATGTCATCCATTTGTTTTGATAATATTGTGTTCAAGTCGTCGGAATCGTCAGAATTATCTTCGTCAGGATCATGTTTCTCCTTTGCATAGCCAGGACTAGAGGAAGTCTGTATCCTTTTGGGTTTTTCTGAGACACTTTGATTTTTACTAGAAATGGAAATAGTCCTTTTAAGGTTATTTGAAGATTTTGGTTGGTTATTAGGTTTTTTTGACTTGGCACTGGTGCTTGGTCCACCTTCTGCACTGATGAAATCTTGTGCACCCGTAACAGAATCAAACTTTTTATATCTGGCACCAGGAAAACCTTTCACTTGAGCTTCACAATCAGGCCACGTCATAAATATGCCTGAAGTCCGACCTTTCGCTACTGCGTAAAAGGGCATTTTTGAAATTATTATAGGCACTTGGGCAATTATTCTAATACTTTTCAAAAGAAAGTTGAGAGAACATACCCTCAACAGTGACATTTGAGAAGATAAACAAATGAAATAGGCTTGGGCAAAAAATATCGATATATCAAAATATCGATATTTTTTTTTAGAAAATATACGATATACATACGCGTTTTTTTTTTCGATATTTCTATTTTCGTTATTTATTTTAGAGTATCGAATTCGGGATAAACTTTCCATTATGGGCCGTCGATTTTTGGCGCGGGGAGGGTGGGGTGGAAGGGTGGGATGTTTAGCTGCTCCCCTGTACCATCCCCACCACTCGGAGCCCCATGGTTATGGAGATATCCATGGTTAAAGTTTTCAGGTTAGAGTAAAAATTTCCATTTTACTAAAGTATAATTATTAGTGAGGTAAAAAATGAGAATTAGTCCAAGAGCGAGCGAAGCGAGCTCGGGAGCTCTGGGCACCCCGACGATAGAAGATAGAAGAAGTTACTTTAGACCCTGCAGACAGAAATAGGAGCTCCGTCGACTTTATTGCTTAAATAGTAATCGTAAAAACTTTAAACCATGGATATCTCCATAACCATGGGGTCCCGTGGGGTGGGGATGGTACAGTGGCGTAGCCCCCTATCCCCTTTCCCTCCCCCTCATCCCGCCCCTTTAATAAATGGACATTTAAGGAAATTTTTATACTAACCTGATAACTTTAACCATGGATATCTCCATAACCATGGGGCTCCGAGTGGTGGGGATAGTACAGGGGCGTAGATCTTCCCCCATCCTCCCCCCACCCTCCCCGCGCCAAAAATCAACGGCCCATAATGGAAATTTTAACCCGAATTCGTATCAATTTCGATATTTTTTTAAAGCAACTTTGGTATTGTGTTTATTGTTACTAGATATTCCTTGCATGCTCCTCGCGCATCGTTAACACTATCGCTCGAGCATTATTATCAAATACTGGTTTCTTCATGTCTGTTCTTTTTACGAATTTTGAATGCTTTGGGAATATGTATGAAATCTCTTGAGCAAAAAATATCGATATATCGGAATAACGATATTTTTAGAAAATATATATTGATACATTTGAAAAGTATCGACGATACGATATATATCGATATATTTTATCCATTTGCCCATCCCTAAGAATATGACATTGACATCAGACGTTTTATTTGTTTTTGGGAAATATTGATTTCCCACCTGGCTACCGAGGCCTTTAAGTCAAGCCGTAAGTTTTTCGAAACAACCTTTTAATTTGTTTTGCATTGGAATGCGCAAAGATTACTATTATATTAATGCGGATGATTTTTTGGAATATTTGGCAGCAAATATAGTCAGCCTTTTCGAGAAGCTTCGCCGACATGGACCTAATTTTAGGTCCATGTTCGCCGAGGTCGTCCATACAACAATCAAATTCTCACAGAGATCGAGCCTATTTCAAATGACATTACGAAAAGCTGATCCAGCAGATAACGTCACGTAAATCTTGTCTTAGTGTTAGTAATATTATAAATGCGATAGTTTGGATGAATGGATGTATGTTTGTTACTCAATAACGCCAGAATGGCTGAACGGATCTGGATGCAGGGATATTATAGTCTGGAATAGCACATAGCCTTTCATCCCAGTATAATATAACGTTCCTTTGGTATAAGAAAACACTTGGGTCCATGGGTGACGGACTCGGGGACGTCACCAGGACCCGAGGTGGTAGGTAGGTAGTATTTTCCATACTAGAACAAAATAACCACTGATAAACTACAAGGTTAACTTAGATTATTAGCAGTATTCTAATGTCAGAGAGACATTGTGTCAGATCAGAGCACAGACTACTTAGAGATACTTACCTAGCCTTAGCCTTTTTAGCCGATAGGCTAAAAGGTTAGGTAAGCTCTGATCTTATCCAAGGCCCGCGGAATACGGCCGTCACCAGCGCCGGGGCCGGGGGTTGCGGGAGGAACGTACGTGCCGCGACTCCCAGCGTTTGTGTAAGATGGAACACCGACGACCGTCCGACAGACCTTGTAGCGTACCAGAGCTTTTTTTTTTTTTTTTTTTTTTTCGGGTTGTAAAATCCTCAATGGATGTCCACCGCACTGGGGGGGGCGGAGGGGTCTGTCAGACTCCTACTGACTAAAAACCACCCCGGTGTTCCATCTCACACCTATACCGGGGATCGCGGGAACAACGATACTTCCGCAACCCCCGGCTAGTGCAGGGCCGCCCATGCGGGCCACGACCTCGGGTTGGGGGGGGAGTGAGGTGTTGGACTCCCCCCGCGACGTCAAAGAGGGGCGCGCGTGGAACAGTACGCGCCACCACCTCGGGTCCTGATATCTGGGGGGCCACGGACTTCCCCGAGTCCGTCGCCCCTGGACCCATTTAGGGGGGCTGGAAGAGAGCATTGTCCGCCCTCCGCCGACGCCCGGCGCGTCTGCTGCGGATCGGGTTAGTGGATGAAATCTCCCTCACCCTCTCCGCAGCCTCCTTCTGCGAGACGACTGTTTCGCAGAAGGATATCACCGCGTCCCAGGACTCCTCGCTGCCGACCATAGACTCGACTACAGCCGGCAGCGACAGGTCACTGCCTACTTCAGAGATGAGGGCACGGCGTGGCTCCTCCCAAGCGGCACACTCTGCCAGCGTATGCCGCGCCGTGTCCTCCCGGCAGTCGACGCAGTGGTGACACCGGGCGTCCGGCTCCCTGTTACGGCCTCGATAGTAATGAGGCCGGCGGTAGGGCGTGAAAGTCTGTTCCGCCATTCCGCCACCAGGACCTCGCGAGCTAACCTAACCTCGTAGCGTACCAGAACTAACCACGCCAGGGAGAAGCACAGGCGGGAGAGGCTTGTAGGGTATCTGGGCTAACCTAATCTCGTATTTTAAGAGAGCAACTTACCCGTGTACCCATACTCAAGTGGCCAAGTCATTGCCTTTACGCCAAAGGTGCGTGGTTTCAAATGGACGCCATAAGTTTACCTTTGTACCTACTCTAAATTAAATTGCTTTGCTCTTATTGCTATTATTCAATAGCATGTTTGAGGGAAGCCTCTACGATTATGTAGGTATAGGACTTGGACACTATTTCCCGTCGGCCTGTGCCAACAATAGAAAATTCTTAATGCATAGGTACCTACCAATATTATAAATGCGAAAGTAACTCTATCTGTCCGTTTCCTATGTTACAGGGTTTGGTTTCCGCTCTTAGTCCTTCAAGTGGACCATTTGTGCGTTGTCCGATACTTTTTCACGCTTGAACCGCTGAACTGATTTATATGGAATTTGATACAGATATGTATGTAGATTGAGACCCTGGGAAGAATACAGTAGTATAGTATTATATTATCTGTGACATAGTGTATAACTAGGCCCTCATAAGTAATAAAATAAAATAAAAATAGTTTTTATCCCGGTTCGTCCCGCGAACCGCGGGCAAACGCTAGTATTAAACATAATGTGCCTTATTACAAAAAGCGGTTATACTAAAAACCCAGGTTTAAACCTCTATAATGTATGGTGTAAACAAGGTTTAAACCTGGGTTTAGGATAAACCGTTTTTTTGTAATAAGGCACAATAGGTTTGAATATGCGCGGCAATATTTTCGGAAGACAGTTTTTTCGAGAGATTCACTCGTGTGAACGTAAATGTGTAATTTATAACTTTTTCAATTACTAGGTAGGTACTTAGAATATTTACTAAGTTCGTTCTTCGATGAGTCAGTGTTATATCTTGAGCGGCTGGGGTGTTGAAACTGTTCTGACCATTTAATTTGCGCTCAATGAGCGTTTTCGGTAATTTCGGTCTTTCGACCAAGGTGGTCGGGCAGAGTTATTGGGTTTTTCATCTGGGAATTCCCGTAGTAGACGAAGTCTGAATTTGCACGTTTCATGTTATTATGTCCTTCGGCTGTTACATGGGGCCTAAATTCTAATGGCGAAATATGGGTGTAGGTAGATACAGAGTTGTTTTATCGTTATTTTTCTTAATTTTTTTGGACTTTTGTAGGTTACAATGGCTGCGCATTTGTAAATCTCATACAAAAACAGCAGCACGCCGTGCCTTGCGCATCGGAAAGCCAACTTCAGAGACCTTAGTGCGAGTTTTTACTCACGCTCACTCGTGATACGTAAACATCATTTAGTATTGAAACTGGATAAGCGCCGTCTGGTGACGGTAAGCAGAAACCACTTTTTTTGTATACATTTTGACATAAGGATCGTTTACGTATCACGAGTTAGCGTGAGTAAAAACTCGCACTAAGGCCTCAGGGCGTCAAGAATTTTGGCGAGTATTATAAAGTTACCATAGGCATGATGTTTTCCTAATCTTGACTTGCCTCCCCACTGTTTATTCTATTGTATTTCACTGCAGCAGGACAAATACTTTTCTTCTTTATCGTAACGGCGACACGGCAAGAAATATCCAGAGGGCCTAGACAAGTGACATTATATCATCGAAAGCGTGGCGATAGCGATTGGAAAAATTGTCAAAAATGTACGAGTATGGGCTATCGCCCTGTCTCGTATAATCCACGATTTTTTGCCCACCCTGTATATATACTGAGGTATATCTAGATACGTTTTTCCGACGTTTGAGCGGCAATACAAACACAAGCTGACAAGCTTCAGTGAACTCAGTCCGTCCTGCGTCTGGCCGCGATACGAACGTAAGTTTGAACAGTATGTTTATCTCTTTCTGACCACGGGGTCATATTTATTAGAGATGAAACGGATATCCGGCAACTATCCGTTATCCGGCCTATCCGGCGTAAAAACACTATCCGGCCGGATGCCGGATAGTAACCAACATCCGGCCAGATACCGGATACAATAAAAGACTAAAATATTAGGACATTATTTAATTATTACACCGAAACAAAACATAAATTTACCACCAAAACAATGTATGCGTGAAAATTATTCAAATAAGATTTAGTATTCATAGTGCACTAGAGGCAGATTATGGTGAATGAACACCAACTTCTCTGCGTTAACAGGCAACAAACGGTTTCGCTTCTCCTCATAAATAAGTCCAGCTTCGGAAAAAAGTCTTTCGCTGTAAACACTGCTACATGGTGCTGAAAGATAAATTCTGACAAATTTGCTCAAGACTGGATACTGCCTCTTATTAGCTGACCACCACTTGTATGGATCTTGATTGCGATCAATGCGCACCGATTTTAAGTAAAAGTCAATCTCATTTGCTATTGAATTCTTTTTTTCTTGATCTTGTAACTGACTGCCGCTATTCTCATATGCGACCTCGTCAAAGCAATCCCAGAAAGTGTCGTGAGCTTCACGAGACACAGCTGACCCTGCATTTTCTTCTTCTCTACTTCTTTTAGCTGGTGTCGTCGATGACGAGTCGCTACTGAGGGAAGACTCGTCACAAGACATTTTTATATATTCCAATAAAATCTTTTGGCGTGCTCTTTCAGCTTCAATCACCCCCAAGTAGTTTGTCTTAAATCGGGGATCTAAGAAAGTTGCGATCAAATAATTAGGATCTTGATTTAAAGAGCTGAAACGACTTTCTAATTCGGCTTTCAAGGTGGCTCTCATGTGTGGCAAATCAGGAGTTCTTTGCTCAGTTTCATTTTTATCTAAATATTTCTTTAAAGCAGCAACGTGTGGTATTACTTCCGATACGCAGGATAAACCAGAACTTGTTATTTTGGTTATTTCTTCGAAAGGCTTCAATAGTTTAACGCATTGTTCCATTAAACACCATTCTTGAGGCATCAAACTGGCGAGTGTAACGTTATCCGCAACATATAATGACACACAAGAGATAACTCGACCATTTCAAATTGAACATCATACTCTATTGATCCGCTATCGAATTTGACACCTTTAAACAAAATTGTGTTATACTTGTTTAACAATACCACAGGAATCGATCTAGATGGCGCTGTTTACTTACCAACACACTCGGATCGGACCGAGCCAACACAATTACTTGCAACGAGAATGACCAGGTGTGTCAAA
This sequence comes from Orthosia cruda, assembly GCA_964057195.1. Taxonomy (NCBI): domain Eukaryota; kingdom Metazoa; phylum Arthropoda; class Insecta; order Lepidoptera; family Noctuidae; genus Orthosia; species Orthosia cruda. Next base: position 22,968,055 of record OZ059825.1, read on the forward strand.
AAGTACACTATAGGTGCACAAGATGGCTCTGCTGAAACAATATCGAACGGCCGGATATCCGGCGGCCGGTTATCCGGCCATCCGGCCAGAAGGGCAGCCGGATAACCGGCATCCGGTATCCGGCCAAACAGCTATCCGTTTCATCTCTAATATTTATATCTCTGTGATATTTTATACTCAGTGGTAGAAATAAAGCTTCAAGTTCCATGGGTCCTAAGTAGGTAGCTAAAGTAAAATATCGACATGTTTTTATTTCTTTATATTGAGTATGACGTCTCTATTGGTAAAATCTCATTTTTAACCCCCGACGGAAAAAGAGGGGTGTTATAAGTTTGAGGTGTGTTGCTGTGTATCTGTGTGTCTGTGTATCTGTGTGTCTGTGTGTCTGTCTGTGGCATCATAGCGCCTCAACGGATGAACCGATTTTGATTTAGTTTTTTTTGTTGGAAAGGTGAGTGTGTCGAGAGTGTTCTTAGCTATGTTTGAAAAAAATCGGTTGAGCCGTTCAAAAGTTATGGGCGTATTACTTTTTGAATCGGGATGTTTTCGCAAGATAAATGTGTCGGGGGTATTTTTAAATTTTGAAATTTTACTTGTATTCAGTACCGTCTGTTCCTCCTATTCCTTCGTAGCGATTGCCACATCAAAAAGTCATCTTCATCGGAAGAAGCCATAGCACTAATTGCGTTATAGGTGTGCGTATTTTCGACGCAAATGCTTCAAGATGCAAATGTAGGGCAGCAAATAGTGTACAGCGTTTGCTATTCGGTTGCTGCTTGCTGCTCTGGCGTGCGGCCTACAGCTTTATTGCGTAATGAATTCGGAAAGAGCAAAGTGCAAAGAGTATGAAAAATCGACCAAACACACGCGAGGTGGCTTTCCATCTAAGGCTGACCCCACATTTGGCGTGCGCGATCCTCGGGCGTTCGAGTAGCGCGAGCGCCGCGTGCGCGTTGCGCGCGCTGCGTGAGGTAACGGCAACACCCGACGCTCACGCAGCGCGCACGCCCAAGGATCGCGCACGCCAAATGTGGGGTCAGCCTAAGTGATTGGTCGATTTTTCATAGGTACTCTTTGCCCTTTGCCCTTTCCGAATTCACTACGAAATAAGGCTGCTGGTTAAGATCGGTTACTGAAAAGCGGTTCTTACAGTGTCCATTAGGTAGTCTTGTACAAGGAAATGAAAAGAAAGTCAATATTAAATACAGTTATGTACTTTATTAGGAGACTTAACAATAGGTCTGTCATCGTTTATTAAATGTTAACACACCATTTCCTTTGTCACCACTAATGTCTGTAGAAAATCTTATATATAAACAATGATTCATTGTGATTAATCTCGCGGCACTAAGTTATTGAACTAATTTGTTAATGCCAGTCTACAACTGTGCATCATGTTGACAATAGTGAAAATACGATTAATAATTTGCAAACTAAAATATTTTAGACCGGTACCGATAAATATAAAAAACGAAATATCGTACCTACCTATTTTAAATTAAGGAAATCTTAACTTACTTATAGGGTTACAATATTGTTGCTACTTAGTTCATTAAAAGATGAAACTAATTTAAATTTAGGCTTCTTAGGAAAGTCTTTCATTCCTTCCACGCGTACCAAATGCGTTGGTACATTAAAAAGGTTCAAAGATATATTTTCAAATGCAAGTAATTATTTTTCGAATGATGAAAAGTAGGAAGTCAATGATTGATTCGAAACATATTGCAAGCCCCGGCTTCGCCTGTGACAAATTATACACAAAAACCTGCCTCGTTCCTAACTTTTTCTATTGGTGAAAACCGCATGGAAATCCGTTCAGTGGTTTTTGAGTCTATCGCGTACAGACGCGGCGGGGTCTTTATTTAATAATATGTAGTGATGTTATTAGTCTCATTACTAGATAATAATAATAACACATTGACATCAAAATGGCACTATTAAGAAAGATGGCTGAGACGGTGTTCATACACGAAGTATTCACGACTTTGTAAACGAGATAAAACATTAAAAAAGTTCATCTGATTAAACATTTCTAACAAGATTATTCAACTCATAACAACTAGTTACAAAGAACTCTACGACAGTCAATCTCTTACCGAAAAAAATTACCTTAAAAAACCGGTAACTTAAGTATACAGACCTAATCTAAATTAATTAACTAAATTATTCCAACTTTAAAACAGCTAAGCTCCAAACTGGTAGGTATTTAAAACATACCTCAATAAAATTATTCTAATTTAACAGTACACAACATATTAATAAAATTTGTTAAAAAATGTGAACAATCGTTTTGGTTAATACTTGGTAAAATTAGTACAATAATTGAGGATTGTAAATAGAAAATGATTTACATTTTATGGAAATGACTAGTCTTAACATTAAATGAAGCATAGGATAGGTAGGTACGGCTGAGTCCGGTGATCACACAGATTATAAATGGCGCAGATCATGAAATATAATCAATGAGGCACAATTTTTTAAATGTATGATAAGTCACACATTAAGTTTTTGAAACTACACACTTGAAAACAATTGGATTTAAAATCGTAATTAACATTATAATAATATTATGAAATTCTCATATAACTTAGCAATTTATAAAAATTATAACTGAATTATAAAATCCGTGAATAATATAACTTATGCTTTAGGCGATTATTTCTGACAACCGATTCTTTGGCTGTGGCATACTTGTTGATTTGAAGACATCATGAACAGATTAAATGTTAGTGGTAGACGACTTGGCTTGTTCCAGCACCTGTAGACTAGAGCATCGTAATCTACCTAGCATTACCTAGAAGCTTTTTATTTATACAGCTGCCTCCGCTATTTCGCTACGTTATTTTTTATTATGTCAATACAAACTCCTCCTTTTTACGAATATCCATTCACTCGCTTCAAATACTCAAATTAATGTTTAATATATTATACAATTCAAGATATATTTAATTTAAGTTTCGAATTTGATCGAATAAAACAATTCCTTTCCTCCCACGTGACTCCAACATGGAGGCAAGAGCGACGCTTCTAAACTGTTACCAACAGTTCTATTTTTTAACCATTTGTATTATACTCACAACGGATTTTTGTGTCTCTGAATTGGCTGCGAGACACTGGGTAGTAGCTATTTGTGTGTCAATATTGAAGGTGAAGATAGCAATGTATAACTGTCTGTTTCTCTCGCTTACGTTTGTCGCATCGTCCTATCTCGCTTACTCTATGCAGTATACTCGTTGACAAACTGTTTCTTGCTACTAACTTCAGAGACAGAAAGATCCGCTGTGACTATTATATATAATACTTATTTTTTTACTAGCGTCAATGCTCTCCCTGTATAGAGGCCTCAACAATACAATTTAGTTGCACACAACATTCACATACACACTACACACCACGTTGATGAAATACTTCGAAAAAAGAAGGGAGATGCAGGATAGGAGTCAACCCCTTATCAAAAATATTTCTATCTACTATTCTAAATTAATCTGTGCGTGTTTATTATACTGACTTTTGTCATGATAAATAAATAATAAAAGCTATATGGACGCCTGATTTCTAGTGACAGTGATTCTGTTATCAATTTGAATTTTATGAATATCTATTACAAATAATTATTACGACCTGGATGGAGGAATGATATGATTTTGTAATTAATTGTAGGTAACAAATACATTTTAGATCACATGACAAGAATTTCGTTAAATAGGTTACACAAATATAATATCGAAATCAAAACACAAACACCTGCGCAAACAAAAATACCATTGTTTGATATGGTTAATTTGAGACGTAAATTAAAATAATACATACATAAATACTACGCTATTAAAATGCTGAAACTAGTCTATGCGATACTAACACAAGGTTCCGTACAAAGAACGGTTTCTTTTGTTCAAGGATAACGCACTTTTTGTTCTAAATCCACTAATCGACTAACAACGTTCGAACGCGGAATCGTCTAAACTCGCTACACCGACACAAGGCACGTATCGACCACTAGGATACGCTGGAAAAATATTTCTCTGTTTCGAGACAATATTTATTACACACTATTCTAATTTGATATCAGGTAAGGTAGGTAATCTAACGTTTTCACGAATTGCACGTTCATCGTGTAATCTTTGGTGTTCACTGAAATAAAACCGTTTGATTAATTATTGCATATGGCAACATCACTGGGCTCGCACTCGCGTCTCCTATATGGAGCACTCGTCGCTGTCGCGCGCGTAGTCGTCGTCCTCGTCGTCGGCTCGCGCGGCTTTCTTCTTCACCTTGCTGGAGACGACGCCCGTGTTCACTTTACTGAACAGACTGCTGCGGTTCAGTCGCGAGATCTCTCTCTGCGGGCTGAGGCGCTCGGCCACGGCGCGCTCGTAGTTGTCCGAGATCTTGTTCACTCCGTTGACGGGGCTCGTGACCGGCGAATTAGGTTTGACAGGCGATGTGACAGTCTTCTTGGGCTCGCCTGACTTGTCGAAGAGTGCACCACTGGTGGCGGCGGTGTAGGAGGGCGGGTCCTTCGCGCGCGCTCCGCTCGAGCCCAGCAGTTGTGAGTAGAGGAAGCTGTTGTTGCCGAAGCCGGCGTATCTGTTGTCCATCTTGCCGTTAACCATCATAAGACTGACAGGCTTCTCGGGGGGAACCGGCTTCTCTGGGAGCTTTTTGTCTGAGAGGCCGTTTTTGGCGGGTGGGTTGGCATTGTTGGCCCAGCGCTCGCCGCCGATGGAGTAGATGGAGCTGAGGTTGACGTAACCCGCGCCGGGAGTGCCGGGCGGCCCGGGGCCGGGACCGGGGGGGCCGGCGGGGCCCGGTGGGCCAGGTGCCCCAGGCCGCACACGCGCCGCCGCGCCGCACTCGCTGAGCGTGGACTCCTCGACGCTCGAGTCTTCGATTACTTCCGTGTTGGTGATGTCGTCTAGGTTTGGCGATAAACAGTCCTCGTCTGTCTCATCGTACGAGCTGAAATGTTAAAGCACAAGTTAGTGATATGCGACGCCGCCCGATGCGACTGATTCGATATCATATGTACTGAATGCAAGTGAAAAAGTTCATCTTTGTTAGTTTCGCTCCATGCGTTGCAGAGTCTCGTATTATTAACAAACAAAAGCTCAAAATGTTCAGTTGTGTACGGAGTGGGAGGGAGGGGGGTTTACATATTTACAGGAATAATAAAATATGTATTTCATCAGTAAGGCAGACAAAGACTTTCAAGCAAAATCAACAGCAATGAATTCTGGGAGAGGAGAAGATTTAGAAGTTTATTTCGATATCTTTAGTTTAATGTGATTACATTTCAGTGCAATGTTCATTCTAAGCGACAAATCGTAAATGAGCAAAATGCAGATGGAAGGCACGCACGCGCACGCGCACGTGACTCGCGCACGTGACACGCCAAGCTCTCTGTTAGCGCCGCGTGCGCAGTGCGTCGCGTGGCGTGTGCGCTCACCGCGCAGCAGTCAACATGGTGCACAAAGTATCACAATACATACACTGCAAATCACCAACACAGTCTTACCCTAGCATAGCCAGATCTGTCTTCCTCCCTGATGAAAGAAATTACAATATATAATGAACGAAAGAAAAATATAGAGTGGAATACATAAATACATACATATAACATGGATAGATATAATAACAGAAATTAAAGTACTATATGAGTCTAATATATTTGTGATGTGTTAAGATGATGTAACAGGTAGGAATGTTCCCTTGAATTAATAACTGCTAGGTGATATTATCGTTTGCATTCAGAACATATCGCGGAAGTACTGTATTATATGGTTACAAGGAGTCCAGGTAAGAGACGAGGGAGTGTGCGGGTCCTACACAGTGCCGCCCAATGCTGCAAAATGCTTGATGTTTGCAAGTAGTTCTAGTGCGAGATGGGCCAAGACATGTCTAATCTATAGTCTACTTTACCACCGAGTGACAAATCATTTATTTGTATAATCTGAATCCGTTCAGCCCATTAGCTCTGCACAACTCAAAGAATCGATTCATACACTTCTTTTTCTCCGCATCTTTCATTATCCTATATAACTGCCTGTTTGTGGTAAGAAACAAACATTATTATTGCATGTGTGTATATAAGATATTATAATATATAGAGATGATGGTGGCGGTAAGACTGGGGGCTTACATTTGGTCTTGCGCGTCGCTGCCTCCTTCCTCGGCGACTAGCAGCTCATACTCTTCGGCTGCGAATCTGTCCCATTCAGACATCTGAAACATAAACAAGAATATGATGATGCTTTGAAACATGGAAATGAAATAAGTTAAGATATGCCAAGGTTTTTGAGTTTTTAAGGAAAGATCATGATAATTCAATGATGAGCCTCATGAGGACTGAGTTGTCTGATAGAAACCGTTGCACCAAATAATCTTAGCGCTTGTGTTGTCTGTGCCAGCTACATAAATAATTAAGTGGTAGGTACTCCCAGTTGGGTTTAAAATAGCCTCAGATATAAAATATCCTCGTCTGGTGGATCTAGATCTAGCCTCATCCAGTGGTGTCTCATCCCATACAAAGAAACTGTCCCGACGTACTGTACTGATTATACCGATATTTTTTTGTAAATCGATCGCGTTCGGTTCCGTTCCACAGCGATAGATAGATTTATTTATTTATGTATACTTTATTGTACACCAGAAAATACAGTAACAAAAGAAACTTAAAACTAAAAATATACAACGGGCGGCCTTATCGCATTCAGCGATCTCTTCCAGGCAACCTGAATCTCAACCTGGATAGATCACCATCTATATCCTAGTTGAAGATTTAAAATGCTAGTTACGTCGGTACGGTTTCTTTGTATGGGAGGAGGCATCTAAATAATGGCTCATATGGCGCACTCAGATAAGCAGTAGTTCCCACCAGTTCATTACCTAATGGGTTATCATTTCTATTTCGTCATCAGGAGCTATTCTAGCTTATAACTACATACAGTTCATACCGCTACAAGAGCAGAAGGAACCAATTTCTGTATCTCCCACTAATTTATCAGCTAGGTACCACCAGAATCCCCAGACCCTCACCTCACAATCGGAGTCACGCTGCGTGGCGAAGGGGTCCCGCTGCTCGTGGTCGAGGTACTTCTCCAGGTTGAAGAAGGTGTCGAAGAAGATGGGCGTGAGCTTGCAGCGCTTCAGGTCCGACAGCGTCACCTTGCCGTCTGTCGCGGGGTGCACCATGTCGAGCATCTGGGGGTGAAGAGGATTTCGTTTTACTCGTGTGGAATTTTGGTTATCGGTGATATATGGCGGAGGCGCTATAATGGAGTGGCCGTAAAGGTTCCTCAAAAACATAGACGTTTTTAAAAAAATGCTTCATTCAAGTTGCTGAACCAAAGCGATGCAATAATTGGAAGTCATTGGGTGCTGATTATAACTAATTTAAATCTAGATGGTACTTTGAAAAACCGTTGGACAAGGCGTCATAATCTTTCACACTTTTCTAACAGTCTTTTGTGAAGACATATAGGTTCATACTAATAGTTTGATAACATTTTGCTGATGAGGACCGGATGCAAGTATTCACTGCATGTTGATTTCTATTAATGTCTTGTTTTGTCTGGAATAAACTTGAGTTTGATTACCGCACGGAACTAAATTCCAGAAAGAAAAGTAAACAAATTGTGGATTTTTCTGCATGTATCGTACGTTTGTATTCCCTGAAGCTGAAGAGTTGGGCAGGTGTATAATAGTCTTGTGTAGAACTCACTTGACACAAGCAGTCATTGAAGGGCAGCGTCTCGATGCCGATGGCCTCCATCCTCTGCATCTGCTCCTCGTAGAAGTACTCCAGCTCGTACATCGAGATGAAGCCGTCGCCGTCCACGTCCATACATCTGGGGATGAATGGCGTTTATAATAAGTTTCAATGTATTAATCAATTGATTTATAAGAATTCTCTGGGTGTAAGTTGCAGAATAGGAACCTAGATCACCTAAAAGCCTGCTAGCAATTGGTTTAAAGCAGGTTTTTTTTTTTGGTATAATGAAAGATAGGTTAGTATCCTTCGCAACGTGTCATGTCTTCAGTAGTCTTGACTATATGATGGAGGGTTTCTTCTATATTAGGTAGGTAGTACTATTGGGAACAAATAGTCTCACTAGTATCACTCATATTAATTATTTACTGACTACTTTTGAACTTGCCCGGTAGTACCACAGGTGGTACAGTTCGGTGATACTAGTGGGAACAAAGGGGCATTTGCACTCTTTTATAAATAAATAAACGTGATGTGGTGCAATATCAAAAAACATGAGCAAATGCCTCTATCTTTGTCTCTTAAAATAAATTTTCTGGTCACGAATTCTGGACCCGTAGCTTTCTCAAACATGAACCCTCCGTTGTGCAATCACAGATGCTTTAGATACATAGGTACCTGAACCAGCAGCTTAATTGCTTTGCTCTTACGCAATTAGGCTGTTGTACTCGATAGCCCTGGCATGCGTCTTTTTTCCCTCAGCCAGCATGAACCACACGAACTCAGTGTCCGCTACCGTCCGGAGTGAGACGGTGCTGGCTGGTGATGGCCCACTTCACACCACTACTTACCTGAACCAGTACTCGATGGCTGTAGGATGCGTCTTGTCTTCCTCCGCTAGCAGGAACCACACGAACTCGGTGTAGGACATGCGTGGCTCTCCGTCCGGTGTGACACGGTTCTGGTTGCCGCGCGTCACGCACCCGGACAGGACGCGTTCGATCATGCGGCTTGATAGGGCTGCAACAGAAGGTAGAAGAAATGGATAGAAAAATAAAGTGTCGATATTTTTGTTTTTATTATTATTGACCAGCTGTACCCGCGGCTTCGCTCACGTCAACTGCCTATCCAACCCTACTTAGAGTACTTACCTAACTTTTTTTCTACCTAGCTACTCTACTTACCTAGACCTATCTACCTACCTACCCTACCTAGCTACATTTTTTTTCTATGGTCAATCTACCGCGGAGAATCTTAAAAACGCCATTCAGAAAATGAAAAGAAAAATAAAAAAAACTATCGAATATGGATTCCAACAGTCAGAGTATCCGAATTGTGTGTGTTGTGATATTTTACTTCTTGAACACTTTCAATTCATCTAACTTTTGGTAGAGTGAACCGATTGCGAAAAAACCAAAACTGAGTAATAGTTCAAGTCACGCACAATTTTTATCTATTTACGTGATGGTTTCGTACATTTGACGTGATGCGTGCATAACTAAACAGACAAAAATGTCAAAAATGCCTGCAATGGGGTCCGTTGGTTATGCTGCAGCCTGGGTATTCTTTTTGGAAATATTTTCGATGTATAAAAACGACTTTACTACAGATTTAATAAATGTATAGGAACGCGTTAGACCACTATCGCACCTGCAATGCCGAAAAATAACAAAAGATTTTTCGTGGACCGTAGAGATGCTGATGAATTCGATGGAGGATGGTATGTTGTAACTCTTGAGAAAAGTAATACGAAAATATTAATGATTATGTAACTATTTGATTCTTGATTTGTTTAGATGTACTGTCTTGGTGTACAATAAAGAATTAAGAATAGGATGGATTATGAATTTAAGTGGATATAAAAAAGTTAGACTTTGTTTATTAATTAAAATTCTTGTATAATAGAAGAAGAGATGAAGTTTTATTTTAAGAAGCATGTTTTACTATAGAAAATACGTGTTAAAATTAGCAGCTCCAGCTAAGTATTTCTGAAACTAAGTAGCTAGACTGGGAATCCCCGCATATGGGCATTTAAATATGTAGTGAAATATCTACATCCAAAATTGCTTGAAAACAAATAACACAACAGTAGGAAGTTATACAAATAATTTAAAAGTGCAGATAACTTTTTGTTTAGTCAAATAGAAACCATATTTCCGTCCGAAGTCTTCTCGAACCTATAAAAGTTTTAATGTAACATGACAGGAAGTTTTTGTTGTCCTACACGAAACAAAAGTTGATAAGTTACTTTATTTACTGCATGAATGATGATTCGTGGTGTCGACTTTGACGCGTTGTTTCGGTTTTATATGAAAAAATCCCTGTTAAATAGTAGTGATGTACCACCATTCGAACTATCGGAGTTGATAACATTTGTCAAAAGTTTGTACCTAATACTGCTAACAGGTATGAATACTAGGCCATATCGTATACCAAAAAAAAAAATACGAATCAATTGATGACTATATCCAATTTTAAACGTCGGGTCTTAGCTCTGTAGTAGCAACTATATCCAATCTTAAACGTCGGATCTTAGCTCTGTCGTAGCAACTATATCAAATTTTAAACGTCGGGTCTTAGCTCTGTCGGAGCAACTATATCCAATCTTAAACTTCGGGTCTTAGCTCTGTCGTAGCAACTATATCCAATTTTAAACGTCGGGTCTTAGCTCTGTAGTAGCAACTATATCCAATCTTAAACGTCGGATCTTAGCTCTGTCGTAGCAACTATATCAAATTTTAAACGTCGGGTCTTAGCTCTGTCGGAGCAACTATATCCAATCTTAAACTTCGGGTCTTAGCTCTGTCGTAGCAACTATATCCAATTTTAAACGTCGGGTCTTAGCTCTGTAGTAGCAACTATATCCAATCTTAAACGTCGGATCTTAGCTCTGTCGTAGCAACTATATCAAATTTTAAACGTCGGGTCTTAGCTCTGTCGGAGCAACTATATCCAATCTTAAACTTCGGGTCTTAGCTCTGTCGTAGCAACTATATCCAATTTTAAACGTCGGGTCTTAGCTCTGTCGTAGCAACTATATCCAATCTTAAACGTTGGGTCTTAGCTCTGTCGTAGCAACTAGGTATATCTAATTTTAAACGTCGGGTCTTAGCTCTGGCGTAGCAACTATATCCAATCTTAAACGTCGGGTCCTAGCTCTGTCGTAGGCAACTATATCCAATCTTAAATGTCGGCTCTTAGCTCTGTCGTAGCAACTATATCCAATTTTAAACGTCGGGTCTTAGCTCTGTCGTAGCAACTATATCCAATCCTAAACTTCGGATCTTAGCTCTGTCGTAGCATCGTCGTAGCTTGTTGTACCAGCGTCGTAGGTTTTTCGTAGCAACGTCATAGCTTAATCGTAGCAGAGGCGTAGCATTGTCGTAGCTGTGGCTTAACATTTTCGTAGCATTGACGTAGCAGCAGTGTAGCAATTGCGTAGCATTGACGTAGCATTGTGAGCATAGTTTAGTAAAAAAAGGGTGGTATGGTCAATTTTCTTTTTTTTACACCCTAGAAGCCTTATAGTTAGAAAAGATTTTCTTCGATTTTATTTGCTGTCAACATAATACTAGTACTTACCATGGTCATTGTGCCTCGCGAGATCGTGCTTGTCTATGAAGAGGTCGTGGTCTCTGTCCAGCTCCCAGAATTTACAATAGATGACGTAGAAATGCTCATAACTGAAAATTAAAACAAGAACGTTTTACTAAAGGCTATAATAGTTCAAATGGGGTCTTTTATTTATTTTAATAGGAAGTTCAAAGGTAATGAGAGCTTTGAAATAGGTTTAAAACTACTTTCTATGTCGAATTGAATTATGGCTTAAAGTATTTTATTAAAATGCTGAATAAAGTAAGAGACAGTTTATTTGCAATTTAATTGGCCTTCTGGTTCCCTGTGACAAAATAAAGCTCGTAAGTTCTACATGGACTTTACTAAAATATGTTCTTAAATAAATAATTACCTAAAGTATTGTGTAACTTGATTGATGTCTTCTTCGTCTTCCAACAGCTGTATCACTTGCAGGAGGTTCGATCTTCTTAGCTCGGCGATCGATATTCTGCCGGACCAAGTTCGGTTCACGCAATAAAATATCCTAGCGATTACCTGAAACACAATACATTTTCAAGAAGTTACATTTTTACTGTGGAATTATTTCAGCGAGGTAGTTTATGAATACGAAAACCAATAAGTTGGTATAGATCAGCGTTGGAAGATTCATGGTAAAGAAATATGACTTGATAATCTTAAATGTGAAATTTTACATAGATGTGTATGTGAATTAGTGGATGTATGTTTGTTACTCAATTACGCTAGAACGGCTGAACGGATGTGGATGAAATTTGGCACAGACATAGATTATAGTCTGGAATAGCACATAAGCACTTTCATCCCTTGTGATAAGAAAACACTTTACACGCGGGCGAAGCTGCTGGCAGAAGCTAGTAATAGAGTACTATATTCCTTGCTAGTAATGCAATAAAATAAGACCAACCGACCAAAATATTGCTGTGATTTGGTCTCTTTCAAACAACATTTTATTCACGACAATTGGCCATATTGAGTTAATTAATGAAAGCAAGAAGAAGGTATTTACAAGGAGGACGTGAGTGGAACAGCCGGGCATAGAAGGACATCACCTTATTGCTGAAATTCTTCAGTAAGGCCAGGTGTGCAGACTCATAACCGGCGTGCGTGTATGAATAGATGTATGAACGTAAGTAAAGCAAAAGAAGTATGTAAGGATCATAGCAGGTGGCACTCTGTAGTTTCTGTGTCCAGGCGTAAAAAGGGGCAAAAAGGCGTCAGTTTATGTCACTATGTAATATTTTCAGTGTGATGTTCAGGAATATCGTTTCTTTCTCAAGGTTAAACCATACGAGTTTGAACCCTTCTAGAACTGAAAATTTCCTTATCGTTTCCTTACATCTAGAAACTTCCTAAGTTGCGTGCGACTAATTGGCCTCTGCGCAATAACTTACAGCCAAAAACCAGCGAAAGTGATCGATTAGAACAACTACCTAAGTCTCCAGTAATAGCTGTAAGTGGAAGAGGACCGAACAAATATATTCAGGTAAAAGTGGCAAGTGTAAAATAAATGCTATATACTCCGCGGTCCGCTTCCCGTAATGTGGGTATCTTTTAGTATGCACCGGGAAATTTCCCAAAGGGCTGAGTTACCGATGTGGGCCACTCCAATGTTAGTCGCTTCCTGGTATTCTCGACTGCGGAACAAAATACGCATTACCTAAAAAATGTTTTTGAAACCGTTGAGCTTAATTTTCTTCGCGTAATATTGTCTAATTTTAGAAAAGCTCTCAGAAACCAACAGATTACTGCATTTTGGCCAAATCTATATCTAGATAGAAGCCAATGCTAAGTAGACAAATTCACAGGATATGATATGAGTGGACTAGCCCCTAAAGACCTATCTTAAAACCCTAGTCTCGCCTTTATCCAACAAACGAGAGTCTTTCATTTCATTGGTAAAGGTTGATTTACCTGTGTTGGTCTTGGTCTCAGTTTCCCGGTGCGATAGCGTAGCTAGATAAATCTATCGCCATTTGCTGACCCCACTCCAATCCACAGATAAATTCGAGAAATTCCTTTCAACGACAATAAGAATTGTGAACCTCGCGCTCGGTAGCGCATTTTTCAACGAAACATATAGGGTTATTAAACATAAGTTCCTCGTCTTTTATACTATTTATTATTTTTCTCTTTTATTGAAGTTGTTATATTGACTGGCTTGCACTAGCAGAAAACATTATTGTGTGGAAAAGAGCAAAGGAAGCTCTGCAGTGCAAAAAAAACAGGCTTAGGCTAGTTGAATTACATATTTTAGATTATTGAGCTGATTCGAGGTGGCGTAAGAAAACAGTAGGTACTCGTACCATTCGGAAAGAACTTAGGGAATCCTTTGCTCAGCAGTAGAAACCGGCAAATACAGACAGTGTTAATTTTTATTGGGTACTTACAGTATGCACATATCGTGAGTGGAACTCGGTGGCCTCCTTGAGGAAGGACAGACCGGGGTGAGTGTCGACGACATCTTGCACGAGAGGCACGAAGTCTTCCGGGGCCAATGTGTTGCTCTTCCCTCGGGTGAGGATGTACACAAAGCGGGACGCCATGTCGTGGCATTGTGATGCCATTCTGGAAATGAGAATGTAGAAATTAGTTATGTTTTGAATAGCTTTCTAAAATGATTATGTGAATTTTGCAAAAACAAATCATGGTAATAGGAACATCAATGCTTCGGACATGACTCTCCTTCCTCCATAGACGGATTCAATCACCGGACAAAAAATAATGACTGCTACACTCATAGCGCCGTGAACCATAAACAGAGTATTCACCGTCATGATCTGATGACAAACGGTGTGGTCTGTGTTTGTCATCAGATCTGATTACCTACTACTCCGTCATGCACACGGAGGGTCTCCAGCTTTTCATAAGTAAGATTCTGTAAGAATTCGCACTTGTCTTTTTGAAAAGGCGTCTACAATTTGTTACTTTCAGTAAAAGACAACTGCGTCTGTATCTCAACTCAAATTCATTCTTTGTAAATTAAACCCAACATTTGGACATTCATCTTCGTCTCGAGTACAACTCTTATCTGTTCCAGATGGGTGCATCCATCAACAATGCTCGCTTAGAGTTGTGTGTCACTGAGCATTTAGGGCAGCAAGACACGATAGGCCAATATTACGAAACTATAATGGAGTCTGGCAACCATTGCTGGTTGTCAACTTTAGTGTTAGTTCATACATATAAAACAAAAGACGAGTGTTCTTTGACTGAAGGTTGCTTCAGGGCGGGTCCCAGAAAGTAGGCTTTTTTAGGGTTCCGTACCCAAAGGGTAAACACGGGACCCTATTACTAAGACTCCACTGTCCGTCTGTATGTCACCAGGCTATCTCATGAACCGTGATAGTGTGTTAGTTGAAATTTTCTCAGATGACGTATTTATGTTGCCGCTATAACAATAAATATTAAAAACAGAATAAAATAAATATTTAAGTGGGGCTCCCATACAACAAACGTAAATTTATTGGCGTTCTTTGCGATAATGGTACGAAACCCTTTGTTCCCGAGTCCGACTCGCACTTGCCGGTTTTTTAGGACACTCATATTCTATTTTTAAAATTGATTGGTCCTTGTTTGACCCGACTCGAATACGTATTATATACAACCGAAGATACAGGCGGCGATCATGATGATAAAACACGGTTACCTAGAATTACTTAACGTATTCTAGATATTCTGAAAACTCAGATTTTCATCGTTTTGGTGCGTAGTCGTAGAACTTTAGTAGGTCGGCACTATTAAATGTTGTGACAACAGTTTTGGGAATTAAACCTCAAGAAGATTTACTAAATTTCATTCTAAAATAAAATGTACTGTATACTTAAGTTAATTATTATATAACCTATTACTTTCAGGGGAAAACTTAATTCTGTGTTTCTTTAATTATTTTTTACAGTTTTATTTTCTCAGGATTTTCCAAGTGGAACGTAATTAATACTAGCAAAAGTAACAATGCCTGGCGGGCTCGTTAGATGCACGTAAACTTTTTCAGCCTGAAGAATTTGTGAGATTTATTAATTTTCTTTATGATATTGCTGAACTTATATTAAGTATTTAACCTTGATGTTATCGTCCTTTTAGAATGTTTCAGATTACGGTGACGGCCGGCGTTTTCGTGATGTTTTAATAGGCGGTAACTATGTAAGGTAGGCTGGGAAAGAAACTAAATCATATTATGCTAGAATATTTCTAAATACACATACCAACTGTACATAGCTGTACATACCAGCTTAGGGATGGCGATCTGAGACCGATTAATCAACGAATCGATTTTAAGGATTGAAAGAATCGATCTTTTTAAATCAATATTTGGTACAGAATCGATCTAGTGAATCAATATAGAAACTCGAAATTAGATTTTTCTGTTTTAATGTGAACCAAAATATTATTTAAAATTTGTTGAAACATTGAATGTACTACACAAACACACATAAAAATCTTCGTTATTTATTTATTTATTATATACTTTATTGTACACCACAAAATATGTATAGGAAAACATTCACAAAAACAAGTGTACAATGGGACTGTACGATAGGAGAAGAATTTAGGGCTGTCAGTGTACAAAATTAAATACTTAAATAATATTACTTAGACATAGTAACATACAATACATACATACAATATTATATAATACATATCAATTAAATAATAGAGAAAGGAGAAGAATAAAAAATATAGTGACAGGTAATGCTCTTTTACCATTTTCTTTAACGTTGGCAGTGTTTGAGCACGTCTTATTTCAATTGGTAATACATTCCACAACCGAGCCGCTTGAATCGTGAAAGATTTGTCAAAAAAGAAAGTGGAATGCATACGAAAAATTTTATTTTTAGATTTTCCGATGACCTCAAGGACCTAGAATGGGTGTCACAGAGGAACTGAAAGCGTTCTTTGAGATAAAAAGTAGTAAAAGGATTAAATAGCACGTTATAAAGCAAATAAATTATGTGAGAATTCCGGCGAAGGCGAATAGGAAGCCATTTGAGCTTAGTACGTAATTCAGAAACGTGATCATACTTGCGCAAGCCAAATATGAATCTGATACAGAGATTTTGAAGTCGCTCAAGCTTGTCCAATTGGTCTTGGGTTAGATCGAGATAGCTGGCATCAGCATAGTCCAGGATAGGGAGAAGAAGAGATTGTGCTATCGCAATTTTTGTGGTGATGGGAAGAAAATTACCAAGAAGTCTCAGGGGGGCCGCAGAAGCAAACAGTTTACGACTGACTTCCTGCAGTTGTTTGGTCCAGGCAAGGGTGCTGTCGATATACATCCACAAGTTCTTCACAGTGTAGTGCAGTAGCTAACTAAAGAAACCTGGGGAAGCGTCGACCAATCAATTCTAGGGACATACCCCTATTAGTCTACTGAGATTTTCTATAGTGGCCACCTTCACCAACATTACGTTATATAAGGCGGCACACTATACCAGGCAACCCCTTACGAGGTGTCTGGGACCATCTTCGGTAGGTCACGCCTCCGAGAGCACTCCAGAATGGTCCCGGACTGTAAGCACGCTCACCTCTCGAATACAAATCATCGCATCTACCCAATGCCTACAGCTGGGTTGCCGGAAAACTAATTCAACGGGTAGTCCGTGCCGGAGATGCAGCTCGCTCACAGGAGCTCACTTGCTTGAGGGTTACTCACGAACCCCGCGTCTGTCCACCAGGTGGCCCTTTGCCTTGGGCCGGTAACTTCAGACACTTGTTGCGCGCGAGGAATGACGCTCGACCCACACATAGCCGAGCAGACAACATGCCACTCCTCTGCAACCACCACATAGACCACCGCGAGTCCAACCTCAATGTCAGGTCCCACCTTTGCGCTTGCAATGGTGGAGGGCCTACCTGACCCCGCGTACCCTGATCCAAACAGCCGGACCCGTAGTTCCAGCTGCGAAAGCCCCATCTGTTCGGGTCGTACAGATAGGGACAGTCCGGGAACTACCAACAACAGTCGCCTGAGACTTCGTCGGATTAATCTTCGGCCCAAACTCAGCACTCCAGTCACCTATTCGAGCCAGATCCATATTAATCGTCTCAATGGCTTCTCGTAACTCTCCAAGAGAGGCTTGGGTATAAATCTGTAGATCATCAGCATACAGACGGTAGTAAGAAGAAAGTCCTTGAGTGATAGCATTAATAAAGAGTGCGAAGAGAAGAGGATATAAAACACCACCCTGCGGCACACCGGCAGAGGTGTGACACCAAGAAGAGAAATATTCATCAGTGCAAATACGCTGCCGGTGGCCAAACAGGTAACTACGAAACCAGTCAATTACCGGAGGAGATATGTTAAAAGAGCTTAGGAAGCCAAGCATAATGTCGAAATCAACGGTATTGAAGGCATTGCTAAAATCAAGCAGAGCAAGTACCGTTAACTTTCCCATTTCTATGCCTGACCTAATATCGTCCGTAATGTGTACAAGTGCTGAGGTAGTGCTGTATCCGCGTCGAAAACCAGATTGGAAAGGATTTAGCAGATTGCGTTTGGTAAGGAACGTGCTGAGTTGATGGTGGACAAGTTTTTCAAGGACTTTGGATATGAAAGGAAGAATAGAAATGGGACGATAGTCAGAAAAAGATGTAGGATGAGATTTGTTGGGTAAAGGAATAATTTGGGCATCTTTCCAGGATTGAGGGAAGACACCACTGGAAATAGGTTCTTCGTTAGTTTATATTTAAATAAACTAATGAAGATTTTTCAGTTTCATTGAAAACTTTTTTTGTAACTAATAATAATAATAAATAATAATAATAACTAAAATAAATGTCTTATTTTTGCTTTCACTTTAGATCGATTATTATTATGGTTTTATTTTTGTTTTCGATAATTGGATTTATATTTGTATTGGAAATAAAAACACGAAAAGCAAAAAAAAAAAAAAGAGATCTGGTAAATCGATTTTGTAGGAGTATATTTTTTTTGGGTATCGATTTTTCTGATTTCGATTCCAATAGATTCAAGAATCGATCATTTTGAAAAGATCTATACCAGCTCACACAAATTCATTCCCCATTCCCGTGGGGATAAGTACATAGAAACGTACTTATACTGAAAAGAAGCAACTTTAATTTTTTTCATAATTATCGTGTTATCCCTGAGTATAGTTATCGCCAAACTTATTGGCCGCCCTGAAGTTGGCTACAATGGCTGCGCAGTAGAAAATCTCATACAAAAACAGCACCGTTTCGTGCCTCGCGCATCCGGTAAACCAACTTCAGGGCGGCCATTAAGTTTAGTTTAGGGCTATATCTAACGTATCTGATGTTAGATCGAAAATTTGTTTAAATTAGGTCCAACGACAGACCTGAAAAGCTTTTAGAAACTTCTTTTCCAATTTGTCGCAAAATACAATATTGTTAGATTCACTACCATCATAATATTGTACCAAGCAAGTAGTTTAGCAAACTTGAAAAGAACTCTTAATGGGATTGAAAATAAAGACCAATAAAGATCATCTCAGACACTAATTTGCATAGTCCTCGTATGATCGATCTAACCAAGATTATGGGTCTTTAAAGAAACCTATGAGTTTGTTTCGGTGTTTCTCAGGGTAGTCGGATAGCGAACACCGATTTAATCTAGTTTTAGAATACGATTTTCTTTACGTTTTTGTTCAACCTTTGATAAAGCGAACTACTTGGGTTTCTTCCCCGTTCCTATCTCCAGGAAGCCATCATAACTATGCAATTCCTGAACAAATCAAACTACGTAGCTCCCAGATCAAATTTAAACAATTTTGTAGAACTTACTCTCTCCAGAAGTCAATGAACTTGTGTCCGTCGACGGGCACGTGTAAGTTCTGCTGCGTGGCCAGGAACAGGGGCATCTTCCAGTACAGCGGACACTCGCACGCCTTCACTATGTGCTTGAAACTATCGCGGGGGACCTGGGGACAAAGAACACACGTGATTTTAGTAGACACCAGAGAATAGAATATAAAATACGTTTAATTTCTGCAGTATTGAATACTCTACGGCTATCTATAGGTAACAGATGAATGGCGTGCTATTGGAGAGACCTTTTGTCCAACAGTGTACTGCTGCAGGCCAGGGGCGTAGCTACCGCCGTATCTGCCGTATCAATTGTACGGGGCCCCTGGGCCACGGGGGCCCCCGACGTGCGTAAGCAAAAATTAATAAAAACTTCCCATTTTTTTTTTATCCTGTCAAACCTCACTATTGTTCATAGAGGCAGAAACTTTAGACAAACTAAAGAAAATGATTAAAAAAATCAGTTTGCCGACATAAAGGCAAGGAGAGTGTGACTTTTTTTTTCAATTTGAATTGTTTGTAAAAATTTTGGAAAAGTGACAGATAGATAATTATGATGAATAAATATTAATTTTAATTTTATGCGATATTTTTTTTTCTTTTGTGAGAAATCTTTACCCTTCATAAGGGCCCCCAAACAAATTTGTATACAGGGCCCCGCCAAGTTACGCTACGCCACTGCTGCAGGCTGATGCTGACCATGATAGCTTCCCCACTGTAATTTTTTAACGTCTCAGAATTCTTCTCATCAGGAGTATAATCGTATAAGTTTCGCATTGCACAAGTGGCAGCAAGGTATTTGAATTGGGAATTCAAAGTTCTGAAAACATCTTCAGTAAGTATTTGAACATTACAAAAACGAGCACCGATTGGTTCTTAAGATTATACATGAAGTAATGGTTTCTGTGAACATTATGAAGGTCCAACGGCATAAAAATAATCGTTTATAAGAAAAACCTCTTTAACCTACTTATAAAAGTCTAATAAAACTTGAAGTCTTGAAAATATTTTATAGGTACTCATATAAATCCATCTAAGTATGTCGTAAGGATGAGTTTGTCTAAGTGTCGGCATTTATTTATCTCCCGAAATGGCGACTACTTTTTCTGCTCCCAAAATGGTCTGAAAAAGTGTTGCTAATGGTCCATTGTTGTCCAAAAACGTGCAGTATCCGACATTTATGTTGTCCAAACCTTCGGGCAGCGGTTATCTTTCGTGTTTCCGTTGCCTTCAACTAATGTCAATGGTCATGTCAGGTGGAATGAAGCCGCCTGTATAATGTCATGCGTACTTCCGCAGTTAAGGAATATAGGCCATGAACCTGACAATGTGTTCTGCCTCTTATGTCAGTACGAGATCTACTTACATTGAGAAGACGACTATTCGACAATATTTGAACTTTGTATAAAATCTAATAACTTTGGTGTCTATAGCCGGTAGTTTAGTGAATGAGCCACAAAATCCAAAGTCAAACCATCACTAGTGGTGAGTGATGATCAATTTTGATTTATTTGATTGCTTCAAAATATGTACTAGTAGATATTGTCATTATTGTTATTTACTGTCGTATTGGTGTCCCCACATTGGTATAGCTTAGAAGAGTACATAGATTGTAGATATCTGCACGCTGCGACACGTGCTTACGAGTATGTCCGGTGGTACCTACTTACTTTTAATAATTCGTGCCTGCATAGAAATAGAAAGGCCAGTTTTACTCACATACTAAATAGTATTTTATTGAATCAAATCCATTGATACTCGTCCTTCTGAAGTTTTTACATAAAGTAAAAACTTTTAGTAGATACGGTATCCGTATACATAAACGTAAACACAAAAAAATACATAAGTTGTTGTCTGTTTTTCAACCCTACCCCACATAAAGGGTACACAATAATAAGAGTGGAATCCCTTCACTCGCTTCAAAATTCCGGGGGAAAATGAATAGGAAAGATCAATACATCCACATATCTAACTATGTATATTGGTATAATCGTATTATGCCTCTATTCGAACTTATTCGATGCCTCTACTTCACCAAAACCTTTGTTTGAAGGTGTGATGATGACGCTTTTTTCACTTACAGGTATAGGTACTGTGTAAAAAAAGTAAAATATTATGTTAATGTAATGTTAAATGTACTTTATTCAATTTCAAAAATAAAAATCCATTTTCTCTAACCAGTAATATTTGATAGTGGTTGTGGTATTCGGCTGTGTTGCCTTATAGTGCTTACACACGTCCGGATTTGGTCCGGCCGGACCGTTTTGCTGGGCGGAGTTAGTCCGGCCCGGACCATATCCGAGCGTGTGTAGAGTGGTCCGCCAGACATTATTATTATTAATTAAGTCTATCTCGGTGCACACAAGCGTGTGTAAGCGAGAAAGGATTTGTGGGCGGAGTTAGTCCGGCCGGACCAAATCCGGACGTGTGTTAGCACTATTAGCATACTTTGAAATGACGGCTCACTTTACGCTCGCCTCACCTAAGTTTTCACGGTGGAATTAATGCAGAATCAACTGGCTGATTGTGCCGTAATAAATTCCTATCAAATTCCACTTCAGACCGTAGTCGGCGAGACAGTCGGACGCCTGACTGACTTTATTAGTAGAATTTAGTATCAACACAATGCCTGTGAGTATCTTTATAATGCCACGATTGTATCGATTTTCACATAGTTATAAACTTTTAATGAGAAAGTACGAAACGTTTGCAATTTATTTTGAGATTTCTGTGTAACTTTAAAAATAAAGTAGAAGTAGAAGTAAATTTATAATTGCGTCACTGTCGCCCCGACCGTCATTTATGATAAATTTTATTCATGTAATGCTAATGTGGTGTCATATGTTCCGCTGTACAATGTTTGTTTTGTGTTTTGTCAATTGCGTCTTGTTATTGCTAAATGTACCTTTTTCTAGTATCTTTTCGTTCCATGTTTGCTTTGTGTTTTGTCAACGTATTTTCGTAATTGCTTAATGTAACTGTTTCAAGTATCTTTTATTTCGTTTGCGTTTGTTTTTTTTTTGTTTTTTTATATTTGATTGTTTCTCTTTTATGATGTCATATAGGTGATAGTGGTATATTTGTATATTATACTGGTGCGGCTGGTGGGTGGTGCATAGATAGTGGTGTTGCACCGTCAGGTATTATTTAATTGTATTTTGTTAAGTATTTATATTATTTTTATTTTATGTCTTCCAACGATGATTCTTTTCACTCGGCCGTTGAATCGGTTATCTCTTCCGCTAATGCTAGTTTCACTTCCTCGACCGACACTCTTGGTGACTTTGTGCGTCGGATCTTTAATCGTCAAAATGATCATTTATTTAATGTCTGTCATATTAATGCACAGAGTGTGCCAAGTCACTACGGTGAATTGCTTGACACTTTTTCTGATGCCAATGTCCACGCCGTGCTGGTTTCGGAGAGCTGGCTCAAACCTCATCTTCTCTCTACCACCTACCCTCTTCCCGGTTTCATTCTTATCCGCAACGATAGAATTGGAAAGGGAGGAGGTGGTGTCGCCATCTATCTCCGTAGTGATTTCCCTTTCAAAATCATTGCCTCTTCTCCTTCACCCTATAATGCTTCTGCTGAGTACCTCTTTCTGGAAATCTATGTCAAAGGTGTCAAGACCCTACTTGGTGTAGTCTACTGCCCACCCGCTGTTGACTACTTTTCCAACCTTGAATTGGCACTGGAATCGATAGGGTCAGAGTATGCACATTGTGTCGTCATGGGCGATTTTAACACGGACCTTAGTCATCCATCCCCTCGTTCCCATAAACTCCTTCACATCATTAAGTCCGTTAGTCTCCATGTTCTTCCACTGCAGCCTACTCATCTCAATGCCTCAGGCGATGACACGTGGCTCGACCTAATCCTTACGTCCTCTCCTTCCCTTGTTTCCTCTCATGGTCAGTGTCCTGCACCTGGCTTTTCCCACCATGATCTCATTTTCCTCTCATATGTCCTAAAACCACCTAAACCTCTCCCTAAAGTTCTGCACATTCGTTGTTTTGCACGTTTGGATGTTGAGAGGCTGCGTCGGGATGCTTCGGAACTTGATTGGGATCATCTTGCAGCGGCAATAGGGGTTGACGACAAACTGCGTATTTTTAATCGGACGATCCTTGCCCTCTACGATAGACACGCTCCTGTAAAGAGAGTAAAGCTTAGGCGTCTACCTGCTCCATGGTTGACGACGGGAGTACGTATGGCGATGAGACGCAGGGATCGTGCCTTTCGTAAATTTAAAAAGAATCGCAGTGAAGAAAATAAGTGCCTCTTCAGAGCTGCAAGAAATCGGTGTAATCAGATGATACGCAACGCCAAACGCCGCCATATTCTCGAAAACATCTCTGCCTCTTCTCCTGCCGATATCTGGAAATTCCTCGGAACTCTCGGTATCGGTAGGAATCGTCATGTGGATTTCCCCAAGACGATTGGTCTGGATGAAATCAACCGTCACTTCACAACCACTTACCATTTGGATCCCCAAATCTTGTCTCAGACGGTGAATTCCATTACCAGCCTACCCGGTCCTATCATAGAACCATTTCGCTTTTCTCCAGCCACCGAGGATGAAATTAAAAAGATTATCCTGTCCATAAAATCCAAGGCTGTGGGCCATGATGACATTAGTCGTTACATGGTCACATTGATCCTCGACCTTCTTCTCCCACCTATTACCCATATCATCAATTTCTCTCTCGATTCCGGTCATTTCCCATCCCTGTGGCGTATGGCCTACGTACGTCCACTTCCTAAAATTTCAAATCCCTCCCTACCTAGTCATTTTCGTCCAATCTCCATTCTCCCGTTCCTATCCAAAGTGCTCGAAGCTTGCGTTCACAAGCAGTTTTCGGAATTTATTCACCGAAACAATCTTATAAGTTCATTCCAGTCTGGATTCAGACCTGGCCACAGTACTGCCACCGCACTCCTTAAAGTGACTGGTGACGTTAGAGAAGCAATGGAGGATACTAAGGTCACTGTGTTAGTATTAATTGATTTCTCCAATGCCTTTAACGCTGTCAGTCACGATATACTCCTATCTATCCTCTCCCATCTTATGGTTTCTTCCGAAGCGCTGGAATGGTTCTCCTCTTATCTTCGGGGACGTCAGCAGTCGGTTCGTGTCGATGAGACTTCGTCGAATTGGCGTGACCTGGATGCTGGTGTTCCACAGGGCGGTATTCTATCTCCATTATTATTCTCCATTTTCATTAATTTTATAACTCACTGTCTTCGGTGTTCGTATCATCTTTATGCCGATGATCTTCAACTATATACATCGGCGCGGATCGAAGATTTATCGGACGCCATAGAAGATGTAAACCGGGACTTGAATGCTATCAGGGATTGGTCTGACAGATTTGGGGTGTCCGTAAACCCCACAAAATGTCAGGCCATTATTATTGGAAGCCCGCGCATGATGCGTAGAATGGCGGTTGGCTCTATTCCCCCGATTATTTTCAATGGTTCCGTCATTCCCATTAGCCCTAGTGTGAAAGATCTCGGTTTGCATCTTGACTCGACACTTAGCTGGCAAAGTCAGGTGTCCAGTGTCAGTCAGAGAGCCAACGGTACTTTGCGATCCTTGTATCGTTTGAGGAGGTTTCTGCCAGCCAAAACGAAAATTATGCTTGTGCAGACTTTAATTTTCCCACTTCTTGACTATGGTGACGTGTGCTGCTTTGACATGAACGCGGTCTTACTGGATAAGCTAGATAGGGTCTTGAACAACTGTATTAGATTCATATTTAACCTCAGAAAGTATGACCATGTGTCATACTACAGGTCTGAGATAAAATGGTTGCCGATTCGCCAGAGAAGAAGGTTACGCGCTTTGACCACGCTTTTCACCCTGCTCAATTCTCCCACCCCTCCTTCCTATCTTATGTCTAAATTCCAATATCTATGTTCTTCACATGCTCGGGATCTGCGTTCTTCCAATAATCTCCTCTTGCTTTGTCCTTCTCATACTAGTGATTTTGTTCACTCTTCCTTCAATATTCAGTCCATTCTTCTCTGGAACGAGCTTCCTCTCGAGATCAGGACGGCTACAAGTCGATTTGCATTCAAGCGGAAATTGCGGTTTTATTTTCAGCACAACTAAGAAGAGTCATCTCACTTTCTTCTTCTCTGTTACTTCAAAAATATATATTTAATATAAGTATATATTATATTCAATATATATGTACGTGTATTTTACCTATTTTAGTATTTTAATAACAACTTTTTTCTTTTTAAGTTCTTTAAATAATGCACCTGCCTTGTTATCTCTTCACCACCCTTGGTTGACTGGTAGAGAATGCCTAAGGCATTAAGTCCGCCTTTGTACCTTTTTGTGCATGAAGTCTAAATAAATAAATAAATAAATAAATAACTTTGTAATATTTGTTTACAGTGAATAGAATTACTTGCTTTTGTACTTTATGTCGTAATTTGCAGTCTAGGTTTTTATAAAGAGGACATAGGCTGTATGAAAATAGCTCAGAAAATCTGAAGAAAACTCAAGATACATCAAAGTCAGGTAATCAAAACTAACGTAGCCCACAATGCCAACACTCCTATGTGCTCACTCAAGTTCTCATTCTAAATTCACATAGGAAGGGCGCCGCTCGGCATAGGCCACGGGCCGCGGGGCATCAAGCCGT
The DNA here is from genome assembly GCA_964057195.1 of Orthosia cruda. Taxonomy (NCBI): domain Eukaryota; kingdom Metazoa; phylum Arthropoda; class Insecta; order Lepidoptera; family Noctuidae; genus Orthosia; species Orthosia cruda. The sequence continues at coordinate 22,993,795 of OZ059825.1, forward strand.
GTTGTCAAACCTAGCCGTCCATCGCCTATAAATAGTCACGTCAAGCCGGCTTGACCCACTTACGGCCGGTCGCTGACCCCGCACCGGGCTCAGTTGTCGTTTGAATTAGGAATATTGGCCCATTAATGACATAACGCCTTTTCCGTCAACTGTTTGAGAGAAAACGGGCAGAAAAACGTTGATGTTTGTGAATTTTTTATTAGCTATTTGTTGTAGGGCTACGGTAGGTACGGCACGTATATGATAAATATTAAAGTAGATTTATTGGTGCAGATATTTTATGAATTAGTTACTGTGTATTTTTGGGGTAAGTAGGTGCATAATTAAAAATATAACGTCGAAGTGTGACAGATTGCGCCAAGCAAATTGGCGCCAATTGTTAGGCGGCATGTGAACTTCAGCGCGACTCTGATTCTGATGCCAAACATTTGTCAACGCGGTCGAGATCTTACTTTACTCGCTACTTCACTCGCATATTTCATTCACCTCTTTATCATAGAATCTACAAAATATGATCTTCCTAAATAAGGACAAAGACTCAAAGTTAGTAAAAACGAAAATCTTCGCTTATACCTAGATACTAATTGAATAGATTTTATATTTAGGTAGATAGATACTGAAAGTTCCTTGTGGTATTCAATATTTATGGACTTTGGAGAACTAAGGTACCTACATACAGTTATTTTCTTGGATACGGCATTTCCACGAATGCCTTTGTTCAAATTATACTTTTTCTCAAACATGCTTGGCAATTTGAGCATTATTTTGACAACCTTCTTCGAGATAAATCGCAATTGCTGTACTGGTCAAATACATGCGCGCAGCGGCCGGCAAAGTTGTATGAAAATCCATATCTGTCGTGTCTAGCGGCCAAATAAATTCCATAGTAAACTCATATCTGTCGTGTAATTTAAAAATGGAACGATCTTTTTCTCCGAAGCATGGCCACCAAGGAGGTAACTTATCAAAGGTTTTATTTAAATTTCGAACTGGCTTGCAAATAGAACGCTGTTTATTGAATAAAAAACAAATGAACACTAACGCGGGAACAATTATTGTTGTTCGTCATTGATTTCGACAAAATGAGTTCTAGGTACTACTTAGTTTAAATTTCCGCGCATATTTGAGAAAAGCACTATACAAGCCTTGGCCACAACTAGGCATTGATGGACTTACGTATGTGTGCCTCGGCCCACATTTACACGTTCGTCCATCAATGCCTCTTTTGCTGGCCGCTGCAGTAATGTACTATAATGTGGCTTTACAAATTATAATGAATGCAGCAAAAAATATTAATTTATGTGCAGAATGCGGATCCGGTTCATGAACGGACTTGGCTGTATGTCATTGTCGCCTCTGCATAAGTTGAATGAAACTGATACACAGTTGACGCAGTATTTCTCAAAGGACCTCCACGGTTATGAATATGAATTATTTATATAAATATGATAATTATTGAAATAATTATTAACACATTCACAGCTATAAAGCAGCAGCCCACTTAATTTTATGCAGATTTACGACTAAAATTAACTTTAAGAGTCCAATAAAAATCGACGTAAATTTTGGCTAAGCACACGTTAATCATGTAGAATTTATGACATCTGTTTGAATGCTAGGTAATATATTAAGGATTTTAAGAAGGTACTAAACCAAAATTAATAAACTTGAGGTTTAATCTATACTAATCCTGCCATATTTTGTACTATCTAGGGTAAGTGCTCCAGTGAATGAAAATATATGTGATCATCGAACTTATAAACATTCTTACAGTATGTTACCCTTAAGCCAATGATATTCAAATAAACAGATATGTTATGAGCGCGCGCATTGTGAAGACTCGAATAGGTCACAATTGTGACCTTTAGTTTATGTAGACCTCTTTAGTTTATGTCACGCATGGCGAGGAGCGATAGGCTTTGTTGAAACAAAAACAAAATAAAAAATATGCCATCGTGTGTATTTAGAAATTGTACCAATTATGATACCATAAATGAACCAAATAAAACCAGTAGGTAAATGTCCACAATTTTTGTTAAATTAATAATACAGAAAAATCCAACAATCTAAATAAACAAACCTAAATCCTCAAACCCAAAATCTGTTAAAAATTTATGGATTGTCAAAGGGCCCAAAACTCATTTTTTTACTTTTATAATTGAACAAGGAACAAACGCTTGCTCTAAGCATAAATTCCTTTTGTGCTTAGAGCAAGCGTTTGTTCCTTGTTCAATTAAGCACTTTCATTAGTTTTCGAGATATGCCAAAATTCATTTTCTTTGATCTTTTTTTTGTATCTACTGAATCTGTGCATAATCGTATGGTAATTTAGGCTGGTCAAATTATGTATTTATGCTCAAGAGAACCGTTGACATTCAAATTGACGTTTTCTGGTATGTCTTCATGTTTTGAAATCAATTTTGGATACTTTAAATATGTAAAAACAGAACGTTAACGGTATCTATTGAAATATATCCTGTAGCAGTGTTTTTCACTGACAGTACTAATGGAAAAATTTAAACAGTTTTGAAGATACTGAAATCTGCGAAATAATAATAGAAACATAACTGTAATTGGAGGCCAATCTGCGAAAAAGTAAAATAAACTCAACTTCAAATGCTTAGTTAGTTCAGAAATCTGTGGTTAGAAATAAAACTGCCGGGCAAATTTATCTATATTTTTTCATTTTAGTTGTGTTCTGTCTGATTTTGAAGATCCAAAGCCGGGTTAGCGTAGAAAAAATAGAACTTATAGATACCACTGTTTCCCAGAAACATGGCTAAATATTACCAGAGTATTGTTTTAGGGCCGATAAAAATTGTATGCGTTGATATAAAACCCTGGGAACCATAGCCTCTGTACGTGCTAAGATAAAAATATGTAGGTAATAAAAACTTAACGGCAGAAGGGCACATCTCACCGCCTATTGGATAAGTGATATCATGAACATAAACTGTTATACTAAAATTTATAAGTTTGGAACCAGTTAAAAAGAGGTCGTAACTTGAAAGTAGTTTTCATTTTATTTTCAAACTTCTAAGGATTTAAATTAAGAATGCTTTTTTAGACCAAGATCGAATGTCCTTTGTCTTTGAAACTTGGAACTTTGAAGTTATTAGAAAAAATAAATTAGCTACTCTTTGACTTTACAGAAAATTTGTTTGCTTTAGAGTTCGTAACATGCTTTACTTGAAAATTGCAACGAAATTGCGCAAGATAGCTAAATAAATTGGAATGAGTCTTGCCAAAAGTAGCAGAGCAAAGACTGGCCAGAAAATACCAAATGCAGTTCTGTATTCGAATTTTTCGAATATTTTTAAATTCAAATCACTATCCATAGGTATGAGTTGCTCTATTCTCGTGAAAGTTGTTGGAATCTATTAGGGTTTACGGGTCAGTCCGATACTTACTCATTAGGGTTGGGCCAGCTACCCGACAATTTTAAACATGTTTCACTGTGCCCCAGGCGCCACACTATTTATTACCAAGTTTACTTTGCTTTAGTTTTCCCGAATGCATATTTTGCTACATAGTTGATTTATTATTCATACCAGTTCGTCAACACATAGTGCTGAATATGGGCGTCAAAATGGACGCTACAATTAACGATAAAAGAGGACAAAATCCTCCTTTAATTATTAAACGATTATCACCACGTCTGGTAGATGGATTAAGATCAAAGACTTTGGTTTTAATTTTAAAAACCTACTGTTAGATCATGACTTAATTAATCTAAATAAGTTTTCTTTCTCAGCACCCACAGGTAAGGAAGTTGGGGCATTTTCTTTACAGGAAAATTACATGCTCTTAAACCATGAAAATTTTTCTAGCATGAGTACAAACAATTATAGCAACTGATACAAACATGATATCTGCTGTACACACTGACGTATAGTGTATTCAGCATTTAGTTACCGCCACGCTTCATCGAAGCGCATCCATCGCTTGGTATTAACCGCCACTCAATCTAAATGACAATGTGTCGACATAGCTTGCGCTTTATGATAGACAGCTGTAGCGCAATATACCGTATGCAGCCGTCAATGAATGTCGAACATAGCGAAGCATTGTGTCGCCTCGTTGACAGGTCTGAACGGTATCGATGTTAAACTTGGTATAGACGGATATATGGAAGGATGATTTGTGATTGGGGTACAATATTAAGGTAATAATGGAAACGTGTCATAATAATTGTACGTTTTCTAAGACTATCGTGTCGTTAGCGTTAGTTAAGCAAATAAATTCAACTAAGGCCATACTTTGTAAGTCTAGCATTTCTCTCTTAAATGTAGGTGGTAAGTGCAAGAGAATGCAAATCGTGATCGAATGGAATACTGGCAGGATTTGTGAAACAGTAACAAAGGCAATTAAGGGACGCACGGACGACGTCTAGATGGACCTTGATATTCTGTGTTGTTGCTGAAGTTGCAGACGGAAATGTACGCCAAAATGTACGATTTCTGGCATCTCCAGAAATGAAATTCAAATTTAGAATCCAGAAGTTTTAAAATCAGAAACAATACAATTATTAAAAATGAAAATCAAATTAAAAGCTCTAGTTAGGTTATTAATTTCAATGTGTAACAAATTAATTACCTTATAATCAACCGCACTAAAGTACGCTCATTTTCACTTTCAACATCCGAGCTATTTTCCGCTCAGCTTAATAACACGGATTAAGTTATTCTATTTATTTAGCACGGTTGATACTACGGCCCAAGCGGGTATTAAATTAGAGCAATTTAGTTTATTCGTGGAGCTCTTCTATTAAAGAGATGCTCGGTAGCTGATATGGGCTGTAGGCTTATAGGCGTTTGTCGTTGGGATAGCGCAGTGCGGTACTATGTGTTGACTGGTTCATGATACTATAGCTTCACGCTTATATTCCTCGAAGGGTTAGGCAGAGTTGTAGCTATAAAAGCACACCAGCAATTCGCACATGTTTCATGAGCGATTTGATTCAAGTTCTATGAGCTAGGATTATTACCAATTACCATTGGTAACCAACCGGACACCAGTTCCGACTTCTAACTGCTATTAAGACATTCAAGATGGAATAACTCAATAACACTTGCCCGACCCAGGTCCTTTAACTCTACATATAATTTGTGACTAATGATTTAGTCTGAATAGTGTGTTTAGCAGTGTGAGTGGTATATTTGAACACACTAGGAATTTCAGGTTAACAGATTTTTTTTGGTACTATCCCACCGCACTTTTCTCCAAACACTGCAACTCCTGAAAGCCAGAATCAACAGGGGTCACCAACTGGTGGTCACCAGAAAAGCGCCGAGGCAATGAAGCTCCACGAAGTCCCGGTGATTGAATTTAACTGTCTTGGATCCCGCAACGAAATTAATCAAATAAGAATAACGGAGGAATAGGAAAAAATACAAATTTCCACTAACATATTCCATGTTAACAGATTGTCATTTATGGTGCGATGCATGCAGAGGAGACAAATATCACGTGGCCACTGTAGGTACAGTAAGCGCACCCAATCTTACGACTTTCCGTTACAAAAAGGGCTAAATTTGACTGTCCGACAACATTGTTATCATAAGCTTTGTCATCGTTGTTTTGTATCTCAACCATGCCATTAGCCAGGTTCATTATCCAGGTTGACGGATCATAGTTTTAGCATGAGCATGATAAAAATCACACCTGTCAAACAATGTCATCCTCTCATGATCCTTTATTACAAGGATCATGATGACAAAGGCACCTCAAGTTTACGAAGTCTGCGTTATGAAGCAGCTTTATTGTTATTACGCAGTAAAGCTATTTTACTGCAGTGTTCTTCAGGTCTTACACTTTTATAAGAAGTGTGAACCCCTTGGGTATAATGTGCACTTTTCTCATATAGGTAGATAATTCGTTACCTACAACCCATCGCTTTTTTCTGTGTTGCAGAAATTCGATCTTTATCTATACTATCTATACTAATATTATAAAGAGGTAAAGTTTGTGAGTTTGTGAGTTTGTGAGTTTGTGACGTTGTAAGGGGTAATCTCTGGATCTACTGAACCGATTTTGAAAATTCTTGCACCGGTAGAAAGCTACATTATTCCTGAGTGTCATAGGCTATAAAATATTTTCAAAAAAAATAGAGATCCTTATGAAAATTGCAATAATGTAACCCAAGGTAGCAAAATGTTGTCTGTAAAATACATTATTTGGCGTGCGCTGAGAAAACTATTGATGATAGATACAAATTAGTAGGTAGGGTAGGTAGGATAGGCAGTTTAGGCAGGGTAGGCAGAGTAGGCAGAGTAGGCAGGTTAGGCAGGGTAAGCAGAGTAGGCAGAGTAAGCAGAGTAGGCAGGGTAGGCAGGGTAGGCAGGGTAGGCAGGGTAGGCATGGTAAGCAGAGTAGGCAGGGTAGGCAGGGTAGGCAGGAAAGGCAGGGTAGGCAGGGTAGGCGGGGTAGGCAGGGTAGGCAGGAAAGGCAGGGTTGGCAGGATAGGTAGGGTAGGCAGGGTAGGCTGGGTAGGCAGGGTAAGCAGAGTAGGCAGGGTAGGCAGGGTAGGCAGGGTAGGCATGGTAAGCAGAGTAGGCAGGGTAGGCAGGGTAGGCAGGGTAGGCAGGGCAGGCAGGGTAGGCAGGGTGGGCAGGATAGGCAGGGTAGGCAGGAAAGGCAGGTTAGGCAGGGTAGGCAGGGTAAGCAGAGTAGGCAGGGTAGGCAGGGTAGGCAGGGTAGGCAGGAAAGACAGGGTAGGCAGGAAAGGCAGGGTAGGCAGGGTAGGCATGAAAGGCAGGGTGGGCAGGGTAAGCCGGGTAGGCAGGGTAGGCAGGGTAAGCAGAGTAGGCAGGGTAGGCAGGGTAGGCAAGATAGGCAGGGTAAGCAGAGTAGGCAGGGTAGGCAGGGTAGGCAAGATAGGCAGGGTAGGCAGGGCAGGCGGGGTAGGCAGGAAAGGCAGGGTAGGCAGGTTAGGTAGGGTGGGCAGGGTAGGCTGGGTAGGCAGGGAAGGCAGGGTAGGGGCAGGGCAGGCAGGGTAGGCAGGGTAGGCATGGTAGGCAGGGTAGCCAGGGTAGGTAGCCAGTTGACGGGAGCGAAGCCCCGAGGGTCAGCTAGTCTGGTATATTTTTAATAGCGTCTTAGTCTAGTCCATGTGAAGTAAAAGAAGTCTTCATTACCCTGAATATTTAAATCATTTGCTATAATCCACAAAAAAGGCGGTTTATAAAACGGCGACCACCGAGCTTTCTGTAAAGCCGTCATTGATTGAATTTGCAGTTGCTTCGAATGTAATCGTCCGGATTGTTTTTAAATTAATTGATTTAACTACTGACCAAACAATACTATTATCCAATCATCTGGTACTAGGGCTCTACATATATATTTCAACAAGCTCCGAATCCTAAGAGGCCATGATAGCCACTTACCTACAAGCAGGAAGTGACCCAGAATTTAAATAGATTGCAGGCGCGGCGAGTGATTTTAGAGTTATTTGCTGAAGATATTGTTATGATTTAGCTTCTTATCATAACATAAGTGACTTCTTTAGATATTTTCTAAAGGAATAGAAAGGAGTGCACCTTCACGACAACCACATATCACATCATCATCAGCAGCCTTTTAATGTTCCCATTACTGGGAACAAACCTCCACTCTGTGAGAGGGTGTGGGCCGTAATACGTTGGTGGATGTCACATGTCTTCAAATTTTTGGTTCTAAGAAGTCTCCTCACGATGTTTTCGGTTTTGAGAGCAGTGGTGATGAAATAAATAATTTACACAAAGTAAAGCGTGTGTCTGGGTTGGAATCCACGACCTAAGTCACGTAAGTCGGGGTGTTACCACTGGGCTACCACTGCTCTCACATACCACAAGTTTTGTTTAAATTCCTTGTATTTGGGGGCTAGCTTATCGCCATAAACCGGACTGGTGCTGAGTATCTTATGGAGAAACCCAATAAAATTTTATCTGACAGTACCCCGGACCAGTTCATACTGCATGGGAATGATCCTGGATCAGGTCAAAATGGATTTGGTGACATCGCTTTAGCAAAAAGTTACGTCTTCGTCTCCATAAATAAGGTCTATGGTAGGCGTTTCTTTTAACAAGCTTTTTTTTTATTACGATATCTTTATATTTTAATGCCAGAATTGATTTTATAGAATATTTCTTTCATATCTATTGAATCTATCCTTGCCCGATTTAAATTTTATGAGCTCGCCCTCGTAATATGCATTTATAAGGCATAGCTTCTGGTGGGTGTGTTTTATCGGTTTCACCATAATCAATCATTTTATACGATAGTGTGTTTTGCTGTTCAAAGCTTGCCAAATCCAAAACAATTTGTATTATCATCTTAAACATGACTGAATTATTCTGATTAACATGCTTGATAAAATTATTTAACAATACAATAACGTGATATCTAGTAGACACGCAATGCTCATATCCTCTATTGATCGCTGTGTTAATTTAATTTTGGTTAGTCAACTCTACTAAACTAGATAGATAATTATAAAATTAATTAAAGTGGAAAGAAAATCCAGTAACTAGAAAAATTTAATGAGTATCGCTTTATTCGCTTGCTCAATTCCTCTGTGTGCAACCTAATGAAGCAAGTACGTAACCTTTGACATCTATTCTTTTGAATACGTTCTTTGAAAAACTCGTTTTGATCCGTAACAGCAACATCGTTGTTCCTCTATAATTTGTCAAAAGAGTCAATAGTTATCTCATACTAGCTTGTCTCCACAGCTTTGATCCCAGGGCATATTTTTCGTGCAAATACTCAAAGGTAGTGCAGGTGTCATTCTTTAAAATAATAATCGCATCAGTAATTCCAGAGCATATTTTTTTTTTAAATATAAAAAAAACTTAATATTTTCGTCAACATCGATGTGTTCCTCTATAAATTGTTAATCTTTGTCCTATTGCCTGCAGTCTTTTCAGTTCTCGCACAAGTTACAATACATCCATACATACTTTAGGCGGTTCATAAGTCACAAAAGGCCGCAAGCTGAAACGTTATAAATATCGCATTATACTTTAGCTGCACCGTGCTCCGATTGACCCAAATGTGTTGAATAGGGAAAGAGGTCGCGAAACGGCCCCTAGTGGGCTCGGCTTCGAACAACCGACCCTTTGATGGACTCGCTCGTGATGGCGTTTCCGATACCGAATCGGGCCACAATGACATAATTCTTAGGAATGCGTTCTAGAAACAAATTGCGGAGCGAGTTCTTAAATCAATTACGTTCGTTGATCGTGTAAATTTGAACGCTTTGATAAATGGTTCGTTATTTGAAATCGGAACGCTTGAATAAAAATGTTCGGAAAGAATAGGTATTTTTGACAGTTACAACGAGTTTTGGAAAACTTTAATTTCGAATGTTGCAATTTATTAGAATCCTAATTACTTATTTTTTTAGGAGCTTTTTATCCAACCTTTATAATGTAACAAATTCGAAGATATATGCTGGCTGTTAATAAAAATTAATTAGCAACAACACAAACAAGAATTGGAGCGAAATGACACGGCGTAAATGCGTAATGAAAACGATACCCCAAATTAATTATTAGATAACGAATAATTTATGCCAAATCTCGTTGCGCATCAGGCACAAAGCATGTTAATTTGTATAGAAATCGCAATAAATACTTGAATAAAACCGCAATCACTTGTAATTACTTCCCGTCGTCGTAAATACGGAACAATGGGTATGTGAGGACGTCATTTGCATTATGTTACGTGAGGTAATATCCGTGAGAAGAGTCCCACGTCCTCCGACAGCGCAGACACGCTGACAAATTGTTCTAAACTTAAGATTTTGATTTGTTGTTCCACTGTTTTTTTGAGTTTAAGTTTTTGTGCACTGCTTTTTAGGCTGCCACTTTTTTGTCCATGTGTGTAATTAATGATGTCTTGACATTTTTGTAAACATGACTTGGCATTTTTTTTGCAAAGACCAATGCCTGAGAACGCATTGTAAACTATTAAGCACATTACTAAATTCAATATTAACCGAGGTCTTATTACTGTGCACAAACTTACAATAACTTAGAAAAGGATAACCAAATGGGAGTTATTTTCACAAATCGTGTCGAATAAACTTGTTTACAGACGTTGAAGCTACAGTAACAGCGAGGATAATAATCGTAAAATCTAAATTATCCTCGCCCCTCGTTGATCATCGAGCACTGTCGGCTTTTAGCGGAGTGTTGCCAACTTTTCAGCCGCCTGGCCTGGGTCTGACCTGACTCAATAGGGTCCATAGGGAGACTAGAAATATGAATACAAGTGGGCATTATTTAGCGAGCGTTACGATGCTACGAGTATGTGTGCGACTGTGCATGTTTGTTTACAAATAAGAATAGAATACAGATGGATTATTCGGACAGTACGTAGGTAAATTTAGCAACGTGTTGTATGCTTGAGAAAAATGCATGATACACGAAAAAAAATTGCTTATGTGCAAATAATGGGCATTTTGTGTGGTAGATTTTTTATTTTGCATGGGTTTTGCGTTCTTGCATTATTCTAATGATTAAATTATGTACATTTTACTTATAATGCAAAGTGTTAATAGAGTTAAGTAGCTAACCGTATGGCTTATAGACAACAATGTTCCCCCTACAGGTCCTATCTGTTTCCAGATATCAGAGGGTATTTCGTCGGGGCCGACAGCTTTATGGTTTTTCATCGCCGTGATTGCGTTTTCCACCTCATCTCGGGATTCTTATATTGATTTAACTCATCGAAACCACGAGTATTTGAGTGTGATGTGGAGTCCACACAATGAGCTGAAAAAACATAATTATCTAATATATTTGATAGTGACTCGAGACAACACGTTTACAGTCATTGCACGCTAGAGATATACTAATTTTAGTAATAGGCCATCCTAAGACCAGCATACTAATATCTACCATTGCACAGAACCAGCAAAAGATAACATCTTTGTTTTCCCCGCTTTCCCCAGACGACAGCTGTGGTTGTTTGCCAGTTTTGCCACACACTCACAGCCATGCACATATTTATACAACGAGGACTCGCAGTTGCAGAATGTTAATACCTCCGTCCATCAGCCGTATTAGGTCTTAATAGGATGGTCTATGGTACTGGCAGGGATGGTGAACCTTATTTTAACCAACTTCCCAAAAAGGAGGAGGTTCTCAATTCAATTCGGATTTTTCTATTTGTTTCACTTGGTATTTTTCATCGGTCACCAAATCCGAATCTGATGATGGGATCCCATGGAAATCGAGGGAACTCCTCAAATATTGTAGGAAGACATATAACGATTTTAGTCTTTTCAAGAACATGCCAAGCATTTCACTCAGAAAGTATCATTTGGTGAAGTGGAACTGATGAAGAAAGCCACAGATGGCCACTGGAATCCTTAATAAGTACGTCATGTGTATAAGATATATCGAATAGTTAAGCGACTATGATGAAGCAAATACATATAAATAAATGGTTCTGATACAAATGGTACCATCGAATTACTGATCTGATGATGAAGCCGGAAAGCAGGCACTGATACTCCGTAATAAAACAATGTATCCTAGTGGTGCTTGAGCTTATTGGAAATGAGAATGATACTCACACTCTGGCTATAAATGATTTTCATGGTAATATGAGGTACCAACACAAAAATAACTAAAAAAAACTACAAATTAATTTAACCGACTTCTAAAGCAAAACACTAAAAAGCGAAAAATTTCTTTGTTTTCCGAAGTCAGTGTCAAAAAGCGAAAAACAATAGGTACCAAAGACAGCGACTTCGGAAAATAAAGAAATTTTCGTTTTGTTGTTGGAAAACATCGTGAGGAAACCCCTGGAACCAAAAAATCGAAGACATGTGACAGCGACTTATTCCCATTGGGCCCGCGGTAAAATTACGGTAGGTAAGTAAATACAAATCGATAAGGCAAAAAAATAAACGACGCAGAAAAAAGGTTTTTTTTTTTTCTTTGTTGTTGATGTTGCTGCAGTATGATCTATCGCTTGCCATAGGTTTACCATCCCTGGTTCATGGACCTCGTGCACGCATGTGGGATGGACTTGCCGACCATAGATATGTGAATAGATACGCATAATGTCCTTGTTGTCCTTGTAGAGGTGTGAATGTGTTATTTGCGTACGAGAATACATTTCAATAACTAATTGGTCAACAGCGACTCATTCATATACTTTATATAGTTAATTCTATTAAAACAAAGGCTGTTAACTATTTATCAACATAACGACATAATAACAGTTTTTAAAGAACCTTAAATTAAATACCTAGCCACAGGATTATTACGAGAACTCTATGCTCTTTGTTCTAGTAGTGTACTCGTAGACCGTGGTTGTATTTTATCTGTGACCGTGGGGCCTGGGTTTGATTTGTAGATCAAGAAGTGGAATTTTCAGTAACAGCCTGAAGTATGAATGTGTACCCAAACAATGACAATAGGAAATAGGTTTTCGAAATGAAATAGTAACGAATGTTGTGTTGTATTTTGTAAAAGAAAATAAAGGCGTACTTTACGATGTCAAAGAATATCTTTCGAGCTTGCAACTAGGCTAGTTATATCTACATTGCTTACACAGAAAATAAACAGCGGTCTGTGGTAACTTAGTGTGCGGTTAGTGGTTTACTTAGAACATAATGTGTAAATGACTGGAACTACTTACTCTGTTTGTAATAAAGAACGGGGAAAGCCAAGGAACGGTGCAACGATTCGATTTTACGACCGGGAGTGGTGAACCGAATTATGTGTTTTTGTGATTATAATGTGACGAAGAGCTCGTGGTTAAGTAACAATAGCCCCACGGAACGATCTTCAATGTTAGGCGACGCTTGCCGAGGTCGGTCCGTGCACTGGTTTAGTATTACCATAGAGGAAAATAATATTCTATTACATACCAATACTGTTAGGTGCCTCGAAAATTATGGTCTCGGCCCTTAGATAAAGCACCTATATCGGCCTAAGGTCTCGGCTGTCATTTGTAGATGACAGTCGTTATGGGAGTAAGATTTTTTATGTTTTATTATTATTATTAATGTCCATAGACCAAGTATTTCAATCGGATACATACATGGGTTTTAAAATTCTTTAGTATGCATTAGAATGCGGTTTTTTGGAGTATTTGGCAGCAAAATGTATCGAGTCAGCCTTCCCAGTAAGCTTTGCGGGGGTAGTACAATAAAATTCTCCGCTCCACTATCCCGAGATCGCTTCTGTCAATGATGTGAGATGAGAAGACAAATTGTTCAGTTGCGTAGACAGTTGAGACACAAAACTACACCAATTTTATATCACAATATCCACTAGAAATAAATTTGCAAATAATATTAACAGCCGCTGGACTAAAATGTAAACGAAAAAAGCCCGCCGAAAACTCCAACCCAAAAATTCTGACACCAGTGTTGCCACCAATTACTGGGTTGTAGAGAACAAATAGGCAGTCACTTCATTTATATGTTACACAGCTGTATCCAGATAGACTGGACCCTACCCTAATCTTGTTGGAAAATTTTAGAAAGATTGATTCGGTGAGGTGAGGTTGACAATGAAGGCAGAGGTTTGTTGTATTTAAGATCAGATTAATATAGTGAAGTTGTTTCGAACGTGATTAAAAAGAAATATTGTACCTACTGAAGTCACATTGTAGAGTTCTGTTGAAGCCTCAGAGCTCTACAATGTGACTTCAATATGCTGCTGTTTATCAGTAAGTAAAGATTTTATTATTATTTTAGGGGCCAAAGAACTCTGGCCTCTTAAATACTCACTATACACTGTAGCAATAAAGCTGTTTGTAATACATAGGTTTCTCGGTAGTTGCTGGCTTTTCTAACTGTCTGCACTATGCTGGCTATTAAACCCTGCGCTTTACCCTTGTGAGTGGACTTGAACCGAGCCAAATTTGCACTACTATACAGGGTGGGGGTTGATTTTGATATGCAGATAAATTATGTTTATGTAAGTGTATATATTAGAAATAAAGACTACTGAGACTTTAGACAAAATTAATATTTATGTGTAATACACGTTAATGTACACCAAGATTATAAACTAATAGGAACGTAATAGGAAAACCTTAAACCAAAATGATACAATCTACTTTCTTTTTCGTGTGAGGATGTGGCCACCTCTGGTGTCAGAGTTGATTAAGCCGCCTCTGGGAATCCCATAGACCTCTGACTTGGCTATTTCAGACTTACATTATAACTATATAAGTCCAGGTTTCCTCACGATGTTTTCCTTCACCGTTACCTGTGATGTCCAAGATAAACTTAGATAGTACATATGAATTTGAAAAAGTCACATTGGTACTTGCCCGGATTTGAAACCACGATCTCAAGCATGAGTAGCGAGGTCTTAGCCACTGGGCCACCACGACGACAGCCTCATCGCGTCCCACGATCTCAAAATAGTATTTCAGTAGCGGCAACGATTGTCAAAACGATCATCCCATTGATTTGAACTTTTGATATTCGCTATAGCTGATAATATATTGTCATTTTGCCTAGAGCCCCTTGTGAAATCCTCTAAAGCTCTGCGGAGCGTAGCTTGCAATGAGATTTTCAATGCTCTAATTTAGACTTGAATGCGCTACGTCGATCGGATTTCTTTACTTAGTTGAACACCGAACGGCATTTTACGTTCGCAGTCTTCGATGGCGTCCGTAGAAAGGCACGAACGCGAAAATGCTACAACATGTTTTCATAAAAAATGTTTTGAACAATAACCACAACAACACAAATTCGAACAGTTTCACAATTTAAGAACAATTTAAAATTTTCAAGAGCGTTCTATTTATAAACATACATTTCATTGTTGCATCGATTACGCGCCTTGCAAGCAAACCATGTCTTGTCTACCTCTCTTTTTCTTTCGTCCACGAACGGCTGTTAATAAATAATGCTATGTTCCTTTACTCGCCCTGCCGATGTCCAGTGTACATCCCACCTAAGGCATCATCTAAACTTCCCCTCCCATAATACTAATTTCTATTCCCACTCCTCTGTTCATACAGTACGACTGTGGAACTTACTTCCACCCAAAATCCGTGACTCTATAAATATATCGTTATTCAAGAAATAGGTCAATGAACATAACCTCTCCACCAACTTATAATTTTATATATTATGTGTATGTATTCTTATCTTTTATATAATATATAGTTCAGGTATTTGTAATTTATATATAGTTAGTTAAGTTATAATAGTCTATTTTAAGTTTTCTTTCTACACTGTGTCCTCGTCTAACATCCAACTTTCCTATCGCAAGTCTGCTGGTAGGTATTTCTATTGAAATATGCATTACCTTTGTGTTCTTCTATATGTATTCTGTCTTTTTCTGTTATTTTGTGTGTACATAAAAAAAAATTGATTTTAATTATATAAGAAAGGATCATAATACAGGAAAGTTGTCATGTCAAATCTCGATCTTTATTACGCATAATTAGTTTCCATAACGCGATTGTTCACTTAATGACGATACTATCTCTATTAAAATATAATTGGTTTCTTTTCATACTGCAAAACAAACTTTAATCATTTAGTTGATCTAGTGAAAGTGAATGCCTGTAATAAAATACTAAAATATCTATTTAATAAGTGATAGTTAAATTTTTATGGTTTAATAATGGTACAGGTAGTGTTTACCTATATGGGAAGATTCAAGCAGTTCCCGCTGTTAATGCTTTTCTATGCGAGATATATATATCATTATGTATATGCGGTTGGAAGGAACGATGAGACGCAACCGTCACTAAGGGGCAATTCCTGTATTTTTAAGGAACGACTGCGATGCATATGTGAAATATGCATCGCAGTCGTAATCTGACAAAAATATCTGTAATTGACATTTTGACATCGGCTGTCGCTGAGACGATATTGCGACTTGAATTCTAACGTATTTGGAGTACGAGAAATAGACATTCTAATGATTTGAATCCCTTCCATCCTATAAGTGGAGTGTATGGATTTATTACATAAACTTAATTTCGGCAGATGTAAACAAAACTGTTAATGACTGTAATGATGTGTTGGAAAACATTGCAACCATAGAATATAAATTTATAACATTCTAAATTTACATAATACTGGTACGATTTTGCAAAGAGTGGAATAGTTATTACAACATCCAACAAGTGTTATTAGACCTTCCGAAGAAGTCACAAACACATGAACATAGAAGCCTGTGAGAACTAAACCCCGTCCGTATAGGTCCGGTCCTATGTACCGGGTAAGGTGCTCCCTCCGAGTGTAAATCATTGTTGCGAAGTGCATCCCTATGTACCGTGTATACCGAATGGCTATCAATGGACGCGGGTTATGATTTGAGTTTTGGAGTGCGACGGTATGGTTTTGGCTACCAACCAATAATATTGCTATCTCGTAAATAATAAATCCAGATGCCTTGCCATGTCCAGGGATTATTTAAGGCTGTTTAATTTTTAGGATTAAGCATTTAAAACTACAAAAGAAGCCGTGAGGGACTTTAAATAAACAACTACGCAACTTTGGTCTTATTTGAAAAGCCGATGAATGTTGGTAGGAAACTAGACTAGTATAGCAAATACTTGGATATCCGAGCCATTGAAGGCTCCAAACAACACTTTATGAAATGCGAACTACGCCATACAGAACAACCAACAAGGCCAACTTCAGTGTTCTCTTTTTAACTTGTCCGAATTTTATCAGCTTTTTAGAAAATCTACGCAGCGGATTGGACGAAGGTGTAAAATTGTTGGAATGGAAAATTGAACTTAGAATAAAAGATAAATGGTCTGTCTATGGCCTATGTTGACGGGTAATCGATGATTGTGACGCGTTAACAAAACTTTTTGGATGTTTTCCTCCTTTAAGAAAGCATTACGATACTCCTACAATTTTTTTACACAACAGGTTTGTTCGGGAGGTCGGCGGGACAGTATTCATACTTTTTAGAGAGCAAACTAATTACCTAAGTTTAGAAACTAATATAAACTAAATTTAATTAAGTCTTTTCTTTGAAAATACAATATCCACTAAAACATTTTCAACAAAAAAAAACTAATTTCGAGTTCTTCTATTTGCCGCCTCATTTCATACTAACTAGAGTACAGCGGCTGCAAGAATAACATAAGGTCAGTTCTGGCGCATCGCCAAGTGCACTAGCATCGTTGGGCCGATAGCCCGATGTACCTCGATGTACACGAGTGACCGAATCTGTTGTTCCGTGCACGGGTGACTGAAACCGAGCGAAAACTTTGGGCTCGCCTTTATGCGAGTAATGGTCCATCGCACACAGATGTATTGCTATTTTGTGTGACGGGAATTCGAAGAATTGTGTGAAATTAATGAGTTTGTGAACATGCGACGACGTTATAAGCATCAAGTGACATCAGGTTCTCTTTTGGAACACAAAATTTGTGCATGATTTTGTAGCCTTTTATTTTGCTTGAAGTCACGGAACTTTTCATCAATCTTTGTTTGGCTCTACCTAGATTTTTTTTCAAACTGTGTCTGTAGTTATGATGTCAAGAAAATAAAGGTTTATGATTTTTTTTTTGTTCCGTTTGTATAGAGAACGTGCAACACAACACGTAATGTTCAAGTTTATACCAAATAAATGTATTTTATTTATTATTTCATGTATCTAATTATCAAATCAATTAACGCAAATGGTAGACTTTAACTTTAATTCAGTCATACCAAAGACGTTTATTGGAAAGGTAAAATGTACCAATTCCGTTCGAGGAACCAGCATGAGTGTAAGCACTTGAATCCATAAGCGAGTATCGTTAAATCATCAAAATAGTGCATAATGCAATTACAGTCGACCATTCATAAACACTACAGCGACCTAATTCCATATCCTATGCTGGTAGTAAACCATCTCTTCATATTGGAATGCGTGCACTAAGAACCTACAGGATCCATATTGGAAATGGACCATTAACACTACAGATTGGCTTAAAACTCATTGGCTATCTTTCAGGAGGTAAAAGATGTGAATGATGTAGAGAATAGCCGATTTTTTTCGCGATTCCAATGTTTGTTGCATAGTACATGTTATTTATTATCTACTAGCTTCTGTAAGCATGTATTATACATATAAACATTTCCCTTGAATCACTATCTATTAAAAAAACAGCATAAAAATCCGTTGCGTAGTTTTAAAGGTATATTTTAAACGTATACATAGGGACAGACAGACAGAGGGAAGCGACTTTGTTTAATACTATGTAAGGATTTATAATATTTTTACCTTCACAAGCATTGCCAATGAATATAGCCACCCTGTATGACTACAACCGATTCCTCCAATTGATTATCCTGCTTTTAGAATCAATGTGAGATATCACATAATGTTAAGGATTCTTTCTGAGAATTCTTTACACAGAAAACTCGGCAACAAACTTAAACTTTGATTATTCCTATCATGCAATACAAGATGCATATCCATAGTGGCCATACTTGTTTAGTATATTGATTTTAAACTATGATGGACATCTCACTTTACTCACTCTAGTCGACGGATGTTATACTGTCGGCAGAATGGGCAATAACTTTGACATCCAATCTTCATTACTATAGAGAGAAGTACTCAGGTAGGTCGTTTAATTCTAAATGAAATTACTAGTCTTTGATGATTTCTTGTCCATTGATGAGGTGGCCTATATATAAAAAGAAATGTTGAGAACTGGAGACTAACGGTGTTATAATCAGGACGCTTGGCAAACGGATTGATGATCACAGCATGTCATCTATGTAGACGAATGATTTTGTAACTGCGATCTTTGCTCGATTGAATTGCGATGACCTGGTTACAGGACAGATCGATTTGGTGACATTTGGGAAAGCCTATGCTTTGCTTTGTTCGTCTTTCGGCTGTAATGACGATGACGATATTCTTTACTCACGTTTTTCATAGTTAAATTAGACAGCTGTTCCCTTCCCCTAAAAATGAAGATAATATAAGAACATTATAATAATTGTAGTAATATCAGTGTCAGGCTGTCACCGCTTCGCTAATTTGTAATTAGCACCGCTTTATTTGGCTCAAGTCCAGCTGTTTTGGACCCACGTCAACATTAACGCCATTAAAATTTAATTTCAACTTTGACGCTAACAACTAAACTAATAATGAATTTTGTTTTGTCAAGGTGTACAAAATTTTGATATCTTTCCGAACCGGTTAAACACAGATGCCTTATTTGAATTAAATAGAGATGTACCCTTTGATTCTGAAGAAAGGAGGGTGTCGAACTCCTACCGACTAAAACTAGATGACTGATATTGTTTCTACTATCATGACCTATGCAGGAACTCTTTTGGCCTCACTCGAAAAAGCAAGACACCAAACATTTCTCCTGTGTCACTCTCACTCCTCATCCTCTCACATTTTTTCTAAAAGAAAGAAAAAAAGAAAGAAAACTAGTTTATTTGGCACACACAGATACACACAATGTAGGTACAAATAAAACTTGATTTTACAACATTTACATACATAGTGTGCCCCGCGGCTGCGCCAAAAAGGTTCAGTTCAGCAAAATGCCAGATAACTGGGAGTTGCCTGACGCTTGTTTTCAACTGAACCTTACGTTGAAGTGTACGGATGTGAATTAGTTTTACGGTGTTAAATATACAGGTAAATAAATATAAGTAAATGTGTTATAAACTATACAGGTATAGGTATGTATAATAATTTGGTGCGAAACATTATGCCATGAGTAGCTGAGTGAAATAGACGGATTGCAAGTAACTTTTAATATTAAAAGTCGTTTTTACTACTTTTGTTTTTTTTTTCTATAAGTACATACTCCTCCATGTTAAGCCATAAGCCCTATCAATAGTAAGAAACTACTGTGACATTCTACTACCTTGCCAGTCTGGTGGAAACATTGTATTTTCCCAGAAAAACCATCTCAGGAGATAATCTAAATGTGATCCTCAATGGATTTATATTTGCCCATATTTCTTTTATCGCGTAAAAACTTTGGAAGCAATATTTGATCAGGATTTTCAATATGCCAAGAATTTTGAGGACTTTTGGCAAAGAACTCATAAAAGATCGTAGGCCTAATTAATTTTGACCGGAGATGGGAACCAAAGTTATAATTAGGAGTCATCATGCTTCAATAACTCAGTCTAAAAAGTCAGACTGTTTGCCTAGATCATTTGCGTCAATGTATTACAGGATGACGTCGTAAAATACAATGTTGTATTTCAACGCATTCATTTTCATATTCACTGTAATTTTTCAAATCTGTCGCAATTTATTTTATTTAGTGGCGATGGTGGACATACAAGTATTAAAATTTATCTCAAAAACAAAAGAAAATGAATGGATATTTGCTACAAGTACGAGTATTTTATATAGTTTTTTTTTTACGGACTACTATTTTGTCAACGAATGGAATGGTGGACATGTCATATAGCAGCATATAAGTACTAGTAAAAAAAAGATACCGACGAATTGAGAACCTCCTCCTTTTTTGAAGTCTGTTAAAAGCTATACCAAATGATTACCATGTTAAAAGGAGACATTACCATGATCCTTCAGTGCGATATTATCAAAAATCAACAATTCAAACAGATCTCTCCCGATCGCTCAATTTGACAATGGAAAATGATGAGTTTCGGAGCCTTAAAAAAAACCAGTACATATTAAATCGACTTCAAGTAACTTTTTGCCAATTATATTTTACAACGTCTTCTTTTCTCATTATATCTCAATGCTCTTTCAACTAGCCGACATTGTGAATCTCCGATCTTTCTCCAGACCTCCACTTATTAGGTTATCTAAACATTTGACTATTGGCATACCTTCCGACAGTCGTGCCGATACCCTTGTAAGGAAACTTAGCTTCAACAGATAAGGATTTCTCGCCATATTTGCATTTCGAAGTATTGAAGCTATTTCTAGAGAGTCCTCCTTTACTTCGGTATGTATATGATTTAGTATTGTATTTGCTGTGCCTAGAAACTGTGCAAATTGAGTTACAAATAAATAAGTAGATGCATCTGATGGATTTATCGGGGTTAAAAGATTTATGTTTAAATCTGCAATATTATGTGTCACAGCCTTACATGTTACTGCTCCATTTTTTATGTTTCATCCAGAAATTATATATTTTAGATAATAATAATAAATTGTTTTTCCTTGACATAATTAAGTAGGTAAACATCCTTTTCTAAGCCGGCCTTGTTATCCAAATGAATTTCATCAGCTCTTTTATGTTCGAAAACATCTATAATGTATCCAATCTGACCATCTATCAGATATCTATGAACGAATCGGTTGAGGTAGGGCCATCTAATAACGTGGCTAACCAGGTTCGGCCTTCTTCGTCCAATTACATAAACTATCCTCTAGTGCTGTGCCCGACGGTAAAATGACCGAATTTGGAAGTCGCCCAACGCTGATTGTTTTTTTTCGGCGAAGTTATTGAAATACGAAGGCACCTCCGTCCGTCGATGATAAATGTCGCATATATTTGTCACGGTCCCGTATTATTGAACGATATGTCCCTTTGTCCGTTGTTTCTGAGCGATGCTGGCAGTTTTTTGCGGTCATTTAGCAAGGGTTGACATTGTGCTGGTTATTTTTTACTGTGTAGATGTTACATTTCATTTAGACTTGTTGCGATATTGAATAATGTCGCAAAAAAACAATGCCGCAATATTTGCATAGTAGATAAAAATATGACGTAAAACTTTATTAATCCATTCATGAATTACTTAAAATAACAAAATAATGTCAAATAGGCTTAAAATATTATGACATGACACTTTAGCAAAGCACTTTATTTTGTTGCCGAACAAAATGTGCAAAAATATTATAACATTTGACGCAGTAAAAGTTGTGTTCACGCATATTATTATTTCATTTCGACGTGTAACGTAATTCGCGTCAGATTTTGCGTTAACATCGTAAATTCAGCAAATGCAAATCCAAAGCTTAAATGGAATTTGTACTAGATTGGATTTATCGATTCGGTTTGGGGCTGTTTGGTAGGAAAATTGTTTTTTTACGAGCCCGTTGAGGTTTCGTCGATACTCTCGCTCCATCGAGCGAGCAGATAACATTTGTATACTTAATCCGACATTACCCTTAACGGCTTAATTTCGAATAATGATACGATACAACTCAGACACCGTTATATTTAAACCGCTCAAAAGGTCAGTGTATTGCGAAATCGAAATTGATTGCTATGGCGTCTAAATTTAAGTACGTAGGTACATACATTTCGCGATCGTGCCAATGATATTAATGGATAAGATTGTTCTTTTAAATAGACGAAGGATTCGTTTGGCTGCATCGATTACGAATATACACTAATAGAGAGTAAATTACCTCTTGTCGGTTGAAAATGCCAAAATCGATTAATGGGCTCACATGAATTTTACTTTTTGCGTTGGCCATTATAGCTAGTTCCTGAAATTTAGATCGATATTTCGATTGTATATATTGGAATTAGTTGTGTAGGTTGATATTTTGTTACTATCTTGCTTTTCATTTCAGTATATATTTTACCTTATTCTGTTCAAACAGCAAAGGATTTTGGATTTCTTCTGTAAACAACGCTATAAATCTTGCATATATGGACGATATATATCTCTCACACGGACTCACATGGTCACAGATCGGTCCACTCACGTAACTTATTTACATGTATTGCTTTGAATAGAAGAATTTCTTGAATGTCTCCAACTTTGCTCTTCATCGTTTATGTACGAAGTTACATTTTCAGGAATGACGAAAACTACTTTGATTTTGGACCTAATGAAAGTAACTTCAGTCAACCTTCCAAATCTTAGCAAATAATGTTTTGGCGCTACATTTTTTTAATTGTGACGGTGTTAAAAAAAACTAAAAATACACGCTTTTATAGAAACCTATACTAAAAAGTAGAAAATAATATTCAATGAATTTAAATTAAGAATAGTGTGATTAACAAGAAAATGTATTTTTTTTTAAAAAGCGTGGGGTGCGTGATGTCAATTGTTATAATATTTTTCATCACACTTGCACGTAAAAAGTATCGAAACATACAGGTTAACTTGGCCGTAATGCCCCATATAAAACCCTCGGGCTTTCTTTTTGTCATGAAACCCTAGGGCGGTAAGTAATATTTTTTTTAATTTATGGCACAGCACACAGGTCATGCAAGTTCAAGCAAGGAGTTTACACGCAATTGAAAAATTGTCTTAAAATGTTATCTAAACAGGAATTTCTTTGCAATCTCGCTACATGTTACTTAGATACTCAATTAATGTTCTTAATAATCGATTTTAATAGTTATAGTATGAAAACGTCGAAATTATTTAATTCTTTTTACACACCGTCATGGCTGTATACCTACGTAAGTATTTGCCCTTAATGTTTCTGAACGAAACACTGTATAATCTGTGGTGTGGGCAAAAATTCGCAAACCGCTTAAAAAAAAGTTCACGTATTTCGTAATAACAGCTGTGCTGACTTATGTATTAAAGCTATAATTCATAATTATTACTCGCAAATGTGATGAAAAACATTGTATGTATCACGGGCATTACGAACCTCGACTAAGAAAGCTCTCAGTCTTCGACTTCGGGCTTCTACTAGAGTCTCGATCGTAATTCCTGGGTAATGGGCGCATGGTTGGCGCAGTGGTTGAGCGATTGACTGCTGCGCTGCGTGTCGCGGGTTCGATTCCCGCACGGGACAAATATTTGTATGACCTACAGATAGTTGTTCCGGCTCTGGGTGTTGTGTATGTGAGTTTATATGTTTGTAAACGCACCCACGATACAGGAAGTAATTCCTAGTGTGGGGCAAAGTTAAAAAAAAAAAAAAAAAAAAAAAAAAAAAAAATTCCTTGCTTACCGCCCTTAATACACAATGTACTATTATTGACAAATATTGGTAAAAAAAGTAATTTTGAAAATATCTTAAAAAACAACTCACGCTTTTTTACAATAAAATATTTGTTCTTTCAACTTCGTAGCAATGTTTAATTTATTTAATAGTTAAATTAATCACTACAAAACCGTTCACAAAGGACGTCTTTTTTGCTTAGAACCAAAACAGTGCAGAAATGTTATATGAAATCTCATTGTTGCACAGTTTTTCATTATTGCACTGTATTTTATTTTAATTTGGATATACATTTACAATAGAGGTTTACTCCCATTAAGTTGAATATAAAATGTATGCATTAGATCAAAAAGATACTGGCTGAAAATAAAAATCGGCTAAATAAAATCGATTTGTTCAAAAAAATAACAAATGGTGCGCATTTTGTACCATTGTAAAACTTTGATACTTCATAAATATATTGTTCATAAATAAATTGTTAAGAACAATTGCCTCAAAACCTTTTGCCTCAAAAGTCGCGGGATAAATATTTTTCATTAACTTGAGTGTTTGTTTTGAGTAGTTATATTTTATCACGGTAGGTAGTTTGGTAGTTGAAATAAAAGTAGATTACGCACCTCGCTAAAGTGAGTAATTATTACACTCGTGCAATAATAACTCGCTTTGCGCTCGATGCACCAATCTACTATGTCTTGTTAATCACACTGTTCTTAATTTAAATTCATTGAAAAATATTTTCTACTTTTTAGTTTGGGTTTCTATTAAAACGTGTTTTTCTAAACCATTATTTATTTTTCACTTTAAAATTCAATCACTAATCCTGAAGATCCTGGAAAGGATAATGGGACATACTATTTAAATTATTGTGTTATCATCGGTCCTTGATATGCGTGTGAGAGATATACGTTCTGAAGCGAGTGAAAATTACGTTCAAAGATTTCGTTACATAGATACATACATACCAAGCTAATAAAAGCGTATTAAAAAGGTTGTTTACGATATAATGAATGTGATTAGAGGTTAAATCCAAAAAGAAAAAGAAAATAAGAATTAAATACTCAAGTACCGACGTCTAGAGCATTCGCTACACCATACAGGACTAATGAGTCAATTCAGAAAGCATACAAGTCAAAATGTACGAAGAATTTGAACAAGATTTCTATATATAAAATGAAATGTTTACGTCCAAAAGTTCTCGTCTCTGGAAGTTTTAGGGAGAAACTTCGAGGCCTTCTTAAGCCGAGAAAGTAATTTAATGATACAGAATCTTCAACGTCTTGTCATGATACTACCAAATTGGTTTCTCAGAATTCTTTTACGGATTTGCGAAGTTCTTCTTATTGTAAGGGCATAATTAAATATTGACGTGAATCCGTACGGTGCCGTCGGCGTCGGTAGCGTATAAATTAATCGTCAAACGCTCAATAGAAAAGTTTGGCGACGAATTGAACTGTTAGGGCTAAACTTGGCATTATTGACAATTTGATTTACTTGTAGGTGTTCGTAACCAGACGCAGTTTGTAAATGTGATGGATGTGATTTTATAATCACGTTTGATTTAAGACATCCGAAATTTTGAAATCAAGAGATGTCAAATTAAAATAGAACGGTAAATGCCAGCAAATTTACCATAATCAAAAAAGATTTCTATCGCTATTGTTGCCATCATAAACATTTACTGAAAATATAGCTGGTGCCAGTCCCCTGTGTTATCCATGACCAAGTTTAAAGTCGATGTTTGTTTTGACATTAGATATATAGCAACATCGCAAGCCAGGTAGTAAGTTTAAGGGCTTGCCATAGTGTACGGTTACTTTCAGGTAGGCGTTTAGCACCAGACTTGTACTTTGCTAATTTGCATTACACACCTAACATTACGCGTTTTAATATATAATTTATATCACAACACAAAGCTTAAAACTCTTTAAACAGACAATAAGACATTAAACCTAAGATGGACTTGTTTATCTAGATGACATTATTTAAACCATCAACTTACCTGACTATTGGGGAAGGTGGCAAACTCAGATTGTACTTTATGAAGCGCGTGGTCCTGCTGATGACCAGGCGGAGGCCGTCCTTTGGGAAAGTGGAAGCGAGGGATGACCCGCGCAGGCGCACCACTGCTGGCTGCTCCGCGCACACTGCGCTGTAGCGTTGTGTGAGGTGGCGCTGATGATGGCTTTGGAGGTGCTGAGGCGGCATAGCTCTGTGGAAGAGAATAGTTGTATAAGTATTGATGACAAACGCAAAATACGCGGATGGATCTGGACTAGCGGACATCATCCCAATTTACATACATAATATTGAACAAGGGAAAGGAAGGGAAAGGGATCATAGAGCAGACCATAGGTTTCTGTCATATCTATTGTGAATAACAAAATATAATTTTGTAAGGTTAGTCGCATATTTGTGGGCAGCTGTAGACAAATATTGTAGCAATATTAGAGCAAAAATTTTGTGAAAGTGATTTGATGCAGTGAATTTCCCAATTTAGTTCTATCCCAATTCAGTAAGCCCCAAATTTGCATATTTTTATTTTGCTAGGTAATATACGCCTTCAATTTCATACAAATTTGGAACATAAAATCTTTCCAAAACACTCAACGTAGGTGTACAACCAAAATCGTTTCTCCCACATTTTCACTTGCATGCATCTCTAACATATGTTATCTCCAAAACTGTACTATGTGCTAACGTAATAGAAATAGAATATATCGCTGGCGAGGAGAGTGAGTCGCAATTCTTTTGATTTATTGCGTAGTGGATTGTTGATATTTTCGCAGTCCGTCTGTCGAGCGAGCGATGAAAAGAAATATTCTGATAAATGTCTACCGTCGTTTCGTTTGCAGTACATCCGTCGGGAACTCGGGATGAGCGACAGTGAGAATTTTTCTATTTGTAATGTTACTAAAATAAATTGATTTAGATGAATCAACTGGTTTGGCTTTAGCGAGATTAGCTGCACACTTTGTGGTTGGTGGATTCAGTATGGGTGAATGTATAAAATATCAATGTTTGGTTTCATGAACGGGAACAGCAGTTGTCTTTAGATTTATTTAGCGAATGCCAATAAATTTGATTCTTGAGTAAATTACATGATTAACTTATATAAATTCTTGTTTATGACTCTGGTTATCAGAGTTTTTACATTGACTTTCTTTTGTTTACTGCTTGTAAACTCAAAGCACTAGCATATTACCTCAATATTTGATTGTTGATGTTTTGGTTTTTGAAGTTGAGTATCCCGCTCCACTTCAAACGATTATATACACTCGCTCAAAAAGATTTTCTTGTAGATATTTTCTTTCATGAATACAGTGTTCATAATAAAAACGTTTTCCTATTAACACAACCTTTATATCTTCAAGCTTATACACTGGTATACCACATAAGTATATAATGTTTTCATTTACTCGTGGCTCGGTCGTAATATTTGCAAATGCTTGATATTACCAAGTAGGTATACGAGGCAAAAAGTACTTTGTCTACTGCTTAATAACTTTCTTTCATCTTTGTTATTTTTATAGTAGAAGTAAAGACCTTAGAGGTTATAAACTCCTTGGAATAAATTAGTTTGGTGACGACGTGATTGTCTCGTTTTTAAGGTTTGGGATAAGCCACCTTTTTCGTAATTGTTGATGAGATAACAGTTATAGCTGCCAGAATAAAAATACTAGCTGTGCCCGCAGCTTTGCTCCCGTCAACTTCCTACCCTACCCTACTTGCCTTCCTACCTATTTTTTTTTACTACGTTCATTCTTACGCGGAGAATCTTAACACCGCCATTCAGAAAATGAAGTCAAAAGTACAACGCCATCTATCGAATGTGGAGATCAACTGCCCGAGTATCTGAATTGCATGTATGGTGATATTTTACTTTCTGAACACTTTTATATTACTATTGATAGAGTGAACCGATTGCGATGAAACAAATACTAAGTAATACTTCAAGTTACGCACAATTTATATTACTCCTTATAAGTTATGTACATTTTACGTGATGCGTGCACAACTAAACAGACAAAAATTCCAAAGATGCTGGAAATGGGTTCTGTTGGTTATCCTTTAACACCGTAACAATTTTTTTATTTTGAAATATTTTCGATGTACAACGACTTCTTTACCGATTTATTTTAGGTATTGATCTGTCTTTTGTCAGAAAGATTGAGACAAAGGTGTTAACTTAATAAATAATAAAAACCGGCCAAGTGCGTAACGGACTCGCGCACGAAGGGTTCCGTACCATTATCGCAACAAACGGCACAAAAATCACGTTTGTTGTATGGAAGCCCCACTTAAATATTTATTTTATTCTATTTTTAAGTAGTATTTGCTATTATAGCAGTGACAGAAATACATCATCTGTGAAAATTTCAACTGCCTAGTTATCATGGTTCATGAAATACAGCCTGGTGACAGACGGCAAGACAGACAGACAGACGGACCGCGGAGTCTTAGTAATAGGGTCCCGTTTTTACCCTTTGGGTACGGAACCCTAAAAACAACAAATACTAAAAACAGAATTAAATAAATATGTAAGTGGCGCTCCCATACAACAAACGTATTTTTTTGCCGTTTGTTGCGATAATGGTACGGAACCCTTCGAACGCGAGTCCGACTCGCACTTGGCCGGTTTTTTCTACCCATTAAACATCCATATTAGCTTGTATAATATTTTTTATAACAAAGATAAGGACTAAACACATCGACTAAAACATCAGCTAGTTAGCGAAATATACTAATTCAAACTCTCTTTGGCTTGTATTGAAATTCCGAAGTGACCGCGCGCCTAACCCACCACATTGGCACGGATGCCAGTTAACTATACAGAACCTCTTTATCTAATATAGAACAATGAAGTAGATTTAGTAACCGACTGTAGGTTGTTGGTATCTAATTATAAACCAACCCGGTACCGTATGTAAAGCATGAGATATTAATTGTTTATCACTTCCAAGGGTTGTTCAATAGTCAGATAAATTTTTATCTGAACATTATATATGTCTATTTTTTATTCCTTATATAAAAGTTATCAAGACTATCGAAAAATCAGCCTACTCTAAGTATTAACTGTCAAATATACATTTTAACTGTGTGCGGAAATCCTCATGGATATCCTCTGTACTGCCGCAGTATAAATATACAAACAATATGGAAACTACCTACAAACGCTCGAAACGGCACACTCACACAAACATGCGCACCGACGAGACCCCTAAGCAGCGTCCGCGGTGCTGTCAGTAGTGCGAGCCACTTAGGGGTCTCGTCGATGCGCATGCCTGTGTGAGTGTGCCGTTTCGAGCGTTTGTAGGTAGTTTCTGTACTGTTCGTCCATATTTATACTGCGGTACTTCGGCAGGTGGCTGTTTGATTCTTACTGACAAAAACAACATACACCCGTGTTCTTTCAACTATGGACCTTTTCCGTTTACTTTTCTCCTCATCAACATTTAAAGTCAATAAACGATTTTTCAGTTTATCAAGGGATACATGACTGACGTTTTGTTGATATCCTTATGATGTTGTGTGTAAACAAATGAACATCGCTGGCCTTAAACAATAAAATTACCCCGAGAAGTGATGGGGTCGTCTATTTGCAGCCGAGGCCGACCGCGAGCAATATTAACACAATTATGACAGAAATATTCTCGTTTACTGTTCACATAATTCTCGCAGATAATAGTTTGAAACTTATGTTACCTACTCATCATTATCAGCCACAACCCAGTTACTTGGTCTTGGCAAGACTGGTTGACAGACTTTCGGGCACCGACTACCCATAAAGACTTTCAAAAATCTAGAAATGATAGTCGGGGAAAAAAGCTTAAGGTGCTTGCCGAAGCATGGAGGAGATCAGAGTATGTAGGTAGGTAATGAACAGTCGCAAAATATACATACACGGACCTCGGCAAGCATTGCTTAATCTTGAACATCGACCCGCGCTAACACTGACGGTCCGAGTGACCATTAACTGTGAAAATAGAAAAGGGAAGAAAAGGCACAAAAGCCCCGGCGGTGGTGATTAGCCTTCTTTGTCACCCACATACTACTTCCGAACACAAAAAATAAGTTCTCGGTCGCTTTTTGGCCGCCCAACATCGTAATTAACGCCCAAATTAATTCTTGGTGACCTACGCTCATTCTGAAAACTCTTGTCAACGACACTGATGAATGGTTTTAGTTCGCGCAAAATCCTAGAGTATAGCCATACAGAGTAAACAACACTAAATGACTGGTGTAGTTCCAAGTTCCAACATTATGCCAGGCGAAATTCTTGTTGGAATAATTCATGTTTTACAAAAGTAATTTTAGCCCTCGACATTTTCTGTAATTGCTACATAATTTTCCGTTCTGTGGTCGCTTTAGTGATTATATTTTCGGAACAAAAACTCTTGTTTAGGGTTTCTTATTCAAACTTGTTATTCTAATGCAACTTTAAGATTATGAACTGTTTTCACAGTAAATAAGAATCTATATTTTGAAAAGTACTTGACAAAATATATACCCACCCTAAGCGCATTTACCTATCCTATAACATACAATTGTAGTATTCATTTGCCGCCATTTTTTGTATGGTAACACCAAAAGCAGTTTGATTGTTTCTTCGATTAAAAGCAAAGGCCTTTGATAATAATAACAGCAACTTCAAACATAAACAGGAAACTACTTTAATAAAGAAATAAAATCTTCACTTCTTCAATAGCTTCGCACTTGACCCGTTTCTTGTAAAGGCGGATTTTAATAATGGTTTCATTATACGGACGACCTTTGGAATATTTTTTGCGAATAATTTATTTATTCTGTCTTCTTCATAACTGGCATTATCCAGTGCGACCTTTGTCTTGATTTGCTATTGTTAAAGTTTTTGACGACGACATTTCTGGCAAAGGCGTCATCTGACTATGCCAAAAGTCACACCTATATTTTTTTCGTGAATTTTGTAAAGTCGATGAACTACTTGATTAGAATAGTGAAGAACACGTGTTTATCTGGGCCAGGCACATACATACCTGTAAAAATTGAATTGGCAAAAAGCAAAACAACATCTGGGATAATGGGAATTAAAGGATTTTGCCCGAGGTCTACTATCAGCCATAGCGACTGTCAATACATTTTTTTTATTAGCATGCGGGTCTGAAAGCTGAGTCCATAGAGCCCCAGGAGTTAGACAGTTCAAAATGTATGTAGTTACATAAAACCTATATCGTTCATGTAACAGCCAGCTAACATAAGTAAATTTACTTTCAATAAATGCCAATACTGTATATTCTAGAGAGAGCAATTGCTATCCGACCTTCTGAAGTCTCAAGTCAATTACTTTGAAGCCGATATCCATATCATTTTCCCTACTAATGTAACGAAAACAGTCGGCATATTCCTTTTTATAGAGATTATTCGGGTCGGACTATCAACCTTGGAGCCTCACAAATCCTCTTAGGTATATCTAGCTGTAAGTAGAAAGTGTTTACCTTTGAACAAAGATTTAGGTAGATAGTTTTGCCAAATTGTAAAAATCTCTTTGTTTTGTGGATATTCATAATCAACATAAGTACTTGTTTTTCTCTAGTATTGTTAAACTTGTTTTCAAGAGCAAAAATCCCATTTTATTCAAATCTATCAAGCTAAAGACTCTGCGGACTACCTACACTCCCAATCATTGGTAGTCGTAAATGTGGTTAAGTTATTTGAAATAATTTCTAATATAATCATAACATCTTTATTATACGTAATTCCATAACTAGACACAATCTTCTTTGCTAATAAAAATCAACGCGTAAGAAAACCGAAAAACAAAACAAAAAGGAATCATATAAACTCCAAGAGAATCGTAAAGCTGCCCACAAATATTGTAACCGCAGGCTAGCACATAAGTCTGGCTAACGAACTCATTAATCTTCTAAGCTCCTGTTAACCACAAAAGGTAACTCGACAACCTCAGATATTGTTTTCCAATATAATGAACAGAATGCCGTAACATGTTATATGTCTTAACAATAAACTAAACGACCACTACACCTACACGGTTGGTGCCAAAATGAATAAAGGCCAGTTCACACGACTCTGCTAAATTTAGCTACTGTTAAAGCCCGCGTAACTATTAAAATAATTCTGGACAATGCGGCAGTTTTTCTAAACGTACAATGTGTACACAGAAAATTGGCGAATAAAACAGAACCAAGTTTTGATTCTTCGATATTTGGACAGAGGTACAAGCGCCAAGGTAATGTACCATATCTAAGTACTAATGTTGTAACATGGAAATATTGTAAAACCAAACCAATTTTTACCCGACTGCCGAAGGAGGGTAATGTGTTTATTAAAAGAGTAACCGTGGAGTTTCTTGCCGGTTCTTCTCCATAGGAAACGACCAATCCGAACCGTGCAACTTTTGTCGACGTTTTATAAGTGCCCATGTAGGCCTATGTGAAAAAAAAAACATATTGATTTTGAATGAGTAAAATTGATTTTGTGACCTCATGTCTAGTGTGGTTCAATTAGAATTACTGACCTATTTAGAAATAGATAGCTACCTAAACTGATCTGAAACGTTACGCAGAGAAAGCTAGTTGGACAATACAGATAAAATGCGGGAAAACAAAACTCCTTCAATTACATCAATCACAATGACAATGGACAAAAATGCGCTGCAGTAGATGATGTAGACATTAATGATGCAATCGATAACAAAACAGAATCGTGAGAAACGAGCTTAACTCACATTGTCGTCTCGCGGCACATAAATCAATAACACCTGTTTCTCGCCCAAACAACAATTCAATTATACCCAGTGTCCGATTGATTTGACATTATAAATGGGCTCATTTATAAAATGCATAATCTTAATCATACAGTCGATCCATCATTGATTTCTACTTTGATTTGAATTATCTGTTTATCAAAGATGAAGACTGATGAATCCACAAAGACATCATTTGGGTAAGAATTCCCATACGAAACTTGTTGAAGAATGAAGTAAAAGCATATAATAATGTTTTAACCTATACAACATTTCCGAATGAAGAAAAGGTAGAAGACGAAGGCTGAACCAAAAAGTTAGTCCCGAAATTTTATAGAAGCCAGAAAAAAGGGATTCTACATTGAATGAGAATAATCTCAAATCCTTATAGATTTGCCAGACAATAGTGAATGGATTGATTGTTTTCCCCTTTAGCCTAAGTAAGTAGTTTATTGAAAACGCTACGACTTATTGTTTAGTTTGCTTAACCATTCTGGTTTCAATCCCTATGTTTCTACTCCGTCTATCTTGCGTACTACAATGTTTCATCAGTCCTTGTTTAAATCTGTAATTCAATTCGGGTACTATCGTTTACAAATTCGCTCTCTCTGTTCTAGTAGGTTTTGTTAGTTTTAATATTATTACTTATTTCACTATGCTACGATTTCCTCTCAGTTATTTACGACTGGTCAAGATTGTTTTATTACCGGATTTACATGTTTTAATTATAATTTACTTTTATGACTTTAGTTTACTGCAATTTTGATCGATTGCAATAAAACCGATGTCATACCAATTACTACCAATTATAATTAATATCTTAATGAACATATTAGTAACGTTTTCTCATTATCAGCAGTTATTCGTTTGAGTAACTTTAATGATTTATAGTTCCTAAACAATATGTTTAATTTAATGGGGGTTAGGAACACTTCAGAGTAATAGCTTGCCTTTTCATGTTCTATCTATATCGTCAGTCTCCACCACTTATAATCATTTATTTAAGGTCAGCGTAGCTTGTCTTCTTCCATCCTACATCTATATTTGCCGTTATCTCAACTGAGTCAACTGTAAACTCTTTTCTAGCCATATCATCGATCTATCTTCTTCTTGTTTCTTCTGGCTCCCTGTTTATTTGGGGTCAGCCCTCCTAGTACTTCTGCGCCACACCATACTTTTGTGGATTGTTTCTTTTGCTGTGTTGCTTGCCATCATCTCTTTTTTAATCTATATCTACATATATATTTCAAATATTTCCTTTTGCATTCGAGCACATCCACTATCGCAAAACTATACAAGAGTAACCAGCCGTGCTAGTGCTTAGTGAATAATTTATTACATTATACTACTTTTTCCACGTGGATGAAGCCGCAGGCACAAGCTAGTTTACAATGCGACAGATTCGCCCATGCGAGGGACAATAATTAATTTAATAAGCAATACAAAAGGGTGAATATGGTGTTGTAGCATTGTATGTTGCGCAGATATTTAGTATTCTGGTAAAATTAAATCCATGGCCATGTTGGTCCCGCCATTAGATAGGCTTGGTAGACTATATCCGTGTTTGACTAAGGGATAATTTCGCAAGGCAAAAGAAGGTATGTCATGTTCTCCGCTAAGTACACTGCGATTCCGTCTGGATATGTTGCATCGATAAAAAAAATAATATGCAGCCTTGCATTATTGTTTGAAAAACGTCCTTCTGGACTGTCCGGCGAATAAAACGTCGTAAGTACCATCTTTACCCACGATTTTTAAGAACACACCACAATGTTAAATAAATTAGTCGTAAAATAAAATAAATTAGCCCTAAGATGTCTGTTAAGTTTTTGTGGGTAGTCGTAAATATAAATCTAATTATACACGGCGAAATATTTATGATTCAGGAGAGTACTGAGGAAAAAGGTTTAATTAGCGTCCTTATTTTATTTCTACAAACACTGGCTGAAAATAACTCGGCTTCCACGATTTTAATATACTAACCTCTTTTTAAATTTTCTCATTAAGAGAGATGGGATACGACCAACGTTGCAAAATTCAGTGGTCCAGGACCCGAGCTTTTGGGAGCTCATTAAAAGCGATATAAATGTAGTACTAAAATACTACATGGCATAAAGGGAAATCTTATTTTATATTCCCTTTACCAGCCTACAGAGGAATTTTCAACAGGGTTTGGAATAACCATTTTACTCAGTTCATATTATAGTAAATATTTTCTTTTTAGGCTTCTTTAAAATACTGGGTATAAAGAAGAGCTACCGTAGTGTACAGTGTATAAATACAATTTTATAGAAAAGGTAAAACTTACTCTGAGAAAATCTTGTAAAAGTTGTAACTTTATATCTTACCGAGGAAAAACTCTGGACCTTCTTAAAAAGACTTTGAAAATTGAAGAAAAGATTATTGGTAAAACATTTTCAGGGCCGTCTTGCAAATTGATGTATTCATTGAATCTATGTCAGATGTATACATAAGGAGTAAAGAGAAGGCCTGTATCACTGGAAAAAATATAGACTGATTATGATGATGACGAAGTAAACTATACCTACATGGTTATTATTTTACAGCATTTAGAAATAGCAACACCTTTCTAACGTATTGTTAAAGAAGATAATAATAAACAATCTCTCATAACACAGCATCAAAATGAGGTAACCATAGCATAAACAGTGGTATAGAGGAGAGCTCTTAGTCATAAACTTCACATTGTTATCTTAAGTAAACCGAGTTATGAAACAAGGAGAAATGCGGTCGAAGATGTATTAAATTTCGTAAGGCAGTAAATCTTAGATATTGCTCCAATTACTGATTCTGATTTAGAACAAGACTGCTGGCTTGCTTAGATTCCTCGGTATTGAATCGGATATTATATTCGAAATTCAAATTAAAGTCAATTGGACACTTACTAGGAATGAGCTAACGTCAATTTCTATGATGATTGACGATAATTCGATTATTAAAGGAATATATCGATGCCAAATACATATTCTTAAAAAAATCTTTACATCATAATAACTCGTAGTTTTATCTTCATCAATAGTTACAAAGAAGTCGTCAAGACATAGAATTAATGATAGATATTTTGACTGTAGGCATGGCTTATCATAATACTGTGCAGATATAAACGCCATGAACATAACATAAAAAGAGTTGTATCAATAAATGGAAGCATACATTTTAATAGTGTGATAATTTTTACAACAATCTGTCGAAATAAAAGTTAAATCAGAGTCCACTGATATAAAAAATGTTGAAAACCATTATGTGTCAACGGAAAATTCGAGCGGACATTTTAGAAATCATCCGGTAAATTGACTTCTGTATCGGGTAAACCGGATAATGGATTCGTGAAATCAACTTTTTTAATTGAATAACAATGAGGGCATGCTTGCACTGTTCCACAGCTTTCCAATGTCATATAATATTGACAATATAGTTTATTTTCTGACTGACAGTTGTGGTTTTTAGGAAAACAGCAGTAACATCTAGACTTTTTCTAGGCCTTTCATAAGCTTGCAAGCCAAAGGTTCGCTTGACAACTCGATGAAATACAAGGCTATTTTCCTAAATTGCCACAGTGCTAGCAGAAGAAATAACTTTTAGCGCTTCCCAGCCATTCCTTCTGTCACACACACTTTTAAAAACGCTACTTTAAAATTCAAACCATAAATACTTCTAACGTTTACATACGTTAAGTCGGATTCGCCTTCTATTTACAATTTTACCGTCTGACTCACGCGCTTGTGAACATTGGGAGCATCGATACTGTAGCATCGTGGTGTACGTACAATTCGCAATGGATTCCCTCGGTCTATATATATCAGAAGCGGGATAGACGAGGGGGGTAAAGGGGAGGGGTTCGACGCGCCGAGCACGTGGTATTAATAGTCGTACGCGCATGTCAGCGCGCACCCGCGCACTCGCGCCTCACCAAATCGGGAAACGAGAATAGTCGAACGATGTTTGGGTTCAATGATAGATCTTCTGCTTAGTAAAATTCGTTCATTCTGTTACGGATAGATCACGCACAGTCCAAACCGTTTTTTTTCAGATCATTCTGGCACAACAGTTTCATACATAAATAACGAAAGTGCTAGTTACTCACTTTGAGAGAAAATCTTTGAACATTCAACCCTTAAAAGGATATGATCATGAAGAAGTAACATTTCTGACAGTCATGAGCAGCAAGGACTCACTAAATGCAAGGGGACGTGAATCATGAAGAAGTATATGGTATGGAAGTTCATTTCTGTTGATGGGAATAGACACACGGATTATAGAACATAAATCGTTCAGCACTTTACGAATGTTTGTGAAGCTTGTTCGTCTCATTAACCGCTGAAACTTTGTAGACAGGCTGCAAATAACGCCAGACGACGAGGTATGCTAAATTGATTGTTTTTCAACGTATCTTGTCTGCGTTGGTTAATACTGGCTGGTGTTCATCTTTTGTTGCATCTTCGGTCTCTAGGCCTTGGCTTAGCTGTCTACTATACGCTGAATATTATTTGGTGACATAATTTTCCCGCACCTTAAAATTTTCCAGCATAATACATCAGTAATACGTGGCTTATTACCAGTCAAATAAAACTTTCGTAATGTCCTCTTTCTAATAATTATTTTCGCCAAATATGTTTTACGTCTAATATGAATTTATATATACCTAGCACGGACAAAACACGAAAAGAAACCTCTTTCGAAAAACGTTCCAATAAAGCCAATATTTGTATTAGAGAGATCTATTAAAAACACTGAAGATATTTTTGTTATTAGGAAAGAAATTGGAAGCTGTGCTTATCTCTACGCCTATAAATCTGATGCTCTTTATAGGTTTAGTTTATAGGGTACTGAAAAATATGTTGACAGACAGGACCTTGAAGATATAATGACACTATTTTTCAGTTGCTACATTGTTACCATTTCAGTAAGAAAACCGGTGATATAATAAAGTGTTTATTCAGCATTCAAAACCAGCAATGGTTAGAAGACGGAAAAGAACTAGTTCGTCAGGTGGTGGAAAATTAACCGCGCACAAAATCAACATCAAACAAGCATGGTATTGGAATGTTAATAGACTCTTAACATTCCTGTAAGCATAACAAATCGTTTTGAAATCTCATCTCAAATGATTTGGATTGGCTGTCGTTAAATCAATCATCCAGTCACAACTACCAACAACAGATTTGACATCCAGTTTAGCATCACTAGTAGAGTTTGACAAGTTCTTAATTCAATACCCGGTGAAGGACTCCGGTCCGAAATGATGGCAAAAGCCATAGACACGTGCGTACCACATTCAAGACTTTTCACATAAAACTCTTTATTGATATTCCGTAATGAGGTCATGTGATGGCAGAAATTAGGTCGTGATGTGACTACACACACTCGGGTTTAGTTTAGTTTAGCTGTTTGGAGGTCACGGCCTTTATAGGGGAAACAGATATTCTATCAACATTATGAAAGCTGTTAGATATGCGGCTTTGCTTTATCTCAAATGTTGCGTTGATAATAGCTTTGTTTTGTTCTATATTTTGGTAATCTTGTAAGCGCCAGCTAGTCGGACGACATATTACAAGATCAGTAAGCTAGAGCTAGACTATACGAGGAAACTGAGAGGAGGAAGGATCAGGTGTCATGGCAGCGTGGAAAAGCATACAGTAGAGAAATGTGATTCATTAAAATGGTTCTATGGTGTTTACATATTTCACAATAAATATAGCAATTATTTACGTCTGGATCGTAAATAGGAAGTACTTAGCTGGTAATAAGCACATGGACTGGATTCCTTAATGGTGGTCGCGCAACTACACAGACTAATTTGATTTTACACATCGAGATTTCAATCTATTTAGTCTATTATGTCCCACTGCTGGTCAATGTCTCTTTGCCACACACTTGTGTCCTCTGCCATTGCAGACCAGTTTTTTATAGGTACAGTAAACAAATAAATAAAGCTCACAGAAAAACAAGTTCAACGCATTTTCACACCTCATCAAAAAAACATATCAAGATGGATTCTCTGTAAACCGCATCCCGACTCCGTTTCACCGCTTTCTGGTGATTAAATAAAACATACGAAATTTGCCTTTTAAAGGCTTCGGCGAGCATTAATATGTACAAGTAACTTGAAAATGTGCTTGTAACGCGTGGTTGGAAAGACTTTGCCCTCCTTTGCCCACCTCTGTGGGTGTTGTAAGGATAAAGGAGCAAAGATCAAGATCAAAGAGAATAGGTAGGGGTTCACCCTGTCTGCTATTAATGACTGTTATCGATATGTGTACCAAGAACGGTTATTTTAAGAGCTTAATAACAGGCACATAAGAGTTCGTGAGTCTCTGCTAGGTATTGCAGGCGTCCTTAAGCGGGTGGACTCCGGGCTGCTGCTTCCTCACAATTATATAAAAAATATTCTGGAGGACCGTAAGTCTAGCGATCATTAGAAGGGCCCATATTCTTCCGAGAACGTGGCAACTTAAAAATAATTCCCCTCTGTGAGTGAACCGTAAAGCTTGGCAGTTATTTGTGACGTACACAAAGACGATTCGGGTACTCGTAAAAACGTTTAGTATTAGGTCTTTCTTCAGGCGGCAATTACTGGATTTAATTCCGTCATTATTGGAGTTTTGTGACGGAAATTTAACGCCTTCACCTTAGGCAGTGTTAAGAGATTTGCGACTATTGCTCCATTAACATTAAAGATGTTTATTGAAGTAGTAAGTAAGAGAGTATTGGACGTTACTCAGACTCTAAGGCGAAGGCTTATTGCGACAATTAAAAAGTCGTGTTCTCACAAATTTTACATACTTATTACCTTTCATAAAGTGCGTAATGTTTAATGTTCTTCTGTATTTGGTGGTCGAATGTATATTTCGATGATTTGTGACTTAACTGACCTCGATTATGACAGGAACATTCGCACAGAATTCGCGCCTTTTTTGGGCGCCATTTTTTCAAGGCTTCCTCGTCACTATAAAACTTTCCTACGGTGTCGTTGACACGTAGTGCCGATGATTCTTCATCTGTTTTAGTAGGAGAATGTAACATAGCCTATGTACTGTATTCTTTTGTTATTTTCCATAGATTGTTAATGCTTTATAGATCAAAGACTATTTATTTATGTAGCCTCAATTTGTCACGGGGCGAAACAATACAATGGAATTTTGATAAGCTCTCATCATAGCTAGATTTTCGATAAACGAGCCCCCGATATTATCTACTAATCATATATTTTGTTCTAAAATGTAACACAATTCAGTCTCATATCATTTATCGCATGAGAAGCTCCTTTAAGTTTCAGTCTCAAACGTTTTATTACCTCTGAAAATGTAAATTGTTATACCTCATTTGCATTTAGAAAAGCTTACGTACATAGAATATATTTGGCACGTTAACTCTGCTACTTGGGCATGTAAATTTATCAATAAAGAGTGTCGCAAAGGGCTTGGGTGCCGTGGAGCTTCTTTGCATATTGGTCCTTGTTGGTCGCGATCATTGGCCATCGCTTTAAGAAGGAAGATATGATTGTTCTCTACCTACTTGAGATTGACTTTAGAAGTTGGTTAAGGATTATGTATCCAAAGATGAGGTTGTACCGCTCCTGTGCGAAAATAGAAAGGTGCGGGCTATGTTCGGAGGCTGAATCGAAGATGACCAGTAGAGTCCTCTTTTGTATTCATGCAATCTGTTCTCTGCCAAGCTTTTTGAATTGGTGATTAATGTATGTTTGTAGCAAACCCTTCGGAAGTTCTTATTAAGTTGAACTAGTAAGTAAGGTTTTCATTTTTAGCGCATGAACATTGCTACGTTTAGACAAACAGCGATATCTACATTCACAGCTATAATGACTCCGTGTAAACCACGTTTAATAAAAACGTGATTTACTTCCTATCGAATATATATCACGTTTCCTCCGGACAGTCCTGTTAAATGACGTCAATTCAAAACAGATTTTTCCATTGTTCCGCTAATGTTATTAGAATAATTACTGAATGTGACAGCTGCCTGTCAAACACCTGTTCAGTGGACTGTCAAAATGGTGTAAATTTATTGGCAGATTCGTGCAGATAAGATTTTTGGAGCACTACTGTCCTGTCAAGTCTAGCCATCACTGCCAGTCTGATTATAGAATCCATTTCGGGTACCTAGTTTTTTGGACCCTCTGCACATAAGAGTATATTCTGTTGTGACATCAATTATGATTTGGTGCTATTCTCCAGAAAGGTCAGGTGTAAAGTAGTCGCAACCGGCGTACGTGAATGACTAAATGTATTAACGTAAACGTAACAAAATAAGTATGTAAGATCGTAGCATGATAACGTTCTGTAGTTTCTGCCTACCCCATTAAGGACGTCGGTTTACGTATGTATTCTCATCATCATCTTCCTGCCCTTGTCCCATGTTACTTGGGGTCAGCGCAACACTTGTCCCCCGTCACGCCATCACTAACTCCCTTTTGTTTCATATCACTCCTCACACAGTCCATCCATCTTTTCTTTGGCCGTCCCCTCCCTCTCCACCAATAATTGTGTAAAGTTCTGTACAGAAAGATGTAATACGAAAAATAATTTGTCCTATTCGAAAGGAACCCAAAAAGAAACGTGGGTTTACAATAAAGTTCATAATAAAGGAAAATAAGATAGCGATACACATGGCAAGTATTTTGATACTTTTGTCGCAAATCTGACTCCCACCTGTTTATTCGCTTTGATATTCAGTGATCGTGCCTCTCGTTATGATAAAATGGCCGGGTGTGCCCCAAGAGCAATGCAAAATGTTTTTGTAGCGCCACTGAAATAAAGAGGCTCTAATTTCTGCGTGTGTAGACATTTTTTTGTAATGTTCTTTTCATGTTCAT
Source organism: Orthosia cruda (assembly GCA_964057195.1). NCBI lineage: Eukaryota > Metazoa > Arthropoda > Insecta > Lepidoptera > Noctuidae > Orthosia > Orthosia cruda. The sequence continues at coordinate 23,035,187 of OZ059825.1, forward strand.
TTATAGTTGGCTGATAGTTTTATTTAGTCCACTTTTAATCTACCCAAATGCAAACTCTTTTTGATAAAAGGGTCCCATTACCCGTGGGATGCCTACCATCGAGAATGAAATGAAATGATACTCGTATTTACTTCTGTAAGTAAATAGATCTTTGCAGACACTTTTATTCGCCAATGTTTGTGGAAGGAATGGTCCAGGGAAAACAAACCATTATTATTATGTAGAAACTTTTGTGTTTAGAATTGTTGTTAACTTTTCGTAGCAGTTACTTGGCAGCTTAGCATACAGAGTAGCACTCTTCACCTGGTTTCTGAAAGTCTGACTTTGATTACCGTTAGACTAGCCCCCATTTATAAGGCGCGTATTCTTGAAAGTGGTGCAAGTAGGATTTTATATAATCCAGGCATCTCGGTGGCACCTGTATCTATCGCCGCGACACCTACCAAAGATGCATCTCCTATCTTCACTGTGGGGTACGCGTCGGGCCTATGTCCGACGTGCACAGGTACATCTTCCGTCGACAAGGTGAGTTTCCAAAGTGCCATCACTCATGGGTCCGACCTGTCGCACTCGCACCCCACAGTGAAGATAGGAGTTCTTTGGTAGGTGTAAGGTGTCGCGGTGTTAATACAGGTGCCACCGAGAGTCTTGTTAGTCCTGGATTATACGTATATAAAATACTCCTCGAAAGTGGCTCCACTTTCACGAATAGGTACGCGTCAGTTCAAGTAAAATGTAAAAAGCCCCACCATATTTTTATTTAATGCAACATAATTTGTCTATTATTAGACACGCTTCGATCGGACGTTTTACGTCCATAACTTTTAAACAGCTGAACCGATTTTCACCAAACATAGCTAAGAACACTTCCGACAAATTCACCAATCAAACAAAAAAAAAACAAAATCAAAATGGGTTCATCCATTTAGGCGCTATGATGCCACAGACAGATACACAAAGACACAGGTACACACGCCAAACTTATCCCCTCATTTTCCGTTAGGGGTAAAAACCCCCCTTATACATAGATAGAAAGCAGCAATTTTGCCGAGCTACGTATTAGGCATCAATAGAAATTATTAAACCTACTATGTATTTAGTTTACAACAATTTTAACAATTTTCAATTAAGTGAATAAAAATAAACTAACCGACGGATTACCTGCGGGTAACCAATTGGTCATGTTGAAATTGTTCAATATTTTCTGTAGTTGGGTTTAGTTTGGAACACGATCCGGGTTGAAACAACACAGACGTTTGATAAGTAAACGCCCGGACGACTTTGTGAACTGTTTCCAACTAAAGCTGGGATATTTTATAAATAAAATAGTTTTAAACTAAAAACGCAATTGTGTGTTCACAATTTTTAACTTGCGTTTAGATATATTAGAGCGGTGAAGTTATTAGCTATCCACAGAAAAAATAATATCCAGATAGGTTTTAGGTGACCTGAAACGGGTGCATTGGGGGCTAAAATCACCACACAGCCGGTTCCTGAAAACGACCAACGACATTGTGGCCAAACCAGGAGTTGATGGCCTATTAAGCGGGATGGGCCCATAATGGAAAAAGGATAGCGAGGCTTATAGTCTCAGACGATCATACATACATGCTGGATAATTATAATGAAATTTTAGGTCATTTGGACGCCATTTACTAAAATAATCTAACTATAAAAAGTTACTATATACACTAGTTAGTCACTATATTTTCTCTGCAAGATTAGATCGAATGCCGATCACTTCAGGCCGCCTTAAAGTCTTAGTCAGACATTTAAATTCTAAATCTTTCTAATTAAGATAGAAGCTTGTAACAATATTCCCAGAATATTGAGCATTTTATACCCAGATTTCAGTCGAAAGCCTACGGAGACCGTTCTTATCTACACAAAATTACAATATTTGCTAACATTTTGTCAATCGCAAGGCTGCTTTTAGCTTTGTAATACAAAATGAAATAACTAGAGGTTGGAAAGCCAATTTGCAAAAAGGATAATTAAATAAGATTTTTAATTATTTAAAAAAAGGTGTATCGCTGTTCCTTGTTTGCATTCGTGTCCAGTTTACTGGGGTTATTACCCAAAATAAATCTTGTTTTTAATTTTGAACTGCTACAAGGCCGTGTCATGACAAAAGTAGGTGTCTCCTTTATGTCTCTGGTCCCCCCGGTATCCTTACATCAACAACATTAAAAAATATTCTGAACTGATTTTATAGAGAGGGAAATAAATCAGGAGTCGATAGAAGTAGGGACGGTACCGATTTCAACAACTATTATAGTGATAGAAAGCAACACTATTCGACAAATGCACGGTTTCTAGGTCCAGCGAGCAAAGCCGGGGGCAAATTCTAGTTTTTATGGTTCCGTACCTCAAAAAGTAAAAAAAGGAACCCTTATAAAATCACTCTCTTGTCCGTGTGTCATGATTTTCTCAGGAACGGGTGGACCTAGCAAGTTGAAACTTATAGCAGTTACTGCGGTCTAAGTATTAAGTGTATTGAGGTCATCAGAAAACTTGGGACTAGAGATGTCGATCATTCTACCAGCTTTTACGACAAATCTTTTACTGTTCAAGCGGTGCGATTGTGGAATGCTTTGCCCGTGTTAATAAGGCGTGCTCACTCTCTGCCCATTTTTTAAACTATGGTAAAGAATCACTACCTCTCTCTGTAATAAACACATCAACACGGTCTAGGGATATTTTTAAAAAAGCGAATTACTATCAATGTGTTAATTATTTTTATGACATGTATATATTTAAAAGATACGTTATTTAATATTCTACCATTTTTTAATAATGGTTAAGGTACTTCGATTAAAATTTCAGGCTTTTATGGAAAAAAATGAAGCATAGACGGAAACTGTATATGAATTAACTTTTAATTTATGAGTAAAAACTGAAAAAAATAGAAAAATCATTTAATTTGTGTTTATAAACTTGAAGTTAGTAGTCTGAGAAAGCGCCCATGATGTTCATAACACATCGGCAACGATTCGGCATGCTCAGAACAAGGTTGTCAATGTCTTGCTGCGGAATATTGTCCCATGTCCTTCTGAGGTGAGCAAAAAGTTGATCTTCTGTAGCCAGATTTTCAGGAACTTCCTTCAGAGCTCTTCTTTGCAGCATATCCCAGGCATGCTCAATGGGATTTAGATCTGGCGATTGAGCAGGCCAGTCTAAGGCCCTAACATTGTGTGTATGTAACCAGGCTGCTACCGTTCTCGCCGTGTGTGCCCGGGCATTGTCGTGCATGAGCGGGAAATCTTGCCCCATTTGTGTTCTGTGGGGCAAGATTACGGGCCCCAGCACCTGTTGGACGTATCGTTCTGCCGTCATATTGCCCCGCACCCAAACGAGATCCGTCCGTCCTCCAAGACGAATTCCTGCCCAAACCATAATTGTTCCTCCTTGGTATGGGTGAACTTCCTGGGGGTTCTGAAGACGGCTCCATCGTCCAGGAACTCGCCAAACACGCGTCCTTCGTGAATCTGAATGGAAGCCGAACCTGGATTCATCCGTGAACAGCACATTGGACCATTGCTCACGGCCCCAGTCCACGTGGTTCCGAACCCATTCTAATCGTCGTCCACGGTTGCCTCTCCGTAAAGGTGGGACCCGGAGTGGTCTACGAGAGCGTAGATTGCTTTCATGCAGTCGCCTTCTTACGGTTTGGTCACTCACAAGCACTTGGTATTCCACTCGCAGCCTTTGGACCAATTGAGTCGCAGTTGCATTTGGTTGAGCTCGCGCAGTAATTTGCAAAAATCGGTCTTGTCTGGGGGTAGTAATGCGACTTGGCCCCCGGTGCCTCTCCGCTACTTCACCTGTGGCACGATAGCGTGTCTACAATCTTGAAATTACATTTTGGTGGGTCCCTATGGCCTCAGCAACATTACGCTGAACAAACCCAGCTTCCAGCATTCCCACAGCTCGTAACATCTCCGCCCTCGTCAAATGTTGGCGTTGCAAATTTTAACTTTATCTTTCGTTTAAAAATGAAAAAAAAAACTGTAACTAAACGTAATTCGTATTGTTTTCTAAATTTCGCACAAATGAAAATTCACTCTCCTACACATCAAGACATTTTTATGCCACCGAAACAAAAGAATTTTCAAAAATTTGAATTTGGAATTAGTCTGAGATAAATTACAAACAAATCGGTGTATAAAAGATTCCAATGCGGCCAGTACTTTTCGAGTTATTTAATTGAGTATGAAATATCCCTAGACCGTGTTGATGTGTGTAGTTGTTTTTTTTTTCTTCTATGTTTTTGTTGCATACTTATAACTGAATATGATTGTCTATATAGTGTATGTATATATATATATGTATTTATTTTATATATAAATAGTACACCAAACTACCTACAGTACTGTCTTTCCTTTAATTTTTAAAATCCAGCCAAAGGTAGTCTTGAAAAGATCTCTTCTAGTGATAAGGCCGGCCATTGTGTCACCCAGTGTATTTTTTTCTTCATCTATACTTTCTGTAACTTATACGGTGTACATAATAAAGATTATTCTATTCTATTCTAAAGTCCCTATTAGGTGTATAAAAATCAAGGTTCGGAGTCAACACGATAAAAATATATGGGCAAAATTAGATTTTCGCAAAAACTTGTAACTTGCCCGTTGACATAGTTACCTAATTATGTTGGCGAATGTAGCTGTTTGTACGGAACCCTCGGTGCGCGTGTCCGACTCGCACTTGACCGGATTTTTTTATTTAGGTATGAAAAAATTCAGCACACACCAGTAGGATTACATTATCCATTGCTTTTTGTGGAATATATCGGTCAATTTGTTCTTAATCCATGCTCGTCAATCAGTCCAAATATAGGTAATTGTACCAAAGAGTAATTAAAAGTATAAAACTAAGGCAAACAAGGGAACGTAACAGCCGTTAGTACTGGCTAGTGGTTTATTGAGGCGGATACAAATAGATTAGTCCTAAATGAAGATAAACCGCCTAAAAACGAGTGTTACGTGTTTTCCTTTGTTCAGTGTAGGTAGAGATGTGTTTGGTTTTCAACCTACTTTCTATGTTTTGGTTTTAGTACTTACTACAAAAACAAGGCTTCAAAATATTTTATTTCACTTAAACCTACATGAAACTTCAGCAGGAACCTCCACGGTATAAAACTACTATTAAAGATATTGTGTTTTTCATTATTTTTGTTTATACAGGCATAGTTTTCTATCAAACATTACGGTCTTGTCTTGCAGAATCGTTATAAGTATTTATAACAATATTTTCCATTAATTAATTTGCTTGCCCGATTTATGGCAACAGGCTCACCAGCTGCCTAATTGCCTAAGTGAAATGCGAGATGAAAGAGGCACTGTGGATTTCCGTCTATGTGATTGGTCGATTGTTCATACTCTTTGCGCTTTACCTTGCCGAATTCACTCACGCAATAAGGCTGCAGGTATGTTTAACCTCATGAGGTTCCTTTTATCCTTACCCATCAAAACCTATGGTCGTTACTGGCGAATCTTCATTGCGCAACTTATTACATACAAATGATATTCAATCCATTATACTGGTCGTTACTATGTTTTCCATCAAACCTGAGATCGTTTTCACTTTTTCAGGTGTCTGTACAAAAGCGAATAAATATTGATGATATTTTTATCGCGTGTTATCGTAATTGGGTTATTTCTCGTGTGAAAGGGAATCGGCAATAAAAGAAACAATAGGAGTAGGTACTCCATCGGGAATTATCAGCCACGAGCAACGTAGGTGATAACAAGAAAGGCTTACTTGGATTACATTCAGTTGCCTGGCTCCTGCAATAACTAAAATATAAGTATATAACAATTATAGTGCAGTACCTATGTTTGATATTATGTTTATCGTTGATACATTTTAACCAAGTCATCGGTCCACCTAGTGGGAGGCCTTCGAATGTATCGTCTTCCAGTTCGCGGTCGCCATTCCAGAACTTTTCGGACCCATCGGCCATCCGTTCTGCGAGCAATGTGCCCTGCCCACTGCCACTTAAGTTTGGCAATTCTTCGGGCTATGTCGGTAACTTTCGTTCTCCTGCGGATATCAACATTTCACTTGACACAAGGTTGCGGGAAGGCGCTGGATGCGAGACGCACGGGATGGGTCAATGTGGCGACTCCTGGGGGAGGCCGATGTCCAGCAGTGGACGTCTAATAGCTGAAATGATGATGATGATGATACATTTTATATCAATCGGCCCCAATTTTACACAAAGATACACGAATCTAAATTTATCGAAAAGTGCTGGCCAAATACTTAAAAGATTTAGCAATCTTTAATTCTCACCTTTGTTTTTAAATTTTCGTATCAAAATATCCTTCTGCTCAAATATTCACAACATCTCTTTGTATTACCAAGTTCTTACAATACAAAAACCTTTCAATTACCATACCATGGCTACCTTTAACATTCAAAGATTACACTTAATTGTGATGTAACGAGGCTTATGACCATAAACGAGTAATAATATGGGAGGTAATTATTCTAGTAATTCAAGATATTGTGTATTTCATTATTTTTGTTTATACAGGCATAGTTTTCTATCATCTATCATCTCTTTGTATTACCAAGTTCTTACAATACAAAAACCTTTCAATTACCATACCATGGCTACCTTTAACATTCAAAGATTACACTTAATTGTGATGTAACGAGGCTTATGACCATAAACGAGTAATAATATGGGAGGTAATTATTCTAGTAATTCAGTCCACGAACGAGGCAAAGGCTAAATGTCATGCAGCTTCTGTGACGAATTACAAGTTAATTAGTTATATGGCAAGATGTGTTAAAGCGATGAAACCAGTAACACATTCAAAATAAAGAAAGAATGAAAAATTGTTTAATGGCACCAGAAATAATGCATAGATATCAGAAAATAGTCAAGCCTAAGATTTAATTTTACCGTATTCTCTAAATTGGTAAAAATAATAAGCAATCCTATTTGTAGATGCTTTATTTTTCTGATACCTTTATCTTTTTTTATCCAAAACACGCTTTAGAAAAATATAGAAATGAAGGACAAACTTACATCTAATCGACTTTGACCTTTTCAAATATTTAATTCGTATTACTAGCAATAATATAAAATTTCTGAATGCAGATCTTGTCTGTTTGTTTTTCGATTATTCAGCGCTTTTATGAGTTACTTACAAACAAAACTTTGATTGTCTCTTTCCTTTCTATGCATTTCGACAGTGATCGCACCTTTTTTACGTCTTGTCTCCGCCTTAAAACAACTGTGGAAATGAATGATTCGAGAAACCATGTTTATGTTTCTTAATTGACATTTCATTCATTGTTTCATTAAATGGGAGAGAGTTGCGTTGTTTACAACTTGTTTGCAATGTTTTTATGACCGAACTTACAAAATTTTTGTTAAATAAAAGTTAAAAGAAAATTCTCGAATCGTAACTAACTACTACCAAGTTAAAAATACACAAAATCCATCAAATTTCTAAAATAATTTAAACCCTACTTAATATTCCTATCTAATGAATAAGTCGGACTCATTAAATCAGAAAAAGTTGAACTATAAATCTTCAGAATTTAACACATTTTTCTAATTTTTCGGATCTCACTACCTAAATGTGGACTTTCTACACGATCTTTTATTTATTTTGTGAGTTATGTAATGACTTACGTTCGAATCTTCACAAGATACCTCTCTTTTATTTAGGTTACGATGAGTAACAATGTCAACTCCAGCGTGACATTGGTTGCCCCATTTTCTTTTTATACCACATTGAATATCATCGGTGAAAAACGCAAGCATCTAACATTGTTTTAAATCATTCGCAAACGCAATGAATACATAATGGGTTGATTGATGGAAGTGGCGAGTGTCCCCGATACTCGCAAGGTTGCCGCGTAAGCGTGGGCGCAATGGACTCGGCGCACGCGCACCATAGCGCAACAGGGCTGCGAGAGCATAAATGTTTGTGCTGCTTTCATTGCCTTAAAATAAATCGCTACAGTTAAGTTTGTCATCTTCTAAATCTAGCACTCGACTGACTGAACCTCAATAAAATTGACAGTTAAGTAGGTATAACTTTTTATGTATGAAAGTCCTCTAAAACGACAGGAGTTGCCTGTTTTGAGTATTATTTGGACTGTTTTGTTCTTGTGCTTGGTGTAGATAGTTAAACTATATCAGCTGCAGTCTGTAGTCTAACTTGCTAAGAACCATCCTAATGAAATTAAATGTTAAAATCATCATCATTGCTGGATACAAGTATCTTTCTTTCTGCTTGTGCCAATGTAGACGTTTTTGCGGTCGCGATATACGCGATCTCTTATAATATCTTTCTTTTTGCATATAGGTCACTCAACAAGAGCGTCATTTTAAAGTTGAAATGATTCAGTTACTATAATATTATTTAGTAGGTACTTAGCTCTTAGAAATTTTACAGAAAGTTGAAACTCGACAGCCCTACACAACTTGCACGAATAAATTAATGTCACTGTTACCTTTTTATCGCACAGATTATAAATATCGTGTCGTCAAAAATATTCCGTGCATCATAATGTGTGTCATAGACTGCACTTTTGTGTGTTGTGCATGGAATTAGTACGTACTATACATGCTGGTGTATGCTGCATTCATTCATATTATGATGTGATGACTGTTTTTATGATAGTGTTGATGACTTCTACGTATGTTTCTTGCGGTCTAGTAATGATCGTTTGTGGGCTACTAAAGTAAACTTACAGGTCAACTGAAAGGCGTAAGTAATTTAAGTAGGTAACTACATACATACATATTGGATGATTAATGTAATGCTGGGTTTAGTTATCAGCGTCATACAAAATTAAAAGTTCTTAGACGTCTAAAACAGACACAGAATTAAACAGAACAAAACTATTATTGCGTAATTAAGTTCCCACCATAAACCAATACGAACATAACACCGCAGAAATGACAACAAAAAATCTGTATTATTAGTCAGTAAACAAAGACTAGATACATAAGTACAATAGATATATCGACCGTAGGTAAACTTTAACAATTATGACTCGTAATTTGATTAGTACCACCACAAACAGACTGATTAGAGACTTCACACCAGGTTCATGAACTTACGCGAGCCAATTTGTAACAAATATTCTGTTACCAAAGTCTGAGGGAATATTACGAAGTTAAGAAGAAGTTTGGATATTACTTTATTGACTTAATAAGTAAAGGAATTGAGTAGGGCGATGTTCTTTTGGATTCGTGGAATCGTGGTTCCACGGTAACGTCGCATTTGCCATATGCAGCTACCTGTTTATGGACACAATACAACTTTAGGATATACTTAGTCAGAGAGAAGTCAAGAGACTTCAGGGAGCCCAAAATAGAGATACCTATTCAGGCATATTATAAAATTACTAGCGGACGCCTCGCGGTTTCATCCGCGTAGTTCCCGTACGCGTGCGAATACCGGGAGAAAAAGTATGTCACCCGGGGAAAGTGTAGCTTACCAACGGTGAAAGAATTTTTGAAATCGTTACATACAAAAATACAAATCCTTCCTCTTTATAATATTAGTATTAGTGTAGTCGTGTTAGTATAGAGTATACTCCTACTCACATACTCACATTATCTATAGATAATGAGATGAAATTAAATGTTTGTAGAAGGAGATACCTAATCTCTGTAAGCACGGATCCGATAGGGAAAATCCTTTCACTGATACAAGTCCAACACTATTACGGCAACTGGATTCAGGTTCTGGCACTGGTTTTTGTGAGATAGATCAAGATAGGACGAGGTTATGTTACCAACAGCAGTAACTTCTTCATACGATAGAATCAGCAACATTCCAGATAACAACAACATCTTCCAAACAAAATGTCTTATCGAAAGCAATCCTTCCAAAACTATAATTCAGCAATTAACGTGAAATATCAACTGATAGTTAAACAGTTCACGATTTAATTGAGCCGATAGTCGAACGAGAGCCAGCCTGGGCATGGGAATAGGTATCTAGGCACTCGACAATAATAGGCGACACGCTTCGCAAGTTTGCACGACAATCACAGCTCGGTAGGGCTGTGAACTGGTGAGTTATGGTGGTAATGGTGATCATTTTAATAGTAGTTGTTGGTTATTTGGGTGAAATAATAGAATAAAGACAAAGCATTTTCTTGAGCAACTTCTTCTTCCCAGCTCAAAATCAAATACCTATCTATTTATTCACATTAAGCTGAGAGTCAGTAGTTTTTGAGAGAAAAAAATACAAAAGACAGTCCCTTAAAACGCCCGCGAAAGATGGGATGAGTGAGAATATTCGGGCCTGTCTTCTTAAATGTTATCGTAGTAAATCTGTGATTTTCAAACGTGGCCAGGCTTTTTAAAGTTATACGGCCACGGCGTTTCTTTGTTAAGATCTTGATGAGATGAAAAAATAAGATGCTATGTTCATTTAAAACAATAAAGTCAAAATCTTCAGAAAAACTTAGAATACGAATAAGTAGGGATAAGCACTTCAAGTATTTCCTCGTATAATTACTGTTCTCATTTAATTAAAACACAAGGTCAGATTTCAGGCCTAAATAGGTAATTAATTAGACAAACGTTCAGAGGTTACTCCTCAATATACAATTACAATACCAAAGAAGCCTAAGTAGCTTCTTAAATAATGACGGCCAGGCCCCATGGTCTGTAATAGGGTAATTCAGGAGGACAATATGAACTAACCTTGTGGGAACGGTGGATGGGTAAGGCTTTCGCAGACAGTCGCGGTTTGACAATCAGACAACCATATTTAGGGTTCCGAATGAAAAAATGGAATACATAAAGATCACTCGTCTCTCACATGTAATTTGCTCCGAATCTACTGGACCGATTCAGTTGAAATTTGGTTAAAATTTATGAACTTTATGACGTAAATAAATACATTTTTCAACACACTTGCTCATAAAGTGGCTCTAGTTTCACCGCAATTAGGCACATAATGAAACCTATTATCAAACTGTGACTTTTTCATTGCTATTATTCACAAGTGAGTTATTGAGTTTTTTTTTTTAATTTATTGGTTGAGTAGCTTTGTTCTTAAAAAAGTTTCGATACAAAAAAGATCGTGCTCAATAGTACAAATGCAACACATTTCATGCAACTTCGTATTTAAATAGATAATTTCAACTTGTACGTGTTTAATAAATAAAACTTTAACTCAAATATAACTTTTGTTTTTGTCTGTAATAAAGAAAACTTGAAATTCCCCATTTTGCACGTGGCTAAAATGCTATCCGCGAAAAGCCAAAAAAAATAAAACTCATTCTTTTTAGTCTGTGGCCGATCGCTAGAGTAAAAATGTTCTGTGGTGGCCAAAGACCTTATACTTGAAGGAGTTTTTGGCGGGATTTTCTCGAGTGCAGTTCAGCGGCTGTTAATATTATTTGCAAATTGATTTATAGTGGATATTGTGATATAAAATTGGTGTAGTTTTGTGTCTCAACTGTCTACGCAATTGACAATATGTAAAAACGTTAACAGAAGCGATCTCGGGATAGTGGAGCGGAGTATTTTATTGTAGTATTGACTACCTCTGCAAAGCTTACTGGGAAGGCTGACTCGATGCAATTGGCTGCCAAATGCTCCAAGAAACATTAGAATGTGTTGCATCCGCGTTCTAATGCATACTAAAGAATACAAATACTGATGACTAGGCAGCATGGTCTCAGACCTTAGCCTGTTCCGTTAGGAACAAACATACAAAAAAAAATTATACTTGAAGTATAAGGTCTTTGGTGGTGGCCGATCGCCATTGTTAGATGCGCGCGCATAGGAAAACTGATTAATTTTGCCCGACATTGGGAAAAAAAAATCACAACTCGTTTTCACTGTTGGAAATGATTTTTTTGTATTATTTTCTTCTCAAGTGTGTTGAAAAACGTCGTATGATACACGTGTGTATTGATGATTACCGTCCTCGGCTCTCTTAAGACCCTCACCTAACGGCTCAGGTCTCAATGGCGCCTCAGCGGTAATCACCAACACTTGTACCATAATGTACTATTGAATGTGTAGTCACATTTTGGGGACCAAGTAGTTTTTTTTTAAATTGGTCTACAAGTAGAAACTGTTGTACGGATAATATGGGATATAATATTATTATCAGTAGGTAAACCAGTTTGTAAAATGCGATTCCAACTTATTACCTCACGCCTATCTGGGGAGGCCTTTAAACTAAAGTCAAGTAAAGTCATATCCAATTAACTTTTAACAGTCCTTGTTAGGTGTAATGTAACTTGGTATTTATTACCTCTTCAAATGAAAGCCATCTTGTAGATGGCTGGATCTTTCCTCTGGGAATTTCGCCTAGTTTGGTAGGTAAACATTGAATTGTTTAAGTTGGATAACGAAATGTAGTTTGGTACCTAGTTACTAATATTTTCAAAGCTATTGGTGTTAAATGGATCAAGTAAATGGGATTTGCTGAGTTGATAAGTCTCTTTGGGATATAGGTTTTGAAATAAACGTCAAGTCCGTAGGCTTAGTGATCGTTATTGGTTAAATTGCAGTCGTTTTTCTTTTCAATTTCTTTTTTCCTCATTGATATCCTCTTTGGTTTGACTGGCTAGCGAAAAGCAAAGCAAATTTGCAAAACCTGCTAATTATATTAATTGTTACTGAATGAAACGAACAAATACAAATAACAGTTAACTTTAATCTCTTTGTAGATCTAACGAGGTGTATATTGTTTAACTCAATTCACTAAGCCGATTGTTAATTGCTCGCATGTACTAATATAACAATGATCAAAATTAGCAGTACACACGGAAGATCAAAGTGCTCGATACAATATTCAGAAATACACACAAAGCTTCAAATATAGGTAGGTAGATTTTTTAATTGTAACTTCATGGGAAAATTCGACTCAGTAAGAGAGGAGAAACTGTCTTAGTATAGTACCCTTTATAGTTCTCGCCAAACTTCTGGGTTGCCCTGAAGTTGCCTTTCCAATGCGCAAGGCACGGATCGGTGGTGATTTTACCCGACAGCGGGAGGGTTATGTTTTTTTGGACGTAATTATGTATATGTGTATGCCCATTTCTATAGCACGCGCTAAAGACCAAACGGAGGTATCGTTGGATTCGTCTCAATTGTGGGAGTGACATAGGTTATATCATTTCTACATATTCTCCCCCTCCCCTCCAAAAAAGGGGAGTTACATTTTTTCTCTTCGTGGTCCAGTAAGGGTATCATCATAAGAAAGCTACTAAATAGACCATCCCAAAACTATATATATCGTTAGACTTTTAAGTTACTATTTTGCCAAAATTTCAAAATAAGCGTAACTTTGATAGCAAAATAAATCATCTTTTACCACATAACTTATTTGGAGAACTCGTTCATTAATAAAACAAATTAAACAGAGTGGTTACAAACGAAGTTTTCGTAGGTTTTCTATAATTTTTGTTTGTCCCCGCCTGCAGCACCTCATAATATTTAATGTGTAAATTATACCCAGTACTTGTTTTTCCTTTTTTCAGTAGATTAATTTTAGCAGTCGGGTTTTTTGTTTTTATAATATGTTTTTTGAAAGAGATTTACTACTTTCTGCGCAGCCATTGTAACCAACATAAGGGTGGCCAAGAAGTTTGCCGAGAACTATATGTATAACAAGCATAGGTACCTACTTAACAGGTACTGACGTGCCCGTTATATTACTGTCTGGTGCTCTCATTACCCGGTTACGATTACACATGAAAATGTTGACATATTTTTAACATAGGTTTAAAGGTTTTCGTCTTCCGGCCGTGTTCTATCATTTATATAATGTTTGGCTGTTTGGTTTTAATGTAAAAAAGGCTACGTATTTATAATATCATCTAAAAGGCTGGTCAACATTTTTATACTCTATTAGAAAGTTGACCAAAAAATTCTTTCGTCATGCTTTTCGTTCTTCTGACAATTTTGACACCTCCTAACCAAGCTGTTTATTAAGAAAATTCCTTGGTATCCTTTTCATACAGTTCCCCATAATTTTCCCTTCGATGCCCCCTCTCTTTCATACATAGGGATTATAGTATAAGTGTATCTCTGTCGTATTTTGGTTTCAGCGTGTTTCAGCTGGCAGCTGAGCGCGCGCCACGCGTTACCATGGTTACCATTGATCGGCAGCCATCTTGAATGCAGCCGTCTGCAAACCCGTACTCTAGACAATAATGGGATTTGGCGCCCGAGTTAAAAATAGGTGTGGTGGAAGTATGGAAGTACGGGAGGGATTCGGTTATGGTGTTGTATCTGTTAGGCAAATAATTGTTGGTAATTGTGATTTATTGGGATAGCAGTATGTTTTATGCTTTATTGTAAATAGATACATGAGAACATAAATAATTAAAAAAAAAATTGGAAAACAAATAGTAGTTAAGTAATTAAAACATAAATATTGTTGTATTTATCTCCTAACAGGCAACCAATTTTCATAGTATCATCGTTTTTAAGATCAATATTTAAAATACAGTAATTAATCTGTGTTGAATGAACATACAATGAAAAAAATTAAATGATATCCATCCATCTATGCAAAAAATAACCTAATTTATCCCGACAAAGATTCCATCTAAATCTGAAGCAGTGCCCAGACACAATAGCGTAGGATAGTTAGCGCGTCGCTATACTCGCTATCCATGGCCATTCTGCGGGCCGCCCGGCCGGCGAGATGTCGCATCCTCCTTATCGACCGGACCCCACCGCTATCAATAATACGGGGACGGACGAATCGTAAACGAGGACCTAGAACTATCTAACAGTTTTTTTTTATTTAAAAGGCTGGCGACAATTTTTGTCACAAAGAATAATAATAAGCAATACCTTTGTGCTCTTCTATCTGTATTATGTATTTTGTGTGTACATAAATAAATAAAATATATATTTTTAAAAAGCCCGTGGCAATGTTTTGGTAACAATCCATCTATCCAGTCCCTTTATAGACCGATAGCGCTAGGCTATTTTGATGTCATAAGTTTAAAAAATTCTAAAGTTGTTTATTTCTTGCCTGTGGATACAGTCGTACCTATGAAGGTTATTATTGCGTTTTGTGTCAGATCTGATACTTGCATTTTCAGTAATTCGCTGATTTGTGGTTGATAATTTTTATTCAAATCAAAACGGGCAAAAAATATTTAAAGTTTAAAATATTTATGGTATTATATCTAGGATAGTTTGCGGAGTGTGCAAACCCAATTTGTGTCATAATCGTCCAATGCAAACTGACATAGGGTCAATATGTAAAATATAGTGCAAAAAAAAAATTACAGTTTATGAAATAACTATTTCCTTTATCAGATCACTTACATATGCCTATTAAATAAATTTGTGCCAAATTAGGGCACGCAATTTTAAGATTTTTAATTATTTTGTTTTTCTAAGCTACAAACGCTTCAAAAAAATATTACAATCATTAGAGTTCACTTATTTAATATCATAAATGCATGAAAAATCGACATTGTAAATTTGTGTCATTTTCATTCACGGTAAGTATTAAAATGAATAAAACACAAAAACAATGGTTGCGGTCGAAGCGGGCGGACGCGGCGGCGGCAAACGCACGCAAACTCGTTCGTTCGGTACAATTTCTTCTTAGATGCGAAGCGTTCATAAAAAAATAACATACCTATAATATTGTGTATTGATTGACTCTTATCTTCGCTACGTAATGAACAATGTGTAACCCATAGAGATAAAAATAATGAAGTGCTAATTTTGTACACAGCGCGTCTGCAATCTCATTACCTACGAATGTCAATGGTCAATGCTTAGAAGACGGTCAATGTGGTCAATATTATTTTAGATTGACGCTTCGATTCGCTTCGAATTTAAACCTGAAAGCGGTAGGTTGGTAGGTATGCCGACACCTACCTACCTACCGCTATTTCATTATACTGCATCTCGATATCCCGCGCCCCGCTTCGGTTAGGTAGTGTACTAGGTACCGCCCTTTTTGCGTCGACCATAGCCAAATGACTTGTTTGATTTTTTGCCGTCTTTTTTTAATTACAAAAACAAGGGGCTGACAGGTACTAGAGAAACAGTCACCCGATGCTGCGATAATATTGGTTGTTGAGTATGTCGGCGTTAATTTAGCGGGCGAGCCCTGCAAGCTAAAATAGTCCTTACGGTGATCAGATATAGATTTGGCCGATTGTACCTACAGTCAGTAAGATAAATAATACACGAAGTAAAAAAATACTAGATATTTTTGTTGTGTGGTGATAGTGATTATTGGTGTAGTTTTAGTTCAGCACGGTCCTTAAAACAGTCTGCGTTTCCGTCATTCCTTACAATGCTTGATTCTATGAACTTTAACAATCCCCTTTCACAAAGGACAATCACTGTATGTAACGTCCAGTATCCACATATCAACACCCAATTTGAATAACATTATAACTTTAGTTACACATTGGTACAACTTTATGTCATATGAAATCAGCAAGGATAGACCTTTATTTCTGCCTCTTAACCGTATTTAAGAGGCAGAAATAAGAAAATGTGAAATTTAATAATTTTATTTGATTTGTAAAATGGAATAATTTTATTGTAATTAAAAATGAACAATGTTTCTACTGAAGTATACTTGTCGATCAAGTTTCAATACCTAAACAAAAGTTTTGGTAACAAGGGTTTCTTTGTTTTAAAGTAATTTAAATTGACATACAATGTAATACATTTTAAATTTTGCTCTATTTATATTTTACTATATTGTAATTTAATTTGAGAGCAGTGGTGGCCCAGTGGTAACGGCCGCGACTTACAAGTTGTAGGTCGTGGGTTCGAGCCAAAGCAGGCGCTTTACTTTGTGTAAATTATTTCATCACCACTGCTCTCAAAACGGTGAAGGAAAACATCGTGAGGAAACCGGCATGTCCTAGAACCAAAAATTCGAAGATATGTGACATCCACCAACCCGCACTGGGCCCGCGTGGTGGATTACGGCCCATCCCCTCTCACAGAGAGGAGGCCTGTGTCCCAGCAGTGGGAACATTAATAGGCTGATGATGATGATGATATTGTAATTTTAAGTTACAATGCTTTTCTTCTTAAATCTAAACAGTTAATTTAAATGTTATCATTGTAAAGACAGATGCAGTGTTGACATCGAGAATAGGTTTTTAGTACATCAATTGAATATAGTAGTATCAGCATAAATGGTCTTGGAGAAAAACTAAGAGTAGGAATGAAATAAAATTTTTTTTAGACTCATTCAATATTACAGATATGTGGGTAAGAAGAATAATACAAAAAAATGTGTAGAAGTAATTGCAAACGATAGGCGTCGTAAGCATTAGGATAGGACAGGATAGATGGACCCCCTTTTCTGAACTTAAACTCCCATTTGGTCTATTGTGCGTTTAGGCCTCCTCTCTGTAAGAGGTAATGGGCCGAAATCCACCACGTGGGACCAATGTGGTTTGATGGATGTTACTCGTACATGTCTTAGATTTGCATTGCAATGCAATGCATTTTTACTTCAGTGTTTTGAGAACAATAGTGATGAAATAATTTACACAAATTAAAGCACTTGCCTGGGTTTGAATCCACGACCATACTTGTAAATTGTGTCCGTTACCACTGGGCCATCACTGCTCTAGGATCTACTATCCACTGCGTGGTAAGCTTTGCAATAGGGGGAATGCATTTCATTTATATTTGGTAGGCTTGCGCTAGACTACTTCCTCACCAGATGGTAAGCGATGTCGTGGTCGACGATTAAACACGCTTGCCTAAAAGTTACCTATTCACTCTTGACTTAAACACTCCTAAGTTGTAGCTATCGAGCAACACAAACTCCAGCAGGGAATGCCACTCTTTAGCTGTACGTACAATCTACGTATTCCCAAAATGTTTAGTGTGTATGGGTGGGATGTCCACCATGTACCAATGGCACATCGCCGTACGTCTTATAGTCCGATTATATATCGCACACTTCCCGAAATTTAACCGATTAAAAGCGACAAGCTCACAACTCGGCGACGTTGTTTAAGGCTCTGGAGCTACGATTCGACCAGTGTCTCAATGCCGATCTTCTTGGTTCGTTTTTTGATCAACTTAAGTGCATGAAGCTGGTTTTTGGCAGATGCGGCCCAGAAATGATAACAGTACTCCATACATCATCTAACTAGCGCTTGACGAGCTTGACACAACTTGAGCAATTGTTGTGGCGTGAAGAACCGTCTCACTTTTGTGGGGATCCCCAATTTTATGGCAGCCAGTTGAACCTTTGCCTCAATGTATAGATCAAAATTGAGGATCGTGTTAAAAGTAACGCCAAGAAGCACAAGATGGTCCATTATCGGCACGTTTACACCTCGGAAGGAAAGAGCCGAGTAGAATTGGCGCATTTTAACAGAGAAAAACACGCCTGAGTTTTAGCAGCAAAGAACCAGACCAAATTGGCATCGCCCCATTTGGAGACTGGCTTCAAGGATAAGCTCAAACGCTCCACCACAGCCTCACAAAGGACAAGGATGGAACAGTACCTCTCAGCAACAGTGCTGTCGTCTGCATACCCAAGTTTCAAGCACTTTACTTACTTTACCAACCCTTGAGGGACCCCGGTATAAATATCCAATTGGTCAGACGAGAACCCATCGATAACGACTGGAATGGACCGATCCCACAAGAAATCTGCAATCCAATCACACATACCATCACCAGGCAGACCGAATGAAGGAAGCTTACTAATAAGGCTTCCGTGCCAGACCCTATAGAAACCATTCGAGTTATCGAAGGAGATGGCAAGCACCTCCCCGCGCCTCTCGATGGCCTTACTGCAGATGTGAACGGCATAAGCTAGAAACCCTGTAGAACCGTATTGGCAATCACTTCAGGATGTCATTAGCTTCTAGGTATACCAGGAGCTTAATATTAAGCACACGAAGAGATGGGTATATAATTGGCAGGGTCAGCTCAACTTTCCTTCTTGGACACGGGCTGTACGTTAGCTTACTTCCAAGCATTCGACTCTTTCACAGTTTCACACGAAAGGCAAAATAGACGTGTCAAAATCGGAGACAGTTCGGGCGCACAAGTTTTAAGGACAAGTGTAAGTATCCCGTCCCATCCCGTCGGGATCACTAGCTTTGTTCAAGTCGAGGTTGCTACGAACATCCTTTTGATGGATGTGAATGTCCGACATATATGTCTCACATCCACCAGGAGAAAGAATACATCCGCGCATCACCAGAATGCTGACGCGAAGATTATCCAAAAAGAGGCAAAAAAGTTTGCCTTCTCCTTAACGAAGCGGGCCAGCGATCTGTCGGGTTTCAGCAGTGGTGGTAGTGAGGGATGGCAGAAGTTCGACTGAACCGACTTACCCAGGGACCAAAACGCTTTACTATCTTCTGGGTAAGAAGCAAGTTATGTCCCTATTCGGCCAATGTGGTCGAACCGAGCCCTTTGCAACACCTTCTTGCAGGACTTGGCAGCACTGTTAAAGGCATACTTTCAGCATTTTTCTGACATACGTCACTCGGCCGGCACAGAGTATTGGCCTGGATCTATTGTCAGCAGAAGGTCCAAGCAATTGGCCGTGTGCGAATCAACATCCCCCGTTGCTGTTGCCTCCCGAACCAGCTGGCGGATTACCGCTAACGAAAGCTTATGCATTTCCCATCCAGCATGATTACTGCACTGGTATGGGAAGAACCACGTTACTGCTGATGGTGAGCATTAAAGTCCCCCTGGATCATTAATTGGGTGGAAGGCTACTGTGCCGCATCAGCCGCTTAACTGAGATAATCTGTGAGCCTGCTTGTCTCCTGATCGCCGCTGTGCGAACGGTAGACACGGGCATAGATAATTTTATCCAGACCTGTGTCCACCAGAGCCCAAAGCGTTGTGAATATTAATTGAATTATAATAATTATTAAAAAACGAGTTTATTAGCTCTTCCATAGTACTTTACATGTCTTTTTATCTAACATTGACACATTGTAATTGTTGCTTACAATAATATTTAACAAAGTTTTTTTTTTGTCGGTATAATTCGTAATCGTACAATAATATTCACAGAAAAAATATTTCAAATGTTTTCAAGACTCTATTGTAACCGTAGTTACAATGTTTTTCATATTAAAAATGCTAAATATCTGTAAATTGTAAAATTGCGAAAATCATACTTGCAGTGGTTTTATCAAAACTGAAAGAGCAATTAAAATTAGTAACATGAAACCTAAAATAAAGCAAATAAACTTTACAAAAAAAGAAAATAGCTGTGTTGAAAACTATGCAATGTTGAGTTACTATGTTATTCGTATTGGGTGTCGACATAACACATTTATTAAATTCAATCTCCATTTTAGTCTTTCACAGCTTCATACATAACTAACTTTTAAGGCCCACTTGCGCAAAAAACTTAACTCAGTTGCTAAGACTAGGTTAAATTGACAGTTTGTTATACAATATTGTCAATTTAAACTTTGTCTTTGACCTTTGTCAATTTCATCTCGTGTTAGCAACTAATTCTGAGTTAAGTTTTTCGTGCAATGGGCCTTAATCAATCAAATACATCATAAATAACGCACGCACTTTTTTGTTGCAACATGCAAAGACCGAATGTAAACAAATAAACGCGCCGCGCGTATGGCTTGCCGGCACCCGCGCCGCTTGTGCCTGCGCTTATCCCCGCGCTCGCCCTTCGTGCGAAGAAGTCTAGATTTTTTTTTAGAATAATACGATTTCGTGGATAAAAACGACACAAATTATGAATAGTGTTTTGTCACACCATAATAATGAAAAACACATAAACTCTAATAACTTGTATTTTCTTTTGTGGATTTTACAGGGTGTTGTAGTAAAAAAATAAAATATCTTTAAAAGTCGTGGATGAATTTGACACAAAATATTTTAAACAACAGATATCAGTACTCTAAAACGCGTAATACCTATTTAACCTACTTTAATATTCTTTTAGAGCTAGTTGGCTACGTGTTAGGTACTGGTTAAGTATTAGGATTCCCGTGGACAGAGATGACACAAAATGCCTATGTACATCAGTTACTACTTCGTTATTATCATGAAAGTAAAATTTTCATCTCTAATTTTCTTTTCGTCAGATACTGGTCGAAAAGACAAACAGCTAAATTTCTACCTATGCAAATACCTAGGATGACACAAACTAAGGTATTAGGTTGGGCAAATGGTCCGGCAACTATATGCGAAAAACAAACAACTTTAATATTTTTGAAACTTCAAAACCTAGCGCTATCGGTCTATTACGCATAACTCTGCGGTCGAAAAGAGCATTTCGCCAGTTATGTGTAATAGGGGCGAACCTTTTTTGCCATCATTTGGGCAAGATTATGAATTTCAGTGTAACAATTTTAATCGTAATAAAATATTACGGTAATTTTTGATAGACAGGTGCCATGTGATAGACGAATCGGTACATTTTTACCGTGTAACAGAAATAAAGAATGTCTTCTTTCATTCAGGAAGACTGAATAGTTTACAAGCGGATAAAGTTACGAGGTCAGACAGAAAGCAATTTGTAGAGTAAAAAATGTACAAGTCTAGCTTGCAGCAGTTCTTGAATTGGTGACTTCTTACTCCCTCTAGGTGGTTGGCCAATGTTCTTTTATTGATAAAAGACTTGCCTGGGTATAGTAATAAAGTAGAATCGTCAAATACTCTATGCATCATATGTGGAAATCCATTGAGTAGAATCGTCAAATACTCTAATATGCAACATAATATGCGGTAATCAATTCATTTCTCTCAGAAAATTGCTCGTTTTTGTGGTAATTTGCAGCATTTATCAGATATTTTGTGGACTATTTCGACAGTATGGGTAGTCTACATAGTTTCATGGTACAAACGATATGTTTAAAAAAACTAAATATCTTAACAACCTTGAGATCTCTAACCCACGATCCTCACAACAATTTTCATCCATTTAAGTAATTAAAGAACTATTTTATAACTATCCCATTAGCTTCTCGTTCCCATGAGAACTCCTTAACAATGTGGGATATCTATAAACCGGTCAAACCCAATCAATACCGGCCGAAACCGTTCGGTTACCGGACGGTACCCGGCTGGCGGGCGATCTAACTTTTATTGCAACACTACGCTCCACTGGCCGAGCAACACAAAATATCGCTCGGCATTTTTTATAGGACCGGGAAGAAAACGGCCCTGATTGGAAACAGCTGTTCGAGAAAACGTGGTGAGATGTTGGAACGTTATTGAAAATATAGAACGGTCCATTAATGGAATTCTAACTTAAGTAATTGAAAGTCTTGTTTTAGAGCGGGACAATGGACGTTAAATTTGCATAAATGAGTTTTTAACCCCCGACGGAAAAAGAGCGGTGTTATAAGTTTGACGTGTTTTGCTGTGTATCTCTGTGTCTGTCTGTGGCATCATAGCTCCTAAACTGATGAGCCGATTTTGTATTAGTTTTTTTTTGTTTGAAAGGTGACTTTATCAAGAGTGTTCTTAGCTTTGTTTGAATAAAATCGGTTCAGCCGTTCAAAAGTTATGGACGTTTTACTGTTTGAATAAGGGTGTTTTCGCAAGATATCGTGTCATAATTACGTGTTCAATAGATTGCCGATCGAAGCGTATCTACTATGTACTAGATAAATTATGTAGCAAAAATAAAATTGTGTCGGTATTTTTAAAAATTTTACTTGTTAATGTTTTAATGGATCTCTCCTAATATCGTCTGCTGAAAAAGTACTGAATACAAATATAATACTGAAAAAAAAATAACAGTCCAGAGTGTTATTATAATTCGCTATATTTTAACGTATTCTAGGTAATTATAATAAAGCTTCTCATAATTTGTTCATAAAAGTCCATATCAAACAGCTCTGCAAGAATTTATCCAACAACTTTATAAGAGAGATAAACTTAGCGCTTTCATTGCTGTCAGCTTGGACGTTTAATTTTCTTTTTGTTTACTATAAAACAAGACTTTCTCCTCCGAGTTCTCTCTGGACAAACGTTTCATTTGCTTCAATTAGTCACTATGATACTGTCTATACTGTTTACCTCGTGGAGAATGACACAGAGAAACTTATATGAGAATGATACAGCATTAAAATTAAGAGCATAGTTTTTTTTTATAACTAAATGGCTACCGTAACATCAGATATTAATTTCAGAATTACTATGTAAAACTGCGAGTGATTTAATGACCCGTTTTTTTATTAATTTTCTATATAACTCGCAAATATTTTTTATTCTGGTAACTCCTGTGAAATACCTGCCGTTCCGATACACATTTAGGTTTTATAACGTATCGTATTTCGGGAAAATCACCTGCGAAACCCTCACGTATAGCTACAGGGTTTATAACACAATTTGTCACCGAAAGTGGCCAGATTCGAGCTTGAACGGTTTAATTAAAGCGAGTCTCGTGAAACGTTCAGAGTAGGTACTCTCGGGACGGAAATAAGTTAAGCATTAACTATCAAACACTTTTGGAACGCATTTAAATACAATAAATTGAATTTAAATTCTATTTTTGAAAAACGACGTTTCGAATTCTATGGTTGAATAACCTTTTCTTAGCTGGCAACATTAGACAGATGAACGATTAATACCTCTCGTTTTGCAGTTTATTATTAAAATGAATTTCAAAGTAAACGTATGTCTGCACCTTTCTCATTACACAGTAATTCAGTACATTCACATTCTAGTGGTATCGCGTAATAAAGTTTAATATTTAATCTGAAGGCTTTAGTAAAGGCGCCCCGGCTCTCCACACCGGTCAAGGGCGTTGCACCAGTGCAGTATTACGACAACCCACGCGAAATTCAACCTTACTCAAGCTCTTAAAAGTTATTTTTCCAATGGCCAGTGGTCGGAATCCCTAGGTAAATTGCTTTGCATTTCCCTGCGAAAGCCACTCGGAAAACTTTTGACTGAAACTTTAAAAGTTAAAATTGCGGATGAAAACTTTTACGGAAATAACTAGCTTTAAGGTAGCCATCCATAAAAGATCACACGTTTAATGTTCTTGGTGCTTCATAAAAAGGTTTTCCTTTTCAATTTGTTGACTTTACCCTTTTAATGGTACGTTTTTCTGTCTTGCCGGGATGTAATGAGTGTTATATTATTTTTACTTATTTCCCTTTTTTACCCGACTGCCGAAGGAGGGTAATGTGTTTATAAGTCTATGTATGTATGTATGTTTGTTCCTATGTGGCGTTCCAGAGACCTAACGCGTTGGCCGATTTTGATGATGCTTACGTCAATCGATTCGGCTTAACCCTGCGAGTATCACTGGCTACATTAAAATGTATTGTGAGAGACCATTTTTTTTTCTTCCAAACTCATCATGTGGGTTATCAAAGTAAAGGGTTTTAAGAGTAGGTTTCAAAAATATATAACACTTACATGTTTAAAGGTACATAATCCTAAAAAAAATAACTAGTTAGAAAGTTATAAATAAAAATGTTTATTAAAAATCTAAAAACCCAAATGTATCCACCGACTGGACAGCATGATTGTCTTCTTGTTTACGACATTTTAGTTCGCTTTTTAAGCAGTCGGGTTTTTTGATTTTAATAAACTTTTTTTACAAATAAGTTAACAGGTATCACCCTTGTTTATTATCACAAAGTCATTCTATACTATGCAATCAGTTAGTTCTCTGTTTTTTCACCTCCATTATCCATTGTTTTTTTTTACTACTTTTAGGTACTAGGTAGGTATATTTTCCGTAGGTACGTAAAATGCGATACGATGTTCTAAGAATAACAACGCAAACATCGGCAAACAAAAAGTGAATCGTTCCGAAACTCCGGGGCCGAAAACGAACTTCGTTATTTTTGTTATTTTGCCACTAGCAACTCCATGCAACAATGTTAATTAAAATTTTATCTACTCCGGTTTCGTTATATTCGAATTATAAAATTGACAGCGGTTTCATTATGATACCCATAACGACATCGGGTTGCATTATGTGAATCGTCATAAATTCTTAAACACAAGCAAAGACATTCTGAACATACAGCCAGGTACCTATAATATTACTTCGAAATCGAGACAATGTAAATGATGTTTTTAAAAATGGAACAAGTTTAGAAAAAAATATCGTATACTATTTGGCTGTTGCGGCTACAAGATCTTTGCCTTATACCTAATAATGACTAAAAAAAAAAAAATGGACGCGGGAAAATAATTCTGAGTGAAATTTTGTTCCAAATTTTATTAAAAATGTCTTCAAAATCAAGTGATATTGAAAATACACCACCAGATATAACAAATAGAGCAGTTGCGGTTACAAATAATTTACTACCGGAAAAATCAAGACATTATGTATATGAGAAATGAAATACTTAAACACACTTCCTGAAATACTTATTTGTATATATCTGTGTTTTATTCCTTCCTTCGTAGATAAAATCTTGTATGCAACTGTACGTTATTGGTCTTTTAATAACTCGTACCCACCTATTACGGTACGCGCTACGCTTGTACCGAAAAATGGCACTCGTATTAAAAGACCGTCCATAACGTAACAGTTGCATAAATAGCTATTTCCCGACTCTACGAATTTTTCACTCGTACAGAAGCAAAGTCTGTATTAAAACCATTTCTAATGCTTTGAAATGCAACAAAAACTATTAAAGGACTGCTTGGTAAATGCCGTACCTATCTTATTCTGCCATATTTGCTAAATATTCATATTTTTATATTTATATTAATATTCAATTAATTCGCGCTAAAAGCCAAAAATCTATGAATTTTGATATTTTGAACGCCTCACTCTATACTAGCGCCCCTAGCGGCAAATTCAAACGTGGTAGCTCTCATTCATACAGGATGAACTTTCCTAACATGCCTTTGTACCTAACTTACAAGTTATGACTAGGGTTATATCAGTTCTATGTTCTGTAAGAACAATGTTAGAAAGTTGTCTTGTCTAAGGCATAATAATACGTAACTTTTCATAACTTTTTTAATATATTTCAGTGATAATTTGATTTTAACTGTTGATTTGTCACAATAATAATTTATTTATAAAGATCTCCACTCCCAAGGCACCTCCGTACCTATATGTTGCCCCTTGCTACGTCACTAAAGTGCTAGCGACTGTTTATGGGGCGGCATATCAATTGAGTGTGCTAGTCATCCCCTGCCATTTTATAGCCGTGTAGATCAACAGTGCTCAGGCAGGGGCCAAGAGTCCTTCTATAGTTTTAGGTAATTGATCCACGAAACCTCCCAAACCCATAGCCCAATGTGTTTTGACTCCATATTCTGCAATAGTCCTCCACCAGCCGAGGATCGACCTTGGGTGCTTTTGCGTAGTGACTAGTGCATACAGAGATAATCGCCAGTTGGTGTCACATTTCATCCTACATATTTACAAGGCCTCTGCGAGTTGCTTTCGGCCCCTGGCACGCCTTTAAAATGTCCGGGACCCTAGGGTACCGAGAATATAAATATAAGGTAATATAAACGAATGGAAAAATAAAACACGTATTTAATAAAATAGAACCTCATCCTTTTTGGTTAAAAATGAGATGCATTTAAAGTAAAAAAATGTTTGTAGCAAAACAAAATTAATCTAAACATGTTGAGACTTTTTTGTGAGCCTGATAAAAGGTCCACACAAAAGTTTATCCACAATAGTAAATGTAATTTGGAAATTAGAGCCTCTATTAATTGGTGTTTGCTAAAATTACCTACAAAAAGAAAATAAATAGTTTCTATTTTGAAAACCCAATGGAGATAATGGAATTCGTTCGTTAAAATAGTAAGGGTACGTACTAAGTTCGGAATTCTTATTTGATATTATCTTATGTAAATTACTTTTTACTTTATATACTAACCTTGGAATATTTCTGGTCTAACGTTTTTTTACCTTTAGGTATAAGAATCCTTCAATGATTAACATAAGATACGAGACAAAAAAAGGCCAACTATTTAATTTCTCTACTGTCAGCAAGTGGAAATGGATTGGTCATACATCCGGAGTGATTCCGATCACAAACTCAAACAAGCGCTGGATGAAATCTCAAGGATCAAGGAAGCCTGGTCAATCCTCATCAAAACTGGAAACGCACCGTTTTGGCAATAGCGACAAGCATTGATATAACGTGGTGAGAGATCGTGGTGAAGTTCAAGTCTTTTTTTTAATGTGTATTCCGTGGGAAATTTAGTTGGTTGCACATTTGGTCGTAGTTGTTGTAATAGTAAGTTGTAAAATGTAATGTGCCACTGTTTGTTTTCCCCCAAATCAATAAAATAAAAATAAGAGACCATTAGTGACGGAGGATTAGTGTGGACACCCCACCTAGAAGATTCAGGATATCAAGTCAAGCCATTCATATCAGTATATGCCTATTTTTTATGGGTATCTATGCAGTTGATGCAGTATTTACAATGCGCCTATTTCTACGTCCCTAAAGAGTCTTTCTACCACTTTGAAAACTTCCCAGGCACGGCCTAGAAGCCGACCATACACCTGGGCCAGCACAGTTAGCCGATGCATACAAATGGACGCGCTTTGTTCAAGGCATTACGCACCCCAGTCACGTGACCTTTCTCTCGCCCACGTACGACGTTGTTCAATGGAATCTACAGGTGACACCATTGTTGGTTAATACTTAGACCGTACTGTTACTGTGATTTATAATGGTCATTTTGATATAACGATTGGTACTTGGAGACGGCACTTTTTTTAAGAGGTCCCCATATTTTAATTTGAGACATATCAATCTTAAAATTGGTTTATTAGTGTGGTACCCACTGTTTGTGACTTTTTTTTACACTTAATTTCAAATAGGTGTTTATCTCGTTCTGTGATCAACAATGGCATATTTTTGATCATTTCTATCCTAATACACACACTTGTACCTTTAGCTTAGTAATTAGGACAACATTACGAAACGTGAGTGATTATGGTCCCCAAGTAATACTAGAACACTCCATATAGCAATTCGTGAAGGCAATACAAGGACAAACGAACGAAAAGGTATATTATTACAAACTTCCACAGTGTTAGCGAACGAGCTTAGATGGTAATTACAAACAAATATTCTAGACTGAAACCTGTTGACCTTACAGTTCGCAACTCCGATACTCCCGAGGCGGGAATACTAGACGGTCCAATTTACGTCGTCGGGTAGCAAATATTCCTTGCCTTTTCATTTTGTTGCCATAGCTACTAATATACACAAAATGTAACAGGGGTTTGAGTTGTGAACAAAAGAAAAAGTATTTCGATTGTATACCGATATATCCTTATTTCTGTCAACCGGTGTCGTGTTACCCAACTGGGTAGTAGAGATCAGATATGCAGTCGATCCCTGTATAATACTGAAAAAGTGGTATTCTGCTTTTTTTCATTTTTGGTTACACCGCAATTTATAATGCATAGTAGACCATAAATAATATGCGAGTCTATCAGCAATAACTAATGTCTAAAAGTCCAAAGTTTGAGATTGATACGCACTTCCGAAATGTCACATGGGATTTCGAACGGAAAACCATTGGTTGACCGTCTTTACCGCTGTTATAATGTCACTTTGTCTAGGTCCTCAGTCATCATCATTATTTCAGCAGAAAGACGTCCACTGCTGGACATAGGCCTCTCACAGGCTTCACCACATTGACCGATCCCGTGCGTCTAGCGCGCCAGCGCCTTCCCGCAACCATAAACTGGTCATCGGTCCACCTAGTGGGAGGCCTTCCAACGTATCGTCTTCCGGATCGCGGTCGCCATTCCAGAACTTTTCGGCCCCATCGGCCATTCATTCTGCGAGCAATGTGCCCTACCCACTGCCATTTAAGTTTCGCAATTCTACAGGCTATGTCGTTACCTTTGGTTCTACTGCGGATATCCTCATTTCTGATGTGATCACGCAAGGAAACTCCGAGCATAGTCCTCTCCGTTGCCCTTTGGGTGACTTTAAGCTTTCTGAATTTCTTAGTTGTTAGGTCCTCAGTAGTTAGTGCAAAATCGATAATTTCACTATAGGTAGGCAGCTATAGCTAGCTTTTGTCTCAGACAAAGTAGACGTCAATTAGATGAGAATGGCAGACGTGCTCAGAATCGGTAAGCTTCTGCTGTCTACCTGACGAATTTGCAATTGTCTAAATAGCTGTGTTCGGATTCTGATTAATGTCAATGGGGAAATTAGTTAGCGTAAATTCTCTGTTGTTAGTGTGAAAGGCTCTAGCTAGACAAGTGGTAATCGACGTCAGCGACGACGATAGTCGATATGTCAATATGTAAGGGATAGATCACGTGCTTTTTCGATACCGCTTGTCAATCCCATACAATTTAGCCTTTTTGACAATCGCTATCACCACGCTTTCGAAGAGATAATGTTGTTGTCTATGGCCTCTGGCTGGTTTACACATTTTTTAAACGCCCATGTCCTGAATCCTGATGATAATCGACGATGCGGTTGAAAATGGTGCACGAGGCTAAGGCTCTAGACATTGTCATTCTATTCTAATGGACGAAATGCCAAAACGTAAGAAATTGGTCACATGGGCATTCCCATACATTTTTCATTTTTTCCAATCGCTGTAGCGACGATTATATTGGTACTCGTAGAATGTCCTCTGGGGCCTTACGATGACGTGTCAAAACTATCATGGTTCCACTGTGAGAAAAGGACGGAGCTATACAAGACAAATAGCTCTGTCACTTTTTCACTTTTACCATGACGTGTCCCCAAATAGTCTTAGTTCTGCTGTCAGTTAAAAATTGTGTTTTCGACGGGAAAACTTTCTCACCAAATGTGGTTGACGTTTATTTTGAAGATTGTATGCTTTGGATATGTCTTAGTTGCTGATTCTTAAAATTGCGAATAGATTGAAGTATTATTTGGCAGACAAAATTACCTCAACGTATTTGCCTTTTTGTTGCTCCTTCCTATTAGGCACATGGAATGTGACACGAGAAATACAGACATGAATGTGTGTAAAACACTGTTTGGCCAGATTCAGCGTGTTATATTTACCAACGTAATCATAATTTATTTAAAAAGGTTAACACACATTTGCCGACCCTATAGCGTTGTTATTTCGCTCTAGCAATTCGCTCATCTGATTGCGAGGTCGAAATCTCATCAATTTGCGACCCGTTTTGATGAAATTGCACAGCCGATGATTTTACGGAAATAAGGTCAGGGTTCAGGGCGACAGCAAATTGGTCGAGAGCGTTATCAGGGGTGGCATCAAAAATGGAACTCGTAGTAGTTAGATCGAGTTAAGAAGCCATTACTTCAATTGCTAGTGCACCTGACCTCAAAACTCCATAAATAGATGGAAACAGTAATTTCAAAATTATTTCAGTCGGAAAACGTCCACTGCTACCGAGGCCTTGTCCAAAAATACAATACTGAGAACTAATTACTTATCTACGTAATCTTAACCGATAAAAGAAATATTAAAAGGTAATTAATAAATATTGATAAACATTTGGATTCGTGATATTACATTAGCTAACAACCTCTGTAAAAAGACCTAAATTAATGAAAGCACACCATATTAAACTATCTAATAAATGCAATACAAACCATATTGTCAAACACATCACACAAATCACGTGTTTCTCAACATAACACAATAAACGGCCTTGTTCATGAACGTTTCCTAACGAGAGATAAGGCGCGTTCGTCCGATAGCGTGGAACCGGGGCACGGGCGGGCGCGAGCGCAGGTACGCGGGCCGTCGCGCGTCGTGTGATAACGTCCCGAAGCCACTCGTGCGCAGTCAACGGCCTAGCGCGGCGCTTATCATCAGTATTGAGCAACTACACAGATTATGTGGTGCTTGGTAATCTAGCTTCCGTGTTGTCTTTTTAATTAAATGAGGCGGTATGAGCATAGGATGGCTTTATCTTGCTGGTGATGCATTGTTGTAGATAGAGGAGTTATTTAATTTTTGTAAGATTATTTAGTGTGGCGTCTATATTGATGTATCTAGACAAACCTGAAGAAACCGCTGGATGCCAGAAGCACGGAACCAGTCACAGGGCCAACGCTTCGAGTGGGCCTTTAGCCAGCAGTGGGCTAAAGACGCCCACTGCTGACTAGTGGCAGTTTAAATAATGATGATGATGGCTATGAATATTTGTTACCATGATGACATAAGCTGCAAATCACAAAATTAAAAAACAAAAACTATGCCGAAATTACATCGCAAATATTCAATTGACAAGGCTAATCTCATTTCCATCAATTCAATTTGTAGCCGTCAAAACAATGCAGACAAACAAAATAAAAAAGTGAAACCGAGTTGATTTCTACAATTTAGAAACGCCGAGACTGTTACGCAAAAAGTTACTTCATGCAGATTTAAACTAGATTTCGTAAGACAGTAATGACTTTGAAAACTCTATCGTCTCAACGGTATTTTGTACCTAATGATCTGACCACCACACTGAGACGTCCATTGCTGCATTCCTGTACAATACGTCCAATGGAATAGCTAGTCATCGATCAATGTACCTCGAGTAGTCCACACATTATATAGTAAATCTCAATCTATTCAAGTAGTAAGCACTAACATTGCCAGACTGAAAAATAAATGGTGTTAAAATTTAAAGATTCTTGTCAGAAATACGACTTTACTTACCTTTATACCTACTTTTATATTTCAGAGAAGGTAAAACAAGAAGAAAATGAAAAAGGGATGGGAAGCTATTGTCTTGCAGTGGGACAACACAAAAAATGTTTAGTACAATCAAAATAATTTGGTTATGTAATAAAAATTTACTTCTTTACCATACTTATATGAAAACTAAATGTGCTGACGATCCAAAAATATATCATAAATTAGCAACAGTAGTAAATTTTTTAGCCTAGCATTAAATTTCAGCAGATAGACCTGTCGTACTCAGGATCAGAATGTTGGGCTGCGAAAAAGATGGATGAAAAGAGATTGCATGTAGCAGAGATGAGAATGTTGGGACGGATGTACGGAAGCGACGAGAATGCATTAAATGAGAAATGAGTATATACATATATTAAAGGAAGTTTGAATGTTGCGCCAGTGACAAAAAAGTTGAAAGGAAACCGTTTGTCTTGGTATGGTCATGAGATGAAGTGGGATGAAGCGCATGTTACTAAAAGAGTTATGAATATAAATGTGGATGGATTTAGAGTGAGAGGAAGGTCAAAGAAAAGGGCGTCAGTGGTGGCGTGACAAAGGACAGGATGTATGGAAGAAGGAAACGTGTTGCGCCGACTCCAAGTAACATGGGATAAGGGCAGGTTAGTGATGATTAAATTTCAGCAGTTAAAACTCGATTGCTAATACCTTGAAACATATTACCTTTAACCTTGACTAAATATCAAATCGCTGCTATTACTCAAACTCACTTTCGACGTTCAAACACACTTGAGCAAAGAGGATTTAAGTCAAACCTGCTTTCAATCCGTATACAACTTATCCATCCACTCACTTCTAGCGCTATGTGACAACAGCATATACTTCTAGTTTCTATACAACATTACTTAGTCACTATTCAACTCTGAAAAGTTGCTTCGACAGCAAAATTGTATACAGTCTTGAGAAAGCTTGTAATCGCAACGAAAGCAAATTGAAAAATAGAGGCAACACTTTATTTTGCCATTAAATTCATACTTGTTGATAGACAGGTATTGTTTAAATTAAATAAGACAATAAACAAAGATGCTTGGTAATACAAATAAGAGCGAATTTAATTTGGCAATTCAATTCACTTTGAGAAGAGTTATATTTGAAATGCTTTGAGTAATGTAACGCCTTTCAGACGCATCAAATAACTTCTGATCTGCGTAATAGAAATATTTTTGTATGATTATGTAACTAAAGCAAATATTAAGTTGATTGATGTTATTATTAAATTGTATTATGATACAGGACTGCTCGTCATGACGGACAGGAGGTGTATGACCAGCAGTGGATATCTTTCGGCTGAAATGATGATGGCATTTATATTTTAAAGAGACATTTATGTATAACTAGCGACCCGTCCTGGGTTCGCCGGTGACAAATTATACACAAAGGCTTTCTCGTTTCTGGAGTCTACTCTCTATCTCCGTCAAAGAAGTTACGGGCCCCGTCCGAAAGTATTCCGAAACTTAGGAGTGAAAAAGCAAGTGTAAAGTTAAATTTTTCACTCTGGTAAAAACACATCGGTTAGGTACAACTATCTCTATTGGTGAAAACCACATGAAAATCCGTTCAGTAGTTTTTGAGTTTATCGTGTGCAGACGCGGCGGCGGGGCGGGGACTTTATTTTATAATATATTATGTAGTGATTTTGTTTTAGCTGCTTTTTTTGTAATCAACCATATTTGGTCCCATACTTTTCTATTCAAAGCTGAAAATATAAACAAAGCCTTCTTTGAATAATCATCCTTCAAAGCATCCTTTGCTCTCGCTGGCTACGGTTTTACTAAACAGCACCCGAGTTTTCATGTCAATTACCTCTCACTGTAACCTCAAAAGCGGCTATAAAAATACACAGCCTTTCATACAGGAATCATCAATCAACACGCACTAATTACCGACATTCGTCGCGAAAAAACCGGCTAAGTGCGTGTAGGACTTGAATACGTAGGTTCCGTAGTTACCGCAAAATATATTTACAAAAATTAATTCTTCTATTAGGGTCAAAGGCAAGTATCCTATAGCTTTAGCAGTGTCGCATTATTTTGAAACCATGGTGTGCAAATTTAACTCAAACTTGACCTTTATGGCGTATCTAAGTACAATTCCAAATATACGGTCCTGTGACCGACAGCCGGAAAGACAGCGGAGGCTAAGTAAGTAATAGGTTTCCGATTTCCACCATCCGGACACGGAACCCTAAAAGACGAATCTGCATGAAAGGCGGTGTTTACAAAGGCCTCCCATTGATGTGACGTCATTTTATGCGTTCACACCAAATTGCAACACGCAGATTTTTTACGCGTTTATTTTTGCGACACAGCTGTTCACAATGTTTACTGATTAAAGGGCTGCGTATGCGCAATTGCAAGAAAGAAAAGGGTCAGAAGTTTAGGTTGATTATTTTTTGTGGGAAACTCTATTTGATTTGATGTCGGCATCAAATCAGCCAGTTCTGTAATGAAATCGGTTAGAGTACGTACATTACGATAACGATGAAAGAAAGAACTGAGACCCTAGACATTCTAATTTCTATCATTAAAAGCGGGGCGATAGCGATTGTCAATAAAAAAACTTTTTGCAAAAAAATACTACCGACTTCCAAATACAAAACTACAAAGTGAAAAATAACTTAATTTTTTGAAGTCGGTGTCTTTCGTAGGTACCATTTTTTTGCGTTATGGACACCGACTTCAAAAAATTAAGTTATTTTTCACTTTGTAGTTTTGTATTTGGAAGTCGGTAGTATTTTTTTGCAAAAAGTTTTTTTATTTTTCACTTTTTAGTTTTACGTACCTAATAGGCAAGTTAGTAAGGGAGCTATTTCGCCAGAATAGATTTCATGAAACTTGAACATAACCGGTGAAATGAGAGATCTGCTTACCCCTTAAGAGCTAACTGGCGTGATGTTATGTTATGAAATGTTATAAACAACAAACAGACATGCGATTGCAGCAATCCCGAGAGATTTTCCGTTATTTATTGAAGAGTTCTGTTGTATATCTCCGAAGTTCTTCATCAGATCTTCACCAAATTAAAATGGGACCAATTTCGAAACATACTTTTTCAAACAAAAAAAGAATTTTCAAAATCGGTCCACAATTGGCGGAGTAATCGGTGAACATAAAAAAAAAAAAAAAAAAAAAAAAATACTTGAAGTCGAACATAGAACCTCCTCCTTTTTGGAAAGTCGGTTAAAAAAGGCAAAATTGTATGGGATTGACAAGCGATATCGAAAAAGCACGTGATCAATCCCTTACTTTTTTTGACATTACTATTATCGCCATCACTGACATCGAATGCATCTGGATACTGGATTTTAAGGTCACCAACATTGAAAACATTCAATAATGTGCTTATAAGGTTTAGCTAAACATACTTAGACATATACCAACAACTATACAGCAGTTGAACATTTGTAAAATATAAACTGGCCAACTAATATTCTCGGAAACTCCCTATGAATTATTGAGCAAGCGAGAACATATTGAAACGGAGCGGTATCGAAATTATAGTGTCGATTGACACCTACTAACTCGCAGTCAGGCCAGGCTAGACTGGCAACTTGCCACGCGACTATGTACCTACGGCAATTAACTATGTATGTATATGAAATAGATAGTTGTCTGTACGTCCGATGAGATACGGTGATCATAATTTTGGCAGTATTGTTGGGTACTAGAAGGTTTTGGGGATGGAGGGTATAAAGGAACTAAATTCAGTTCATAAGGTGGTGGGGATTATGTAACCTGGATGTAATGGCGTAACGCATTTATGGAAATGCCTTTCATTTTGACAGTTCAACAACATTATACTTGCGTTATTTAGGTTGTCAACCAAATACCTCATCGAAACATTTCAAGAAATAATAAGATAAAGAAATTCCTTAAAAAATCCTTAGGATTGAAAGGGTCGGACTGCTGCGGCACCGCTAAATGTCTAAATTGAAAGAACCCTTATTCAATTGGAGCGTTGTAGTCATTCTGCCATTGTTAAGATAAATTGGTAAAACATGACACAATGCTCAAGCAAAGTTGAACACTATTTCAGTCTACACTTCGCCAAAAGAGTTATCAATCTGAATCTTAATTTCGCCAAATGAAACTTGTTCTGCTGCACTTTGCCTGCAACATAGTGGACTTGTGGAGGTGGAACCAATTAGCCGCGGATGTCCTCTGATCTTGCCGCCACGCCGCCCACCGAAGCACTCTCTTATTAAAAGCTTGACAAGATTCTGTGCGAACACGCTGCGCTATTGTTTGAGATATAATCATTGTTTCACTTGAGAGATACCTTGTTAAAATTATTCGGGTGTTTATAAATTATATTAGTGAATTTGGTTGCTTTAATTGGAAATTTTAGTTATTGGTATTAAATGAATTTTCCATTAAGTTTAAATGCAGCATTCTTCTTTATTTCGTCTCAATCTACGTATATTGCATACTAAATCTACGATCTTCAAAAGTGGCTGGTATACACTTTTTAAGGACGGTTGAAAATCGGCTGCTATGATTCTACTTGGGAGAACCCTATTGCCACCAGGGAATTGCGATAAATGCCAGTCAAACACGAGACAAAATTCCGGACATAATGTTTCGCAATTGAGGAGACGATGCAGTCTGCATAGATATGCGTTCAAGAAGAAACGACGTTAACGAACCCATTGTCGTTTCAAATATCGCAAACTTAAATAGCAAGATAAAAGTTATAAACTTTCTGATAGCGTTCATTTTAAACTACCCCATTTATACTATAGTTTTAAAAGCTATATTTAGCTCCAATTTCGAACGTTTGTCACCGAAGACTGGAGTGTTTAACTACGAACAAAGCCACGGCACAAATCACTTTCAGCTGGGATATTACCTTAGTATAGTGTATTTTACTTGCTTGTCTTATTTGTTTAACAAACACGGTGCTAAAATCACTATGTTGTTGCATCAAGCTTTGTTATACTTTGAGCTAATTATGGAAGTCTTTAACTTTGTGTGAACTGTGAAACAATTATGGTGTGAATAACCGTTAATATTAATAACTTACAGATTTTTCCTCTAAATTGTAATCTCAGGAACAGGATGCCATCTCCTTTGTTTGCCAAATAATCCAACGGAGAAAAACGTAGCATTCTATCCACCAAACAATTCTCAAAAATAAAATGTTTATGACTGACCACGTGATTTCAGTGGCGCATGCGAATTGGGAATTTGGGAAGCTATGGTTAGCTTTTTGAAGTTTTCGATAATCATTATCACTGACTAGCGGACGCCTCGCGGTTTCACCCGCGTAGTTCCAGTTCCCGTGGGCATACAAGGATAAAAAGTAGCCTGTCACTCGGGGATAGTGTAGCCTCCAAACGGTGAAAGAATTTATGAAATCGGTCTAGTAGTTTTTAAGTTTATTCGTTATATACAAAAATACAAATCTTTCCTTTTTATAATATTAGTATCAATATATTCTATTCAATTTACTTCATTACTACTATACTCTTCTTTATTCACTTTGTCTAGTGTTATAGACCCTTACTTAGCAATTAGGTAGATATACAGTATATTGTATATACATATTTCTATATCTTACTGGCTAATTTCTGATTGCCCAAATATCATAGTAAAAATCAAAATCAAAATCAATTTTTTTATTTCACATAGGCCTACATGGGCACTTATAAAACGTCGACAAAAGGTGCACGGTTCGGGTTGGTCGATTCCTATGGAGAAGAACCGGCAAGAAACTCCATGGTTACTCTTTTAATAATGGTTTGGTTTTACAATATTTCCATGTGTAGCATTAGTACTTAGATATGGGGGGACAGCGCAGGCCCGACTTATGACAATAAGTCGTAAGAAACTAAAAAAAAAAAAAAAAAAAGATTATATATTAAATAAAAAAGTTAACAAATGTTAACTAGCATCAAGAAGGCCTACAATGTTCACACATTCACAAAACAATCGGTAAAAGAATCTATACAAAGGTAAACAAAAAAAATAAAATAAGTATAACAAGACTAAATTTAACGTGTGGCACAAATGTTGTTAAATTAAATACATAATAAACTACGCACATCACACAACACTCCTCATTACTGGAATGAAGGCATAATTTCTCCCCTAACTACTACCCACATATAGAACAAAAACTGACATCAATCACGCCGCGACCGATAACCGACGGACGTCGTTAGAAGTCGGTATCTCTACGACTTACAAACTTCCTTACATCGACTTCCTATCCAACAAATGGTTATTTACGGATTGTTATCGAGTTTGAGCGTTGTGATTGTGACTGATTATGAGTTGGCAGAACTATGAAAAAGTTTAGCTTAGTAAAGGATTTAAAATGGTGAAGCTGTCAATTTAGATTATTATTTACCTATTTATTTATTTGAGACACATATCAACGATCAGTCTAAGTACCATTACCTACACCACATTTTTCGCTAGAAAATTGAGAAAATAAATGGAGAACAAAATGGAAGCTTTTGGCTAACAATAGAAAACTAGAGGCTCACCAAATAAAACTATTTTGATACCAGTAGACCCAAATACAAAAGCTTCCGCGCGTTTTTATCACGCGTCGAATTCCAAAGCTAAAACTCGATAGCACCCACAAGTCCACAATACAAACAGTTGACATTCGCAAAATGCTTGCTAGTACCTACAAACGTTGTGTT
Source organism: Orthosia cruda (assembly GCA_964057195.1). NCBI lineage: Eukaryota > Metazoa > Arthropoda > Insecta > Lepidoptera > Noctuidae > Orthosia > Orthosia cruda. The sequence goes on from OZ059825.1 coordinate 23,073,433, forward strand.
ACATACTCTTTGGCTAGTACTACAAAGAAATAAGGAATAGAGACTTCAAGAGCGTAATCCTTCTATAATGTGATTTTATTTTCGCAGACTGAACTGACAGCTGCCAATGATCTTATTTTTTTTTAAATGTTGCAAGCTCAGAGCATTTTGTTGTAGGTAAGGCTCAATCCAAAGTGATTATTCTAATAGATTTGACATGACTCCTCAATTTAATTTTAATAATTGGTGTAAATAAATGTTTTTTTTTTGACACTGGTACTCAACTGAATCCGGTTAGACTGGAAGCCGACCCCATCATAGTTGGAAAAAAGGCCAGGCAGATAGATTGGTGTAAATAAATGATTTATGAACATAAACGTAATATTTTTAAATATAACAGTATTAATGTACATAAACTTTTATTGTTGTTTATATATGAGTAAACTATAAATGAGTAAACTAAATAAGGGCCGCTAGTTTCTTAACAAATGATTTTTTTGCCGTGAAATAGTTACATTTTCGATCTACTTCAATTTTCGATCACTCATGATAGTCAGGCTACGACACTATTTTAAAGTAACTATAAAGTTACAGCACTTACAACCCCCCAAATGTCAGTTTAAACTACGAAATTAAAAATCACAGTATAACGTGTAACAGTGCTATCAAAAGCAGTAGACACCATAGATATAATCCCTGTTGGAGTAGACACAAGTGTCAGCGAAAAAATCATATAATTCAAACAAGCTATATCCTCACTTCGCCGTACGCCGTACAAGGCATGCTGGGGACCATTAAAACTACAACTGCCGGAAATACATTTCCGCTACAAATAGACGATGACGTACAAAATATACCCCAATGATGATCAAAGAAAATGTGGACTGACGACTTGCCAGTTTAAGAAAATTCCAAAAAATGTTAAAAGAGTCATTTGTTTGGGAATTTGATGTTCGAGTTTTCTTTACAAAATATAGATAGATTGGTGTAAATAAATGATTTATGAACATAAACGTAATATTTTTAAATATAACAGTATTAATGTACATAAACTTTTATTGTTGTTTATATATGAGTAAACTATAAATGAGTAAACTAAATAAGGGCCGCTAGTTTCTTAACAAATGATTTTTTTGCCGTGAAATAGTTACATTTTCGATCTACTTCAATTTTCGATCACTCATGATAGTCAGGCTACGACACTATTTTAAAGTAACTATAAAGTTACAGCACTTACAACCCCCCAAATGTCAGTTTAAACTACGAAATTAAAAATCACAGTATAACGTGTAACAGTGCTATCAAAAGCAGTAGACACCATAGATATAATCCCTGTTGGAGTAGACACAAGTGTCAGCGAAAAAATCATATAATTCAAACAAGCTATATCCTCACTTCGCCGTACGCCGTACAAGGCATGCTGGGGACCATTAAAACTACAACTGCCGGAAATACATTTCCGCTACAAATAGACGATGACGTACAAAATATACCCCAATGATGATCAAAGAAAATGTGGACTGACGACTTGCCAGTTTAAGAAAATTCCAAAAAATGTTAAAAGAGTCATTTGTTTGGGAATTTGATTCGAGTTTTCTTTACAAAATATACTTAACTTTTGTAAAATAATCGAATGAATTCATGAAAATACAATGTATATTTCCACAAAGAATTCTAATGAATTTTATATATCATGTAATGCATATTACCAAATCCAGACTATTTCCCCGAAAACACGCGCAACTGATAACACAGTTTAGATTGAATAATATAGTATTACATAAGCCAAAGACTAGCGCTTAGTCTGAGGTGGAACACAAGCCAGACAACGAATAAATCTCTCCTCTTCATTCCGATTTCTTCGGCACACATTCTACTATAAACAATGACGTAGGTCGACCGCAAAAGATTTATTTATATAAAAAAACTCATTGTATGTAAAATTGGAACATTCGTCACTCGGTACGTCTCGCCAAAGATTCCTTCGGATGAACGTAAATTGGGCAAAATGACCAATTTACAGGGGAAATTGACTCGATATTTACGATTATGCGAAATGTCCCTTTACAGATTTCGTTTACCACCCACGGAGAATGTTATTTTGGTAATAAACCACTATTTTTGGCAAAACCTCATTGTCGGGTCTACCGAATGTTGCTGGTTTCGGAGTATTGGGCGTAGTCACCCAATAAATCTCCTATTATACATATACGCGGTCCTCCTAAAACGTAAAAAAATCGGTGATTTCTAAAAGATTTACGGCTTTATATTGTCAAGATTTTGCTTGAACACCTACGTATGAAATAGTTTTAGATATCCATTATGATAAAAAGACAGTTATGAATTTCGGACATACCAGCTAAGTGTCAAATCCCGCTGTGCCCTCGGCTCACCTGTAACAAGAAAGAAAATCTTAATAAGTACAAAATGTTGCAGAACACAAAACAGAAGTATTAGTTATCTGATGAAAACATTACAGGATATACACTGCAATTGTAGCAACTTTACAATGGCCGCAAGAACTTAAGAAGCGGGCTTTAAAAATATTAATTGTCGTGATTAAATAAACGACATTCGCGGCCTCAATATTTTCGTAGATAAAATACATAAAGTGTTATTATTTTCCATTGTTTTACGTGTTTAGTGGAAAATAATAGCATTTTAATCACTCGTAGACACAAGTTTTGCAGCAATTCCTAGTTACAAAATTCTAGTTAGTACGAAAAACACAGTGACTGCAACAATTTTGTGTAACATATAGATAGCTAAGGTATGTCATCGTGTGTAATATCACGAAGAAAACAAGGTATATTAAGTAAACTAATTCCCTAGAAAAATAATTATTCGAAATGTCTCCGCGGAGACGGACACTCTTCTTCGTCCTTCTGCTATTATGCCTCAACGTAAGTTCATTATGATTGTTCAAATGTCTCACTTTTGCTTTGCAGCTTTGAATTTCTCATTAGAATAAAATATATTTGTATTTTCACAGGATGCCATTGTTGCCTGTCCAACAATGGGACCCGTTTTGACGGAGTACTGTCCCTGTTCAGGATCGCCTCCTCAGCAAGTTAACTGCTACTACGGCTGTCCACAGACGGCGTTCCCCACACAACGATGTAATGAAGTGTGTTCTTGTCATCCAGGTTTATCAATCACAACGAATTATGGATCTAAACCTAATTTCCCCACTTATTCTGCATATTCACCGAACGTTGAATCTATAACCATAACAGAGAATTACCCTCCCCCGACACCGACATCACCGCCACCGCCGCCACCAACACCGCCACCACCGCCACCGCCACCGCCACCACCACCGCCAACCCCACCGCCAACCACACCGCCAACCCCACCACCACCGCCACCACCACCGCCATCTCCACCGCCAACCCCACCCCCACCACCACCCCCACCACCACCGCCTACCTCACCACCACCGCCTACCCCACCCCCACCACCACCGACACCTTGCAATTGTCAGAAAACGCCTGTTACCTATAAAATTAATTTTGCGACCCCGTCTTGTGACCCCGAGCCTGTAATGACTGCTAATTACCCATCATTTAGTCCTTCATTCGAAATGCCTCAAGCTCCACCGCCAATAATTGTTATGGAGAAGTCTAAATCTAAGTTGAAGAATATCCTCCCGATTCTTATGCTGTCTCTCATGGATGGTGGTGGAGGTAACAATGGTGGTGGTGGTGGTTGCTCCTGTTCTCAATGCAGTGCTCCTACTCCTATTCCTTTCCCCATACCAGTCCCTACTAATAATCCTGTCATTAGTCGGGGCCGTGGTAAAGGGAAAAATAAAGCGTTCAATGGCTCACAAAGTTGAGACGGACTACTAAATTAAAAGGTGTATGTTGATGAAGAAAATATTGCTTAGGTGCTTATTGATTTTGCTGTTTCTTTCAGTATCATTATATTTAGGAAACCATTATTGCAACCATTGTGAATATTTCCAGTAAGTATAAACACAATTTAATTGGAGTGGATAGAGAAGGAATGAAGAATTCATAGTTCATGTCAGCATTCATATGTTCAGCATCCCTATGTGCTAAAGAGAAGAGAAGAAGGTGTTTTAAATCATAGCTCCATTTTAAACGTTTAATTGACAATGTATTATTAGTACCTTTTTGGTTTTAAAAGCTTTTGAAAAAGCACTCACAACTGTAATAATGTTTTTATTTCATTAATAAACACCCGTACTTTACTACAATGTTCTTTTATTTCCCTGTCCTTGAAAGCCAGACACGTGTCATGTCTTCTAATGTCATTATAAAGTCCTTCCGATCCAGTTGGTTCCACGTGCAGGGTGCAGTGCTGCCAACTTAAAGAGGCTTAGCAGACAGATCGATAACTAAGCAATCCCGTGTGTTCCAGTGCGTTGTCATACTGCAATCACTTATCCTTTGGTAGTGTCATATTGTAGTGATTTACAATTATTTATAAAAATAATAGTCACAAAATAAGAGAAGGATATCGATTAAATTTAAAAAATAATGATCACACCACTTGGGCCAAAAGGACATGAGGGATGGGACTTACGAAAGATGACACACAAGACCAAAATAAATAGCATCGTATGATTGGGAAAGCCGACACCGTGAAACGAAGAATGACCAAGAATTAGAATTAAAAAGTTCGGTGGTGTATTTATGCAAGTATTACAGATATTGCGAATAAAATCACATTTTTCATAGAAAATTCAATGTTAGAGCAAGTTATAGTAAACGTTGTAAAAGACAGCGCTTTGCATAAAGCTAGCGACGCGGCGGCGTTTCGCATTGAAGAGGTACATAAAAGTCTACAAGAAGTGCCTAAACAATACGGACTCTTTTGATAAATTCTAACAAACTGAAGATAAATACAAAAGCAAGATATTATCAGTAGAAAATAAATCCGTAGCTGATATTACTTTCAACATCTCGAAAATTGGAACAAAGGCAAGGCAAGGCATATTAAGCATAGTTATCAAATTATCCATTTATCTCGCAACCGTAGTGTTAATTGGTCTTTCTCAGAAATCTCAGTTCATCTAAAATTTATTGAAGCCGTATCTTTAGTTAATCGGTTTAATATGCGAAATTTTCAACATGTCTGAATAGCCTATATACTAGCTAGCTTATTGTCGCTGTCACTTCCGTGGCCTATCTCACTGTAACCGTACACTTATTTCTTGTTTTTTTTTTTCGTGTTTGTCATTTCCTATGATATTCGCCGGTAGTATAGCTTTCCATCAGTGAAAAATTGCCTAAAGAGACTCCAGACAGGCCAAAATGCCAAAATGTAAGGGATTGATCAACTGACATTTTGATAGCAACTGACAATCCCATACTAATTACTACTACATACTACTCAATAGTTGACAGAATATCACTTGCCGCATCATACCGAGTTATAATATAACCAACCAACAAACATAAAATTTTACCTCAGTATAATATTATCGTTTAGAATTCTAATGTCTACACCCAACTGATATCATACTGTGATGGGTAACACTATAAAACTATTCGAAGTAGCTAAAGTCTCATACGCTAGTAATGTATTCCTTGCGTAATGGCTACGTCAGGGACCACTAGACTTTGATGAATAAAACGGTCTGCGACGAAATATTAGGAGACGGTTCTTAAGGGACAAAGTGGACAAGGGTTTGTTGCTATGAAAGTTTATATTTTTGTATAAGTAAAGACGGCAGTTTTCATTATCTTGGTATGGTTTTTGCTATGGTTTTGCTATAAAATAATATTTATGGTTATTCATTTAATAAAGGCTGTGATAAAATAAAATTGTGATAAGACAAACATGACAAAATAAGCAAGTATGCCTCAGCCTTGGTCTTGGACGCATACCATGTGGCGCGGGTTCGAGACCTCACAGAATACCTTGAATTAAACAAATACCTAGAAAGTCTTGGGGGACACCTTAAACCGGCAGTGAGACATCAACGGATATTTATTATATACTTCTTTATTCGTTGTCAGCTCTATTAAATTTACGAAATGTAATCAGCAGAACATTCCCTTTTTGGTGCTCCGCCACTGTCGGGTTACAAATACGTGAATAATAAACCTACGTTTGTAATTCTTGGATCTCTTAAATATTAAAGACACGTATTTTGTCTGTCTGTGTTACCCACTGTATTTAAGCTACCAAGGAGATCTTTGTGTCTATTTACTTTGACTGTAATTGCACTGGATGGACGAGTCGAGACACACCGTTAGCAGTAATTATTGCCAGATAAAAACGATTTGCACGCAAGAACGTTACCCTCACGCAAACACAGAGAAATGTTTCTGTATGTTTTTATGTTTACTCCCCTACGGATATTCAATGTTTTCTATAGTTCTTACTAGTATCTTAACAAGTGCTTTGTTTGGTTCGTTGTTCTAACGGTCGCAGAAACAGGTCCCGATTTCCACCTCTATCCTGGGTCGGGCAGAGCTGTTGGGTATTTTAAGTTTCTTAGAAGCAGTTACACTCTAGAGTCTGGCTTATTTGCCCCTGGCCCGCCACATCATTCAAAACAGAGAGCATGAACAATGGGGTCCATCAGAAAAGCGCTGAGACATGAAGCTCGACGAGTCCCCAAGAAATGTCAAAAATTTACAGCAGAGGTCTAAGCAAAAACGTAATTTCCACTGACATAGGCTGTACTATTCGGTTACAAAACCATTTGATAGAATAACGGTCCCATTTTGTCTCACACGAGTCACACGTAAGAATCTGTCCCGAAGGATGTTCTCAGTAACATTCCACAGTAAATCGCCCGGCATGAGATGGGTACCGCAATCTATTATGATAAAACCTTACTATTTCTTACCGAAAGATAAAAGAAAAAGATGGCATGTTATGCCCGCTGTTCGCCTTTCGGACATATTGATGTAAGATGTAAAACTTTTGTCGGTTAGTGAGGTATTTCTGATTATATATTAGTTAATTTATTGAAAGTTGCAATCTGTATCAATCATTAAGACGACGACAGTCGCTAACGACCTTGAGAGAACAAAACCCGCGCGACTCAAATTCAGTAGTTTTTTGTAGATACTTGCCTTATTGTGTATGTAATGACTGTGCCTTCTCAGTATATTTATGAAAATCTTTTATATGCCCATAAAAATATAAAATTGTTTAAAAAATACAGTGATATCCATAACATAAATACTAGGAACAAACACAAATTTGTAGTACCTACAACAAGGCTCAAGAAAATAGGTGGCTCGTTTAGATGTCAATGTGTACGCTTTTATAATAAGCTTCCAAGCCACGTGCAAGATCTAAGTCTTAATAAATTCAAGTCTTTCATTAAACGTAAGTTGTGCCAGAAAGCGTTTTATACAACAAAAGATTACATTGAGGACAAAAAGGCTTGGGATTGAGCTGCTCCAATTAATTTTGTTTTTTTATTATATTTTGCACTATGCATTTTGTTATTATAAATATTTTTTTTATTTTTTGGTTTTCTTGCAATGACAAGAATATTTACTTTTTAAAGTATTATATTATTTTATTTTAATTATTGTGAATGTGAAGACTATGTGGATATTTTTTTTTTGTTTTTATTTAAATTTATCTTAGTTTTTAATCATGGTCTGGCAGTTTGAGTAGTTTATGCGGCCTACCCGAATGTCCTTTCTTTGGTATTGTTCGTCGAATCGTTTAGCTCCTTAAATTCTGAGTTGAGCTGCTCGGTTATTGACAAATGCGTGCACTGACTGGACAGGTCCACTCAATCTGGCTGGTTCTTTCCTCAAAAGACCATTTCAGACATCAGTCTACATGGTCTTCACATGATCTAATCAAGATTTTGTCAGGACTTTAAAAGAGACTGTGACCTCTGAGTTTGTTTCGGCCTTTCTTCTCAGAGTAGTCAGATAGGAAACGCCGACCTCATCTAGTTTTAAAAATATGTTCGACATGTAAAAGTGTTTGTACAAACCAACTTACAGAAATAAAATCATTTATCATTATCATTTATTATTCTAAGACATAATAAAAACATTAAATTAAATGGTCTTTGAGATGGTGAAAATTTCTTTAAAATACGCCCGGCGGTTTTAATGCGATTGTTGTTTTTTTTGGTCAGTGTTATACATAACTTTACAAAATAATTACACTATGTTATACGAATAAAACTCAAAATGTTCCTAAATCAAATTATTAAGAAGATGGTCTAATGTAACATATATTTTTCCAAAAAATTACGACTAGCCGTTTAGACGCGATTATCATTTTAAAATCAGCTACTGAGGGGTATCTGCGACGAAGGTTAAGGGAGTGGTGTCCATATCCACATCCGCCAGTTGTGTATCTCATATGTAATAGAAGACGAGCCGATTGCCATCATCCGGGCCAAAATCTAAACGTCATGCTTTATTTTGTATGGTGACCTGGGAATCAAACCTAAGACCTCATACCGTCCTATATCACAAGCAGTTCTATATAAAAAGCTACTATACTTAACATGAAAACATGGTTCAATAATACAATCTTACATTCGTTTGTTGTATATATTCCATACAATAATTAACTCAAGCTTGCAATTGGCTGAAATTGTCAAAGCCATCTCAACTATAATGCTAGCTGTGCATTTTGTAATAGAGAATAGAACTTTCTTAATTAATTCCAAGTACGATTAAACTTCATTTCCTGGCATATTGGAACAGAGTAAAGAATACGTTCAATTAAAATTTTCAATCAAATCTTCGGTAAAATAACCGAGAAATTAATTGAATTTTACCTTCTATTTGGTACACTCATACCTATAATCTATCTACATTCAACTGCACATCAATGGTAACAATGGCACTACGAAAATCGCTCTTACTGCTACGATATAAAGTTGTAATTTTCAAAACTACTGAGGTGCGGTTCACTGTACAGGTTTTTAAACTGACCACGACCCACAATGTTCTAGACCAGACCGGAAAATTCTTATTAGGGTTCCGTAATCGAAAGGTCCAAACGGAGCCCTATTGCGTTCACTCACGTTTCCGTCTGTCTGTCGCACGAAAAAAAACTGCCATCGAATGGTTGTAACCGTTGTTTAGAGCTCGTTAAGTAGATAAATGCTGTATTTTTTGTTTTAAGAAATATTGGATAAGAAATATTGAATAACAATGAGAAGCCACCAAATTCAGCTTTTTTTACAAAATTTTGTTCCGTAATAATTTTAACTTTCCACTGACCAAGTTTGGTGATAATGTGTATGTACGTATATTTTACTAAAAAATACCAATGTATTGATAAATCAGATTTTTCAAAATAAAGATAAATTTGAAATTGCCTTACTTTTCCTATAAAAATTTAAAAACAACTTGTTTTTGCTTGTTGACCAGGGGGCACCATAAGCTCTTACAGCAAAGGTATTTTTAGTGTACGTAAGGGACAGATGTATATGATTTGTATTCATCTGTCCCTTTTTTCACAGTCAAACCATGATAATTTTTTACACGTCATAATACGGCCAGGTTCGAAAATATTGGATTGACCGCACAATAGAAGATCGATTTCAAATAGTATAATACTTAATAAATACCAATACTATCTTAGTAGCACGTGAGATAATTTAAGTTCACGTTATCTAAAGACAAGATAAGGCCACAAACTTATTGAGGTAATCATTATAAATATAAGACATATCTGTTCATTGAGAAAGTTCATCAGAAGTTAGTGTTCACTCTATAGCATCGATGAGTCACTATTTATTATTTTAATTAAATATGAAGTTAATAATATATTTTAGTGCCATTTTTTCAATATTTTTGTTTAGTTATAAGGTAAGTCAGTTCAGTGAAACTTTTTTAATTTTAATTTTTCATCAGTAAAAAACATCGGATATTTTCAATTTTTCTCTTTCGTTGTAAAAACTATTTATCAGTCTCTTAAACAAAAGCATTGTTAACCAACATTGTGATGCACATTTTGTACTACAACTACAGAAAATACGTGTGTTTTACAAATAATCAAAATTTTCTGTGCACGGTATCTAAGTTGGCAAGCAAACACAAAGAGTTCAGCAAACTCTTCTCTAAACTTTCCTAATAGGAAAACAGGATTTCTTTAAAGTTTATTTACATGTTCTACGACTATCACTTCGGAAGGTTATGAATTCCTTCCAAATATTTAGACTATCTAAAATTTTGTTCTAGGTAGGTACCCAATTGTCCTATGTTGTTGCCGCAATAATATAGAAACTTATGTTTTAATTTTACAGGACACCGAAGTAGCAGCTCAAGGAGTTCAACCATTTTATGGCGGAGGCCCAGTAGCATACTCACAAGGCAATGATGACGATGACATGGGCCTACTCCTCACCGTCCTCCTACTAGCAACCAGGAACAAAGGTGGTGGTTGCTGTGGCTGCTGCAACTGCGGTGGTAACAACATACCGATCCCCTATCCGATACCCATACCGACTAACAACCCTATTATAACATTCTCCAGACACGATGATGAAGGAACTAGTGCAGTTGTGTCTGAACCCAAAGAAGAAATCAATATCATGACTGAAAACACATCAAATACTGATGCAGAAGCTAAAGCAGCAACTAAAACCAACAACAATAATAAGAATGTAGCTGCTTCCCAGTCAGCCGCTGGCGCTCAAGCAGTAGATGACAGATAATTTCAAGAAATATTAATTTTTAAGTTACATGACATCACTCTAAAAACGATTAATAAAACATGATCAGAAAGCAGTATCATCAATTTTTATTGACAGGTAATTGCCTCTAATATGCCTGTACTTTGTTTGCACACACCCATTTTAAAACACCCAAGGCCTCCAACTAGATTGATGAAAAAACAATTTAGGATATTAGCCTTTATCGAATTTTGGTGGAGGCTACAACAAAAATGGGAAATAAAATATAAGACCAATATAATATTGAGATCGTGGGTTATCCTTTCTAAGTTTATCTTGGACATCGCCTTACAACGGTGAAGGAAAACATCGCGAGGAAAACTGGACTTATAAGTTTTAAATCGCCAACAGTTATGAGCAAGCATGGTGATCTGGTAATGCTCATACCTTCTCTGTATGAGATAGGGTCTTAGCCCTGCAGTGGGACAGTTACAGGCTGTTACAGTTACTACTAAAATATAATAACATTGTATTAATATACAATTATATAGACCAGTAAACGAGTAGTTATACCAATTTTACTGGGAAAATGGTCTGTGGCCATCGCTTCACATCACTATCCAATTTCTTACCCAGTTTAGCAGCATACCAATTTATTTATCGTCGAAGCCATTCTGTATAATAGGGAATCCGTTAGACTGTATTTTATTGTAGAAAATAGCACTTATCTGCAGCAATCTCACTTAGCATTTCTATAAGACCATTAGAAGATGTAAATTTGTTTACTACCCGAGAAATAGCTTTAGCTGAATGACTAAAACCATTTCTTGAATTTCTCACAACAACTGGGATTATCGAAAGTATGGGGCCTAAGGGTATTCCCATCATCACGAACTTCTAATTACTGTAATTCATGTTCTATTTGCAGACATTCCGCTTATTTAATGAATAGGGATGTTTACTGAAAATTATTGCGTTAAAATATCGTGTGACGTCACGCCGTTAGTAAACCTTATACTGACATAGTGATTGATGTCAGAAGCCCCCACTCCTGAACTTTGATGCGCTTTATCTTTGTTATTTTTTATTGATTTGGTAAAGCAAAACATGCTTGTCCAATATTATTTGATTATATTACTGACGGACTAAATAGAATTATCATGTTTCATCCCAGTAAACATCCCTATTGTCAATTAGGTGTTCACCGCAAACTACGCCGTAAGCTGATTTCAGAAACAATGATCAATAACTAAAAAATAAAAAAATAAATTTTTCTCTTCCACAAAGGTTTCTTATAAACTATTACATAATGGTGCAATATTACTTGGTAAATCCTTTGTGGGAGACTGGCATGTGCACTAGGAAATCCTGTCACACAGATTACCAGGCCCCCCAACAGAACTGTGATTATTAGTCAATTTGATTACAATTATTGATACCTTTGGCAAAGTACACGGAAAAGAATGGAATACATATTATTTTTAAATTATTATTACATAATTACAATTTTTTATATTAAAGTATTATTAAATTCATATATTCTTAGATTATTATTACATTATTACAATTTTATATTACACTTTTTATATTTAACTGGTAGCAAGATGATTTTAGTAATAATCCAAACTTGGTGACTAACTTTGGATTTTTCGTCAAAATTCACCTGAAGTCTACGAGTAATTCTGAATTTCAAATTGTATGGCCAGTAACAGAATTACGGGTTTGTATTCCAAAATTAGGCGAACTGTTTAATATTGAAATCCTTAATCTTTCATGCATTTTTATGATACCGATCAATTTATTAGAGAACTCGTCCGGAAAAAAAAACACGAAATATTATGCCTAAATCAGTTTCTCATTACTTCAGCTAGTAACTGAGTAGATTTAATATTCCGTCTTTCATTCAGCAATCTACGTTAGTTGACTTTTCTCAGTGACCTATAAACCAATCTGCATTTTGTCCTACCGGGCGACAGTTCCACATAGTGAAACACGGCTGGGATTGTTTTCTCTTGTTTTATACAGCCATATTTTTTATAGCTAGCCATCTGCGACGGATTGCAGTGGAGTCTTTGTGCTGCTAATAATTTATTATGATGGTATCAGAGATCATCCAGCAAACATATTTAAATATGTTTGCTGGACGAGGAGTTCCCACGATTTCTCCAGGATCTCATCATCAGATCCTAACATGATGACCATGGGCCTACCTGGAAAGTACACCCTATCAAACAAAAGAAAAGAAACCAAATTAGTCGAGGTGTATTTGAGTAATCAGGCACAATACATTAAAAAAAAAAACGTCGTATTAAGAACATCCTCCTTTTTTTGGAGTCGGTTAAAAATATACATATTAAAAAATAACTAAGTTTGTTTTATTAATTGTATGTTAAAGGTCAGGCAATACACATATTATTTTATTGGTAGAAAGCTACGCTATCGCTGAGTGGAAAGGTTACTTTTTATCCTAGAAAAATTCACGATTCCTGTGACATAGGCCACGGGATCCGAGCGAAGCCGCGGCAAAAGCCTAGTATCTAATAATAATGCCAATTTGTTTTTAGGGTTCCATACCCAAAGAGTAAAAACGGGACTCTATTACTAAGACGCCGCGGTCCGTCTGTCTGTCCGTTCTGTCTTTCTGTCCGTCTTTCACCAGGCTGTATCTCATGAACTGTGATAGCCAGGCAATTGAAATTTTCACAGATGATATATTTCTGTTGCAACAAATATCTACTAAAAACAGAATAAAATAAGTATTTAAGTAGGGCGTGATTTTTTTGCCGTTTTTTGCGATAATGGTACGGAACCCTTCGTGCGCGAGTCCGAGTCGCACTTGGCCGTGTTTTTCTGTCTACTATCTCTCTTCCTTGCTGAAAGAGAAAGGAAGAACTCAATCGCTATAAAAGGCAACCATACCAAAAACAACTTGACAAATTTAGTACATCAAAATCAGGAAAGAGGATATTTTTTTTTGCAATTTTCCACAATGCTTTCACGTGATTACGTGTGTAAAAGAAAAGCCTCTCGTCTGAAACTCGAAGTATTTGATCGCTGCGCCCCCATTCCCCCCTGGAGAGAATATTATTAACATCGCATTGATTCTTAGTAATCTCTGGATCTTAGGGAAATCGCTGCAAGATTGCTTAGACGAAAATGTTTTAACACATAATTGAAAGGACTACTAGACTAGAATTAATCTTAAATTATTTCTAGAAGATGGTGTCTATACAAATATCTGGCAAAGATACGAACAGCTTGGGTACTAGATGTTAGTGTCCAATAAGTTCTCTTCAAAGTTCGGCTTCTTCTGGGTAAGCTCACTCCATCGTCGACTCTGTCTCTGTCACCTATGACCTAGACTAGAGTCAAGAGCTAAGCAATAAAAAATAAAAAAAATAAGAAAAAGTTGTAAACAATTAAATAGCACACAGTAACTTTAATGAGACAATACAACAATGCGGTTCCATACAAAAATGACCTACTTGTAAAGTAATTTTAGTTTTTTTTTTTATGAAAACACGCTGTGGTATCGTTTCCGGGAACATTTCTGGCATATCTGAAGCATTATTTTAAGCTGCCTATGCTTGAATTAGGCCTCTACTGTTTTACCAACAATAATCTTTATCTATTTGATTCTGAAACTAACGTAAGCATAAATACCACGTGCGGAAAATCGTAAACAATAACAAATAATGACTCACAGTTCACGAAACTCGTAACATAAAAAAGTCTCACTCAACAGTTTCTATTAATAATTGCTTATTGTGCCAGTTGTCATGCAATATCACAAATGACAATCGATCACTCTGAATGCTGACACTTCATTTGTCTAGCAAAATACAATCTGTCAAACGGTCATTAGACCATAAAGTTTAATACTTCGTGAATGATTGCCACTTTCATTACGAGCGAATCTTCATTGAATGCAGAATCATTTTTTAAAATAGAATAGATGAAACTCGCTGTGCCCGTTACAATGATTGCTGCTTGCGTTTATTTTATTTAACAACGAGTATTTTTGAGGGCCACGGAAGTCTTCTAGATGTGAAAAGCAGAAGGACCGGTCGATATGGCCGTTTTTTCCACTAGTTCGAACGAATCGACGCGAATCTACGGGATATACCCTTATAGAAATGATGACGAATGATCTTCTTATTCTTTATCATGTGAGGATATGGCCACCTCTGATGTCAGAGTTAATTAAGCCGCCTCTGGGAACCCCACAGGCATCTGACTTGACTATTTCAGACTTACATTAACTATAGGTCCAGGTTTCCTTACGATGTTTTCCTTTACCGTTGCCTGTAATGTCCAAGATAAACATAGAAAGTACGTATAAATTTGAAAAAGTCATATTGGTACTCGCCCAGATTTGAACCCACGACTTCAAGCACGAAAGGCGAGGGCTTAGCCACTGGACCACCACGACATATGACGAATGATGAAACTACATATATTTTTGTTGGTATCAGTTTCACGTCGATACTTCTGAATAGATTCCGATGAAATAACGATGATTGTAAAGGCACACCATAGTAGGATATTATACCAATATAGTATTATACCAATTTAGGTTCCACAAATGAAGTATTATAAATTATAGACCCTTGGATGCTAGCGCAACCGCAGACAACAGCAAGTCGCATAATAAATTCTCACAATAATATTAAACATTCCTTTAAATGGGTCTTCATAAGAAATTAATTAAATAATAAGTTGATTTCTTGGAAAACTATAGGCCTGTAGGCTACACAATTATGTTTTCAACGAATCATTTTATACGGAGCTTAATGTTTCACGCAATTGAACGTAGGATACAAACAATCTAAACACATACACTGTAACAAACAATTTATAAAATATTCTCTAAAAAGATTGTTTATATTATGTATGGTATAGGTATTAGCATTTCGTTTAATGAAAATCCAACACACAACACTGGCTAGTAGGTAATTGCTCGCTTACTGTGATCAGCTGAAAGAATTTACAAGAAACGAAAAAGAAAAGTAGCTATCAGAAACAATAAAAAGTGGTGTATTGTCTACTGCAGAAAAACAGAACATAGGTAATAACAAGTTAGCGATAGATCGAACACGAGCTATCTTGTATCAATTATGTATTGTTCGATTATCTTTTAATTCTCCACAGCCTATTATTTCTGCGCGCCTAGTACCCGGTCTTTACTTTCTGTTGACTGGCTCTACTATTATACTTTTATTTGAATGAAATTAATTATTCTTTTGTTTCAATTATTATCAAATTACGAAACTAGAACTCCAGAAGAAAATTAATATAAATGTGATCTTACACTTTTCGATGATCGTTGAGTACATCAGTCAATGTTAAGAGATCTTCCGTGACCATGTGTACTAGACGTTCAAATACCATTGTTTTTGCCTCAAGCATAAGTGCTGAAGTTCTTGGCTTCTAAGAGCCTCAACATTCTTGCCTGTTTAGTCGAGATGTCGTTCAAACTCAGGAGGCGTGAACAAAACACTCGCTTTCTTATTGTTGTGGACTCAAAATCGATACCTACGACCTTATATCGACCGAATCATATATAATAAGATGTTATTGTACACCACAAAGGCATCTGAGCTCATCAAAATTAAAGACACATTATCTTAGCGTTATCTTTCATCGCCCATTTCGTTTGATTTCCATTGACGAGACGTGCCGAGATAATACAAACTACCCACATCTCACGCACAGATAAAAGATACAGAGATAATTGACTCGCGATTACGCCACCTCTCCAAAAGAGATATAATTAGTTGTATATAAGAAGAAATAAAAGGATATTGTTCAGCTTTTCAATATGGCGGCAGCCATACTCTGTTGTACGTTCGTTCTGCTGCTATTTCTACAGGTAAATGTTTATCTTTTTTGGCTATAGTTATTTACTGTTTTTATGTTACTAATTTGTTACGTTTGTTTCCAGGAAAATGCCGCGCAACAAGGTTTACCTAACAATCAAAATGTAGGCGTAAATAACGCTCTCGGATTCCAACAACAAGCGCTACAGCGGACGAACACACCTAATAACATGAACCAGATACCAAACGGAGGAATAAACATGAATTTGCCGCAGCAGTCTAATTTCCAGCAAGGCAATTTGCAACAGCCTATCAGTGGGAATTGCCAGGGGAATTTGCAGCCATCACTGGGTCTGCAAGCCAATTTGCAGCCACTAGGTGGATCACTGTCATTTGGTAATATACAATTCACAAAACAAGGATCACAACAGCAGCAACTGCCTCATGGGTTAGTTAACAATCCATCAAAATCGCAAAGTGGCCCAACGCCGACGAATACCGGGTGTCGACATAATACTGAAATTAATCAGCAGCAAAATAATGTGTGTCCGACTTCAAACGTGTCCCCGTCACAAACACAGACCGCGCCATACTCATCTAATTCACTTGCGGAATTAGCGGCTCTAAAGGGCCATCCTTCGTTGTTATCCCTTTTTGCATCTCAAAATAATATCGCCCCAGACCAACAGATGGCCAACTTTAATCCTTCGCAGAATCAATTAATGGACGTGCAAAAACAATTTTTGGTTCGAGCTCTCCAGCCCCCGTCTTCTGGACAGCATCAACCTGCTGTTAACTTTGCTCAGCCTCAATTTCACGTAGAAGATAGTGCAGACTATCGGCCAACCATAATCATACAAGGTCCACCACCACAACAGGCTCAGGCAAGTGTAACTCCCTTAGTCAGCCAACCTCCTTATATAGCAGTCCAAGCTCAACCTTTCACCAATTACATGCCGAATCAACCGCCACAATTAATAGAAGAACCACCAATGCTAAACCTATTTCTATCAGAATTTCAACCCTCTGACCCTCAGTACAACATATATCCCCCTTACCCTGTAAAGAAGAGGGAGTCAAAATCTAGTCTGAAAACTTTGATCCCGTTAATAATCAATTTGTTAAAAGAGAAGAATAACTGTGGTTGCCAGAATTGCGGATGTCCCAATAATGGAAACGGCACCAACAGTTTACCTGAACCTACAATATTCGGTGGATACTCCAGTCTCATGAATTATGGTCTGGGGACCGTAGAAACTACCACGAAAGCAAATGAATTAGAAACAAAAAAGAGGAAAAGTAATAAAAATGAAAAGAAGAATTTTAAGAAAAACATAGTCAAAGTTGACAGCGAAGAATATTCAGAGGAAAATGATTCAGAAGACGCAGACTACAGTGAAGAAGATTGAATATAAGTAGATCCTAACAAAGCCAGAACATATAAACCAGGACGTTGTATAAATTTATATATATACGGTGATTAGGTATAATTAATTAGGATTTTTTTATGTGATATTTTTTAATAAACTTTATTAAATAGGTAACTTAAAATTAAGTATTTATTGGAACTTTATTATAAGTCTTTGAATATTTGTAATTGATGTTTTATTTCTAAACAAGTTGGCCTAAAAACAAGATTTAACTTCCGATTGGTTTTCACTTTCCCCTTCATTCACCTTAGAAATTGAATCTCTCAATACATCGTCTAATTATTTAGGCAATATAACTTGATCGTTAGATATCTATTGAACTGCTCAACTAAATCTTAAGCATTTAAAACAGCAGAATAAACAACATAATTAAATAAGCTGTAGTGTACTAGACCCATATGAAGTGGTTAGGTGGCATATACATATGTGGCCAGTTTGGGCCACAAGTTTCGAATTATGAGTTTAGCTGTCCTCCATAACCTGTTTGCTGGACGTTAATCAGACCTTTGTGGTCGAAGTTAGCGTAAGTACTGGGGTAATACTGAAATATAGGTACTCTATTTGAACCCCTAACTTCTATTATTGTCAGATAGAGATAGACTTTCAACAACCGGATACCTATGGTCCGTATGCAGTCATGCAACGCGAGATAAATAATCCCTGAACTTGATGACAATAGTGTGAATATAAATTTTATCGTCGAGATGTTGGAACAGCATTGAGAGAATGGCCACAAAAGGCGAAAATAAACTGTATTATAAAAGATACAAAAGGTAGATAATATTTTCTGATCTTTTAAACATAGTAACTTTAGGACAGTTAGGAATGGATATTAAACTATTCAAATCAATTAATTAACTAAATCCCCCCAGGATTTTCGTCGTTGTGTGTTCGGTGCGATAAGGGCAAACTATCTAACTAAAACTATGAGTACAAACCGCTTAGACAGATAATTAACAATTTACTCATAATAGAGGTGACTAATTATAAATTCAGAATCGTCACACACCTGTCCTCTATCTCTATTTCTGACGTCTTCAAATACCAGAAGAACAAAGAACTTTTGAAACACAAAGAGTTATTTGTCTTAATCATTTCGTATAAAATCTGTGTGCAGTTGCATTACATTCGTAATCACTACAATGTCGTCCTCCAGTCTAATTATTCTTCTCTCAGTCGTCGTGGCTTTTAATGTAAGTTTCTAACTTTAATATACTAATTTCCTTGTATAGTTTATGGTGGGTTCGTCGGTAACAATGTTGTTTTATGGATAGTGATAATTAACACAAATGAGTTAAGTTTTAAAGAGGTTATGTTGGAGAACGAATATAGTGTTTTCAATAATAGTTTAGTAACTATTATTGGAAAGACTATCTTCTAGAATTATGAAGTACATACTGTATAATAGCTAGCGCTTTTATACAGTACGTACTTCATAATTCTCCTTAGATTTCTGAATAAAGTTCAGTTTTGTCAAATTCTACTTTTGTCTGAAAACATGTCAAACTTTAGCATTAGAAAAGGGTTTAATACGTTTTCAACTGCAAATTGGAACTCAATGAGAGCTTATATTTTTGTGCTCACCAGTTTTAACACGTTGTTATTACGCGCTCGATAATTGTGAATTACAATTTAAGGAAGTGTTTAAATTTAAATCACTTCTAATACAGTAGAAGTGCGTTTAAATATAAAATCGAATATGTTGCAGTTTCGCACAGCCCATATTTTGCGAAAAAAAGGAGGTTAAAATTTTCCGAAACATAAAACTCTATTAAAGCAGTGGTTGGTAAAACCCGTACCTATCTTAATGTGCCATATTTGGAAAATATTCACAAAAATAAAAAGTAGCAAATAAAGTCGGACTGAAAGCCGAAAAACAATGAAATTTGTCATTTGAAGGACCTCACGCAACACCAGCGCCCCTAGCGGCAAATTCTAACGTGATAACCCTCAATCAGAATTCGGTCCTTCCTCTCAAAGAGCTTCCTCTCCTAAACGAAGGTCAATAGAGATAGTTTCTTCTCAAGATATGTGGACATGCTCTATTAAAAAAAAAGAATCTAAACATTAATCTTAAAAACATTATATCTTTTAAAAATATTGTCAAATGAAATCGACTGCCCTGATCTCCTCCATAAACTGTATTTCAATGTTCCACAAAGATCAGTAAGATTTAATCCACCTATCTCCATTCCCTCCTATTCATCTAACTACAGGCGTAATTCATACTTAGTGCGAGCGAGTAAGGATCTTAACTTATTGTGTAAGGAGTTCTCGTTTGATGTGTTTACCACTAAAAGCTTGTCAGTGCGTAAGCAGCTTAACCTTGACTTTTTCAAAGGTGGATAGTGTGCAATATTGTCCTTTAGCGTTAGTGATTTAATTTTTCTGCTTGTTGTGCCTGCTGCTAGTGATCCCTAAGATCTCTTTAATATTAATATATCTCTAGCCGTGAGAACCTGTAATTGGCTTAATGTAACATACTCAACTTGTGTCTTCATTTTATGTATAGCTGTTGGTTTTCTATCTAATAAATAAATTAAATTGACGCAAACTTGACAGTAACAAAATCTTCTTTGGGCTTTATTACAAATCAAATAACTGTAACATTATATAACATCATGATGTTATATAATAAAATAAATATATTTATATAATAAAATTCTTCTTTGGGCAGAGATGCACATAATAGTACACCCACATTTCAACAATTACTCATCTAATTCATTTCAACTTAAACATAATAATATACATGATGATTTATAATATCTAACTAGACCCTGATGAAGTCAAAGGACACAGTAGGTACTCAATCAACGACAATAAACATGAAACAACAAGGTTCTACTTCTGACCATCTTAGAGGACATCTGTTGTGAGGTAGAGCATTTCAACAAATTTATGCAAAGGACCGTGACGCCGCGACAGACAAGGCAAAAACAATCCGACTATGAAATATTACTACTTCATGATGTCATTCCTATTCACACTTGCAGAACTGCAATACTCTTAGTACGAGCTATAAACTTATTAAGATAAAGAACTAAATGTGTAGGTAACGTGTGGAATTTTCCATTGTAATCATCTTCCTACATCCATATATTAAATCCATTCCATGTGCATAGTGCATTCTGATTTTCAGGAGTTACAATGATTAGAAATATTCACCTTAAATTAATTAGAAGCATTTGAACATTTGAGAAAATGTAAGACTCCGTCGTTATTATTCTACACATGTATCAAGGCTTTGGTCAATTGTTCAAGACCATGCAAATCCCTAAACATTTAGGAATATCGCGCGACGTCTCCTTAGAAGGTGCGACTAAAATGTAATTACTTACCGACTTATTATTAAATCTAAACAGGACACTAAAAGCATTGTTTCTCTTATTAGTGGTCAAAGTGTTATCCCTATAGTCAGTCATAACTTGTTATTTAGTGACATTAAATGAGGATTTATTTTCCAGTGACTGTTTCGCTTGGAGTAGAGATAATTTCCTTTAAAAGGTATTAGAATATAGGCGTTAGACTCCAAGACAGGCTTCAGGAAACTATGACCAAAAATATTATTCACTAGTAACCTAATTCAGTTAGCATCTGCCTGTCTGCAATTTATTCAGGCCGTAAAGGTGGAAGTACACTTCTCAATAGGTCATTCACAAGCTCCTTAGCACTGTAAGGCTTTGAACACGTCGTAACAAGCATCATCTAATAACATTAGTCGAAATCGGCTTAGCCCAGCTTATCGGGCGCAGTGACCGAGGTGTCCCCCAGGGCTCTGACCTCAGGCCTCATTGTTTTAGAGGCAGACGGAGCGTTAAGGATACATATGTGAGCATTATATGATATATCATCATGGTCGTCACGCACAGGATCAGCTGAATTCTGAGGTCGTCTCGTTTTGGTAACTTGATGTCATTGAATTGGGTTCATAAAGATTTTTACCGTTACATTTGAACCGTTAGAAACAATGAGGAATATGTATCAGATGTTCTGATTTTATGTTACTTTAGCTCTTAAAAAGAGCTATTGTTCTGCTCCTTCTTGTATGGCATAGTGATTTAAAGCAATGAGTTGCAGAAATCTAGTCTTTCTGTAAACTGCTGGTCTCGATCCAGGTCAATAGTGCAAACAGCAGAGTTCCAGCGTATGCCTAATTTCATTATCTCGCTTTAAGTATTCACACACATACACCAAGGTCAAAGCGGAAAATGTTAACATAATTTTCGTTGTAATCTTAAAACATACGTCTTACAGATTGTAGCTGCGAATCCCTATGGCAACCCAGGGCCAGGCTATCAAAGTGGATACAGAGGTGGCTACAACGGTCCAGCACCATACGGCCAGCCTCCATTCTTGCCACCACCAGGCTATGGCATGCCCATCGTGATCAAGGAAGATGAGAGCTCCATAGAGAAGATTCTGCCTTTCCTGCTGATTCTGCTAACACAGTGATGTGTTGGTAGTTGAATATGTAATCCGAATATGGGTCTCACAACATGCGTTTGTTTGAATAAAATAAAAATAGTTTGAATGTATGTTTTGTATTGGTACAGTTTTCCAATAAAAACTTTTATGTTTATTGTTAAAATTAACAGTGTGAAAGTAACGTTGTTTAATTATATTTTATTCCTTTTCCTTTTCAATATTATTATAAGCTACAGGTAATGACTTCAAGCTGACTGACGAAGGTGAAGTAGTGTTGTTTTAGTTCGATAATAAAACACTATCAAGATAGATCATTAGAAATCTACAAATAGAGTTAAAACATCGAGATTACATAACTTTACGTGACCATATAATCAATGTTAAGTAAATTCGGTAACCCTGATAAGGGGATAGTATTGTACAAAGAATATTACTCAAAATCAGATATTATGACAAGATGGTGGTATATAAGGTTGTAGATTAGGGTCGCAAAATATCAAATCGTTCACAATGGCTTCCCTAGCTTGGTTCGCTTGCTTCGTTGTCCTCGTCAACGTAAGAATTTGAGTTTTATTATATTGCTATATTGTTCTTCACTGTATTTTTTGTTACATTCAAGACCAGCGTTCTAAAATTGTTTGTTAATTCGAAATCAACCAGAAAACTGAAAATTTTTAAAGCCGTCTAAAGTCAATAATGAGTGAATTTTAACCATGCTAAAGAATTCTAGAAGTTCTTTTTCTCTTCTTGTAAATTTTGTGTTCATTCCAAATCTTCTTTTAATTTTCCAGGCCTTCCTGATCCAGGCGCAATATGCACCACCGGGCTTTGGACCGCAAGGATTCCCCGGCTACGGGGCCCCTCCACCATACCCCATCATAGTGAAGTCTGGCAACGATGACGACGGTATGAAGCACATCCTGCCTATCCTTCTCCTCATGCTATGCGACAATGGTGGTTTCGGTGGCGGTTTTGGCGGCGGTTCCAGTTGCGGCGGTGGCAACGGCGGTGGTCAGAACATTCCTATCCCTTACCCAATCCCTTACCCTATCAACAACCCTGTTGTGTTAAACTAAATTGTGCAACTATGTGAAGTGTATTTTTCTGTACTTGTCTGATTTGGTCAACAGATATGGCAATATTTTATGAGGTAATATCTGTTAGAATTCATACTATGTGTTATTCTCTTTCGCCCTTATATCAACCTATTCTCTTTTGTCTCTATGTCTTCATCTCCCATAATCGTAGCTGAAATTTCATCTTCAAAATTCAGTATGTACGTCCTTTATAGCCATATCATGTTTTTTAAAACTCATACTGTTACTTACAAAATTCAAGATTGTCCCTAAAAAGACATCTACAGAAAAATACACATTTAAAGGATAGTTTTTACTGCACCAAAATTTCAACTGATTGTTTAATTCGCGATCGATAGATGGCGACTACGAATATGTGGTGAATTCAATCAAATTAATTTACATATCTGGTTTTTGATGGCAAAAATCCCCTTTTACGATTATTTTACCTAGTAAATATTATATCTGTTTGTTTTGTTAAATAAATATATGTATTTACTTATATTATTTTATCATTGTTTTATTCTCCTGCATCCTTAAAATTCTCAACATTTGTTGTCTTTAAAGCTAGGCCCAAAAAGCGTGCCTACTTTAATTTGAAATGAAATTATATAGGCCTACAAGTAATGAAGAAAGTGCATTTAGAAATATATATTACTGCGAAACAATTGTTACCAATATAATGTCATGTATCTTTCGTGTATATGTGAATACGTGTCAAAGGTTGCACAGGACCAAATTACATCACATACTTAGTAACCGAGTTATGTTTAGAAACACGCAGTATATATAGAGTACGCGATATATTTTATTGATCAAATGTCAACCTTCAAAATGGGTTTCAAGAACATTTTCGTGTTTACCGCGCTCCTGCTTGTCTGGAAAGTAAGTGTATTATTGCAAGTTTTTGAATAATTTGGGTCTAGCTAAAGTAAAGAAATCTTTTTGAAAAGAAAGAAGAATATAATAAATAAATAAAATAAAGATTTAAATTACAACGACGGGAGACCTATTCTTTGAAATACACTAATTATTTTTATTTGGTTCAGGTATGCAGGGTGTACGGCCAGGCAGCTCGTGTGGAGTACGTCCAACAGCCTTGCTCCTCATCAGTCACCACCTACCAGACCACTCCCCAGTGCACACCACTCGTGGTACCAGCCGTCATCAAGCCATGCGTCTCACCTTACGACTCCTACATGCAAGATTCCGTCCCTACCGTGCCAAGCTACAACGGGTTCAATAGTTACTCCGGCTATGCACCTAACTACGCTCCTGTACCTATGCCTCCGATGCCCCCGATCATCATCGATGATGATGACGATGACAACTGGCATCACCTTCTCTACTTCCTCATTTTTGCGATGAGAAACAAGAGAAACTGTGGTTCTGGAAACTTTGGAGGTTGCGGTGGTGGTTATAATGGAGGATGTGGCTGTGGGGGAGGATGCAACGGTGGTTGCAACGGTGGTTACAGCGGCGGTTACAACGGTGGTTACAATGGAGGATACAACGGTGGATACAACGGAGGCAACTGCGGTGGCAGCTGCGGAGGATGCGATAGCTGTGGATGCAGCGGAATCGTTCCATACTCCAACAACTTCGGATCTGGCAACTCCTACATTCCATACCCCATCCCTGTCCCCATGAACGGTCCCTACCCCTACAGCTTCCCCGGCTTCGGCGGTTTCTCCGACAACTCCGCTGTAGAGGAGCCCAGCTACCAAACGTCATCGAGCCCCAACGAAATAAACCTATATATTAGAACAGATCCGTCCTCGTAACTCAATTTGTCATTATGAAATAAAAGGATATTTTCAATATTTGCATTGTTTGATTGAATTCCATAAAAAATACCCAATATCGAACAATATACTACGAAGGGGTTGACGATAACCCTGGGGAGTTAACTGCGCTTCCAACTTGCTGACGAGCTAACCTTTTTACCAGGACATAAGTTAATATTATTGTAAGAATAGCTGCATTATTTGGATACCCATTACTCCATAAAATACTTAAAAATGTCCATTAATGACTCTCCCCGTCCTATGACTAGTGACTCAATTGATGAAAATTATCAAAAATCTCTGTTTTTTGGTGTCATTGATTTCTGTATTTAGTCAATACAGGATCAGACCTGAGATACGGAGGCGTTTGGACGAGCAGTCATGCTAGTTATAGACGTTTTCTGGATAAAATAGTGTAGACGATCATAAAAACGTGAGTATGAAAATGTCAGTTTAGATTTTATTTAATTTTGGATAAGGGGACTTGGACGAGTCAATCTGTACCCATGTTTAATGACAAGATTTTCCGTTGCAGCAATTAATTTTACATCTGGATTGAGCAACTCGACCACGTCCTTGATAAATTTCTCGTAATTATTATTTGGTTCCCAATTATTACGAAAGATCGTATGACCCATATAGCGATACCTAGAAAATAGTAATATAAACGGGCATTCTATAATTCCACCGGCATATTCAATAGTGTGTACGGCGAGATGACTCCACTAACGAAAAATATTTTCAATATATTGCTGTTAATAATACAGGTTAGTAAATACATATTATAATACTAGAAAAAGTAAATAACCATTTTAATAAATATCGACCTCCTCTAGGCTCTGACCATAACATTGTTGGAAAAGGTTGTCTAGTAGCTACAACATTGTGTCTAAGTGAAAGTCTACGAGTAGGTATATATAAATGTATATTTATATTCCAGTTTGTTTGTATTTCTCATTATCTGTTGTAATGGTAACTGAATCACCTGTTTTTCAAGCGAGTCCTAGAAAATTCACGACACGTACCAGTTTCTTCTTAAAAATATGGCAAGTTCGCAGAAGTTTTTATTGCGAAAAGTGTCAGATGAAATAGGAGCCACCGGTAACTGGAAAAGTCTTGCTTTCCTTGTAAATGAAACTGTCATGATAAAAAAGGAATGTTTATGATAGTTTCGTGGCACCTATCTTCTTTACTCAATGGTTTGTTTTGGCCTATTTCCTTTTCCAATTTTCATTGGAGACTGATTATTTTCTTTCGATTTATTGTCAATATATCTATATTTATGTGTTTTTTTTGTTGTTTCAGCTTAACTTAACTCAGAGTCAATGGTTGCCCCAAGATCCGCACAACCCATACAGCTATCTATTTGGAAACCGAGAGTGTGAACCGTGTGGAAATCTGAACTACAACCCATACATCATCCAATATGGCAATCAATACAGCAGTGCTTGTGACAGCCCGATCTGCAACGCATATGAGAGCCAGACCTGCAACGCATGTGGCACTCCGACTGGCAACATCTGTGACATTCCTAATTACTACACGTATGGCAACGCATGTGACAATCCACTGAGTAATCTATACAGTAACGATTGTGGCAACCCTAGCTGCATCACATGTAACAACGTTTGCGATACCCCACCCTGCAGTACATGCAGCAATACATTTTTAAACCCGAACTGCAATACATGCAGCAATGTATGTGATAATCCGAACTTTAACTTATACAGCAACGGATGTGGCAATCCAACCTACAACCCATACGGGAACGGATGTGGCAATCCAACCTGCAACCTGTACGGCGAGGCTTGTGGCAATCCGCAAGCATATAGGAACCCCTACGGCATGTACGGCTACGATGCTGTTGCTCAACCAATCAACACGCCTTGCAACCAACCTTATTGGCAACCTGAAGCTATCTGCCCTTTAGCTGCCAGCAACCAGCAACCCGTCTTCGTTATAAATGACGGTAATGACGGATGTTCAAAAGATATACGCAACGAAGACCTCTATACTTTGTTACTGTCAGATGTATTTAACAATAACAACTGCCTTGCCCCCTTTTCTTCCTTTGACTATTACAACGGTTACAATGGTTGCAATAACGGTTGCATCTTTGGCAATAGCAACAACTGCAATTGTTACAATGATTGTAGCTGCGGTTGCTCTTGTGGCAACAGTTGTAATAATTGCAATGATAACAATAACTGCAAAAATTGTAATACGTGCAATAATAATGGCAATAGCAATCCTACATTGCATGTTACGATTGTCTTACCAAAGACTGATAAGAATACTGCAACGCCAAGCGTTACTGTGACTTAAAAAACAATATTTTAAACTGTTGTTCCATCATTATTGGCCCTAAGATTTCATTTACAAAACTGATGTAATGTTGTTTCGTGAATTGTAAAACGTGTGTTTTTCGTTTCCCTTGTCAATAAAATTGTTTTTATATAATTCGTGTATTGGTATTATTTCCCTTCTACAAGATGATAGTGAATACTTTCATAACAAATAACATCACGCTCGTAATCCCCAAAGGGTTAGGTAGAGGTACACCTATAGCACTTCCACTATTACCCCCATGGTTACTTTCACCCTTAATTTGAAAAGTTTTGGAAAAATGACCAACCGTTACAATCTAAATAATTAAATTTGTAGCCCATGCAATGTGTGCCTCAGCAATGGGGATTTGGGGATCATTCTTCTAAATATACTTGAATTTTGTATCAATTTCAATACGAGCAGACTAAGCCACAACTAAGACACATAAATATACCTCTGATCTCAATGTTATCGCAAAAGAATCTACACAGCCTTGCAAGAGTATTGACACCATACTCTAGAATAGAATTTAAATGAGCTGCGATAATCTCGCGCCGGCTGCCTGTTTCAACAAACCTCAACAAAATGTGTAACGTTTCTGATACAATCGCCGTAACATAGGAGATACGTGTCGATATAAATGGAACATGATTATCCAGCAAGTAATCTTCTAAGCCTAAAATATAGAAATCATACCGTTATATTTACATTGGAAACTACGCTTGGAACCATGACAAATAATGTAGTAGTGTATGTATTTTAGTGTTATACTAGAATATCCTAGTAGAAATAGACTTCGTAAGATTGTTTAGAAAATTAATTGAGCAACAAGCTTTTTGTAAGACTATTTTAAAAATATAAATGTGGAGTGGAAGTAACTTTTGTTTTCGTTAAAAAGCGACAAATTTTAAATGAAAAAATATGTAAAATAAACTACTGACTGACTACCGGTGTGGTGTTGTAGTGAAGTATGGAGGAAGAAGACGTGTTGCGCTGACCGCAAATAAATTACGATAAGGGCAGACGAATGATGATGGTTACTGAAATAAATGATGATTTAGAAAACAACAGGAGAGATAAGCTAAAACAAAAGCTGGCGCACGAAGGTTTTCCTACCATTATCGAAAAAAAACGGCAAAAATATCACGTTTGTTGTATGGGAGCCCCACTTAAATATTTATTTTATTCTGTTTTTAGTATTAGTTGTTATAGCGGCAACAGAAAAACTTCATCTGTGATAATTTCAACTGTCTAGCTATAATGGTTCATGAGATACAGCCTGGTGACAGACAGACGGATCGTGGAGTCTTAGTAATAGGGTCCCGTTTTTACCCTTTGGGTACAGGTCCCTAAAATCCAATAGTAAAAAAAAAATAATAAAAAAAATAAAAAAACCCGGCTGCTTAAAAAGTGAACTAAAAAGACATAAACAAGAAAAAATTCATGCTGTGCAGTCGGAGGATACATATTGCGATAACATTAGACGTTTAAATTAGCCCATTTTACAGCCCGTTCAACCGATTTTGACTTTTATTGCGTTGGTAATACGACAAATGGTAGCTGTAGTAAACAGTTGGTTTTGGTTAACAGGTTTATGCTTTTTATGTCATCCTTATGTTTACGGCATAGAACTCAAAATCTGTTGAACGGACTGTAAAAAGATTTGGAAACATGTCTAATGTTATTTCAAATGGAATATAGGTACATTTAAACATATAAGTGTTATTTATTTTTGAAATTATCTCTTAAAACCCTTTATTTGTATAACCCACACGATGGGTTTGGAAGGGAAAAAAAAATCTTACCCCGCAAAATGGCGCCCAAAATCAGTTATTTATATCGTTTCCAATTTTAATGTAGCTAGTGACACTCGCAGGGTTAAGACGAATCGATTGACATAAGAATAATGAAAATCGGCCAACGCGTTTGGTCTCTCGAACGCCACATAGGAACAAAGATACATACATACATAGACTGATAAACCCCTTTCCCCGATTTCTGTACATGACTCTGCTTACTTAGAGTTACCGTGGTATGCAAAAGTATAGTAGCAAAGATTATCTATAGAAAATAAACTGGGTATCCATACTTCCATATTATAATATTTTAAATACGAAAGTAACACTGTCTGTCTGTTTGTTACCTTTTCACGCTTAAATGGATGAACCGATTGAGATGAAATTTGGTATGGAGATAGCTTGAGATCGTGGGAAATCATCCTTAAAGGGATGGTATGGGGGCGTGGATGTTTGTACGGTGAACCATTAATTTCTCAAGTAAGGCAATAGTACACTTACAATTCTATCATCCATAGGCCCCATCCAAAACTATCTAGACATTACTTTGGATAGTTCCCTTAACTACAGGAAGAACTGCGAGAACGTTAAAATGAAACTGCACACCAGGAACAACCTACTGCGGCGCCTTACATCTACCAGATGGGGGCGTCTCCCCAAGTCCTGCGAACAACTACCATGGCACTTTGTTTCTCCGCTGGCAAATATGCATGTCCAGTATGCAGTCGCTCCGCCCACTCCAACCTAGTGGATACAGATACAGCTCTTAATGAGACGTGCCGGATATCTACTGGTTGCCTAAAACCGACACCGGTACGAATGCTGTATCTACTAATCAGCATTGCCCCCCAGATATTCGCAGGGCGAAAGTGGAAAATGACCCACGCCACTCAATGCACAATCACGGCACAGTGCCTCGGCGAATTAGAAGCCGAAAAAGCTTTCTTATTTTAGCGCTACCTCTGAGAGATGCGACCTTTGGCGAGAACAGCTCAAGCCTCCTGACCATTTCGTCTAGCCATCGGAGAGGCCTGGGCATACGTTGCCAAGGTAAATAGACTTAGCAATCAGGTTCCCGCAGCAAAGACAACCTCCACAGGTGGAGGTTTTCGAATGGTTCCGATACCCAGTGCTTGTGCGGTGTCTCTCCGCAGACCATGGCCCACCTTTCATCCTGCATCATGTGCCCCGTAAACTGTACATGTAAGGACCTTATAGTAGCGTCAGTGAGTGGCGTTGCCATAGCTGAATAATAGGAAAAACATAATATTTAAACGCTGCATTTGCCACCGACACGCTAAGAAGAAGATTGCGCGATATAAAAAATAGGCTATTCGAAGTACTAATACTACGCTGACGAAGTCGAGAGGAACGCTAGTAATAAAATACTACAGAATAGGCACAATAAAATAAACTTTACGAATGAAAATACTTATTGATTTTGTTGAGTGTGCTGTGAGTTGTGTGTGAGCGAGAAGCACCGGGCCGGTCAATGTGCGACGCTTCGGGATGCCTTTGTCCAGAAGTGGACGTCTTTCGGCTAAAATGGTAATGACTGAAACCATTATAGGTATTTTCCTTTTGTGGGCCATAGAATTAGTACACGACATATTCCCCAAAATATTCGCAATAGAACCTCGATATATCTAATCTATAATATTATCTCTATAAAAGAATGAAGGAGCTCTTCATAAATAGAGCAAATTAATTGTACAGTTTACTAAATGACAAACTTATAATATGTCCAACAAACTTATCTTATGTATCTTCAAAGCCAAATTACTTATTATTTAAATATCCTTTAGGGATTCCGAAGGACAAAAAACGGAGACGCAGATCGATTTATAAAATATGTGATTAAAATCACAGACCGCAAAAAGAAAGAAAAGATCGGGCAGATTTTTTTTAATAAGGTCGGTAAAGGACATACTTTACTTTGTCCCTACATGAAAAAAAAATACAATGGCGCAACGAATTATTTTATTGTTATCTAAAGAATTGGTGAAATAACTTTAGTGTAATTAAAAAAAAAATATAATTAACAATTTTTTAATTACAACAAAAGTTATTGAGAAATTGCTGTTAATCAGCAACCTACGTGCTTGGTATGGCACACATACCTATATTTACGAAATCCTAGAGTAATTGCCTAATTTTTACTTTAATATTAGACTATGAATTTGTATAAAAGTAGGTTTTACTTGTTTACGGGAAGACAGTCAACATGGCTTCCGTCAAGTTTGTCGCTTTCGCAGCTCTTCTGCTCGTTCTGAACGTAAGTTTGATTTTTATTTTATAATACAAATACAATAAAATAATATAAAATGTAAGTTTAAAAATATTAAGTCAAAAAATACTATTGGATTAAAGAATCTTGGGGACAATCTGTTACGCAAACCGAAATTAAAACTTTTAGAAAAATAGAAATATATTTCCATTTAAAAAACCGTTATGTTTTCTATTTATTTATTTATTATATACTTTATTGTACACCACTTAAATCAATATCAATTCAATAATCAATTTCTATGTCAACAAAAAAATAAATAAAAGAGCGGCTTTTCAGACTCGAATCGAAACATTTTACACGAAAATTATATTTTATCATACATCTCTTTGGGAAAATATTATATTAAACTTTCTTACCTACCAAAACTCATTTACCCAAGATTAGAAAATAAATTGTTGATCGTCTTGTGTTCTTACCTACTACGATCATTCAATTCCCCAAAGATCACTTGTCAAAATATAACCTTTAATTTCAAGTAACCTTTAGATATTTTGTACTTCAATTCCACACCCCAGCCGGCAGCTAAATACCGAATTATTTATGTTTCCTAAGGAACACCAAATTCTAATCCCTGCTAACGTAAATAGAACATCAAAGGCAACTAACATATTACAGAACATGTACCATTGTGTGTATCAGAAGTCTAAAGATTACAATAATACTGAAGAAAATTGTTATCATACTAAATCTTTAGGGCCAGGATAGGAAAAAAGGGATTGAAGAAAAAACAAATGAATACGTTGCAGTTTCTACGAAAATATAAATAGTTAGGTATATTTAAAAAAAATGCTGATTTCAACAAACAATTTAATCTCTAGTATTGCCATAGTTAATAATACTCGTCGACCCCATCGATTCCGAGTAAACACCAAAACTATACACATCCTCGTGAACTCTTTTAGCTAAATATAACAAGCATCTGTAAGATTCACAGTAGATCAAACAAAATTATGATCAGTGTAAACTTGTACCACTCAGCTCCTGGCCTATTGTCAACATATTGTAATGATAAATCAGTCCACTATGATTTACAACGTCCTGTCTGTTTGTTCACAGATGCACTGGGCCCAGTGCCAGTTCTATCCTGGGTATGGCGGTTACTACCCGCAGATATATGGGAAGAATGACAACAATGACCTGGACACCATTCTGCCGCTCCTGATCCTGACCATGTTTGGAAGGAATGGAAATGGATTTGGCGGCGGCTGTGGTGGTAATAATGGTGGTTGTGGGTGCGGAGGATGTAATGGCGGATGCGGGTGTGGGCGTTGTTAAGAACGCTGATCAAAGACGCTATAAAGATGAGGATGAGAGGCGGAAATATTTTAATTTAGAAAAAGAACAGCTAATTTTAATTTTGGAATGTATTAATGACAGAGTGCCCACAGTATTGTTTTGTTATCAAAAAAAGAATTGATGTAAAAATATAAAAAACCTAATAGTGAATTTGAAGTCTGTTGTTTCATTTTAATCCAGCGTTGTGTTCTGATAAGGGACGTGAGCCAAAATAAAACAAATGATATTCAACATAGTCTGATTACTCAAGTAATCAAGTAATTATGTAATAAAAATTACTACTATTACAAAAGCTATTATTACCATGATGTTACATGTTGCATTGCAGCAGAGATACAACTGTTGTGATACTACTTTTATACGATGGAGCACGTCCTAAAAGTGTGTAATACGGTTTTCATTTTTGCACAATATTTATTCTGAACTTGCAAAGCCAATAAAACCAGAAATCTGAATATAAATGTAGCCACTTCTTTACTATATTTTGTTAAGAATAATGGCATAATCAGTGCTTGCAGTGTATTTTAGTATATTTTATTCGAGTAAAAATAATAATCACATCACCACAATGAATTTTAAATATTTTCTTATAATTATCACGCTTAAGGTAAATAAAGTGTGCTATTAGATAATATTTATTACGATCACATTTTCGAACATAACTTGCATTCCTTGTTACTATATTATATTACTCTTGCAGAATATCTACTGCTACAACCCTAAACGGCATGTGACACCAATATCATCGACGAGTAATTTCAGAAACTTGAAATCTAAAGCTGACCCAGTGATTCCAGCCAGGTATAAAATTACAAGTACGACGAATTACAAAGTTCCAGCTAAAGCACAAAGTTTTCCAGCAGAGTACTTCCCGGAAGTTGAATATCCAGAAAGTATTGTAGAGTCATCGAAACCATTCTATATCAGTTCAAGTCCTTTCTCGAAAGACGTGAAATCAACATTCAATTTTCTTGCTGCTAAAGGTAGCAGCAAAGCCAAGACTACTACTGATTATTCTTGGACCCAAAACGTGAAAAATAAAGATGAGACCCCAGCAACAGCGCAAAAAGTTGGTGTAAATGAGATAACGAACACAAAAGGAAATAAAATAAATTCCAGTGATAAAAACACAAATGAAACGCTTTGCGAAGATATAACGAACATTGATGTGAAAAATGACGCTCCTATAGACAAGATTCCATGTTTTGATAGTGATCAGCTGTTTGCCAATTTGACATCAATAGAGCAAGATGCTGAATGTGAAGACAAGGATTACGTCGTAGAGTTTATTAATGAATTGGATGAACTCATGAAAAACTTAAACAACACACAGACGACTGAACCAGATGAGGGTGATATCTTAACCAATGCAGAAAGACCAGAATGTAATGAAGGTAACAATTCTATAATGCATACATTCGAAAGTGATCACTCAGACGAATATGAATTAAGTTCAGACATGACGCCAAATAACAATGATTCCATTATCGAATTGAATGGAGATTCCTTCCTTGAAGAGGAACACCCTGAACGAATAAGGCTCCCATTATTTCAAGATATGGATATAAAATATACATTAACGAATGTAACTTCATCATTAAATGAATATATCAAAAATGTTACTTCTGTTGAGGATATCCAAAGTGATTTTTGCACTGCTGGGCCGTTTGCCAACGACACTAATACTTCTTATACTGAATGATAAGCTGCACCTATATTTCAACTCTAGTTTGATATTCTAACGGAATTATTGTTACGTCTTGGGTTAAACGCAACAAGTGACAACATTCTGCGTTTAGTTAAATCCAATGCTTTTAGAAAAAAGTCAGTTTATTTATTTATTGTAAGTTACTATTAGGCAAATAAATAATTCATGTTTGTATAGTTGTAAGTTCTCGGCTCTCCATTATAAAATTTTAACACAAAGAAATGTCTAGTTAGGTATAATAAAAGAATAATTTCTTACTATTGACAATAAATTACGATTCATCAGGAAACCATTTTTTATTTTATTTCTTAATACTATAACTTACCAAATATAGGTCCACTCAATATTGTACGTCAAAGAATTTACCTGGAAATAAAAAAAATAAAAATTAGGATTTCTCAGAAAAAACTATGAACATGTTATAATGTGGCAATCTTCTGCGATAGAATAATATAAAGGATGAGTTCACGATAGAAAATGCCTATAAATTAATATGCATAGATCACGTTCTGATTAATTACATAATAACATAGATAAATAAACGAAGCATTATAAATAAAGAACGTGTAAGCTTAGAAACATTTCAATGAAATGGGACTTCGGGAAAAGGTGACTATAACCTTAGTGATAATCGCGCTAATCCAGGTAAGAAATTTTGTAAATTATTAGTGCGCGTTTCCTTATGGCTATTCGACAGTTATTGGTAAATAACGACGAATTCTCAAGAAGTCTGACTTACTTTCGAACAGAGCTGCAATTACAAAAAATCTTATTTTGGAATATAAGATTGCTAAGGACCCGTGAAGTAGTAACTTACATTAACAGTCTTATTACAAA
The DNA here is from genome assembly GCA_964057195.1 of Orthosia cruda. NCBI lineage: Eukaryota > Metazoa > Arthropoda > Insecta > Lepidoptera > Noctuidae > Orthosia > Orthosia cruda. Next base: position 23,108,798 of record OZ059825.1, read on the forward strand.
AAGCGGTTTAACTAAAAACCCAGGTTTAAATCTCTCTAAACTGTGGTTTACACAAAAATGATATTACAAATAATGGTTTAGCGATAAACCATAGTCCAAATCATGGACTAACGCTAAACCTCGGCGACCCCTAGTTTAACGATGGTCTAAGTAGTATCTGTCAAAGTTTCTCTTTTAGGTTAAAGCATCTTTTTTATTGTGTTGTGTTGTTTTTATCCGAAAATGGATATTAACATGGTTGATTTCATTAATTATTGAGGATATTACTTTTTCCTCGGTACTCCAATTCTCAGATCGTTTTTTTTTTGTTGGTCCATCACAATATATTATTATAATTATTAACAAAGAGGCAATTGTTCTATTAGAGACTTCGATAATTTAGAAATTCCAAAGCTTAGTGAACTTTATTCAGCTTGCGATGGTTTTGTTTACACGTACGTAGATGTATTATTAGTAATTATTAAGAATTTAAGTAATTTGCTTTAATCTAAACAAAACTTCAATCGATAAATAACAAATGATTATATCCATGCAAAATAACAAAGTCTCAATATTTTTAACACTCCTAAACATCATTTAATCCTTATCATATTATTAAAACGTTTTCTTTTCTGGGCATACGGAACGTTGCAATAGAATGATATTATGGTGAACGAATGATATCTGTGGTTGATGTATAGACAATGGTTGACGGTACTAAGAAGACCACGGTTTTTTTGAGTTTTGTAATACGAACAAATTTAGACCATGGTTTTTCAGATAAGCCTGGACTTGATAGTACAGGTTTAAACCATCGTTTATTTCGGTTTTTGTAATAAGACTGTAAAAGTTTAAGGTAGAGAGGTGTGTCCCGTATTTCATTTTTAAGGAACGTTTGCATTCGCATCGCAGTCGCATCTGTTAAAAACGCCACTAAACCTACATTTTGACAAGTTTTTGACATTGTTTGTCGCTGAGACTATATTGCGATTTTAATTTGAATGTTTTTTAAGTACGAGAATCGGCCTTCCATTGTTTATTTTTTCTTTAAAAAAGAACGTCTATTTCAGATAGCGTGCCTTCATTGCATGCCAAGTACGTCGAGAAAGGCTTCTTTGAAACGTTACCTTAACGATTTGAAACCTGTCAAAAACAACCCCGTCCCGACACCATATTCGCCATCACGAGTAAACAAGACACCAAAACAAAGATTTGGAAAGACATTTCGAAATGGCAGAATTAGCCAGAACTCTCCGCCAAAGAAATCTTTGTACAAGACATATAATTTTCCTGAAAATGAATATCCGTTGGATAACTCTCCGAGAGACCCTTTTCGTCTTGGGATGAACTTTAATGACAATAATCATGTTAGCACTTTGCAAAAAGCCCGCAATTTACAAAACTCAGCAATTAACGATTGGAAAAAGGAAATGAAAATGAAGCGAAAGCTTTTGAGCAATAAACAAATGAACAACGATAACAGCCAGCTGAAAACAGACATGTCCGCGATCAAATTCACTGATTCCATGCGTTTGCTCGATACAGAAAAATTTCCAGAAGTTCAATATCCTCTTAACACAATGGAGACGTTGGGGCCAAATTATTGGAGTTATTTACAATTTCCGCAGGAAAAACTTTGTAATAGATTTGAACAGCAACCATCCAAACTTAAAGCCAAAGAAGATATGAACAAACCTATCACAAGGCTAACGAAAGTAAAAGCAAGTAAATTCCTTCAATCATACGATAAATTAAAAGAAGAACATAGGCGTACTTCTACAGAAAACTCAAAACGTAGTAACGCAGGTCAGAAAGGATTAAACTTTACAAAAACTGCAACTTGTGAGAGAGTTTATGACGATTTCATTACTGAGGGTTTGGTATCGAAAGTCCCTAGTAAACCTTCAGTTACGAAAACATTGGAATTGACTACAGATATATCTCCAAGTTTAGAAAACACGTGTCCAATTACAAAGTATCCATATCATACAATGCCAATCCCATACAAAGTTATTGAGAATAATTCTGAAGACATTTGCCCAGCATTAGAGTTGAAAAATAACACAAAAGGATTACAGGATTTAGACACAGATGTCATCGCTCAAACATTACAGCTTATCGAAGAAATTCTATTTCATGATGACGCCACTACAACAGCACCACTTAGCAACTTTAGTAGAGAAACAGAAAAAGAAGTTTATTTATCTGACTTTGTATCAGAAGTTCAAGCGAATAAAGATTCTACAAAAAACAGTACTGTCTATTCGACTGAAGACTCATCACAAGAAGTTCCTGATGAAGTTCCAGCTGGTATTTTACAAGACGAAATGCCATCACTTCCAGCAGACACTATACTAGAAAACACTACAGCAATTGCAGAAACCTTAAATGTCAGAATGCCACTTCCATTCTCTGAACCTATGACGAACGAGGAGCATTCAATTGCCACCAACCCAGGCCAAACTAATGTGACTCCCTTATTAAATAGTCACTCAGTTCCCGCTACCACATCCATAATCATTATTCCTATCAACAACAACGATTTTGGTAAGTCACAATCACACATGTTCGAGACTACATCAGGTTCACCTATTATTGTCTACTTACCGTCCACTCAAACTAGCGGCATCCCCTCTCAAACTCAAAATCAAATCGTGTCTTCTTCATTCGATAACTCCGTGCCAAATAATCAACTAAACAACGTTCTTTCTAATATGACGCCACTTCAAAATGACAACCCTTTTTCCGCTGCTCTAGTTAGTGAATTACTAAACAGTATTTCAGACAGTGGGTCATCTTTGCCAATGTACGAGTCGTTGCCAACAAATTCAATGTGTTACAATAATGAGAGCAGTCTGTCATCGATAAAAGATAAACTAACCTCAGACACTCTAATACATAAATCATTGACAGACGATGCACCACCCATCACTAAAATTTGCGAGGTAAAATTGTCTCAACATCCTACAGAAACTGCTAACTTTGACATGAAGCCTGACACTCTACCACGAACTCCAGATTTTGAACATCCACTCTTTGACTTTGCCGACAGTGAGTTAACTTCGCTAAGCCACGGACCATACAATAATGTCCTTGACAATGAATTGCCAATATTAGCGCGTGAAATCAATTCGGCCCAGCAAATCTCGAATGTTCATTCCAAAGACTTGTTTTTTCCAAAACAAAACTTAACGTCAGAGTATTTACATAAAAATATTTCTAAAGGCTTTTTGCCCGAAATTGCAAATGACGTCTCACCGGTGGCATTGGATAAGAACTTTTCATCCGAATCTCTAACTGATAATCTCTCAGAATCAATTGATGATTTGCCACCCGCTCCTCTTATTGACACTACTGTCAAACAATCACTTCCGACGGCGGCGATTTTTTTACCTATTCCACCCTCTGAGATTCTGTCTGTCCACTTACCAGAAAAAATGGACCCGAAACTCACTCCTGTACCCGGTACCACTACGGATATTCCTTCAGCTTCTCTGAATAATAGTTATCCAGTGACGACAGATGAGACGATCAAAACTGAACTTTATAAGATCAGACAAATACTTGACAAGATGGTTTCCTCTCAGACCCCTACTGATATTCAAACAACACCAATGGACACAATATTGTCACCAATTTCTGATACTGACCGTCTATCACTGCTAGACAATCAGTCTTTGTTATCCATACAGACGCAAATTGAGGGTGTACCTCTGTCTGCAGCCGATAAAACACCCCTATCATTTCCAGCACCTGACCTCATTACTGACAGGTTACCACTAAAAGAATATGAGACTTTTTCACCTTTTCCAGTTGATGATGGAAGCCTAACCGACGTCCTTCCTTTGCCAGTAGACAAATTGTTTGTTCCAAATATACTTTTAGAAACCGACAGTCCAAAACAACCTAAAGATGAGACAGTCTCATCTACACCAGTATTTGAGAATCCTACCGGCAATAAAACAGATATCATAGACAATCTCGTCATACCGCAGTTTGAAATTCGTACCACGGACACTCCTAAAAATGGTTTGATACGCAATACTGAAGATATTCCATCAAAAATGAATTTAGTGATGGCGAGTATTAATGAAATTTCTAGTGAAGATCTACCACTTACGATAGGCGATTTACCAATAATGGTGCTTCAAGAGCGAATGAAAAATCCAAAGTCTAAAGTTTCAGCGAATCATTTGCCAATGAAAATGGTTGAACCCCAAAATCATCTACCTGAAGTTCCGGTGAATGATTTACCAATAATGGTGTATCAAGAACCCATAAAAAATACAAACACTGAAGTTTCCTCAGCACCTCTAAAACCTCTTCCCGACGTGCAAGTAAGTGATCTGCTAAATCCGACTGAGGTGTTGTCAATGCCTGAAGGAGCTGTTTTACCTGACGTTACTTCAGAAAGTCATACGGCAATAATAAGCGATGATTCGGACAAAGTACAACAAGATTTTCCACCCTCTACAGTCCATTCATCAGAAGAAGAACAAAAACATAAAGTCGACTGTGCACTTTCAACCGCCCCAGATGGTTTTGCTAATGAACCCTTTTTATCAGATGATTTACCTTCATCGGTAAATTATGAAATTGCAGAAGTTCTGCACACTACCACTGATACTAAAGACCTGCCAATTGTCGCGAAAAAATTGTTATTGCCAGAAGATGATACAAACCCGAATATTTTGGTTATTGATATTCCTAGGTCTATAAATAATGGGGTTCAATCTACTAATCTTGATAAAACTTGTGAAAAGATCGCAGAGTCTATATTTTCTGACATACCCCGTGACGACTCACCATTACGAGAAGTCAAGATGTTACTCCTCACTGACAACACATCAAATAACAAAATTCCTACAACTTCAAAGTTACCAATAACTAAGGCTCTCTTGGAAATTGTACTTTCTGACATTATGAAAGGTGACTTGTCATCATCAGTAGCGAAACTTCAACCCGTAACACCATCTCCACCTTCTCCATATTCTGACGCTAAAAAGATACCTCCAGAAGAAGAAAATCTCCTAGGAAATAAAATTTCTGATAATCAGATTGATAATTTACCAGTTCCTGAATCAATGCAGGGCAATTTCACATTTCCGGTAGATGAAACGCATTCAGATAATCCAATCTCAGACTTGCCATTACAAATGGGGACAATGTACTTAGAAAAACCTGACATTATGAAGGATGATGCGGAAAATCAAGAAAACACTGAAAATCTATCATTTGATAATCCCTCTGATGATGTTCCATTACCTTCAGATAAGATTTCTCTTCCTATCGGTAAGACCTCATTGTCAAACAAAAATACACAATTTATTTCAAAATTACCAATAACTAAGGCAGTTTTAGAAAATGTGCTGTCAGGTGTAACTTCAAAAGATTTTTCTTTACCGGTACATAAAGCTCTTCCGGTAAAATCATCGTCGATGATAGACAAGACTCTCTACAATTTAAATCTTCCTGTTTCTGAGACCACTCTAGAGGGTTATTCACAGTTGGAAGATGAAATTCTACCCAACATAGCACTTTCTGACCATCCAACTTACAATAATTTACGGTTCTCTGAACAATCCAAAGGAACTTTACCATCGGAAGTTAACGAGAAGCTTTCCGAGGTTTCAAAGTTAGATATCCCTACAGAAATGTCTTTTCTAACAAATCCTAATGATTATATTTCATCACCGAAAGCTGAAATTCTTCCTAAATATACAACAAGTTTATTACCATTTATAAATACTAAAATGCCTTCATCTTCTAAATTAATAATAACTAAGGCACTATTAGAAAATGTTTTGTCAGATATTAACACAAAGGAGTTCTCATTGGCTGTAGCTAAATCCCTTCCAGTCGAATCATTGTCCAAGTTAGATAAAACAGTTTATAATATAGAATCTCTTCTTTCTGACATCAATGAAGAGAGTCCTTCACTGTTGATTGAAGAACATTCTGACCATCTGACTTATTATAATGCCCCCGACTCTGGGCAGTCTGATGGAAATTTACCATCAGAAGTAGGTGAGAAGCTTCTTTTACTGTCCGAGAATGAAATTCTACCCAACATATCACTTGTTGACCAAGCAACTGATAGTAATTTGCCTTCATCGGAACAATCCAAAGATACTTTACAATTAGATGTAGATGAAACACTTTCAGATGTTTCAAATTCAAATATCATTTCAGAAATGTCATCGGATGGACCAATGCACAAAATTCTTTCTGATTGTAATGATATTATTTCATCGTCGATGACTGAAACTCTTCGTTTTCCTAAAGATAAACCAACAGGACTACTTTTAACAAATAATAAAACACCTTCACCTTTGAAATTAAAAATTACAAACGCAATATTAGAAAGTGTGTTGTCAGATATTAATTCAAAAGGTTTCTCATTGCCAGAAGCTAGACCTCTTCCAGTCGAATCATTCCCCAAGTTAGGTGAAACATGTTCTTATATAGAATCTCCTATTTCTAATATCAATGAAAAGAGTCCTTCACTGTTGATTGATGAATATTCTGACCATCTCACTTATTATAATACCCCCTTCTCTGGACAATCCGAAAGAACTTTACGATCAGGAGTAGATGAGAACCTTGCCGAAGTTTCAAGCTTAGATATCTCTACAGAAATGTCTACGCTGCCAAAATCGAATGATGATATTTCATCACCGATGGCTGAAACTCTTCATCTTCCTAAAGACACACCAAATACCCTTCCATCACCAAATACTAAGACAGCTTCATCTTCTAAATTAAGAATAGCTAAGGCACTATTGGAAAATGTGTTGTCAGATATTAAAACAAAAGGGTTTTCATTGACAGAAGCGAAATCACTTCCAGCCGAATCACACCCAAAATCAGATAAAACTCTTTATTATATAGAATCTCCCCTTTCTGAAATTAATGAAGAGAGTCCTTCATTTACGGGAGATGCAAGTTTACCCAACGCAGCACTTCCTGACTATCCAACTGATAATAGTCACCCTCTAGTACATTTCTCTGATCAATCTGGAGACGCTTGCCCATTAGACGTAGAAGAAAAGCTCTCAGAGGTATCAATCATAGAAACCCCTACAGAAATATCATCGGTGATGGATAAGGCACTACCAAATTCTAATGAAGATATTTCATCACCGATGGCTCAAATTCTTCCTCATTCTAAAGATACACCTTTAACTTCGAAATTAAAAATAACTAAGGCAGTATTAGAAAATGTGTTGTCAGATATTAATACAAAAGGTTTCTCAGTGCCAGTAGCTACATCCCTTCCAGTAGAATCACGCTCACAATTAGAGAAATCGCTTTATTTTGTGGACCCATCTCTTTCTGATTTGAATGAAGAGACCGCACTCCCTGATATCCTAGCTGATAATTTTCCATCCTCTGAAAAAAATGAGGGTATTACCGAGCTTCCTGTAGAGGATTTTTACCTAGAATACCCAGATCTGGATATGGATACAGATGAGTTACCAATTGAGGAAATGTCCGAACTGTCCGAGGAAGAATTTTACGAAACATACTCTGATAACCCGATAGACTATACAGACGATCTTTCAACGCAGATAGACGAACTTTCCCTTTCTGATAATAACAAAATAAACCATTACTTTCTTCAAGAATACCAATAACTAAGGCAATCCTAGAACAAGTACTTTCAGACATTGCTGATGGGGGTATTCATCCCTATATCCCTAATATCTTGCAGTTGACAAAGGATGTCTTTAGGCAAAATATTTATTTCTAAAGGGACGTTGTTTTTGTTGACGCTATGTTTACTTATTTATTTAATTTATTAGTACAAGTAAGATTAATAGATTTAAGGACGAAAATAAATTATTTGTGAAATGTGTTATATTATTCGTTTTATTTTCATCACGCAATTTCATTTATCATTAAGAATTCCAAAAAAAAACTGCCACCTTATAAACCAAAGAGCTCGCATTAATAAATTCATACCCAAACAGGGTACCATAGAATATCTGACAGCAGTATGCCAGTACAAACATAATATTAATTGAAACATAATATTAGTTGACTTTCAACAGCCAATCACAGCAGATAACACGTGCTTGACAATTTGTCATATTAATTCCGCGATAATTTAGAGGTGAGAAACTCGGCCTAGAGATAATATCGAACATTCATGCTCCTAATGCAATAATATTTTGTTCACTCAGCGCTTGCAGTGCTTAGTCGAGCGTAAAAGTAGACTAGCTTTTAAAAGATTATGCATCGCATTTATGTTAGCTTAGTAACTATGAGGTTTCTCTACCATACAGCTAAGCATGCGCTAATGCATTTTAATAGCATCATTAGCTCCACAGTTGAGCAAATAAGTCCACTGCTTACTTTCTATGTTCTGGACTTAGTCTTTAGAACAAATAACTAGAAACACACAGAACATAATAATGGAGACAAGTGTGTCGAAATAGAAAACGAGATGAATGTAGATCCTATTGCGAGAGAAATAAGAAAAGAAAAGAAATTGGTTGAAAAGGAATTACAGATTTAATTTTACATGTTATTCATTAAAACGATCGAACATACGGACCTAACATAAATAATGATAACAAATTAACAATGTACACATAATAAATTTGCTCTAAAATACGGGAACTAAAGCTCACACCACGTATTTTCATTGCCCACTATAATAATACGATTATATCGGAGATGAATCAGGATCCAAATACTGTGATAGGAAACATGATTGAATGGTAAGTCGTATAAAAAATCTGGTTGTATACAAATTAACCGGTTCCCGTGACAGCGCGTGAGTGCAAGTCACAGAAGGCAGAAACTGCAGAAGACCCAGTCAGTGTTAACGTTATTTAATACTAGCTTCTGCCCGCGGCTTCATCCGCGTAAAAAGTGTTTTATCATCCCAAGGAAATACAAACTTCCCAGGGTCTCAAGCTATCTCCATGTCAAATTGCATCTAAATCGGTTTAGTAGATCCAGAGATTACCACAAAACAACTTTTACAACCTCAACAAATCACAAACTATATCTTATATATTAGTATAGATTAAAGTAGATAATACGAGTAATAGAGCCTAAGTAAATGAGGATTGGTGCGAAAATAAAAAGAGTTTCTGGTGATAGGTACCTTCTTTGAATTGAACACTTTCTTTAAGTTTGTGTAAATGATTAGTTATGAATGGCCCCTGCTCACTTAGCAAAAATATATGCGTAATAACGTATAGCTCACTAACTAGCGAATCCTATAGTTCCTAAACAGTCGTCAAAATACTTGTTCCTTTCCGAATACCTAAAAACCTAATTATGTAGAACGTTCTTGTTCCACTGTAGCACAAGTTCTGGCATGCCCAAACGCTACATCGTTCCTAGCGGAAGTTGCGCGTCCTTCATTTGTGTTGCCACGTGATTCTGTCTTCTTGCATTGTTTTGTATGGCTCTTCTGCAGCGAAGCACATCGTGGCAGTAGGCGACCTTGTGCGATTACATCATATTGACAGGCGCGCTCGGCGGCGCCGGTCGCGCTCCGCCGGCTGCGCGGGCGCAGGCGCGGCTCTACTGCGCAGCTTGCGCACGCGTGCGTGACACGCTCCACTGCGCTGAGATATGAGGCTCTATGGGTCTGGCTGCAGATCAGATACTGTTGTATTCCTTTTTTTTATTTTGCATCTTTGCTACATTTATATCTACTCATAATTTCAGCCGAAAGACGTCCTGACTGCTGGACTCTGATTGACCGATCCCGTGCGTCTCGCCCAGGTCATCGGTCCACCTAGGGAAGCCTTCCAATGTAACGTCTTCCGTTTCGCGGTCGCCATTCCAGAACCTTTCGGCCCCATCGGCCATCCGTTCTGCGAGCAATGTGCCGTGCCCACAGCCACTTAAGTTTGGCAATTTAATAATATCTACTCGATATTATTAAATTATATCGAACTTTGATGTTGGCTTATTTGGAATTGGTTTAATTTTATTATTAATTAACCTGGATTTGCCAAAAATTCAGGTGACGGCGTAAAAAATTTAGTCTGATATTAGTTTTAAGACCAAAACTTGTCAAACCGGTCCACATTCATTCAAGTTGATCATAATAATTATCAATATGTCAATCTATGGCCTTCGCAGCTTCCCTATTTGTTGATTGATTATCTGCTAATACCATCTAATGCGTCGTAGATCACCTGGGCTTGGCATTTGTGCCTATATAATATTTGCTTCTAATAGCACTACTAAATACGGACCATTAAATTCCGCTCCCAAACAATTGAGTATAATACTCGTAATGTCATAAAAGCTATGTTTGAAAGACAAATTAATTATTCATGTTGACTTATGAATAGAGTTATAGATAGAAACAGACTAGACTGACCCTGAGACAAAAAATAATCAGATAATAATGATACAACAGAAAAATAAGCTAATCAAGCAAATGCTGCTGATTTTAATGGACTGCCTGCAACGATAAACACAGGAAATGAAGCAGCAACGCTATTTATAACCAAAAACATACATCAATCGTTGTTTACTTACTCTCGCTTTCCGCACACAAATGAAGATGCGAAAGTGAATCGTTATCTCCAATTCAGGATTAATAATATTCAGCGTACTTCAAAGTAGCTCTCGAGTCGTAAATCTTAATGCTTTTAAATATAACTCTGAATTGATCGAGTTGATCTCACGTGGTAGTCGCAGCATCCCGGTGCTCGCTTTATTGAAACCGTCTGCTTTGTTTCGTCGCGGATTGTCATCCAATTGTTCTTTGTTTCTATAAATGACTGGATTAACGGCCGACGTAACATTAATTTTAAATTTGGAACAAAGTAAACGTTTATCATGGATGGATTTGTAGTTTAGTTGAATATGTGTGAGATATAATAGATAAACTTGAGAAACAAACTGTGTGAACATCATGGTGTTTCATATCATGTAATAGAATTATATCCGTAGGAGATTTCAATATACTATGTCGTTTGCAACGGATGGATACTTTTGGAAGCTTTTTTTATTGTCCTTAGTCTCGCGCTTGACCACTCTCACCTGATGGTTACAACCGACCTTTTTAAGAGCGCAATGCGCACCCGCATAGGTACATTTAACTATAGACTCATAGAGCTGTGTGTGCATGGGCGAAACAATGTCTCTTTTATCTTACCTAATACATTCTAAAAACGAACATAGTCATCGGTGTCATCGGTTGCAATTCATTCGTACCTATGCATCTTTAGAAATAGCCACGTCTCGTACAAAGTAATCATTGCTATTAGAATTTATTTATATTACCGCTATGTCATTCATTACCCATTCTTCAATATTTGCAGTTTTCCAGAAAATTCTTGTGATGCAATTACGTTTATGGTATTTTTACTAGTGACGCATTATGGTGCAACCATAGTGCAATAAAAGAGCCTTCTCGAATAACTGCACTAAACGATAATTGCGTGCGCTTTGGGCATTCTACTAATTCACTCTTAGCTCGTAGGTACCTGTACGAAAGGACAAGAAGAAGAGGATGGTTAAGAATATAGCATACCAACATTTTAACACAAATCTTTTGCATATTCTTTATAGTATGGGCCCAATGGTAATCTCATCGCTGTCAGCGATATATCTGTCAGACAACCTTTAGATGGATTGACAGAACGATCAAGAAGAAGAAGACAATCGCAGGAGTCTACAACAATGTTTATCAGAATATGATTCACCGAAAAGCAAGTAGATTATGCGGATGGGCCCAATGGTAATCTCATCGCTGTCAGCGATATCTGTAAGACAAACTTTGGATGGATGGACAGAACGATAAAGAAAAAGAAGATAATCGCAGGAGTCTACAACCATATTTAACATAATATGATACATCGAACTAAGTAGATTATGCGGCTTGGCACAAAGCCCGGAGCTCTGAGGATCTGTTTGCTCAATACTCCGTATTAAGACAAACATCGAAGAAAACAGTCTCAGATAAATTGGTTTTCGCTTGTATGTAAACAATACTTAATTATTGTAACCTCAAAACCTATACATGGAGAATTTACTGTCGGAGTTTCCTCGTATGTAACGCCTTTGTAAGTGTCCAATTTATGATCTAACCACAGTTGTATTATATGTAGTCAGTAGAGTCTCGCTTTGTGTTATTTGTTGTGAAAACCATAATTTATCATTGGTTTATTTTACGTTAATAGATGTTTCGATTCCGTATTGAGTAAGCTTGCCAATTAAATAATTATCCTGCAAGTGATCAATGGTACAAACGGTTTTCAATTGTTTAATTGGGTCATCAGATGAAGCTCCAAATTGCTTGCTTTTTGTTAGAATCTAGGTCAACATTTGAAGGACGTTGAAAGGGTTCCTAATCTAATTTCTTTAATGAAATGTCTCTGTTATGAAGGCCTAAAAAGCTTTTCAACTATTTTCTCAAAATTGCGACATAACCCTTCCATTCTATCACTTTTTTTCATGAATAGGAGACGAAGGATCCTTGATATATAAGAGACCCATCTCTATTCTATCCACAATCATTGGTATCTGGGAGTGTTAAAAGCTTAATTTCTCGAGGGATCGTCTTCGCGGGATTTTTACTTGCCTGGTCATAAATCTTTTAAAATCACTTTACGCAGCATGAGGAGAGAACGTGTAATGATAATTGATTTTAAATCTTTTTATTAGTTTTATTATTTCGGCCGTAACGTAACCTTTTTACTCTGAGCTCTGACGGCTTATATCTGCGATAATATATTTTCAATGTTCAGCTATTTATGTAGACTCTTACAAGTATTCACAATCCAATAATGTAGATGTCAAAAGAAAGGCAAATACTTATTCTTGTAGCACACTACAGGGACGTTGGGGACGTATTACCAAAATGTTGCCTAAAAATACAGGGATATGTGTTAGGACCTCTAATATTTATAAGGCATATTTAGAGTTCATTTATCTTCTGAATTCCAAAAAGTCTAAAATGTATAAGGTGTATAAGGTGGTTGGTGGTGGGTGGTGGGTGATGGTGGTTTATATGATAATGTAATATAAACATATGAATCATATCGTCTATGATAAAAGATTTTTGAGATTTATTGTTAGATAGGATCATAGAAAAAGGAGCGGGACGGAGCTATACAAGTTAAATAGCTCTGTCCCTTTTTCACTGTCGCTCTATGATAGTTTTAACAGGTCATGGTATAAACCCCTGCGGGGTGACCATAAGCTCTTAGAGCAAGGGTTTTTTGGCGTAAGGGACAGATGTATATGACTTGTATACATCTGTCCCTTTTTTAGAGTCGAATTATGATAGTTTCGACACGTCAGGGTACTGAGGCAGCTCTTGCCATATTGAATCTTGCTATATTGAATACTCAAATATATTTTCATAGTTTACTGATCATCCCTTAGTATCAAAAATACTCAGGCGTGAATAAACGAATGCCCGGTTTTCATAAAATGTTGAATCATAAATGTCATAAAACAGAAGGAACAATGAAACAAATAGTGTCCGTCCCTGAAGCATAGTGTGCTTTGCACGGCACCAGTTATAGAAGCAGAAATTTCAATATATTCGAAAGATCTAAAAAACCAGAGCGACATTTTGATATGTTAACCTGGTTTGGGACAGAAGTTTTCAATGATATCACCAAAGTCAGTATTATCTTTCTGAAGCGTCACTTTCGGCATCTTGTTTTCGTTAAATTCTTAGTTATCTTTTGGTTTGAATTACCTACTCATAAATTGAATTAATAATGATTAAATAAAATGGTGTTTCATACAGGACTTCCGCACCTTAGGTTTAAAAAATGTCAGTTCCTTTTAACAAGAAATGAGGGGTTATAAATTAGCCTGTTCCTAAGGCAACGTTTCTCTAGACTTGTTTTGTAAGTTCTACTATTAAAGTCATAGCAGCCATTACCGCTGGAGTTTGAAGTTTATGAGTAGTAAACTGAATAATATGGAACGTAACATTGTAGAGCTAAGTTATAACTTTGACATCTTCAATAAAACTTTTAATAGTTCCCCCAGTAGGTCTAACTGTTGCGAATAAGTATGATAGTTTGGGGCTGAATGAAAAGTTATTACAAGTTTTAAAGCATGTTAAGAAACCTTTTCGCAGGTGATAATGTTACCAAAGGCTGGCTAGATTAGCAGTGACAAACAACATGTCCGAGGTACACGATGTAATGAGGTTTGGACGAGTTAATCAAGAACCAATTAACAATCACTTAAATGAAAATTTTACTTCGATCAAGCTGTTTGGGTTAGAGGAACACATGCACCTTGGAACCGCAGTTAAGCTTGTCATAATGTTTACCAATAAACCCTCATGGTTCCATTGTCCCAATTCTAAAAACTCAATTTTGTGCAAATCACCACTAGAAGGAGCGGGTGTCCTCAATGCACCCCTCGCAATTCTGCATTGTTTGTCCTACTGTGCATTGTCTGATAATAGTCGAAGATAAGCGCCCAATTAAACCCCCGCCCACATGGCCCATAGGTACAATGGATTCGTTCACAATAGCACTGTGTAGTTGTCCGCATAGTTTTTCTTAGAGCCGCCTTGTAGATATAAAGATTGTAGTTTTATTGTAAATTACGGTGATACCTACATGTTGTTTTAGTTTGTAGTTCTCACGCTGTCTAGTTAATTATTTTGGCCCCGTTTAACGTCGGTGTTGTTTTTATTGTGCCGTAAATAAATTATTTGAATGCATAGGTCGTTGTAGGTGATACAAGGACTAAACAATTTACAACTATACTTCAATTTACAACTATACTCCATCATTAACAATTCTGCTTGAAGTTGGCTTAGTCACAGACAGAATTCACAAAAAAACAATTGACGAGCATGATGTTTTGTCTCGCTGCGGTCTACGTCTATCGGCTTTGGTACATTCGGCCGTATAAATCTTCATTAGTGCCCGTATCGGGCTCGCCGCTGACCGGCCCTTTTACTCTCCGACCAATTTATCGGCCGTTCCGTTCATTGGCTATAACTAGACCACTCGAGTATTATTCGGGCTTAGGTATGCCACGCACAACATAAAATGTGATACTGCGCTCGTAAACTGGCGTCGTGTGTGAATGCCTGATGCTTGCATGACACGATTCGTAGCATTGCATTCGGTAAATAAGAAAAATAAAGTATAAATTTTCGAAATTCGAATGTTGTTTGTAGTGCTTTGTTTTTTGCAGACTGACTTTACAATCATAACAAAATAAAAAACAAGCCATAATTAATAAAACCACTTTATTACAAGTTTTGCGTAACATACTACAACGTTACCAGATCTTAGCATTTTATTTTATTTCTTAAGCAACAATCTTGACCACAATCAAAGGTCGATTCACAGACTGTAAATAACAGCAACGCAGGTAAATAAAATACGAAAATCAGATATTTTGTAACGTAATTTTTTGCTAAAGAAACGAAAAATTAAATGGCTGTCTACAACGTTCACGTAGAATGTAGTTGATCATAGACACATATGAGAGTTATTTGGTTGCTTTATAACTAACTAGGTAGGTACAAAGAATTCATTAAGGCCTCTAATTACACCTCTTGTAGACTTGTGACGTCTTAACAGTAATTATCTGAATGCAACAGCTATTTAGCTCAAACGTGAATCATCCGTGCAGCTACTTATAAACATGACTATTTGAGGACCAACATTTATGTAGACCACTATCTTATGTGCCAGTATGATTACATTATTTCTTTTTTTTTACATGGATTGATTAGACATTTGCTCAATATTATTTTATTTTTATTGTTATTTTATATCTTTTACATTTGTGTCAAGTTTGTGTCATTTAATTTACACTGTTTTACTTTGTTTTGTTGTCATTAATTGTGATAATTGCTTTTAGATTAATTTCATTTATTATTTGTATTTATCGTTTATTATTATTATTGTATTAATTCATTCATTCAAGACTTGCACGCCGTAGTATGTGGCAAACATGTTTGTGCCATTTCTTTTATTGTAATCCTGCATGCACTTATTATTAGTTTCAAATATATCTAAATTTGAAATCTGAAGAAAATTTTCGAATATTGTCTCTGATTTTAAAATTCGTACCAGATACAAATTGATATTTTATCATTTTGATAGCGCATGCTAATCAGATTTTTTTACGATCGAGATGATTGTTTTACTGAACCTAGTTCATAAGAGTTCTGTTGAGGGCTAAAGACCAAACAGAGCGAAAATACGCGGCAAATTGCACGTGTGTAACTCCTTCAGTGAGATAGCATTTATCTCTAGCATTGTTGAGAGTTAGGGTCAAATATGGGCACAAAAACACGGCAAATGTTCATCCTCAACTTCCTTCAGTTACGACCTGCGAATTTTATTTAATTTGCTGATTCGTTTTATTTTTCGGTTAGTTTTGTTCCTAGTCCCTTCTCTGAATGGGAAACACAAGAAAAAGCTTTATTCACGCTTTTCAACTCGGATACCTGGTAATAAGTTGGTAACCCAGGGTTAATTAAGGAAATTAGCTCGAAACTTTCGGTACCTAATAAAAGTTTGAGGCCAGCTGGACGTTCCCAGTACAAAGTCAAAAGTTTCAATAACACTTACTCCTACAGAAGGCAACTAATACAACATACCAATTTCGTTGAATTATTTGGTATCTACCTGCAAACTGCCTTTGGTATTATTTTATTTACTGCTAAAATAAATTCTTAAACGTAAAGGTAAAACGTACTAGTACGTCCTTTCCAAATTCCAAAATACTTAAAGATAATTCGATTATAAAGTCGTAACCATTTCAAGATAATTCCTTTTCTAAAAGTTCATATTTGTTCGGCTTCGTGCCCACATAGACTTCGCTTTTGGCAGTTTCATAAGACCCTTGACATTTGAAGTGATCGCCCCCGATCAGCTGACTGTCAAGTCGTGGAACGCTTGTCTGAACTCATAGCTCGTGGCCCGTGGGCATGCTTACTCAACCGAAAAGCTGCCCATAAAGTTAATTTCTCTCTTTTTAATCTTTCCGGCCAGTGTTCTAGAACTCGTTTTAAAAGTTTAATTATCTGTCTTCAAAAAGTATGGTATCGTTTAAATCTTTTCAGAAATTGTTTATCTGTGAATTTAGTACTTTGATATGGGCCTATCTTTTTCAATTTTCTTTTTCTATATAATAATAATTGGATGATATCTAAAGGCCTGTTTGTGTTGTGTAACTGAAACCGTAACAGTTGAGTAGTTAACGAGACAGCCAGACGGTCGACTAATGAGCAACAAATAATCCGCATTGCTAGGTTTTCTCTTTCAGTAATTAGTCAATATTGATTCTGAAAACGACAGTTTGTTTGTTACCATTCAATTATTAGCTTACCTACTGTCAATAAACTTTTAGCCTTCTAGGTATTCGATACTTCAGTAAATATTGATATTAGAAACTAGACATGACGTGAGAATCTGTCGTGAGTTTTAAAACGACGATCGAAACAATTTTTGTACAACATTATTTTGTTATATTTTTTTTTTCTAGAACGAGAAATGCCGCGGTTTATGCAAAAAACTAAGCACTTATCTCTTACCAAAAAAAAATCATAAAAATTGGATTGTGATAAAAAAATGAGGCGTTATAGAATCACCTGAAAATAAGGTTGAATTTTGAAAAACACAATCACACCTACACCTCAAAGATTCCCACTGACCCCTATTCCTACTTAACTCTTTAAGCCTTGCAAAACGAAATAGGCCAATTTTCCCACAACTTCCTCATTCCTGGCCCCAATTGGGCACAGCTGACCTTTGCTCCGAGTCTCCGGCGAGTGCGAGTGCGACTGGCTGCAGGTATCCACGTGATGCAAGCGAGAGGAGACGGGGGCGGCGTGGGTGCGAGGCCGCTTGCACAACTGCACTGACGCTAAGTCCTTCGTACTTAGTAGTTCATTTGGAATGTCGTTAAATGTACTAATTTTTGTGTTCAGTAGGTCTATGAAGACAATTAAGGGGTTTGTCGCATTTTGTGTGACAGAAAAATAAGCTCTAATTTGTTTTTACATCTGTGACCTAATTTTTCCATCGCTTTTGCTGTTGAAATATTCTTAGTTTTCGATTTATCTTCACCTTTTTTTTCAGGGTCCGTTCCTAAAAAGAAAAAAGGAACCCTTATAGGATTACTTCGTTGTCTGTCTGACTGTCTGTATGTCAAGGCCTTTTTTTCTAGAACGCCTAGAGCTATCAAATTGAAATTAATATGATACACTCAGATCTGCAATCCCTTGGAGCTGTGAAAAAGGCTTCTAAATCAACACGATCAAAAGATATAGTCATTTATGTCACATATTTGAGGAATCGTAAAGTTATCAAAACCTAAAGAGTATTTCTAGTTGATCTAGAATCATGGTAGTCATTAGATAAAAGTTTGAATGTAGATTTGAAAGAGACGTAGTAATTTTGGGTTAGTCTACATGAAAGTTAGAACAACATTATAACATTTGTAAATTCAATCAGATTCTTACAGAAACGTCCGCATATTGGCATTAGCTTTCACGTCGATCGTAGAGATTACTCATTGAATACCAACTGATACACTCACAACTTTTGCTTTCGTTTCCATACTTATTTAAAATATTTTGTATGAAACGAGATACCAAGATAGGCCAGAAGCATAAGATACATAACAAACATAGGTGGACACTATAATCGCAGGTTTCTAGGATATAAAATTAGGTTATGTAGCAATAGGGACAGCTTAATATAACTCTTTATATTTTTTCGCAATGAGCTTTATAAAAAAGTGTCAAGAAACTACTCCATTCACCGTATTCCTTTCATTCCATTCACCAAGCGGCGCTCACTTTATTTGAATCCATTCGAAAATCGAATCTAAACTTCTGCTTTATATTCTATGCGGATAAGGCACAGGTACTGCATTCTATTCAGCCAACCTGAATGGCCCTGGGACTCATTTCGCAACTCTTTAGGTCAAAACAGGTGAACATTGTTGATATAACTGGTTTCTGTGTTAGATGCAGATCCTTTGTGCCGTATGAGGATATGCGACGTAGCTGAACGTGGGAGGCGTGTAGGCAGCTAGGTATTCTTTAGATAGGACATCGATCAATGCCTCCGTTTATTGCAACACTTCCTAGATAGTTATCTGACATTTATTTGTGTTTTGAACTGTGCATTTATGGTCCAAGGTCCTTCTGGGGACTTGGCTGCAGTTTGTTTCGTAAAGAGACAGAATATAAATTAAAGAAAAAAAGAAGGAAAACTTTATAGTAAACCAAAATAGTAAAGAGCGTTGTGAAGACCAAAAAACTTTTTCAGACCTTTTTATTACTTTGTCTGGAGAAATCGATAAATTATGTAGATACTTTAGTTACATTTTAGCAAAAAGTATCCAACGAAACAACTTACAAAATAAGTTTTTTATTGCTCACGGTATTAAAAATAAATAAACAGCAATTTTTATTGTTAGTTCTCGTACGTGTTTCTTCAAGGCAAGTTGTTATTTTACGCATATAAAGCCGTATGTACCGAGGTACCTCAACCATAAGAACAAAGTAATTAACATTACATTACAACATACTCAGTACATTATTATGGCAATCTCCTTAATTTTCAAGCAAAGTAATAGTCCAGCAATATTATTAAGTCATTAACACGTGCTTATAGGACGTTGTGTTAATACTTTAATAAAAAAAACATTTAATTATTAGCAACAAGGGTATATGGTTATAAAGCCATTGACGTCTATGGTTTGTCGATTAACGCAACTAAACGTTGATAGCATACATTATTTGTAGTACCTACTTTGTAATTAAAATACGATGTAGGCATAGTGTCTACAGATAATAACAAAATGATCCATGTTTCATATCGTTATTATCTCGTTTAACTCATTAGGCATTTATAATCTGAATTCGGCAAGTCCTAAATTGCGTAATCAAATCGTTCAATTGAAAAAATCTCACACGTTTTCTGGATAACTAAAATATACTTAAAATGTACCGAATTTCAGAAGATATACACTACTCATCAAAAAATTCAAAAGACCTCTAAACTTTGGTTTTGTATGAGTTTTATGTATTTTTTTTATATTAAACAAAAAACAATGCCAGTTAATTGCGGATATTATAAAGTATCATTTAACGAATATTAATGTTTCAAATTAAAAAACAATTAAATTTCTGTACTAGCTATCGTGTTTTGTTTAACAGGTATGTTTTACCCTTTAAGAAGAATTTGTTAAATGTTAGAAACAAAACCGTAAAGAAAAAAGTTTATTCAGTATCTTGTTTATTATATCTATAATCTCGTATTTCTTCTCCGGGCTCTAATGATGAGAATCACAACCTTGGAAGTTATCCCACTGAAGAGTACAAGAACAGAAGCAACAAGCAAGATACAACATGTTGTAAAGCTGTTTTTAACTGGCCAATCGTCTCCGGAGCAGGATCTTTCGTTCTGACACGTCTCTTCAACTCATTCCATAGGTGTTCTATGGGATGCATATCCGTGCTGCCCATTACCATAATACCGACTTTGCTCAGTTATTCATTTACAATGCCTTCGGTACGAGCCCTGGTATTGTCCTGCATAATATTCTTCGCCAGTAAAATGTACGTAGGGTATGAGGCTCCAGAGTCCAGACACCCTTCGATATAACGTGACCCATTTAATGACGGTATGCAACGTCCAGATACAAAAGCAAGTTCGGTTTTTCCATCGGCGCTTATGCTTACCCAAACCGTCCATGTACCGCTACCGTAACTGACTCTTTCTTCAGTGCAGAACTGTGCAAAACGCTCTCCCTCTCTTCGATACACCTTCTTTCTGCCGTGGTTACCATACAGCATGATCTTACTCTCCTCAGAAAAGAGAATGTTGTTCCATTGAAGGTATGACCAATTTAAGTGCTCACGTGCAAAGTTAAGGCGCGTTTTTCGGTGGTCTACCATCAATTTTGGGCCAAAAGCTGGTTGCTGAAGTTTCAGGCCACGCTCCGCCAATTTTCTTCTAATGGTAGAATCGTTCACAGTCAATCCTTGAACCTCACGGATCGTGCGAAACGACGATTTCTTAGAAAAACTGACGCAATATACCGGTCATCTTGCTCAGACGTAACACGATATCAACCAGATCCTGGACGGCGAGTAAACATACCAGTCTCCCAATAACGCTGATACAGTAAATTGACAGCAGAGAGGCTAAAATGTAACCACAACACGCTGACTTTGCCCTGAATCCAGCAACGCCGTATTGTGGGTGCGGTATACATATTTTTTTGGAAAAATATCTTTGATAGAATTTCACAGAGCTTGGTTAACAATCGCTATGAAAAACAAGATACTTTTGCAAAAAAATAAAAGATAAAATGCTGAGATTTGATAAACATTGAAAACAATCTGTACATTCATTTAGTGGAAGAAAATTCGAAATATTCAAATTTGGAATTGTGGTACACCATTGTGAAAATTAAACTGCCAGCTACCTATTTATTGGCGTATTTTTTTAATGATAATATCACTCCTCTTTTTTACAGACTTCAAATAAAGGAGGTTATCAATTCGATACGTATGTATGTAATATCGTTAGATCTGCACAGTATTCACATAAATATGTTACTCTATGTGGGCTTCTAAACACGTGTGCCAAATTTCATAAAGTATATGTAAGTATGTATGTTTGTCCACACATTTCTCCGAAACTACATATCAAATCACCATCATTCTTTTTTTGTTGGATTGAGTATCTTTCAAGTTAGAGAATAGTGCAAGTTTCATCAAAATCGATTCAGCAGTTTTCAATGCAACCGAAGTCCTTAGCGGCAAACAGCACGAATGTGTAAATTGAGTTATTGGGTATTTCGTCAATAATTTAGGTACCTTACTATAGAACCTGCTCACTTTTTAGTGATGGTATAATAAAACTAAAAAGAGAGATATGAAAACATATTCACAAAAAAATAAACCGACTTCCAAAGCAAAACATTACTGAGCGCTGGTTAATTTTTGACAAATTGTCAGCGGATTGGAGATGTGACGTCGACTTCAGAAACCGGCCCAAAAAGTGCAAAATAACTTTAATTTCGGAAGTCGGTGTCGAAAAACGATAAAAACAAGAGGTACCAAAGACACCGACTTCCAAAACGAAAGTGTTTTTTGCACTTTTTAGTGTGTTGCTGGAAGTCGGTTTATTTTTTTATGATAAAGTTTTTATTTAAATGCCGCCCATTCGATTTTTTTGATATTAAGTGTATAGGTATTGGTTGGCATGTTGAATACAACTTGTCACAATACAACAGTCAAATTAGAAAATTGTCCTTTCAGTGTAGGGTACCTACTCAAGGTATCACACTGAAAGGACAATTTCACAGGCTCCATTCCTGAAACTTACAAAGCAAGTCTCCAGAAAGCACTGACATTTCACTAACAGCTAACAGCTGCGTTCAAAACAATAACCAAGTCTTCACAGTGAGTCCTTTGCATAATTTCTGAACGAGTCTGTCACTCTCGAACTTTGACAGTCACGTTGTCTTCACTTCTTTAGTTTGAATTTAGAATTTGAGATAATTTGAATCGATAGCCACCTACTAAAGAACCTATCCGTTGTATATTTTAAGTAAATATTTAAGTGACTATTTGTATTAAAAAGGTCCTTAAAAAGGATGGGTTGCAATACAATTTAGGTACACTTTCTATTGTATGACACAGTTTGTTATACCAAAATTTGATTATTTTCTAGAATTCTGAATTCAAACATACCTAAGTACTTGACCTTCGAAAATTTCTGCGTCTACCATTCTGAGTATTATTTTACTCAGACGTCAGAGAATTTATAACAAGTTTGGTTATTAGAATTAAGTTGGTTTATTAATTGAGAGTTTCGACTGTGTTCGTAAATAAGTAACAAGTAGGTAAATAATATAATACTAGGAAACTATATTGTTATTTTTACTTTAAACCTAGCAATAAACAGCTATATACGGAATACCTACTGGATTATATTGAAAAACAAGTTGGTACCTAATAATAAAATAAATTATGCCTTCCTCGTGTTAATAAGTTCCGGAATTAAACTCAATTAATTCGCAATTTATTAAATCCTTTATCATTACAAAATTGCTCCAAGAATTGTTTTTAATACTTTAAATTATGTGGAGGTCGATGTCTACTTACTCTTTTCATATTACAACTAGCAACTATAAATTCAAACCTACATGGGTTTGAATTTATAGTTGCTACGTACTTTTTCTTGTAAATTCGTTTACTTGATTGATTTATGTGCGCAATACCCCACATACATCATTATTGCCTAAACTTTTTCCTTTGATATATTACGTAAGTTACGTGATTAAATTCCTCCAGCCTAGGTAAACAAAGGATGGTTGACTTCATACTAATTTTGCAAAGGTACACAGTATACGGGCTATGTATTCGAAATGTATAAACTTTACAAAACACGATACTGCTATTAATTATAACGCATCGTATGACGTGTAGTTGTATTTTAGCTACTGACGCTTCATTGGAATCAGGTCACTAAAATACGAACTGCGGTCTGATCTTATTCCACTGTGAAACGGCCTTTTGTACCTAAAAAAAATCTTTTATAAATAGTCCAACTTCTTTATAAATTGCCTGCTCGAAGTTAAATACGTATTTTCACGGTTCTTAAACACAATAACAAAATGTTGGTCACGCCTTTACATTCAAGAGCGATTACATTGAGGCATAATATCATTAATAACAAATAAGAGCATAAACCAAAACAAAAGCCAGGATGTCATTTAATACAACCAACTCGTTCTCCTTTTATAAAAAAATATATTCCAGAACGCCATATAAACAATGATTCAAATAAAGAATGTTAGCCCGACATCCTAAAAAAAACAAATGACGGCGTAATCTAAACGCCAGCTCCATATAAAGACGATTGTACGGTAAGAGGCAAATAATGTAGTTCGCATGAATGAATGCTTATGTCCTCTGCTAGCGTGGGTACACGGCCTGAGTAACATTTGATTACGTGGAGACAAAGACGATGTTACATATGTATTGTGTTGCTAGCTGAAAATAAAGAAGCAGAGACAAAATAAAGAGGGATTAATTTGTCTTTTACTGATCAATTAACTTCATGTGACGAAAGAGCCTTCGGATACGAAAAAGGGCAGTGTTTACAGGTAAGGAACATAAAAAACAATAATTTAATCAAGAAATGTAAGAACAAATAAAATCAAGGAACCTTTCAACAGATAATCGCCAGCTTTTACTTTAAACACAGACAGAAAATGTTCACTCAACAATACGGTAAATTCACAAAGCATATGAGTTAGGTGATATTGTTAATAATTTAACAATTTCACCAAACTCGCCATCAAAAGTCAAGTCCACGCATGGTTGGGCGCCATGCTATCGTGTCGTCCACGTCACGTGACCGTTACGGTCAATTTACGTTCCGATCTACGCTGCTCACAGTGCCCACTCTCACCCACTTTAATATTCGCTATGGTATTAGTAAGCACTATGCCGTACAACACAGCCATATTATGTGGACATGTTTGATCATTGAGTACGTAAAAATATTGATTAGTTATAGCAAAGTTAACGAGGTGAGTAATTGCTATTTTATTATAGCTACTAAAGTTTCTAAATTACGGCGAGTTATAATAAAATTAATAGAATAATTATGTAATGTCAAAGGTAACATTAGAATTTCTCGGCAACTAGCAGTGCATGAAGATTTAATAAGTTCTAGGAAGTACCGTCAAAGTTATGAGTACTTATCACGGAAACTTTATTAAAAAATTCTAGATATCTACCTACTAGGCTTGGGCTGGATGGATAATGGTCAAGTTATCTTTGTATCCTAAATCGACTCTGACACCCTCGACCCCAAAAATGTATGCGGATGGCTATCTAAATTAAAAGCGAAAACCACTAGGAATAAAAAATAAACGTACTGGACCTATCAATATTTTCAAAGATGGCAACTCCGCGCCGAATTCATATCTTCCAAA
Source organism: Orthosia cruda (assembly GCA_964057195.1). Lineage (NCBI taxonomy): Eukaryota > Metazoa > Arthropoda > Insecta > Lepidoptera > Noctuidae > Orthosia > Orthosia cruda. Next base: position 23,133,734 of record OZ059825.1, read on the forward strand.
TGTTGGCGATCTATTTCTTTAAGTAATTAGTTCGGATTTGGGATTACCGGGGCTTTCGGCACTGAATCAATCTGAACTAGAGATATAGCGAAGAGCTTACAAGTTCGTAGATTAAATAGAATTGAATAGTATAACATATTGTTGTTATACAGTTGATAAACATATTTGAAAATGAAATCATCTACGTTCAAAATATTTTTTTTATTTTCTGTTGGCTCGCGCTTCCACTATCTCACCTGATGGTAAGCGAAGATGCGGTCGACGGCGAAACACGCAAGTTATATGCAAGCTACCTGCCCCACGGGCCACGTCCCATCTTAGGCATAGCACGCACAGCGATTTTCATTCGAGCGAATTTTTTTCCGCGCGAATTTTTTAGTACTATTTGGGCGCGATTTTTTTTCCGCAGTGCGTGCAGCTTCATACATTCCCATAGGACACAGAATGCGCGGAAAAAAATTCGCGCGAATAAAAATCGCAGTGCGTGCCATGCCTTATTTAGTGTCGGTGCAACAAGTTTTTTCTATCAACCGTGACGCTGTCACTCCACTTTCTTACATATATTTCGTCATACAATCATACCATCCATCTTTTCTTTGGCCTCATTCTCACCCGCATTTATATACATAACTGTGTTAGTCACATGGGCTTACGTAGATTTGATATCCGTGGTAGATTGAAAAAGAGTTTTAAAAAAATCCTGGAGTTTCGCAACGTTGAAATATTTTCCATTTTTAACTTCTGGCCACCTTGACTCCGATGTTGCGTGGTTAGAGCCGCATTCGCAGTGTGTGGGTTCAAGATCACAAGATAACATTGCAACAGCTTTCATTATCCACCAAATAAATATATTAACTTCTTTAACTCTTTACTAAACGGAGTTTATCGTGCTTTCAAATATTCTTGTTCTTGCTCCATCGTTTTAATAAAATTCTACAAAATCTCTTTTAAAATCGTTGTAGCGCATTTTACGGAGCGTATATTGGCAATTTCTCGCTTTTTAAGATAAAAGAGTTCTTATAATAAAAAGCGAAGAAATATTATGCAGAATCAACTTTATCTGATAACCTTTCTGCATGAACTTCTCAGAATAAATATTTTACGTAAATGTGAAATACTAAATTAAGTAAAATAAGAAAACTTTCGCTACACCTTGCGAAGTGGCTCGCGTGACATGAGAATTAATAAAAGTAAGTTGATTACATTTAGTCGACTACAAAATCAATTGGCAGTCAGACCGCAATTCTGTCTCAAACCCACAAATCCTTTACCGAAAACCACCGAGAGATCCTGACCCATCTTATTATTCCAGATTTTAAACAAATGACAGTCGTAGGCAATGATATTCAAATAAACAGATACGTTATACACTCACAAAACAATTGAAAAAAGTGTTCCGCGCAGAAGCGGCAGCACACATACACACTTTTCATTCATCTGACATTTCACTACAAGTCGAAAGGGATGGCTTGATAAAGCCAACAACTAAAAAAGAGACAGCTAATGTTTGTCACTTGCGTGTGAATGTAAACAAACATTATTCTGACCACCAAAGTGGTTATTTTTTCTAAGCTCCAAATATCAGAATATTAGGAAAAAAAAAATAGTAAATTGAGGCGTATTGCGTACTTACATATGGTATGAGAACCATTCTGTTTTATGTACTTTGGTATCATAATTGGTACAATTTCTAAATAAACACGATGGTATTTTTTATTTTGTTTTTGTTTTAACAAAGCCTATCGCTCTTCGCCATGCGTGACATAAACTAAAGACTAAAGGTCACAATTGTGACCTATTCGAGTCTTCACAATGCGCGCGCTCATAACATATATGTTTATTTGAATATCGTTGGTCGTAGGTATCCTTCACAATTTGAACATTAAACTAACTTTTTTTTTTTTTTTATAACTGGCCTCTCGCAATCAGTCAAAGTGACCGACATATGCTTAACCGGGCTACCCTGTGGAGAATAATCTCTTAGCCTATCAGCCAGGCTTAACTTTTCAGTCCACTTCATTGAGTTAAATGTACTACGTACTAGAGGAGACTCCTCAACTCAATTGTTTGTAACACGCGTTAGAGCGCGCGTACCCCATCTCACTTAGTCTGTGGCAAGCGCTCGCTGCAACGTGTCACGTTTGAGTACTAAGTTTTGTTTCTTATAAAATGTCTTCGTGTGTATTGAGATACTGTTAGTATACTATGAGTTTTCAACAGTAAGTTGAAAATACGCTTAATTTAATTATCAATTTATTTTATCTCGTGACGTCGCGTCACCGCGGAAGCGGGAGGGCGGCCATGTTTGTGTAAATGTCAAAGAGTAAGAAAAAGTTCATCTGCGCGCATTGATTGTTTATCTATGAGAACCTCCCCCCCCCTCCCCCCGCTTGCCCCGCTGTCACCGAATTCGCGCTTCTTTTGTTTGAAATAGCTTCTCTAGTACGTAGTACATTTAACTCAATGGTCCACATGCCCGAAAATATCCAAAAAGTATCGAAAGTGCCCGAACCCCTCCCAATCTACCAGATTAGAAACAAATGACAATCGTAACCTCCACCATTTGGACAACATCAGTGCACTTAACATACTGACTTTGACACACTTTTTATATTCAAACAATGCACGTATTATTGCATCTGAACAAACATCACAAAATAAAAGATAGCGTCCTTCGCAAAAGCGTCCGTAATAATGTATTGATAGCAAATATCTATTGATTGCTATGCACTTGCATACTGCTGTAATAGAGCGGAAAATAGTAAGAGCTTGTAATTGCTGATTGTAGAGTGGTTATTTTGATTGGTGACCATTTATAATGGCTTAGATAGACGTAGCCTATTAGCTACCTAAGGGCTTTATTTTTGCGATGTGAATGGGAACCTCAAAGAGCGAGAATGATCTATCGATGATGATTACGATAAAAACTTATAATATTAGACAGACAACACTCTCAAGAAAGAAATATACTCAGAGTATTTTAGAAAAGCCTGAAGATCCTACTATCGCTTCCATGTATTTTACTCTTAAGTAGATAATTGTTTCCAGTTTCCAAAGGCCAATTATCCTAGAAAGGCAATGTGAAAACATCTTTTAAATTACATGACTCTAACAAGCCGAAACAAGCCACTATGACCCCTCAATTAAGACTTACGTAAAATTTAGTTTGGCGTACACTCTGGGGCATTTCCCGTCATCCAGCATTGTTCTTCACCGGCACAGTTACACGTTCCACATATCTACTTACATGGAAAGCTACATACAAATATACAATACATTATGTACTAGTATATATCCACTTTATGCACGAGTATTCATAATTTTGTTGCATGAATGGACGCAGGAGAGAGGAATTTCCATTGTCGACACGCGTCGTGTTTAGCTTTCAATACATTTATATTCAATCGGTTTTTACAATACGATATGATTGTAATGAAATCGTGATAGACATACGAGAGGAACTGGCTGAGAACTTGAGAAGCTTGTGTTTCGTCGTAGTGAATTCAACTTGAAACAATGAGTATTTCACTTCACGGGGATTCCATTATAATCAACCTGATACGAATACCCATTTCGAGCAAGTCAATATTATCTTAACAGAATTAACTAGTTATTCAAAGTGCACACTTAATCAAACAAATAAAAAAAGATAAAAAAAAATGAATACACTGCGTTTCTGAATTTATTATATCATACCGATAACCTCTCGACCTCGACAACGAGAATAGCTTTATTATCTTCAAAAATGAAATGCTCTACCATATCGAGCTTTGAATTTACTGCCACAAATAAAAATATTAAATTACTTAGAAGAACCTCTTTGCTTAATGGATAAGAAAATTAAATGGGCGAAGAAATACTTACATACGGAGTATTCTTCATAAACAGAACAATTTCTCAGAGGATTGAAGTTGTTTTTGTGTGTCTAGACGAGAAACTAGAAAGTTATTAAAGGAACTTTAAAAATATGGTCTGCTGTAGCAATCTTCGAAAGTTACATAGAAGTGGAAGTTTCAACGAAAGTAAGTACCCAAGAAGTGGTAGGATAATATCGGAACTTAAACATAAAGTAATAAAGAACAACGATGATAATATGTAAAAGTCCCGAAGGCCTTAATTTGCGAAGAAGCGTTCGAGAATTTTGAGCCTTTCGGGGATCTACATAGGCGTAACGTAACCCAATGACATGTATTCGGTAATGGTATGACAACCGGGATCAAACTGCTCTAATAATATTGCCTTATACCGAAGGGAATATTAGACATCTCTACTATTAGCATATAACAACATATGAAAAACAAATATAATTTCAAATGACTAGCACTTTTTCTATCCATATTAATTAATACCGTAAATGCGAAAGTAACTGTGTCTGTTGATTACCTTTTGAACGAATTTGGACTGAAATTTTGCACTTGGAGAGACCATGTCCTGCATTAGAACAGGATTCTTTATCCCTAGAGTACGGATACAAACTGTATTGGGAAAATATTCAACTTTAACGCGAGTGACGCCGCTGGCACAAGCTTGTAGAAGATGTATATTGTATATTAATCCCTCAGATCAAATAAAAAGTCAAGATGGAACGTTGCAAACAACAAAGTGAAGCCGGTTCAAACTAAGCCTTGCCGTACAAATACACAATTACACGCACTCATGGACAACGAAATTACGCCTAAGCTTGTCATTCGAGCTCATAGATCAAATAATAAAGCTCGACTGACAAGCTAAGGGGTAGTTTCGTTGTCCGTGAGTGCGTGTAATTGTGTATTTGTACGGCAAGGCTTAGTTTGAACCGGCTTCACTTTGTTTTTTGCAACGTTCCATCTTGACTTTTTATTTGATCTGAGATTAATCCGCTTTCTTATTTTTTTATTAATTCGCCATATTTATTTTTCAGAAAAGTTGAACGTATCCCTGAGATTATGAGAAACCACTTTCAACCCCTTAATTTTTTCCCGAATTTAAAACAAATCCAACCACTGGCCCATTTTCAATATCGTTCATTGTAAAAGCAATTTGGACCGCAATCGTCGTTGCGCCACTTTTTGCTGATAAAGAAGCTCAATGCGATTATACGCGAGACCTTCGTCTCTTCCATTGTTTAGACAGCTGTATTTATCTGATACCTACGTGTTGGCTACATTATTGTAGTCTTTATATTGTGGGTGTGATACAATTGCTTTGTATTCGCAAGGAGTTGAGTTAAGTTTTTGAACATAGGAATTGGATCCTTATCTTAGTTATTCAGCACCTAAAAATACATAGCACACCATCGATTCTAAAGCTTGAGCTAGATCGTGCGGTCTATTCTTCTCCAGCTGCTATATCAGCTATTCATTAGAAGACTGCTGCTCCACTCTATCTGACGGACCTGAAAGCATCATACTATTTCCGATTCATCGGTCGCCTGTACTCCACTCGAGTAAGTACATCTGTCCCAACTTCTCTCTCTTCTCTCTGAAGGTTCTTCGGGTGGTTCCCGGCAGCTCCTGTGGTGAGGCATCTTACTCTCAGAATCATTGTCCGCATGAAATGCCTCGTAATTACATGACGCACTAAGTTGTCTGCTGTTATTAAATGTGTTACTATTCCTAGTGTGTAAGTCGTAGTATCTAAGGTGATTACTAACAAAAATGGTTCCTATGTTGTCCCAAATAAAAACAATATTTATTTTATTTATTATTTATATATTACACAAAAATAAAGTAGTTATGGGCTAGTGTCATTACTAGGTACTTTATTTCTGTAACTACACTTAACACACACACAGTACACACTATAAACAGGCTACTATATTTCTGTACTGTTTTTGTGTTTACTTATGTTTATAGCATTTTCAAGTAAAACATGACTGTTTTCTGCAAATTAACAGAAATATACTTGCATTGTATGACTACACTTGTGTAACTTAGGTATAGTTTGCGTTGTTCACATTTTGAGTTTCATCACAGAACTCTTGTTCATTGTTGCGAAATATATTTATAATGTTTAAAAGCTCCGTTTTTAATAATACTTACAATATTGTGAATGTTTTCTCCAATATCTCCAGTGTTTGCCTGATTTCGAGAAGCTCTATCAATTTCGCTCAGTCGCAATATTCAAATAACATTGCAAACACGCAAAAACATCTACTTTATATTTAAAGATATTCTCGATTTGTTTCTAAATTATTTTTATAAATATATCAAGTTCAAGATCAACAAATACTGAGAAAACAAGTTATTGAAATGAGAATCCTCACAGACATGGCATCAAAACTGTTCGCTTGTTCATTTACAATTTAAATACATTCTCCGGATCGTAACTAGTAAACAGATGCTTAATTAATGTTTAATTAAATCGTGATTTTCCATTTTATTAACAAAGTATTAATCTCTTACATAAGCCACTAAGTTTTCTAACCACAACTTTGTGGACACCTTTTAGATAAAATGAATGGGTCAACCCATTTTAGTTCAGAATGGCCGCAGAGTCGCAGACCACAGTACAGACTAAAACGAAACTGTTATATAAATATGAGCACTATATCGTTCATCTCTTACTAATATTAATGGTTTGTATTGTATGCCTGCCGCTTATCTCGACCTTGCTCCATACTTTTTTAATATAGTTTGTGGGTTGTTTATGATAAGTGGCTCCCGAATGGTGACGAATGGTGATTAATGGATTAATGCTCCAGTACACAATGGGAGATGATGGCGCACCGATATTAATAATTTATGAACCGTTAAATTGTCCTAAAAATATTCATAAAATTCCAAACCGGAGCATCAATTTTATGCCTCTATATTTTGTAAAATAGCAACACAAAAATGTTTCTCTCCACAGATTTATGCTTGAATAAATATTTGCTATTTTCATCGGGTTGTATGAGTCAATGACATGTGACAGATGACAACACATAACAACGGCGCCATTTCGATGTTAATGAACCTCAAACATTAAACATTCAGCGACAGTGAAATATCAGATTAAAGGATAAAATCAGCGTAACAAGCGAACATAATTTGCAGTAAATAATAAAACGGTTTTCTGTATAGTAGCTCGTCTCCAATTACTTTCCGCTAGTGTTTGCAGCATGAGTGCGCTTATTGACAACATCGCCACCGGTATAAATAAGGCTGTACGTAACTGAAAATAACGCTGTAGCTATATTTAAAGTTAATCAAGCTACCTACTTAATAACGAATTCAATTTTTACAGCTCTAACTTGTGACTACCAGGCAAATTGAATGAAGAAAAACAAAAGAAGAGATCAACGCTTCTATATTCAGGCGTTTAACAAAACATCAAGTGAGTCCCAGTAACTCCCCTCTCGTCCTTAAAGAGTTTATTTCTGGGGGGTACTTATTGTCCGATTTAAGCAATTCGACTACTTCATAAAAATAATAATTATACCTATTACGTATCTAGGCAGAGGCACAGATAATATAATGCAGAGGCTTATCTAACGAAAGCTTCGTCTAACCGCAAAGTTAATTTGTCGCGCATTGACAAACTGACAGTAAAACTGGTACCAACTGATGAAAAATAAGCCTCCAAACACACTCTTAGCTATTAATAAAATTGTAATTTTATATGATTAGTTTATGGAAAGCGATTTAGAAAGGGTTTAGGACCGCAGCGGAAATTATAGGCGTGTGTAAACTTCATGTTTATAGATATTAGTTCGTGCGATATATGGCGGTAAGCTGCCAGTGTTGCAAGCGTTTAATATACTCAGAGTATGCTTTATGACTTATGGCAATACCAGTAATTGAATGGTGTACACGTATTTGAATGCAGTGAGCCTGTGATGTATTTATCTTTTTTAATTTTTCCTTTTGTGTTGTTTAATCTGTTTTTTTATTGTTATAATGAATTGGTTTTTCATAACCTCTTTGCATTTTCAATCGACCTTTCACGAACTCTTGCCATTAAAGGAAGGTTAAAAGCAGTATAGTTACAGCCAAGTGCCGACTCTTAAATGCTCATCTAAAACGTATTACCAAAGTTATATTGGCAAAATATAAATAAAACGGTAACTAGATACAATATTTCGTTCTCAAGATGTTTGCCCGCCATATTTTATGTTTCACGAGAAGTTTCAGGCGTCTATATTTTTTATGACGTCTCCATTCTAACTGATGTTTTTGACTAAACAACAGACATTTGAGTGACACCACTCACAATAAAAGTGTTAATTTATTCGATATTTTGTGTTATGAATACATTCCGTGTTGATTTATTTTAGTAGCCTTGGGCAACTGAACTCTACCTAGTTGTGAGTATTTATTCGTAGTAACTGCGTCACAATTCAGCTTATTTCGTTTCGCAATTAACACTGCCTAATGACATCAAATCACTTGTTCAAATAATGAGGCTCCTTTAGTAAGATAAAAACGTGACATTGAGTAAAAATGTGTTTTACAACCGTTTACGTCTACCAATAATTTGATTAACTTTGTGCCGCAACTTCTCTCTCATGTCATGTTCCTCAAAATGCGTGCGTATTCCGGGATCAAGTTGACATTCGGCAATAGTGTGGTTTTCGATCAACGAAATATTTTTCATATTTGGATCAGTACTTAATTTCACAGATCTTATGCAAACATATAGTCTGGATGAGATTTGCACATGCAAAAAACGTGGGAATTGGCAGAAGAAAAGAGAGACCTATGCTCCGTCGGTCTGAGCATGATGACGATGTATAAACAAACAAACGAACATACAATTCTTCGTAAAGATTCAACAGTAATTTCTGTTTGAAAATGATGATCTGCAATTCGTTATCGTACGGACAACATTAATTTGTTTCAGGATTCGGATGAGAAGATGGTTAATGACGCTGTTTTACCTGCAAACAACGTAATTGCCAGTTTCAGTCGAAGTTAATGAGGCCGTAGGTAAAGGGCTACTTTTGTTACGACATTTTGATCTACTACCTAACATTTTTTTATTAATTACGTAAGACCTACTCCAACAAAAGACTTCTTCAATTGTTTCTGACATGTTCTTAGTTAGATCAATCAATCTGCCAAGCCTTTGCCCAACTATGTTGGGGTCGGCTTCCAGTCTAACCGGATTCAGCTGAGTACCAGTGTTTTACATGGAGCGACTGCCTATCTGACCTCCACAACCCAGTCACTGGGTAACAGCGGTACCCCTTGGCTAGACTGGTGTCAAATCTCAAGCTTCTGACTACTTGTAACGACTGCCAAAGATCTTCAAATGACAGCCGGGACCAACGGCTTAACGTGCTTTCCGAGGCACGGAGGAAACTCCGTATGTTGAAATAGTCACCCATCCACGAACCGACCTCGTCAAGCGTTGCTTAACCTTGAAGATCGACCCGTGCGGCTGTTATTATTTAGCCACGAGCTCCACATGTTCTTAGTTAGATACTATGGTATATTAAATAAGTACCCAGTTAATTCCAAATAGCAGCAAAAATGTGGCCAGCATCAGCCACTGTGTGAACAAACCTACCATCATACACCAATGGCCGGATCCGATGATAGAGCAAAACCTTACGAAAAGTCGTTTCAATGTCATCTATTCAGGATCCACGTTTTGCCTAATGAGTGATTAAGGAAATGATAATTCAATTATTTTGGAAGCTAGACAGTAATTAACATTAATAAAAACGCTATTTACGGTGTCTAGTATTTTTTAGTTTCCTAATTTTAAATTCGCATCAAGGTTGTTTCTTTGATGAATCAAACAGTAATTAAATACTTATTATACGGAGATTCGCGGTAATTCCGATGTTCTATGGTGTTAATTAAAAGTGAAATCCCTTGGTAGAAAACAAGCTTTTAAAGATGTGGCATTACAACTATGATTGTAACAGTGGCTTTATTTATGCCATGCTGAAAATAACAGTGATGTCAACTAAGTAAAATTCATGTTTCCAGTAAAAAAGGTAAAAATGGATAGGAAATCTTATTGTGCAATCCTAGAACAGTAAGAGTACAAGTTGAAACATTGAATACTGTCAACAAATATGCATATTCATGTCAAGTTGTACTCAAGAGACACATTAACATGTTCCACATGTTTACAAAGACGACAGAAAATGTAGCCACTAATAAAATATTGATCGATTGAGATTGAAGGCACTCGCTTGCTTACCTGTGCCTTGGCAAATAATGTTCCGAACTCTTTACTTACGATGGATGTGGCGGGAATTTATAGGATAAAAAAAATATTTGCTATAGGCAACTTATGTGAGGCAGCATTTGGTTTTGGAACGTGAGTGACAATACCGTTCTCATTTCTTCGAAAAACCAAAACAAAAAAAGATGAAAAGGAAAGGTGCCTGTCGAAGTTTGGCTACAGAAGATCATTCAATCTATATCAATATTTGGCGTTTTGCCTCTAGAGAAAGAGGACTTCAAATTTTCGTTACGTGATGTTTGTGCACTCTACAAGACAGACGGGGGCGCTGACTTGCGATATTGAATTACCCCCTTGGGACTTACTCAGACACTGTTAAGGGAAGGGATTCGACGTAAATATCATCATATATCAGAATTTCTTAGAAAATATCATCAATAGATGCTGAAGACTAAGATGATGACAGTGACAGTAAAAATCTTGGATAATTCATAGAGAAAAAATAAACAATAGGTAGTACAAATGTTTACTATAAGATTTTAATTTCATTGTTCATTATTATAGTAAACGTACACAATGCAACCTTCACGCTGCCCACACAGATATTAAATAAGAACTATTAAATGTTACCAGCATCCTATAACTCAAGTACGGTAACTCTAATAAAATAATCACTTATGCAACAGCCCACAGACGTGTGAAAGTGAAAGCATGATAGAACCGTCACTATTTTAATCTCCGTAGCAACTCGAATTTGGAAGTTACGGACCCGCTTCCTAAACTCGAATTTAGTCAGGTTTGAAATCAAACGATTTAATGATTTTCAATGTCATCTTGGGGCCTTCAGTCATATAGCTATCATTTCCTAGAAGTAGGATGCCGTATTATATCCAAAATAATCTAGAATCATTTATGTTGAAGGCTTAATAAAAAATACTTCCTACTGCTATTCTAAAAAGGGGCAACGTTTTAAAAAAAATAAGTAGGTTCTAACCGCTGAAAATATAAGTTATCAGATTACATCGTCCGCGTCGTAAAGAAACCTGTAGGTACTAATGACTTAACATTATCTACAACGATTACTTTTACGTACGAGAGGGCTTTGACAAAATCGGAACCATTACAGTCATAAAACAGTTGTTATAGAGTAGACAACTAGACATAGCTGTAGCTACACTCGTCCATCCAATCAATCAAGCATCACACGCTGCGATGCATGATTGATTGCCACTGCAGGACACAGCAAACAAAAAAGGAAGAAATTTATTCATCATGTAGACAAGCAGGCTGGTGACCACTACAGAGGCTTTAGGCACGTATTGTATCATCCTCGCTAGACCAATCGTAACTTTTTGAAAGCCTAAATAACAGTGTGATTTTTTTTGGAAGTGATTTACATGCAAACACCTCTTAGTAACTACTAAAATGCTCCCTATGCTCAGTTCACCCTTACCAAGAGCGTTCATCATCGACATAATTTCAGCCGAAAGACGTCCACTGTTGGATATAATATGTCTCCCCTTAGCGTCGTTTCCAAGACATCGGTCCCATCTTGTGAGAGGCCTTCCAAAGCTGCGACTTCTCTGTACGTGGTCGCCACTTCAGATTCGAAGAGCGTTTGTTTTTTCCCAATTACTGATTTAGTCAACAATCGGGCAGTACCTTCTACCAAGCTACCAATAAGGATGAAGTGAAAGTCTCACACATACCTCCAACACTCAATTTATTTTGCCAAGCCATAAATATAATTAGATCTAATCATTGATAATAAGATGGACAATCGTTCAGATTACTGTTACGCAATGAGAACATGTGTTCGGTTATGATATTGATTAGATAGTTGAAAGTTTTCACATCGATTCTGATCTCTCTTCCATGCTAATCGGATATTAAGAATTAGCTACTTATCGTATTCTACCATAGTGAAATAGAAGGTTTAGTAATAAATATGTAGGTACTTTTAGCTTATGTAATTATGATGTATTTTGGTATGGAGATAGATTGGACCTTGGGATAAATTTCTGTCTTAAACTCGGGTGAAGCCTCTGTCAGAATCTAGTGTAATATAATTTTAAATCTTTATAGGCCTCAATTCTTATCCTAGCGCTAATAGGCGTACTTATTATTTGAAGACGAGCGTTTGAACTTGGAGATGAATATCTTTTGACAGTACCTAGCAACCTCGGTCCCTGCAATTTATCTTTTCTAATCTGGTAGATAACTTCTCATGTCACTTAATTGTGTAATCTGGTATAATCTTATGCAATTTTGACAAACTTACCTACTATGGTAATTTGTAGTTTCGATTTTAGCGCTTGTGCACCCTCGCAAATTGCGTGATTGGATCGTGTATGAGCTGTATGGCTTAATTATAATGCAAATAGCCACTCTACGTCACGTAAACATTATTTATAGTATTAAATAAGTAGAACAGGAAAATGTTTTGCATACAATATCATATGACTAGTGTTTGTGTCTTTCCAATTTACACAGTCTAACGTTTCGTTTGTTTTCAGATTTTTTACATAACAAGGCTTCATTTGCACGGGACTAGTGGACAATCTTCTTTATTTATTCGGTTATCATTAGGTATAGGTTATTAATAGAATTATGATGCACGTTGAACCTATACATATAGAACCAATGTTAATACAGCATAAGGAAAACTCTATTAAATTATTACAGACGTGCATTAACGCATCTATCGATGACATAATTCCTGATACGTCATAAAATAACAAAAAAAGGTTGCAATATAATCAATAACTATTAAATTCGGGTTTACTGCTTGTTTCCGAATGTCATATCCTCGATGGCTAATTCCCTGAATTCATCAGATCGAACGTCCGAATCGCCGAAATTACATAACATCGATATACCATAATTTCGAATAGCCATTAGATCGAGCGTCCGTTTCGCCGAAAAGTCATTGCAACGATAGTTCTATGCATCGAAAGTCTATTAGCTCGAGGTGCCAGTAATTCGAAAGCTATTCAACCTAAAATATTCAAGAAGACTAAAAAAAGGAATATAAAATGGGATAAAAATCAAACACGTAGGGTTTGATCAACATAATATGATATAGCTTAGCATAGCTTTCGAATTACTGGCACGTCCAGTGGCTATTCGAAATTGTGGTAAATCGATGCTACGGAATTTCGGCGATTCGGACGTTCGATCTGATGACTTCGGGGAATTAGCCATCGGGGATATGACATTCGGAAACAAGCAGTAAAACCATTGAATTCATACTAACCCATAGTATAAAACAAAGTCGCTTTCCGCTGTCTGTCCCTATGTATGCTTAGATCTTTAAACCGGCCTTTTTTAAAAGATAGAGTGATTCAAGAGGAAGGTTTATATGTATAATACACGCTGGCGAAGCCGCTGGCAGCAGCTAGTAATTTTATAAACGCGAAAATTGACAGTGTCTGTAACGTTTACACGTCAAATCTGCTGAAAGGATTTTGACGAAGCTATGTCTCTTGCTCCTGAATTTGGAATTGCGATACATTTTATCCGGTAGTAGGCTCCCTTGGCAAAATAAAACGCTTTTCACGCGACCAAGGAACGGGCAGAAGCACTTATTAATATCAGTTTGAAATTCTACACTTATGAGAACATCAAGAGAAGCCGTCAACCTTCCATTACGATATTGTCAGGCTGTATCGGTCATTGACGTACATTAGTAAAACATGTATCTTGTAATCGAAATATAGGTTACATGATAACACTATCTTATCTCTAATAGGCTGAATATTATCATAGAATAATCGTACTGGTAATGGCATTATTACGGCACAAGTGCTTTTACCTATTCTACCCAGTACTTACATTTAAGTACCCAAATACAGTCAACATTATTATTCATATAAATTAATAATTTGTTTATTGTTTTCATTAATTATTATTCCACCTTCCAACAGTGTAACGACCTATAAATTATAATAAAGCTTCAGTTATTATAAGTCGGAATTGCGTGACTTAACTCTACCATAATTTCGCTGAAACAAAAATATTTTTTTCCTTATAATGAATACTTGTATAAAATAAATAATAATATTTGCCCTTGTGAACTCAATAGAGGCAGGCTCTGCAAGAAAATTACGGTAAATGACTCTTAGCATTGAAAATCTTGTAAATATATTTTTAATCAATAAACTTCGAGAATTCCACGCAAAAGGTAAAAAAATATAGTCTAGAGGCCATTTTGTTAAATTAAAACCAGAAGCAGAATATGTAATTTAAATAAAGTTACGGTCGTTAGTTGCATCTCACGTTCACACTTAAAACATTTCATATTGTACTTTAATAGGATTAAATTAATGTACAAGGTGTTACGTGGCCGACTAGTGCTTTAGACGGACTGATTATAATCAGTAATAATAATTATTATTTTATTATATCCGTCTGTTTTGGAGATTTTTGACCCGAAAATGTTTTACTAAGCGAAAACATACTAAATCTATGGTTTTACTTATGATTTGGTAAGACATTAATATGATATTATTTTTATTGCAACGTAAGGAAATAAAGAAAATGTATAAAAGGAAGTAGTAAAACCTACATAGTTACCAACAAAAATATACAATGGCTGACAAAAAAAAATACAAGATATAGTATTTTTTCCAACTAGCAAGTCCTTATCAAAGATTTGTAAAAGGACAGTACAACTTGATAGTTTCGTTTGCATACAAGTGTCGGACCGTGTCGGCTTAGAGACATACTTAACTAAATGTCACGTTACGTGACGCCAAGTTGTAAAGCCGCCACACAATCGCGAATAGTGAAACTTGGACACTCATAGTTTAACTTGATTTCATGGCACGCCAATGAAAGGTCCCTCCCTGAGAACTTCACAAGTGATAAAACGGCTGTGTAACTTTTAAAGGCCGTTTCTTGTACTCCGAATTAACGAACAAGACTGTTACAAGTATCTTCATAAAATAGTGTGTGCGTAATTACGTATAAAACAACACAATGAAAAAAAAACAAAATGCGAAAGACTAAACACAGATTGTTACAAAGAACATTCGTTATTTTGAACGTGAAACAGTTAATAAATACAACTGTAATAAGTTAATAATACAAAAAGGTGCTATAGTAGCAACTTGAACAGAACGTTTTTGAGCCTACAAGACCATAAGCAACATAACATAGCTAAGTAGAACGTCACCTTCAACGTTACCGTCCAAGATAACGATTAAAATACTTATGGTAATGTCGGTAACGTTATACGTAATACTAATTAACATAATATTATCACTGCATAATCGCTGCTATAAAATCACTATCGCTACACCAAACACTTTCTCTTTAAATTCGTAGAGTTGAACGAGGTTCGTTTAGAAAACCCATGGCGCACTGGTAAATTTTGACACCTTTGCAGTGTTTCGAATCTCAGTCTGGTGAATGAAAATATCCTAAATTCCTGAGGAATCCTGGCTGTAATAGTCTGATGAAATTGAAAATTGGTAAAGGCCAATCATGAACTGTGAAAAGAAAGCCCTTTTTTGCAGTAGACTTTTAGCCACAATGTGAACCAGAACTTATGAATTAATAGGAATGTCAATCTGTCCTCATACCGCTATCTGACTCCTGAACTCACCACGTGCGTCAGACCACAATAAATAAAGAAAGTTAACGACACTAACTAGAGTTGTCCGAACATATCGCACTATTACTGTTTCCGCTAGCCCAGCGTCGCGTGAGAACATGCGACCATCGGCCTTGAGTCCTTCGCTGCCTAGCCTAACTACTTCAAATCAACTTTTATTACTATACTATCGCTCCGGACAAGTTTCTGCTCCATACCCGCTACATAGGGACCTAATCGCTTCATGTTTATTTATAACCCTCTCGCTAGACAGTTGCCAACTGATGGAAAGAAGAAATGTATGCGGAAGGACCAACTCTTTTATTTAAAAGAGGCATTGACTTCTCAGCATGGATGTATCGTATGGAGTTGGCAAAGCCACAATTTTGCGGTAATTATTTACATGAATGGTAATGAGGAGAGATAGTATCGAATATGACCGTATAGTACAGCAACTGTTGGCTTATATTTGTATTTTAGAAATTTTAATCTTAATTCAGAAATCGCTTCTAGTTTATCGAGCAATATTTTCAGTGTTCAAAGAAAACGTCAGTGGGACAAAATTTATCGACGTGCTCGACACGACACGTGCGAGATAAAACGCAATTGTTCTGGATTCATGACATTTGGATCTGTTCTCATTCTCGCAACATGTTGCACAACACGACGTCCCAATTACCGACGATTGCACGAACAGTCTCGCACGACACCTATGTCATACGCAACTGCTATGATTGTGAACAATCACTTCCGCCCAATTTGTCGACCACTTCCGACCGATTATATTATGTAGGTGATACTGCAGTTTTGGTTTCCTGTGTTTTTATTCACGCAATTCTCATAACCTACATAGAATGGACAAGCGTTTACAAAGCGAATCCCGATGAAGCTGTAGAGATTTATACTGATGAATCTATATTTCTCTGCCCCGGCATCGTTCGGTTGCATTCGGATGTCGGTCGGCTCTAATCGGCTAACGCTGCTGGGCGTCAGCCAAGCCATTCCCGCCGTTTGGACGGATTTAAATTTGGAACACTATTTTTTCTGTGGCCGTAGTAGTTTGACGAGGTGAACAATCTCTTTCCGTTTAAAACATATACAAATCACATGTGTTATGGACATTTGCTGTAGATGTTTGTAGGAAGGAGATGTCCCCATTTCTGTACATAGTAACAAAATGTCGTGCTGGGTACTGCACCTTACTCTGTGACACGAATACCTCGAATTCGTATCCTGCTTGTCGTTGTTTATGATTCCACGTGCGTTTATAAATGTAACGGTCATACGAAAACGCGTGTTTAGACAACACCTCACGAATTATAAACTTTCAGCGTACATTTTGTGGCATTTCTTTATTGACCTGCTTCTGTGGAGTTAATATAGCTTTGAGGATAACTGAACTATTTAACGATTTATTTAGTTGAATTTTCCTGTTACATAAATATTTAAAATCATTTCTGATTAAGGAAAATAGAATAACAACCTTTTGTTTTGCTTAATATTCGTAATTGTTTTGTTTCTACGGGCGATATAATAAATGTTGTTAAATGTCGCAAAATGCAGCAGTTTAACTGTTTTAATTCGAGAGTAACTTTAATTCAATTGCCATTGTGAAATCCCTAGAAAATCCACACGTTTAGCCTCGATGACACACACAACGTAAGGATAATAAACAACTGTGATGAATCTCAATTACACTGAATATGACTGGACAGGGCCACTGTTTCGCTTTGACAAATACACACACAATACAATGTTCTAAATGCTGAGTCTATCTATGAGCACGTTATACGGCATCGTGGTCCCTGTTCAACGAGGAACAAATTGGCAAATTGTCAAAAATGCAACTAACCGACTCGTACAATGTACAAACTTACATACGTACAGATAGTAGATCAGAGCACGCTGCGCTCGGTGACTAAATAACATCGAACTGGACTGGTCATGAACCAGGATTCATTCTATTCGACAAGCTCTTCAGATTTGTCATTGCTTACATCAATCGATAGAACGCTATCTATGCATCCGACACATGGCATTCTATCACCAAATCTTAATTTGGTTATCTCTTAACATTAACAGGAGCTTCTGAAACTGCGAAGGCGTATGAAGCAACCATTTGAACTGTACAAATAAAACATAGCGCGAATATCAGAAGTGGGATGATATGAGTGGTATTTGCTTGTGGCCTTCTGTTAATGCTCAATATGGACGAAGTCAAACGTTTACCTACAATCCCATTGGAGTGCTTTGCAATACATTCTACATTATTTAAACTCAACAACACACGTTTTTGTGCAAACCATGTCAAACATTTTACTTAGATGTTTGCGTAATATAACACATCGTCAACATACGAGTAAAATGTTTCACAAATGGCTTTATGGTACAGAGCAGCTGATGTCACTGAGTACTTAAATCACAAAATAATCGCGATAAGTACACAAATAACACCGGCGAACCTGCGCACGTATATCTAGCTAACCTCGCGCTCACAGCCGCGTCCTCTGCGTGAGCTGCGTCTGTGACGCGACAACAAACGTCAAGCAGCGCACAAATAATTACTGTTTGCTTTGCTCCTGCCCCTGGTTTTAGATCTTGCTTGGCTGAACTTTACCCTCTCGTCGTTTTATTATGTTTACCAAGGAGAGTTGACAGCGTGGTAAATAAAAACATACAACTTCAATCTAGAGGACATCGGATTTAACTCACCTGTGCTCTATTGATGACATCGTGTGGTCCCCGCCAAGTGGTAGCTGCTGGAGATTTTCTTTTGGCTAGCTCAAGTGTGGCTTCACTTGGACATTTTTCAAACATAAGCACACGTTCAGCTACTGAGCCACGCGTGAGGAACGGGCGCACTGGCGTCACGCCGCCGGCTGCGGAGGCGGGCTCACCGGCGCCGGCGCTGGACGCGCGCCTTGCTCGCGCCTCGAACTTGGAGCGCGCCTCCGTGACATGCGAGCCCAGGGACGCCCGGCGCTCGCCACTGGCGCCAGCGGCCGGCTTCCTCGCCCCTGTCTCCAGCCTATCCTGGTACCTACTCTTGGCGTAGTCCACCAGTGACAGCGGCGGCACCACGTCCGGTCGCTCCGCTGTGCGCTCGGCCACCACGCCACCCGTGCGCAGCGCCCGCAGCAGGCGCTCTTCCTCACGGGCGACCTCCAGCCGCATGGCAGCGGGGTCGGCCCGCCTCGCGCCTGCGCCTGCGCCTGTTGTGCCGTTCCGCTCCGGCAGCAGGTCCGGCGGGAGCATCACCTCTATGGTCTCTCCTTCGGGTTCGAAACTTTCGCGGCGGGTGTCGGGTCTCTGTTCCCTTCGGACGTCTGCTCTTTGTTCCCTCGCCGCGTCCGGGCGATGAACCTGTCTAATATCGGGTCTCTGTTTTATTTCGGGTTTAGGTTCCGGCCTAGGTTTAGTCCTCAGACTCTCTGCCAATTTGAGGCCAGGCGTGGGTCTGCATGACAATATTTCCGTGGGCGCGAGGCCACGCGCCTTCCAAGTCTGATAAATGGCTTCGGCATGATCTGAAATCTGTTTAGCGATAGCGGCGATGTCCTCCTCGCCCGTGTCTATCTCGCGGCGGGCCGTGGCCGCCATGACCGAGCCGCTCACAGCCTGCGAGCTAGGCAGAGATGTTGGTACGCACCACACCGGCCGCAGCTCTAGGGCCGCTCCGTTAGCCCCATCTACACTCACAGCTCACAGAAACACCACAGGATGTGCACTTATTAAACGAAATCACTGAAAAGAACAGCACTGCGGCAACTCGCGGTGCAGCACTGGGAACAGCTGTACGAGCGCGCGTCCAACAATAAACAAAGGCGAGTATCGCGTGCGTGGGGGCGCGCGGCGGCACACGACGAGCCGGCGGAGGGACGGCGCGCGGACTGCGGCGCGACGCCGCGCCTTCCACCCGCGCCCGCCGCCGTCGCGCTTCGCCTCCCCGCCTCCTGGTTCCCGTTCCCGTCCCACGGCCTCCTTGGTCATTCACTGACAGTGACACTAATTATTAAATAAGCCGTTTTCAGCTTCCAATACAGCACAGCTTTCCTGAAACCGGAAGTAGATATCAACCAAATAAAAGTTTATTCAGAAAGTAAGCATCTTGAATTTTTACTGTTCTTGGTATTGTTCTGGATTACCAAATGTACCGTTCGTTCTGAAACTGTCATCGTGATGATACATTTCGTATTTGAGCTTGTAACAAATTCCGGCCTTGGGCTTAGTGGTACCTATTGGGCGGAATGCATTTGGGCGTTTAGCTGCAAGGCGATGACAAGGGGAATACCATAAGTCCACAAAGATTATAAAATACCAGACAGGTCAATACCATAAAATCTGAATAGGCACATTTTTGTTTGACTTGAAATCAGGAAGAAAAGTTTTTCTACTAATATAATATAAATAAATATTATACTAATATATATAAGCAATTACGTGACAGAGTAGAGCTTATACAGCTTTAAGTTTCCTAACCTAAACAGCCAAGTAAGAATTTGCAAAATCTATTTCGATCAAATCTGACGCTCTATATAATCATATATTTTTTTAGCGCAACCTCGAAGCGTGCGGTATGCGTCACTATTCCAGTGATGTCTTATCTGTGACGAGCGAGTCTGTGGCGTCGCGTCGGGCGACACGTCGCGCTCACGCACGCGCGTCGCTACAAATAGCACGCGCCTTGTATTTATTTACACACTCCCTACTTTTTATTTTTTTATCATTCTACGAAGCAACGACACTGCAACCGGCCGGGCGGCGGCCTGCCTAAAAACAACCGGGTAAACATACGGATTATATATTCGTATTCAACACGAAACTAATTTTATTAGTTTGAGATATAAACAATGAAATCATTATTGTTTCTGAAAATGCGAACGGCTGGAACTACTTACAATTGGAAATAGAATTGGTTGATATCTCAATGGAAACAGTAAACGCTTCCGCCCGCGATACTTTCTCGAAAGTTTTGTGATACGATACGTATCAGTAAATAGAATAATTTACGTATTGTAGGGGGCCAATTCACGGGCAAATGGCTACGGCTATAGGAATACTAAATTAAAGTAATATCATATTCAGACTCTATTAAATTCTAAGATGAGAACAGATAGATAAACAGGAATTACTATTCGATAAAACGTCAGTTCATCTAAACACACCTACAATCTTCAAAAATATGATTCAAACATTGTGTATATAAAATCCATCCAGGCAGACCTTGCAAGGAACGACCCGGACGCTCCTTGAATTTAGACAAAAAAAAATAATCTAAAAAGAACACAAAGATATAAAGACTTTGTACGCGTCAAGTTTTTCTGTTAGCTTCTGAAATTCTTTGATATATATTATCTTGATAATGAGTCACAGGACGAAGATTAAAGAGAGAATGTCTCGGCGCAGCCTCGGTTATTTTGTATCATCGTGGTTAAGAACACAGTAAAATTTACTTGAACTTGGATAATTAGAAGTTTTGCATACTTCTGCTAAGCTTTTGTTTGCATTTTCTTAAATCCTTCGAATTATAATTTTGCTTAACAAATTTAGCTGGTAGCAAGATTTATATTTTGCTGCCTTAGACCTCAATTAATATATTCGGTCTTCGTCAGATATTTGATTATAATTTAGCATTTTAACCCTACAGCGCATACAGTGCCATACATTTGTGACAACCAAGATTATTAGGAACAGCTATAGGTGAGGAGAAATTAGCGAGACATGCTGGCTGCCGGCCGATCTTTACATACCTAGCAACTATAATACCAGTAAATATACCTAGATAGTGTTAGTTATCGGTGACAAAGCAATTCGTTCAAAATTTCAGTCGTTGATGCAAACTCATATTTTAAGTAAATACATTATCGTAAAAACAAAACCATCGACTACATAGCCACTAGGTGGTGTGTGGTCGCTGAACAAAACAGTTTAAAATAATTTGCGAGTGAAAAAAGAAATATTCGTACTTATTGAAAATAGTGTATATATTATACGCTATTTAAATTATATTTTCAGATATATTTATGTACTTAAATATATATTTCTTTAAACGTTCCAGTTATGGAAACCCATGCATTACTTCACATTTGTATATTCGAATAGGTTTGATTTATTTTAGACTAGCTGACCCGCGGGGCTTCGCTCACGTCAACTGGCTACCTACCTGCCTACTCTGCCTACCCTGCCTACGCTGCCTACCCTGCCTTCCCTGCCTTCCCTGCCTACGCTGCCTACACTGCCTACCCTGGCTACTCTGCCTACCCTGACTACCCTGCCTTCCCTGCCTATCCTGCCTACCCTGCCTACCCTGCCTACCCTGCCTACCCTGCCTACACTGCCTATCTTGCCTTCCCTGCCTACCCTGCCTACTCTGCCTACTCTGCCTACCCTGCCCACGCTGCCCACGCTGACTACGCTGCCTACCCTGCCTACGCTGCCTATCCTGCCTACGCTGCCTACCCTGCCTACTCTGCCTACACTGCCAATCCTGCCTCCCGTGCCCACCCTGCCTACCCTGCCTACCCTGCCTACTCTGCCCACGCTGCCTACCCTGCCTTCCCTACTTACGCTGCCTGCCCTGCCTTCGCTGCCTACCCTGCCTACTCTGCCCTCCCTGCCTACCCTGCCTAACCTGCCTACTCTACCCACGCTGCCTACCCTGCCTTCCCTACTTACGCTGCCTGCCCTGCCTTCGCTGCCTACCCTGCCTACTCTGCCTACCCTGCCCACCCTGCCTACCCTGCCTACCCTGCCTACCCTGCCTACCTTGCCTACCCTGCCTATCCTGCCTACCCTGCCTACCCTGCCTACCCTGCCTACCCTGCCTACCCTGCCTACCCTGCCTACCCTGCCTACCCTGCCCACCCTACCTACCCTACCTACTGCCTACGCTGCCTACCCTGCCTATCTTGCCCACCCTTGCTACTCTGCCTACCATGCCCACGCTGCCAACCCTGCCTTCCCTGCCTACGCTGCCTACCCTGCCTATGCTGCCTACTCTGTCTACCCTGCCCACGCTGCCTACCCTGCCTTCCCTACCTACGCTGCCTACCCTGCCTACTCTGCCTACCCTGCCTACGCTGCCTAACCTGCCTACACTGCCTACCCTACCTACCCTGCCAACTCTGCCTACCCTGCCTAACCTGCCAACTCTGCCTACACTGCCTACCCTGCTTACACTACCTACCCTACCCTACTCTACCTACCTACCTTACCCTACCTACTAATTTTTATCTACCATCAATACTTTTCTCAGCGCACGCCAAAGAATGAATTTTATAGGCAACAAATTTTGCTACCTTGGGTTACATTTTTGCTATTTTCATAAGGATCTCTATTTTTTTTTAAATATTTTATAGCCTATGACACTCAGGAATAATGTAGCTTTCTACTGGTGAAAGAATTATTAAAATCGGTTCAGTAGATCCAGAGATTACCCCTTACAACGTCACAAACTCACAAACTTTACCTCTTTATAATATTAGTATAGATTATGCCGAAGAAGAAGTTTTCTGACACGGCAATCGATCAGTTTTTAGATAAACCTTCGGAGAGTGAAGATGGTTAAGATTTTCAGACCCCGAAAGTGACTGCGAAAATAAAACAAAACTTGAACGAGCAATTGGCTAATGTCCGCCAGTATCACATTGGGCAAAAGGCTACCGCTTCTGAGCCGCATCAGCGGCCTCACTGAGGTAATATCTACTGAGTACTGTGTGAGCCTGGTCGTCTTCTGATCGCCGCTGTGTGAACGGTAGATACAAGCAAAAATTATTTTATCCAGCCCCGTGTCCACCAGAGCTCAAAGTGTTGTGAACCTGGAGTCCTCAAGGTTACGGAGACACCTATAGCAAATGTCGTCTCGAGCGTACATACATACACCTGCGCGTGGTTCGAATTGGAGCTTCAGGGTAAATTCTGGGTAGGAGAGGTACGATTCATCTATCGGACTTCTTATCTGCGTCTCCGAAAGGAAAAACGGAGTCGGTTTCTCAGCCTCCACGTGATGAAAGAAAGAAAGAAAAAGTGTTTAGTTGTCACAAAACGACATACAATATAAGAAGATGCTTATGACGATGATGGTGCACTCCAACGAGGTTTGAGTGTAATACTCTGATATTGGAGAGGTGGACTTTGTGTGGGAAGGCATGCTTCCGCTGTTCAACTCTTGTCTTACTTTTTCCTTAGCATTGGTAAGAGTCAGTGAAGAGGAGTGAAGGAAGTGAGATAAAACCTAAAAGGACGCCATCATTGGGGCACTAGTCTGAAGACTGCGAGGATGCCCAAGCCCTCTGGGTATGCTCATCGGGCCTGCTATCTGGTTGCCAAACAGCACGATGGTGGATGCCGGGATCTGGCACACTACTTGATCTCCAACTCTTTTTTTTTTTTTTTTTTTTTTTTAAAGAACGTTGCCCCACACTAGGAATTTTTTCCTGTATCGTGGGTGCGATTACAAACATATAAACTCACATACACAACACCCAGAGCCGGAACAACTATCTGTAGGTCATACAAATATTTGTTCCGTGCGGGAATCGAACCCGCGACACGCAGCGCAGCAGTCAATCGCTCAACTACTGCGCCAACCGTGCACCCTAACTATCTGCGGTCAGCCAGCGACGCACCGAGCCTTGGATCCCGCTACCCTCCGTGTCTCGTCGCCAGATACGTCAATGTCAGCGCGTGCCAGGCTGGCGTGCCTGCAGTGGAACAGCTATCTCGACCTCTTCTAGTTGGCTACACCGACACGGCTAGGCCGCTTAGCGGTATGTCTTTGCCCGGTGGGGTAGTCGGTCGAAACCTACCACCAGCTAGTGTCACCTGATTAGCTTCACCCAGGGTCCGCGTGCAGGCTATCAAAATAGTTACTCTCCTATGGACGTGGCCCCCAAAGATCTAGGGTACAATAAGGGACAGATGTATTAAGACTTGTTTATTTATCTGTCTCTTACGCACACTCAAAATAACCTTACTCAAAGAGCTTATGGTCACCTCCCTGAATCTGAATCTAAAGAAATAACGCTGCACTTATTGTGAATGTAAAGGTAAAATATAATTAATATATCGTGCGAAAAGTGTCGTGTTGAGTTAAGCTTGAATAAAGATTACAATCTTCTTCAAGCTAATCCACTACTACTACTATTACTACTACTACTACTACTAGTACTAGTGTAATTGCACAAAAAATGAATATCTACTTATTCACTGGCTTTTGTTTTTTTACCCGACTGCAAGGAAACAACACGGGTTATGTTTTTCGCGCGTGTCTTGAATGTATGTAATATTCTTTATTACCTCATATCTTTCAAACTACTAGACGGATTTATATAATTAAGACATCGTTTGATAGGCCTTGACCGCCCAAGTGTTCTTAGATAAAGTAAAATTAAAAAAAAGGCGGATTTTGATCGCCATAATGTGGGTTTCCCATATTTTTTTCTTCCATATCCAACGAGTATGGTATCAAAATGAAGGGTTCTAAGTGGTGATTACAAATATATGTACCACTCATAAGTTTAAAAGGATTTCGAAAAACAGATAAATAAATTGTTAAAAATATCAAATAATTCCAGAAAAATTGAAAAATATGTAAACAAGAAGAAAATCATGCTCTGCAGTCGGAGGATACATATTCACGAGCTGGCTGACCAAAACCAGACAGCATGATTTTCTTCTTGTTTACATCTTTTTAGTTCGCTACATACGCAGGCGGGTTTTCTGATTTAAAGAACGATTTTTTTTTTATAGTTATCTAGACCGTTGAACTAAATATATTTTTTCAGATGCAAATAAAAAAGCATGCATTTTAGAGTAAAAACTCAAAAGAAACTAGTGACATCCACGCTTTTGGCAAACTAGCTAAATAGCAAAGCTAGGCCGATAGGAAGGTGCTAACCTTCACTCGATATGTAGGGAAGTCGAAATTATGTTTTACTTTCTATTCTAATTAGTAACGGCTGATTCTTTCTTTATTTGGGAATAGTGTGGCGGGATTGGCTTAAGGCCGGCAGGCAGACGCTTTACTTTGTGTAAATTATTTCATCACCACTGCTCTCAAAAACGGTGAAGGAAAACACCGTGAGGAAACCGGCATGTCCTAGAACCAAAAATTCGAAGTCATGTCCTTCTAACAGAGAGGAGGCCTGTGTCCCAGCAGTGGGAACATTAATAGGCTGATGATGATGTGGCGGGCTTGTCCCAACCTTGGTGAAAGCATTTAGGAAGATTAGATATAAAAGTACTTGTTTTAACTGTTCTCAAAAACCTAAAATTAAAGTAATCAGTTTGATTAATACACGTAACATACGAATGAGCTCAATTTCAAATCAGAACACAAACACTACAAATCGAATCGTGAGTTTACCGAAACATCACGCTTCTGAGTATAGCGGCCATTTTATACGGATTAACTCAATTTAACCACTAGTTCTATTATGTAAGGTGGTGTAACGAGAACGTGCTATAGTTGGCTGCTTTCGGCTGCTAAATATAGCTAAAAAACACGCTAAAACGCCATTAGTAACGCAAATATAACGCGCATAAGATGAACTAGATAATGAAAATTAATTCCGGATTGCTTCACCTACATTCCGTTTCCGGACCGCGAATGTAGTTTGAATAACAAGTTTTTTTTTTCAGCTGTATTGAAAATGTACTAAGGTTGGCGTGTAAGTCTGAAGATTGTGATTGCTAGAATCAGCCTGTGTGCTCAACCGAAACAACAGAAACGTAGCTTGCAACTTTCATGTCCCTCATATACTCGTACCAACTCTCACATCTGGGCGTCTATTACTCTTTCTGGAAACACTAATGATAACAACCCTAGAGGCTAGGCAAGTAGGGATTTCTACTTTATAGTTTGTAGAAGTGGACGTATTGCACATTAGGCACCCGTTTTGACGGCACCTGAGTTAATGGCACCTGAGTTATTCCACATACGGCACCTATCGACGATTAAGTAGCATATGGCACAAAAAGATAGTGCAGCTTTGTATCAGTGAAAAGATGTTGAAATCCTATCAGAGTAAGGTTATTTTGAGTGTCCGTAAGGGACAGATGTATACAAGTCATATACATCTGTCCCTTTTTCCAGTCGCACCATGATAGTTTTGGCACAACATGGTATAGTGCTGACCAAACTTCTGGGCCGCCCTGAAGTTGACTTTCTGATACGCAAGGCATGGATCGGTGCTGTCTTTGTGTAAGATTTACTACTGCGCAGCCATTCAAGGCGACTTCAGGGTGGCCAAGAAGTCTGGCGGGAAGTATACGGGGGTGCAGGACTTACTTCCTATAAACCTGTTAGCTCTATATATAATATTAGTTTAGATCGTAAGAGACTACACTTATAGTATTAATAAAAAATGTTCAGATGCCACTATTCCTACACACATTAAGACCAAATAAGGTAATATAGGTAAGGTAGAGCCAAGAAGACATAAAATATCACTCGATTATATGAGGTATATACCAGAGTGGGTGAAATATGTGGGCCGAGGGCCATTTGACGAAGACTTAACATTTCTATACGCTATCCTAACCTAAGGTAATGTTTAATAGCCCGTGGGCTTTCAACAACAATGATGCAACCGTTTCAAGGGTGTTAAATATGGCGGTCCCTGATGATTAGAGGCACCGAAATAAACTTCCCAGCCTCCATATTCAATATACTAGAACTATCGTCCAATCTAGCCTTTATTGTGAGCTTCAGAGTGTATCCACACAATATGGGTACTGGCTATAAGTAATGTCGAATTTATCGGATTGAAGATTTTCAGTAGCAGCTTGTGTTGTGTATGTTCTTAGATCTATTTAGAGCTATAATGACAAAATATAATTATGTAAAATTGTTATTTTTAAACAATTTGCAAAATAAATACCATTTATCCCTAAAATAATCAGCATATACACTTTTGTGAAAAAAATACTAAGTATGTACTCATTTACTCAGTACAATTTGCGTTCCTTCTTTGCAATAAAACCGTAAGTTGTAATACAACTGTGTAAGTATATGGTTTTGCTGTCTTCTCTTTCATCGCAATATGTTGTCGAGGTGAACGAACAGATTTCTAAAAACAAGGTACCTACTCTAATATTGTTACGGATGACTCTGCCATAACTAATATGGCTGGAGAAAAGTGAAACCGAATGCAAATGAGCGGCGCGAGAGTGACACGCGCAGGCGCAACGAAATGCAAACATAGATGTTTTTAATAGAATACTACTGACTTGAACAAAACCCGGTAGCACTGGTTTTTAGAATAGTATTTTGCTTGAAAACAATGAACTAAAAAAGGTTTTATGGATTATTTGAGAGATGAAATGGTTGGAGGGAAGTGAACTCTGCGGGGATGGCTATTAAAGATGTATAAAAAGAGGTCGTGCTAACTTCAAAAAAAGCGGACGAGTAAATAATCTTAATTTACCAAATCATACCTTGGCTACAGATAATATAATATTAGCCTTCGCTAAGATTTTAAAATTTTGTCTCTAATTACATACACTCGTATAATCCCTTCACGGATATCACCAAGCCTAGCCCACTTCTCTGTATCATCAGTATTTAAATTTTGCTTAGGCTACTAAACTATGATTCATTGCAAAAGTAGCGTCATCTACTCCATTTGGCTGTCACCCCAGCTAGATTATAGAATGTCGTAGTAACCTATTGAGTCACCCGCACGAATTGCCCTATAACAAAAGCATAATTATTTAAAAGGTCAAAGGCAATAACGTCCGTATCGTTGCAAAAGCGTAGCCCAAACCTTTTGTACATTAACTACAGCAGTTACCCAGTTACTGGGTTGTGGAGATAAGATAGGCAGACGCTCCGGGTAAACTATTAGTACCCATGCTGAAAAGCCGATCCAATAGACATATTGATACAGATCTCACACAAAGCTCCATAACTTTACACGGGCATCGAACGCAAAGATAGAAAATTAGGTTCAAATAAATTGCGCTAGATGGCGTGATAAGCTTCGATATTGAGTTTTACGAAATATTACAATTTTCGATCATAAAAAAATATGTTCTTGTTTAATTAACTCCTTTAAGCAAACATCTAAGGAATATTGACAAAGATTATTTGAATGGATCATTTAAAATTGATCATAGATGCGGTTTTAAATTTCTGAGGCATCCACCAGATTTCTTTAATTTGTTTTGTTACACATTTTGGTGCAATAAAACTGTAAAAATGTGCAATTTTTTTTTTTTATAAATTAAATGGTCGGTGTATTAAAAAAAAAGGATTCACGAATCGATCGCCATTGATGTTCTTTGAAAAAATATAATCAATTTAATCGAACGAAAAACGCTAGTTACGTCGGCACGGTTCCTTTGTATGGGATGAGACACCTGTATGCTAGAATTATATTATCTGTGCTTATAATTAATTCGTTACAATTTACGGAAACGTCACAAAAACTTGGTCTCGGAGTTTTAGTGAACACGCAAAGTTGCGCCCAATAATAATTAACTGTGTAAAGACAGAGCTTTATCTACAGAAAATGGAGGGAAACGTAAAATAATACGTACTCTAGTACTACGTTAATGAAATGTCAAGTGGAGCGACCACCCTTGCGGGGTGCGGCGACCGTTGACCCTCGGCTGAACGAAGTAGAGTAACTTTAACTAAATCAGTTGGGTTAGTTGGTGTGCTTTTAAAATTTCCTTTAGTTTTTCTTTTATTATTTTTGTCTATGTTTTTTTTGTAGAAAGTTTACAGGGCATGGTTGATATGATGATACACTTCATTTCTTCGTCTTCTCTTCTCGTTTCTCGTAAACTCAACGAGAATGGCGTGATTTAAATAAATAGCTAGTCCACATCAATTTGCTGGACATTAGCTTTAGACGAAGGGCTGGCTTTATAAGCATCAACAATTTTATCCATTTTACTTTTTTTAATTTTATTCCAAAATATAAAATTGAATTTTATTACCTTTATGTGGCCTTATAATCATAATCATAATCAATTTTTATTTGTGTAACATAGGTAGTAAATACAGTTCTTAAATTAAAGTTCGTAGGTCGCTATGATATGCCAAGAAGCGTACAAATATTATGGTTACATGCGAAATACAAAGAAAAATAAAATATTAATCATGCGAGAGGTAAATTATTTAGTAGCTAGGTCAAAAATTAATAGAATATGTTAAATATATAACAACAAAATTATAAATGTCACAATATGGAGTAATGTTTACAGTCAATGCATAAATAATAATCATAAATTACAATTATTCACAATATTCAATTAAAGATTGTTTCTTTGACTATAGAAATAAATAGATCTACATTAATTTATCATTCAGAAATTCATCAGTCGTACAGTAACATTCTCAGTCATTTAGCATTCAAACAGAAACACAGGCTTTGGCGAAAAATGGAAACGTGTCAGTATGGCCAAAAGCGCAGTGCCGCAACTGCAATGGATATATAGAAAGACCTTAAAACATCTCGAAAGATAAAAGTGGAATTGGTGAACTCTTTAGTGTCCTCCATCTCTAAGTATGGCTCGGACGTGGACGCTAAAGAAGGCCGATCGTGATAGCAATAACGCTTTCGAGATGTGGCGTTGGCGAAGGATGCTTTCAAATCCATGTACTGAATTAGCGAGTGTATTCTTCGACAACTCGAAATTAAAGCCAGACTCTCCACTACCAGCCTGCGAAAAATCTTGGGTTTAATTGGTCGCATTGCCCGAAAAGATGGCCTTGAGCAGGTAATGATTTTTTCATCACACTTGCACGTAAAAAGTATCTAAACATACAGGTTAACTTGGCCGTAATGCCCCATATAAAACCCTAGGGCTTTCTTTTTGTCATGAAACCCTAGGGCGGTAAGTAATATTTTTTTAATTTATGGCACAGCACACAGGTCATGCAAATTCAAGCAAGGAGTTTACACGCAATTGAAAAATTGTCTTAAAATGTTATCTAAACAGGAATTTCTTTCAATCTCGCTACATGTTACTCAAATACTCAACTAATGTTCTTAATAATCGATTTTAATAGTTATAGTATGAAAACGTCGAAATTATTTAATTCTTTTTACACTCCGTCATGGCTGTATACTTACGTAAGTATTTGCCCTTAAAATTTCTGAACGAAACAATGTATAATCTGTGGTGTGGGCAAAAATTCGCCAACCGCTTAAAAAAAAGGTCATGTATTTCGTAATAACAGCTGTGCCATAGACTACTATTATAGCTGACTTGTGTATTAAAGCTATAATTCATAATTATTACTCGCAAATGTGATGAAAAACATTGTATGTATCACGGGCGGTACGGGAATTACGAAACTCGACTCAGAAAGCCCTCAGTCTTCGACTTCGGGCTTCTACTTAAGTCTCGATCGTAATTCCTTACTTACCGCCCTTAATACACAATGTACTAAAATAGGTACTGGTAAGGTCAAAGTCAGACTCTTCACTACATGCCTGTGAATCCTGGAATTCTTTAGTCGCATTGCCGAAAAGATCGTCATAACTTCGAGCAGTTGATGACGGTAAGTAAGGTCGAATCGTAAATATAACGTGAAGATTACATGACAAAAATCTTTTTTTCCAAAACATTGGGTGAGGTGGAATTACTGTGTTTCGTTAACATTATTAATTCTAAAAGAATTGACTAATCACTTACTTATTGAAGAACCCCAGTCCCTGGAGGCAAAAAAACTCTGACCCCCATGGGTTAGCGGGCGCCTGTTTTCTACTACTATAATAGAATGGGTCGGGAATTACTTTATTTAGTACAACGATCGGAAAATAAAAGGATCACCGAAAAAATGTAGACATTCATATATTTCTATTTGTAGTGACAGTTTTTTATTCTAAAACAATTTCTTTTTAAAAAGTAATCAAAGACAATTCCACAACATCCTCCGGCCCCGCGAGAAAGTGGTAGTGATCTCTATAAAACTAAAGCACTGTTCGAGAATAACAAACGAAATAAAATAATTAAACTTATAAATACTTACTGGGCAGTTTCACCAGCCAACCGGAACGAGTTACGTGTATTTTAGTGGGCAGCTGCTCTGCAGGTGCAGTGGTTGGCACATCCCTATGACGAACCTCTAAAGGGAAGAGGCGCTGTAGAGGTCTGATTAATTCACCTCTTGCGGTTCTAACTCGCGCTACACGCCTATGACCATCCACCCCTTGCAACGTGTCAACAACAATACCTAATGGCCATTTAACCCTCTTAACATCATCAGACCCTATCAAAACTATGTCTCCGAATTCAACTGGATTAATATTAGCCGTCGATTTCTGAGTTAGTAGTGCCAGGTATTCGCTGCGAAAACGCTGCTTCAGATCGCCACATAATTTTTTAATATAACGCCAACGTCCAGCCAAGAGCTGACCATCAATATGATCCATGTCTAGGACATCTTTCCCTTCTTTTCCCACATTTAAAAACATTGATGGAGTCAACGGAGCAAAATTTTCCGTAGTGTCAGCTATATAGGTTAGCGGCCGAGAATTAATCATCGCTTCGGTTTCACACAACACAGTCAACAGTTCATTATATTTAAGTGCTGCCTTACCAAGCACCCTTTTTAGCATTTCTTTAACCGTCCGTACCATCCTTTCCCAGAATCCTCCCCACCATGGCGCCGATGGAGGTATAAAGCGCCATTCAATCTTTTGCGTTGATGTCTCCTGTGCTATTTCATTCCACTTGATGTTCTTAAGTATCGAACTTGCTCCGCGAAAATTCGTTCCATTATCTGTATATATTATCCTTACGGAACCTCGTCTTGCCACAAACCGGCGGAACGTTAACATAAACTCTTCTGTAGACAGTGAAGAACACAAGTCCAAATGGACTGCACGGTATGTAGCGCATGTGAATAAAACGATCCAGCACTTTTCTCCCGTCTTTAAATATAGTGGACCAGCCAAGTCTATACCGGTTGCGTCAAATGGACTGCCACATTGTATTCTGTCTGAAGGTAACGATGCGGAGGGTACTGTACAACTCTTGCTGCTGAGACGCTTGCAAACGACACATTGCCGCACTACCTTTTTAGCAAGACGTCTTATGCTTATAATCCAATATCTTTCACGAAGTTTACTAATTAACGTTTGTGATCCCGCATGAAGATATTTTACGTGAAAATATTGTACAATTCTCTCAACAATAACGTTATCACTTGACAGTAATATAGGTGACATGAAGCCGTCACTGTCGTTGCTCATTGTTAAACGAGTTTTTACACAAACGAGTCCTTTATCGTTAAAAAAGGTTTGTAACTTCTTATTATTTTTAGCAAAATCAACTAAACATTCTCTTTGAAGTACAGCGAGTAAGTGATTTTCAGCTTCTGTGTACTCTTCTGCTGATAAGTCTCCTGTTCTTCTGCGTTCTTTCTTCAGACTTAATCCACAGTTATAACGGAACCTTAAGCACCAGCCGACCATTCTAACTATCTTCGAGTATTTCTCAAAATAAAGGAGATTTTTAGAAAACTCTTTTGTGTTCACTACACACAAACACGACTTCTTTACCTCTCTAAAAACCTCGTTTTCATCCGGAGTAGGTTCTATATGGGGCCACTCTGATGCAGATTTCTTTAGCCACTCAGGACCTTCCCACCATTTGCTTTTAAAAAGGTCTTCTGCATTGCAGCCTCGCGATGGCAAATCAGCGGGGTTACACTCTCCTGGAACATGGCGCCATTCGTGCAAAACTGATTTATCTAGAATCTCCTGAATTCTATTATATACAAATACATTCAAGTTCACCTTTCTGTTAAGCCATGCTAGCACTATAGACGAATCGGTCCAGTAGAATACCGGACAGCTTAAGTTCAGGTACCGTCTTATATCAGCGGCTACTCTAGCAGCTAGTAAAGCGGCTAATAGCTCCAGCCTAGGCATCGTAACAGTTTTACTTGGACAAACTCTTGACTTAGCTGTCAACAACTGAACTGTGACCTCGCTATTAAACTCGGACCGTAAAAATATACAACATGCATAGGCAACCAAACTTGCATCACAAAAAACATGTATAGTGTTGTGACTATCGTGTAAATCGACTTTACTTATGCGTCGTGGAACTCTACACGCCTCCATGTGCGGAATCTGCTGTAACCAATCTTTTGATATTTTGACTAAATCTTCAGGTAAAGTTTCATCCCAACCAATATTACGTATCCAACATTTTTGTATAATAACTTTAGGCACTATAGTCATCGGCGAAAGCAAACCAATTGGGTCAAAAACGCTTTGCGCTACAGATAACATATATCGCTTTGTAATATTTTTGTCCGTATTGTGTTTAGTTAGTAAAGAAGTTTTGCAATAGAGTGTATCGTCTCTTGGGTTCCATTGAATTCCTAATACTGAAGTGGTGACAACCTCTTCATCCGTGATGACTGGACCTGTCACCCAGCATCGAAGCTCAAAGTTGCCCTCAAGCATGATTCTTTTGGATTCACGAATAAAACGATGCATATCTGCCAGACTCTTTACACTATTTACACAATTATCTACATAATATGACGTTCTCAATATCTCGGCAGTCTCCGAATCGTACTTTTTTAAATGTTTCAGTATTGTACCTGCCAATAGGAAAGGGCTCGTTGTAACTCCAAATACAACACGCTGGTGCCTGTATGTTATCAACTTTTTATTTTGGTCCTTAATATTATTCCACCACAAAAACTTGACATATTTACGATCTTCAGGCCATAATGATATTTGTAAAAATGCTTTCTTAATATCAGATGTAATGCCAATAGCATTTTTCCTGAAGTTAATTATCAATTTTGGTATGAGTTCTATTAAATTTATTCCCTTCTCCAAGCACATATTTAAAGACAGGCCATGTTTGTCCACTGCCGACGCGTCAAATACAGGTCTAATCTTGGTGGTTAGGCTCTCCGCCTTAACAACCGCGTGGTGAGCTAAATAATGACCGTCCTTGATGTCATCATTTTGTACGATTTCGATTATGTCACTATTTAACCATTCCTTAAATACGTTATCGTACTCTTCTATTAAACCTGTAGTTTCTAATTTAGACGTGGTTGACATTAACCGCTTAAATGCTAACCCATAGTTACTTTCGAGACATTTTGATGCATCTTTCCATGGGAGCCTGACTTCATACCTACCGCTCTCATTGACTTTCACCGTACTATCGAAAAATTTCAGAACTTCTGACTCTACTTTCTTTTGGCATTTTATTTCAGTATCATCTCTAATGCCCATTGTCTCTAATGACCAAAAATCCTGAACATCAAATGTACTTGTATGAAACGTACTTACATTATTTGTCGAACAAAGTGTACCAACCACTGGACCCTGTACAGTCCAACCTAGTCGTGTTTCTAACGCCAACAGGTTTTCGTCCACTCGCACTGATCGACCGGTGATAATGCAACCTAGAACATCAGAACCAATTAATAAGTCAATAATAACATTTTCATCTATACAATCAGTGATCACAACACCCTTCTTTTTCAATACAGATACAATTGTATCGCTCTTATTGAGTTTCGGAAGACATCCACAGATTACTTCTTGTTCTAAAGCTTGTATCTTAAATACGAAGCTGCTATGTAGATTCTTTACGCTGAAGTCATATAATTTATGTTTTTGCTTTTTGGTGACAGCTCCTCCGAACAACGTGTGGCTCAACTCTACTTCGTCAATAGGCTCTAGTTTAAGCTTTTTTACTATCTCGCTTGTTACAAACGAACGTTGTGCACCAGAGTCGAGTAAAGCTCTTACTGTCAATTTATTACTGCCATGCACAAGGTTAATCTTCAAAGTTTGCAACAAAACCGTCTTTGAAGAAGACGACTGGTTTAGTACAGTTTCTTGTGGGTTAGAGCTGTCAGTGGTTCTTTGAGTGATTGTGTCCTTGTCCTTAGCCAGGCCACCACACATGATGGGATAATGCCTTCTACCACAGATCACACATTTAGGGTGTCTTTTGCACCGATTCCACATATGACCGATGGTCAGGCAAATAAAACAAGCTTTCTTATTTCTTACAAAGTCCTTACGTTCCTCTAGCGTTTTCTTTATGGCCACAAGGCATTCTGAGCTAGCGTGTGAAGTTTTGTCGCACCATAAGCACTTTCTATCGGTTTTTTCTACTTTATTTTGTGGTTGGTTTCTCTCATTCTTCCTATCAGTAGTGGTGAAACAGGCTGCAGTCGGCTCGGCTTCTGAATATTTATCTGAGAATCCAGAACGTGCAATACGTATCTTCTCATACGACTCCACCTCTAATTTCACAAAAGTAAGCAACTTGGTGAGTGTATTACCTTCTTGGCCCATATGCGTGTTCGATCTGTTCCAAGCCTTTAATACGTCCTCAGGTAAGGCCGATTCTACTAATGGAAACAGAAATGCTGCATACTTCTCCTGAGTTACACCCAATGAATCTAACGCCAGAATTTGCGTCATGAGTTTGTCGTAAAGTGCTCTTAATGATATTTTTTCACCTTTAGATTGAGCTAACACTAGCTGTAATAGCTCACGAATATAGTATTCAATAATGAGCTCATCCTTAGCGAAACGTTCCTTTAATTGCTTTACGACCTTCTGATAATTTTCTCCGTTTGGTGGAAAACTCTTTACTAATTCTCTCGCAATCGAACCCTGTTCCATACATTGTAGAAGATAGTGGAACTTATCATCATTGTCAATGTCGCTATCTATGTGAATCTTGTTAAATTGAGACCAAAAACCAATCCAATTCTTTATTTCTCCATCAAATGATGGAAGCTGCAATTTGGGTAGTCTAAAATTACGATGCTTAGTTAAACTTTCTGATGAATTGCTAGTCTTATCAATCTCTTTAACAGTACCTTTATTGGAACATTGCGACTCTTCATCAAAAAATTCTTTAATTTTATATTTCATTTCATACCAACGAGCTTCATAACAATCGGAGGCATCTACATCTTGTTCCAACAGCTTTTCGTCCCTCTGATCATCGTCCAACCACATATCTAACACTTTATTTTGAACGATGGAGAGCTCGTCGAACAGTTTGCCTAGCCTCTCATACTCGGGTAATAATGCGCTTTTATCTTTCTGAGAAAGAATATTTTCAACTTTACTCACGCATTTTGTAAATCGCTGACGTATAATTTTCCTCGACTCTTTTGCCTTATCCATTATCACGGTCGCCAAATATAATAGAATGGGTCGGGAATTACTTTATTTAGTACAACGATCGGAAAATAAAAGGATCACCGAAAAAATGTAGACATTCATATATTTCTATTTGTAGTGACAGTTTTTTATTCTAAAACAATTTCTTTTTAAAAAGTAATCAAAGACAATTCCACAACAACTACAATTTCCTAGCCCCTAGCACGAGTTTCTGCGTAATTGGATCGACTACGTTAACGTATCGCCTCCGACAATTTTTGTATGCAAAATTAATCAGCGCCATGTGTCCGTATTTAGAACTAACAAATCGGTAGCACAAGTTTTTGACAATTGCCTTC
The DNA here is from genome assembly GCA_964057195.1 of Orthosia cruda. Classification (NCBI taxonomy): domain Eukaryota; kingdom Metazoa; phylum Arthropoda; class Insecta; order Lepidoptera; family Noctuidae; genus Orthosia; species Orthosia cruda. The sequence goes on from OZ059825.1 coordinate 23,170,918, forward strand.
GTATCGAGTTCACGTATTTACGTTGCGTTAACGCTCCAAATGTATGGGAATCGGTAGCACGAGTTTTCATTTTGACATGTAGTATCGAATTTTACGCTAGGTGTGACGAAAGCACGTCGAAAACTATCTCACTGACATTTTCTCGGTGAGACATTTCACGTCAAACAATTTTCCGTATTTATTTGGGTATTTTTGCAATAAAATGCTATTTAATCATGAATAAAAGGGGCAGGCATGCTGTCTATTGATTATCTTACCTCCTAATTTAATAAAGAGGCTAGGAGAAGATGTTAAACGAGGTAGACAACATTTTCATTTTCTTTGTAAACAAATGTAGCAGTAGTTTCTTTTAATAAACCATTTCTATAAGTTATTGATACTAACCACACATAGAGCGGCGCGGCACGCCCGCGCATCGCCCGCTCTGTTTTCCTGCCGTGGTGGAGTACGGCCCTAGCGCGTTATTCCCGCAACTCTACGTTTTACTTGCGGTTCTCCATAATTATCATGACTCATTTAAAGATTCAAGAATCGAAGAAAACGGCGATATGCCTTTTAAATTAGAGATTATAATACTAGTATGCACGTATGCCTATATATTTTGCAACCGGTTTATACCGATATTTACAGTTAGTTTGGGAATATGGGTTAGAATTTGGGATAAACAACATTGGCAGTTGCTTCAAGGCAACTGAAGCATTTATCGGCAGCTAAAATGTTCTTGAGTAGGTACCCTATTAACAACAATACAAATCTAAAACGTATTAATATACATTTTCTTCAGCAGGTCTTATGGGAATGGTTGCGGTATTTTAAGTAGCAAAAACCGTAAGCCGTTCTACAATTCTAGATAGTCTGTCGATGATAAACAGAGACAGATGTACAACGAAAGAGAGAAAACTAGGACAAAAATGAAACAGAATCCCTTCGCAGCGTGACGAACGGTCTATTACAAAGACCTCCCATCGTTATTGCCACCTGACAGCCAATGTTCCAGAATCCAGAGTAATCTTTATGAGACGAGAAATCGATGCAGAGAGTGGACTGTGATAGGACTCGCCTTCAAAACTAATCGAATCCTAAGTCATATCGTTCCTTCGTACATGGAAAACCTTGTTGGCTCAGCCTATTATTATTTAAAATTCCTACTTGTTGTTGATGTTTATTGAATTTATTATATTTCTAACATGTACTTAAGTATACGTGAATTGAATAAGTAAATAACTAAGCTATTAATGTGATAATAAAAACCAAAATAAACAGAAACTATATGTTTTTCCTAATCTGAACATACATACATAAACTTACGCTTTTGCCGGATGGGGGTAAGTGGTAGAAACTGCAGAATGCCACCTGCTACGTTATATCCACGTTCATACTTCTACACGCTCGCGGGTTATGACATGCACACACGCTGGCCTTTTTGAAGAACATCACAATAAGATCTGTTGCGGACGGTACCCGGGTGCTGTAAGTACCCGCGGTCGCCCTGGGACAGTATCCCACTGATGTTTGACGTGCTTTCCATACGCTCTGAGTAAAGCGACTCTGCTGGTGGCACTCGCCACCACGCACCCCTTAATGCGTATGTAGGGTGGTAGGTACTAGGAAGACCCACATACAAGAACCAAGTTTTGACCACAAAAATAAACAGCGGGATTTTTCATGAAAAATATTGTTGCATGTGTTTCAGGACATTTTTGCGTTCATCTTTACTTAGCCGAAATCTTAAGAACCTTATTTATAAACCTTAATACATAAATATAATCATTACAGTACTAATAACCGGCGTGTGTGTATGACTAGATGTATGAATGTGAGTGAAGCAAAAGAAGTATGTAAGGATCGTAGCAGGTGGCGTTCTGTAGTTTCTGCCTATCCCATGGGAAAAAGGCGTGAGTTTATGTATGTATGTGTATCATCATTACATTTTTTGATTTTTCACACACGGGCCCTTGTTGGCATACGACAATAATAATTACACATTTTTCTCATCATCGTTTTTCAATCTTTCATTCAAAATTACACCAAACATAGGTACTTCCTATTCTAAACTAATATTGTAAAATTGTTTTAACTATATTTGTACAAGGTAATCTCTGGAAGGAAACGCCTGCCGTTCCTACCGCTAAGTGTAGCAGTAAGAACTTCATGGGCTGATAATGCGTTAAGAATAAGTAATAGAATATATAGCTGTTGTAGGTGGTACTAATCTATATAATGCATTGATGAAATAAAATGCAGATTTAATGAACAAAACTTTGTATTACATAATGTTCTTTCATATTCGCATCATAATAAATTGACAGAGCTTCTAAGATTCCAACCATAGCTCATAGCTGCTCCAAACGCTTGAAATAGCATGAAGAGCATTTGTACCAAAACGGTTGTGAATAAGTAGATACTTTTAACGTCGTCGTAAGTTACAAAATATTCCCCCAATTCCTTCGTTGGATGTCACTATTACACGAAGAGACGTATAGCTTGCCGTGGGCTTTGAAGAAATCACGGCTGCAGTCTTGTAGACGGTGGTGCAAGCGATTGGAATGGCTTGTCTTCTCTAAGTGGCAATGCTGGCTTATAACATTCCGGTGTCGACAAAGGCTTTTGGCTAGTACCGGTAATATTTTATTCTTCATCTCCTGTTGGCAAAAGACGTTGATATAGAACAAAATACAAAGATTCTGTAACTAAATACAACATTGTCGGTCGTGCAGTGTTATTGCACTTTTTCATTTGGAATTTCTTAGTGGCAACCCGGAGTCTCACTCTAAGTGCTGTGCACGGCAATAGGCCCGCCTCTTATTACATGAGACCTCATAGGATTAAGCGGATGAAGCACATTTTGGATAATTGTATGAATCTGTGCAATAAACTTACTTGTTTGCTTCTTTATGAAGTTCACCATGATGATGACCTGAGTGACGCAAGTTCTTTTTGGATTCGTTAATTCTAAAATCACAGAACCGTCGCACATAACAGATTTACGTATGAAATTGGTAAATTTAAATAATTATTTGAAATGACAACAAACAACAATATACGTTTACATCTTAGGGTCTGCTCACACCGAGACGCAATGCGATATACCATATAAACCGCGCGGCATTTAAAATTAAAAAAGTGATCAAAGTCTCCATCCTCTATTATTTCTGTTTTATGTTTTTCTTTTGGAGTAACAGATGCTTTCTAGCGTTTGTATTTAGGCTTGTAAGTGGCGTTGTTAACTTCAGCTTGCTCAGTCATAACTTTGCTGATGAAATCTATTTATATACATAATATTATTATACGTAAAATGTGAATGATTATGTGGACAATACTGGTGAGTAATAGTGGAGGTATACTTATTATGTGTCGCATTCTGGGCATGATTGCTGACAGGCTGTGTAGTATAGAATCGTTGCTCCAGTATTTCAGCTGGAATATTGAAGTAATGATGGTTACCTGTGTGTAAGTGTTAAATGTTTGTGTGTATAAATGTTGTTTGTTGTTATTGTGTTACTAAAATAGGTGTATAAGTCTTTTTACATAGTTCTCACATATCTTTGTAATTTTCTTGTAACCAAATACTTGTAATTGTATTGTGTTGATGGAATAGAGTGTTCGTGGAGTTTCTTGCAAGTTCTTCTCCATAGAGACTTACTGACGCTTGTGAATGTGCAACTAGTTTCATCTTTTGTTTGTCTATTCAAAAATGCCTTTAAATGGTTTAGTTGGAATAAAGTATTTTGACTTTGATAAGTTTATATTGTTACTAATACTATGTATATAATATGTATTTAGGTTATGTTATTCTGTAGGCTCTATTGCCTTTAATAAATTAATTAATAATTAAGTATAATAAGGTATTTAACGTTTCGGTGTGCACGTGCAAAATACCTATTGGAACAAATCACTGAGTTCGGAAAAGAATTTCGCTTCTACACGCGTTTGCATCAGTGTGCTAACGGTTTTATGTTTTTGTAATTTGAAGGAAACCGTCAAACATTAAGTGACAATTGTCAAACGTCATGTACGGGACCGTTCGAAACCGAACAATTTATCATAAATTAAAATTCCAATAAACTGAAATTTTCAATGATTTGTTAAAAAAAGAATTAATAAAAATGTTAAATATGTTTGAAAGTGTGTTTATAACAAATATTTGTTCAGTTTTAGTCTCTAAATTATTTAAGATAATGTTACCCGTTTTTGTCTTCGATTTTCAGAACGCACCATTCACTACAAACCAATCCAAACGCTATTGGGTTCTCGGCCTTAATTAACCATAGTTCAATTACTACTTCCGAGTTGTCGCAAGACGTTTTTATGAACTCGTGCTGCCAAAATAACTTGTCGCAGCATCGACTACGTTTTCGTCTGGTAAAATGTCACGATGACGATACGAATACGTTAGAAACTTGTGCTAGGGGCTGAAAACTTGAAATGGCAAGTGAAAAAGGCGATCTAACTAAATTGACTTTAAAGAAAACAAAACTTGAGAGGTGTCAAGGGACATCCGGATGGAACGAATTTTTTTAAGTTAAGTTATCGTATATATATATATATATATAACATTTACGAAACCAAAATAACTGGCTTGCTTTCTAGGAGAGAGAGAGAGAGAGAGAGAGAAAGAAACACGCGCACGCCGCACGGCTTACAACTATAGCAAAAAGTGTCGTTACAACATTTGTTCTTAATTTTTTCCGTCTAGCCCCCTTTCGCAACGCGCGATAAGGAACTTCGTTCCAAAAATCGTTTTGTTGGAAACATTGGTTGGCGAGGAGGCAAAATTACTGTATTTTTGTGTTTCTTTCACAATCGATTCTAACAGGATAAACTAATCACTTACCTAACGAAGAGCACCGGTCCCTGAAGGCAGGGAAGTCCAGTCATAGCGCATTAGCGGGCGTCTGTTTTCTGTTTTGATGTCCTGTCCTGAAAATGTGAAATGACTGGCGAAAAAGGCCGTCTAATTGATTATATATCCTAGAAAATTAAATTTACTTGTGCCAAAGCACCATAAAACAATTAAAATAAACGTTTTCAGTTCAAAAAGCTCCTATCTTCTGGCTAAAAGCAAAAGGGTGTTATTTAAATGGTTAGCATAGTATTCGTATTTTTATGAGCAGCAAAATATAATCTGTAAGCAGAAATAGCTAATTGATCATCAAATCATGGCTAGCAAACATTCCAAAATCAATCAGCAATTTATGTCATTCTGGATGGCTGTAATTATTTTTGTACAGCTTATTAATTATATAAGCTGCAATGAGCTGCTCCTGTTTAATAAAATTTGGTAAGCTCTCAGAGGGTAAGCAAAAATATCATTTTGAGCTGCATATAAAAATATCAAAAATAATTTACTTGTCTATGATTAAATGATTTTTTTTTCTGGCTCTTCGCTGCGCTCGTCGCGGTTGCACTCGCTGCGCTCGCATTTTTAATAGTCTCCTTTTCTGGCAAAAATGTCGTCGCTCGCGCTATACTGCGCTCGCTCCTTTCTGTCAGCTAGGTTCTTGATACCCTGGTCAGGTATCAGGTAAAAGAACTTTGATATTTTTCATTTTCCTGCTCTTACTCCGCCAACTTTTAACGTGCATTGCCGATGTTTCAACAAAAACGCAATCCAATTAGTTATTTTGCTCACCATGTTTTAAATATGCATACCAATCAAATACACTGCTTATAGACATGTTTTCTCTGCTGATCAATCATGAAATCATGCTGATCAAGTAGTTATTTGGCGGACTGAATGTTTATTATGAAAACTCATGTTATTGTAAGCTGCCTATTATGATTTAATTTTTGACCATTATCAAAATTATTTGCGGAACAAGGGTTGCTGCCTGATTTTTTTACATACATACATAAACTCACGCCTCCGCCTCCGCCTGCCGCAGGAATCGAACCCGCAGATTTTGAAAATAACGCATTCTGTATTATTACACCATTTGATAGTGTCGCTAATAAGGATCAAATTCTGGGAAATAATGTCATACGGCAAACTTAAGGGAAAACCTCGTTTTTAACATCCATAATTACAGAGAGTTTGTATAGTATAGAGGAAACGTATTTATGACGCAATTTCAACATCGGTATTCACTTTCGCACTAACAGATAATTTTATAAGCAAAAAGAGATAGATATACTTTTGGCTACGCTATCTTTTGTGCCAGTGTGACCAAGGATGCTATAGATACTTATCTATAGACATAATTATATCAGTACTAGAGCTGTGTCACTGTCATATCGATATTATCGAGTTTAGTTTTGGAGCGATCTACAAAGGTCAAATGTCTGTAAGAATCGTCCCTGACTGCGGCTTTTTGACGCTTTTTAGGGATTCTTTAAAATTATTTAAAGAGTGAATGTCTCGTACAAAGAGTGAACTTATCAGTCATTGTAAGTGTACAATCCCACTCTTTCGTGACTTTTCTGTGCATTATACGCGTTGTATAATAATGTTTATTCATACCTTGCGCAAAAACTAGGTACATCATGAGATCAAAGTGACAGTTTTTGGTACACTTCTAGATCTTGTGCAAGACTGAAATAGTACATTGTGATACAAGGGTGGAAAGTTTTTTATTGCAAACGAGCTGGTTTTTAATTACACTAGTTTGCAATAACCTACACACCCGTGTATCACACGACGTTTTTCAATACAGTTGTGGAAAATAGTAAAAATAAATCAAAGAATTATTTGATTATTGACACAAAAATTAAATTTTCAGAAAATGGCGCGTTTTTGCAACTAGACATATTTTTTTACAACGGAAACAGCCTATACGATTTTTGGCAAATGTTGATGTGAAAATAATTAAATTAAAACTGGTAATTAAATATATTAAACAACCATTTAAAAGACTTTTAACAATTCAATGCTAAAACGTGCGGAATCATTAATTTTTTCTCGTATAAAATCTATCCCATTTTATTCTATGTATGAATACTCCTTGCTACTAAACTTTTTTAAATTGACTTATCAATTTAAAACTCAACTGCAAAACTAATGATCGAGCTCGTAAACAAAAGTCACGACCGCGTAATAGAAAGATACCTATGCAAAAGATTTAATTTTCGAATCATAATTATAGCCTCTGAAAGTACGCCATGTTTAACAACTGTATTGAAAAGAAAGTTTTCAACACACTTGTTCGTAAAGTGAGCCTTATTATATCTCTTTTAGGGCCATAAACCGAGCTATAACACACAAAGGTACGTTGAATATTATTAATCTAAACGTATCTAAATGATTGCGTAACCTTAGCATAACTTCTTAGAACTAATTAATTGATTTCGTTGCAGGTTGCCTTAATATACGGTGTTATTGGTGCGTGTAGATGACAAGAGCTTTATAATATTACAATAAAGGATGTAGTAACCCGAAAGCAGACTCTATTCTCAACAAGGCGAAAATCAGTGACAAAATAACGCAAGCCATTAATTTGTAGCCAAAGGCAAAGAAGTTTGGCCTGAACCACAAACATGAACATCTCGTAGCATGAGTTATTTGGTTCCTATTGTTCTATGATTTGCCTTTGTCGCCGACTTTAACATACGAAGAAAACGAAAGTATACTGTTCTATGATTTGCCTTTGTCGCCAACATTTACATACGAAGAAAATGAGAGTATTTTACGCAAAATACGCGCTTAGACGTGGAGTTGCGGACACCAGCCCGTCTTAACCTAACCTAAATGAGAGTATCTACTAAAGAAGTGGCAAGCACCAATGTAACACAAACTGTGAAATTGCCATCCAAATCAATCCAATATCGCTTTGAAAATTGATCGTTCACCATTTGTTTTAATAATCAATCGATAGAATAGAATAGAATATACTTTATTGTACACCAAAAAGAGAAATTACACATATATTTTACAGCAACTTAATACTATGGGTACAAAGGCGGTCTTATCGATATAAGCAATACATGTTTGTTTTTCTCGCAAATGTGTGGGAAAACGTCGTATGAAACTCGTGAGCTCTACTCATTACACGCTCGGCTGAATTACGGCTCGGGCTGCAACCCACATCCTCGTGTATAATGAGCAACTTAGTTAACTGGTATCATAATATACTATTACAGACGAGTATGTATATAAAAGTAATAAAATAAATAATTACAAAATGGTTTAAATATAATAATTTAATTTAAAATGTGAAAATAAACATGATTCATCAACCTGTATCCATAGATGGGTCAAGCGATGGCGATAGCATGGTTCATTCAATTCAATTGCAGTGAACACAAGCGAGAATGTGGTGAAGGTGTCCAGTTAGCTCGTTGTATTTGCTTGATATACTTATTTCTTAAATAAGTACTCTTAGGAAACCTGTGCTCAATCAATATTAGATTAATAATACAAATAGCAAATAAACTTTATGAAATAAATTAAAGTAAAATAAAAATACAGTATCGATAAATCTTTCTTGTGATTTTTGTCACATCTCTAACATCAGAGCCCCTAGCACGAGTTTCTGCGTAATTGGATCGACTACGTTAACGTATCGCCTCCGACAATTTTTGTATGCAAAATTAATCAGCGCCATGTGTCCGTATTTGGAACTAACAAATCGGTAGCACAAGTTTTTGACAATTGCCTTCGTATCGAGTTCACGTATTTACGTTGCGTTAACGCTCCAAATGTATGGGAATCGGTAGCACGAGTTTTCATTTTGACATGTAGTATCGAATTTTACGCTAGGTGTGACGAAAGCACGTCGAAAACTATCTCACTGACATTTTCTCGGTGAGACATTTCACGTCAAACAATTTTCCGTATTTATTTGGGTATTTTTGCAATAAAATGCTATTTAATCATGAATAAAAGGGGCAGGCATGCTGTCTATTGATTATCTTACCTCCTAATTTCATAAAGAGACTAGGAGAAGATGTTAAACGAGGTAGACAACATTTTCATTTTCTTTGTAAACAAATGTAGTAGTAGTTTCTTTTAATAAACCATTTCTATAAGTTATTGATACTAACCACACATAGAGCGGCGCGGCAGGCCCGCGCATCGCCCGCTCTGTATTCCTGCCGTGGTGGAGTACGGTCTCTAGCGCGTTATTCGCCGCAACTCTACGTTTTACTTGCGGTTCTCCATAATTATCATGACTCATTTAAAGATTCAAGAATCGAAGAAAACGGCGATATGCCACATTAGAAATTATAATACTAGTATGCACGTATGCCTATATATTTTGCAACCAGTTTATACCGGTATTTACAGTTAGTTTGGGAATATGGGTTAGAATTTGGGATAAACAACATTGGCAGTTGCTTCAAGGCAACTGAAGCATTTATCGGCAGCTAAAATGTTCTTGAGTATGTACCCTATTAACAACAATACAAATCTAAAACGTATTAATATACATTTTCTTCAGCAGGTCTTATGGGAATGGTTGCGGTATTTTAAGTAGCAAAAACCGTTAGCCGTTCTACAATTCTAGCTAATCTGTCGATGATACACAGAGACAGATGTACAACGAAAGAGAGAAAACTAGGACAAAAATGAAACAGAATCCCTTCGCAGCGTGACGAACGGTCTATTATAAAGACCTTCCATCGTTATTGCCACCTGACAGCGAATGTTCCAGAATCCAGAGTAATCTTTATGAGAAGAGAAATCGATGCAGAGAGTGGACTGTGTGTGATTCTCCTTCAAAACTAATCGAATCCTAAGTCATATCGTTCCTTCGTACATGGAAAGCCTTGTTGGCTCAGCCTATTATTATTTAAAATTCCTACTTGGTGTTGATGTTTATTGAATTTATTATATTTCTAACATGTACTTAATTATAAGTGAATTGAATAAGTAACTAACTAAGCTATTAATGTGATAATAAAAACCTAAATAAACAGAAACTATATGTTTTTCCTAATCTAAACATACATACATAAACTTACGCTTTTGCCGGATAGGGGTAAGTAGGTAGAAAATACAGAATGCCACCTGCTACGTTATATTCACGTTCATACTTCTACACGCACGCGGGTTATGACATGCACGCACGCTGGCCTTTTTGAAGAACATCACAATAAGATCTGTTGCGGACGGTACCTGGTGGTGTAAGTACCCGCGGTCGCCCTGGGACAGTATCCCACTGTTGTTCGACGTGCTTTCCATACGCTCTGAGTCAAGCGACTCTGCTGGTGGTACACGCCACCACGCATCCCTGAATGCGTATGTAGAGTAGTAGGTACTAGGAAGACCCACATACAAGAACCAAGTTTTGACCACAAAAATAAAAAGCGGGCTTTTTCATGAACAATGTTGTTGCATGTGTTTCAGGCCATTTTTGCGTTCATCTTTACTTAGCCGAAATCTTAAGAACCTTATTTATAAACCTTAATACATAAATATAATCATTACAGTACTAATAACCGGCGTGTGTGTATGACTAGATGTATGAATGTGAGTGAAGCAAAAGAAGTATGTAAGGATCGTAGCAGGTGGCGTTCTGTAGTTTCTGCCTACCCCCATGGGAAAAAGGCGTGAGTTTATGTTTGTATGTATGTGTATAATCATTAAAAAATTTGATTTTTTACACACGGGCCCTTGTTGGCATACGACAATAATAATTACACATTTGTCTCATCATCGTTTTTTAATCTATCATTCAAAATTACACCATCCTATTCTAAACTAATATTGTAAAATTGTTTTAACTATATTTGTGCAAGGTAATCTCTGGAAGGAAACGCCTGCCGTTCCTACCGCTAAGTGTAGCAGTAAGAACTTCATGGGCTGAGAATGCGTTAAGAATAAGTAATAGAATATATAGCTGTTGTAGGTGGTACTAATCTATATAATGCATTGATGAAATAAAATGCAGATTTAATGAACAAAACTTTGTATTACATAATGTTCTTTCATATTCGCATCATAATGAATTGACAGAGCTTCAAAGATTCCAACCATAGCTCATAGCTGCTCCAAACGCTTGAAATAGCATGAAGAGCATTTGTACCAAAACGGTTGTGAATTAGTAGATACTTTTAACGTCGTCGTAAGTTACAAAATATTCTCCCAATTCCTTCGTTTGATGTCACTATTGCACGAAGAGAAGTATAGCTTGCCGTGGGCTTTGAAGAAATCATGGCTGCAGTCTTGTTGTCTCTAAGTGGCAATGCTGGCTTATATTGTTCCGGTGTCGACAAAGGCTTTTGGCTAGTAACGGGAATATTTTATTCATCATCTCCTGTTGGCAAAAGAAGTTGATATAGAACAAAATAAAAAGATTCTGTAACTAAATACAACATTGTCGGTCGTGCAGTGTTATTGCACTTTTCCATTTGGAATTTCTTAGTGGCAACCCGGAATCTCACTTTAAGTGCTGTGCACGGCAATAGGCCCGCCTCTTAATACATGAGACCTCATAGGATTAAGCGGATGAAGCACATGCAGCACATTTTGCATAATTGTATGAATCTGTGCAATAAACTTACTTGTTTGCTTCTTTATGAAGTTCACCATGATTATGACCTGAGTGACGCAAGTTCTTTTTGGATTCGTTAATTCTAAAATCACAGAACCATCGTACATAACAGATTTACGTATGAAATTGGTAAATAAAATAATTAGTTGAAATGACAACAAACAACAATAGACGTTTACATCTTAGGGTCTGCTCACACCGAGACGCAATGCGATAGTACATGTAAACCGCGCGGCATTTAAAATTAAAAAAGTGATCAAAGTCCCTCCTCCTCTATTATTTCTGTTTTATGTTTTTCTTTTGGAACAGATGCTTTCTAGCGTTTGTATTTAGGCTTGTAAGTGAGTGGCGTTGTTAACTCCAGCTTGCTCAGTCATAACTTTGCTGATGAAATATATTTATATACATAATATTATTATACGTAAAATGTGAATGATTATGTGGACAATCCTGGTGAGTAATAGAGGAGGTATACTTATTATGTCTAGTATTCTGGGCATGATTGCTGACAGGCTGAGTTGTATAGAATCGTTGCTTCAGTATTTCAGCTGGAATATTGAAGCAATGATGTTACCTGTGTGTAAGTGTTAAATGTTTGTGTGTATAAATGTTGTTTGTCGTTATTGTGTTACTAAAATAGGTGTATAAGTCTTTTTACATACTTCTCACATATCTTTGTAATTTTCCTGTAACCAAATACTTGTAATTGTACTGTGTTGATGGAAAAGATGGTTCGTGGAGTTTCTTGCACGCTTGTGAATGTGCAACTAGTTTCATCTTTTGTTTGTCTATTCAAAAATGCCTTTAAATGGTTTAGTTGAAATAAAGTGTTTTGACTTTGATAAGTTTATATTGTTACTAATACTATGTATATAATATGTATTTAGGTTATGTTATTCTGTAGGCTCTATTGCCTTTAATAAATTAATTAATAATTAAGTATAATAAGGTATTTAACGTTTCGGTGTGGACGTGCAAAATACCTATTGGAACAAATCACTTCGAGTTCGGAAAGTTCGTCGGAAGAATTTCGCTTCTCCACGCGTTTGCATCAGTGTGCTAACGGTTTTATATTTTTGTAATTTGAAGGAAACCGTCAAACATTAAGTAACAATTGTCAAACGTCATGTACGGGACCGTTCGAAACCGAACAATTTATCATAAATTAAAACTCCAATAAACTGAAATTTTCAATGATTTGTTAAAAAAAGAATTAATAAAAATGTTAAATATGTTTTAAAGTGTGTTTATAACAATTATTTGTTCAGTTTTAGTCTCTAAATTATTTAAGACAATGTTACCCGTTTTTGTCTTCGATTTTCAGAACGCACCATTCACTACAAACCAATCCAAACGCTATTGGATTCTCGGCCTTAATTAACCATAGTTCAATTACTACTTCCGAGTTGTCGCAAGACGTTTTTTTGAACTCGTGCTGCCAAAATAACTTGTCGCAGCATCGACTACGTTTTCGTCTGGTAAAATGTCACGATGACGATACGAAAACGTTAGAAACTTGTGCTAGGGGCTCAGAACGTAAGTACGTAAACTGTCATAGTTCTATCAGCAAACGCATAAAAGTTATTTTTTTCACTAAATAGAATGGTTTAAATGATACTACACGTCCTTGCCGAATTTAGAACTAAGATTCCTTTATTCGGCACTCTTGGAACCGATAGCCACACACGACATGGTTCATGCAGATACAATAACATTCTGCCTGATCTACACGAAACAAATGCGTGAAAACAGCGAAAAACTTTAATTACAGCTGCTAACCAATTGGTTACAACAGTGACAAAAAAGTTATCTCTTTGAAGTTCAGGGTAGTAGCGTTTGTCTATGTTTGTCTCTTTTTATTTCATACAGTTTTTCTATAAGCAGGAACAAAAGAATTGACAGTTTCTTTTTCGTCGTAAATACGTTACCTCTAGCCTAAGACTAGGTATTGTACAAACTCTCTGATTAATAGATACTAAATAAAATCACAATTTCGCAAAACATAATCATTTTAATGATTGTGTTATAATGAGGCACTAAACCATATTTATATTTTATATAATATTTGGAAACTATTTATTATCTATTTATGTATTTTTTTGATAAATAAGTATTTTTGTTGTAATTATGAGAATGCTCGGCACCTAAGATCATAGAAGATTCCTTCAAATGTCATGGGAAGATATTGAAATCAACTATGGCAACTCTCAGTTGTTAAATGTCAGAACGTATGGGAAAAGTCGCGGTGTTTTCAAAAAATAATATGAAAAAATTCAATAAAATTTTACCGTAGCAAACTAAGGAAAACGTTTTATATTAAATGATTACTTAGGTAACGCGATATTCATGATATTATTTTGATAAATTTATCTATTCACAGGAATTGATAGGTTCATTCTATACAAAATTTTATTTGTTTACAACAGTGTTACGAATTACGAAATTTAACACTTCTCTAGCACCTGATATTTTAGAAAGACTTAATACGATGAAATCGCTCGCGTGACGTATCAGAGCATGAATCAGGAAGACGCTAAAATCCCTAATGTCGATGGTGACTGGCAATCCATCGAGATATTTTTGTTTTCGAACGGGCAGCAGTACTCTCCGCCGAGGAAGTATCTTCTACGAGTAGATGACCTTATCTTGTGGGACGCTACGCTAAACCATCTGGCACAGTCACATTATGGACTCCAGTGAGTATTCCCTGATTTTCTATTTACCTTTTTCTGGATAAACGTGTTTTTGATAATCAATTTTCATTAGAAATCTGTAAAATAAAATCTTGGCAACGTTGGCTGTTGCAGCGAGGCTTTGTCTCGTACTCGAGTCCTAGCATTTTGCAGGTTTTTTTTCTATTAATATTGATCGTACCTACCTATTCGTTTAATACAGTACGGCCAAAATAAACTCTTCCTCTTTCTTTCTAAAATTGTATTTGTTTTGTGTAGGTATTCCATTCTGACTTTTCACCTACAGGAGTCCGCTAATAGACCTGTACACTACCAATGGCCAGCTGGTGGGGGGACCACTGGATCTCATAGATGGCCAGGCGTATGTTGCCGTTGTTCCACCAGACACATTTGTTGATGCTGGCTATCAGAAATATCTGATGAAAGCTTCGAAGTAAGCAGAGTTAAATCAAATATGTTTTTTTTAGGGCACCGTCGCCGTGTCCGCCCGTAGATTTATAAATTTTAAAGATGTTACTGAGGTTTGATTCCGAAGCAGTAAAGCAGCGAATTCCGTTTTTTTTTAAACCTTCAATATCGATTTCGGTTCCAAAACTTTTAAATCGGAGGTTATCGACAGCCTTATTGCGTTATGAATTCGGCTAGGCAAAGGGCAAAGAGTATGAATAATCGACCAATCACAGGACGAGATTAAAGACGCGATATGGATTTCCGCCTAAGTGATTGGTCGATTGTTCAAATGTTCATACTCTTTGCCTTTTGCCTTGCCAAATTCATTACGCAATAAGGCTGAAGTCGATGCGAAGCGAAGGCGCGAACGGCGCGGCGGTGGCAAGCTGAACGCAACGGCAACGCCTAGTTAGGTGTATTGTGTTTGAGCTGAAATGAAAAAGGCTGATTAACAATGTATGTATTATTTTACTAAACCTACTTTCTTTTAACACATCTTTCTTCAGCCTCCGCCTCCGATGCCGATTTCGGCTCCGGTTTCGATTCCGATAAACCAAATTTAAAACCTCCGATACCGACTACGGTTCCGATATCATCACTGTTACATCACTAATTCATTTTATGATCAAAGTTGCATAATAATGTGCAACTACAATAACTTTACATTTTCCTTTTCGGGGTAGGTCAAGAGATCTAAAACACGGGCATCCAACGCGAAGAAAGAAAATTTGGTTCAAATAAATTGCACTTGATGGCGTGATAGCTTCGAATTGTTAAAGAAACGATCATAAAAAATGTAATGTTTAATTAACACTGCTTAGCACAAATTTAAGCTCTTTATTCAAAAATCAAAGATTATTTTAATGGATCATTTAAAATTGATAGATTTAAATTTTTAAATTTTTGAGGCATCCACTCGACTTTTTTTTTTTATTTGTATCACATTTTGGTACAATCAAACTGTAAAAAAATACTATAAAACAAATCGAGGCTGTATTTAAAAAAAACACGTACCGAATAAACCCTTTTGCTTGCAAGCCGCTGCTAACACCGATCGTTGTTCTTAGAAAAATATTAGTTTAATCAGACTAAAAAATCTAGTTACGTCGGCAGTTTTTTTGTATGCGATGAGGCATCTGTAATCTGTATGCTAATATTATATTATCTATGCCTAAAACTTTAATATGCTCGAAATTATAATTTCCATTTAGCAAGCACCCATGTAAAAAAAAATGTGCATCACTAGCGCCCTAGTATTGCATATTTTTTTACATGGGTGCCTTTTTTATGGTTTACGGGATGACACGCACTTGGCCGGTTACCACGTGCCTGTAAATGCTATCAACTGGTTCAAACTACTTGAAAAGTGATCTTGATTTCGTTTTCAACTCTTAAGTTGCTCCTGTTTTTTCTGATTAGCTCTGTTTTGTTCAAAGGTCCTGGGAAAAACGACAAGCAAGAAAGTTTCCTCCAGGTTACAAAACAAATATGTTTTATTTATTATGAAGTAATTTTAGTAGTAGTTATAAAGCTTAATTAACTAGACACCATTTTACCCAGTATTTATAATATGGCGCGTCGGATTAGTTACTTGAGAAGTAACGTAGGTCCATGAGATTATAAGTAGCATCTATGTATAATCTACATTAAAATGTTTTCTTTGTAGAATGTGTACTCGGCGAGCCATGTTGCTTATGCCCCGAAAGACAAAGTAAGTTTTTTTTTAGTGTAGTAGCTTCCATTTGTCTGTTCTTCTTCAGGAAGAAAAGCTTGTTTCTGAGCACAGTGATTGTGCTAACGTTGATCAGGCATCCCATTTTAACATATTAGTGTTGGTTTGTGAGAACACATTTCACTAATTGTTCATTTTAAATCACCTTTATAGGGTCTTGCTGTGATCCCCAAGCATGTTGCTTATGTCCTGAAAGAGAAGGTAAGTGAAGCGAGACCAATATATTTATTAAATGTTGTTAGATAACTAACACAAGTAAACATACATAGACACATTTACTTTGTTTGTTTGCTAAACCTGTTACTCTGACAAAATGCTTTGTCGTCAAAATGTTTTATCATCCTGTTGTCAAATCTGGCCTTGATAATGTCCATATATCTTTCAGATGCAGAATCACAAAAGCAGTTACTACCTGCCTCCGAACACATGGATTTGGGGCCGCCAAGCGGACACTTCATGAGCTTTGTGCGTGTTACTTTAATTAATTTAATACTTACACTTAAGGTTTAGTGATTAATCCCTGACCTCCCTGTTTCCCAACGGCAAAATAGTCGAAATCGACACTATCGAAAAATAAATACCTACATCATTAATCATAGGTACCAGTAGACGCCTATCATCATTCAAATGCAAAGCGTCTACTGGTGATCATAGGCCGCCCTCGCTCCATCGACCGATCTTACCGCATACCAGCCCATAAACAAGCACGTCTTTTTTTTACTACTAGACTATAATATTAACTGCGGTTTCTTCTTAAGTTTATGCAACATTATGATTTGTCTTTTTATAGGCACCTGCAAAATCGGTAGCAGAAGATGATAACGAACTTGTATCAGGCAAAACTGCTTGTGCGACGTGTGGGCACGTAATTAGACCAGGTGAAATTGAATTTTCACCCGTTCAAGGTTCTGCTAAGTCAGATGGATATAAAGCTAGACATGATGGAAATGTGGTTAGTCCGTGTGAATATGAAGCTAGGCAGGGTGAAAATTCCACCAGATTATATGAATATAGACCTAAACTGAGTGAAGTGACAGCTAGACTAGCCGAATATGGCACTGGGCCGCGTGAATATGAAACTGGATCAAGTTTAACTGGAGCTAAGCCAGCTGAATATCGAGTTAGACTAGGTGAAAATGTGGCTAGACCAGCTGAATATGGGATTACTAAACAGGGTGAATATAAAACTAGACCAACTGTAAATGGAACTAGGCCTGGTGAATTTGGAGTTAGACCAGGTGAGTATGAAACTAGACCAGGAGAATATGGAGCTAAACCAGACGAATATGAATCTAGACCAAGTGTTAATGGAGCTACGCCAAGTGATTTTGGAACTAGACCTGGTGATTATGGTGCTAGACTTGGTAAATATAAAACAAGAACGATTGTCACTGGTCCTAGACCGAGTGAATATGAAACTAGACCAAGTGTAAATGGAGCTAAGCCATATGAATATGGAGCTGGACCAGGCGAATATGAATTAAGATCAACTACAAATGGAGTCAAGCCAGGTGAATACGGAGCAAGCCCATTGGAATATAACACTAGACCAAGTGTAAATGGAGCTAAACTACGTGAATTTGGAGCTATACCAGGTGAATATGAAACTAGACCAAGTGTTAATCAAGCTAAGCAAGCTGAATGTGGAATTAAACCGGATGAAAATGAAACTATACCAAGTGTAAATGCAGCTAAGCTAGGTGAATATGAAACTAGACTAAGTTTAAATGTAGCTAAGCCGGATGAGTATGAATCTAGACCAAGTTTAAAAGGAACTAAGGCAGGTGAATATGAAACTAGGCCAAGTTTAAATGAAGCTAAACCGACTGAATATGAAACTAGACCAAGTTTACATGAAGCCAAGACGGGTGAATATGAAACTAAACCAAGTTTAAATGGAGCTAAGCCGGGTGAATATGAAACTAGGCCAAGTTTAAAAGGAGCTAAGCCAAGTGAATATGAAACTAAGCCAAATATAAATGAAACTAAGCCGACTGAAAATGAAAATAGACCAAGTTTACATGAAACTAAGCCGGGTGAATATGAAACTAAACCAAGTTTAAATGGAGCTAAGCCGGGTGAATATGAAACTAGGCCAAGTATAAATCAAGCTAAGCCGGGTGAATATGAAAATAGGCCAAATGTTAATGGAGCTAAGCTAGGTGAAATTGGAGCAAGACCTGCTGATTATGCAACTCAATCATCAGAGCAAGAAAATCAGCCAGATGAGAATGGACCCAGCTCGGTCAAAAAAGGGGCTTGGTCTGGTCAAAATGGAGACAGAACGGCCAGTCATAAAACTAGGCCAGGGCATAGTGGATATAAGTCGAGTAAAATTGAGCCCATTATAAAAGCATACGAGATTGTATTGCATAAAAATGAAAAAAGTTTAGATGAAAGCGAAGACACACCGGATAAAGATACAGCAGAAAAAGATCCAAGCATAAAATCTGAATTCCCAAGACAGGGCAGCACGTTAGGCCCTACTGGTAAAAACGGACTTGAACAAAAGGCTGAATATAGGACAAGACAAGATGATCAAAGAGAAAAAGATATTGAAACCAGGTCAAGTCGAAACGAAAGTAAGGGTGGTGAACGTAGACTTAGTAGCGCTGAAAAAAATATTGGAGAGAACGACACTGTAAGTGGACTAGTTGAATCAAGAGTCAGAAAAAATGAAAATGCGCGCAATCTAAGCAGGCGTAGTGGCGCAGAAATTGAGCAGAGGAGCAGAACAGGAGAACCAACCACAGGATTTGAACATGGTGGCAAAGACAGCGCACAGAAAGGCAGAGAAACTAGACCTGCGAGCAGAGTTGGCGGGCAGGGAGCTAGTGAGAATGGACCTAGACTGAGTGCACAAACAAATAAACAGAGCGATAATTTAGCAAGGTTGGGTGGCCGCGAGAGCAGAGTGGGTGATCATGAAGCCAGAGCTGGTGATCTCGGACTCGGAACCAGTGGTCATGATGCCGGGTTAGATAACCCTGTCTCTGAACCTGGTGCCGGAGCAGCTACATCTGGCTCTAGAGCAAGTCCTAAAGACAGAATGAGTTCTAGAATAAAAAACAATTTAGTTCTACCCAAAATAGGAACACCAGGTACCAGAATAAACAAAACTTTGGTCAGGATAGATGATGCAGACATTGAAAACAAAGAGGATAACCCCGAGGCTAGACAGAGTAGAGTTGGAAGTACCAAAGCAGCAGGAATTTTACACATATCTGAAGCCCAGCATCATGCACGAAGGAATAAATTATCTGCAGGAAGACCAACGATTGAAAAAAAACGTTTGTCAATCGAGCCAAACTCGACATCACTAAGGAAACCGACTCAAAATTCCAACATACTTCGTAAAACTGAAAACAAACAACCTGTAAAAACCAACAAGGAGAATATCCTAAAGAAAATTAATGAAAAATCCAGTGCTATTCCTGTTCCAGCTTCCAACGACTCTGGAAAATCAAAAACACAACGCATCACTCCATCTGTCCGCCCACCAACCACGATTTCTACCACTGAGCTAATAACAAGTACAACGACTAAAGCACTACCAGAAAATGCTATGAGGCTGGATTCAGTCAAACACGTTGTTGATACTATCGAGAATTCGCCGGCAGAAACACAAACAGAATTGATATATATCGAAAAGAGCATGGCAAATGTTTCTGTTAACGAAGGAGTCCAGACTGACACAGAGGCAGTAGAACAACACGAAAATGAAGTGTCCGCAAGTAATAAGGAAAACACAAATTCATGCACGTGCGTTCTCTGTAAGCAACTAAACCGTAGAGTCGATCCTGATGAAAATGACGAAAATACCTTATCAATGTTTAATAGAGGTGGCGTAGTCAACATTAAACTAAATATTCAGGTTCGGAACATTGTTAAATCAGTTTATTCTTGTCAGAAGGATTGTGAAAGGTCACAATCGTTAACCAATATTACGAGATCAGAAAAAGAATCTCAGATATCTATTGATAATGATATGGTGGTGAACCGCACTTCGTTGCAGTCTTTATTTAACAAACCGAACTTTCAAGGTTTTGGCTTCGAAGGTTCTCCAAAAGTGATGGTTGTCCAGTGTGCTGGTTGTGGAAGACTAAATAACCCACCTCGATGTGATCCATCTCCGTGCTGTGATAACAATAAAAAATATTTCGTTTTGTTGGAAAACTCAGTGCTCGAAGATATGGCAGATGGGTAAGTTATTTCATACCTACGGTATTTTATAAATTTCTTATTTCATTAAATTTAACGATTGGACAAATAAATAGTAACCATACTAATATAACGGCTCACGAAGCAGACGCTTGTAATATAATGTTATTGCTTGCATTTCAAAACAATGAAAGTCATTGAGTCCTCCTGCACAACGTCAATTATAATCTAGAGATTTCGTTACATTTTTTGTCCTGTCAGGATACTGCTAATAATTAGATAACAAAATGCATAGACTACTTAGGAGTCTATAAAGCTTATTCAAACTACGTCTTTCATGAACCAATCATTTTCAGTTGTAATTTCACTCTACCCCGTCGGCCGTGCGACCAAAGGCAATCCAGAAAACAAAGCAGTGGCATTCCAATAACGCAGGCGTTTTCAGAGACGACTTTAGATACTATTACCACTGTAACGGTATCAGGAGTGCCATTGCAGAGGCGGGAGATGGGGAAGTGTGTGACCAACACATCATGCCAAACTGAAGAGCCACAAAGCGAATCTGTGATCGCTAAACGTAAAGTTAGTATCACAGAAGACTCGGTTACGAAGGGCGACCTTCAAAAAAAGAGTAGCTCTTCAGTATGTGTAACGACGCAGCCTGATAATCTTGTTCGGAAGCAAAGCTGCCGAAAAATGTGCTCACAAAAATGCGAAAGTGAAGATTCGCAAGTATGCTCAGACGTTTGCCGAGTAGTATGCTCACCGACAACCGAAAAAGTAGAGGCATTATGCTCATCAGTACGTTCACCATCCTGTGACATAGTAGAGGCTGTATGCTTACAAGTAAGTCCACCGACTTGTGAAGTAGAACAGTCAAAAGGATGTCAACAGGCAAGCCCACAAGTTCAGTCACAAGGATGCATGCCGGCATCACCAACGTATACATCATTCTGTCTTATGCTTCCACCGCCGTGTATGCAAGCACAAACACAAGTATGTCCGTGTCAAGGACCACAAGTATGTAATGCGGAGACCCAGACACGATGGGCCAGTATTTTAGTAAGTTAACAGCATTTGACCGTCATACTATTATTTTTCCAGTTATTTCTTGTTAATATTTTTTTTTTAGTTACAGGCACGGCTTCACTCCGACGGCCGATACTCGTTCCATCTGCCGCCGTTGTATTTGCTAAAAAATAATAATTCATATTGCCAATGATATGTCTACAGCATACAAAAGTAAAGTGTTTGTTTTTTCTTTTTTGCATTTGTTTTTCAAACTTAGCATGTATAATAACAATAGTACATTATTAAAAATGCCGTGAAATAGGCAATTACAGGTCGAGTATGAGTTTGAAGGCCGAGCCGTAGGGGAGGACCGATTATTGTACCGGATCCACTTTTCATCACAGGTAATGATTCGATTTAAAATCCCTTCATTATTGTGCCGGTTGAGTAATGTAACGCAGCAGTCGACGCGCGTATGTCGGTTTGCTGCACTCAATTTATGAGGTACCCACCTTTCAAGCTTTGCCCAATTTGCTTCAAGTGGATTAAAACAGTTTTATCACTAACACCGCAGCCTGCAGCTAACTCGGACGTGGTTTGCGATGGATTTGCTTCCACAATAGCCTTCAATTCTTCATTATCAACTTTCGTCTCAGGTCGTCCACGGGGCTTGTTCTACAGGTCGACATTTCCAGAACGAAAACGTTGGAACCAAAAACTAGAGTTGCCGCGAATACTCGCTATTATTCGGTATTCGGCATTACTCGTCATTTTTTTATAATCGTCGAATACCGAATAATAGCTAGTATTATTCGGCATTCGGCGAATAGTCGTCGAAAATAAACTTTTAACGAACAAAAGAACTAATGAGTTAAAAATAATATTTTTTTTAATTATTTTCCTTAATAAAACAATACACAATATCAATTATTATCTGTAATATGTGCCTGTGCCTATCATATTCATGAAATTAAATTAGTAAGGCTTTTTAATTAATATTTAAAATCCAACAGAGGCAGATTGTGGTGCAAAAAAACATTTTTTTCTGCACGTTCTGGAGCAAGTCGGTTTCGTTTTTCCTCGTAAATTAAACCTGCCTCGGAAAATAGTCTTTCTGAATAAACAGAGCTTGCTGGTGTGATTAAGTATCGTTTAGCAAGCTTACTTAAATTAGGAAATCTATTCTTATTGGTACTCAAAGCCCACCATTCATATGGGTTTATTTTTCTGTCAGCCTTTGCTAGAAATTAGAAATATTTTTAATGTGTTTAAGTTTTTTTTTATGTCGAATAGTAATGTCGAGTTATTCGACTATTCGCCAAAGTGAATGGCGATTAATCGGTATTCGACTATTCGCTATAAACACTATTCGCGGCAACTCTACCAAAAACGCACTGAGTTTTCTTTTGCGACCCCGTCGCCATTCACATCATTCATCCTTCGAGCCGTTTCTGCAGCACTGTTGCCACTGTAGCGAGTAGGCAAGTTCAATCGCACGACTCAACGCAGCACGAGAACATTTTAGTATAAATACCGGTGTAGGTTGAATGCAAAATTATTATTGTTTCCTACCTGCTAAGTTGAATATAACTCTGTCGCTCTTGCTCAGTATTTTATTTCTTTGCTACCAATAATTACCTCAGTGGCTACAAAGCTAATATTTATATAATATTGTAAGTAGTATACGGCTACACAGACGGAGTACTATACTACTTCACTGGTGACCCCGACGTGATAAAACTTCGTGCTGTCTGCGGTAATGTTGGAGAGTATGAACTGACCTTCGATCTGCGCGAACCATAATAGAGGATCCTCGGCGTTGAATGCTGGAGTCTTCACCCCCACCCGGTAAGTCATGAAGGAATCCTTGTCCTCTGCCGTTTTGTCCTGCATAATTGATGCTGCACAGGCTTCAGTTCCTCAATTCCGTAATCCGGAACGAACGTCGGGTGGCGTCCATGTGGAGACTACCGAGCATTGAACGCACGAACCATTCCGGATGTCTACCCTATCAGGCACCTGCAAGACTTCACTCACGAGTTGGCGGGCAGTACCATCTTCTCCACCATAGACTTGGTGAAGGCTTACAACCAGATCCCGGTCTTTGAAGAAGACATACCCAAGACGGCGATAACAACACCATTTGGTTTGTTTGAGTTCCCATTCATGACCTTTGGACTTAGAAATGCAGCCCAGACCTTCCAGAGGTTCATGGATGAAGTTCTGCGGGATCTAACATTCTGCTTTGGGTATCTCGACGACATTCTGATCTTCAGCAAGAATATCCATCAGCACCAGCAGCACCTCAAACAACTTTTCGAGAGATTGGTCAAATACAGTGTACTGTTAAATACCAGCAAGTGTATTTTCGGCCAAGCAGAGGTGATGTTCTTGGGATACAAAGTCTCCGCGTCAGGCACTCAACCTCCTGCCTGCAAGGTCCAGGCCATTCAAGACTTCCCTGCGCCTAAGACGGTAAAGGAACTAAGGCGATTCCTTGGAATGATCAATTTTTATCGCCGATTCATTCCGGGAGCAGCTTCCAAACAGGCACCTCTCAATAATTTGCTCGCAGGTCCTAAAGTCAAAGGATCGCATCCAGTCAATATGACATCAGAGCTGCTAAAAGCTTTCAACAGCTGCAAACAGAGTCTTTCAGAAGCCACGCTCTTGGTGCATCCAGACCCTTCCGCAGAGCTGAACATCTTGACGGATGCTTCTGATACCGCAATCGGAGCAGTACTGCAGCAGCGGAGCAAGGTGGAATGGCAGCCACTGGCATTTTTTTCGAGGAAGCTCAGCCCTTCGCAGAAGAAGTACAGCCCGTACGATCGAGAGCTGTTGGCAATATATGAGGCAATCAGATACTTTCGCTTCATGGTGGAGGCACGTGCATTCCACGTCACAACGGACCACAAGCCGCTAACGTATGCGTTCGCAAATCCGCGCTCAAACTGCCCTCCCCGTCAATTTAGGTACCTGGATTATATAGGCCAATTTACGACCGATATCAGGTACATAGCCGGTAAGGACAACGTGGTGGCAGACACCCTTTCACGCATTAATGAGCTTCATCTGCCCTTAGATTACCAATCCCTGGCCAAGGAACAGCAAACCGACCCCGAACTGCAGAACTTGCTGAGAGATGGATCATCTTTGAAGCTGAGGAAGGTGAAACTACCCGAATCTAATGTCGAGATCTACTGCGACGTAACGGGTACTCCACGCCCATTTATTACAAGATCGTTCCGCAAGCAGGTATTCACTTCCCTTCATAACCTCAGCCATCCTGGACGAAAAGCAAGTGTACAGTTGGTCACTGAAAGGTTTGTTTGGCCAGGAGTTAGAAAGGACTGCAGAAAAATGGCAAAAGAATGTGAAGCGTGTCAGAAGAGCAAGGTGACACGCCATACCACAGCCCCATTACAGGCATTCAAACCACCATCAGCACGCTTTCGCCATATCCACCTTGATTTAGTTGGTCCCTTACCGTTGTCTTCTAACCACAGGTACTGCCTCACGATCGTCGACCGCGCAACGCGTTGGCCCGAAGCGTACCCACTGCAGGACATTACCGCAGAGACCTGCGCCGCAGCCCTCACCTCTGGGTGGATAGCACGGTTTGGCTGTCCCGAGCATATCACAACGGATCGCGGAAGGCAATTTGAATGTCGCACCTTCAAGAACCTAGCCGCCCTCATAGGCGCCACTCACCACTTAACCACTTCTTACCATCCCGCAGCTAACGGCCTCGTCGAGAGACTGCACCGGCAATTAAAGGCCGCGATCATGTGCCATGCGAATTCAAGCTGGACAGAGGTACTTCCGTGGGTGCTGCTAGGAATCCGCAGCGCATGGAAGGAAGACCTAGACGCAACAACCGCTGAACTCGTCTACGGCGAGCCACTTCGCTTGCCTGGACAGTTCCTCACAGAAGCCTCAAAGGATGTCGTGGACATGAGTGAGCTGGTCAGCAGGCTGCGCGCACACATGACCAAGCTGACGCCACAACCAACTTCGTGGCATATGAGCTCAAACCGCCTCTTCTACATCCCGAAAGACCTGAGTACGGCAACCCACGTCTTCCTGCGCGAAGGTCCAGGTCGTAGATCACTACAGGCCCCATATACAGGTCCTCACAAAGTCCTTGGTCGCGACCAGAAGACTGTGGACATTGAAGTGCGTGGGAAGAGACAGAAGGTGACAATTGACCGTGTTAAACCAGCATACATGGCGAGAGAAGATCTGGATCCAGGTCAAAGTCAAACCCAAACTCCGGATCCAGTGCAACCTGATAACACAGTCAGAAAGACAAGAAGCGGCAGGACAGTGAGATTTCCTGATTACTATCGCCCGTAGTCACGGTCTCGCCGGGGGAGTGTTGTAGCGAGTAGGCAAGTTCAATCGCACGACTCAACGCAGCACGAGAACATTTTAGTATAAATACCGGTGTAGGTTGAATGCAAAATTATTATTGTTTCCTACCTGCTAAGTTGAATATAACTCTGTCGCTCTTGCTCAGTATTTTATTTCTTTGCTACCAATAATTACCTCAGTGGCTACAAAGCTAATATTTATATAATATTGTAAGTAGTATACGGCTACACAGACGGAGTACTATACTACTTCACCACGATGGAACTTGTACTCGTAAATAACGCGATATTTCAAGATTTCCATTTTGTAAACTGACTGCCGCAAAGATAAAACTGAGTAAATAGCTGTATAAATTTAAAATTGGAATTCCAAACCAAAGAGATTTGAGATCAAAGTGGCCAGTACGACAAAACGCCAATTTCATAGGTAAGTACCTAATATTATAGAGTTCGATACTCCGACATCATAGCAACCTGTAACAAACAAAACTAAATATCAAGCTACAGCCACGGAAACAGTATATTTAATAAGACTCATAACTTCTGAGTATCAAAATTCATCCAAATCCATCCAGCCATTTTACCTTAACTGTGTCTCAAATAAATAATGAATTTTATTTACCTTTGTCGCTCTATATATCATCTGGGGCTTTAATTAAAAATTGCTTCACGTTTTAGCCAGTCAAAATTTTCGGTTTTTAGCTTTTGAGTCCGGTCGATTGTCGTTTAAGAAAAGTATGATATGTTAGTTAATGCCGTTTTTAACATGAACTACATTTCAGCATGAAATAAATTGCCCATGATGTAGATGGCTTTTTAGTTTTAGCAATCTGATTAAAATACGCCAAAAATACTGTTTTGGAGACACTAATGTGTAAATGTTCTCGTTTTTCCAAATCATAAAATTTTCATTTACTTTCATGTATTTTTCTTTTGACTTCGCTGGAAGCAGGTTTTCCAATGCCAATTTGGCTTCTGATCTTAAATCTGGTGGAGTACAATCAATCTCCATTTCACTCTCTGAACCGTTGGTTGGAACTCATTTTTTTAATTTATATTTAATATAATAACAAATCAAGAGGAATTTTCAGCCGCCAATTTTCTATTTATCATCTGTGCCTTACTTAAGTGTGGAGACTTGTCTGAATAGTAGTTCTGACCATACTCCAGTAATAGCCACAATAAGTACCACCATAATAGAACGACCTGTGAAAGAGCGACTCTACACCAAAAATACTGATTGGGATGCATTCAGAGACTTTATTGACGAAAACCTCAACTTGAAGGTGATACTTAAAACTAAAGATGACATCGAAAAATATGCAATAACTTTGACAAATCTAATACAAACAGCCGTATGGAAATGTACACCGGCTACCACATTAAAACAAGGTAGTAAGAACATACCCAAGGACATAAAAACAAAAATTTAAAAAAAGAGGCGGCTCAGAAGAGTGTGGCATTGTAGACGACATTCCCAAGACAAAAAGGCATTTAATAAAACAACCGCTGACCTAAAACCATACCATAAAGACCTCGAAGAGGAAACTCGACAGAATAAATTGGCAAAATTTTATCCCCAAGCTAAAAACAAGTATTCACTCTGGAATACGGTAAAAAGCAGTAAGGAGGCCCCACAAGCTGTACAACATCCTATCAAAACCAATAACAACACCTGGGCTATGAATGACAAGGAACGGGCTGAGGCGTTTGGACAATTCCTGCATGAAGTCTTTACTCCAAATGGCGATATAGAAACAGAAAAAGAAATAAAAAACTATCTAGAAAATGACCTGCAACTATGTCCTACAATTCAAAGTTGCTCACCTCGCGAAGTACAAAGAGAAATAAAAGGTCTATAGTTAAACAAGGCGCCCGGTTTTTGCTTAATAACAGCTGAAATTCAAAGACAACTTCCCCAAAAAGCTATACTCAGTATAACACACCTTTTTAATAGCATAATTTGGATTGGACATATCCCAAAAATATGGAAAATATCAGAGATAATAATGATCCAAAAGCCTGGCAAACCTCAACTTCTTGTTTCTTCATACTGACCGATTAATACTTAACGAAAATGACTCCATTCCTCATCATCAGTTTGGTTTTAGAGTTGGTTATTCGACTGTGGAACAGGTTCACCGAGATGCCAACAAAATAAGAGAAGCCCTCGAGAAAAAGCAGTACTGCAGTGCTGTCTTTCTCGATGTACAGCAAGCATTCGATAAGGTTTGGCACTTCGGCCTGCTTTTCAAAATATTTAGAGTTAAAATCAATGACACCTACTCTGCCTTTCATGATATAAAAGCTGGGGTACTGTAAGAATCCGTGTTGGACCCTACTTTATATCTTATGTACACTGCAGATATACCCACAACAGAAAATGTCCTGTCAGCCACATTTGCTGATGACACCGCAGCATTTTGCAACCATGTAAACCCTAGTGTGGCGTCGTTAATGTTGCAGAGTCACCTTAACAAAGTTAACGCAAGGATGGAAAAGTGCCGCATCAAGGCGAGCTCCAACAAATCAGTGCATGTTACGTTTCATTTAAGAAAGAACAATTGCCCCGCAATTAAACTCGGAAATGACGTTCTACCACCCCAAGATTCAAAAGAATATTTAGGAATATGAATAAGAATAACTTATTAAAAAGTAAGTACGTTACAAAAATATACATTAGGTGCAGTAGTATTATTTCTAAAACAATGGTATAGAATAGAATATACTTTATTGTACACCAAAAAGAGAAATTACACATATATTTTACAGCAACTTAATGCTATGGGTACAAAGGCGGTCTTATCGCTGACAGCGATATCTACCAGACAACCTTTGGGTGGCCTAAAGAACTAAACATAAAACAGGGGTAGCCTATGGTGTACTACTACATAAAAAAAAATATTAATACATAAACATTATATAGCTATATAAAATACTATACACAAACTTACAAATAAACATACATACATAATATTACATGCAACAAAATTACAAAGAAGGGGTGAACAATGAAAGAAGAAATTAGATAGAAACAGAAAAATATTAAAGAGAAAGGAAATGGTTCTTAACAAGGTTTTTAAAAGATGCTAGTGACTGGGCTTGTCTTATTGACATCGGCAACTCATTCCACAATCGCACAGCCTGGACCGTGAACGATTTATGGTAAAACTTAGTAGAATGAGCAGGCATCAAAAGTCTCAAATTCTCCGATGATCTCAAGTGTCTAGAATGTGTGTCATGAAGGAACTTAAAGCGTTCTTTGAGATAAGAGGGGGTTGTAGGAATAAACAGAACACTGTAGAGTAACGATAAAATGTGGGCATTCCGGCGAAGGCGGATTGGCAGCCACTTGAGCTTAGTACGAAATTCTGAAACATGGTCATATTTGCGTAAACCAAATATGAATCTAATGCAAAAGTTTTGGAGTCGCTCAAGCTTATCTAGCTGCACTTCAGTTAAATCTAAATAACTGACATCTGCATAATCGAGGATTGGGAGAAGGAGGGATTGGGCAAGCGCAGTTTTGGTGGCAGTTGGAAGGAAATTGCGCAGTCTGCGCAAAGACCCCGCAGACGCAAACACCTTGCGGCTAACCTCCTGCAGCTGAGGACCCCAGGAAAAGTCTTTGTCAACGAAAATACCCAGGTCTTTCACTGAGTCGCTGTATGGAATAGATGAGCCATCAAAAACAATCCGAGGGAGCTGCGACCAGTTAACTCTTGAGCGCAACCTAGGACTGCCGACAACAATGACTTGAGTCTTCGCAGGATTAACCCTAAGACCATGGGCCAAACTCCACTCAGAAATACAACCTAAATCTTTATTGATCATATTAACTGCCTCAGTCAATTCATCTACCGGAGCTTGCGAATATATTTGCAAATGTATAAATAGTGCTTATATGTAAACTATAACTAAAATATTTTATTACAACTGGAAGATTTTATACAAGAATTTCTATTTTTGGAAGGGCCTGATATTGGTTCTTTCAAACCTGTGTTTCAGGTCATCTTGATAGGAAACAAACATGGAAAATGCAAATTAAAAAAAAAAATGCGAGTTAAATTTACGGCTCAGAAACCTAAACTGGCTAATAAGCAGAAGATCACATGTCACCATGGAAAATAACTTACTTATTTATAAAACTATAATCAAGCCAGTTTGGACGTATGGCAATGAGCTGTAGGGATCAGCAAAGAACCCTAATGTGGAGATTTTACAACGGCTCCAGAACAAAACACACAAAATTATAACAAATGCACCTCTGTTTTTCAGAATCTCTGAATCGCATGAGTACACAGAAATGAAAACAGTTAAGTAGGAAGTGGAACACAGCGTAAAAGGATACAAATACCGTATAAAAGTTCATACCAACACACTAGCAACAGCATTATGTGAACCTATAAGTGACAGAAGGCTGAAAAGACAACACATATGGGACTTTGTTCACTGACAAATCCTAATTTAATAAGAGCTTCCTCACTGGAGGAACAGTTCTTTCCTGACAATAACTCCTACAGGGCTTGTGAAGCCGATCGCAAGATGAGATGGAAAAAAATATGTGCTGAAAGGCAAACGCATCAGCCACGTGAACGAAATTTGTACTAAGCAAAGAGACTTGCTTACGTATGCCAAGAATAATAATAGATCCAATCAAAGAGTATTAAATAACCCCAGCACGCCGTTTCATACAACATTGCTGGAGCGTTGTAATGTTCCAAATTAAAAAAACGCTCCTGCTATATATTTGATTTTCTTTGTCCGTAAATTCGATACCTCGCGTGTTTGTTTTTCGAAACTAATGACAATATTTCCATTTCCATGAATGGTTGAGAAAAATATATTCGCAGTTTGGTGTAATCCTCCAATATTTGTAACAATATTTCTTCACAACTTCTTGATTTGTTAAAACAGTAACTGCCCACAGAAACACAAAAATATTCGTCGAATTGTACTAAAAACTATTATATTTTACTAAAATAAATTACTGATAAAATATACATCAATGATGAAAAACATAAAACTAATGTAGATTTAAATGACCTGATTGCTGTACTAGAAGCTGCCATCCGATTGGCTTGATTCAGCTTGCGTGCCAGAATATTGTATGGCTTCAACTCCAGATTGCGTATCTGCAAATCTGTGATCGATCTCAGACTGTGTATCGACATTTCTAGCATCACCTGTAATTAAGTAGACATTTTGTTTTACCTGACCGACCGTCTGTATTTATTTTTAAACGGCTCCTCACTAGGAATTTCTTTCTGTATCATGGGTGCGTTTACAAACATTTAAACTCATATACACAAGACACCCAGATCCGGAACAACAGTATATGTAGGCCAACCGTGTCGTCAAAATAGTATTTTACCGTAGTTTATAGTTACTGTTACCGTCTTATAAAATATTTTCCAAGAGTATTTTTTTTAAGAATGACGACTCGATCATAATTTGTCTTTACATGGAATAGTTAAAGGGCAAACTCTTCTCATTAGTTTCAACCAAAACTCAAACATATGCCAAAAGCTTTATAAATCCTAACTACTTAGTGTTTACTAAACTTACATTAAATATAAGTGCAGCATAAATTGCCAATTTTATTTAAGAAGTTATAGTTATACATACTAGTCTTAATAGTCTTACTTGTGCCGTCAGACCAGACATAGCTTCAGGGTTGATGGCACTCAGGTCGCGGCCACTGACCTCGGCCAGGAGCAACCCTAGTCGAGACACCTCTCGCGCGCTCCAACTGTACGACTTCCCTAACGCCTGGAGAAAATGTTACGGCAACTTGTTACAGTTCTGGTGAATGTAACTACAGAATCTGAGGCAACTGGTTATAATTGCAGATGCAGATACATACCTAAATATATAAGGGGTTTACGAGGTTGCACTCTTCTAGATAACATTTGGGGCATGTTTTGACAAGATAATTTCAACTAACCTGGGTCCTCATCATCATGGCTAAATAAAACCTCCTTTGCAATGGATCGCACGCTCGTATGTGGTAAAATAACTGAAAATAACCACTTTTATTATAAAATCAAAAAATATACTAAATCTAAAATCCAGCGTTGCCCTACATGAAATGTTAGATGACCAATAGGCTTAGATGAAAAGCATCTTCCATTTTATGTACGGCTAACTAACTTTCTACCACACCACCATGCTCTGGCTAATATTATGTACCACTATATTATTCGTGCCGATATAAGAGTAGGAGCAATATATCTCTAGCAATCGTTTAAGTTCAAGCTTTCTTCAAGGCGCTTTACAAGTCTACCATCAGCCTCATATTACAAACCTGGTGCGTCAGCTGTAGGTACGTGTTCTCTGGTATCCTCCTCATGAAGATCATGGGCACTCCGCACAGCAAATTGTTCATGATGTTCAGGTACTTGGCATCTGTCCAGCGAGGGTTCACTTGTATGTACTTGCTTGCCACCACACCTACCTACAACATAATTTTATCGGGCATTCTCATTGGGCAGCAATAACCTTATTGGTAATTTTAACCCAAATCTGAATGAGGATAAGAAAGTTCATTCGTTCGTGATACGGGTACGTAAGTTGAGAAATACAAAATTGCAGATGGTACATATTATACTGAGCCAGGTTAAATACAAATCGGGTTTAGGAAAAGTTTGTCAGAGAAGTCAAAGACGACGCTATATACTACTTTTCTAAGACGCGATGTACTTTATTTAGCATATGAGACGAAGGGTAATATATACCTGATGCCGATTAAGATCAGGATGTGTACCGATAAACGACAGTATCTTATCATCAGAGAGGTTAAGTCTGGCCATCTCCCTGCCGTTGATGTACTTGAACAGAGGTCGATACTTCGCCAGCGTCTCGTATGAGATTTGCTCGGGGGGCGTGGAACCCTTTACAACAGTCCAAGTTGCATGAAGCTTCTCGTGTGCTAACCGCATCATGGCTATTGTTCTAGTCTGGAATGATGAGATTTCTTACCAAATCGGACTTCAAGACGGAGTTTTGGGCAGGACCACCAACTCAACACTCAACGGAGACTAGCCAATGCATGATATCTTACTGATATTAAAATTACGAAAGTTTGAATGGATGGATAGATGGATGTATGTTTGTTACTCAATCACGCCAGAACGGCTGAATGGATCTGGATGTGATTTGGTACAGAGAAAGATTATAGTCTGGAATAGCTGTGTGCATCAGAATGGCGGGTGTATGACTACAAATGGTCATGCTATATGCGTGAGAGCAATGTACGAGCAATGTACCGAATGTACGTAAAATTTGAAGCAATGTACTATTTTAAACCCACAGTTTTTAGAAAAAGTATTTGAGTCGCCAACCTGATATCAGAATGGCGGGTGTATTAAAAATCTGAACAAATTACTAACTATCTGACTGTGAAATGCCTACCATAGCAATGTACGAGCAATGTACGTTATCATATTAAAAGCATAACCAGATGCTATCAACGGTTAAAAAGTTATTATAAAAATAAAATTTCTCTACATTTAGAGCCTGTTTAATTTTATTAGCAACTAGTTATGCTTACGTTAAACGTTGCTATGTCTAAACTCAAGGGTTTTCTTGTGTGAAAAAATGGCCATATTGGCCATGCGATATGCGTGAGAGCAATGTACCGAATGTACGTAAAATTTGAAGCAATGTTCTATTTTAAAACCACAGTTTTAGAAAGTGTGTGAGCTCCAACCTGATGTCGGAATGGTATGGTATGGTGTATTCAAAATCTGAACAATTTTCCAACTATCTGACTGTGAAATGCCTACCGTAGCAATTTAAGAGCAATGATCGTTATCATATTAAGAGCATAAACAGATGCTATTAACGGTTAAAGAGTAATTTTAATAAAAAAATCCCCATTTAGAGCCTGTCCGATTTTATTAGCAACTAGGTGTGCGTACGTTATACGTTGCTATGTCTTAATTACTCGCCGTCAGTACTGCCAACTCATCTAAGCAAAAAGGCGCTGTTAGCTCTTTAAAAAAGAGCTAATTGGGTGCTGGTAAAAAAAAACAAATAAAATCGCTGTATTCGGCGCCACATTAATAAAAAGACGCCCAATAATTTGAGACTACTACAAACGTATTCTTTTTATTGAAATAAAGTATTTATTATATACTTTATTGTACACCACAAAAACATACAGGACAAACATTTACAAAACAAGTGTACAATGGGCGGTCTTATCGCACAGGGCAATCTCTTGCAGACAATCTTAAAAACCAACCAACATAAAAGAGTTACATACATTATATTACTTGTTTTTTAATAATATAATAAAGTAATAACGTGTTAATATAAATATTTTATAAGATAAAGGCATTAAATTAATTCATCATCATCTGATTCTACTACATTGCTTCTGCCGCCGAATTATGGATGGTTTTGATCAGTTTTGGACTTTAAATTATATTTATCTGTGGATGAAATTTCCTGAACACGTCGTATAGAAGTTGATAGTTTACAGTTACTTTTTTTTAAAGGCATTCCAAAGTTTCAAAAAGCGCTAGATTTAGCGCTAGGCGCTAGAACGCGCTATTGAACAAAAAAAGCGTTAGATCTGGCGTTGAAAGCATTAAGTTGGCAGCACTGCTCGCCGTCCAGCCTGTCATTTTACATTTTGACAGCTCAAAAACTAATCATTTAGTGATGAACTAACGTGGTAACCGATTCGATTTCATATAACAATTGAATTTATCGATAAAAAAAAATTAATTGATTAAACACATAGTTACTTTATTTTTGCTTTTTACCACACTGCCGATGGAGGATAATGTGTTTATCAGTCTATCTACGTA
Source organism: Orthosia cruda (assembly GCA_964057195.1). Taxonomy (NCBI): domain Eukaryota; kingdom Metazoa; phylum Arthropoda; class Insecta; order Lepidoptera; family Noctuidae; genus Orthosia; species Orthosia cruda. The sequence goes on from OZ059825.1 coordinate 23,205,592, forward strand.
TGTATGTATGTTTGTTTCTAATGGCGTTCTAGAAACCAAACGCTTTGGCCGTATTTTGATGAGTCTTACGTCAATCGATTCGTCTTGCTGGTGTCACTAGCTACATTAAAATTTAAAAATAGAAAATGGCGGTTTTTGGGCGCTAAAAGAAAAAAAGGAAAAAGTAAAGTAGTAGCTACTATCAAAATCAATTAGTTTATTTCAAATAAACCTTAGAGGTACTTATGAATAGCCAAAAAAAAAAATTAGTCTTGTTGCAAATTCGCTAGCGTCAGTAGGTCTCAATGGAGAAGAATTTTCAAGAAACTCCACGGACACTTTTTTCCATCAGTTTTTAAATTTTTCTGGTTACATCATTCTTCTTGAAATAATACATGTATGTGAGAACAATGTAAAAAGATGTGCACGTCAAGCTTCTATGGTAACAACGAATAAAAAAGTACAATAACAGGCCGAGGCAGCAAACTTATGACCAATCCCAACTGATGGCGCCCGTTCACGAATATGACGCATGGATCGGCACTACTCAGCTCAACCATCATGAAGGGAACCGAATGATCCAACACATGTGCCACCGAGAAACTAGAGAGAACATGAAACACTCAACTGCTAGGGCACACATAAATCAACGAAACGACACATAGGTGCAGTGAATGGTAGATTTGCAGTCGAAACATAGTACTCACACATGTGCTGTGCAGTTATATAATACTAAAAGAAATTGAGTTTATACAATACAAATACATTAATACAGTCTTCAGCAGGACCAACAATACTTCTAAACTTTTCTGCCCATCACTTGTTCACCCAAATGGCGGCGGAGTATGTCCAGCATTGAGCCAAGCCTTTTTATCAGCTATGTAATCCCCCAACTTATAATATGCTTGCCTGCATAGTGTGCATTTTATACATTCCCTCTCATTCAGTTTTAAAATGTGGGGCGGTATTTTATTGTAACATTTTATACAGTACCCATAAAAGATGTTGCTACTTTAGCCAGCCTGAAACCTGGTTGAATTAAATGATCCCTATTTCTAGTGACATAATTATGTCTGTTGCCGTTTTTACTAAAAATATTTATATTCTTTGTAACGTACATGATGTTTTCATAAATATATTGACAAGGTAACGTCATGATGTTAATGTCCTTAAACAGTTGCCTTAGAGAATCGCACCGGCGAAGATTTTATATCGCTCTGATGGCTCGTTTTTGCAGAATAAAAATCGACTCAATATCTGCAGCCCTTCCCCATACTAAGATACCGTAAGACATTATACTATGAAAGTAACTAAAATAGACTAGCCTCGTGGTACCTACGTCTGTTTAGGTCGCTTCTTAAGCAGTCGGGATTTTTTTCTAAATAGGTACATTTAATCATATAAGTGTTATATATTATTGTTCCCCCACACGAAGGGTTGGAAGAAAAATAATTTGGGACTCAACAATATGGCGCCAAAAATCAGTCGTTTTACTTTTTTCCAATTTTAATGTAGCCAGTGACACTCGCAAATGTTAAGACGAATCGATTGACGTAAGAATCATCAAAATCGGCCAACGCGTTTGGTCTCTAGAACGCCACTAGGTATAAACATACATACATAGACTAATAAACACCTTATCCTCCATCAGCAGTGGGGTAAAATTCGAAAATAAAAGCAAAAATAAAATAACTAAGTGTTTAATCGATTAAAATTTTTTCATTGTTAAATTCAATTGATAATTGAAAGCGAATCGGTTACCACATTAGTTCATCACTAAATGATATGTTTTTGAGCTGTCAAAGTGTAAAATGACAGGTTAGACGAAGAGTAATTTAGACATAGCAACGTATAACGTAGGCACAACTAGTTGCTAATAAAATTGAACAGGCTCTAAATGTGGAGAAATTTTATTTTTATAATAACTTTTTAACCGTTGATAGCATCTGGTTATGCTTTTAATATGATAACGTACATTGCTCGTACATTGCTATGGTAGGCATTTCACAGTCAGATAGTTAGTTATTTGTTCAGTTTTTGAATACACCCGCCATTCTGATATCAGGTTGGCGACTCAAATACTTTTTCTAAAAACTGTGGTTTTAAAATAATACATTGCTTCAAATTTTAGGTACATTCGGTACATTGCTCGTACATTGCTCTCACGCATATAGCATGACCATTTGTAGTCATACACCCGCCATTCTGATGCACACGAATAGCTCATAGGCTATTGTTCATCCCGATATAATGTTCCCTCGGCATATTCTTTGAATATGCCGCATTATTGACTACTAGCTAAAAAAATATAGCCTATGTGTTATTCTGATGTTTAAGCTATATTTCTGTATAGTTTCATCAAAATCAGACTGAGAGAGAGCAGTACTTTTTGTGTAAAAGAGTAACAAACGGTGTAATCCCGTTGTTCCCGTAATATGGGTCCCCGTCACGAGGACAACTGAAAGTCATAAAATTTCCTTACCGTTGTCCCTCTTATTACTCGTATACGGGCAACGGGGACAACGGACAGTTAAGATTTCACGTATCGTTGTCCACTTTAAATTTATATTTTTTTTATAAACGTGTGTTATTTAGTGCGGTAACCCTGAAAACTGAAATAAAATATATTTTGTAAATCAATAAAAACGCCAAATTCCTTATCTCTGGAAATAATAAAAAATCCCTTAAGGAAAAGATTAACCGTTTTTGACCTAAGAATCGATCCGAGAGGGCTCAACACTTTTTATATTAGCGTCACATAGGCCAAAGATACATAAACAATTTATACAGCAACGGATCCTTGTTACTAGCAATATTGCTTAAATAACACCAATACAGAGATCTTAATGAGCAGTGAGATACAGAGTCACTTACAGACTGCAGCACATAAGACGCTGGTAACCGCAATATATCGGCGATGTCTCCAGAAATAAATATGGCGAAGGCATCCACTGCAGTCTGCATGTAGTCCTTAGTCACCTTCAGCCTGCTGTGCCCTCGATGCATGTACTCCAAAAATGGCAGGTGAACACTACTCTTGTCTTGGAACGTCTCCGCGCTGAGGATCAAAGAATTACAACACAATTTATGTTTGTTTGCATATCACTAATAACTGTTGCCACATTTAAAGGTTCTTACTTTATAATATTGGTAGGCCCTGAGCGAGACATTTCCTCCTTTTCGTTGGACATAAACGAATTCCATTTTAAACAAGAAAATTATATTGTACATTGTACAGATACGTAGTATCTCTTAGTAGTCTGTGTTGTACAGTGACACTGTCATCAGCAGTAGGTATTCAACTAGTATATTATAATGGTAGTATTTGTTGGAATGGAATATAAGTTCTTGGCTGAACAGAATATTTCATATTTGTTCTTAATTTACAATCAGTGGCGCATACGCAGAATGTCAAATTCAAATATTCAAATGTCATTTGTCAGTTGACGAGTTTAAAACTAAAGGTTGTTTTTTATATTATGTTTATTTTGTGAATTTATCACGCAGTCTGTCCTCTCCTGTTATGTAATAGCTATTTATGCAACTGTTACGTTATGGACGGTCTTTTAATACGAGTGCCATTTTTCGGTACAAGCGTAGCGCGTACCGAAATAGGTGGGCACGAGTTATTAAAAGACCAATAACGTACAGTTGCATACAAGATTTTATCTACGAAGGAAGGAATAAAACAGATATAGACAAATAAGTATTTCAGGAAGTGTGTTTTAAGTATTTCATTTCTCATATACATGTCTTGATTTTTCTGGTAGTAAATTATTTGTAGCCGCAACTGCTCTATTTGTTATATCTGGTGGTGTATTTTCAATATCACTTGATGTTGAAACCATTTTTAATAAAATTTGGAATAAAATTTCACTCAGAAATTTTTGCCCGCGTCCACTTTTTATTTAGTCTTTATTAGGTATAAGGCAAAGATCTTGTAGCCGCAACAGCCAAATAGTGTACGATACTTTTGTTCTAAACTTGTTCCATTTTTAAAAACATCATTTACATTGTCTCGATTTCGAAGTAATATTACAGGTACCTGGCTGTATGTTCAGAATGTCTTTGCTTGTGTTTTAGAATTTATGACGATTCGCATAATGCAACCTGATGGCGTTATTGGTATCATAATGAAACCGCTGTCAATTTTATAATTCGAATATAACGAAACCGAAGTAGATAAATAAATATATCTGCCCAAGCCCACCTGGTATCATTTTAGAGGTTATAGTCCGGCCAATTTAGACATCCGAAGGTACAAAAATTCGCACCCAGCTGAAAATTGGTAGGATTGTTCAAAACACCATCATAAATGAAATCTAAAAAGTCCACACTGACCGATAGAATAATATTTAACCGACTTCCCAAAAAGGAGGAGGTTACTAATTCGACTGTATTTTTTAATTTTTTATTATGTGTGTTCTCACAAATATTTACTGGGTGTACCGATTTTGATGATTCTTTTATTTGAAATCTGGTGCTTGTCATGTGGTCTCATTTAATTTTCATCAAGATCTGATGAAGAACTTCGGAGATATACATCAGAACTCTTCAATAAATGACGGCAAATCACTCGGGATAGCTGCAATCGCATTTTTGTTTATTGTTTACACCATTTCATAACATAAGATCACACTGGTACGGTCTAAAGGGGTACGCAGGTGTAACAGTTCACCTTGGTGTATTTTTTTTCCACCGGTTTTGTTTAAGTTTCATGTTATTGGGTTAATCTAATCTGGCTTCACTTTGGGCATTATTGGTACCTCGCCTATATAACTGGTCCATTATGTACCACAAATAAAAAGTGAAAAATAAAAATAACCTTTTAACAAAAAATACAACAGACTGCCAAATAAAAACACTACAAAGTGAAAAATAACTTCAATTTCGGATGTCAAAAAACGAAGAAACGAAAATAAGAACACCGACTTCCGAAATTGAAGTTATTTTTCACTTTGTAGTGTTTTTATTTGGAAGTTGGTTGTATTTTTTGTTAGAAGTGCTTTTTTTTACTTGTATTATAGCTTCAGTGATGTGGTGTAACCATAGGTACATATTATGACGAAAATAGAGGAAATGAGGTTTTCTAAAAATGAAACCTAGCTAGTACGATTTATCGCCCCGGAAACCCCCTACTTACTAAATTTCATGAAAATCGTTAGAGCTGTTTCCGAGATTCAAATTATATATATATATATATACAACAATTGCTCGTTTGAAGGTCAAATGAGATTACAACTCTTTCAACTTTTTGAATTGTTGTATTTTAAAAACGGTGGCTTTTCAGAAAAAAAGGAATTGCCATTTTTTATAGATAATTATCTGATCTACAATTTTTGTCTGGGCTAATTTTATGATATAACTTACAGTTTTGCTGAATATCGCGAAAAACCCGTTGTTGCGACCTTTGACCCCGAGTAATTATTTTTTCAGGTTTCGGATCGATGAGGACTTTTTAGATTTCATTTATAGATTTCGGCTGGGTGCGAATTTTTGTAACTTCACTCCTATTTTTTGGTCTAATTGAGCGGGCTATTATGGGCCTAACTTACACATGACATCAAACCTCTTTAAAGAAGAAAATATGAGAATAATGATTACACCGTATGGTGCCGGACGTGAAGAATTTCGCCATCTCGTATCTTCCCATTGGTGACGTAAGAAGAGGCGACTAAGAGACATACCAGAGAATGGGCAGCAGCGTTCTCTGTGCACTTCATAACAAACTGCGATCGCCAACCCGCCTGCCAAGCGTGGCGATTACCAAAATCCGATCCTACTATCAAGCTCATTAACGTGAGGAGTGAAATGATCTTGCAGTCTTCAGGCGATGCGTAGAACTACCGGCAGCTCAATAGGTGGGTCTCTTAGTCCTTGAAAAGCGACCTCCACTGCTTCAATACCGAGCGTATTAAAGACGCTATTGAGTGGAATAACGGCTCCAAGGTATTTCCAAGAGATCTGGCTATTGGGCAGGGCTAGCTCACGAAACTGAAGACCGACGATGGCAGGCTCCTATCCGCCAAGCCGGAGCTTCTGAGGGCGATCGTGAGGTTGTATGGGCAGTTGTACACGTCAATCAGTAAACCCATTACGAATCTAGCAAACGACCCAAGAGCTATATTAACCCGACACCATACTGAAGACATTCCGGACTTCAGCCTCTACGAGATTAGGATGGCTCTAGAGAAAGCTTTCGATTCAATCGAGACTTGGGTTGTACAGCAGTCTCTCCAACGATGCCAAATTACGGTACATCGAGTTGCTGAAGTGTTAGTACAAAAACGCTACCGTCTTCAGAATCATACCTCGGAACATATCCTTCTGCAGCGAGGTGTGAGACAGGGAGACGTCATTTCTCCAAAACTGTTCACATCTGCACTGAAGGATGTCTTCGAGGTTCTGGACTAGAGAGAGGCTAGGCATCAACGTCAATGGCGAGTACATCAATCACCCTCGGTTTGCCGACGATATAGTGGTCATGGCACAGACCATGGAGTAGCTCAGTATAATGCTCGATGATGATCAGTCAGTAGAGCTTTCGAAAGAGTGGGTCTAAAAACGAACATTAACAAAAAAACAAGGTGATGTTGAATGCCTAAGTTGCACCCACTCCTATCAAGGTCAGATACTCTACACTCGAAGTTGTGGACGATTACGTCTACCTTTGACAAACGGGCCAGTTAGGTAGGTCCAACTTCGAGAAAAAGGTCAACCGTTGAATTCTACTCGGCTTGGTAGCGTTCGGGAAGTTGCGCGATATCTTCTCATCCAACGTAACAACGTAACGGCCAATATGTGTTTCCAGTGATTACTTACGGGACAAGAGACGTGGTCGCTCACAATGGGCCTCATCAGAATGCTTTAAGTCACCCAAAGGGCAATGGAGAGAGCTATGCTCGGAGTTTCCTTGCGTAGTCGAATCAGAAATAAAGACGTCCGCAAGAGAACCAAGGTTACTGAAATAGCCCGAAGAGTGGCAGTGGGCAGGGCACATTGCTCGCAGAACTGATGGCCTTTAGGGCCGAAAAATTATTGAGCGGCGACCGCGTACCGGAAGATGTAGCGTTGAAAATTGGAGCGACTCGCGACGACCTGGTTGAAGCTGGATGAGAAAGACACAGGACCGATCAGTGTGGCGACGCTTGGGGAAGGCCTATGTCCAGCAGTGGATTGAAATGATTATGATAATAATGATTACACCAAGAAGATACACTTAATTATAATTCAATAATCTATACCAATATTATAAAGAGGAAAGATTTTTTTGTTTGTTTGTTTGTTTGTACCGAATAGGCTCCAAAACTACTGGACCGATTTAAAAAATTCTTTCACCGTTGAGAAGCTACTCTATCCCCGGGTGACATAGGCCACTTTTTATCCCTGTATTCCCACGGGAACGGGAACTACGCGGGTGAAACTGCGAGGCGTCCTCTAGTATTAATATAAACTATTAAAATAAATCAGTTGGACCACGAGTATAGATTATGTGCCATTGTCCAACTAAAAATAATGATTGGACAACTGCCCCTACTGAAGACCCGTAGTCCAACTCTTTTGGACATTATAGTTGAACCACGACCCCTAAACGAAAAAAAACATCTGACACCAGTTGTGCCAGGACTATGTTGTTTATATCTATTATAGTGACTGGATTGTAGAGGTCAGATAGGCAGTCGAGATAGACTGGAAATCATCGCCAATATAGGTAGATTGAAAAGGGCTAGGCAGATTGATTGAAGCTAGATTGCTCATACAAAACTTACCGCATTGCTTGGCCTGTCGGCCAGTACGCCAAGTGATCTACATCTTCATCTGTTTCTACTTTATTTTTTACTGCCTGCTTTGTAATTTCTAGCTGAAACAAATGGTTTGTAGCTTTGATACTGAACTTTGAATTTTGTAAGACATGCATTCCATAAAGTATGATACAGCCCTGCGCGAGAGAGACGGACGACATTGGCTTGGTACAATCAGCAAGAAAAGTCAATCAATACTGTAGTTTTCTAAATCTTTAGCAGAAAATTGAATGGAAAAAGGAACAGAATTAAAATATGAATATTAACTTTTAGCCATCATATGAAAAGATAAAAACACACGTGACACGTGAGTGAAAGCAATAGGGTGCCGTTTGGACCCTTCGGGTACGGAACCCTCTAAAAAGCAGATTATTGCATCACTTTGAGCCAATCAAGTGATTTGAAAAAGTAGCAGCGTTAGTCGACTGTTGTTGCTGACCATAAAAAAGTAAAATAAACGGACACACGTTTGCCACCTTTAGGTACGGTACCTTAAAAATAATCTAGATTAGCACTTAGCCTGCTTTTACAAACGAACATTGTTTTGTAACTTCTTTCTTTATTTTAGAAAAAGGTGACAATTGAGATGATGGCAAATATAGAAGGATGTACAGCACGTTTAAGATTACTGAGCACCTGAATTTTCAAACGGCACCACTCCCGCCTCGCCTCATCAGCAAATCCGCGCGCACCCCGCGTTCGCCTCGTGAGCCAATAGCGCAAGGAATATAAGTATTCTCTACCGAGAGCAATAGCGAGAGTCCAAAGTCAGATTGACATTGACATTTCGGGTGCTCAGTTATCTTGACCGTGCTACTCAGAAAGTTTGAAGTTTTGAACTAGAAGTCTAGGTACTACACAAACTCTCTGGTGCTACTGAAGAAGACATGCTGCGCCATATGCACCAACCCGAAATAAATTAGGATCGTGCTGTTTATCTTAAATGGTCTATAACCTCAGCTTCGCTATAGTGATACCGGTAAGTCCGCCCTGAATATAAAAGTACCATGGCTACCTTAACTGGGTCGCCGAAAGCTTTCGCCAACAGGTTCCATGGTATTACATAATGTTGTGTTATTCACATAATTGCAATGACGAATTTTTTTAACTTTGGTCAACGTTTTCTGTCGAATTTACACTTTTTATTTTTGACTGCAAATAATTGTATTCTTGTGTTCATTTGGAACAATGTCGTGTTACGTACCTATAATAGTTAAAATAAGGCAGGTATTTCAAGTGTGTATAACCAAAGGTATAACATAGAGGTGGAAAACGTACCAGTTTTGTTTCCATATAAAACTTGTTGAAAAATCTTTTCAAATACGTGCAAAGGATCTGAAAAAGAGATTACCAAAATTAAAAAAAACCCGACTGCTTACGAAGCGAAATAAAATGACGTAAAAAAGAAGAAAACAATTATGTGCAGTTGGAGGATACAATATATTCGCGAGCTGGCTGACCAAAAGCAGATGTATCCTCCGTCTACACATGATTTTCTTCTTGTTTACGTCATTTTATGGTTTTTTTAATTACCTTTTTTTATTTATAACTTTTTAATTAACATTTTTTTCGAATTTAGTACATTTAAACAAATAAGTGTTATATATTTTTGAAATCACCTCTTAAATCCCTTGATACACCCACGAGGGGTATGGAAGAAAAAAAGATTGGGCCGCCACAATATGGCGACCAAAATCTGCCATTTTTGTCTTTATCAATTTTAATGTAGCCAGTGACACCCGCAAGGTGCGATTCGCGATGGCACTAATCGATTGACGTAAGAATCATCAAAATCTGCCAACACGTTTGGTCTCTAGAACGCCACATAGGAACATACATACATCCATACATAGAATGATAAACACATTACCCTCCTTCGGCATTCGGGTAAAAAGTAATTCTATTCGTCGAGTTTTGTGGACTATGTGTCGCTGGTTAGTAGGGGTCTATGTTTAGCAGTGAACTGCGATAGGCTGAGTTGGTATATTACTTATAGTTAACAAAGTTGTTAGATTGATATTTTAACTCAAATATAATTTCCATGAGTTTTTCATCACATGCTATTTTATACTAAAACTTGATCTCGTGCAACATCAATCATTTAACAATTACCAAGTTATTCTAATAGTGTACCAGTGTAACGGAACGTCTGGTTTACTATTAATAATATATCAATTAAATAGTTATTGACTAGCTATTACCCGCGACGTCACTGAAGCGCGAGTCCGTTTTGTTCCATCAAGATCTTTGGCGGTTGTAGTCGCCTTTAAGTTAGAATTTAAATTCAAATTTAAAACGTTTATTGCGAACTAAGTGTATAATATTGTTGTTATGCTATTACTTATGACTTAGCAGCCTTTTACAAGCATTGCAACCATAATTCTCATGTCCCTATCATCCCAAATTAGCATGCATTAAACATAACTATTATTGAATTATTTTATTTTACATTAATATAATTAAATTGAAAAAAAAAATAGTAATGTCAAATCTACAATGTCAAGTCTAATATATAGCTATGCAAAATTAAATGTCAATAATAATGAATATAATACAATTATACAGCGATATCGGTCCATCATCACTGACAGGACTATTATCGCTAATAAGCCTGATATAGTGGTGGTGGACCGAATCGAGAGGCGTGCAATGATTGTTGACATAACTGTCCCGCATGACGGGAACCTCGTGAAAGCCGAGAAAGATAAGCAAATCAAGTATCTTGACTTGGCTCGCGAGGTTGTCGACATGTGGGATGTGGACTCAGCGATCATTGTACCGATAGTCGTGTCAGCCCATGGCTTAATAGCCACGAGCCTCGACCAACACCTTAGGAGGCTCTCGTTAGGCGGCTGGGTCAAGGGCCTGATCCAGAAAGCAGTACTGCTGGACACGGCTCGTATTGTTAGGAGGTTCCTCTCTCTGGAGCCCTGACCGCCGGTAGCTTGGACCCTGTTCCCGATACCGGTGGGCCTCTATTTTTTATATTTTTAAATGTTTTTCTTTTTTGTGTGTTTTGTAAAAATATTTAAAAATGTAATAAATAAGAAAAAAGTTAAATAAAAGACATTATAATTTTGTATGAAGTTAATTAGGATAGAGTAAATCATAGCTGTACGAGGTACTATGGACGTACTAATCCGATTACGAAATATTTTTTACTGATAAAGCTAGACGAATTACACGATCACATCAAAGTACACGATACCTGTGGGCAATATCATGAGAGCTAAGCTGCGGGAAAAGGCTAATAGACGCATATTAATTCTGGAATCCACAAACCTGTGGGCTCAGTGGTGGCGATGCTGAGGATGACGAAGCTGTACCCTGAGGTACTGGGGGTGCCAAACCCCCGGCTGCCCGGATCCTTAGCCAGCTTCAGCTTGACCATGTCTTGGATTGGCACTTTCTCAAGGCTCGAACCGCACTGCGACTCTTTGGGACAAGCAGAGACTTTCTCTGTATGCGGTATTACTTAATAATTACTGTAGTATTATACTCACATGGCTTGTCGCAGCGGTGATTCACTGTTGTTTTGTAGTGTCAGTTTGCTAATATATGTATTACTAACGTAGTTGTAAGTTTTACTAACCATCTTTTGAGTCATGGTTACTTGAATAAAGAGAAATTCTATTCTATTCTATTATATTATCTGTGGTCACAGATAATATAATAATATACAATACATAAACTTATCCTCGTTATCACTTACGCATACTAGGCAACATGCTCTGACAAGCCAGTACCGCATTAACAGGCGGCTCTTAGCGCTGCCGCGCTGGTCTATTGGTCAAGCGCTACTGTTGAGTATCGAGGTCGTAGTTTGATTCCCGGTTGTGGCAAAATGTTATTGGGTTTTCCTTCAGGAATTTCTCAGCCCAGAATCTAGGCTTGTGCCTTGTTGATGGCAATAGACTCGACCTCTATATGAGACTTAAACTTAACTGGCCAAATGTGCTTGTACTCTATTGTTAGTACTTATGTGTGCCTATGTACCAATGTGCACGTCTGCCTAACCATTCGAGGAATACAGACGTGATTTTATGTTGCTTAGTGCCTAGAGCCACACGTTACAGCGAGCCTTCTGGGGTGAGTAGCAAAGAGGAGCTAACGTTCTAAAATGTTTGTAACTGGCCACACTGATATACTGTTCTTAAGGCCTTACAGTGACGTGTCTAGACTATCATGGTTCTAAAGTGCTCTTCATCCTGTATATATAGGCGGCAGAGTTTTTTTTTTTGCGGAATTATTATGGCGTTGACAGTGATACGCGACATTACAGCTACTGAGCGAATCGAAAATGTGGTTTTATACATATATGTCGTGGCCAGATCGTAGAATTGAACACTTCAATCAAAGTTTTCGGAGCGATTTGAACACATACCTACAACAGTCCGGCAATAACCGTTGGGCAGTTTCCCAGACCAGACATGGCACCTGTCTAGTCGAAGTATCCTCCCTTTTTTATGGAGGTTTGTGGGACTTTATACCCAGCTGTTCCGCATGCCTACAAAAGCTTTTCATATCGTCAAACGCTGATTATTCATTGATTTGGCCAAACCATATCATGATGTGGGCAGCGAAAATTTGCCATTTCATGAAATACAACCATTTCATGAAATGGTCGGCCCCGTCATAAAGTGATTTCTAAGATCTGGCCACGACACATAAATAAACTCACGCCTTTTTACCATGGGGGTAGGAAGAAACTTCAGAACGCCACCTGCTACGATCCTTACATACTTCTTTTGTTTCACTAACGTTCATACACCTAGTCATACACGCACGCCGGTTATGAGTACTGCGCATCTGGCCTTTCTGAAGAGAGACCAATCATTCCAATAAGATCTATGTATGTCTTTCTAGTGCGTCCTATCCCAGCGTTTCCATTCAGGTCTGCCTGGCGGCGTCAATCTATGCGGTTTTATTTAGGTGTTCATTCCTTTCATTTAGTGTTACGGATATGAGGCTCTTCACACTTGTGCTCTTCAGGGGTTCGGTTCGATAAACTGGTGTAACCATTGTGTGAAAGGGGCTTGACGAGCAATCAACGGATAAACTTACCACTGATATTCTCATAGCTGATCAATGTGAACATTTTGTTATTATAGCAAACCACCACATTTACGCAAATGGTAAATACCGAAAAATAGCAAAGAAACATGATTCCTTCGTTTTTAATACCATCTGACATTGGCTGACAAACATAGGTTTTGTTCAGTGTTTAATTCAGTGAGGCTCTGAAACACTAATCTTGGCTTCACTAAGAAGACGGTACCGGAAGCGGAAGCATCTATGAATGAGGACTTTGATAGAGGCAACGACGAAAACGGGGTTGCCTGTCCAAGGTCTGTTGGACGAAAATTTTATTGTACATCTACAAAGTAGTTCTATAAGTATGATTAATCAAATAAATACTCTTTGAGTATCTGCCTATACCTTCTGCATGCTGTTAACATGCTGAAAAAACTAACAGTCAAAGCTGACAGCAAAGAGTAAAATAATAATATGGGAGGCTGACAGTACCCACGCATGCCCACGCAAGTCTGACACAAATCAAGTTACTCTTTGGCATAACCTCACAACATTACGGTAAACATTTTTAAATCAAATGAGTTTTATTACACTTTACTATGTCTTCAACAACTTCCAGTGATTGTGAAAGCTGCGGTTGTTCGCAATGCACGTATTCGTTTGAAAATAATTACAATGACTACGGGAAGCTTATGACGATCAGTCGCCAAGTCCCAATCTACGCAACGATGGCGCACCCTCTAATATACTACGCTGAAGTTGTAAGTGCAGGTATTTTGTACATGTAACGGCCCATGGCCTCAACATTAACTGTCGCTCACTTCTTAACTAATATTATAAAGAGAGATCCCGAATTTTGTGAGTTTATACACACGTGTCGGGAAATCTCTGGTACCACTTCATCTATTTGAAAAATTCTGGCACTATTTGAAAGGTACATTATTCCAGTTGGTTGTAACGGCCCATATCCTCAACATTAATTGACACTCATGTCTTAACTTATATTAAAAAGAGAGAGCCCGAATTTTGTGAGTTTTATCAAACGGGTAGAGTAATCTCTGGTCATTACATCTCACAAAAATCTGTCACCATTTGAAAGATCATTCCAGTTGGTTATGATGACCCAGGCAAAGCTGGGGAGGGCCACTAGTCGCCCAAATCACAATCGAATCTGTCCGCCTCAGGATAAATATGACGCACAGACACACCTGACCGTTGTGAACGCTGGTATTTGCTCTATCTGAAAGTTTGTTTGTGTTGGTCAATTTCGACCTCCACATATCCATGCGAAAGGGGTTGAGCTTCCTTTTTTCTTTCATCCTACCCTACATCGGGACCTGTGTATTATAAGGCCCTTGCCTGATGGCGCGATGCAATTCGATTTATATCACACTGACAAGCGATTTTAACTAGGTAAGCGAAATTGCAAGTATGCTCACATGGACGCAATTCGACCAATATGCACTTTATTTTTACCCGACTGCCGAAGGAGGGTAATGTGTTTATCAGTCTATGTATGTATGTTTGTTCCTATGTGGCGTTCTAGAGACCAAACGCGTTGGCCGATTTTGATGATTCTTACGTCAATCGATTCGTCTTAACACTGCGAGTGTCACTGGCACATTAAAGTTGGAAAAGAAAACATTAAAGTTGGAAAAGAAAAACATTAAAGTTGGCAAAGAAAAAATGGCGGATTTTGGGCGCCATTTTTTGGGGGAAAAACGCGTGTAACAAACAATTGAGTTAAATAGTCTCCTCTAGTACGTAGTACATTTAACACAATGTTTTTTTTTGTTTTTTTATTTTTATATTTCATCTTTTCATTTCAAATTCCAGCCGCAACCTTCAAACAGGAGGTCTGACCAGCCCAGGAAAGATAATCCTTTTAAGAAAGCTTTCAAATGGTACACACAGGTAAAATTTCAGTACCTTCTTTTAAGTACGTTCACCCAACTTTAATTTAATCTACTTTCATGAAAATGTTGTCTCTATTCTACTTCATATATGTTCCTACCATAGATTTTCTCCCTCGTTACTTTTAACGGCTTTAAAAGTCTTCCAAATTTATGCAACGTAATTTTAATTAAGGAGCGCTGTCGTATGCTGTCAAATAAAAATGGCTTTTGCCCTGAAAGAAGTGGATTCGCTAACTGGCTGGACAGCAAATATGACGAGTATCTACGCGACAATGGACAGCCAGCAAACACGGTCGGGGCTTCAAAACCTCAGATGACACCCGATCCTCGGACTCCGAAGGACTCAGAGCCATGGTATATTAACTCGGTAGTATCCTTCTAAGTTGCCATTTGCTACTACTACTATCTATTAATCCACAGACCACAAAAATGTTGGCTGATTAGTAAAATAGCTACCTTATAGAGGTAGAATTAATTGGTGCTAAAGTTACCGAGATACGTTACTACTAGCTTTGCCCGCGAATTCACTCCTGTGGCCCACCCCTGCGGCGATGTCAATAATTATTTGGATAATAGTTGGCAATAGTGAAAAAGGCATTACTCTGTATACATTGATGCATTATGATTATTATGATTAAATATGCATACCAATCAAATACACTGCTTATAGACATGTTTTCTCTGCTGATCAATAATTAAATCTTGCTGATCAAGTAGTTATTTTGCGGACTGAATGTTTATTATGCAAACTCATGTTATTGTAAGCTGCCTATTTATGATTTAGTTTTTGACCATTATCGAAAGTATTGCGGAACAAGGATTGCTGCCTGATTTTTTTAATTGCAATCAAAATCTTTCTATGCCGACCAAATTATTTAAATGCTGTTTTTTTGTGGCTCACCAAATTTTATAATTGCTTAACATTTAATTACTTTTCCTTTTTAAATGCCAAAAACTCTCCACAACCGCGAGATAAGAAATCTCAGGGAATATTTTCTACACACCGATGTGGGTATGCATCGAGATGTAGTAGCAGTTGACAAGGGACTCATGCCTCAAAACTGGCGCAAGCCTGTAGTGCTTGAAACTAACTACCGCAGGGAGGTATGGCAGAGAAAGGAGCTTCAGCTTCACGGACGCTTTTTCCGAGCCCTACATGGGTCCGACGTAGATCAATCAGCGTCCGTAGCCTGGCTGCGTTTGGTGACCTCTTTAGGGAAACCGAAGGTTTTGTCTGTTCAATTATGGACGAAGTTATCATGACGAATAACTACCGGAGATTTATTGTGAAGGACGGCACGGGTGACATCTGTCGGGCATGTCATCGCCCGGGTCCGGGGCCCGGGGAATCGATCCGCCACATTATCTCTGGTTGTTCTCGGCTAGCTAACGAAGAGTACTTGCATAGGCACAACCTTGTAGCCAGGATTATCCATCAGCAACTTGCTCTGAAATACACTCTTGTGGCATCGGATGTACCATTCTACAAGTATGTGCCCGACCCAGTTCTCGAAAATGGCAATATCACATTGTACTAGGATCGGTCCATCATCACTGACAGGACTATTGTAGCCAATAAGCCTGATATAGTGGTGGTGGACCGAATCGAGAGGCGTGCAATGATTGTTGAGATTACCGTCCCGCATGACAGGAACCTCGTGAAAGCCGAGAAAGATAAGCAAATCAAGTATCTTGACTTGGCTCGCGAGGTTGTCGACATGTGGGATGTGGACACAGCGATCATCGTTCCGATAGTCGTGTCAGCCAATGGCTTAATAGCCACGAGCCTCGACAACACCTTAGGAGGCTCTCGTTAGGCGGCTGGGTCAAGGGCCTGATCCAGAAAGCAGTACTGCTGGACACGGCTCGTATTGTTTGGAAGTTCCTCTCTCTGGAGCCCTGACCGCCGGTAGCTTGGACCCTGTTCCCGATACCGCTGCGCATTTTTTTTAAATATATTGTGTGTGTGTTATAAAAATATTTAAAATATAACAAATAAGAAAATAATTAAATAAAGGACATGATAATAAATCTTTATTCAGAAATGGAAATACATAGACTGATAAACACATTACCCTCCTTCGGCAGTCGGGTAAAAAGGTAAAAAACGCAGGTTCAATCTCAGAATTAACTAAGATTAAAACTGCGTTTTTACCTTTTGTGATGTAGGTATAATAATGTAAGATGCCTGTACTAGGTAATCCTGTATCACGGCCTATAGGAGCTCTAAAAATACGCTTATTATATAGGCACACTAATCAAAAAAATAAGAGGAGTGTTTGTATATTAATCAAATATTATTTTTAGTCCATGGAGAAAACGAAGACGTTCTTCAGTCAAAGATGGGGGGGATGTGCCTGAGAAGTCAGTATAGTTCGTATACAATTTTAATCTACTGCCATTACGGCTAGTATCTCCATTTCACACAACTATTTGTTAACAGGGGTCCATGTGGAAGCTGCGAATATATTCTAAAGCCTAAAGACCTGACGCGCGCTACATCTGAACTGTTAGTACTTACGTAACTGTACGTCACCATTTAAATTCAATTAGTTTCCATATGCAAACTTATAAGTATTTTACATATTTTTACATATCATATAGAGTTCATATTCACATACCTATCATCGGTATAGAGCTTGTTTTGCTTGCCAGCATAGGCCTCTCCCAAACCCTTCCGTAGTTCATAAGCGTGAGCTTTCCTCCTCCACGTCAATCCTGATGTCGAGTGATGTCAACAAAAGTAAAAAAAACATACTTTCATTTTTCCAGCACTCCAACGTCTGGTGGAAAATCCAACGCTACTGTGACATCGTTCAACATGCCGTGTGGCAAGTGCTCCGGAAGATCCCGCAGCCTTAGTAACCTAGGTCGCGAGATGAGTGTGCCCAAACAGGGCGACACTGTCACTCGCATCGCACAAGCTCCAAGATCCCAAGAACAAGAACCAGTGCAAATACTGTCACCGAATTGTTTGTGCCATCAGGAACCATCAAAAATGTGCTGTAAATGCCCGCAGTGTATGTGCCCTTCGCAAAAAGTACCGGAACTACCGGAACTAGTGAAAGAAACCTCAAAAAAACGACATCAGCCATGTTGTCCGTGTACTCAGGAGAAAGTAAAGAAAGGAAAATCAAAAATACAACATACACCGTTACTGCTTGGGGTAAAACTATCGGAAGTAGTGACACAGGAACCATTAATAAAAAAAGAACCAGCGAGACTGCCGTACTATTCGTATCCTCAGGCAAAAGTACCTCAAGTAGAGCAGCTACCATCAAAAATACAAAGCTCGACGAATCCTCCGATGCCGCTTCAAAAAAATCTACCAGAAGTAGTGAAGGAACTATCAGTAAAAGAAGAACCAGCGAGACTGGCGTACTATCCCTATCCTCAAGCAAAAGTACCACAAAAAGAGCAAATACCATTAAAAATACAAAGCTCGACGAATCCACCGATGCCGCTTCAGGAAAAACTACTGGAGCTAGTGAACGAACCATCAATAAAACAAGAACCAGCGCTACTGCCGTGCTGTCCGTATCCTCAGGAAAAAGTACCACAAGTAGAACAACTACCATTAAAAATACAAAGCTCGACGAATTCACCGATGCCGCTTCAGGAAAAACTACTGGGAGTAGTGAAGGAACCATCAATAAAACAAGAACCAGCGACACTGCCGTGTTGTCCGTGTCCTCAGGCAAAATTACCACAAATAGAGCAGCTACCATCGAAAGTGCAAAGATCAACGTATCCGCCGATGCCGCTTCAGGAAAAGCTACCAGAAATAGTGACAGTGCCATCAAAAGCACAGCCGATCCCACAACAGGAAAAGGTATCAGAAGTAGTGAAAGTACCATCAAAAGTACAAAATCCATCGGTTCAGCCTGGACTATGTAGTAAGTGCAATCTGGAAAAAGTGCCGCAAATAGTGCAGGTACCATCACAGTCACGGGCGGTGCAGGAGTCGTGCCAGGTTCCAGAAGACAAAGTACTTCCAGTGAACGAAGAAACTCAATATGAGCCTTCACTCAAACCACCGCATAGTACGCCGAGCTTGCGTCCATGCTGCTGCAATACTTGCAACCCAGCGTACCCACCGCCGCCAATCATCTGTTTGCCTGTTAAGGTAATAATTTTTCCTAGAAATTTACATTTATCCCCGATCATTAAATAAGCAGCTTTTAACAACATTTTAACGGTTTAAGGTACAAAGCAGCAAGATATTTAGCCCTGAGACCTGTCTAACTACTCTTTCTTCGATTTGGGATCCATCCAAGAGACAAAAGAAGATGACTCAAAAAAGAAGTGTATCATGCCAATTCAATGAAGGAAATAAATCAAAATGTGACACTCAGTGCCAGCATCAGAACGAACCTTGTTCATGTAGCAAACCTTGTTATGTACGTTACCTTATTAAAAGTTTTATATTACTTTGCATTAGTATGTGTCCGGCAATTAGTAATCTATTTTCAAGCACTTCATGGCATTCGATTAAGGCGAAACTTAGCGTCCTTATGAAACTTTGAAATCATTGAAATTATATGGTACTATAGAGCTGGTCTCATGAAAGAGCCGGCAGGTGGTCATAGCAATTCCTTAACCTGACAAGATAACGCTATCGCGTTTGGGCTCATTGGAGATGTATTATCAAGCGATATTACAGATCGTAGTTTTTAGCCCAGTAAAAGCTTCTTTAAAAAATATTTTTACTTATACTTATTATTAATAACCAGTTCATACTAAATGTGTCACAATTTAAATGAAAATTAATGTTTCAGAGTAATTGTCACGCAGTAAACCAAGCTTTTGATCCAATATATATACACCGTCAGTCGCACTCTACTGTTGCTACAAATGAAGGCATAGGTGAATGCAGTGCCTTGAAGGAAGTAGCAGTAGTGAGTAAACTCACGCGCTCTGTGACCTGCGCCTCGAATGATGCCGCGCAAACATCCGACCATTCCATATGCTTCGTAAGTTTTTTATCACCTCTTACGTACCCTCGGCACGTGTGCGGCGATACCCATGTGTGTTACATAATTATTACTAACTTATTATATTACTTTGTAGGACAAAGATGGGCTCTGCAGCTGTCAATGTCCGCTCTTTCTAAAAATAATCTATGCTGACATCAAAGAATGAATGTTGTAAATAAGAAATATGTCAGACAACAAAATCCAACGCATACGATGTGACTGTTACATTTTTAATAAAAAAATAAAACAAACGATAACATTTAATAAAACGTTTACTTCGTATTTTATTTACAAAAGTCAAAAAAATCTTCTATTTACAAAGCATTTTGTACAATAATAACAATAATGATGTAACTTAAATTAGTTTGGTGGGCCATAAGATATGGCTGGCTTGTTCTGTGGCAAGAAATTGAAACTGGAAGATGACTCGGCTGATTCGGAGCTAGCAGGAGCTGGCGCAGACGGCACGCCGTAGTCCGCTGAAGGAATCGACGCTTGAGAAGATGCTACCGATGAACTCGGAGATGATGATGCTTGCGAACTAGACGCGGAGCTTGTACCTAAGGGTGACGTGTGCACAAAGGAGGTAATCTCCACGCTGGGTTTTGCTTGCCCGAGGGACACTCCTGACACTAGAGACTGATAGCCAGCATTACGCGCGACGCTGTGCTCATCGTCCTTGATTATATCCTGAACACGGCCGACAACGAGGGAGTCCAGAGCGTCTCTGTGTGTTTGATCCTGGGCAGTGTTGTACTGGTTGGAGTCAGCCTGGTAGCTGGACAGCACGGATGCGGCAGGCTGCTGGTATTGGGGCTGTGCTTGAGGTTGTGGCTGGTACTGCGCCTGTGGTTGTTGATATAGTACTTGGGGTTGTTGGTATTGTACCTGGGGCTGCTGGTATTGCACCTGAGGCTGCTGGTATTGCACCTGGGGCTGCTGGTATTGTACTTGAGGCTGCTGATAGTTGTAACCGTCTTGTTGTGAGTATTGTTGTTGTTGCTGCTGTGGCTGGTATGCGATGGGTTGGAAGTTCACTTGAGGTTGGGGCTGGGGCTGCGCTTGAATCAGTTGTGGCGCCGGTTGAGGAGCAAACACGGGTGCGCGTGCGATTGGTTGGGGTGTGCCGTACGACGTGCTAGGTTGTTGATAACTAGGCTGTGGCTGCGGCTGGAATGCTGGCAGTGGCTGGGGACGAGGTAACGGTTGAGGAGCTAATGGGAGGGGTTGGAGAGCTGGTGGCGACGGGATATACACAGGCGCTGGCGCAGGTCCAGGGTGGTGGTGGTGGTGATGGTGGTGGTGAGCCGACGGTGGTGGGGGAGGGTGGGAGTGGTGCTGGGGCGCGGGCTGGATGTACTGCGGGGCTGGTTGTGGTGCCTGGTAGTTGTAGCCGAAGTTAGGGCTGAACTGCTGCTGCGGCGGGAACTGCGGCGCAGGCGCTTGGGGCGCGACGGGTGCGGGCGCGGAAGGGTAGTTGAACACAGGCGCGTTCGCCCCCGGCCGCGGGAGATGGTAGGGCGCCTCGCCTGCTATGGCCGCCACCACCGACAGTATCACTAACTGGAAAACAAATATGTATTTAAGTAGAAATCCACGGTGTCCGCATTAATGATATGAGTTAAATATGCAGTGTAGGTACACAGTTTCACTGGGTGTGTTATGAAACCCGCGTCATGTGTGTCGTGTGTCAACTCACCGCTCTCCTCATGGCTGGTGCGTGCGGCTGTGTTGTGTACCGCTCCGTGTCACTCGCTTATGGTTTTATACTCGCCACCACCTCGCCGAAAATTGGGGAGCGTCTCTGATCTTTACACATAAAACAGTATCTATTGTCCGCTTATGATTTCGAAATGCAAGCGTTTCTTTGCGGTTTTGCCGTTACTTGTATTGTTTCTTACACTGTACAACTATGAGAAACTTAATTGAAAGTTTTAACATTTATTTATATATCAAAAAGGTTAAATTAAAATGGTTTAAACATATTTACCTTGGAAAAGAAACTCGCTTATAAAATTAATCCAATTTGTGTCGATATAATTCTGCTAATTAGAAATACTGCATTAAATTATAGTTTTGTCATATTAACATATATAATGTAATATATGATCATAGCAGGGTAAAGTTACTAGTATCATCACGCATCTTCTATTGCACAATTGCGTACATTTGTTTACAAATATAATTTCTGCGGATAACAATTGACAAAGCCACCGTTAGTAATCGCAGTCATTTTGACCTTGCGGTAGTAGAATCTATAAATTAGCAACTAGATAACTGGTAACTAATAAAACTATGACATATTAACATATTTCTAATAAAACTATGACATATTAACATATTTCCATTTTTTTAAGTTGAAGTTAAACTAAAGAGAACTTAACTACTAAAGAGAGTAAGAGTTTCCTTCTCGTTTTGAGTCGCTCATGTAAACGCACATTTCGTAGAATTCATTTACTTATGTTATGCTAGTATTATATATTATCTGTGCTTATGTAATATTATTCTATGAAAGCATGAAAAAACATTATAGGTTACTGTAGAAAGAACTTATATTAGTAAATGAAATAAAACAGACGCTGAAATAATTCGTGTATTTCAATTGCTAGTTTATTAGAAAAACAGTTTGATATTTTACTCCTGCTGTATATCGGATTTCGGAGAAAATCCTTCCCGCTTTGCTTCTATTAAATTGAGGCCCGCAGGCTATGCCCGTAGGTGCCCTAGATTCGAGTTGTGATTGGTATCAAATATCTGATTGATATGCTGATATTTATGATAGCATCGTCGTGCAATATTGGACATACCTATATTGTAATTTACCACCGATTTAAATGAAGTTTAGTGCCTGTTTACCTTTTTTAATTTAAATAGGCTTACCATGATCTTAACTCTTAATACTCAATTCAGAACCGACCCTTACCTCCGATTTTTGAATTAAGAATTTGGAGTCGAGTATTTGTCAAACTCTAGCCTGAAAACCTGTCAAATATCATAGATTAATGAAAGTTTTGATATGTTCTTAACTGCATATATTGCATTCTGAAGCCGGCCCTTACTAATCTTCTCTAAGTAAATGTCATAAGCAGTATTCAATCAATATTGTAGGTAATATTTAGGCAATATTCGTCCCTCTTCACTATCCCTTTGACTGATTAGTTTCTCACGTATACCACTTAATTAATTTCATAATCGTATAATTGAAAAGTATGTCAATTAATCACTTTATTTTTGGCATGATAGCCGACAATATAATAGTTCATCAGCCAGCCATACAACACTTTGTTCTGTCATAGTTCAAGGGACATGCTGCAATCAAATGTGATGAATAGGCCTAACTGTAATAAGGTTAGGTAATATGCCAAATAACGAGTTGCCAATCTTTAACTTTGATGCACAAAAATCATCATAGTTTTGTGCTCTTAGAGATTTACTATTGGACATCGCAACATTTTCAGGAGAAAATGCTGTTGAAAATTGTAGGCATAACACAAAATCTGACTTATTCGGATCATTTGATACTAGTACACTAGTTATAGCTTATCTGGTTTTTATTTTAGTTCCTCTTTAAGTCGTATTATGTACAATGCCGTCACTTATCTAGAGCTGGACCCTCGCCAAACGGATGGCTTACAATGAAGAAGTCGTAACTCTCTGTCTTGTAACGTATTATAAATTCCTATGTCAGAGGTCTGCCTTAGACTACTTAGCATAGAAACATGGGTAAACGAAAATATTTATGTTTTAAGCATAAATAGGAGATGTTGAGACACAAATACTTGTCTAATTACCAAATATACGTAATGTCCAATTGTACAATGGTTTAGCGTCATAAATGGATGCCAGCAGCTCAATTAGTAAACGTCACAATAGCACTAATTAATTACCTATAGCCATTGAATTATTCTTGCGTTGCGTTAAGCTAAGCCATACCTTAATATTATAGCATATTGCTGTAATATATATGGCTTAGCTAACGCAACGTATTTCAAGAACTATAAAAAAAACATGAAAAAATCTAACTTGACGCTATTTCTTATTTCAACTTCAAGCCAAGTACACAAGGTTTAAAAGTAAAACAGTTAAAATTAAAGCATTGCTAATTTTAATTTAGATTGCCTTCATGATATTTTTTAAAGTTCTTTAAATATGAACCGATGATAGCTTAGATTCCTTTTCGATGATCGAACACAGACTTGTACTTCATGCGGGTATAAATATGTAGTTCCCGAGTGACTAAACAAAATTATGGTCCTTGAACAATCAAGAATAAAAATTGGATTAAAACCGTGTTAAAAACTTTAAAAATTTCTAGGGTTTATCAGCAAAAGCACAAAACGCGCTTGTCGAAAAATATTTCCTCAAACTTTCGATACTATACTCGACGTAGTACGAGTATCCAATCGTAGTAAGTTTTATTGCATGTATCAATGGATTGAATCGCACCAACTTAAAATGTCGGAATAATTATCATGGATCTTCCAATTACGCGGATAAACACGAATAGTAATGACCTTCGTTTCGGACCTCGGTTCTTTACTTAGCGTTTGTCAATGAACAGTAGTCGACCCAGTGAGGAAAGAAATCAAACATGGTATTTGTTCACACTTGTGTACCTACAATAATGCAACTTTTGTCAATGGTAAACAGTTGAAATGTCGAAGCTCAGAAGGTTTTTAAAACGATGGATGACTATGACCATAATATGAATTGTAAATAAGTTGTATGGGATCTCTAGACGCTACCATGCAAAATATATTTATGTTTAAATCTGCTAACCAAATAGACAGAAATGCTTAAAGTGGTTGCATAACAATAGCCTAGCTAGCGACAGAGGTTATTCTGAGTTAAAAGCTCTATACTTCAATTTTTCAGGGCTTTTCTGCTGTGTGGAATAAGCAACTTACTAGAGAAAGTGGCTTCCAAGCTCTAGTTTTGCGAATCTCATTTTATTTCAATTCTTCCTAAGAACAGTTTTCCCATTTCAAGTTAACAGTGTCACAAAATACAACGTTTCTTGCAATATTTACTTAAATAGTTTACAGTTACATTACATTAGACACATTTCTGAAAACATTGTCGTCTGTAAATTTATTATTACATAAGTGAGTGCATGTTTTGCCTATCTATTCTAGAGTCGACAAACATCCACGTTTGGTATCGGTAAATATTTGACTAACAACTTATTCATTTCTGAGTTTTCCATAATTTAACTAAACCTTATTTCATAACGGATTGGAAGTACACAAAATTAAAGGTAATATGGCATCATATTTGGCTAACGCCAGTCGGCGTGCGGAGGCTAGCCCATTTAGAGGTTCCGTGCACAAACAATGAGGTAAGAGAGAAAAGTGGTCGCCTCCGTCATTTCGCGCCTCTGTTTTATCTAACAATTTGGTACATCAGTACATCTCCACATTACATCTTATTCTTAGATAATACCATGCGTAAGATGATATTTAAAACACGCGAAAGCATTATTTCTTTATTTTCTCAATGAAAATAAACCTTTCTGTCTGCCCATTTGTCACTGCCCCCGCGTCATTAGCATTTTTATTAGAATACAAATCGTTCATAATTCAACGTTATCAATAGTTTACAGCGAATTTTTATAATAGAGGTTCTCGTACTGTATATATAATAAAGGTGTAGAAGTGGATTGCCTGGCTGTCGGCCTACCTGTTGGAAATATTAACGAGCTAAAAGTTAATATTTGTTTTGCGGTTATACTGTTGGAAATTGAGATTTACTAAAAGCTGCACTATCTCTTTGACTAATAGATTTCCATTGAGCAAAGCCGTGTCAATACGACTTGTCGTTAGAAATCGGCTCAGTAGTTTTTCTTCGAATTAAGGATGACAGTTTATCGATAACAAAGGTAATTATAATTAATTAATTTGAATTCAAACACCCATAGTTATTATAAATTTACGCAATCTTACGTATATTTTAATGACCTCTAACGCACTGGCGTTGCAGAAAACCACGACATTCCGTGAGCTTTGTCCACTCTAAGCTGTCATCTTATGTGAGAAAAATGCCCGAGGCTTAGACAGAGTAATTTGAAATCTACGTAATCCTTAAGCCAGGTGGCATTTAATCAATTATTAATCATGATGTAAGAACATATCATTAAAGAAGCATGTTAAATATAGGCCTCGAGTTATATGAATTAATAACATTTCAACTTCTTGTAATGTGTGTCTTAAATAAATTGATGTTTCTGATACATGTGACCTGGCCTGACCTAAGCCAAATGACACAGTTATCTTTCTTTTTAGTTGCAACTCTTGTAACATTTGAGTCACATTGTATTTTCCTCGTCACACGGTTGTTAGGCCTAACTTGCCCTTAGGCCATCTAATCTGTCATGTATCATCGCTCTGTGACCAACAACACCGCTAGCAAATGTCGTTTGTGATTGGTTCTTCTGAAAACTTGTTTTTTTTGTGGTTTTCCCTTTGCGGCTTGCTCCAGCAGAAATTCAATAACCGCACACACCGGTACAACCGCTAAGGTATGCTTTACGGGAAAATTTCGCATAGATTTGGTCATACATCTTTGCTTCACAGATCCTGTCATGTTCATCATTTTTAACCCCCACCGGGAAAAGGGGGGTGTTTTAAGTTTGACGTGTGTTGCGGTGTATTTGTGTATCTGTGTGTCTGTCAGTGGCATCATAGCGCCTAAACGGATGAACCGATTTTGTTTTTTTTTGAAAGGTGATTTTGTTGAGACTGTTCTAAGCTGTTTGAATAAAATCTGTTCAGCCGTTCAAAAGTTATGGGACGTAGTTATTACTGTTTGATTCTGGGTGTTTTCGCAAGAAATCGTGTCATAATTACGTTTCCAATAGATTGCCGATCGAAGCGTAACTACTATACATTAAGTAGCATGAAATAAAAATGTGTCGGGGGTTTTTTAAATTTTGAAATTTTACTTGTACAGACTAAACTACATATGCCTACGTGTTTGCACGAAGTCATCCAGTAAGTAGGTATCATTTAAATTATTTGAAATGAAAATCATGAAAATGCAATATGAATTGTTGAATAATTAATATTTATTTAAAATTTCAACAATAAAATGTATACAATAAAAGCATACTATGGCTTGCTATAAATTGACCGAGTACATTTATCGTAACTGAGTTTTTAATATTATTGTTTTAATGTGACATTAAATAAACTAGAGACGAAAATAACCATATTTTCGTCTCTAGCGAGAGACTGCTTATCGTTATTTTAATAATATTAGCTATCCTTATGTTAAAATCATCCCTTTTGAAAATAGCAAAAGTAAACATATGTTGATATTATGTAAGTAAATATGTGTCGACTTTCAAATTCCTATGCTGATCTCTGTTTACTTCCTAATAGGGTAGTCTCTAGGCGGCGTGGGTGGCAAGATGTGTCCCTTGCCGGCAGCCAGCTGAGCCTCGCGTTGTTTACGCTTCGCCACTATGCGCTCGTGAGTGCGTTTCATCTCCAAGATCTCCTTCATCTCTTCCTTGTCTTCATCCTTTGGACAAAAAATAGCCGAAGTGAACTTGGAGAACATGAATTGTATTGTTTTCTCATAATTTTCTTCTTGACCACTTCTAAGAACTATAGAGTCGCGGTTAGTTCTTTTTTTTTTACACCTATGTATTATTTTCGATAAAGTTTATTATCTAGGGGCCTATTCACCATCTAAAATAATAATGTGTGAGAGTGTTTTTTGATACAATAGAATGTGCTAAATAACTATTTGAACTGCAAGACAAAAACTGAGAGTTATAAATAAAAGTCGGATATAAAAAATATTTTCAATGAACACACGTTATACCAGCTTTATTGTACTATTGTCGGAATAGCGCTCTAATTTATGTAAATAAAGTGTGTATTATGAATGCAACGGCCAACTACTATCATTATTATGTTTCAGGAGACTTTCCTTGAAAGGACTGGATGAAGAAATTGGCAATAGCCACTTACAGTCTCTTTGAATCTCGATTCACATCCGTCATAGTTATTTCCTCCTTTTACAATTCAAAATTCTTTGACAAGATAACCCTGCAACGTTGATTACCTTTTGGTTAATCCTAAGCACCAATGCTCTCTTCCCATTAGCCATCGGCTGGCTATAAGTCATGAGATTCTTCAGCCGCTGTGCCGGAGGCACCCCTCTTTCCACCACCAGCACTATTCTGGCCCACTGGCGCTGCCATTCATTCCTGGTCTCCGCTATCTTCTGATACGTGTTCCCCATCATAGCAATCAACATGTTCACCAGTAATATGGCCACTATGATCATATACACCACGAAGAGAAGCTGCAATCATGTTGCAATCATTATAAACATTATAACTGGTTTTCTTAAAATTATTATATGTTTTAGGTAATTTGAAACCTCTTAATTGCAGTATCCGATTTGTCAACACAGAATTTATAAGTAGGTTAGAAACAGGTTCTATTAAAATTGTATCAGTTTACACTTCAGTTATCGACATTGCTCAAATATTTAATGAAACATCCAGCAGGTGATTTTCAATTTTTATTAGGTATAAAATCATCGCCTTCTTATCTATTCTTAAACATTATTTACTAACACTCCATATGAAATCGTAATACCTACTAATGAGTTAACTGTCTAGAGAATCTTCTGGTGATGAATAGGTTACCTAACACCTAATGTGACAAATAGTCTAGTGTCTAGTCGCTTTGGCTCATTAATATTCTCTCAAATCTCTAATACTAACTCAATATCGCTGACTCAAAGATATGGTCGCAGTGGGAGCAGAAATTAGCACAGTGTCATAACTCGTTCGTCACGGCGATAACCAAACACGATGGGGCGTTGGACGTCGGGCATCGCATACATACGAGTAACCTTTAGTTGACATAACGCTACGGGAGATATCTGTTAGTGAGTAGTGTAACGAACGCGTGATAAGTGAACCGGATAACGCAGATTAGCAGTTGACGAGAGTATGGATTTATGGGTGTGATATATCCACAGATTTGTATACGAATCCTTTGAAAGGGAAAGCTAAAGTTTGTTATGTTCAAAGCGCATCATTACAATTCGATAGTGTTAGGTTTTAGTCACCTCCTCCTGAGTTGAATAAGGATTTGTAACACTGTGAATCCTTTAGTCAAAACACGGACAAAACAAACTACGTTTTTTAAACACATAAGCAATTCCGAAAACTGACTTTCTGTTTGTGTTTGACCGCTAGAGTACCAAATATAATGGCAGAAAACAAATGACAATCTAATACCGATTAAGAAATGCTGCCTTGAAAGCTAATGAACATTTACGGAATATTGATTTTATCAATGGAAAATTACGTTGAGTTAAATATAGTCATAGTACAAAACTTAAAAATGACCAAGCTACTGTTAGGTAGTAGCGAGACGCAATGTGTTTACTATGTCTTAGGGTCCATGTCATCGTGTCCATGATGAAATGTGTGTGAAAATCATTATTGCGTAGAAACAGTATTCTACCAAATATAAGGAAGGGGATCAAGGATGATTACAGTTTCTGTTTAGAACGTGTCACATTTCGACACAGAATTCAATGTTATAGAAACATGGTAAATGCCTCTCGAATATTAGTTATTTATAGACCAAGATGCGTGACACACGTTTGTAGCTCAAAGAACGATCCTTTTGCCTTCTAAAAGCTTATAAATAATGCAAAGTTGTCTTTTTTTTATTCGTCTTGATCTTGATCGTTGGAAATGTTGTGTCTACGGCTTTCTTTGATGGATAAAAATAATAAACTGTACCTACTAAATTGTTTTCAACCAAAAACTATTCGAAACAAACATTTAATAAAATGCTAATGTGGTTCTAAAGCCGCGAAAACAGGGCAAAACGTATGTATTACATGAATACGTATTGCCTGAGTTGGTCTAGTCTAGTCCAGACAGTAAAGAATGTTTCGTTTACCGGCGCGGAATAAAATCACAAATAATTTTGGTGCCCAATATGCTCCCTTTGGCAACCCTTTGATCGATCTTCAAATAATTAACCAGACAGCGAAAGGAAATGAATCTGACTTAGTTTTATGGATACAAAGCCCATAGAGACGAAAGCTGACATAATTCGTCATGATATCATACATACCTTAGCTTCAATCTCATGGTCAGTGCGGTCGAAGGCCCCGTAGTAGTCAGAGAACGAGGTGAGTGACATGAGGAACATGGCCATGATGCTCTCCATAGGCGAGGGCATGGGATTTGAAACAGAGTCGTCCACGCCTTCCGGAGTATTTGGGTTGTCGAATGATAGGAATATTATGTAGTATGCTGCAAAAGAAAAAGTAGAATACCGGTTACCCTGGAACGACCGTTGGTTTATTTCAAAGCAATATATCGAAAGTTTCTTGTGATTTTTTCTAGGTTTTCGTCACACAGAATTCGTACCTTGTGAGAAGCCCATAACAAACACCAGATAAATACAGACGAACCGAAGGAGGTCACCCATCACCATTCTGTAGATCATCACTACGAAAGGACCTACGGTCTTGAAGCCTCTGTCAAAAAGGTAATATAAATTTATATTGTAATCAACCCTGCATGACCAGATCGAAATGTAGCAAATTAAATTGAAATGCTATATTTGTTCCAATTCAAAGTGAACTTACGTTTAAAAGATTAGTAACTTCAGATGTACCTACTTCCACAAGATGGTAAAAATAAGATATAACACACATAACATCGCGCCTGTATTCCCCGAAGGGTTTGGCAGAGGTGTTAAATATATTATATTGCAGGAAACGGTTCAGGCATTTTTTTTACACCAGGATCTATTTCAATAAATGTATAGCAAAAATGGAAGGAGAGGAAGAGCAGTGTCAAGAAAATTGCAAGTAGTATGACAGAACAGACTGGCACAATAAGGCTTATTACTAGTATTTAAATATGAAATATCACCTGCAAAAAAACAAGAAGTATGGTGCAGTGGTGAGCATGATGATGACCGCTAGATGATCTTCCTCCTCGTCTGCACACCACAGGCGTAACGTTGGAAGCACCAGCATCAGAATACAGGATAGCAAGAACATTACTCTGGGGATACATCAAACGAGTGAAAAAGGTTACAGTAGGTATTGTTGGTAGGTAGGTGGGTTGGTAGGTATTGCGTGGGCTTCTGAGTGGCCAGGGAAATTTTGTGAGACCGTGATGGTACAAAAGAAGGCTTCCGAGCGGGATCGTAGACGGCCGATCCCACTCGGAGAAGAAGGCGTCGTTGAGGCAATCGCCTCGATGCCTAAAACCCCGCCTGTATCATAGGCAGGCGGGACTCCGGGGTCATGGGTGGTCAGATTGGGGATTCTGTTCGCCCACCAAGTGACTCCAGAAAAGACGGTGGCACAGTGATCACGTGCTGCCGTGCACAGCGAGGCTCAGGGGAGGTGCTTTATTTGTCTCTCCAGGGATGTGCCCTAACAGGCGTCGCACAGAGGGCTACCTTCTACGTGCTGATGGTGATCACCGGGATGGTTTTAGTGAGGTAAAAATGCCCCTCTGTTCCTCAAAATGCCGGGCGCCTTATGATGGTTGCCACCCCGTAAACAAAAAGAAAAGAATTGTTAAACATTTTTTTTTTAATAAAAAAAATAATAATTAGGTTTAATATACGTCTACGGGCCGATTTCTGAATTAATTATTTTGGATAATATATATAAGTTTCTCAGTGTTTAAGAACGTCTCAAACCCTACTCTACTGTCAAAATTTGACAGTTCTTCAGGGTAAAGTAGAGTTTGACAAATACTCAACTAGAAATGCTTAATTCTGAAATCGGGAGTAATGGATCAGAGGTCCCAGAACTATGTGAACAAATTCATGTGTAATGCATATTCTGTACAAATATTGTTTTCACCTCTCTGGCTGAACGCTGACGTACAGGTTCCTGGCTAAAAACAACTTATTTAATTTTACCTGGAACCTTAGATCTAATTACCTATGTACAGGTACTTACCGTGATGGGACTGTGCTTAAGTTCTCTATAAACATTTTGATTCCTAAGAACCGTGCTTCTCTAAGTGCGGCTCCCACATACGCTAACGCACCAACCCATAACAAAAGCTCAGCTGTAATTCTTATCTGAAACAAAAAGCCAAAGAGAAAGCTTGATTTCGTTTTAAAATAAGAATATGAATCGCACTGACTGATAGACACAATCACTCTTCTAGAGAAAGACAAATTGGATAAAGAAGTATCGAGAGGACTTACTTTTGCCTGCCAAGATTCAAAGTTCATAAGTCTACAGTCTTCAGTGAGGTCCTCCCACCATCCTTCCATATCGGATTCTCTTGGCCCTGAAAATAAGTACTGACGTAAGATGGATTTAGATTTAGCAGGGTACACGAATTTAAAATATCAATTTCTGTCGATTAAATAAAACAGATAGGCAAGTAGATAATAATTTGTTATTTTTTTTTACTGAAAATCGTAAAATCAGCACCGTCTCATTAGCAAATTCTATGCTATTATAATTAATAAAGAGAAAAATATAACTTACGTTTGTCCTTATCCTTATCTTTATCCTTGGAGTGGCTCTTGAAGCGTGCACACTGAGCTCCATCCGGTTTACTCCCATTGATCATCTCCACAGCTCCCGGATCGAACTCCGAGCCGTTTAGCGGTATTGTACAGTTATTATTCTCTACAAAGGAAAATATAGATACCGTTAACAAAATCGTAATACTTTTACGGAAAAAGCTACGCAACGGATTTTGATGAATCATTACAGCATATAGTTAAATTTGTTACTGTAGAAGCCCGAAATACGGCAAAACTAAATAAAATAAATAAAACTTTAAAACTGTACTGGTAAAAGTCCGAAATGATCTATGATACTCGCTAATTTTGGGCTTTTACCAGCAATCACACGGTAATTCTCTAGGATTTACCTCAGAGACTTGTCTACAGTGTCTAGTCGTATCTTAGTGTTCTCATCATTTCGTATCAAGTGTGTCATTACAATTTATAACATAGACAACATTATAATTTTTCAACATTTACAAGTCTCCGAGGTAAAGCCTAAGATTTACCATGTGCTTGCTGGTAAAAGCCCGAAATTTGTGATTATTATGGATCATTTCGGACTTTTACCATTAGGACTTGGTAAATCTTAGGTTTTACCGTAGTTCGGGCTTTTACTGTAACATATTCATCAGAATAAACACTTAATATGGGCAAGTAGTCATTCCACGCGGGCGGCACCTACTAAAAGGAAAAACATACAGAATATCAAGTTATAGATTTCGCAATACTGCATTTTGGAATTGGTGTCAAAATTGAATCAGGTTCCCATGATTACGAGAAACAAGATCGATTTCCGGCGGTTTAATCCAATGATTCAACTTGACCTTTCGACAGATTTTTAAATTTATTCAGTAAGGGCGTTATATAAATACAGCTTAGCTTAAAATCTTCCTCAAACAATAAAGCATCAAAAGGTGAAAGTGACAACAAACTGATTGTGTTTTGTTGTTTTCGAAAATGAAATGTCAAAGTTCCAAGCATTTATTATGGCAATAAACCTAAACCTTCGGCAAATTATGTGGTCTTTCTAAAAACATGGTGATGATTATGTAATACTAGCTTGTGCCAGCGGCTTCGCCCGCGTGTATTATACATATAAACCTTCCTCTTGAATCACTCTATCTATTAAAAAACCGCATCAAAATCCGTTGCGTAGTTTTAAAGATCTAAGCATACATAGGGACAGACAGACAGCGGGCAGCGACTTGCTTTGTTATACTATGTAGTGATAATGAAACACTATAGGGATACAAATACGGAACATGTATCGCTAAGAGCCTGCCATAAATCGAGCTGTGTGTTATACAAAATTAACCATTTCTTTATTTATGTATTATATACTTTATTGTACACCACAAAATATGTACTGGACAAACATTCACAAAAACAAGTGTACTATGAGCGGTCTTATCCAGTGGCGTAAATAGCCTTTTCCGCGTCCTGTGCGAGCTTCTATAACTGTGCACTTGCCCCTTTCTTTTAGTACTTTATTTCATTCAGGCTGATAAGATAATCTATTTATCACTACTTATATATTATTATAAAATCTATTTTTTTAAGAAACTGATGTGGGCAAACTAGCAGACGAGCCATCTGATGTGTTCACTATTGCAAATGCGTTGCCCACCCTGATGTCACTATGGTCTTCATACTTCTATAATAAAATAACACCCTGCAAAGCTTCAATAAACTGTAATTTAATTTAATTTTAAGTACTTGGTATGGTAGAGTTGTGAATAAGGAAGGTAGCATAATATAAATTGCGTTTACGTATGAATTGGTGACAATACGTTTATTCTAAAATATTTGCAAGCCAACCGGCCGGCCGCTTGACTTCGATAAACACTAAACACAAATACACTCGTGCGCTGGCAAACAAATTAGCGCAATATTTTGTATAATTGAATAGACGTTTTTGATGATACTGGTATGTAGGTACGTGTTGGAATCAAACCAAAAAAATAATAGTCCTGCCTGGTCTGGCCATTCTTGCGTCCCCCAGAGTCTACGTCCTGTGCCTGGGCACCGGTGGCACCGCCCTATTTACGGCACTGGTCTTATCGCACAGGGTAGGTAATTAATATCTTACAGACAACCTTTGGATGGACTGAACGATAGGAGAAGACTTTAGGGCTGTCAGTGTACAAAATATCATACTTAAATAATATTACTTCGACATAAAAACATAAAATACATAAATAATAGTAGATTATGCAACTGTTGCATAATAAGGGGTATTAAAACATGAGTGTGTGTTTAAAAACCGAACCGTAGGCGAGATTTTTTAAAAGTATCACACGAATGTTTTATTACCTAATTATGTGCAGTTTCGTACACTACTTTATCTACACTCATGCATTGGCATTTAACCTACTAAGTAAAAGAAAAAGTCAAAAGAGTTAGAAAAATTCTGTTCAGCAAAACGTATGAATGGCGCGAAAACCCAGCATATCAGCGCATTAAACTTTATAAAATAGGTACTATAAAAAACTTTTTGCAAAAAAATACTACCGACTTCCAAATACAAAACTACAAAGTGCAAAAATAACTTAATTTTTTGAAGTCGGTGTCTTTCGTAGGTACCATTTTTTTGCGTTATGGACACCGACTTCAAAAAAATAAGTTATTTTTGCACTTTGTAGTTTTGTATTTGGAAGTCGGTAGTATTTTTTTGCAAAAAGTTTTTTTTATTTTTCACTTTTTAGTTGTACGTACCTAATAGGCAAGTTAATAAGGGAACTATTTCTCCAGAATAGATTTCATGAAACTTGAACATAACCGGTGAAATGAGAGATCTGCTTACCCCATAAGAGCGAACTGGCGTGATGTTATGTTATGAAATGTTATAAACAACAAACGGACATGCGATTGCAGCAATCCCGAGAGATTTGCCGTTATTTATTGAAGAGTTATGTTGTATATCTCCGAAGTTCTTCATCAGATTTTCACCAAATTAAAATGGGACCAATTTCGGAACATTATTTTTCAAACAAAAAAAGAATTTTCAAAATCGGTCCACAATTGACGGAGTAATCGGTGAACATACACAAAAAAAACGAAGTCGAACATGAGAACCTCATCCTTTTTGGAAAGTCGGTTAAAAATGGCGCGCCCGCATAAGCTTTCCATTACAAAAAAATATTGATGGAAACACCTTGGTTATAATTAACTTCTTGGATTTGCACTGTATAGAAATAGAAAAATAGTACATTATTGCCAAGGCCGGGAAATAGGCAATTGCAGGTCGAGTATGAGTTTGAAGGCCGAGCCGTAGGCGAGGACTTCACTAATATGAGAAAATAAAAAGAATGCAGGGAAATAAAACATACTTTTTATAGAATACATTTAATTTATATTAAATGTTACAACATTGCTGGAGCGTTGTAATATTCCAAATTCAAAAAACGCTCCTGCAATGGATTTGATCAACATTGCTGGAGCGTTGTAATGTTCCAAATTCAAAAAACGCTCCAGCAATGGATTTGATTTTCTTTGTCCGTAAATCGGTACTTGTTGCGTATTCTTTTTTCAAAAATAATGACTATATTTCTATGCATGTTTGAGAAATAGTACATTACTGCAGAATCCAGTAAGTAAGACTTCCTGGCCAAGTATGAGTTAACCGGACCGAACCGCAGGTGAGGTCTGGTTATATACGAGGCCAGGATGTCTTTCTTACTGGTTGAGGCTTGTATAATGCTTTTCTCAAAAATGAAAGAAAGTTTAACAACAAATTCGTTTAATTAATATTTTAGGTTACATTCATATTAGGGCAATTACTGATAGATATTGTGATCGATTTACCGGGGGCATTTATTTATATTTTTTCAAACATGCTTAGAAATTTGAGCATTATTTTGACAACCTTCTTCGAGAAAAATCGAAATTGCAGTACAGACCTAACACATGAGAGCAGCGGTCGGCAAAAGTTGTATGAAAATCCATATCTGCCGTGTGTAGCGGCCAAATAAATTACATAGTAAACTCATATCTATCGTGTAATTTAAAAATGGAACGATCTTTTTCACCGAAACGTGGCAACCAAGAAGGTACTCGTAACTTGTCAAAGGTTTTATTTAAATTTCGAACTGGCTTGCTAGTAGAAAGCTGTTTATTGAAAAAAATTACAAATGAACACTTTAAGGCTTAGCAGGCACTGCGATTTTATTTGCGCGGATTTATGTAGTTTTTTACCGCAATGCGTGCAGCTTCATACAATTCCATAGGCCGCAGAATGGGCGAAAAATCGCGCGATTAAAAAGGCCTATACGCGGGCATAACACTTTAAGGCTTAGCAGGCACTGCGATTTTATTTGCGCGGATTTATGTAGTTTTTTACCGCAATGCGTGCAGCTTCATACAATTCCATAGGCCGCAGAATGGGCGAAAAATCGCGCGATTAAAAAGGCCTATACGCGGGCATAATTATTTTTGTTCGTTGTTCGTCATTGATTTTGAAAAGTAAATGGTTTGGTTCGGTTTTCAGATATCGGTATTAGTAGTACAATTATATTAGATATAGTTATTGTAATATCGGTTATTTTGATATAGATATCGATATGGTATGATATCTAACACATATCCGATATAAGTTACGTTTTTATATATCGGACCTATCCCTACTACTGTCCAGTAAGTAAATTACATACTTACTTACTGGACAGTAGGAGATTCCAAATTTAAAATCTCGCTTCTTACTGGACAGTTGTGAATAAGTCTCCGGTAGAATTCACTTTCTGGAGACTTTTTAGAGATGTTATGGCAATATTACATACCATTTTTGAGAAAATTGTTTTAAGTATAGCATTATTTTTTTTATTAGAGAAAATGTGTTATAATAAGATTCTGTTTTAAAATTTGGGTATTGTGTTTATAAAGTATGTCAATATAAACTCGTTTTGAGGTTTATAATTCGAATATTACGATATGAGAGTAGATAAAATATTATATAATATACTAATACATATTATTATCTATATATTTAAAAGCGAAAGGTCACTCATTCACCTATCAAGAAATATCGAAAACCGCTTCACGTATGAAGTTTGGCAGAGAGATTCCTCAAGTGACGTAAGTGCGCGCTAAGAAAGATTTTTGTATAGGGGGTCCCCTTTTACCCCATTGCGAGCCAGTCTAAAGATCAGTCTGTGGCTCTTTCAGTGTTTCTCTTTCTCCTACGATGCCTTTACATATTTTAGACTTATTTTGGATGGAATCCTGTAAGTTTCCCTCTACAACCGCATTGGACTTCCAGTCTCCATGGCGCTTATGGGACAGGAGATCAGCTCCTGAATCGGCCAAAAGTGTGGCTGAAGTTCGTCGGAATCAATGACCCAATGTACAAAAGGGGTTCTGGAAATTTATGAAATGTTGCTATTTCTCGTGGGATAACTACTGCCATTTTTATTAGCACCTATATTATAGGCTATCTAACACACTTTTCGTTGCAATATTGTAGAAAAAAAGATTGATTGCAGTGTTAGGCGGGCGTAAGGCTTGATATTTCCCAACAATTGTTACGTATTCCTTGCGAATGACGAAGTTGCGGTCTGTTTTTGTCTTTTATTAGGTTCATTAATTAATAGTAGGTCATCTGATTATTTCTCAATGTTTTTGACATTAAGTTGTGTTAGTTCATTAGGTCGACATGCTCCGTTTATACCAATAATTAGAACAACCTGTAACGTAATAGTACATTGTGATACAAGGGTAGAAAGTAGGTTATTGCAAACGAGCTGTCATTTTACATAATTTTTAATGACACGAGTTTGCAATAACCTACACACCCGTGTATCACACGACGTTTTTAAATTCTGTTGCGGGAAATAGTAAAAAAAAAATCAAAGAATTAGATTTGTTGATTCACAAAAAAAAATACAGAAAATGGCGCGTTTTTGCAACTGGACATATTATTTTTACAACGAAAACAGCTTATTCGATTTTTGACAAATGTTGATGTGAAAATAATGAAATTAAAACTGGTAATTAATAGTACATTGTGTATTAAGGGCGGTAAGTAAGGAATTACGATCGAGACTCTAGTAGAAGCCCGAAATCGAAGACTGAGGGCTTTCTGAGTCGAGGTTCGTAATTCCCGTACCGCCCGTGATACATACAATGTTTTTCATCACATTTGCGAGTAATAATTATGAATTATACTTTAATACACAAGTCAGCACAGCTGTTATTACGAAATACGTGAACTTTTTTTTAATCGGTTGGCGAATTTTTGCTCACACCACAGATAGAGAGTTTCGTTCAGAAACTTTAAGGGCAAATACTTTACAGCCATGACGGAGTATAAAAAGAATAAAATAATTTTGACGTTTTCATACTATGACTATTAAAATCGATTATTAAAAATATTAGTTGAGTATTTAAGTAACACGTAGCGAGATTGCAAAGAAATTCCTGTTTAGATAACATAAATTAAAAAAATACTACTTACCGCCCTAGGGTTTCATGACAAAAAGAAAGCCCGAGGGTTTTATATGGGGCATTACGGCCAAGTTAACCTGTATGTTTAGATACTTTTTACGTGCAAGTGTGATGAAAATATATTAAACAACTATTTAAAAGACTTGAGAATTCAATGCTAAAACGTACGGAATTATTCATTTTTATCTATACCAATATTATAAAGAGGAAAGATTTTTTTGTTTGTTTGTTTATTTGTACCGAATAGGCTCCAAAACTGCTGGACCGATTTCAAAAATTCTTTCACCGTTGGGAAGCTACTCTATCCCCGGGTGACATAGGCTACTTTTTATCCCTGTATTCCCACGGGAACGGGAACTACGCGGGTGAAACCGCGAGGCGTCCTCTAGTACTCATATAAAACTATCACATTTTATTCTATGTGTGAAAACTCCTGGCTACTAAACTTTTTCAAATCCCTACTAATATCCCTACTAATCCCTACTAATATTATAAATGCGAAAGTAACTCTGTCTGTCTGTCTTTCTGTCTGTCTGTCTGTCTGTCTGTCTGTCTGTCTTTGCTTCACGCCTAATCTACTGAACCGATTTGTGTGAAATTTGGTACAGACATAGTTTGGAACTTGAGAATGGACATAGGATAGTTTTTATTACAAAAATAAAATATAAAATAAAATTTATTCCGGACATACAGCGCCATCTATTGGTCAAGAGTTGGCATCAGAAGTCACTATTCCACGCGAACGAAGTCGCGGGCAAAAGCTAGTTGACTTATAAATTTAAAACTCAACTGCAAAAGTAATGATCGAGCACGTAAACAAAATTCACGACCGCAGAAAGATGCCTATGCAAAATATTCAATTTGCGAATCATAATTATAGCCTCTGAAAGTATGCCATGTTTAACAACTGTATTAAAAAGAGTAGTAGTAGATAAATTAATAAAATTGATATGCATGCATAATTATGCCTATCAACATCTACTGAGTACATATTACATTATGTGTAGTTGGTAGATACTGAATATGCTACTAACTTACTTTTGCCGCCAAATTGCCACTTAACTTACTTTTGCCGGGCGCACGGTTGGCGCAGTGGTTGAGCGATTGACTGCTGCGCTGCGTGTCGCGGGTTCGATTCCCTCACGGAACAAATATTTGGATGACCTACAGATAGTTGTTTCGGCTCTGGGTGTTGTGTATGTGAGTTTCTATGTTTGTAAACGCACCCACGACACAGGAAGAAATTCCTAGTGTGGGGCAACGTTTTTAAAAAAGAAAAAAAAAAACGGAATGAGGTGCTTCGTTAAGAAATTTTCACTTTCAGATGCTGTAAAAACATCAGATTTTTTTGAATGATGACCAAATGAGGAGGCTCTTTTTAAAAATACCACTAATTTAGGATAGCTATCGATATGTATGTTTATTCTTCTATAAAGTTTCTTGTTGCATTGAATACGTAATTACGTACTCCATAGAGTGCTTGATTTCTTGGTCTCGGATAATTTAATAAAATATGCCAGCAAAACGTTTTCTGAGAAAGTTTTGGTTCCTTTAGCTAGTCGCCACGTGTTAAACATATCGTACTGTTTCAAATACATTCTCGCATGATTGTTGAGGGAGAAAGCTCATTTGCGCATTATTAACAGTTTCAGACAATTCTGTTGGCGTCAAATAAAATGCCTTGTCGCTAGAATCACTAATTTTAGGTTTTCACTTGGTTTTAACAATATGACGTGAAAAGAATATGGCGCGCGCAAAGCAAATTAAAAAAAGTACACCAAGAAGGTTCCGAGTCTGAGTTTTTAACAAATAAAAAAAGTTTGTATGATAAATTCGGCACCATGGAGGTAGAAGTAAATAGGTTTAATGATGTTTTGAATTCAAAAACATAGTGCACACGA
Organism: Orthosia cruda; assembly: GCA_964057195.1. Lineage (NCBI taxonomy): Eukaryota > Metazoa > Arthropoda > Insecta > Lepidoptera > Noctuidae > Orthosia > Orthosia cruda. Next base: position 23,246,180 of record OZ059825.1, read on the forward strand.
TGTTCTAAATTCAATTTACTTTATCCTCTAGCGGATAAAAACGGCTTCTGCACTTAGATATCGAAGAGCAAAAATTTAAAAGAATTCATGTATTTATTGGTTTTTGGAAATTCTACCCTTAATATATATGTATAAAAGGGGGTTGAAAGATTGTATGAAATTTCTACAGTTTGTAAGTTATTTATGTATTTATTGATATTGGAAATTCCACCCCCAATGGGTAAAATTAGGGTTGCAAGTTTGTATTTTTTTTAGATTTACGTTTTTGTTTGATAAAAATAATCATGTATTTATTGGTTTTTGAAAATTCTGACTCTAAGGAGGTGAAAATGTGGCAATTTGTTGGACTTATATATTTGAAACTTGCCATAAATACTAACATAAGTAAATAGTAAAGGTTTTCATTATTAGTTTTACAAAACTACTCTTATAAGACGATTTAGAGGGTGTTTTGAAGAATTTTACTGTACAAAGCTTCTTTTTATGATGTAGGGGAGCACTAAGAAGGGATTTTTGGAAATTAAACCTTTAAGGGGGTGAACTAAAAAGTCATTTGTAGGATAAAATACAGACCACGCGAACGAAGTCGCGGGCGAATTGCTAGTCAAATATATAACAAAGAAAGGAAATGAAAAAAAGTTTATTCAAAAAATCAAAAGCGAACTAATAAGACGTAAACAAGAAGAAAATCATATTGTGCTGTCGGTGGATACATATTTGCGAGCTAGCTGACCAAAACCAGCTGATGTATCCTCCAACTAGTTCGCTTCTTAAGCAGTTGGGTTTTGTTTTTTTTTTTTATTAATTACTTTTTAGCTAACTTTTTTTAGAATTAGTTACATTTAAACATATAAAGGTTTTATATTTTTGATGTCACCTCTTAAATTCCTTTATTTTGATTTCCCACAAGACGGGTACGGAAAAAAATAAATTGGGTACCCCACCAATGATATTCAAATAAACAGATACGTTATATACTCAAAAAACAATTGAAAAAAGTGTGCCGCAAATGGCGGCAGCACACATACACACTTTTCATTCATCTAACATTAAAAAATATTTATTTTAATCAATAAATAAATAAATTACAAATACACACGATGGCCTTTATTTTTTTTTTTTTTTTCAACAAAGTCTATCGCTCTTCGCCATGCGTGACATAAACTAAAGATTAAAGGTCACAATTGTGACCTATTCGAGTCTTCAAAATGCGCGCGCTCATAACATATCTGTTTATTTGAATATCATTGGCCCCCACAATATGGCACCCAAAAGCCGACATTTTTAGGTTTCCGTACCCAAACAGTAAAAACGGGTTAAAACATACTATACTTTTTACCATGACTACGAGAAAAAGAAAGATTTAAGCGAAAAGCACAAGGAGTTTGTATATCGAGTATTATTCGCACAAAGAGTTTGTATTGAGTATTTTTTGCGCAAAGAGATTGCATTAAGATGAAGTTTGAATACTGTATTGGTGTCTTCTAAATTCAAACACCAAAACAATGTTTAAATAGTAGATTATTGCATCGAGCACAATAGTAGATTATTAACCAAGGGCTGTATGACATCAATTGCATACGAGGTTTTTGGCGCCTGAGCGAAGCGAAGGCGCTAATTAACCCGAGTATGCAATTGATGCTTACGCCCGAGATAAATACTCTGCTTTACATATCGATTGTGAGGTAAGTAAACAACAAGACAGCAGGTTTCAATGAACATTTATTAAGAAGAAAAAAATGTGTATTTAATTAAAATTAATAGTAAAATTATTACAATTTGTAAGAGATATGGTCACGTTCTTTTTAGGAATATTTATAGTTTGAATATGAGTTTGTGATGATAAGACTTGAGTTTGAGTGACTTGAGGTTCTTGCATCGTAAATGGCGGCAGTTGACTGGTACTATTTTCTTCATTAAAAAATGGCTCAGATGATGTGCTTTGACGTGGTGATTTCAAGTTTATATTTTCTGTTATTTTAGAAGTAATTTTGCTTTTGTTTGCCATCGAATCTTCGATATAACCTTCGGCCACTTTGCTGGACTTCCAGCCGCCGTGCCTTTTTAACAGAGTGAGGTTGGCTCCCGAATCAGCCAATAGAGTCGCTGATGTTCTGCGAAAGCAATGCCCGGTGTATAACTCTACGTTACTCAGTTTTAAATATGTGGCTATTTGCTTTGGCATGCCTGTAAATTTGTTTTTTCCTATTACTTGTCTGTGGCATTTTCCTTTACTGTAATTAAGAAAAAAACGATTTGTATCCACGTTTTCAGGCCGAAGAGCTTGATATTTTTCAACATAATTTGCAAATTCTTCATGCACAACAAATGACCGGTCAATTTTAGTTTTCGTGTTAGGCAGTTTTATGAGTAGTAATTTGTAATGTTTTTCTACATTTTCTATTGTCAAGTTTGTCAATTCCACGGTTCTGCAGGCTCCCGATATCCCAAAAATTAGAACAACCTGTAAAAAAGATATAAGTTGTATTAAAGGCACCAAATTCGCATAGTATTTTTGTGAAATATTTTGGTAACTTATTAAAAAGAGCAAGTAAATACGTAGGTACCTTTATTGCTAAATAAATTTCATCCGGAGCTTCATTTAAGAATTTCTGTACTTCTTCTGCAGTAAATACCTTCGATTTCTTGCTTTTAAAGCCGTCAGACTGCCTTTTCAAGAAAGCAGTAAGTTTAGAAAAATCTTTCAAATTCACGTCATGTTTTGTCATCATTGTAGATTTTAGCATGGAATAAAAGCACCATAAACTGGAAGGTTGTAGCCTCTTAGATAATTCATCAAAATATGATATAAAAACACTTTCAGAAAGAGATTTCACTTTTTTTTCTGACCGCCATTTCATAAATTCGTCGTATGCCTTTACATATCTTTCTTTCGAGTTCGGCGGTAATATATTTTCGACAACTGTTTTTGCCCTTTCTTTAATAAAATCGGGCGTTAGATCTATGTCTTCGTCACTAGACATGTTTAAAACTTTTGAAAAAGAACTCAAACAAGAAAATAAATTATTTTCGCGATGCTTTCGCGCCTACTAGTAGACTGCTTTTTTTTTCACGCACGCAAGCGCGTCAAATCTTGCTGGCCAGTTTGATTTTTAAATCGATTCCATCTAACATACGATGTGGAAACAAATAGTTCCATATTTAAAATAAAATCTTTATAAAATAAATTGTCTAGATTCCGATTCGAGTAATTAATGGATACCGAGAAAAAAAATATTAACTTTTTAAAAATATTCTTCGTGCAGTATGAGTATGACAGTTCTTTTTTCAAATTCCAAAACCTATGCTGTAATGATAGTCATACACCCCGGCATTCAGGGGTGTAAGGGTGTACTTACAGAGCAAGAGATATGTAAAGTAATTTATTATTGCACCGAGTGCCTGATTTAGAGCCCGAGCATTAGCGAGGGCTCTAATCTAACAGGCACGAGGGAAATATAAATTACTTAAGGCGAGGTGCATAATCTGCTTTTCTTTCAATTATTACCTATAGGAATAGTAGATAAAAGAAACGCATATCAAACAGTTAAAATAGAAGTTTAATTATTGAAGTTAAAAGATTTTCTATAACACTTTCGGCTTCATTTAGAATGTTTTCCGGAGTTAATGTGTCGCTAGATGATTCCATTTTAATTCGAAGCCGAAGCACTCAAAATCAGATAGTATCACACTTTATCGTTTCCAAAAATATTGTCAAGCAAAATTAAAAAAGTTCCCGCCAAATCACTTTTTTAAATTTCTTTCATTTTTAAATCAGAGTTAGCAGCAATCATTTTTTTTATTTGGAACAAGTAGGATAGAAACGAATAATACGTACGTAAAAAAAAAGTATTGATATCGACTGGCTGAATAGAGTTAATCCATTGAGATTGGCACCTTTTGGTGCGATTAAAAAATAAACTGTGCAATAATGAAATTTCATTCATTTTTATTGCTCTAGAGCATTAAAGACTCGCTTTGTACTGAGTTTTTAGTATGGTTGTGATGAAATTAAAGCATAGTTGGAAGAAAAGTACTTTTATTCACTGTTTTCAGTGAATAAAATCACAACAAGCCAAATAAATACCTGATAAAAATTTTGAAGTCGCTCAAGCTTGTCCAATTGGTCTTGGGTGAGATCAAGATAGCTGGCATCAGCATAGTGCAGGATAGGGAAAATAAGAGATTGTGCTATCGCAATTTTAGTGGTAATGGTAAGAAATTTACGAAGTCGTCTCAAGAAGCACGCAGATGCAAACAGTTTTGGACTGATTACTTGCAGTTGTTTGATCCAAGATAGATTGCTTTCGATATAAATCCCCAAGTTCTTCACAATATGATTTATAGCGATACTGATATTATTGAAAGAAACCTTGGGAAGTTTCGACCAATCGATCCTAGAGATAGTCCGGGAATTACCAAAAACCGTAACTTGAGTGTAACGTAACTCAGTGCTCCAATCATCTACTTGAGGCAGGTCTATATTAATTGGCTCAATGGCATCAGATAACTCTCCGAGAGGGGATTGGGTATAAATATGGAGATCATCAGCATATAGGTGGAAGAAAGAAGAAAGTCGTTGAGTGATAGCATCAATAAAGAGTGCGTAGAGAAGAGGAGATAAAACGCCACCCTGCGGCACACCGGCAGAGGTGTAACAACAAGAAGAGATAGACTCTTTAACGCAAATACGCTGCCGGCGGCTAAACAGGTAACTATGAAACTAGTAAATTACCGGAGGAGATATGTTAAAAGACCATAGGACGCCAGGCAAAATGTCGAAGTCAACAGCATTGAAGGCATTGCTAAAGTCAAGCAGAGCAAGTACCGTTAACTGCCCCATCCCCATGCCTGACCTGATAATATCGTCTGTGATGCGTACAAGTGCTGAGGTAGTGCTGTGTCCACGTCGAAAACCAGATTGGAAATGATTTAACAGATTATGTTTGGAAAGAAACGTGCTGAGTTGATGGTGAACAACCTTTTCAAAAACTTTGGATAGGAAAGGAAGAATAGAAATGGGACGATAGTCAGAGAAAGATGCAGGATGTGATATTTTGGGTAAAGGAATAATTTGGCCATCTTGCCAGGCTTCCTTTCTTTGTAAAGAATATTATCGAATCAAATAATCACTAACAATCAAATGGATGAGGTAAGAACCGAGAATGATAAATAATGGTAATGATAGTGACTTACCAACTTCCATAACCAAATCCGTATCATTGACGGGCCCAACAGTGGCGTTCAGAGCTGTAGTATTTAAAGCCCTATCAGGGGGTCCTGGTCTTAGCGTGAAACACACTAGAGAGATCAAAAAATAACACGAAAACAGGATGAACTGCCTGTAGAAGCGGAACTTCACGAATGTGTTCCATTTAGTCTTCAGGAGGTCGATCAACATCCCTTCTAGGAGGCCCAAATGTTCATCCTTCTCCTACAAAGGAATGGATCAAAAGTTTGTTAAAATGTTTGTTCACTTGAAAAACAGTCTTGAATTTTTGAATTTAAAAGCATCTTCTCACCTTTATCAAAAATATTAATGGTCTGTTTCACAATCTCTGAAAAGCTTATGATAACTTTTCTAACAAATAATATCTGATACAGGTTCTTTTCCGGAGTCTAAGAAACAACCCCTAATATTAACTTTACACCAACATATTACAAAATTCTTAGGACTTACGCCAAACGTCACCAAATTCAACGCAGAATCCTTGCATATACACCCTGTCTCCGTATCAATAGTATCCACCTGGCCCAAAGGATAGGCAGCACAAGTAGTCGCGCCTATCTGCCAGTAGATTTCGCGCTCAATGTTCAGGATATGGAAGAACATCTCTGTGCGAGCCAACTTCGCAGCCAGGGTTAGGGGAGTTAGGTTCAGGACGTTTTTGATGTTTAATGAGGCTCCCACCTCGAATGCCATGTCGAAGGTTTCCTGCCAAAAAGATTATTTGGTTATAAGCGCTTATATAGCCTACCTAGCCTACCTAGCCAACCTAGTTTTAAAACTGGACTAACTAAACAATTAGGTAGGAAAGATACTGTTGTCACTAAATATTATTTCGAAACGACCTCACAGTCTCCTATTATCAAAGAGTCTTTTTTCACTGATTTTCTGTTTTTTTGTTCCTACCACTCTATCCTACTTGCCTTCATAATTTGAATAATTAGAGCCATTGTCAAATTCATAGAAAGCATTGCAGTTTGCTTTTACAATATCTGGGTATGCCGTATGTTCAATGCCGCCCTAAAGCTTAGGGTTACTGCGCAGTAAGCAGGTTCAAAAAGATCGTTTCGACAATAATTTAGTTACACAATAAAATTGCTTCATAATTTACTGACCATTTTCTCATAAATGACGAGCATGTGCAGCACCGTGTTGCCATTCGTGTCCTGCTTGTCGGGATCGGCGCCTCGCGCTAGTATCAGCCGGTAGCACTCCTCTTGTCCTAAGCACGCCGCGAAACTTAGAGGATACTCACCCCAGTACACGTAACTGAAATAAAATGGATTTTATATTATGACCCTTTCATGACTATGACGCCTAGTTAAACACATTTTTTTCTGAAAGATAGAGTCGGTCGCAGTATTATTGTGACCTTTTACTAGCTAATTTGATGAAATAAATAACATTTATTTAATTCAATTGTTTTAAACTAATTGATGATTCTTTGCAAAGAGGTTTTGGTCCTAAAATCTTAATTAACAAAACCAATGTTACAAGCGCAGAAATCCTTGGTGTCCCTAAATTACCATTAATTCGTACCCAATTTACATTCAGTCAAATCTCGTTCGAGCTACTCATGGGTATCTATTGTAGCTTTACGAGCAGCTGTTGAGTAAAAATATGTTGTCGAAAAACGAATGATCATGGTCCTAACAATTTATTTGGAATCATTATTTGACGTCTTTTTCTTCCTTACACCTCCATCATCCTTCTTATCAGTGTCCACTTTCTTCATACATTTTAATATTGAATATTAAATACAACCCATTGATTGATTTTTTTTAGTCTCTTAGATAACATCTTACACAACACAACTATATATTTTCCTTACCCGTTATAATTGGTCTCCGGCTGTACATTGACCCATTCATGTTCAAAGCAGTCATTCCGCGAAGCTTTCTGGTCTTCAGGACACATGAAGTTGCCATAGCAGCGCTCATGGTAATTTGCTCCAGCATCTAGGAGGAACTTCACCATCGTTGGATCTTCGTTTACTATTGTTATGTGAAGTACACTCTCCCCTAGAGAAAAAGTATTTTTTTAAAGATGTTTATGTTGATACTCATCACGAGATGTATATAATTATGTACAGACAGAACCTTGACCAATTTTGATAAGGGCTCCGAACAGTGAAATTACGCATATTTTTTATTAATATATAGAAAGTGCCAGCATTTGGTGCTAGATAGGAACCGTCTACAGTAATTAATGAACGGGATGGAAGCACTAAATCACTGTCAGATTAATTTTGTACCATGATAGACATTATCAGGCGCTCTATCAGATTGACTACGCGAAAATGAACGTTTCGGAACTTGTAATGTTGTTAAAAGGATTTCAAGTAAAAACAACCAGTATCTCCCTGAAAGATCTCTTTTATTGGCTTAATAGAATCTGAAATAATATTAATATCTAATTGTGTCTTATTTTATTTAAAAATCCTAATCCAATGTGTTATTGGATTTGATTTATGTTAACGTTATCTTTAACCTAAGTATAACTGATAGGTGTGTGTTCAAATAAATTTATTAGAGCGAAAGAAAACAGCTTATGGATAAACACAGCTTTTGTTATAAGTCGTAGGTAGTTCTTTTATTAGAAAAAACTTATGAAATGTCCAGTCGTTATGAGCAGAAAAGCAAAAACGAGCACAATATATCTAGTGTAAGCACTGTTTGAGTACAAATCGATTTCGTACGTGACTCCTTGCCTGATCCGAAAGTAATGAATCCTATTTTGTTGGATTTCTATTGAAATTTTGCGGACCTAGCACAGACGCCTCGACGCCAATCTTGCTAATATTTTGGTGGGACATCATATTTTCACTTATTTTAAGAGTAGTTAACATTTCCGTCTTGTCTTACAATGTTAATCTCAAACAAATGATGTATATTTAAAAGGATGGATGACTCTCTCTTGTGTGTTTGCTCAAAACAAACTTTCATCGGGCGATTTTAATCAAGAAACACGACTGTACAATTTAAAATAAGTATCTACTTACGTTCTGTTCTCAGACTAAAAGTGAATCAAACCCAACACTGAGTGCGATGCCCTTGTGATGATTACGACGTACATGCTGGAGTGCCCCTAGTGCCCATTCACCAGCAATATAGAGGGACCGAATTAACGCCACTGACTCTGCAATTAACTTAGCCACCCACTGAGATTTGAGACTTTGAAGAGATTTCCATCACAAACATTAATCTAACTAAATAACGCAAGTACCTCCATCTGCATGAAATCCAAGCGTGCCACTTTTTCAGAAACAATTTAAAACAAATTACAACATAAATTTCTAAAACAATTAAAAAACTTACCAATGAAAGAAAACATTTCTAATGCCTCGGCCTCGGTCAACTTTTTCTATACATTCTTTACAGCTCAATATGTCATAAAATGCATTTTAAGCTATTGCATAGCTTCTATCGCGGGCCTTGAGCGTGGAGACCGAATCCAGAAATTCCGTAACGAAAAATTCCGTAACGAAACGTGACAATGGTGATCAATGTGGACCTTTTGTTAATAAGAATAAGGGTCACTTTTGCTTGTCAAAGAAAAGCGACCTTATTTCAAAGTCACTTTATATTTTTGTTTTGTTTTTTTAGAGTTTTATTAATCGGAAATAAATGGGGGTTTGGCTCGCTACGTTTTCGAGTTTTAAACGTTTTTAATTTAATGGCTCAAATTCAATTGGCAATGACAAGTTAAAATAAGAATTTTTATTATGACGGATGTAGGAAATATTTTTATGTTCTATTGAAGTTGATGTTCTTTATTTGTATCCTATTTTAAATTCCACCGCGTTCAATGTAGACTTTATGTATGTGGGAATAAGGGTCACTTTGAAAAAGCGACCTTATTGTGGTATAAATAGGGGTCACTATTTAAATTTATTATTTGGGGAAAAGGTAAAAAATATGATAATAAGGGGGTTGTTAGAGGGTGGCGTTAAGGGTTTTCTAGATTTCGGTGGATTTCCGGTGCCAATAATGCTAAATGAAAAGTTCAGATTACGATCAATGATCGTAACTTTACCACGTTTTTTGGCACGTGAAGTACATACAATCGCGTCATCTAGTTAGATTTATGTCTGTGATTTCCATCGATTCAAAAAGAATACTGAGTTATCACAATGGAGGAATGCCACATGATCAACTTATCATCAAATACATAATTATGATAACCACATTAATGAATGTCTTACCATAATACTCATCCCCCATGTAGACGTCATTGATCAGCTTAGGATAGAACCGCAGCAGTCTTTTAGCCAGGTTAGCTAACAGTGAGGAGGCGTTTAACAGACATAGATGAAGGATGGTCTCTCCCACTGCTCCTCGCTCCTGCATTTAAAGATGAGTTCGAATAGCAATTTCTGAGGAGTAGTCCATTATAAGGACAAGTGTAAAAAAACGTATTTTTTTCGGTTGAGCCAAATTGGTGGGTAATGGGTATAGATACCATACATTGCAAATAGTTGCCTGTTATGTTGAAACTATAGAAATATATATTTTTAAATTTTAATGTATTACCTCTTCCTTACATAGTATAAAACTAAGTCGCTTCCCGCTATCTGTCTGTCCCTATGTATCCTTTATAACTACACAACGGATTTTGATGCGGTTTTATATTTAATAGACAGAGTGATTCAAGAGGAAGGTTTATATGTTTAACTAGCTGACCCTTGGGGCTTCACTCCCGTCAACTGGCTACCTACCTACCTTCCCTGACTACCCTGCCTACTCTGCCTACCCTGCCTATCCTGCCTACCCTGCCTACCCTACCCTACCTACCCTACCCTATCTACCTACTAATTATTAACTATCATCAATAGTTTTCTTAGCGCACGCCAAAGAATGAATTTTATAGGCAACATTTTGCTACCCGGGGTTACATTATTGCAATTTTCATAAGGATCTCTATTTTTTTTGAAAATATATTATAGCCTATGACACTCAGGAATAATGTAGCTTTCTACTGGTGAAAGAATTTTCATTATCGGTTCAGTAGATCCAGAGATTACACTTTACAGCGTCACAAACTCAAAAAAACCCACAAATTCACAAACTCATAAACTTTACCTCTTTATAATTTTAGTATAGATAATACACGCGGGCGAAGCCGCTGGCAGAAGCTAGTATATGTATAATCAAGACTATGTTGCGGGTAGAGCAGATTTTTTATATTTTGAATAAAAAATATACGAAGCATTTTCTGCTAAGCTATATCTACCTAACATGTTGTAGCTAATTACCTTGAGATCCCAACATAGTTCCCTATAACCAGACGGGTTGGCATCATATTCCTCCTGAGTGACCAGAGGCCAATCTTTCTCAACGTCAAACTCGTCATCTGGGTTCTCCATACTACGTAAGGGCGGCAACTGAAAAAAGGAAGTCTTTACTTACATTATATTATGGCTAACAAAATTGATAGACCTAAAAATTTTGGTAAAGATACTGTGCTAATTTAGAGCATTAGCTCGGGTCGGGATTTCGGGAGTGATCGATTTTGGGATCATCATGCATCTGCCAAATTTGTTAATTGCCTACAGGATTATGCCCCAAGGATCACTTTACGTAGTGATATATTGATGTCCATACTCGTCGATCGACTATAAATGCTATACGAGAGTATTTTTTACCTTTGTTTTCAGGGCAATCGACTGTTTCGACTAAATTAACATTAGGTACCTATATGGCCGCTCCTCACATCTGCAATCCAATCGATAATTTCGTATCAGTAATCTTGCAACCATATTCTTATGTGTAGATCATTCATATATTATAAAGTATAGGAACAGTAAGTCTCTTCCTATTCTGTATATGAATGACCAGTAAAATTGTATATGTACTTCGTGGTAGCATCACAATTTCCAAATAGTGCTGAATTCATTCACTAACAACAACTTGCTTGTACTTACGAGCATGTCTATAAGATAGTATTGGTACCTAAATAATCATACCTACAAAAATCTGCCCGTCTTACCAATTTATGCCTGGACCGCTCTTTGTTCCTCAGCAGTACTAGATGCGACACGGGTATGTACCGGCCTCTGCCCTTGTTGTACAGAAACGGCTCCACCTTTGTCTTTATCGCGTGGTCTATCTCCGCGTACTGTTTGTTCTGGAGAGCTCTCTTCATCATGTCTACTAAGAGACCACCACCTGGAGACATATCCACACTTAGTATTGGATACTATACAGTTTTTTTCATGTTTTATAATTTGTTTACCACTCTTTTAAGTTTCGATATCTTACAAATTTCATATTTTCATCAATGTTTACTTTAACTACTTCGCATATGATAGAATCATACATTGTATATGAATACACTTACCTTTAATATCGACGAGTTTGTACAGCTTTTGCTGCGGTGTCCCTGCTTGTTTCTTAACACCACTGGTGACATTACTTTCAGCATTACCCATGGCTACTAAACGATTCTACGAAAACGTCCCTTTTAAAAGTTTATTCTATTGATTACTTACTCAGTTTGGTAAAATAAAAGTAAGTTATCGGTAACAGCGTTTGCTTTGCTTATCGACAAAACATTACCGTTGCTATAACGAATAGTCTCGGACATTCTAGCAACCAAATATAGGGTATGATAATGCTGTTGGTAGGAATAATATTATGATCAATAAAACTATAATTGTGATAGATCTGTTTTATTTTACAGATTACTTGGTGGACGAAGAATAAGATAGAAAACTTCAAGCAAGCTTAATATAGAAGCACTGAAGAATAGTCCAACGGTACCTCCGACAGCAACTGGAAAACAAAACTGCAATACAGAAAAACTAAGAGAATAAAATAAAATAATGCGATAACTCGAAAGTCATCAATGGTTGTGTTGGGATAGGTTCTAAACTTTCACTTTTAGTGTGCTAAAAAGAAAGCAAAGAAAACACAGTTCTTGTCCAACTAACCGACTAAATCCAAGTTGTCACGTAATAAATTCCTCTGGTACCTAAGTGTAGGCAGTGATATCATTTTAACTTCTACGAGAGTACCTACACCGGGTTGGTCCTTTACCCATCTCCTGTAACAATTAAAACAAATGAAACTGTATCCTTTCGAAACCCTCTCCAAGCTAACCAACCATGAGGAAATGTTTAACGACCTAGCTACCGGTAGGCCAGGTGAAGCTTTGAAAGCTCATTCACTAATTGGACATTTCTGTGTACAAGATTATCTATTACGTAAAAAAAATATGCTTACTTTGTGTAATGTATAGTTTTTAGTTCGCTCTCAACGCATGAAGGAACGCACTCCTCTTTAGCATTCTTATCCACACCTACTTTAGCTTTGTGAGCTGAAAATTAAACGATTGATCAGGGATTTAGTAAGCACTTTTAATTGAAATGATTTCTTTTCTGTTGTCGCCTACCTTCATACGTGGTCCAACAATTAATGCCAGTATAATTGCAGAAAATCTTCTCGTCTGAAATATAAAAGTAATACTTCCATGGAATTTCGAAAACTATCAAATATAATCCACAAATGATTAACACCTACGACTGAGATAATTTACTCATGTGGTGCTAGTCTACCAAACTTTATATCTACATAAGTAGGTTGATACTAACTTTATCGACGCAACAGCGCCTAAGCTAAAGTGTTATCGAATCTTCGCTACACATGTGACTAGAAAGCGTAATCTATTCACAGGCGCAGCCATACTTACAGGTAAGACCTCTTGCAGGGTGTACGCATCCACATTGATGATATAACTCCTTATTGGATTCAGCTAAGCGACAGGCTCCGTAAGAATATACCTGGGAAGTACATACATGAACTCAACAAAGATCAGATACAATTCAATATATACATGATTGTAAACTCATGCATTCTTGGCAAGAGATAACATAAAGATTTAACTAGCAACACAAACTATAGTCTAGTTCAGTCGAATGAAAGCTTATAAGCAAGGTTATGTCGGTAATAATAAACCACCCATAGCCAAGGATAGATTCCCACGAAGTGACAACAATCTTCAAAACAACTGTTACAACTATACCCAAATCCTGCCATATTACCGGATAAGTATTATTCTATCCTCGATGCTCTCTCGGAGCAGATGCACATCGTTCACGATCTCCACCACGGATAATTGCAGCCCCACTCTATTCTCGCTATACTTGCGGATGAAATGCTTACCGGATAGGTACGAAGCAGATCCTCAGGCGCTTCATGCAGGTATCCTTTATCCTCGATACTCTCTCGGTTCAGATCCACGTCGAACACGATCTCTACCACAGAGAACAGAAGTCGCACTCGGTTCAAACTACACGTGCAGATGACATGCTTACCGGGTAAGTATTATGGAGATACTCAAATACTTCATGCAGGTACCGACACCCACTATCCTCAATGTTTTCTCGCTGCAGCTGCACATCGTTCACGATCTCCACCACAGAGAACAGAAGCCGCACTCGGTTCTAACTGTACGTGCAGATGATATGCTTAACGGGTAAGTATGAAGGAGATCCTCAGGTATTACATGCAGGTACCAGCACCCTCTATCCTCAATGCTTTCTCGCTGCAGCAGCACATCGTTCACGATCTCCACCACAGAGAAAACCAGCTCCACTCGATTCTCACCGGACGCGCGGATAAAATGCTTAGAGCATAGGTATGAAGCAGACTCTCAGGCACTTCACGCAGGTACCAGCACCCTCTATCCTCAATACTCTCTCTACAGAGAACATGTAGGCCCACTCTGTTCTCGCTGTACGTGGCTGACATGCTTACCGAATAAGTATGCAGCAAGTCCTCAGGCACTTCATCCAGGTACCGGCACCCTCTATCCTTGATACTCTCTCGCTGTATCTGCACATCGTTCACGATCTCCACCACAGAGAACAGCAGCCCCACTCGGTTCTCGCTTTTCGTGCGGATGACGTGTTTTAGCTTTATGTCCAAGTTGTTCGTTGATAACTCTTCGGGGCTGTGAATTGATAGCTAGAAGGAAAATAAAGTGTATTTGCTCTCATTACTTCCACACGATGCAATAATGCGGAACGGTTATAGTCCCGAAGTATTTATACAACCTAGCAGGAAACCGAATCGGACCGTTATTTTAGTACAAAAAGTGTTTTCCTTTCTTAGGTGTACGATAAACAGTGTTTTATCTACTTATTTAATTGAAAACAGCAGAAGCCAAGAATCTAACGGCCCATTTATGAATTTTGATAAGCCATGCATGCTTTCTGGTATCTTCAACATGCCTCAAGCGACATAAAAATCTATCAAAGCAAAACCCTGACTTCAGCATCAGCCAGCAAGCGAAACATCAGAATCCCAGGTCCAGTAGTCATATTCACAACAAACAGGCTATTTTCTCCTCTGAAACAGATAACAACCAATATTCCGTAGGTAATTAGGTCCGTATCAGCTGCACGATGATCTTATCAAACACAGATTAGATTGCTCACTTGTGCTGTAATGTGTTGAAGGAGACGCAAGGCCCGTGCTCCGAATTCACTTCATGAAAAAACTCGCAACATGGAATTGCGACATCGTTATAGCTGCAGTCAGAAACCATTTCTGAGCAGCTTTTGTGTACCTGGTGGAACAGTCGTGAATCATTTCGTTGAGAATGTTAAGGTGCGTGTTAAATCAATTATTTTTATTTATTTTGTTATTTTATATCTTCTAAACTGTTTTTGATTGTTGACAAATTTTTGGCTATAATTTAACTAAAAGGATTATGCTTGAAAAAATCTTATTTAGTTTAACGTAATGTACAGCAGGTATTCTGTAGAACTCAAATTTTACCTAATAACTCTTAAAATAATAGTTCAGCATTCTGTTATTAAGTCAACAAAAGTTTGGTAGCCAAGGCCTAGTTTTTTGATCCGTACTACTCAATCAATGGTTAAATATGCTAACCAATGGTTTCAAATATCGGTAAAACGAGTCTATTCATATTTGTTTTGTCTTACTATATGGTCCAGTAATTAACTCTGCAACTTATTTGACCATTTGTGATGCTAACAATTGATGAAAAACGCATTATAACGAAATTTGAAAGTCTTGGTTAGCTTATTTAACCATTGGTTGAGTTAACCACGGATCAAAAAACTGGACCTTTTACGTTTAACTTCATTAAATAATAAAAACAGAATCAGTTGTGTAATGTCAGATAAATTCTCAGATAGAATTTCAATGAATTCGAACTACAAAGAAACTTTATTTCCTGCTCATTGACTCATAAATCTAAAAGTCCTGACTCCGCAACTTTATCTTGTGCTTACGTAGGTTAGGTACCTACCTATTGCTTATAAGGCAATTCAACATACTTCCTATTCTCTTTCTACTAATAAGGACAAGTTGAGACATTTACTACACAGCCTATATTACAGCTGGAGGTCATTAGAACGTGCTTTTCCTAAATGATCTACATATTGAACTCTGCAGCCACCTATTACCAATTACATCACCGTTCTAAACAAATCTGGATAATAAATCGTCAGCTAAAGTCGTGCAGTCTTTAGTCAGTGAACTATATTGTTCAGATATTCTTACATTCTCGATGAGGTCCCTCCACGGCACATCGCAGGCTATAGTCGTTCCACAGGGAGAACATTGAGTGCCAACGCACTCTCCACGTCCAAACATGATGTCTGTCAGATACCGTTGGTGATCGTAGTTCACAGGATTTAGAAAGTCCGCTAAAATTGGGAAAAAGGAATAGATAATGTGGGGCAATCAGAGAAGTTTATTGTTCTAAGGCTCAATTTACATTGCCGCGGAATGGAATGGAAGCGAATTTTTACAACGAAGTTGTACATAGCATAATGAACTTTATGTCAATTGCGTAACGTACAAACTAAATACGGTCAGTAGCTACGGGCATTCTCGAGAATGCGCGAGAATTTAATCTTTAATCTTAGTAAAGTTTTAATTT
This sequence comes from Orthosia cruda, assembly GCA_964057195.1. Lineage (NCBI taxonomy): Eukaryota > Metazoa > Arthropoda > Insecta > Lepidoptera > Noctuidae > Orthosia > Orthosia cruda. Next base: position 23,262,321 of record OZ059825.1, read on the forward strand.
ACTGGGAATCGTTGTCATAAGCGGTACACCTAATACAGTTTTGACTCCCCGTAATAATAGGTAAGGTTTTTCTAATTTAAAAATACCCTTTTTGGAAGACTGGCATCTTCATCATCATCAGCCTTTTTAATGTTCCCACTACTGGGACACAGGTATCCTTTCTGGGAGAGGAAATGGGGGAGAAGACATATGAGGAATGTCAGATGTCTTCGAATTTTTGGTTCTAGGACATGTCGGTTTCCTCACGATGTTTTTCATCACCGTTTTGAGAGCAGTGGTGATGAAATAATTTACACAAAGTAAAGTGCCTGCCTGGGTTTGAACCCACGGCCTCCAACTTGTAATTCGCGGCCGTTATCACTGGGCCTGATCTCGGACTGTCTTGGAACAGACATAAAACAATTAAACTTTAAACTGAAACTATAATTTATAAGTATTAATTTCCCTAACATAACGTTTTCATTCCAAAACACAACCCAAAATAAACTATTAGCACATTGTTGGGCAATCGTAGAGCCAATTAATTCATAGTATCCCTTTCATTCGTGGCATGAACAAAATTGACTAAAATAAAAATAGTCGCGGGACATTTTCATGTTACCCCTAGTATATAAAGTTAGTTTACATTTCAATTTCAATCGAGCTCGAAATTCATTAATCAAGGGTACGGCTGTTATGTGAAATTGTCCACTGAATACTGAAGCCATTGCACCCTTATTTTATGATGAAAAAGAATAATAGTTGATCTACCACAATAAAAATGTTGTATTGGGCCATATTCATATGATTCGGTAACATAAAAGAGAGAAAGAGAGACTTCATTTCTTAAAGTTCAGTAGATATTTTTAGTAATCCAGCCCCCCTAGCCAAGTAACAAACGTTTCGTATCGAATCTCTTTCTACAATCGATAACGTCTTCTATTTGTATGGTCTTACCACGTGACTTAACGTTCAGTTGTGTCATTCCCATACATTGCTTCGTTTTCTACTAGCGTTATCGATTGTAGATTGTCAACTTGGCTACAGTTGCAGGAGAACACAAAATTGCAACAGTACCTACCTATAAATTAAGTCCTGGCGAAAAGTTCACACAATTTACATATGTAAACTGCGCGTATTTTTCTGCGTAGTTAATTAACTATCTCAATTAGGTATCATAATGAGCAACAATTACCTACTTATGAATCAACAGTACACCCTGTTTGAACAGTATCTAATTAGAACCACAGCAATGCGAATAATAATTAACACACAAACCGCATAACCTAATTAATGACGTATTTGTGTCAAGATTACTGTATCCTAATTACTAGCTACTGATGGTCCCATAAAGGACATTAAGATTTATAAGCTCTGCATTAACCGCAATCAGTAACAAACAGGAAAACACATAATTAAACTTATTAAGAAGTACCAATAAGGTCTTAACCGACCGATAACTACTATCAATTCAATGTAATCCTTTTCAAGGTTTTGTCCCGTTTCAGTTATTCACCCCGTTTTACGTGGAACCTACTGTTACGTGGAAAAATTATTTTTTGGTTACATGTACTTCCCTACTTACTTCAGGTAGGTACTTACAAATATCATCTACTAACTTGTAGGGAAACTAACTACCTACAAAGTTAGTTCTATACAGCTGTAGACAATCAGTCTTGAGTCTACTACTGCATAATATCTTATCAGGTGGCTCATCTTTATGGTCAGTAAGGACGCTCATCTATACAACTATAACCTTATTTCTATTATCATTAGTATTTCTCGATCCGATGGACTTCTAAGTTAAAAATTCCTCCAGATCAAATTTCGGTCACGGTAGCCAATCTCAGCCATCCATCTGTGCGGGAGATATTATAGCCCACAAGTGTGCGTGCAATGCAAACCTGTGTCGGACAATGAGAGTGCACCTGTGTGCAATCCTGTTCCATCACTCTCGATCTCTCTCCGATGGCAATCCGTCACGACTAGAGAGAGATCAGGCATAGATACAACGAACGGATTAACGTGTTTACGCTAAATTCCAAACACCGGGCTGCCACTGAGAAATTTCTAAGCATTGATAACTCACAACAGCTTGCCTGACTTGGGAATCAAATCCGGGCCTCACGTTCAGCAGTCGCACTTGCAACCGCGAGATCATTGAGGAGTAACACTTCTAAGTACACCACTTACCATTATCAAATACTTACGGTACAGAGCAGTAAACCTGCGTAAGGCAAATTTAGTGGCAGTCTCTTCACATATCGTCACTCCTGGGAACGTAGTGGTCCAGTTCAAGTAGCGGGTGTCGGGAGTAAAGTTGACTTCCACTCCATATTCCCCTGCGTGCTGCATCATCAGGTAGAGGCAGAACAAAGACGCTATCAGAGTCAACAGCCAGAATAACCTGGATACAAGAATATGATAATGATCTCTTAGGTGCCCGTCTGACTGAATCGTTTCTCTTTACCCGAGCGCATACGTGGTACAGTACATCTCGTACAGATTCTGTACAGAAACGAAAACGCACGGTGAAGAAGGCGCCTCATAGCATCTTTATTCGATCGGCAGGCTTACGTATCTTGCAAGAGCGAAACGATGCGATAGCGATTTTGCGCAATAATTGCTCTTCAATACAGAAGTTTTAGAGTTATTGGCGGTTCTTTTAGAAATAACTGCATTTGCCAAACAGCGAGCGATTAGCAAAGCATTGTGTAGGTCCTACCATACCTAAACTGTAGGTAATTCCGACTTTTATGTCATAAAGCGTTTGACTGCGCGATGATTGCTGATTGCTGTTTCCTACGTAATAAGCCTGTGGTATGCGGTATGTGGTGCCGGACACATAATTGTATGAAAAACGTCTAGAATGGTATTTGTTCCGTCGCAGTATGCGTCAGCAGTGAGGAGAACTGTACATATGTCCGGCACCACATATACCGCAGCACTGTGCGTTCCGATCAAGAGACCAAAACTTTAGACCAATCATACCGTGGGCAAGACACCGATGACCCGATTCATCACTCATTCATGTTGCAATATCCGATTTACCCGTGATAAGAAGCCAGAAAATGTTACAATACCATTGAGCTCGCTTATATCCTATCTTATCTGCATACTAGCTTGGAACGGAAATCTGGTTTCAATACAAAAGATAGCTTGGTAATGCCACAGATAATATATACTGGCATAGCAATGCTAGGCTATGTCTAGCAGTGGACTTCTTTCGGCTGAAATGATGATGATGATAGCAATGCTAAGCCTGCCTAAGATAAGAATTAAAGGAAATGAGGAAATCACTAGGCGAAAGATTCGTTTTTACAAAACAAAAATCCGACTTCAAAAGCTAAACACTAAAACGTGCAAAATAACTTTAGTTTCAGCGGAGCGAACATGGGCGTACCCAAGACATTTGTGACAAGACATGATACAATAAGTCATGTCTTACAATTTCTCTTAAATGTTAACACGGGTCAAACATGTGACATATTGACATATTTTAAAGGTGCGACATGCCTTTCTTGTTGCTGCCCGGCGAGCACGGCAGAAGTCGGTGTTTTTGGTACCTCTTGATTTTATCTTGAAAGTTATTTTGCGCTTTTTAGAGTTTTGCTTTTGAAGTCAGTTTATATTTTTGAGAAAAAGTTTTTATTAAATGATTTACCTGGAAAGCAAGCTTCTGTCAGTTTCAAACACATAATGCAGACCATGCACGCCACTTTTTCGTCCGAAGAATATAAATCTCTTCCTGACAAGTTGAACAACTTCAGCGCCCCGCATTCTCGTGACAAGGTTACCCCTAACAGTTTACCAACCACCAACTTTAGAAACACTAAACTTGCTAACTATTTGATTTATTACTACACTTGTACTAAACTATTGCGTGCCAACTAAGGGTATGATTAAAAAGCCATGCAATAATTTTAAAAGCTTTATAGGTAACTGGCTTCTGTGAGCGGCTTCGCCCGCGTGAATATCGATAATTATCAGTGTTTCTCTACTATATTATGCATGTAAACCTTCCTCTTGAATCACTCTATCTATTAAAAAAACCGCATCAACATCCGTTGCGTAGTTTTAAAGATTTAAGCATATATAGGAATAGACAGACATCGGGAAGCGACTTTGTTTTATAATATGTAGTGACGAGTAAGTGGCAAGTTAATAAATAATGTTTTACCTACTTGTGATTAAAAGTGATCAATTTGTAAAAGTACTTAAATAACCATGGGATACTGGCTAAATGCTTTTCCGAGTGATAATATTCCAAAGATAGAAATGAATAAAAACCAGGCTGTATATTTTATCTAAATAATACTTTTCTTAAAATTAAAACTAAATTACAAAACTTATTAACATTAATAGGTACATATTTGTAAATGAGTATCAATAAATATATCTAGTTATGTATAAAATACAAAATGCAACTTAATAGCTACGATAACATAAACTAGATTTATCAGTACACTTCAAATTGCTAATTACTTATAGCAGTATAAACTACATATAAACGACAAGATTAGTAAAATCCATCGAGATCTTTTTAGTACAGTAAGAACTACAGGTCTGCATTATACAAATTTATCTGCATAAAGTACAGACAAGCAGCTGTAGCCAAGTTGACAATCTACAATCGATAACGCTAGTAGAAATAGAATCAATGTATGGGAAGGACACATCTGCACCTGTAGCCAAGTTGACAATCTACAATCGATAACGCTAGTAGAAAACGTATCAATGTATGGGAATGACACATCTGCCCCTGTAGCCAAGTTGATAATCTACAATCGATAACGCTAGTAGAAAACGTATCAATGTATGGGAATGACACATCTGCCCCTGTAGCCAAGTTGATAATCTACAATCGATAACGCTAGTAGAAAACGTATCAATGTATGGGAATGACACATCTGCCCCTGTAGCCAAGTTGATAATCTACAATCGATAACGCTAGTAGAAAACGTATCAATGTATGGGAATGACACATCTGCCCCTGTAGCCAAGTTGATAATCTACAATAGATAACGCTAGTAGAAAACGTATCAATGTATGGGAATGACACATCTGCCCCTGTAGCCAAGTTGACAATCTACAATCGATAACACTAGTAGAAAACGAAGCAATGTATGGGAAAGACACATCTGAACGTTAAGTCACGTAGTCAGACCATACAAAAAGAAGGCGTTAATGATTGTAGAAAGAGATTTGTTACGAAATATTTGTAACTTAGCTAGCGGGGCATGTAGCTTTTCAAAATACATTTAAATAAATTCAAAATTCACTGTATAGTTTTTGTGGCCCCCTTAAGAAGACCCTTAAACGCCCTAGTTGGGCCGTTCCTTTGGCTTTTTGGTAATACTTACACAAATTAGTTCAATAAGGCTAGCTTTGGCTTCTCTATAATAACTTAAACTACATTCTTAAAATTAGGTTTCAGTAAATCCTTGGTCCATTTCTAGTCTTATTCATAAAATTCTTGCGTCAACTAAACATAATTTTCTTAGTTTACCCGAACCACTTCTGGAACCAGGTCCTTTGCGTGGTGGTGGTTAAAGCGGCCAGCACCAGACTCTTACCCAGCGGGTCCGCGTAGATCGAAGATTCCGTAGGAGCATTCGATGTGACGTTCATCATCAGCCCGTTTATAAGGAACCCCCTTTGAAGGTCTATCAGTAACTCTGGTTGCGGGTGACGACGCTCCCATTCCGTTGCTTTAAAGATAAAGTTATTATGATTATTATAATGTTTAGGATTATGTAGACTGATAAACACATTACCCTCCTTCGGCAGTCGGGTAAAAATGAATCCCTATTTCCCTTGGTCACGCCATAACTTGAGAATGGCTATACCGATTTCATTAATCTTTTCTTTTAAAGTATCCTAATAATTATTTGTAGAAGGGTCTTACCAAAAGAAAAATTAAGTGACTATATACAAAATAGTGGTAGGTAGGGTAGGGGTAGGTCGGGTAGGGTAGGGCAAGGAGGACAATTTAGGTAAGGTAGGGTAGGCGGGTGACGGGGCGAAGCCGCGGGCACAGCTAGTCAACTAATAAAAATGCAGTAGCGAACGTTATTGACCGAGTACTTGGCGCGATGCTTGCGTAGCGGAAATCATTACATAACCTTGATGAATATAATAGCAGAGATAATATAATACACGAGTAGGTACTTAACGACAATTAAATAAAAATATCTCACTTGTAATTATTGCTGCTCTGCTGAAAACCACTTTTAATCGGTCTATTTAAGTCTTTGTTTTGTTTTAACGAGAATACAGACTAGGTTTTATTTATAAGTCTACACCACAAAACCATATTAATTTGTTGTTCACACAAACACCCACCGATTATACCTACAATACTTAGACCGTGTCTCATCCATAATGGACATAAGAGTAGCGGAAAGCTAAAATAACAATGTCAATCTGCCTAACCTTTTCCTAACAATTTTGGGATCGGCTTCCAATGCAACCGAAGACAGTTAAGTACCAGTATTTTGCGTGGAGCGACTATACCTATCTGCAGCCTAATTGCTTAAGTAAATTCGGCAAGGCTTTTGACCCTATCAATCGACCAATCACATGCGAGATGAAAGACGCTATGTGGATTTCCGTCTATGTGATAGGTCGAATGATGGGTCAAACCGTTTGCCTTCACTTACGCAATAGGCTGCTGATCTCCACAACCCACTAATTGGGTAACACGATAACCCTTGACAAGACTGGTGTCAAATTTTCTAGTTTCTACTACCCGTAACAGTATCTGAAAGATCAGTGAGGGCCCAGTGGTAACGGCCGCGAAATACAAGTTGTAGGTCGTGGGTTCGAGACGAGGTCGAGGTTGCTTCGGTGAGTACCTGAATAGGATTGGGCGTGACCCACGGAAAATTGCCGCCACTGTGGTTAGGCGTCGTTGAGGCAAGCGCCTCGATGGCTAAAACGCCGAAACCGGGACTCCGGGGTCATGGGGATTCTGTTCGCCCACCAAATGACTCCAGTAAAGACGGTGGCTCAGTGATCACGTGCTGCCGTGCACAGCGAGGCTCAGGGTAGGCGTTTTATTAGTTTGCCCAGGGATGTGCCCTAACAGGCGTTACATGCGGTGGTTCCGGGATGGTCTTTTGAGAGTTCACGGGGTCCCTTCTACGTACTGATGGTGATCACCGGCGTGGTTTTAGTGAGGTAAAAGTCCCACACTTCCTGGTATTCCCCCAAAATTCTAGGCACCTTTTGCAGGTAACCCCACGTAAACAAAAAAAAATCTTGGGTTCGAACCCGCAGGCGCTTTACTTTGTGTAAATTATTATGTCACCACTGCTCTCAAAACGGTGAAGAAAAGTAGCATGAGGAAACGGGCATTTCTTGAAACCAAAATTTCGAAGACATGACGTGACATCCACCAATCCGCACTGGGCCCGCGTGGTGGATTACGATGGATTGCCTCTCACAGAGAGGAGGCCTGCACGCACAGCGGACCAAATAGGAGTCTAAGTGCGGAAAAGAGGGTCCATTTTTCAGCTCCTCTCAAGCGAAAATAACAATAATATTGATAGAAACTTACGACAGTAAGGCTGCTTGTCCGTCGTCAGCACGAAGTAGGGTCCATCCGCGCGCTGCACTGCACCGATCCCAACGGCTCTGATGCCCATCTCCGAACATGAGCCGACTCTGTCACAAGCTGCTACTAAACTCGCGTTAACCCTGCAAAGACAAACATCCTGTTTTAAAGGAGAAGGTCCCAGGGTTCTAAAGCAAGAGATAAATATAAATTAAAATAGAATTCCTGACCGAAGGACCTGTTTCTCTCACTGTCTTACTTATTAACACCCAGGATTTGATGCATAGGGTTTGGACCCCCAAGGGTTTGAGCTGGGCGTTTCTTTCTGGGTAGAAAGTTGATATTTAGCACAGAAGTGTTAGGTGTGTGAAGGATATGTTTATACCTTTGTGAAAACCGCAAACTTAAACTCTGGCTAACCTACCCTTCGTAAGTCAAGTCCCACTTGTGTCCTCTGAATGTGCAGTTATTGTTGATCAATGACTCAGTGAATAATAGATAAGCGCGTCCATGACTGCATATAGCCTGCTGCAATCCTGAAACAAAACGAATATGTGAAATACTAACTAAGGAGGAAAATACCAAACGAGGAAAATACTCTTGCTTTTATATATTAAGCAAATCAAGGTCACACCATCGGAAATATATCTGCAAATAAAGCTATGAAGATAATATAATACTACTAAGGTTAAATCCAAACTCGACCAACTTACTGGCTGTAGAAAATGGGTTAATTTTCGACCATAAGGAGTTGGTCTTATTGTAGCAGCCCGGCTGCTTCATGCCGCCGTTTGGATAAAAATCTGCATGGCCTGAAACACAGATAAAGAAAACGATATTAATCCCTTACAAGAATCTTTAAACAATTATCCAAAGAACTTGTCATAAGCACTGAACATAAGCCGCAGCCTGTTAAATATCGTTTAACAGGCTGCGGCTTATAACTTGGTTCAAGTTCCTTAACTATTTTATTATAAAATTTCGTTATTATATTAATATTCATTACTAAATCTGCTTTCTGCCCATATTTTTAATGTTTGTCTATATAGCAGATACAAACGAATCTATAACGCGTAAGTGTAAAGCGACCAGCTTCAATAAATTAGCAACAGTCTAGAACGTCATAAAATGGGGGGTTGGCATAATTATGAACTGTTTAGTGGATAATAGCATTGGTTTATAAAACTAGACCAATAGAGATAACCAGAAGCCTACCGTTCCGGTCAGGAAATCCGAAGCCGATCCTTGACAGCAGACGTCCGTTAGTGTGGATGATGTCCACGTAATCTGCGTCAGAGGCATCCAAGCGCTCCGTATGATCGGTCGTCCTGAAGCAAGGCTGAGCGGGATCCAAACCTACAAGATTAAGATTAAGATGTACCATTTAGAAGTTACTTCTGGAAATGAATAAATATATGCATTCTTAAAGTAACCATGAAATTTTCTAAGGGGAGAATACTGCGAACCTCAACAATTCTACCAACAAGACAGGCCACTTTGCAGAATACTGGCATATATGCGTGCTAACCTGTAATTCGTGCAACTTTTCCCAGGTGAAAAGACACGTAAGACACGATGTGAGCTCCTAAGCTGTGCCCTACGAAATGCATGTCCTTAGTCCTAGCACCGGTCGCCCCTATCAGCTGACGCATGAACCTGGAACATAGCAAGAAATTCATAAAATGTTGCCTAGTTGGAGATGCCTCGATTTGATGCTTCTTCATTACTAAGCTTGTTCAATTATTTCTAGAACATCTTCAAATGCCTTACCCAACAGTATCGGATCCAACCCTTCGCGTGTTTGCCACTGCTCGCCAATACTTCCACGTGTTCCCACCTCCGCTCCAGTCTATCGCAATGACATTAACATCCCCCTAAAAAGCAAAAAATAAAATATGTATAAGTTATTGTAAAACCTTTTCAAAATGTTCTATGCCAGAATGATTTTCTCAAGACAAATGCTAGAAATAATTGATGCCACTCTACATACCCATGTCAAAAACGCCTGAGCCATATCATTGACCCAAGAAGCGTTGCTATGACTCATAAACCCGTGGACTATCATGACTGTCTTCCTGTTCGGATTGAAGTCAACCCATTCGAGGCCAAACTGTGTTCCGGGGAAAACCTGCAAATAATCAATCTTATAGCGTGCGTGTCTCTGTCTGTCTACTGCCCTAAGGAATTAAATTTGACGGTATTGAGCCAACGGCCCTTATCTGCAAAAGCAACGTAAAGAAAACGAAGCATAAGTTTGGCGAGCCTTCGGATTTATGAGGTTCCATCCAGAGAAAAGCAAATGACAAGTGTACAAGTCATCAAAATATGGGTCAAAATCCTAGCCTTGTATAATTATATACTAAAACTAGCTTCTGCCAGCGGCTTCGCCCGCGTGTAATAAATAGATAGTAGCCGATTCTCAGACCTACTGAATATGTATATAAAATTTCATAAAAATCGGTCAAGCCGTTTCGGAGGAGTATAGTAACTAACATTTTGACACGAGAATTTTATATATAAGACTAGCTGACCCTCGGGGCTTCGCTCCCGTCAACTGGCTACCTATCTACCTACCCTGCCTACCCTACATATCCTGCCTACCCTGCCTAACCTGCCTACCCTGCCTACTCTGCCCCTACCCTGCTTACCCTGCCTAACCTGGCTACCCTGCCTATCCTGCCTACCCTACCTATCCTACCTACCCTACCTACTAATTTTATCTATCATCAATAGTTTTCTCAGCGCACGCCAAATAATGTATTTTACAGGCAACATTTTGCTACCTTGGGTTACATTATTGCGATTTTCATAAGGATCTCTATTTTTACTACTCAGGAATAATGTAGCTTTCTACTAGTGGAAGAATTTTCAAAATCGGTTCAGTAGATCCAGAGATTACCCCTTACAACGTCACAAACTCACAAACTTTACCTCTTTATAATATTAGTATAGATAAGTACCTACTGTAATAATAATTACTAAGAATGTGTCCAATAGCACTTTTCGTATTGTCTCTATACATTTCGTCATACTGTTTATTTGAGGTTGTTAAATGACAAATGAGAAAAAAAAATATCCTTACCTGTACCCTGGTAGTCATATTGCGAGATGTGAAGTAGAAGTGCGTGTTAACAGAGCTGGAGGAATCTGGCTTCATGTTAAAGATACTCATAACCTGCCTCGACAGTGAACCTAGCCCGAAGCAGTCCACAATGTCTGGCACTGGAAGGTTGGTCGTGGTATCCTGAATAAAAAATTCGACTTTTGTTTCAACAATGGCTCATTAACAGAATTAAGAATACATCGTTAACGAATTATGTGCGTAGGTGTTCAATAGTTCGTTAACAATCCCGCGAACGTAATAAAATTATTATTTTCCAGTTATTGTAGTCAAGCATGTAGATTCGTGATTATAGAGCAGTCTTACCATTAATATTTTTAAACAGTAGGCAGGTATAGTTCTCCCCAAACTTCTTGGCTTCCTGAAGTTGGCTACAATGACTGCGTAGTAGAGTAGCACAGATCTATGCCTTGCGCATCGGAAACCCGACTTCAGGGCGGCCAAGAACTTTGGCGAGAACTGTATTAAGCAGATACATAATAATACCAGCCTGTTACTGTCCCACTGCAGGGCAAAGGCCTTTTCTCATACAGAGAAGGCACGAGCATTTATTTCCACGCTTGATCAAGGCGCGTTGGGGATTTCAAACTTATCCATATTAACTATAAATCCAGTTCCTCACGATGTTTTCCTTCACCGTTGTCAGCGATCCGCGAGATAAACTTATTAAGTACCTAGTTATTACTCATAAAAAATAGGTAAAACATCATACCATGGAGTCAGCATAGGATACTGGGTCGTTTAATTTGTTGACTTCTCTTGTATCGGTGGCGTTCGGCTTCATGTTCATGAACTCGAGCAGATCTTCGGGATTTATGTGATTCTCCACTGCATGACGTAAACACATGTTTATGGTTAATCAAAGTAGTCGTAAATTTTTATCATCTTTTATTACTAAACGATTTATTTCAACTTGGTCAAGTTGTCCAAACGATTGTTAAATGTCATGTCTTCAATGTCTAAAAGCGGGCATGGTCTTTAAGAAATTTATAAAAAAGATTACCTAACTAGTCAAACCACACACGACAAGACAACATTAGTAACGTGATACAAAAATGGGTCATCTGTCCACCTTGTTTGTACAAGAGCGGGGGGTGGAGCTGGCCAACAAGTTACAGAGTCAGTATGTGAAAGCGTTACGTAGCCATCGCACGACGAAGTCCCTGCATCATCGTCGCGTGCTGGTTTTATTCCTGTGTCCTTGGATCGAAACGAGCGCAGTTTCCAAGACGACGGCTCGACATTTTCCTGACCTCGACCAAGTAATGCCGTGAAGACGTATTGAATAAGGACAGTTTCCCGCGAAGTAGCTTGCTGCACGCTAGCCACGCACGCGATGCGCTCGTACGAGTCTTCCAATAAGACAGTTCGCCTTGCCGCAACCCTCGCAAAATCGAAACACTATACAGTATTGCAAATAGTTTTACTCAAAAACGTCAATTTTAAGTTAATTTCAATGTCTAGTTAGAAAACAAGCAATGCACGCGATTTTATGCAAATCCAAAATGTGAACACCCTGTGTAACTGTTTTCAACGTCTTTTATGGTGTCTGTTTGTAAGTAGATATTAATATTTATGTGCTCTCACACAATCAACATCTATCACGAGACCGAGACATGCCTTGAATAATATTAGTGCTTTATTATAGGTAGGCAGACTACCTGCAGGCACTACGTTTTGAACGGCATGGCTTACTACCAGACAGGTTTTGTGTACCTACAGTTTTTGTTAGCACTGAAAACGATATTGTGACTCATGTCTTTATTTGCTGATAACTTAAGACTGCCTGATATTTTTCGTAGGTTTTTTAGATAGTACGTTAGAACCTACTTTTACACTAACTAACCTAAAAAAGGTTACTCTTTCATAATAGACTGGCTGTGGGTTAACCGTGACAACAGTTAAGTGTTTCCGTTATTGAAAATACATATTTCAAAGAGTAAATTAAATCAATATTTAAATTCAGATCAAGGTTTACTTTATTCATAGTTTTTCTGATGACTGTACCCAAATAAACAGAAAATAATATTGATAAATGTAAAATAACAATAACACAATCGCAATATTTCCTCGGAAATAAATGTTTGATTAAAATAATATCAAAAAATATACATAAATTAATGTTTATGTTAAAACTGCTTACCCTGCAGAAAACAAAGCACAGGACAAAGCAAAATTATTGTAATCACATTTTTTACTATCATATTGTCACATAATAATAATTAATTCCCATTTCGAGGGCATTTCGGAAATCTTCACCTATTCATTTAAAAAATAACTATTTACTAAAAAACCTAGACACTCAAAACAACGACTTCGGAGTCATAAGATTAATCCAGCACTGCCAATAATTACGTGAAACTAAATTAATTTTTATGCATGTGCTTAAAAATTATCTACACGAAACGAAACAATCATGATTCTAACGTTCCCTCCAAATTACGGTAGATTAACATTCATATCATGTTTAGAAGACGAAGGAAAATAAATAATCAGTCGCTCCACCAATGCTCACGACAAGGACGTCTAATGAGGTATTGTAGTCAAAATATTAATGATTTAATTACAATAACTTACATTCATCAGTAGTCACCCACGCACGTCCAACACTTTCTTCAATATTTAACAAAAACAACACACTAAACAACAAAACGTAAGAACGCTCCATTTTTGAAAATCTTCTTTTTTTTCTAGATGTATATACCAGCCCACCAGTACTAGCGTAACTATTCGTGCAAAAATGTATTTATATTTTTAATTTAACAACTATAATTACTGCACAAACTCGGGCACGAGTACGGCGCTGCCTGCCTTTGACATTGACTACGCCAAACAAACGCTTTTATACAATGATTCGCATGAGACACCTAGGTACATAAAGCTCTCAATATCGGCGTCCTTCAGGATATCGAGGAATTGGCTCGATATAATTACGCAGCAAATATTGTCTGATTAATACCAACGTCAACCGAGACCTTAAGGGAAATCCCTTGGCCACAGAAAATTATTAAAATTTCGAGTGATTTGCGAAAAATTCCATCGTAGTTCTGACAGGAAACTAACGCGAGATAAAACGGTTTATGAATCACTGGTGTAAATGACTGAAATCGGCCCCTGCTTCTTATTAAAACTTAAGATAGTGGTTATTATTCAGAATACTCTTGGAAGTTTTCAGAAGAATTTTTACTTTTTTTACTTAATTTTGTTTGGGTTGATTCATTAACAAGATTGATTTTTATTAACCAAGAGCGTAAACCAACAATTTTATATGTTATGTATATCTTCCAAACCGGAGAAATTTCACATAAAGTGTTAACCCGTATTTTATCCCCTTAAGGGTATAATTTCCAAAAACCAATAAATACACGAATTCTTTTTACCAACCAAGAGCGTAAATCTAAAATTTCATGTATCCTATTTACAAACTGTAAAAATTTCATACAAACTTTCAACCCCCTTTTTACCCACTTACGGGTGGCATTACCAAAAATCCTTTCTTAGTGCGCACTTACGTCACTTGAGGAACCTCTCTGCCAAATTTCATTTTTATACGTCCAGCGGTTTTTGATATTTCGTGATGAGTGAGTGACCTTTCGATTTTATATATATGGATAGATAGATATATAATTATCAATACATATAATCCTTATATACATAGTATAAAACAAAGTCGCTTTCCGCTCCTATGTTTGCTTAGATCTTTAAAACTACGCAACGGATTTTGATGCGGTTTTTTTTAATAGATAGAGTGATTCAAGAGAAAGGTTTATATGTATAATACACGCAGGCGAAGCCGCTGGTAGAAGCTAGTATTATATAAAGTGGAAAGATTAGTATTTTTGTATGTAACGAATAAACTTAAAAACTACAGAACCGATTTCAAAAATTCTTTCACCGTTGGGAAGCTAAAATATCCCCGGGTGACATAGGCTACTTTTTATCCATGTATTCCCACGGGAACGGGAACTACGCGGGTGAAACCGCGAGTACTTAATATAATAGAAGATAGATTAGATTAGATGAACTAAAAGAAGTGTTGCAGAAAACTTTTCCACCCAATCAGTTTAGGCAGAAGTTCAAGAACAAAAATCAAGATAAGCCAAGTTGAAGTGAGCGTGCATCCTTGTAAAGGCTGAATCAGGGGCTTTCCAAGTTCATTAAGAAAATTCCGGCTTTTAAATCGTGTCGTGAATGCCTATATTTTAACACGAGTTCCAACAGGATGAAGCAATTGCCCACTCTGCAAAAGTAGCTACGAGTGAAAAAGTTGCCTCAAAACCTGACGTCCCGCGTTAGTGTGATCGAATGGCCTACGAGATGGCTATATTTTTGAATGGCAAAATAGACATCGCATATCTCCTCCTACGAGATGAGCGGATTTATCATATTAATCGTGTTTTATTAAAATTACATGCGATCACCAAACATTTTGGCAAACGTAGTCTCAAGCGATTCTTCTTCTCCTTTTTCGAGTCCACGTTTAACTCTCTAGCCCGATAATTGCACCTTCGATGGTTTTCATTAACCTCAAAAGTGCCGGTTATGGGTGGTAGGATTGTAAGATATTTATAAGGAAGTTCTCGAGGCCTGTGTTCATAAACAATTGTCCCATTTCATTTACCACAATTCCCTCATCGGCCCATTTCAATCTGGTCAGCAAGGGCACAGTACCGTTTCAGTGTCAGCTCTCCTTAAAGTGACTGACGATATAAGGCGGGGAATGGAGGATACTAAAGTTACTGCTTTAGTGTTAATCGACTTCTCCAACGCTTTTAATACCGTCAATCACGATGACGTTTTGTACATTCTTTCCTATCTTATGGTCTCTCATGAGGTATTGGAATGGTTTTCCTCTTATCTTCGGGGGTGACAGCAGTTGGTTCAGTCCGGAGACTCTTCTTCAGAATGGTGCGACCTGGCACCTGGCGTACCCCAAGGCGGTATTTTATCTCCTCTTCTTTTCTCTATCTTCATCAATCTTATAACAACTGTACTTCAGTGTTCGTATCATCACTATGCTGATGATTTACAACTCTACTGCCAGGCGAGTGTTGGCAGCTTATAGGATGCGATCGAGGGGCTAAATCGGGATTTAATTGCGATTACAAGCTGGTCTGACCGATTCGGAGTGACGGTAAATCCTGCTAAATGTCAGGCTATCATAGTTGGGAGTCCCTATAGTTTGAGAAAGCTTGATGGACTAACTGTCCCACCCTTAATATTTGACAACGTAGCAATTCCGTTTAGCTCCGAGGTTAAGGATCTTGGTCTGCTCGTCGACACTTGCCTTGATTGGCGCGAACAGGTAGCAAGTGTCAGCCAAAAGGTCACCGGAACGTTACGTTCTTTGTATCGGTTAAAAAATCTTCTTCCAGCTCACATTAAAGCCATGCTTGTACAGTCCCTAATCTTTCCGATTATTGACTATGGTGATGTATGCTACTATGACCTGAATGCAGATCTTATCAATAAACTTGACCGCCTTCTAAATAACTGCATTCGATTTGTCTTCAACCTTCATAAGTATGATCATGTGTCCGCACATCGATCACTACTAAAAACCATTTTACTCTCTAGGCTGACGAATGGGTAACCATACCCATTCGTCAGCGTAGAGCGCTGAGGGCCTTGACTACCCTGTTTTCATTTATTGATAAACCTACTTCTCCTTCTTATCTGACTTCATATATTCAATTCCTTTGTTCTGGCCATAGTAAAAATCTTCGTTCCACCAATAATCGTCTTGTACAATGTCCCTCTCACCGCTCTGGGTTTATCCATTCATCCTTCTTTGTTCAGGCAATCTCCATTGGAATGCGCTCCATCAGAACATCAGGATGGCAAGCAGTCGGTACTCCTTCAAATTGAAGACACAAATTGTATCATCTTCACACAGTTAGTTTGTTGGATTCGGTTTCTCAATGACATTGTTTATGTATATATTTTATATCTATATGTATGTAGTTATCTAAGTACATATTTTTAAGTAGTAAGTTTAGTAATTTCTGTTTATTTTTTATTTCTACTCGTTCTTTCATTTAATTGCACCTGCCATGTTTTATCTCTGCACCACCCTAAGGTCGACTGGTAAAAAATGCCTAAGGCATTACGTCCGCCTTTGTATTTGTGCATAAAGTTTTAATAAATCTATACATATAATAAATCTGTAGAAAAGTCATTTTTGTACATTGAAGAAATTGAAACAAAAAATAGCCAGCGTGTGAAAAGATAAGTAACAGAACCCATTTCCATCATTTTTGAAATTTTTGTCTGTTTGTCTGTTTGTCTGTTTGTCTGTTTGTTTGTGCGCACATCACGTAAAATCTACGAATTCAATGCTGACAATGTTTATATACAAAAATTATACGCAACTTGAGGTTTAACTTAGTTTTTGTTTCATCGAAATCGGTTCACTCTATCAAAAGATATGATTAATTTAGTGAGTTCAAGAAGTAAAATATTACGTTACGCAATTAAGTATAGTACTTGCAACGACATCTTAAGACTAAAAATAGAACTAATGTTGATAGTTGAAATCTAAATCCGATAGATGGCGTTGTGCAAATGACGTCATTTTCTGAATCGCGGTGTTAAGATTTTCCGCGCGAGGATGACGTCCACCGTGTTTACTAGGCAAATTGGGTTTCGTTAGGTGTCTTAAAAGTTCTTGCGTGTGTCGTAAAAGTTCTTTGGTTGCTTGGTTTATCGATTTTCTAAATTGGTCGAAAAAAAAGTATTTGCTTATCTTATTGGTTTCGTTTGGTCAACTTTGGTCATTGGTTTGAAGTACGAAGTTAAGATTGTATTTGATTTACTTCGTAGTTTGAATCCAATAGTGCCAATCGTTATACAGTAAGTTAGTGTTGCCAATTCGTTGAGTCACGACCACGAACAGACGATACGTTGTCACACTAGACTGTTCGACGCACCGTTCTTTTAAGTTTGTAGGCTATTCAGTCATAAGTGTTGTTAGTTTTGTTTATTGCTTTAATTTTCCTTGAAAATGCCTCAAAGAAAAAAAACTAACCTTTCGCTGCGTAGCCGAAATGCGAAAAGGATGAGACTTTGTAGGTCTCAGGAATCGGAAGAAGATCGTGAAGCACGGTTATCTGCTAACCGAGAGCACATCGCTCTTTCACGTGAATCGGAAACGTTCACCGAAAGGGAGTCACGTTTAAGTTCACAAAGAACACGGACCGCGACTTTGCGGTCTCAAGAGAGTATCCAGGAACGCGAAGACCGGCTGTCTGCTGATCGGGAGCGCCACTCTCTCTCACGTGAGTCAGAGACATTCACAGAAAGGGAGTCGCGCTTAAGTTCGCAAAGAACTCGGACCGCGACTTTGCGTTCTCAAGAGAATATCCAGGAACGCGAAGTTCGGCTGTCTGCTGATCGGGAGCGCCACTCTCTCTCACGTGAGTCAGAGACATTCACAGAAAGGGAGTCGCGCTTAAGTTCGCAAAGAACTCGGACCGCGACTTTGCGTTCTCAAGAGAATATCCAGGAACGCGAAGTTCGGCTGTCTGCTGATCGGGAGCGCCAGTCTCTCTCACGCGAGTCAGAGACTTTCACAGAAAGGGAGTCGCGCTTAAGTTCGCAAAGAACTCGGACCGCGACTTTGCGTTCTCAAGAGAGTATCGAGGAACGCCAAGCACGTCTGTCATCTGACCGAGAGCGACACGCTCTCTCGCGCGAGTCTGAATCTCTCTCCCAAAGAGAAGAACGATTAGAAATAGCTAGACATAACTATGTAGGTGTACAAAGAAACAATGAAAGTTATCTTGCATCTGAAAGGGAAAGAATAGATGAACTAAGACGAGCAGAAACAGCAGAACAACGTCAATCTCGCCTAGAAATAGAACGAGCTCGATACCATATGAATAGAGAAACAAATAGCGGAGCTGATGAGTCCATGGAAAATGACGATGCAAATATTTTATTACCTTGGGACAATAGGGAAAAATCAGGGTTCACATATTCGTCTAGAATTAATTATGCTGGCTTTACTTTCGTGGGTGACATGAGAGAAATTTGTAATTTTTGTCATGCTTTGAAATGGAGGAAAGAGACAGATGGAATGTGCTGCTCAAATGGAAAAATTGTTCTTCCAAATTTCCAAGATCCACCACACTTACTTATAAGTCTCCTGAATGGCGATCATCCCCAGTCGAACCGTTTTTTGGATAATATTCGTTTATATAACAGTGCTTTCCAAATGACTTCCTTTGGGGCAAAACAAATAACGGAAGGACCGTTCATGCCAACCTTCAAAGTACAAGGTCAAGTTTATCACCTTATTGGATCTTTGCTGCCAGAAAATGAACCCAAATTTATTTTGTATCCGATTACACGCAACAGCTCAATGTTAGAAATCACAATTTTCCCCAGCTCAATGCTGAGCTTTTGGGTCAACTTCAAGAATTGCTGCATCGCGTTAACCAGTACGTTCGTGAATTCAAAGCTGCATTGGAGTCAATTCCACAAGGCAGCAATGATTTCAAAATTGTTATAAGTGCCGATAGACGTCCTGTGGGTGAACACCGTGGAAGACACAATGCACCCGTCGCAGATGAAGTTGCAGTTGTTTTAGTCGACCAGGAGTGTGAGAGACGTGATATCGTGTTGCGTACACGCGACGATCGCCTTCAACGCATTTTGGAAACCCACCGAGCTTACGACGCCCTGCAATATCCACTAATCTATTGTCATGGTGAAGATGGGTACAATTTTGGGCTGTACCAAGTGAACCCTACTACGAGAGTCACTAATTATCAAAAAAAAATATCTGCTCAACAATACTATTCCTACCTTTTACAAATAAGGCAAAACAGTTTCGTATATTTGCAACGATTTCGTGGTTTGTTCAGCCAATTTATTGTGGACATGTACGCAAAAATAGAAACTGAACGTTTAGTGTATATTCGCACTAACCAGCGACGGTTACGCGCTGAAGAATACGTGCACTTGCGGGACGCCATGCAATCAGATAATAACGTCGAAAACTTGGGTCGATTGGTTATTTTGCCATCCAGTTTCACAGGCGGTCCGCGGTATATGCACGAACGAACGCAAGATGCTTTTTGTTACGTCCGTAAATACGGCCGGCCGGACCTTTTTATAACATTTACAACAAATCCAAAGTGGACGGAGATTTGCCAGGCACTTCTCACAGGACAGGCGTCATACGACAGACATGACATTATTGCTAGGATTTTTCATTTAAAACTCAAAGTCTTGATTAATCTACTTACAAAGGAGAAAGTTTTCGGTTCAACTCTTTGTTTTATGTATAGCGTCGAGTGGCAAAAGCGTGGTTTACCCCACGCGCACATTCTTCTGTGGCTGGAAGAAAAAATTCGTCCCGATGCTATAGACAGTGTCATAAGTGCAGAATTTCCGGACTATAATGCAGATCCGATTTTGCATGACATAGTAAAAACACATATGGTTCACGGGCCATGTGGCCTCTTAAACAGGGAATCACCGTGCATGAAAGATGGTCAATGCTCAAAAAAATACCCCAGAGCACTGAAAGAACTAACTATGGCTGGGGAAAATGGGTATCCGCAATACCGGCGAAGATCACCGTCACAAGGTGGTTTCACAGCTACTGTCAGATTCCGTGGACAAGAAATAATTCTAAATAATAGTTGGGTGGTACCGTATTCTCCAGTTTTGTCAAACGCTTTTCAAGCACACATTAATGTTGAAATTTGTAATAGCGTCGAATCTATAAAATATATATGTAAATATGTTAATAAAGGTAGTGATCAAGCCATGATAGCACTAAGAAATAACAACCAATTTGATGAAGTGACAAGGTATCAATCTGGCCGATACATAAGCTCTTCGGAGGCAGTTTGGCGCATTTTGAGTTTCCCTATTCATGAAAGGTATCCGCCAGTCATCCATCTTGACGTGCACCTGGAAGGCGGGCAGCGAGTTTACTTTCAGCCAGAAAATGTGGCAGAAAGAATGAACAACCCAAGACAAACCACCTTGCTCGCATTCTTTCGCCTTTGCGAAAGAGACAATTTCGCTAAGTCTCTGTTGTACAATGAAGTGCCACATTATTATACTTATAACAAGCAGCAAGGTGTTTTTAATCGCAGGAGACGTGGAACTGCTGTAGAAGGCGAGTCCGGCATTTTTAAAGAACACGTGATTGGAAGAGTATACACGGTGCACCCAAATAATGCAGAGTGTTATTATTTACGCCTTCTTCTTCACACAGTGCGAGGACCTACTTCTTTTGCTGAGCTCCGCAAAGTGGACGATATAGAATATCCCACATTTCAAGCTGCTTGCCGCGCACGGCATTTATTAGATGGCGATCAGCATTGGGATGATGCTTTAGCCGAAGCATGCGTCAGTGATAGTCCACATCGTTTGCGCCATTTATTTGCCATTTTGTTGACATTTTGTGGCCTATCGGACGCTGGGCAGTTGTGGCAAAAATATAAAGACGCGTTTGCCGAAGATTTTTTGAGACAGCAAAATATAAATAGTGAAACTTCTGACCAAGTACGTGAAAGCTGCCATAATAGGGCTTTGCTGGCTATACAAGATATAGTTACAAGTATAGGAGGGAACCCCCTCAGTCAATACGGCTTGCCGACACCGACAGTTGGTGGGGAACGAATTAATAGGGAGTATACATCTGAAATAAATTACAACCCCGAAGAGTTAGCAGAAATATTGCGAAATGGCTGTTCAAATTTGACGTCAGAACAACGTCAAATCTTTGATAGAGTATGCTGTAGTGTAGAACATTCATTAGGAGAAATGCTGTTTTTAGATGCACCTGGTGGAACAGGTAAAACTTTCCTCACTAAAGTTATCTTGGCTCAAATAAGGAGCCAAAACAAAATTGCCCTTGCCGTCGCTTCCTCAGGAATAGCTGCCACTTTATTACCAGGAGGAAAAACTGCACATACAACATTTAAAATACCAATCGACTTGGACCGCACAGAAAACCCTGTTTGCAACGTGTCTCGCAATAGTGATAAAGCAAGGGTTTTACGCGATTGCGCCCTTATCGTTTGGGACGAGTGTACGATGGCAAATCGTAAAGCTGTGGAAGCTGTAGATAGAACGTTGCGAGATATAAGACAAAATGACCGACCGATGGGAGGCTTAACGGTGCTATTCTGTGGAGACTTCAGGCAGACACTCCCTATAATACCCAGAGGAACGAGGGCCGATGAAATAGGTGCCTGTTTAAAGAGCTCTATTTTATGGCGTAGTGTCATATTAACTAATTTGAGCTTTAATATGCGAGCATATTTGGGAGGTGACGCAAACGCGCAGGTTTTCTCAAATTTACTACTTCAAATTGGTAACGGCACATACCCGACTCAAGAAGGAGGTAAAGTAACTTTAGTCGAAAGCCTGTGTTCTTCTGTTGCCTCACAGCAGGAACTCATTTCCTCTGTATACGGAGATCCATCAGAGATCTCGAACCATGACGCTGCTTGGCTATGCCAACGAGCTATTTTGGCACCTCGCAACGACCAAGCAGCAGCAATAAATTCTCAAATATTGGTACATGTTTCTGGAGAAAGTAGGGAATATTTATCTATTAACACGGTTTTAGAAGAAGGAGATGCCACCCACTATCCAGTAGAGTTTTTAGACTCTCTAAATACACCAGGTCTTCCAGCACACAAAATTTATTTAAAAGTCGGAGTACCAATCATTCTACTCAGAAATTTAAGCCCACCAAAACTATGCAATGGAACTCGGTTGAGAGTAACAAATCTCCAACGAAATGTCATCGAAGCCGAAATCTTAACAGGTTGCGGCTCCGGTGATGTTGTTTTCATTCCCAGGATACCCATTATCCCCAATAATTTTCCGTTTACTTTCAAACGTGTGCAATTTCCTGTAAGCCTCTGTTACGCTATGACTATTAATAAAGCCCAAGGCCAGACGTTATCCGTTGCGGGTGTAGACCTTACTTTTGATTGTTTTTCACACGGCCAACTCTATGTTTCTCTATCACGTGTTAGCAACCCAAACAACCTTTTTGTATATGCTCCGGGTAATTCCACCGCTAACATAGTATATAGAGAAGCATTAACGTAATCAACTATACCAAAGTCAGGACTCTTATCTAAATCATCAAAAAGGTGATATACTCTTATCTAAACGACGTTGTTTTGCTCTCGACAACCACGCGAACGAAGTCGCGGGCACAGCTAGTAAATAAATAAAATAAGGACTGTATGTTTACAAGTGGAAGTTTACAAGCTGAAATATGATATGTGACATTTAGCTAGGGGATTATATTAGCAAAATCTAGCCCTTATATACGAAGACAGGAAGTGGCCTGTGGCACCCACAGCGGATATGACCAGATAAACTAATTATAATGATCTATCGCAATACATTTGCAAACACAAATAATTTACTAATGTGTAAACAATGGTGACGCATAATTACTTAGCAGTTTGCTTTAATAAATACAGTGCAACTTGAGCTAGATTATTAATCACGACCTACTTTTCGGAGAGAATTAGGTAGATAGTTTCCTATTATTTAATAGGGTATTGACAAATTTTAACACATAAGTTATCATCATGCCTGTAATCGCTGAAGGGTTTGGCAGAGGTGCACTAATAAATATACCCACATTTCGACAGTTATGTGGAATGGGCGGTGAGCTTATTGCCATCAACCTGGTACAAAGTCCAGTCGCCGGCCGAGGCGACTGATACTGAGAAATGCCAGATGGAAACACCCAATAATACCGCATCCTCAGCAGTAGCTCTTGCAACCGACAAATCAAAGAAAACCAACAAGAAATCCTACTATAAGGTAAATAGTGCGCTATTACGGTGACAACACGGAGTGGGTGCCCATTGAGTGACCGTGCTGCCATGTACAGCAAGGCTCAGTGGATACTTCTTTACAGTGTCCAGGCGATGCACAGAGGATTTCCGACAATTCCTAGAAGAGGACACGAGAACCCCTTCCAAGTGCTGATGATGAACACCGCTCCAGGGAATGTGTGACTTTACTAAAAGAAAACCGGCAGCCGAATTGCGCAAGTGAATTCGGCAAGGCGAAAGGTTTGCCCGCTATCAAATCGACCAATCACATGCGAGATTAATGACGCGATGTGGATTTCCGCCTGTGATTGGTCGATTGATAGCGGTCAAACCCTTGTCTTTTTGACCGAAAACCTTTTACGGAAAAGGCAATCATGATGGGATAGTTGAACAAATCTCATAAGGCATGACCAACACGTTATCAAGGCATTCTCAATCTTTTTCGAGATTAAGGACTCACAAAAAAGCAGAGCCCAGCTTAGAATTCAGGATTTAGGTCTTTTTTTTTAATTTGTTATGGGTTTGCTCTTGACTCTAGTCTAAACCATAGGTGACAGAGACAGAGTCGACGATGGAGTGAGCTTACCCAGAAGAAGCCTGTTCACTCTAACTTTGAAGAGATTCGGGTTGAATGCGTTCGGAAACATAGACGCAGGTAGTAAGTTCCATTCATTCGCTGTGCGCATTATGAAGGATGTTTGGAAGCGCTTCGTGCGAATTGTTGGAATGGCAACAAGGTAAGGATGGTAACTTGCAGTGCGTCTTGATGTCCGATGATAGAAGAGGGCTGGTGGGATGAGGTCGTGGAGTTCTTGAGCACACTCACCGAAATACAGTCTGTAGAAGACCGACAAGCAGGCAACCTTGCGGCGATGAGCCAAGCTGTGAAGCTTGGTATCCACAAGTTCAATGTCGACGATGAGCCTCTTGGCTCTGCGTTCCACCGAGTCAAGCGCAGCAAGCTGATACTTAGCTGAGCCATCCCAAAGGTGGCTGCAATACTCCATGCAGGATCGGAATTGCGCTTTGTACAGGGTTAAAAGCTGTCCAGGCGTAAAGTATCGCTTCACCTTATTTAGGATGCCCAGTTTTTTGGCCGCAATTTGGGCTTTGTACTCAATGGAGGCGCCGAAGTTGAGACTGGATGTCAACTCCATGCCTAGAAGCTCGAGCCGATCAGTCACTGGAACAGACGCACCCCGAAAAATAGGTGCCTGCAATGATCGAAAAGACTCCTTTTAGCGGTAAAAAGACACGCCTATGTTTTGGTGGCGTTAAAGGAGACCAGATTGTCATCACCCCACTGGGGGACAAGGCTTAAGGTCAGATCTGTCCGCTCTACCATAGCCTCTCTCAAGGAACGAACTTCATCCACGCTCGTTTCTGCGCAGGACAGGTATCTCTCTGAAACAGTACTGTCATCTGCGTACCCAACAATACCAAGCTGAAGTAGGTCATTGATATGCAGCAGGAAAAGAGTTGCAGAGAGAACAGACGCCTGAGGAACTCCGGAATCAATACACATAAGGTCAGAGGAGCAGCCGTCTATGACTACTCGGATCGACCGTTCGCTAAGGAAGTCTGATATCCAGCTACAAAAACCAGCGGGGATGCCATACGCAGGAAGCTTACTGAGTAGACTTGCGTGCCAGATCCTGTCAAAGGCCTTCGTTGACATAAATTAAGTGACATCAATTCTTAACTTATCAATATTAATAGGTAGGTACTTATGCAAACCTGTTATTGTAGCTTGCATTTGTGGGTTGATAATTGCGAGATATACAGCACCAATCGATGTGGCCACTCTTTCGGATATCTACATGTGGACATCAAAATCAAATCAAAATTTTCGGTTGAAATGATGTTGATAGTTTACTTGGGGCCGTGCACAAATTCGACACATTTATACAGTTTTATGTAATAAATAGTTTTCGGAGTATTTTTCTAGGGCTTTAGCTTTCCCACTGTTGGGCAAAAGCTACACTCAAATCCTTCCAGACACTCTTTGCCCGAGCCCGCCGTCTCAAACCGACAGAATATGACGGCAGCCTACGTCGAAACAAATATCCTCTCAAACCACTGACCTCTATCATACAAGACGCTTGGTCGAGGACAGTGTCTCAAACATAATACTTTGGTGACGCTAAGCAATCAGTCCATAATAAAATTGTTCTCATCACAGTGGGTAAGACATAGCATTTTTCAAAATTTACCTACCAGTTTCTGAGGTAAATCATAAGATTTACCGCGTAATTAGTGGTAAAAGCCGGCAATTTGCGATTATCATCTCAGATCAAATAAAAACTTTTTATTTGATCTGAGATTATCATAGATCATTTCGTACTTTTACCCGTAAGGCTTGGTAAATTTTAGGTTTTACCGGTAAATCTACGTAGGAATTTGCCAGCGTTCGGGCTTTTACAGTAACAAATATACTCTTCTGCCTGGTTTTACATGATCTTTTTGACTACTATTAAATATAGATCGATTCAAACTTAATTACGACTTTAAAGTTGGCTTTTCGCTGCGCACTTATACCCTCCCTAACCTCTGCTGTCACATGAGTTTGCTACTGGTAAGCAACTCACCGAGTATTCCGGGCCGCCATTATGTCTGATACTAGCTCTACCTGCCTATTTCATATAGCTCTACCTGTATATTTCGTATGTAAATGTATACCTATATTTGGTCTGATCTATAGATAAACCAAAGATATTCAAAGGCATATTCAAGAAATTTCTATTCCATTTAATTTCGCACCTTTTGTATTTATTTACGGAAACTTGTAACGATGGAAATTTAACGGGATTTTCAATGCCGTTATCTTTGCCGCGCCATAAATTGTTTACTATCCATCTCATTCATTTTCTATAGGATGAAATGAGAGAGAGAGAGACATAATGAAATTATGAAACTGTTGATTTAAGTGTTGCAAGGAAATAATCTCAATACCTACTAATTTAAAAACCATTACCAACTATTGCATTAATTTAGTTTTCGTCTGCTAAATTAATAAAAAGAAAATAATTCAATATGGAAACATACTATTGTAAACAGTTACTAACATTTATTTCTTTATTTGATTCAAATAAAATTAAATTGCACTTAACACGCATTGCGATTTTTAGCCGCGATGATTTTATTCGCGCGAATTGTTGTCCGCGTACTGAATCTAAGGCTTAACACGCATTGCGATTTTTATTTGCGTGAATATTGTAGCACGGTTTTCACGCGTTTTTTTTCCGCAAGGCGTGCAGCTTCATACAATTCCATTAGTCGCAGAATGGGTGGAAAAAAATTCGCGCGAATAAAAATCGCAGTGCATGCTAAGCCTAACTAACACGCACTGCGGATAAAATACCGCGAGACTTTTTTTTTTTGTCACATATTGGGCGGAAAATATTCGCGTGAATTATAACGGCAGTGCGTGCTAAGCTTAGGGAATCAGTTTTTAGTAGATTTACAAAGGTATATCTGTAGCAACTTTGGTAGAAAGAAAATGCCATTATGTGATTGGTCGAACAAATCTCAAACCGTTCAAACAGCCTTCAAAGTTGCTTCAACTTCAAAGTTCAAACGTATGGCCGTTTGAAATCTCCTTTGTGAATTTGTCAACAATCATCAATAGTTTATTGTTAATCATAATTCATAACTTTATTTGTCTTGTAATTTTATATTTTAAGCTAGTTTAAAATGACGTCGGTCAGAGAAGACAAAAAGGATGAAATTCCAGAAATCATACATGATCCCCAAACGACTTGCACCTATCAGAGGTTACGATTTTTTGGAAAGGTAAGTTTTCTTGTATTTCTTTCAATAATTACATTGCCATTTGTTTTGTATGTGTATATTCTAAGTAAAACAGTTTAAAATGAACAATTTGTACGATTTGGATAGCTTAAAGTTGAAATAATTGCAACGGAGTTCGCACCTGTTATATTAGAATTCTAAATGTAGGTAACCGTTAAACATTAAAATATAATTAAAGTTGATAACTGTTTAACCCTGCGGTCAACTGCGTACGTTATCGGTGATCGATTTATGTTCTTAATTGCTATTTTTGAGAAAAATCGTAATTGTCAGTTACATTTAAAAAACGACATAAGTTGGTTAACAGGTGCGGTGAGCCCTGTTATAGGGGTAAAATAACACGAATGCACAATAATTACACGCTTTAAAGCTTCATTACAAGCTCATCATTTCTTGGGTGTAATTTCTTCGGTTTTGGGTAATTAACTAAGAAAAGATAAGCCGCAAACATCCCTTTTTTTAAACATAAACTTAGTTTTATAGCCTCAGGTTAACATAGCCATTTTGTCACTAAGTATAACGAGACATCTCCTTGATTAAAGTTCTGATCAAACAAATATAAAGAGAGAATAACAAGCCATGTGTCCTAATGTTCTCATCAATAACTATCTTTGATTCATTATCATTTGTATATTTTGAAATCTATTTGAATCAGCTGTTGGTACATTTAGCTAATCAAATGATAATACATATTACAGAAGTATTAATCTTACAGTTCAGAGTTCATAATTCTCTGCAATATTTAACAGCACACTCTCTTACTAGTAATCCTTAATCAAATTTATTCATTTTTAGGGTGGCTTTGCAAAATGCTACGAGATCCAAGATATCCAGACCAACCAGATATGGGCGGGGAAGATAGTTTCCAAGAAACTGATGGTGAAGTCAAGTCAGAAGGAGAAGATGGCTCAGGAGATCTCCATCCACCGCTCTCTGCAGCACAAGCATGTGGTTGGCTTCCACAGCTTCTTTGAAGACTCGCTCAATATCTACATTGTACTTGAGCTTTGTAAGAGACGGGTAAGATGTTGAACTGAGTAGTGTGTTAATCTTTTTCATTTCAGCACGCATATAATGAACACCTGAAGGACTAAGTGTGGCAACAAGATCCTGATGGATAGTTTTCTTGATAAGAATCTTGATATTCCTGGTATTGTGCCCTTTGATTTAGGAGACCAAGAAGAAATAATCTCTTTATGTTTTTTTTTAATTTTAGACTTGTCTAACTTCACAAGCTTGGACAATATCACAAAGACATAAAATATTATATCATCTGATCAAACTTTACACTTTGTACTTCTTATCATACCTAATTATGTTTATTTATCCCACAGTCAATGATGGAGTTGCATAAAAGAAGAAAAGCAATCACCGAGCCAGAGACACGGTTTTACATGCACCAGATACTCCTGGGAGTGCAGTACCTGCACAGCAAGCGCATCATCCACCGGGACTTGAAGCTCGGCAACCTGTTCCTTGATGATGATCTCCATGTCAAGATTGGAGACTTTGGACTTGCAGCCAGGATTGAATATGAAGGTGTGTATCTGTTGAATTCTTCTTTAGTGATTTGGTTTCCAAACTTAGTCCATAATGAGGACTATTGTTCATGGTCTGTTGACTTCATTTACATTATTACATGTTTGTATTCTAGTCAAGTGTGACTTCATGGTTCATTGACCTTTACATAAATTGTCATTTATCTTCAGTTTAGGTTTTCGAGTTTTATAATATGAGCGAAAGTGTGTGTAAGAAACAAATATACTGGAAACTAATGTTTCATTTAACATGAAGTAAAACTGAATGTGTTTTTATATAGAATCTTTTTGTCTCAAAACTTCCAACTTTATTTGACATTTAAGCTTATTTATGAAAAGGTAAAGCTGTATGTAAACCTCTGGGAGGTCTGATCCAATCACTAAAATAGGCAGTCCATTTGTTAGTTTAGAATATTTCAGTAGCAGCTAGACGTCTGGACTTTGTGCCAGGTTGATGACAAATGTGATAATAGGAACTCCCCTATAACATGAGACTTAGGATATAAAAAAAACTGTCATATTAATTCTAATTTACATTACAGGAGAGAGAAAACAGACATTATGTGGTACACCCAACTACATAGCACCAGAGATATTAACCAAGAAGGGGCATTCCTTCGAAGTGGACATCTGGAGCCTGGGCTGCATCATGTATACGCTGCTTGTGGGCAAGCCGCCGTTTGAGACGTCCACGCTTAAGGACACCTATAAGAGGATCAAGCAGTGTGAATATAGGTACTTACAACTTTTATACTTAAAATTAAGGGTTTAAAATTTCCAAACAAAAAATTTACAAGGAGATCAATGTTCAGCAAAGGATAAAACAGTTTAATTTTTAATACTACTTGTCTCTTTTAATTCTGATAAAGTTTTCGATCTTTTGGCTGAGCATCCGCAGTTTCTGCATTAATTTCTTCAACTTAACTAGTCAACACTCTGAGTGTTGTCCCTTTGATAAAGTGTGTTGATGTTATTCTATCATGTACTAGTTGTAGGTAAATTCAACTATCTGGCAATGCACATAATGCAATGTCAAAGAAATTAATTAGCTCAAATAGAAATAAGTTCAAAAAGTCTTATTTGGTGCCAATTCAAACAGGTTGCCGTAAAATAACGGTAAACACTGTGGGGCCTTTACACTATTAATGTGAGTGATGGCTTGGCCAACCATCTCATCACACTGTGTTCGAATCAAATTATGGATTATTAATGCAAACTTATTCTTTGAAAATAATTATGCTTGCCAAACTACAACTAATGTCGTGGAAGTGGCAATTCCTCATTAGAAGTCTTCTATCAACTTTGCCGGAGTCTTTTCTATTGGACCATCATCACCACTAAAGAGTTGCAAACAAATTAGTTTATCAGTCCAGCTAGCTATCTACACACCCACCATACAAAAATGCTTGTAAAATAATGAAGAAACACTTTGTATTGTCAACTAGCGAGGGCGTGCACCTAGCGATGAGCGTGTGTTGCACGGGCCCCTGGCATTCGTTGGGTAGTCGGTACGCGCGCGCTTTAGTCAACGATAATACTGTGAACCAGCGATACAGGTGGTTAATGCACTTATGGTGATGGTGACGCGTCTCGTATGTTACGTGTAACAACCATGGACTCATATTTTCTAATTGGCTCTAAGGCAATTATAATTGTTGCTTTACTGTTGATGTGCATCTAAAACTGTGTGACTTCATTCATCACTGTTGTGTTAATAAGCTTTTGTGGATTTTGTGTCTAATTTTAAATGTTTCTCATCTCTCACTGCCGTTATTCTGATCAAACAACTGATTTAAATTTATACTTTCAAAATCTAAAATACACAGATAAACATTGCATACAATTCATCTGTCCTGATCATTCCAAACATCAATGAAAACCTAATTCATCAAACAGGATCCCATCATCGCTGCGCAAGCCAGCAGCGTCCATGATAGTGCTGCAGCTGCAGTCGAACCCCGCGCGGCGGCCATCCGTGGACAAGCTGCTGCAGCACGAGTTCTTCTCGTCCGGCATCCTGCCCGCCGCGCTGCCCGTGTCCTGCCTCACTACCGCGCCCAGGACCGACCAGCTCGAGGGCATCGCGCTGCACCGCAGACCCCTCAACGAGGTCAATTCTAATGGTAAGTTTCCTATAATACTGTTTGTGTGTTACCGTCTTAGTATGTCGATTTGAGTCAGCTCAGATCTTAGCTACTTGTTGGGGCCATCAGTTTTTTTTCTTCTCTGTCTACTGCAATCTGTCCTGGACATGCATCCATTGATTTCGGGATCATCCATGGGTTACTATGTCCAGGTATCCTTCTGTGCCTCAGTCTCCTAACAGGAGGCCTTCTAGTTATAAACATCCTTGCAAGTCTGTTTGAGCAGTTCTTGTTGGTATCTTTTTACTATCACTTCCATAGTGTGGTAGAAATAAACTGTCTACTCTGTCTGTGCTTGGTAGTCATCATCACACTTCAACCTATACAATATTATAAAGGCGAAAGTCTTTGAGTGTGTTTGTTACTCTTTCACGCAAAAACTTCTGAATGGATTTAGATGAAATTTGGCACAGAGATAGATTATAGTCAGGAATAGCACATGGGATACTTTTTATCCCGGGAATATGTGCTCTCGGCAGAAGCTAGTTATTTATAAAGACTGCCTTAAAACAACATTTCATTAACAATCAACACATCCTATGCAATTCACTACTAGACATAGACTTTTCATCAACATAATAATTAAGCCAAAAGTTCATCCAAACACACACAAAACATAAAAGAAACACATACAAAACATAAAAGTTTTAGATCACGTGGCGATGGCGGTGGATTCGCCAGTGAAACGCGACGCAAACGCAGCGGAGCCGCGCGCCGTGGAGCCCACCTCGCACCGACAGAACCTACTCGCACTGCGCGATCAATTGAACACACTGCTTGTTAGCAAGGTAAGAATGAGAGATAGCAAACTTTGTTTTGCTATAAAAACACCAAACGTTCATCTACTCTACCTACCCTACCCTATCCTACCTATATACCTACCGTACCTATGTAGGTAAGGGACCAATTTTTTTTCATAAGAATCTTCTAACAACAACAAACACAACAAAAAAAGAATAAGTGAAATCGGTCCAGCCGCTCACGCGTGATGCCGTAACCAAGGGAAATAGGAATTCATCTTATATATAAAATTCTCGTTTCACAATGTTAGTTACCATACTACTCCGAAACGGCTTGACCGATTTTTATGAAAATTTATATGCATATTCAGTAGGTCTGAGAATCAGCTACTATCTATTTTTAGGTAGGGTAGATAATTATTGTTGTTTTTACGGCAAAACAAAGTTTGCCGGGTCAGCTAGTTTTATATATATAGATAGATAGATAAACATTTAATAATGCGTAGAAATCAAGATGATCGGACCTACGTATAACATAACATCCACGGTTTACGCCGTATCAGTATCACCAAAGAGCTATGTAAAGGTGTGTTGAGTTTTTCACTCACATTTCGCCAGTTATAAGTCTCATAACTAGACCTTGGGCAAATTTATTTGCATAACAAATTCTCGTAATAGTAATTAAGAACAATCATCTCACTTCTTGTAATCATCAATTGTTGTTTGACCCAAAACCTCAAATCAATAACAATTGAATGATTTCTGAGATAGTTTAACTTAGAATAACTGAATAAATGACATGCAATAGTAACTGATAAGTCAATCATAAATGACTTTTAATAACAGGTACCTGGGCGACATAGCTCAGCTCGGGTGAAAATAGAGAAAACGACGTTTTCTAAAAATGAAACCTAGCTAGATCGATTTATCGCTCCCGAAACCCCCGCATACTAAATTTCATGAAAATCGTTGGCGCCGTTTCCGAAATTCAGATTACATATATGCAAGAATTGCTTGTTTAAAGGTATTAGATAGATATGTTTACTGTTTACCTCCATACATATCAAGCTTTTATGCCATGGACTTAGGCAGAAACTACAGAACGCCACCACTACGTTCCATAATACTGCTTTTCGTTACGTTCATAAACCGGGTTACACACCCAAGAATGAGTTCTACGCACTTAGCCTTTCTGAAGAACATCACCAATAAGACTATTATTTTGTTTACAAAAGCAACTCGTACTTACCTATGATTGTTTTTGCAGCTCAAATGCCGTCCAGAATGCTTAACCGACGAGCTTAGCGACCCCGCGGCCCAGCCGCTGGTCTGGGTGGGCAAGTGGGTGGACTACAGCGACAAGTATGGCTTCGGCTACCAGCTGTGCGACGAGAGCGTCGGCGTCATGTTCAACGATACCACCAAGCTTATCATGCTGGCTAATGGACTGTGAGTATAACATGGATAAGTTACCACTGAAGATTAGAAATGGGTATAAGGAGAGAAAAACTACAAGGGTTCTTTGTTGATTACGAAACTGTAAAAAAGATTAATCATCATCAAGACTACAATAAAAGATAAGGTCACGCCGAATAAAGTGATGATACCAGGGTAAGCATTCGTCGTTGTTTATCTGATGTCTTATGTTTATCACGACCTCAGTAAAAACTACGGTCTGGCAAGCCTATGGCGCTCACAATGCAAGCTGATGAGTCAGCCAAGAGCATAGGCGCAGCGCCAAGAGACGTCAATGCTATTATAATAAAATTTGTGGCTCGGCAAACCTTCAAAGTTGTCTCGACATCCGAGGATTCTGTCCTCTATAAACTCCAAATTCAAACTTAATATAAACCTCAGGTGGTAAACATCAGTTCGTGATGCAGTATGCTCATTTTTTTTTTACTAACGAACCTCTCTTTCGTACAGGAACGTGCACTACATTAATCGGCAGGGCCAAGAGCAGTACATGACGATGCGCGAGTACCCGCAAGAGCTCGATAAGAAGATGAAACTCCTCACCTACTTCAGGAGATACATGACTGAGCACCTCATGAAAGCTGGTAAACTGTCTTTTTTTTTTGGCAAATACCTCCGCTATTCCTTTTAAACGCTCAATACTTGCGCCGCGTCGAACCAGCCTTTGTGGTGATCATCTCGCCACCGTTTATCAGGCTCAAATGAGATTGAGCGGGTGGCGTCAGCCACTTGAATGATTACCGCTGGGCAAGTCCCCATGCAATTGGCTCCAGAGGATGGACGTTATCGCTCGCTAACTACTTTAAAGGTCGATCATTTAGCAAGCTTACTTAGGTCTTAGGACTTATTTTAGTACCAAGCTGTCTTCCTTATCAATACAACCTTCTTCATGTTAACCTGCAGGTCTATGTTGATCACACATCAAACTGTCCTGAATTTTTTAATAAAGTTTTGTTTGTCAATCCCAGGTGCTTCAGTACCAGTGAGAGAGAGTGATGGACTATCTCGACTGCCGCATCTGCATCAGTGGTTCAGAACCACGCTGGCAGTCATTATGTACCTGACCAATGGAACCCTACAGGTAATTATAGGACTCAGCGTGTCTACTTGTAACAAATGTGTATTTTTTCTAATTCTTCAGTTGTTGCTTTTTCAGCATTACTCCGCAACATTCTAATAGTCAGTTTTTCCTTACAGATAAACTTCCAAGACCACACAAAGATAATCTTGTGTCCGCTCATGCAAGCAGTCACATACATTGACGTGGAGAAGAACTTCCGAACGTTCCGCTTCAGCACGATCGAAGAGCACGGCTGTGATAAGAAGCTCTACACGAACCTCACGTATGCGCTAGAGAAACTGAACAGTGTACTAGCCAACAAGCTATGCTAGTCGCCAATCGACTGCCCAACTGGTACATAATAATTAATTAAATGAATTTAATATTACCTATACTTAATTAGACAGTCTCGCGGAATCTTGCGCGAGATTCATGTTCTACGTATAGGGTAACACTAGAGGTGATTCTGCGCTCATTGTATCAATTCTTAGTTTATTAGCAACATACATGATTTTGTTAAAGTTTATTTCGTTTCAAAAATCAATTTCAGTACAGTTTTTTTTTTCTAAAGAAATTCTTTATAGTCCACCGATTTGTATCTGTAATTATTTATTTAGTAATCTTCTTTCATAATTATCATAAGCTGTAAGCATAGTCGGTGACACCGCGCAATACGCGCCGATCTTGTCGCGGTTGCTGAAGCTCCGATCAAGATGCGGTCATTAATACTAAAGTACAAAACGTTTGGTCCAACGGCCGCCGGCCGGTCGTTCGACCAGCTGGTCGTCGCGCACAGTTACACGACGCGCACGCAGGTCTTACCTGGTCTGTGCGGCCGCGGGCGGTGGTCGTAGCCGTGTAGTGCGCGAGTCCCAAATGCTTATTTATTTGATTTTCACTTCTAGAGCACTCTTGCTCAAAAGGACAATATATTCTGTCCCCTATCTGCCATTTTACATTTTGTATGTAATATCTAAGTAGTTATAATGATAGTGAATATGTATTCAACTTCACTATTTTAGTATGTCCTGTTACCTTAGTAAGCTCCATACACCGAGTGCAGTCCATTGCGTAGCGGTTTGTGTACTTTTCTTTTGATATTTCATGACGTACCCCCAATCTTGTAGGTAACTCTTTACAAACCGCGCCACATCGCCTCGCACTTGGTATGGAGCTCCTTAGGGGTCTAATTCATAACATGACATTCTTATATTAAACACCTTTTCACGTTCGTGATTGCGTTAGTTAAGTTAAATTTTAGTTGAACCTCTCTTGACGTATGTGGTCGATTGAGAGCACCATGACTGAGGGCTGAGGTGCGAGCTGGTTGAGTTTGGAGTTTTTTTTATTTAGTTTTATAATTATATTTTTATAACTTGTTTCTGTGCTTCAGTAACATCGGATAAAAATCGTGGTATGGTCAAATCATAGCGTTGAACATGAGTCCGCGATGGCGTTTTAATATGCGTTCATTAGAATTTGGTTGTTATCGTGGCGACCGCTGGACGTGCAGCACCAAAAAGTAAAAAAAAAAACAACTGGGTGCCACCGCGAACGCATGGTAAACGTCTAGATGATGGCCATATCTTTAGTTGTTTGCATAGTTACATTCATCATCGAGAAGACGATTACACTACACCGTTTATTTCCAAATTACGCCAAACTTTAAAATACCGGAAATATGAAACGTCAGTATTATTACAAATTCGATGGTGTTGAAGCACTTCTAATTTGTAACACAAGTTCTCAGGGGTCTGTTACCTCACGCATTGTATAATATAATTACAAAATATTTGACAATAAAGTTATTAGGAAAAATAAACTTGCTTTTTATTCTTTATTTTTATTCATGCCAGCCTTTTTACAAGCAAAATTTAACTTGCAATGTATGTATGTAAGCGTGGCTCTCCTTCCTCTTGCTTGGCCACCATCAGGGATTTTAATTTTGATAACACTAATATTAAATCGCCAAATATCAGAAACCGTTTGTCACTGGCTCAAAAGTCAGAAGGGTTTATAATAGGTGGCCGATCTGGAGAGACTCCCCGGCTTGGGTCACATTTATATCTCAAAAACTAGATCACCTAGCGAAGATCTGTTTTCTCTCAGATTCAGTCGCTAATTAGTCACAGATTTAGTCAGGTCTTAATTTAGAAGATAAAATAAGTTCAACTTTTAAGCTATAGTACAAGAGCTAGATCGAAAAGTTTAC
The DNA here is from genome assembly GCA_964057195.1 of Orthosia cruda. Classification (NCBI taxonomy): domain Eukaryota; kingdom Metazoa; phylum Arthropoda; class Insecta; order Lepidoptera; family Noctuidae; genus Orthosia; species Orthosia cruda. The sequence goes on from OZ059825.1 coordinate 23,298,792, forward strand.
GAAAAATAGATGTATGTGACTACCGCAGGAACCCGACGCCAATCGCTTCCATATTTGGTAAATAATTACTACTCAATTGCTACCACGTAATATTCGAATAACAAAATTGCCACTTTAGTAGTTTTCGAGAAAATCATCTTTAAAGGTGGTCCTGCGGTAGTCACGCTCCATTCAGCAGGTCCACCATAGGCATGGGCAAAAAATATAGATATTTTTCCGTAAAAATTTCGATATATATGGTCGAAATTTTAATTCGTGGTATATCGATATTCGATTTTTTTTTTTGGAGTATCAATATCGTATCAATTTCGATGTTTTTTTAACGCACCTTTGGTTTCGTGGTTAATGTTTTTATATTTTTTGTTTTAATTTTTTTTTTTGTTTCCATACAGGGCTAGAAAATGATGAGACAAATTGATATCATTTTTTATTTTGAACGTACATTAGGCAATTTAGGAATGGGCAAAAAAAAACGAATACTCGATATTTTTCACTCGATAATTATCGATACTGTTTAAAAATATCGCTACGAAATATATCTATATTTTTTTTCATTTGCCCGTCCCTACAGCGAGCGTCGAGAACGGGGGCATGCTACAGCTATTCTAAATATACAAATAACTACTACCCATAAATGTGATTTATTTCGTAAAAAAACAGAAACGATATAACAAAACGTGTTTTTTTTTTGCTATAATGGTACGGCACTCTTCATGCGCAAGTCTGACTCGCACTTGCCGGTTTTTTTTCAATCGTATAAGGTTTCAAGATTTTATTAGACAAAGTAATAAATGAATATGCAATTTCAAAAAGGTCACATGTCTCAACATTTAAAGTTTTCAGAAAACGATAAAACTAATAATTATTTCGTGAGGAAAAAGGTATATAGGTATAGGCTTTGCGCTCGCAGCTTCGCCTGCGTGGACTACACGATTTTGGCTTTTTCGGATATTATATTTGAGGGCCTCTAGAGCCTGAGGCTTGTTGATATAGACTCTGGACTTAAAAAAAACCATTGATATAAGCCTGGAACAGTTAATTTAGGCGATCATACCGGCCAGAGCAAGTCTGGATAATGCAGCCCTCAGAACGTCGGTTGTGCTTCGTGCAGTATGTGCCGTTGCTCTATCCTGTTGGTACCACATGTTCTCTGTACCTAGGTACACAGTTTGTATAAAAAATATAGATAGTGAACTGTTGTTATTATGACCATTCCAACATCCATAAATTTATATACACGACTGTACATCTGAACAGCTCAATACCATTGAGAACTTAATTTGGTCGGGTTATACGCGGCGATTTAACATGGAAAAGTAATGAAAGCTAATTTCTCTTAAAATACAACACTTAGGTATCTATAACTTCTTAATGAGCAGTAATTTTTGTATAAATTTGGTAAGAAATCAAGAGTTTTTAATAGGCAAATCTTGAAATGAAAATTTTACACTGTGACTACCGCCACCCTACCAATGGCATGGTATATCTCGTAAACTACTGCAGTACTAGTTGTGAATTTTGGATAGGTATCAATTTTATCTTGCAGGGTAGTAATTTTCTATGTAGATTTGAGGCAAGCGACAGGCTCCTCAAACTTGGAATCAACATTCAAAGTCGTGGTCCAGCTGAACGAGCGAGCGAAAGTTATCATCGTTGAGTTCTAGGAAAATACAAATGTTTCGGTTCTGTTTTTTTACGAAACAAATCACATTTATGGGTAGTAATTATTTGTATACTTAGAATAGCTGTAGCATGCCCCCGTTCTCATGGTGGACCTGCTGAATGGAGCGTGACTACCGCAGGACCACCTTCAAAGTCGATTTTCTCGAAAACTACTAGGCACAAATTTTGTTGTTCGAGTACTAATTGGTACCAATTGAGTAGTAATTATTTACCAAATATGGAAGCGATCTGCGTCGGGGTCCTGCGGTAGTCACGGACATTACAATTTAGGTGTCTTTAAGCCAAGAGTGAATGGTTTTTTTTAGGCAAGCTTACTTCACCGTCGACCACATCATCACTTACCATCAGGTGAGATAGTGGTCAAGCGCGACCCTAAAGATAATACAAAAAAATAATATGGTCGATGTCAACAAGCCGGGGAGTCTCTCCCGATCGGCCACCTATAAGCCCTACAACTTTTAAACCAGTGACCTACTAATTCAGATATTTGGCGACTAAATATTTGTGTCACCAAAATTAAAATCCTTGATGGTGGCCAAGCCAGAGGGAGCCATACTGTGTGTGTTCGGGTCAAATCTCGAAACTGAATTTTAAAGCAGTTATTCTCCACCGATTAAGATGAAATTTTGCATAAACTTTTAGTTTGGATGACAATGCATGGTAAGCTAAGTGACGTCATTCTAAACCCAATATGGCGGACGGCCCAAGTTGGCGGACTAGTTATATTTTGTACACTCACATGATATGGGACTATGGGTATGAAAGGGTTTGATGAAAAGAATACTATGATGAAAATAATGCTTGTTTAAAAAAAGATTTTTTAATGAATATTTTTTTTTATTCCATGATGGTAACAGTGTCAAATAAGTCATTATTTCTAATTTGTATCAAGACGACAATAATTTATTGCTGAGTGTTTGTATCATAGTCTTCCCACAAGTTTGGAATGTGTTGATGTTGTAACTTTAGGAACTTGGTGTCATGCTCATGACAACTCTGAAATGAGGAAAACAATACAAATGATATCACAAACAATTGACTTTGCAGAATGTTCTTGTGCCTCTCACAGTTACATTATCCCTGAGGGTTTGTTTACAAATATACTAAGTTAAAACCTTTGTGAACAGAAATAATTATATATTATCGACTTATAAGTACAGTCATGTAGACAAAATCTACAACAGTTTGCCCCTATGTTTATGTACACAATGTTCAAACAAACCCTGAATATACAACCTAATAAAATTACAAAACATTATACAATAAATAATAAGTTACAATTATAATTCAGAATGTATTGCGTGTTGGTGGGGTAGTAGTTCACCCGGGTGGATGAAGAGTCCTTCTTTGGCTTGCCAGTCGGTGTACGCGCCGTATTGCGAGTTAACGCCAACGATCTCACCCTGTCCGCTGATTGGTCGCCCGAATGTACGCCCAGAGCCAGCAAGGAATCTGTAAAAACAGAAGTACTTGTTTAGAAATCTGTATCTATTATAAAAAGTAAAATGACCTCCAGAAATATAAAAATGCGTACTTGAAACGCCATGCTCAAAATCTAGTATATAAAATTAACAATGATCATAAATGATCATTGTTAATTTTATATACTAAAATCGAATTGTCTTCTAATAAAAATAGCATTTAGGAAACACTTATGGCTGCGTCCGCAAAGTATTGCTAAATATTGGGCCAAACATAACATAAAAAAATTGCAGCAGTTGTGACAGTGGCAGTCAAACGTTTAAGGGCTCATTCAATTTAGACGTGCGGGACTGCTTCAATGTGTTTGTAATACTACACAGTAAATAAAATGTGCGGTGCATAGTAAATTGAAAGAGCCCTTTAAGCAACTGATTCTTTAATAAATAGCCCATCTTAAACCTTATAGCAACGGACAGAGTGTTTTTTATTATATTATATTCCATAGATTTATGCTCTGCTTTTTCCAGCTGTAGAGCTAAATTATTCTGGTAAAATGTAATATCAATAAAACCATTTCTTGTAAGATACTTACGCCCCAGTATCAACATGTCTAAACTTGATAGGAGTGTCCCTCCTCCAGAAATCATTGTTGCAGACCACAGTCCAGTGATCGCCGCTGTCTCCTTCACCGCCCTCATCACCGTAACATGAAACCTCCTGGTTGCCCGACAGTGGGGATGAGAAGTAATGGGAGTGCAGGTTCTTCTTAGTTGATACATGCTGCAAACGGATGTTGCTGTTGCATTTTATGGGAGCCCTGAAATATTATAATACTGATGATTAAGGCACTTTTTAATCTTCATGAAATGGAGATCACAGCAGATAATAAATGTGTATATCACTGGAAATAACTCATTAGAAAGGGATTACTTTCAGTCAATTACAATGCCGAATAGGAGATAGTGTTGTTCTACCAATAAAAAAATATCATATAGCATCTTACCCGCGTTTGCATGACTCAGCCATGGGCGCCCGCACCAACCAGTGACTATTATAGTCATCAGACACATCCACTGCCGTCACAGACTGCTGACCGGAGCCCGAGCCATATTTCACATCGTGCGAGTGAAGTCGCAATCTCAAGTCCGTGTTTACCATTTTCAAGATAGTGCCGCACGTCACAAATTCTGCTTTTGATCCTATAAAAGATAATTAAACTAAGTTAAAACTCCTAATTATGTATCTTTAATTCATAACACCTTTGCATTTAATCTAAATCTCGTATCCTCCCATAACAAAAGGCCACGTAATTTTTTACAACCGAACGCTGCACGTTAGAAACAGGTAACAAAATGATTTGTGATAAAACCTTACCTTGTGAATTTTGTACCGACAAAAGGGCAAACAATAAAATAGATAAAACACGGTGAAATACGTGTGAATTAGTTGAAAAAGCCATAATTTCGCCTATAAATTTTGCACATCCACACACCGCAATCTGACTAGCAGCTAGATTGACATTACAATGACAAATTGACAATTATCAATTATGACCAGGGTTACCAACTCCTAAAAATAAATAGCCCTAAGATCAAGATGAAATAGCCCTAAATAGCCCTAAATGCAATATTCAAAAGCCCCAAAAAAAGCCCTGTATTGGGTACATATTCAATTTTTTTTTTTAATTTTTGTCTCTTTTTTACTAAAGTAAATAAAATATTACTTAGTTTTAATTACTTTGTATTAGAACTTATTATAACGAATTAAAGATCCATATTGTTAATAATTGTAAATAAATCGTTTACGTTGCAACTTGGCGTTTGATTTGAGCTTTCGGAGTTCTTTGGGTCATACATTATACAATGTTTAAAATAAACAAACTGTAACATTTTCGGCAATGGAGTAAATGTAACGAATGATCTATCATCTCTTTTAAAATGAATCGTGTCATCATTAAACTTTGCAGCATTTCAAGGAATAATTGGTTTCTTTAGTAATGCATGAAATATTATTTATGGCCCTAAAAAAAGCCCTAAATATTTTTGGGCCCTGAAAAGAGCCCTACGTGGAAATTTTCGCCCTAAATTTGGGGCCAAAAGCCCTAAGTTGGCAAGCCTGATTATGACAGAGCCCAGAGGACCAGGCAATGTTGCCAGAACAAAGCGTGAACACAAATCTCATGTAATGCACGTTACACATTTATTTATTATATACATTCTTTTACATTTTGAAATATTATTCTATAAAAAATATCTTTAGAATAATATTTTAAATGAAATGGAATTATCTTTTTTAGAATTATATTATTTATAATCCTGAGAGTGCAATACTTCACAATGGAGCAGGTCATAGAGTATACGAAAGGGTGAGAAAAACCCTTGAAGAAAATGAGTACTGCACTGCTGTTTTCTTGGATATCCAGCAAGGTTTTGACAGAGTGTGGCATGAAGGCCTCCTCTGCAAAATTAAAAGTTACCTCCCACACAGCTATCATCAAATTCTGGCTTCATACCTAACTGAACGACTGTTCCAGAGTAATATATATGTCAATCGTTCCAGATTAAGGAAGGAGATAAAATATCTAAATTTGCAGAGATACGCGCTGGTGTTCCTCAGGGCTCTGTTATGGGACCCCTGCTGTATACCATATACATAGTTCACCTTCCTGAAGTAGATAAGACCACAATTGCAACTTTCGCGGACGATACCGCCATCCTTGCTAGCGGCAAAGATCGGAGCACGGCTTCAAAGTTCCTACAGAATGCACTAAATAAAACAAACAACCAAGTGGCTACAGGACTGGCGTATCAAAGCAAATGCTACAAAATCTGTCCATGTTACCTTCTCCCATCGAAAAGGCAACTGCCCGCCTGTCCAACTGGAAGATACCACCCTACCACACCAGAACAGTGTCCGATATCTTAGACTGCATCTCGATCGGCGCCTGACATGGAACCAACATGTGAAAAAAAGAGAGATAACTTATCATTCGCTTCAAGCAACTAGTTTGGCTTCTGAGTCGCAACAGCAAATTGTCGATGGATAACAAACTACTCATCTATAAAGTAATCCTGAAACCGGTTTGGATGTACGGTGTCCAACTCTGGGGTAGCGCCAGCAATTCAACCATCTCATGCTTGCAGAGAATGCAAAACATGATACTGCGAACAATTAGCAACGTACCATGGTACACCACAAACCAGGAAATTCATGAACATCTGAATATGCCCACAATAAAGGACGAAATCCAAAACGTCACCTTAAAATACCGGGAGAAGCTAATGAAACATTTCAATTGAAATTAAAAAATACAAAAATAGTAGCCCACCAATTATTTTACTCTTTGAGCCCACCGGTATCGGGAACAGGGTCAAAGCTACCGATGGTCAGGCCTCCTGAGACAGGAACCTCCTCACTATACGCGGTGTGTCCATGAGTACCGCTTTCTTGATCCAGTTGCCCAACGTGAGCCTCCTCAGATGTCCGTCGAGGCTCGGCTCTTGGCTATTCTGCCATTGGCCGTCACGACTATCGGAACAATATATAATAATGATAATCGGCGATGTGATCAATAATAATAATTTAAAGAGGATAGATTTTTATGTTTGTTTTATTGTACCGAATAGGCTACGAAACTACAGTACCCATTTGAACCATTTTTTGGCCAATAGAAAGCTAAATGATAATTTAGTTATTTTTAAAGAATTATCATACAATTTTTTTGTACGCTACAATTTATTTACAAAAACATTATCCAAGAAAATTGCAATAATGTAACCCAAAGTATCAAATTGTTGACTATATAATTCATTGTTTGGTGAGCGCTGAGAAAACTATTGATGATACATATAAAATATGTACTACATGATTAAATTATTCTTAAGCGAGGGTTTATGTCTAACTATAATAATAATAATTCTTATCCATCTGTTATAGCTGTTGGTTCTCCTATTATTAAATAAATAAATAAATAATAGTTACGTCACAATAGCAGCTTTTGTTTTATAATATATAATTAACCGGTAGAAACAAAAGTTGGATAAATTCGTATCGTAGTGTTAATTCTTATTCAAATAAATAGTTTAACAACCTACCTGTCCTACTACCTAGATAGGGTAGGTGGGTAGGTAGGGTAGGGTAGGTAGGTAGGTAGGTAGCCAGTTTACGGGAGAGAAGTCGCGGAAGACAGCTGGTTGAATATATGTGAAGTCTTACAGTCAAGGATTTTAAATCCTTGCTTGCGGCTTTCTGAATTTGCTCGCCAAATGGTATTGGTAAATCTTGAACAATGTAGCCTCCCCACATATTTATCGTTTAAGATTTGTTATATTTAAATATATTGGCAGTGATTTTTTTTAAATATGGAATGTTATTTTAAAAATTAAAAAGAGAGCCTTTTTTTTCATAAAAATCTAAGAGCGGCCGGTTTTGCAGAAACGAATAACGAATTTGAAGGATCTCTGAATCAGAATTCCAGAATTCAGACTGTTATCTGTCAAATGCCAGGTTTTCAATTCTTGTCAGAGTTTTTGGCGGGCTTTTTTCGGGTGAAGTTCAGCGGCTGTTAATATTATTTGCAGATTGTTTCCTAGTGGTTATTGTGATATAAAATTGGTGTAATTTTGTGTCTCAATTGTCTACACAAATGGACATTATGTGGAAATCATTGACAGAAGTGATCTCGGGATAGTGGAGCGGAGAATTATATTGTAGTATTGACTACCTCCACAAAGCTTACTGGGAGCCTGACTCGATATAATTTGCTGCCAAATACTCAAAATACATTAGAATATGTTACATCCGCATTCTAATGCATAATAAAGAATATTAAAACCCATTTATACGTGGCTTAAAGTTCCTAGCAACCAGGCCATAAAACTGATATATTAAAAAAAAAATCTTTTCATTTTTGACATTGACATAGATAGATATGACATTGACATTTGAAGTTTGTGAAGCAGACTTGCAGCAGTTTAGAAAATTGAAACTATGCTACATTTTGCAATATTGCTATCTTTGTAGCATATTGTAAAGATAAAATTGGCCTAAATTAAAGTGTCGTTGTTCATTGTTTGTATTCATCCTACCTAAACATGAATAGCAGCGGTTATACTCCTAATACAGGTGTTACAGGTACGTAACTTACCATATACGAAATTGGATAATGAAACCATCGCCACATTTGATAGCGAAAATTAATTAATTACAAGCTATCTGGTTTTCTTTTTAACAGCGCCAATCGACCCTGGCTGGAACGACCCCCCGAAATTTTCATACAATCCACAGACTACACCGAATAAACCGCGAAATATTTTGAATAAAAGAGTTGCATTTCCCTTATCGAGCGCCACGACCAGTCCTGTAGTCATGCCCCCTATGAACATACCACCAATGCCTGCGGCGTTCCCTCCTGCACCGCCAGTACACCAGATACCAAGTATACAGCCACAAGAGATAGATGTGGACAGTGGCAATACTCTAAAGGAAGTGAAGGGCATACTTCTAGAGCTCTTAGAGAACAGTACAGAGCTTGGTGCCAAAGCAAATGATATCAGAAGAAGAATAGGGGTGATGGAGGAAATGTGGTCTTCTGGGAAATTAGACAGTAGAATATATGTGCAAATGAAAAACTTGGCTTATGGTGAGTTCCTTTTCTTTTACAAATGTGAAAAATTGATTTAAAAAATACAACCACCTATCATCATGGCTTCTGTCCCATGGCTCCACCTACATGGCCCGTTTTCAGGATAAAAAAATGCCCATGTTACTCAGGATTAAAGTAGCTTTCTACTGGTGAAAGAATTTTCGAAATCGGTTAAATAGTTTTTGAGTTTATTCATTACAAACAAACTTACACACAAATATTTCCATTTTATAATTGTGGTCTGTAAATCTTGTTTTTGTGAGATCACTCACATAGTTGAGTCATACTGTTATTGGTACAGGTATTGGTGTTATTGGACCTAAATTCATGCACACTGAGCAACTAGAGCATTGAGTGGTTAACATTTATGTAATGTTGCATTACTTTGGCTTTCAATGTAAGTTATGTGAGCACATTGCTAACCAACTCGCCGTAAACAATGCCTTGCCTCATCAATATTGAAATAGAATTAGTTACAAATTAGTTTAAACCTTCAAGCTTGCCTTTTATAACTCATTTCTCGAATTTTAAGCAGTGTTCATAAACTAATGGATAAACAGATCTACATTGGATTGTTGATCAACAAAACAAAAATAAAGAACCGGCCAAGTGCGAGTCGGACTCGCGCACGATGGGTTCTGTACCATTATCGCAAAAAACGGCTAAAAATCATGTTTGTTGTATGGGAACCCACCTACCATATCTAGTACCTACTTAAATATGTATTTTATTCTGTTTTTAGTATTTGTTGTTATAGCGGCAATAGTCAGATAGGCAGTCGCTCCTTGTTACACTGGAAGCCGATCCCAGCATTTGTAGTTGGACAAAGGCTAGACAGATTGATGTACCGTAAAATGGGGTGAATAGAAATCGCGGGGTGAATGGAAACATCTGGGAGTTTATTATTTTGGTCTCTAATTTGTCTTTAGTCGATTATCGTACATTTAGTTCTACGACTTATTAAACGGCAATATTTTTCGATTATACTGTCTACCCCCAAATGTACGTCAAGTTTATTGATTTAAAGAAAAACAGCGATTAAAGTGACGTCTGCATGTGGTAGTGATTTTAGGCCGTCTTAAAAAAAAAGTTTTATCAAACAGTTTTCTTCTTCAGTTTTATCTCCTTCAAAATTTATATAATTAGATAGTAAAGTTACTCATCCTTAGTGACACAAAGAAAGTAAAAATATTTAATGATTTTGTTCATATTTCTAACTAGCTGTCCCACGCGGCTTCGCTCCCGTCAACTGGCTACCTACCTACCCATCAACCCTACCTACTCTACATACATGATTGTTGTGTAATTAAACCGTTTACGCAGCGCACGCAACGGAAGCTCTCAAAAAGGAATAATTTTGCCCGTTTTTGCAACATTTTTCATTTATGCTCTGCTCCTGTTGGTCGTAGCGTGATGTTATATAGCCTATAACCTTCCTCAATAAATGGACTATCCAACACAAAAAGAATTTTTCAATTCCAACCAGTAGTTTCTGAGATTAGCGCGTTCAAACAAACAAACAAACAAACAAACTCTTCAGCTTTATAATATTAGTATAGATAAAATCATGATACTTGTACTTTTTGCCTGTATTTGAGGTGAATAGATACGTGTGGGGTGTTATTGGAAACGCGTTTAGGGTCAATAGACACTAAGAAAGGGGTGATTAGATACGAGTGAGGGCTTAATAAAAACAAGAATGGGGTATATAGAAACATAATATTCAGGATTTTTAATCGAAAACTAATTTAAAATGTAAAGTGTTTAGGCGATTTTCAAATAAAATGTTAAATTTTGAATTTTCTATCCTCATTGGCGTTAGTCTTGTATTCGTTTTTTTTCTATTCATCCCTCTCTCGTATCTTTTGACCCTAGTTTCAAGGTAAATAGAAATCGCCTTCTTTTTTGTATTTTACAAATGATTCACATGTTATAAGTTTTTAAACTGTCACTGGTCACTAACAGTAATATTAACATTATAAGCGGGATATTTACCATGTTTACTGTTTGTAGCGAGTTTCCGATATTTCGGTGCTGTTGCAAGCATCATGATCACGGATAAACATGGTAAATAGCCCGCTTATTATGTTAATATTAATACACATGTTTTCACAAAATTTAAGCATTCGTATTTGGTAAAATACAACGCGACTCGCAATTTCATAATGCTTTAATAACAGCTTGCATACTAAATATCTGAGAAAATCAATGTGAAAGTTGAAAGTTGTGTCTATTCACCCAGTTAACGGTACAAAATAATGTATCTCCATCTGTCCCACAAATGACGTGGTGGCCCAGTGGCTAAGTCCTCGCCTCTCGTGCTTGATGTCGCCCAGTTCAAATCCGGGCAAGAACCAATGTGACTTTTTCAATTCATATGTACTTTCTATGTTTATCTTTGACATTGCTGACAATGGTGAAGGAAAACTTAGGAAACCTGGACTTATAGTTAAGTTTGTGCTCCATTGGTGTAAATGCTGCACGGCATTCCAGTGCAAATAAAAATAAAATGCAAATAAATAACATCTTAACTACTTATCATGATGTGACAAATGAGGCATCATTAGAAACATCTTGATCACCCGCTGGTGGCATATGACCACAGTGGACTGTTATCCTATAAGAATATTTTCTTGATTCATACTTTTAAGAGTACAATTTTGTAGTCAGGTTTTTGATCATGCAGACATAGCTTTTATGGTATAACTTTTGCTATTTTACTTGTTGCAGCTCTCAAAGAGGACAGTCCAAGGAAAGCAGACGACATACACAAAGCACTAATGATAGACCATGTGAGTTCTGTCGGCACTTGGATGCCGGGCATCAAGCAGCTAATACACAACTGTATTGCTCGCTCAGACCTGCTCTCTATTGACAAGGAAACAATAGAATAGAATCTAAGTACTAAGATACAGCAGATGTTTTCCATTTCGCATTTTAAATATTCAATTATCTCTAATTGCTTCCATTCTGGCTTGAAGACTGCTGCATAGCTTATAAAAACAGAATAATGAAACTACCTTACAAAAAGCAGTAAAATTATGTACGCTTTTTTAGAACTTTTATTATGTTAGAGTAAACTTACGTTTCGCCCTTACAGCCAAAAATCCTAACAATGTTAATAACAGATAATTATCTAAAATAAGAAAATATAAAAAAAAACCTGCAATAAAGATATTGTATACTTTTATTTTTAAGGAAAGTAATGTGATTTTTTATTAAGTTTTAAACTTCTAAGTTTGCCATGTGAAATATGAGGTACAATATAAGCTGTGTTGTAAAAGTTGTAAATAATAAAATAAAAATACAGATAAAGATATATCAATACTTTATTTTTCTTATTTCTAAAATTTAGTCCTTAACGTCACACAATATTCGTGATTCTGCACCATTTTTACAGTTACATAAAAATATATTTTTGGAAGTTCTTCACTGTACTTCACTGATTTTCCACTTAAAAGGAACCATAGTTTATGCAAAAACTTACTTTCCACTTTTTCTAATGGGACCTCATCAATAGGAATCTCTTTAACTTTTGTCATACCCTTGTTCCCTCCGTGTCTATGGCCTATATGCCTCGTTTGATGGGCTTGGGTGCGACGGTGACTCGCACGGGTCGGCACAGCTCGATGAACTGCGCGGGCTCGCGGCCGCCGCCCTCCTCCACGGCGAGACATACGGAGATGTCCACGCCGCACGGCTCCGTCCACACGCCGTGCGAGATCAACACCTTGGTCAGAAGCCGCACGTTCTGGGTGCCGTCGTCATCTGGAAATGTTTGGAATTTTGAATGGCTTACGATCAAAGATCGGAATAGGAGTGTATATTTAAGTAAACAAGACGTCGGGCAGTAACAAAGAGTGGATAATACCTCCACTGCAATCACGGAATTATAATTGTGATCGTTATTCACACTGAGTTACTTACTTTTTGAAGTTTAGGTAAAAATACGCTACCTATTGTAACGCGTCAACATAATTTGACTCACAATAACCGATAATCAAACTTGTACGATATTACGGTAGAATGTTAAATTAGATACGTCCCAATTAGATACATCTCATTATACATGCTTTCAGCTCATACATTTTATCACGCCATTCATAATAAGCATTACACAAATATAATTATTAAAGGTTAGGTAAGTATTTCTGATTAAACTAAACATTAAGACACTTCTACTGGACAATTCAGGGTCAAAATCAAGAAGCACACAGAATATTGCATTTTATTTTAGATCAGGAGACTAACTACTACATCCGATCAGTGTCCGTAAAATTTCGATTCCGAAGTATCCGTAGTACTTCTTGTAGGTAAGCTTACGCACTACATCCGAACACTATCCATCATAATTTAGAACATTTTGAACTCGGAACAGAGAAAACGGACACGGATCATCATTATCATTACATAACTGAATATTTTAGAAATAAAACCAATTTATTTCTATGTTACTGGCCTTGTGCATGTCAAGCGCATGCACCATGATGTCTGAGGGTGCCTTGTGCTGTCTTTGTAGCACATTTAGAACTTTTAATCCTGGTACGAGGTTACCGTGGGATAATCGCATGCAAAAGCGAATTTTTTTTTTTTTTTTTTTTGATTTTATTTATTATCTGCCATCAGTCTTCATAGACTATAATCAGATGTGTTCACGGGTCAATGACTTGTAGAGTGCTTCCTCCAGTGAGGACAGCTACTCTTCTTCTTCTGCAGCTACTCTTCTTCAGTACAACATAGCTACCATCTGTTGTGCAGCTTCATTATAAATCATGCCTTTTGAGGCGGTTGGAGTAATTTTGGCACATTAATTGGACTGCTAGTTCATTTGGGTGAAGAGACAGTCGCTGCTTGTATGTCGCCGCTGTTAATCGAATTTCTTCTTTAACTGTGGTCATTTGTAACTGTTGGTGTATTTCATTGTTTGTGATGAACCAGTGAGCGTTGCTAATCGTTCTCAGTATGATGTTCTGCAGACGCTGAAGCATCGAGATGTTTGAATCACTGGCACTACCCCACAATTGTATGCCATACATCCAGACAGGCTTAAGGACAGTTTTATAGATAAGCAGTTTATTATCAGTAGACAATTTACTGTTTCGACCAAGCAGCCAGTGTAGTAGTCTATACCGAATGTTGAGTTCCTCTCGTTTACACTTGATATGATTTTTCCACGTCAAGCGGCGGTCCAAATGCATACCCAGGTACCTGACACTGTCCTCGTGCGGTAGAGTAGTGCCGCCTAGTTTTACAGGTGGGCAGTTACCCCTTCTCAGTGTAAAGGTGACTTGCACAGACTTAGATGTACTGGCTTTGATTTTCCAGGTTTGAAGCCACTTATTGATCTTGTGAAGTCCCTGCTGTAAGGTATTTGATGCGGCAGCTGGATCATTGTTACAGGCCAGGATGGCGGTATCGTCAGCGTATGTAGCTGTGGTTAAGCCTGATAATGTTGGAAGATCTGCCGTATATAGGGTATACAGTATGGGTCCCAAGATGGATCCTTGTGGTACGCCCGCTTTTATGTTGTAAAAACCAGAAGTCGCACCCGCCTCCTTCACTTGGAATATTCTGTCTGAGAGATATGATCTCATCAACAAGTGAAAGCTATGTGGTAAGCTGCTCTTTATTTTGTACAGGAGACCATCGTGCCAAACCCTGTCAAATGCCTGTTGGATGTCTAGGAATACAGATGAGCAATATTCCTTCTGTTCTAGAGCTTTTCTTACTGTCTCGCAAACTCGATGGATTTGCTCGACAGTAGAATGCCGTTTTCGGAAACCAAACTGATGATCGGGTATAATTTTGTTCTCTGTCAATATTGGTAAGATTCTTCGTAAAAGCACTTTCTCAAACAGCTTTGACAGGATTGGCAGCAGGCTGATCGGTCTATAAGAAGTTACTTCGGTCGCTGGCTTGCCCATTTTGTGGATCATCAATATTTGTGAGACTTTCCATATCTTGGGAAAATGTTGCACTCTGAGAATTGCGTTGAACAAGATTGTTATATATACCAAGGCTTTCTTGGGTAGTTCTATAAGAACTTCTTTGGTTAGTAAGTCGAAGCCAGGTGCTTTTTTGTCTTTTAGCTCCCTGATAGTTTTTGCAACTTCTCTCACAGATATTGGTTTTGGGGGCATTGACATTTGATATGCCTGGTTCAAAGCTGCACTGACATTCGATTCGGATTCAAGATCGTCGGTCTCATTCGGGGTGAAAACACCGGACAGGTGTTCTGCAAATGCATTGGCCTTCTCCTGAGCTGTTCGAGCCCAATCATTATTAATTTTCAATCAATCTGTGGTCTGTCGTATGTTTTTGTGAATTTCCATAAAGAGTAGTTTGCAGATGGAGTAGCAGACAATGATTCCAGCTTAGAATGCAATGTATCATCGTGCCAGTTGCGGATCAGATTTTTCAACTCCACAATTGCCCTATTCAATGCGGTTTTATCCGATCTGTTTCTACTCTGGTGCCAGATTCGACGTAGTCTTCGTTTTTCCAGTATCTTTGCTTTTATTTCTCGTGGATAATTCGTTGGGTGGTGTTTTGATTTAATAATTGGTGTATTGTTCCAGCAGGATACTTGTATTAGATTGGTAAGGTGTTTTGCGGTGACTTCAATATCTTCTGGAGTCTTTAATTTCACTTTTAGGTCGATCCCCCTCTCAATTTCCTCTCTAAATGAGGCCCAATCAGTCCGTTTGTTGTAAAGTGTTTCCAACTTTTCGTTTTCTATGAGCAGGGTACTGATGGTTAAAATAACTGGGGTGTGATCTGAACAGGTATCCAAACATGATTCGGACTTGAGATAATGTTTGGTAAATCCCTTAATGATAAAAAAGTCTAAGAGGTCTGGAATTTTCATGGGATCTGAAGGCCAATAGGTAGGTTCGCAGGTAGAAATAGCAGTGAGGTTCTTAGTATCTATGCTAGACTTGAGTTGTCTGCCTCTTGTGGTTGTTAGTCTCGAACCCCAGTAGGTGTGTTTCGCATTCCAATCGCCCCCAGAGATAAAGCGGTTTCCTAGAGAATGAAAGTAGGTGTTGAACATCGATTCGTCAATTTTATGTTTTGGTGGACAGTATATGGCCGAGACATTAAAACAACCGTGCCCATCCTCAATTGCCACTGTCGTAGCTTGAAGAAAGTCTTGTCTAAACTCTGGCATCAGGTGATGTTTGATTGATTCCCGAATGATGACGCGCTTCCTGCGTGAGCAGTCCCATCTGGATGTTGCGTGACGTAGGTACGATAGCCGTTTAATCTAATGTTGGACGTTGCATTAGTACAGTGGGCTTCTGATACAAGGAGAATATCTAGTTTGTGTTCCTTGATAATGAGTTCAACGTCATGTTTGTTCGGTGGCAACCCGTTTGCGTTGAGAGTTCCAATTTTAAGGCTACCTATTTTGGCAATTTCTCTAAGAGGATTGTTATGAGACTCATAAGCGTACTCATTTGTTGGAGGATTGCTTCAAATTTATCTGTTTGTTTTAATAGGAGTTTTTCTATCATAGTAAGCGATTCGTGTGGGTCTGGTTTTTCTGGTGGTGCGTGCGTGGATTTTGTCACATTGGCATAAGATTTATCTATTCTTCGTTCGCTTGACGGAAGAATTACGGTTTTCTCTTGATATTTTTCATTATCATTATTGTTGTTAGTCTGTCCATTTCGTTCGTTAGTGTGTTTCGGTTTTCTTTCATGTTGTAAGTTTGACCTCCGAGATAGAATCTCCAAATAAACTTCACAACCTTTATAATTTGCTGGATGAGCTCCGTGACACAAGGCACATTGAGCTGGTGTATTTCGCTCTTTTTTAGGACAATCAGAGGTTTTGTGCGCTTCTGCACATTTGACGCACCGGTAGGGCCTCATGCAGTAATTTTTAGAATGACCGTATTGTTGGCACCTCTGACACTGTACAATTGTCCTTTTCCTTTTAGGATCCTCTATCATTACAGATTGGTGGTATATGTATTTTATGTCTTTAATTAACGCATTGTTTGGTCCTGGTACAAAGTTTACAAAGAAAGTTGAGGTTGGTATCTTGTCGGGTCCATATTTGACATTAATGATCTCACCCTTAACAATATTTCCGGTACTTTCTAGTTCCTCCTTTATTGCGTTCATTGGAGTCGAATGATGGAGGTTTTTGATGACGACCCTAAAGCATCTTTCATCTTTTTTGTTAAAAGTATGGCCAATGAGGCCAGTTTTCCTTACCACGGCAATAAGATTTTTGTAGACATCTACACTGGCACTTGTAATTCGTAACTGGTTTCTATTAACGATTTTGAAGGTGAATTGATTTTTGTCACTAACAGTTTCGAGCAGTTCTGTGAGCTTATTAACATCATCTATTCCGTATAAGATTATTGGTGGAGGCTTGCTTGGTTTTTTCACAGTTGGTGTATGATCTTCTTCTGTTAAATCTATTGGTAAGCTGTTGTATCGGTTGCTAGTTTGCAGTGTTTGTGGAGGACTATCTGATGTTTTTTTCCTCTTGGGATTGCGCGCTTCGGGAATTCTCTGCCAACTAATTTCGGCACACTCCAATGCTACATTCTTGTTCCCTTCTTCATGCACGTTACTTAGTGTATTGGAACGATTTTTGTTGAAGAGAGCAGGGTGAAAGACTTGTTGAACAAGTTTCTTAGGTGACGCTTTGTTCTTGTGATTTTCATCACTATTGCTAGGTTGGCCCTCATTGTCTGATTTAGATGAGTTGGAAATGTTTTTGCAACTCATTATAGTAGTTGTTATTTCACAATGGCAACACTTTTCCAAATGTCAAATGACATTTCGACATCTGACGTGATATTTAGAAATTGTAGGTGGATGGAGAAAAAAATTAAAAATAATATAGATTGCAAGTGTCAATCTTGGGCTTAATCACTGTTTTTGTTAATAATCACTGATTGCTTTTAGCTACCAACAATTGTACACAGTAATCACTTAATAAGGTTCACTTTAATAATGTTTCTAAACACAAAATTGAAGTTTTATGCACTAGATCACTTTAACTCTCGGACAGTATGACTATGCGTGTTGACAGTTGACAGTAGGTCGTGAAATTCAAAAGCGAAATAGATTGAAATAAAAGACAACAACTCACTAGTATTCTGATGGTCGAGTGGCCTGAGATGGTCCTTGTGCGGCACGAGCGCATGCACCCTGGTGTCGGGGTACGCTACCCTCACCCGCAACTGCGCGGGGTTGCGCACGCGAAGTACTTCGGCTTCTAGGGCCACGCCCGCCACGAGGCCGGCGCTGAACCGCACCACTGTGTCGTTGTCTGCAGCCGGCTCTAGGATGCTCGCTGTGCACATGCGGATCTGCACATACGGGATAGATTTATTAATATAAATAACTAGAAAGATTGAAATCTCAAGCGAAATAAATGTAGAAGATAAAGTGGCTGTTTGCAGCAGTTACATAGTTTCCAGCACAGCTAAGAAAAATGTTTTCGCAATTAATTTTAGTGACACCAGCATGCTTTAATTCAAAACGGAGTCTCGTGTATGTGCTGCACAAAGGACGACACACACACAATGTAACCAATTTTTCATTTTATTGCCAGTTTCCATTTTATGATTTTAGCCCATCCTTGGGCATGCGAGCTTATTCACTTAACGCTTTATCACAGATAATATAATACTAGCATACAGATGGCTTATTCCATACAAAGAAACCGTGCCGACGTAGCTAGCGTTTTTCGTGTGATTAAGATGATTATTTTTATAAGTACTTTGTTCGCGCTCGGTCCCGTTTCACGGCTATAGACGGTGTTAGCAGCGCAAGTTTGCAAGTAAAAGGTTTTTCTCGGTTCGTGACTATCTTTGTCTTTAAATACAATGAAGATTTGTTTTATAGTATTTTTTTTCACGTTATTATAGTTTCATTTTACCAACATGTGTTACAATACAAATTAAAAAAATCGAGTGACATGCTTTAGAAAAACCGCGCCATCTATTGGAATCTATTTTAAATGATACGTTCAAATAATCTTTGAAATGTGAATTAAGAGCCCAATATTCCATAATAGGGTAGTTTACTGAAAATTTGTTTTTATCCACGTATTTTTCATTTGACACTTAAACATAAAGTGACGACGATATAATGATATAATGCACTGAAATATCATAAAACGTGACGCCCCTAGTACACTTTATACTGCTATAGTGTCGTCACAAGACTCCTGAACTTTGATGCGCTTTGACTTGTAATTTTTATTGATTTGGTAAAGCAAAAAATACGTGTCCAATATTATTTGATAATCTCACTGACGGACTAAATATAATTAACATTTTTCTAGCCAGGAAACATTCCTATTTTGAGCATTGAGATAATATGTACTAGAGATGCTATCCTAAGTAAAGGACATGCTCTATTTTGACAAGAGGTTAAACTAAACTTCGCTGCAGCGCTGAAACAATAATTAGCCGTCTAACAAAACAGTATAAGCACGCAGCGCTAGAGCGCTTATAGGGTATAGTTTTCTCGCGATCAAAAAGACGGAAGCGCCGTGATTTTCATGGCGCTTACGCGTTTCGTTCAACATTCTGCAACAACTTGTCACTCATATAGACTAAATTGCTGACTGACTACAGAAGCGGTAACTACATAGCTTTATACCTAACAAGCTTCATTAGAATTCACACATTTATACAAAAAAATATATTTGTTGAAATACCCTTAGTAAAGTAATAATTAATTTAATATTATATTTATGTACTTCTTTTTTGGGACATTCCCACAGCATTATTCCCAAATCACTGAAAGCCAGAATCAATAGTGGCGACCACCAGAAAAGCACCGAGGCAATGAAACTCGACGAAGTCCCGCAGAATGAATTTAACTGTCTTGGATCCCGCAACGAAATTAATCAGAAAAGAATAGAGGAGGAGTAGAAAAAATAAATATTTCCAGTTCCCTCCATATCAAGTAGGAGACAGAACAAACAAGGTCAATAGGCATAAAGGGTCATTTACAACTGGGATAAGCCCAGTTGCCTGGCACCACGGATAAAAATTAGCATTAATATTAATGGGTCCTAACATTGTGAGGTGTTACTCGTATATTTGATTCCAATAATAAATAGGTATGGCAAAAATGCTTGAACGCACGGAAATTTGTTCTAGTTGCCACAAGATCCGTATAGTAAACATCTACTGATGCAGCCTGTACAATATTCAACATAATATTGCTTTCATTCTGCCAAAAAATACACTCCCATAAGATATAATGTGCAGATTGTACATATTCGCAGTCAGATGTAGAATACTGACATAAAGGCGAGGCAACAGGCTCGAAGGAAAATAATTTACTTTTAAAGTTACCATGCCCTGTGAGAAATTGGGCAACACAGTGATCCACCTCCAGCCACGTCCTGGCCAGTCGCACGTGAACAGATGGAAAGAATTGGTGGAGGTGTCGGCCCTTGATGGAATTATCCCACCTACATTGCCATTCGGATAAAAGTTCCTCCCAGACGTCAATATGTGGTTCAAATAATCTAGAGATTTTCTCACGGTCACTCCGCGTCCATGGTTTCTCGTGCTGAATAGTACATTGCAGCACATCGTTCAAGCAAGTACCGGTAAGGTCTCAGTACTAACCGTCCTGTTTGTTTTGCATAAGAATATCAAAGCTAAACGCTGACTTTGAAGTAATTTACGTCGTCCCTTTATTTAGGTACTAGCTGTCCCCCGTGACTTCGCTCCCATCAACTGGATACTTACATACCCTACCCTACCTTTGACACCTACCCACCTATCATACCTACCAATTTGTTAAACTATTTATTTGAAAAACCACAGTCAGTTCCTTTCTGAATATACTTAAGATTGTTATTTTCCGCTATAAAAACCAAAGTCAGCTAATTCTACCTACAGTTGTTACACAAATTGTCACATCTTATTTTTTAGTCTATATGAGAAATGAGGCAACATGGCGTCCACCAAATATTTCAATTTAAAAATGATTTTCTAGTTACTCATTGACGAAAAGTTATTCCTTTGCATTTCGCCGTATTAGTTGAATTATAAGTGCAATATCTGAAAACACACGACAGCATATTTAATGCGTTTGAACGTTTTATTGTTTAAAAACAAACAATGACATAGGCGCTCAACATCTAGCAAGCAACTGAGTGAAGTGCGGCCGGCCGACCCCACATGAACTGAACACAGCAGTGATGTGTGGTGACTTCTCTAGTGCGTAGTACATTATTACCTCAATGATTTTGAAGAGTTGATTAAAAAAACACATAAAAATTATGATCAATTCTAGAAATAGTACATTACTGCAGCGGCTAGCAAGAGGCATTGATGGACGAACGTGTAAATGTGGGCCGAGGCGAAGCCGAGGCACACATACGTAAGTCCATCAATGCCTCGTTGTGGCCAAGGCTTGTATAGTGCTTTTCTCAAATAATGGGCGGAAATTAAAACTAAGTAGTACCTAGAACTCATTTTATCAAACACAATTATTACTCTTCAAAATCAATGACGAACAAAGAACACCAATAATTATTCCCGCGTTAGGCTTAGCACGCACTGCGATTTTTATTCACGCGATTGTTTGCCGCCTATTCTGGGGCCCATGGAATTGTATGCAACCGCACGAGTTGCTGTAAAAAAAAAATGCGGGAATAATACTCCAAAATCTGCGCAAATAAAAATCGCAGTGCGTGCTAAGCCTTAAAGTGTTCTTTTGTTTTTTTTTCAATAAACAGCGTTCTATTTGCAAGCCAGTCACTGACCTCTATTATACAAGTACGCTGGACTAAACATACTATATGAAATGACAGTTGATTTTTGTGCTGATTCAAAGCGCCCGCTCGAGCGTATTAGGAACTAAAAATGACACATTTAGAGATAGGTTAATACCGATATTTCTCAAAATTAGGTAATACTAATATATTCGCCTGGAAATATTAGTGATATTTTTAAATTACACTTATATCCAAATAGTACACTTGGCAAGGCGTATCACTCATCTACTGTATTGACTTCTCGTAGTATGTTGTATCTATTCCCTTCACGAATCCGATGAGCGCCAACCGAGTGAATCTGAACGATTGTAAGTATTAATCTAACTAGTGTACTTGAGCGAGAATTACTTGCTCAAATATACTAGTTTTAAGGATAAGTTGTTAGCCTATCCCCATATTTAAATCTCACTGATCTGGCAGTAATGCGCCATAACTTTACTAGCACCACTAGTTTAAGCTTGCAATCTGAATGAAAATATTTCCAGTTAACCTTCACAGCAATTATTCTATTACTTAAAAATGAATCATAATAAAAATAACTGGGATGTTTTTTTCTCTTACGTTTTTAATTATTCTCACGATCGATAAAGCCCATAAAAGTATTTTCTTAACGAAAGCTGTGTCCCATCTCTAATATTAGTTCCATGTACTATCACGTTAAGTCACGTTGCTATCAGCGCCAAAATGGCGAAAATCAAATGTCTTCATTTTGTCATCGATAATATGAAGTCCAGCGTACTTGTATTATAGAGGTCAGTGAAGCCAGTTCGAAATTTAAATAAAATCTTTAATGAGTTACCTCCTTGGTTGCCATGATTCGGAGTAAAAGATCGTTCCATTTTTAAATTAAACGACAGATATGAGTTTACTATGTAATTTATTTGGCCGCTGGAAACGACAGATATGGATTTTCATACAACTTTTGCCGGCCGCTGCTCACATTTACTCGGCCTGTACTGCAATTTCGATTTAGTTTGAAGAAGGTTGTCAAAATAATGCTCAAATTTCCAAGCATGTTTGAGAAAATGTTAATTTAATACACAATTCAATAACAAATCAATGCATATCGCGCCATCTATTGACATTTATTTGAACCTAATTTTCTTTTTTAGCGCTGGGACCTTGTGCTGTGGCTTTATGAAACCAACTCTAAATAAGCGGACTTAATCCATCTATTTTAGTGTGGAACATCTTACTTCTTGTGTTGTATAGTTACTTACAGCGAATTGCAATTTAACTTTCAACTGGGGTATATTTGTATAACATGATCAAAAAAACATCAATCTAGCACACATCACCACTTTATAGGAATATAGTTAGAAAAATAAATGAAATGTCTTGTGAGCAATCAGAGCAATTACTCAATGGTTGTTGTCGGGCCGCTGTATATGTTCAAATCTCGTATATAAATTTGATTGCGCGATGTTGGATTTGAGTACCGTATGGACTTTTTGTATTCAGTACGTGGCGGCATAAATACCGCTACAAGAACATACCTTGATGTTAGGTTTAGGTATAACAGGCATCGGAGCAGACTGCAACAGCGGCATGACGGCGCGAGCCAGCGCGGCCGGCTTGTGGTCCGCGTTCATCGACAGCTGCCGGAACACTGCGATCGTGAACGGGTCGGGCTCCACTCCTGCGCATGGAGATGACAAGGTTAGTAACAAAAGGCGACCAAAATGTATACATGATGGTAATAATCCTCCCGACCAAACTTTTATCACTGTGGTAAATTTTGACGGTGATAGCCAAATACTCAGGCGATTCTTATAGTGCATAAGAGAGCGCAAACACTGATCCATTCTTTGTGTTTTACACTCATAGTCTGATAGGACGGCATTCCGACAGACCGGGGAGCCTATCGATTCACCCAAGTAGATGCGCGGCGTAGGACGGGCATTCAGTTGACGTCCGCAAGCGTGCAAATGACTGACACGTTCGCCACAACCCTTTTGTACCACACAGCAGCGTTTTAGTTAACCATTTTGCGAGCATCGGCAAATCAAGCCTTAAATATTATGGCAGAATTCGGAAAGCAGATTGGTATTCTTATTTATTTAGAAACGGAAAACAGCTATACAGTTAAGGCTTAGGGAACCGCCAACAACAATTTTACCTACAATCAATCAAAAGACGAAGTATATGAGCTATGGCCCAAGAAAGTCATTTGGGGTGGAAATGGATTGCCAATGTTTTTGTTAAGGCTTCAGCTTTTAAAACCGATATTAGGCCTGCGTATTGCGATTTTTAATCGCGCGAATTTTTGTAGTATTATTAACGCGCAATTTTTTTACCGCAATGCCTGTAGCTCCATACAATTCCATAGGTCGGAAATAAACCTATGGAATTGTATGGAAGTGGGTGGAAAAAAAACCGCGCGAATAAGAATCGCAGTGTGTGCTAAGCCTTAATGTAAGTAGTACTGCCCACCAAAGCGTAAAATTAAAACATCACCTGCAGACGCCAGCAGTCTATCAAGCAGCTCAGCATGGTGAGTCAGCGCTGCAGCGGCTGAGAGCGCGGCCGCCTGCGTGGCGCTGGCGGGCAGCACGTGTGCGGGCGAGGGGCACGCCGCCGCCCACAGGCGCGCGGCGCTGACTCGGAGCGCCAGCTGCCACACGCATGCGCTCTCCTGTTCCGACACACCGCTGAACTGGTGCTGTAGTCTGGGGAGACAGGAATAGACAAAGTTTGCTTTTCAAATCTATTCGCATGTATATATGAAAATAAAAACATCCAAAATCGCAAAAAAATAAATCGTCAATATCGGCACGGGCTCTCATTGCTAAAAAAGAAAATTTGGTTCAAATAAATCTCACTAGATGGCGCGATATGCAGCTATGTGTAAAATTAAAATTTTCTGGAATTGAACATTAAAATTGTATGTTCTTGTTTAATCAACTCTCAAAATTAAAATTATGGAATATTGGAGTCTTAATTCACATACCAAAGATTACTTGAACGGATCATTTAAAATGTATGCCAATAGATGGCGCATTTTTTAATTTCTGAGGCATTCCACTCGATT
This sequence comes from Orthosia cruda, assembly GCA_964057195.1. Taxonomy (NCBI): domain Eukaryota; kingdom Metazoa; phylum Arthropoda; class Insecta; order Lepidoptera; family Noctuidae; genus Orthosia; species Orthosia cruda. The sequence goes on from OZ059825.1 coordinate 23,323,349, forward strand.
GTTAAAATTTGCATTGTAACACATTTTGTTGCAAAAAACTGTAAAAACGTGCAAAGAAATACTATAAAACGAACCTTTATTGTATTTAATGAAAAAAATATTCACGAACCTAGTAAACCCTTTTAATGCAAGTCGCTGCTCACACCATCTATTGCTGTAGAACGGGACCGAACGCGATTGATGTACTTACAAAAATAACGAGATTAATCAGATGAAAAACGCTAGTTACGTCGGCACGGTTTCTTTGTATGGGATGAGGCTTCTGTATACTATATATATATATTGTCTGTGATATCGGTTAAAAATTGCTTAAAATAACGCTGAACATACGTACAAAAAAAAGTCGGTTCGAGAACCCTGTCGGTTCCTCTTTTGAAGTCAAGTAAAAAAAATAATCTCTGGCAATGCCAAACTGATTTTAAGTATTGAGAGATTTTTTTGGCGTTTCGTATCCTATTCCTTTTTTTGTTACTAAAATGGGCAGCAGATCCAATTGATTCAAAAGGCAATTGTAACAAACCTGAGACAGTCGGTAGTGAGATGTGCAAGTGCGTGGGAAGGCGGTCCGTTTGTGCTGTGTAGCGCCGAGTTGAGAGCAAGCACACAGCGCGCGAATACTGAAGTGAACTGCGCCGCACCTGACACTGCCGGCTCCATCTCTGCTAGTCTAAGGATACGAAGGAGTTTATTATTAAAATTACAACGATCACGCCTGTTTTACCCGAAGGGGATGACAGACTTGTGGTGGTAAATTTGTTACCAACACATACAAGACAACAAATACCAGTTGTATTGTAAGAACATTTATTATACTATTCATCTTTTGCCATTTATCAGGCATCAAGGAGAAAATGAGCTGCAACTGAGAATTTCCTGATGAAAAACGCCAGATTTGTTCATATTAATGATATAACACTTTTCGATTAAACGACATAAACCATTATTTTAGCATATAGGAGCGTCCTCACTGGGAGCAATCGTAGGCGAGCAACAAATGCTTCCCAGCAAGCCCAGCATTCACCTTCGAGCAAAACTTTGAACGTTCGAGTCGAACATTCCCTTGCGAGCTTGGAGCATTATAATACGATCTCGTTAAATGTCATTCATTCGATAATAAGATTGACCAAGAAGGTCACAAACACTTAAGATCAAGGCACTGTTACTTGCTTAGTGGCCAGTAATATTCCTACATATTTACTCATTCATTTCATTATCTGAGTGCTCGCTTTCAAACGTTTTATTTACGAACATTCGAATGCGAGCCGTTTCGGCGAAAATCGTTGCGACGTCCACACCGGCCGAAGTTCGCACTTGCGCAGCTTTGTAACGCTCGGCTCAACGTCCACACCATCATCGAATATTCGACGTCAAATGCTCATTACACGTGAATGCTCTCAGTGAGGACGCTCCTTATGATGTTAATAACTGACTTGTTAAGCTGCTCCTCCGCCGACTGTAGCATATTGAGTCGCACATTAGTCGATAAGGTCACATTGTCGATGTGTTGCAGCACCGAGTCGAAGAACCGCCGCACTGCGCTGTCGTCCATCGCTGATTCGATCTTCTCTGCACTGGATTGTTGGGAGTCTCCTGTGGCAGAAATTACAAAATATGTACTGCTTTTCTAAATGTGCTTTCTTTCCTATGATGAGAGGGGGGTGTGTCTACTCGCTAAGCACGAAGTCCGTAGTTACGGCCTTCGTTATGGTCGTTTCCTACTCCGTGTCCGACGGACGCATGATACGTTCGCGGCCCGAACTACTAATGAATGACAACACAATTTGACACTTTTAACCTACTCCCGATGTGTTTTTACCGGTCCGAAAAATGCCGAAATACATACGGACGGACCCGTAACTTCGTTGACGGAGTTAGGGAGTAGGCCCTTTTTCAATGGAAAATCTCGTACACATTTTTATTTCATGCTTTTTAAACTACGTAATTTATCTAGTAGTATACACGCTTCGATCGACAATCTATCAAACACGTAATTATGACGCGATATCTTGCGAAAATACCCCGATTCAAACATTAAAACGCCCATAACTTTTACGTGTGCATCTGTGTACTTTTTTATCTGTCTGTGGTGTTTTATCATAGCTCCTAAACAGCTGAACCGATTTTGATCAAACATAGCTAAGAACACTCTCGATAAAGTCACCAGTCAAACAAAAAAACTACATCAAAATCGGTTAAACCGTTTAGGAGCTATGATGCCACAGACAGATACACAAATACACAAGTCAAACTTATAAAACGCCTCTTTTTCCGTCAGGGTTTAAAAGAAGGGAAAGTCGAGACAAATGTCACAGTAGCTGGTAATGGGGACAACTTAAAACGGTTTTCCATCAGGGTAGGATTCACATTTAATGCTTGTGCGGTCAGGGGATGCTCCACGGCGGTACTCGATTAAGACTTTGGAAGGAGAAACCAGTGCGTTTTTCTCGATACCGACATATATATATGTACTTGAGCTGCTCCACTTGAGTCTTTAAGATTTCGGTCGGATAAAGTGGACTCCATACGTCGTAATGTATCCCGTCGTTCCTAGATATTTATTGGAAGGCAGTTTCAAAGAAACTATTTTGTAATTTACTCTAGCAAGTTAAAACTTACCTATGGGTAGGTAGGGCACTAGATGCGGCATGGTGTCTCTCAGATACGTGTAGTGTTTGATGGTGTGCTCCTCAAACAGAGGTAGCATGGTGGTGCAGTGTTGCGCCGCGTTCAGGACCAGGATCAGTACGCACATGTCTATGTAGGTGGTCAAGGTATTATATGTTTTACAGGACTATAAATAAACACTATTTTCCTCACCTTCTGTGTTTATACTATTTTGTTATTATTTATCTTATTCTATTTTATTGCTTTAAATATTGTATGTTCCGTTTCCGTGAATGTGTCCGTGGCATCAACAGTGGGCCCTATCAGAATATCAGCGCAGCGTTATTTTCTTTTTAATATCGTTGCACATGCTGAGATAGGAGCCTTTTTGGTCTCGCACGGGGTTATTTTTTTTTTTTTTTATATTTTTTGTGTTACTTATCTCGTGTCTCCTGTGCGGGTCACAAATAAATATTTGTCTTTCTTTCTTTTCTTTCATTCTAAATATATCCTGTGATTTTAATATTGAACTTTATCTTGAAAAATCAAAGACAAAGTAGAAACTCATCTAAACTTTTTCGAAATATCCAAACAGGGATTTAAAAATCACTACAATGGTCACATTAAATTTGATCGCTTTGTTTTCATGGCGATTTTTAAATATTTTGACAGTGCCTGTATATCGAAGCAGTAAGGGTTATTTTCGCTGTTCAAGTATTCCCACTGGCGTGCGGTTTACAGTACTACACTGGCCGAAAAATGCTGCAAAATAGATTTAGAACCATCACAAGAAACTTATGAACTACTCGGTGGATCGATATAGTCACAACAACAAAGGATACAGGCTGGATCCTCGACATCGGGCTCGGGCATGTCGAAGAAGGGATGCACGGCGAGCAGACGCGTCGTGAGCGGTAGTACCAGCGACGCGTGGGAACTGCCCAGCCGCTGCACGCAACGGAATGTTGAGCGCTTGTCCTGTGAAACAATATAAATGTGATTTAGGATAGGATATCTCAAAACTATACTCCATTTGAAATAACATTAGATATGTTTCCAAATCTTTTACAGTCCGTTCATCCGATTTCGAGTTCTATCCCGTAACCATAAGGATGAAATAAACCTGTTACCAAAACCAACTGTTTACTACAGCTACCATTTGTCGTATGCCCAACGCAATAGAAGTCAAAATCGGTTCAACTGGCTGTAAAATGGGCTAATTTAAACGTCTAGTGTTATCGCAAATGGAGTTTAAGATAGGAATAAGCAGTATACTTTTGCTCATTGATGAGCGATGTAGTATGCTCGACTAAACAAAATATCGATCTTTTTCACCGTTTGTGATCTAGCCTTTAACCTAACCATCAACGCCATCATCGCTTACCATCAGGTGAGACAGTGGTCAAGCGCGAGCCTATAATAAATAAAATAAAAACATCAGAATATACTGAAGTGTAAACGGCTGCAAAAACTGGTGGGATTGAATTTTGAATTAATATCAAGGTTTTTTAGCGCAAGTTTAATTTGCCTTGCCACGTCGTTCTGTCAGCATGCGCCTTCGTTTTTCTTTCAGTTGAGTGTTTAACCATCATTTATTTTTCCTTACTCTAAAGAATATAAAAAAATGGAGCAAGCAGCAATACGCAAAAATCCGAGCAAAACATGTTCTCATCTTTATCAAGTTTCCTGAAACAATCATCATCGTTTAGTAATATAAGTTCTACTTACTTGTGGATACCTTTTGAGATTCTCTAATATCTTGTCGATGCACATTTCGAGGCAGGTCTTGGACGCGACCGTGCAAGAGCCGAGCATCCGATGGAGACCTTCTCTCACGTCCATTGAATAGTCCTGAAAAGTATATTACTAGGTTATTTTTATAATAATATTTACATGAAACTAGCTGCCCCGAATTACGTTTACCACAACCGGGGGATTGGAAAGAAACCCGAAATGGTTCTAAACTTTTAATAATTAAAGTTAATTACAATTAATTATCCTACAACTGCCCATTCCAAGTCGAGTTTGGAACATGGAATGGTTACAACTACTAACTACAACTAGCTAACCTACAAATGTCCACTCCAAGTCGATGTTAGGACATGGAGCGGTTACAATAATTAAATAGACTAACTATTTATTTTATTTTATTAATCTTAGGAAAACTTACAGCTAATAAAATAAATACGCAGAAACAACATGCAAAAAACGGCCAATTAAAAGTTTTCACACATATAAAAATTTGCATAATATACAAGTCAGCGAGAGTTTAAAATAAATAAGATATGACTCAACGCCCAACAAATGCAAAAAAATAGAAACAGAAAAAGAATTCTACATATCAAAGAAACGCTTACTCAAACTATTCTTTACATTCTTGATCTTAGTATGGAATAAATCTAGATCAACATCCCGACACACCATATTAAACGTACGACAAACTCTTATCATGTACAAATTCTGTCTGTAAGTAGTTGCAACTTTAGGTACATGAAGGAGACGCGCATGCCGAAGAAATGCACACGGTACACGCAGTCCAACTTTGTCCACCAGCTCAGGAACGTAGATCCGTTCATAATTTTAAAAAGAAAAGCAAGATCCGTGATTTTTCTTCGCTCGTTTAAAGGGAGAATGTGAAAATTATTTACACCGACTTAAGAAATTAGGAAGATAGGTATTTGATCGATATTGTGTGTACCTTAAAAATCGTCTTTGTATGCTTTCAATATGATTAACATATACATTGTAAATTGGATTCCAAATTTGAGAAGCATACTCAAGGTGGCTACGGACGAACGCACAGTAAAGAATCTTCATAGTTTTTATATTCTTAAAATCAGAAGAAGATATCCTATAAATAAAACCCAAAGCTTTAGAAGCCTTGTTGACTATGTATAACATAGTCAACAAGGTTTATAGGCTTTGGGCTTAACAAGGCTTTGGGTTATAGATAATCTATATGTGCATCAAACAAAAGTTTAGAATCAAAAGTTACCCCAAGGTCCCTAATAACACTGACTCTAGCTAATAAGGTGCTTGATATCTTTTATCATACATAAGAGGGCTTGGCTTACGAGTAAATGTACATACATAGCATTTGGACACATTTAACTCCAACTTGTTTGTAACGCAATAGTCGTGAAACCGGTCCAGATCGTACTGTAAACGGCATGCATCCTCATTAGTTGATACTTGACCCAGAATCTTCATGTCATCCGCAAACAATTAAATTCTTGAATTGAGAAAACATGAGGCAATGTCATTTATAAAAATGTTAAATAAAAGGGGTCCTAACACGGATCCTTGGGGTACACCCGATGGAATGTACATCGCTCTCGATGTGTTACCATTGAGAACTACCGTCTGACATCTATTTTCCACGTATGATGAAAACCATCTAAACAAATTACCCGTCACACCAACCAATAATAATTTACGCAAAAGCAGCGCATGATCAATTCGATCAAAACACTTGCTGTAGTCAGTGTATATAACGTCGACCTGTGACCTTCTGGACATGTGTTCCGATAGAAAGTTACTACAGACCACGAGATTGGATGTGGTGGAGCGACCTTTTAAAAATCCATGTTGATGTTCTGAGAAACTTAATTTAAGTGAAGACGAAAGTTGTCAGTGTACAATTTTCTCCAAGATACACGCAATGCTTAGAAATCGGTCTATAGTTGTCTATACTGTCCTTGGGGCCTTTTTTGTGAATTGGCGTTATAACTAACTAGCCTACGACTAGTGTGAGGACTCTGCTTAACTAGAAACCTAACCTACTTGCCTATAAAACACTGGCAATAAGTATTACTTGAAAGGTAATATGCATTTAGAACATAAAAATAAGTGAAGATGTTTTTGCAAAGCTTTTGATTGTCAATTCTAGTGGAGCCGCCCAGAAGGCAGGCATATTGTGGAATTCGTACTAAATATATAAAATATAAAAGTAATTTATGTTGTTAATTTATTAGCCTCTGGCTATCGTCCCTACATTTGGTGAAGTTGGGCCGGGTACAAAATCCCTGAAAATAGTAAATGTTATGAAGTATATTACGCATGTATACGGCGTACAGTACACGTATAAGTGAGTAAAAAACGATGAAAGTGTTCAAAGACGGAAGTTCGCGTGTGCATGGCGATATACAGTGCACGAAGCCCTATCGGCGTACATAAGGCGAGATAAATGATAACAGAGAGGGTTACCTCTCATTCCCTCCCATAAGCGGATGGAAATATAAGGAAAAGTCGGCATAAAGCTAAGTGGTTTTGTTATTTAATGTAATTGAGCATAAAGCAAGCATAATGAATAATTACTACTCAGCCACGAACGGGTACTGCTTGGAGGAATTCTTACGAATTCAAGTCAGTGGCCGAAATAAATTAATGGAGAGAGAGCGACTATAGCCTGATCTTAGGAGGATTCCTGCAGGGGGCTGCAAATTATTTTTACCGTATGATTTTTAAATATGACATGGACTTTGCAGTGTTATGCGATCGCTTGAGGAGTGAATTCTCAATATTTCACCGCAGATGTCGTTATTGCGAACAGCGCATAATAATCGCTGAAATAAAAGCAGATAAAAAACAACCTGATGTATTGTGTGAGGATTTTAATGCACATTTATTTTCTAGTATCGTGATTAAGGACGAACAAACACAAAACGATATTCAGTGCAGTGAGAAAAGCGTTGACTACTGCTACTAGCAATACTCACCTCTAAAGCCCCCAGTAGTCTCAAGCTGATCCTCCCTCAGCACGATATGGTGCGAGATGCGCGTGAGAGAGTCGATGGCGCGCAAGCGCCCGTCCTCGATATCATCATTATCTGGCCAGCAACACTCACCTCTAAAGCCCCCAGTATAGTCTCAAGCTGATCCTCCCTCAGCATGATATGGTGCGAGATGCGCGTGAGAGAGTCGATGGCGCGCAAGCGCACGTCCTCGATATCATCATTATCTGCCCAGCAACACTCACCTCTAAAGCCCCCAGTATAGTCTCAAGCTGATCCTCCCTCAGCACGATATGGTGCGAGATGCGCGTGAGAGAGTCGATGGCGCGCAAGCGCACGTCCTCGATATCATCATTATCTGCCCAGCAACACTCACCTCTAAAGCCCCCAGTATAGTCTCAAGCTGATCCTCCCTCAGCACGATATGGTGCGAGATGCGCGTGAGAGAGTCGATGGCGCGCAAGCGCACGTCCTCGATATCATCATTATCTGCCCAGCAACACTCACCTCTAAAGCCCCCAGTATAGTCTCAAGCTGATCCTCCCTCAGCACGATATGGTGCGAGATGCGCGTGAGAGAGTCGATGGCGCGCAAGCGCACGTCCTCGATATCATCATTATCTGCCCAGCAACACTCACCTCTAAAGCCCCCAGTATAGTCTCAAGCTGATCCTCCCTCAGCACGATATGGTGCGAGATGCGCGTGAGAGAGTCGATGGCGCGCAAGCGCACGTCCTCGATATCATCATTATCTGCCCAGCAACACTCACCTCTAAAGCCCCCAGTATAGTCTCAAGCTGATCCTCCCTCAGCACGATATGGTGCGAGATGCGCGTGAGAGAGTCGATGGCGCGCAAGCGCACGTCCTCGATATCATCATTATCTGCCCAGCAACACTCACCTCTAAAGCCCCCAGTATAGTCTCAAGCTGATCCTCCCTCAGCACGATATGGTGCGAGATGCGCGTGAGAGAGTCGATGGCGCGCAAGCGCACGTCCTCGATATCATCATTATCTGCCCAGCAACACTCACCTCTAAAGCCCCCAGTATAGTCTCAAGCTGATCCTCCCTCAGCACGATATGGTGCGAGATGCGCGTGAGAGAGTCGATGGCGCGCAGGCGCACGTCCTCGATATCATCATTATCTGCCCAGCAACACTCACCTCTAAAGCCCCCAGTATAGTCTCAAGCTGATCCTCCCTCAGCACGATATGGTGCGAGATGCGCGTGAGAGAGTCGATGGCGCGCAAGCGCACGTCCTCGATATCATCATTATCTGCCCAGCAACACTCACCTCTAAAGCCCCCAGTATAGTCTCAAGCTGATCCTCCCTCAGCACGATATGGTGCGAGATGCGCGTGAGAGAGTCGATGGCGCGCAAGCGCACGTCCTCGATATCATCATTATCTGCCCAGCAACACTCACCTCTAAAGCCCCCAGTATAGTCTCAAGCTGATCCTCCCTCAGCACGATATGGTGCGAGATGCGCGTGAGAGAGTCGATGGCGCGCAAGCGCACGTCCTCGATATCATCATTATCTGCCCAGCAACACTCACCTCTAAAGCCCCCAGTATAGTCTCAAGCTGATCCTCCCTCAGCACGATATGGTGCGAGATGCGCGTGAGAGAGTCGATGGCGCGCAGGCGCACGTCCTCGATATCATCATTATCTGCCCAGCAACACTCACCTCTAAAGCCCCCAGTATAGTCTCAAGCTGATCCTCCCTCAGCACGATATGGTGCGAGATGCGCGTGAGAGAGTCGATGGCGCGCAGGCGCACGTCCTCGATCTCGTCGTTGAACATGTCCACTAGGAAGTCCAGTGAAGTCGTCGCGAAAACTACGTTCTCCATGGAGAGCTGGCATACCGCGTCTACGGCTGCTGTGCGGACCTCTGAAACGTCAGTTGAGATTTTTTTTTAAATTTTTACCCGACTGCCGAAGGAGGGTAAAGTTTTTATCGGTTTATGTATCGTATATATATCCTATGTGGCGTTTCAGAGACCAAACGCGTTGGCTGATTTTGATGGTTCGTAACTTCGTACGTCAATCGATTCGTCTTAACCTTACGAGTGTCACTGGCAACATTAAAATTACAAAATAGAAAAATGGGGGATTTTGGGCGCCATATTGTGGAGGCACATTTCTTTTTTTCATCCGAACCCCTCGTGTGGGGTATCAAATTAAAGGGGTTTAAAAATAAATAACACTAATAAGGTACATTTTACAAAAAAACCCGACTGCTTAAAAAGCGAACTAAAAAGACGTAAACATTTTGTTCTTGTTTACACAAGAACAAAATCATGCTGTGCAGTCAGGGGATAAATCTGGTTTTGGTCAGCCAGCTGGCGAATATGTATCCTGCACAGCATGATTTTCTTCTTGTTTACGTCTTTTTAGTTCGCTTTTTTATTTTCTTTTAGTTGAACAGATGACTAAGGAAGGAACATCGCCCAGAATGGTGCATCATAAAAAAAGTAAAGTTTAAAAAACCCCTGTCTCATTTTTATTTCATGCTTTTTCTAGTAGTAGACACGCTTCGATCGACAATCTATCAAACACGTACTTATAACAATTATAACTTGCGACACATTAATATATTATAACTTGCTAAAATACCCCGATTCAAACATTAAAACGCCCATAACTTTTGAACGGCTGAACCGGTTTTTATCAAACATAGCTAAGAACTTTCGATAAAGTCACATTTCAAACAAAAAAAAACTAAATCAAAATTGGTTCATCCGTTTAGGAGCTATGTTGCCACAGACAGATACACAAACACACAAGTACACACGTCAAATTTATAACACCCCTCATTTTCTATGAAGGGTTAAAAAAAAAGAAAGGCGGGAATATATTAAGAAAAATAGTTTTCTACAAAATTTTGGTTTGTTTCCACTTTCTAAAGTGTGAGGAGGAATGGGTAGATTGAAATCTTTTGAATGGTTGTACGATATTAATCAATTATTAATTCTAAGACCTCGTTCGCACGAAGAGTCTTTTGAATGTGTGTTGTAACTAAGTGAAGCACAAATTCAAAAGACAGTCTTCTTTTCTGTTGACGTATTGTCATGCAAGTTTTAAGATATCCCTCAAGACCATTATCCTATGACATACCCATGAGCTCATCCTCCAGGCCGTGCACGAAGGCTCCGGCGGCTCCGCCCGGTAACAGCTGTACAGTCGCACTGTGTAACAGTTGACCTGGTGCGTCGTCTGCCCAGCGTCGCCCTGAAGCCCACGCGCCGCTGCGGACGAGTTCTGCGCCGCGCTCGTGGGCTGTGCGCTTTTTCTGTAATTTAAGGTCACATTGAGAGCTTCAAAAAAATAATTTTGTATAGGTAATAGATGACAGCCAAATAAGTAGAATACATAATGACAGAAAACGTTGCTTTAAGTTACCATTGAAGAATGAACCAAATTGAACTTAGAAAGAAATCGAAACTAAAAAAAGTAATAGCAGTGCCGCAATGACTTATTTATACTTTCGAGTATTTGCTGCTCTTCTCTCTGCCGTGACCTTTAAAAGTACCGTGTTGGGCGCCATGGACAGTGGATTCTGTCCCATAAAACTAAGGCGAATTCTACAAGTTGGAAGTTTTTGCAGAATAACACCTACCTTCATATTACTCATCAGCTGTTTATCCAAGGTCTGCAGCAGGAAGCGATCAGAGACACCGCGCGTGGTACCGAGTAGCGTGCAAGCCAGTGCGCGTACTTGCATGCACAGATCATTAACTGCCGAACAAATGCGTACGAACGCATCGTCTACCAGGCGCATTGTGGTCTCGCCGTCACAAAGGGTTATGGTGCTGAAAGATTAAGTCAATTCAGATTTTGTTATTGTGAAGGACTCTGACTGACAGAAAGCCAAATTAAACAAAAAAAGACCAACGAATTGTTAATTTTGTAAGGAAATAAGAATCATTTCTTATTTTCTTATTATATGAATAGATGGCCTATTCTTATTCTAGATTGCTAATTATTTGCCACATAAATGTTTTACTCAGCAAATTCGAATATGCCTAACGTGTATATTGAATGTTACTACTTGTCTCATAATGTTTTCCATAAACCAAATATTTAAATATCTTTCCTACAAAGTCTTTAAACAATTCAAAATTAACTGGTTGTGTGCGTAATTTACTAAACAATTAAAAAGCCAACTTTAGGCACTCAAGGGATTAATGTTATAACATCAAACTCATTATCATTTTATAAATAATATAAATGAAGCAATTGAACACTTACTTTTCAGGGTATTTGTTGCCCAGCACCCATACAAGTTTCAGGGCCACCTCCCTAACTATCTCATAGTCATCGGCTAGAGCTATACACACCAAGTCATACAGAGCTGAACTCAGTGTCTGTCCACGCTCATGCATTGTGAGGAGAGACTGGAATGCTCCTGAACGCACTCTGGCATCCTGGAAGGTTATAATTTGAATGAGGAATATTTGTTTGTATCACAATAATATAGTGAATCTTGACACAGATAGTGTATTTTCCACTACAAATTTTAATAGAAGTGAATATGCCATTGAATTAGCAATGATAATCCAATCTGACATACTTTACGTAACCTTACTTTACTTGTGAGACAATGGCTTCTCAAATCAAAATTGGAGATGGGCAATCAACCAGGTTAAAACCCAATTACTAGGATTAAACCACATATAGATGGTAAACCATCCAATTTCAAACCTAATTATTGGTTTTTATCCATCTCTAACCACAAACCAAATAGATAGTAAGCTTCTTAAACATCTTTTCAATAAAATTATGTGAACCAATATAGACATTAATTTATTGGCCTATCAATCAACATCTCAATACAAAATATTTGCTCACCTCAGCATGTGAATAGTCCCCAAGCAATTTCACAATGGCATCAGCTTCTGTAGCCATCTCTGTAGTCCGCTCAGACTCGGAGTGTATTGGGTACAGTTCACTGATGAGCTGCAGGCATCGGCACTTCACTTGATGGCTGGTATCCTTCAGGTTATCCTTGGCCACGGTTACCAGACGCATCATCAGGATTTTGTCATCACTTAGCTTGTTGCCAAGCTTTAGTAGAGTGGCTATGCCTTGGGCTATAACCTGTAGGTGGATTTATAATATTAAAGATGAGATTTTATGTTTCGAAATTAAAGATGTCAATTTGGGTAAGATTTTTCTTCGGGGCAGTAACGGTACATCGGAGTCTTTCTCAATTTAGGTGTAAGTGAATATTATAGTAAATCTTACCTTGTGAGAAGTTTCATTTTTTATCAAGTGACTTGTTTCATCAATGAGATTACTCAGATTAGCTCCAGGACACTCCAGACCAATGTCACTGAACAACCACAGTATCTTCACTCGCACCACAGCATCTTCCTCAGACTGGAAGTGTTCGGACAGCTTCTTTATGGCTTCTTCTACATCAGACTCTTGGAACTGAAGGCAATCTGAGATACGTAGCAGTAGTTGAAGTGCCTCGTCACTAGACTTGCATTTTTCCAATAAACCAACGAAAGCAGCGGCCGAGCTGCCTATCAGGGGCTTTTTAACGAGATGCAACTTCTTAGTAGGAGGACCATCCTGAAAATAAATAGTAATTGAATAATCTCAATAACCATGGTAGTACTTACTGTCGCAGGCCTAGGTTAGGTGCTTACTTGAAAGGATTTATTGTACTCCGCCAGCGCTCTCTTTTTTAGTACTGCTGCCATTTTATATTATTTGATAACCTGATGTTGTGTTTGTCTTAAATACACTGGGAAAGTAGGAAACTAAAATTAAAACAGTTCAGCGTATGTTTATATTTTATTAGTATATTTGTTTGACAGATGGCAAACGTTCGTTCGTTCGTCGTTCAGTCCACAGACTATTTAGAGATTCGTTCAGTCCACAGTTTGTGTTTACCGCACTGACCAAAGAGTATGTAACACTATGTTTGCACTGACCTCTATTATACAAGTACGCTGGACTAAACATGCTATATGAAATGACAAATGATTTTTGTGCTGATTCAAAGCGCCCCGCTCGAGCGTATTAGGAACTAAAATTGACACATTTAGAGATAGGTTAATACCGATATTTCTCAAAATTAGGTAATACTAATATATTCGCCCGGAAATATTATAATATTGTAACTAATATATAAGTATTAGTGATATTTTTAAATTACACTAATATAAAAATAGTAGACTTGGCAAGGCGTATCAGTCATCTACTGTATTGACTTCTCGTAGTAGGTTGGAACTAAATATCTCATATTGGTATTGGTGATGAATGTTATATGAATGCCTAATAATCAGTAATAATATGTTCAAAAGCAATGTGTAATACTAAATTCTGGAATCATCATCATGTTCATCCACAGCCTGACTTCGCCAACCACTGAGCACAGGCCTCACTCTTGTACCAATCACCACGTTTCTGAGCATTGAATTAAATATACTACGTACTAGAGGAGACTCTTCAACTCAATTGTTTGTAACACGCGTTAGAGCGCGCGTACCCCAACTCACTTAGTATGTGGCAAGCGCTCTCTGTAACGTGTAACGTTTGAGTACTTAGTTTTGTTTATTATAAAATGCCTTCGTGTGTATTGAGATACTGTTCAAACAACTCGAGAAATATAAATAAAAGTCAAGGACTGAGTTTTCAACAATAAGTTAAAAACACGCATAATTTAATTATATTTTATCAATTTATTGTATCTCGTGACGTTGCGTCACCACGGACGCGGGAGGGCGGCCATATTTGTGTAAATTTCAAAGAGTAAGAAAAAGGACATCTGCGCGCATTGATTGTCTATCTGTGAGAACGTTCTATTCTTCTTTCTCGTAGTACATTTAACTCAATGTTCCTGAGCCTAGAATTAATTCTGGAATAATATCATGATAATTATAATTTTATTAACAAATGTTTTGAAGGCAAACAATTTATTATCTGCATCTGAAACAGAGTTGAAAACAGATATAAGTCTTCACCTTGCTGGAATGCGATGTCACTATTATTTGCACTTTAACACTACAGAGACAGGATCTCAGCGATGAGAGCGAGAAATACGACCGTTGTAAATGATTATCCATCTCATTTATTATTATTATTGTGTAAATGATGTTCCCTTCACGAATCCGATGAGCGCCAACCGAGTGAATCTGAACGATTGTAAGTATTAATCTAACTAGTGTACTTGAGCGAGGAGATACTTGCTCAAATATACTAGTTTTAAGGATAAGTTGTTAGCCTATCCCCATATTTAAATCTCACTGATCTGACAGTAATGCGCTATAACTTTACTAGCACCACTAGTTTATAGCTTGCAATCTGAATTAAAATATTTTTCATTTAACCTTTACAGCAATTATTCTATTACTTAAAAATGAATCATAATAAAAATAACTGGGATGTTTTTTCTCTTACGTATTTAATTATTCTCACGATCGATAAAGCCCATAAAAGTTTTTTTTAACGAAAGCTGTGTCCCCTCTCTAATATTAGTTCCATGTACTCTCACGTTATGTCACGTTGCTATCAGCGCCAAAATGGCGAAAATCAAATGTCTTCATTTTGTCATCGATAATAAGTAGTCCAGCGTACTAATATGATAGAGGTCAGTGGTTTTCCGTATATAATATAATAGTCACAGACTACTTAGAGATACTATACTCTGTGGTTTGTGTTAGAGGTGAGGCATAAATATTGAATTAGGTATGTGGATTAGGTATTTTTCGATGTGAATCCGTACCCAATCCAAAGCGTCGAGGATTACGTATGGCACAGAATATTCGTACATAGTCTACACAGAAGATATTCGGTACCTTAAAATGTGGGGGTTAAGTTTCAAGTTTAATTAGCACTGCCGCCAGCGTCATCTAAGTAGAATACCACTGGATTAATTAGTGTTCTAACGATGTATGTCGTATCGAATATATGTCATCCTTAGGGGCCGTTATTTTAAGATGATACTCTCGATGAAAAATAACAAAACTTTTACGTCTTTTATTGAAATTAAATATGTAATAATTGAAACTCATATAATAATATGGATGAAATGCATGCAATAATATAATAATGTTTTGGTTTCTGTACATAGTACACGAGTTTTAATTTTTAGCCATTTTTCGGTAAAAAGACTAAAAAAATATGTCGCTTGAGTTGTTTCAAAAGAGTAATTCTACAATGAACTTTAATCTTGACCTAACTTCTGGTAGTGCAAATGAATCATGCGTACGTGACACATGTTCTATCAGTACCTACTAATAAGAATTGCATACATTACATTCCGTTGGTTTAGCTGGTTTACGTATTTATAAGCTAGTTTAATGAATTTAGACGTTAAAAACATAAGTATTCACGTTGACTTTAAGTACCGTTTGTTCATAAAAAACGAAATATAATCCACCGTTCCACAATATATCAGAAACGGAACGTCCATGCCAAATATTCCTTACCCAATCTACATACGATACATAATATCGGTAAGAGGCCAGCGGCTATATTGAATAAATATTCGGATTAGGTAAATGGATTAGGTATTTTTAAATACTAGGATTAGGTGGTATCGTTTTTAACTAATCCGAAACATGTCTAGTTTGTGTCCGTTTCGATGGCGCGATCACAGCGTTTTTTTTATAAAAACTTTGGCAAGATTATGTAAAAGTTGATTCCCAAAACCATAAATTTGTCAAAGTTATGGTTAAAAAGTTTTAAGGATTTGAACGTGGCCGTGCACTTAAAACGCGGCGAACCGCGCGGCCAGGTAGATCTTTAAAAGTTTAAAACTAAGCGTTGCAGAGACCTGAAATTTTGGCAGCAAACAGATTGAATTTGTAAAAATATAGAAAAAAATCCTAGGTTTATATTTTAGGTGCTGTAAGACTAAAACCCCATGGCCGCGACATTGAAACGGTAAAAACACGTTATCGCTGATATCTCGCTGAAAAGCATCGCAGAGGACTGAAGTTTTTTGTAAAACCTAGATTTGAATTTGTCAAAATATGTAAAAAACACGAAAAAATCTTAGTTTTATATTTTAGGAGCTGTAAGACTAAAACACTATGGCCGTGCCATTGAAACGGTGAAAACACGTTATCGCTGATATCTCGCTGAAAAAGCATCGCAGAGGACTGAAGTTTTTTGTAAAACCTAGATTTAAATTTGTCAAAATATGTAAAAATACACATAGAAATCCTAGGTTTATATTTCTGAAGCTGTAAGACCAAAACCCTATGGCCGCGCCATTGAAACGGTGAAAAACACGTTATCGCCTATATCTCGCTGAAAAAGCATCGCACAGGTCTGAAGTTTTTTGTAAAACCTAGATTGGAATTTGTCAACATATGTAAAAATACACAATAATATCCTAGGTTTATATTTCAGGAGTTGTAGTACTTTATCGCGTAGAAATAAGTTATGGTTATCTATCGAAGAAAGAAAGTATAATACTCACAACGGATCTTTGTGTCTCTGAATTGGCTGCAAGAGCCTGCGCAGTAGCTATTTTGACGTCAATATTGAAAGTGAAGTTATCATTGTATAACTGTCTCTTTCACTCGCTTACGTTTGTCGCATCACCCTATCCCGCTTACTCTATGCAGTTATACTGTTTCTTGCGCGTTAAGTGTCAAAACCAACTTCAGACACACAAAGATCCACTGTGAGTATTATATTAGCGTTGTATTTTTTTGTAAACAACACCTATTTATTTGTAGAATTACCGATAAAAGGAAAAAAAGTATATTTTTCCTAGCAAAAAAACCTTCAATACGTTTTTAATGTTCCGATAGGGTGACCATGACTTATTGTTTACAGAAAACTTTCCGTTGAAAAAAACTCCTTCCTAAAACTTGCGTTTTAGAAATTATATATCAAGGATTCTAAATTAAATAAAAACCGGCCAAGTGCGAGTCGGACTCGCGCACGAAGGGTTCCGTACCATTTTCGCAAAAACCGGCAAAAATCACGTTTGTTGTATGGGAGCCCTACTTATATATTTATTTTATTCTGTTTTTAGTATTTGTTGTTATAGCGGCAACAGAAATACATCATCTGCGAAAATTTCAGCTACCACGGTTCTTCAGATACAGCCTGGTGACAAACAGACAGACAGACAGACGGACCGCGGAGTCTTAGTAATAGTGTCCCGTTTTTACCCTTTGGCTACGGAACCTTAAAAATGTAACGATAACATACAAAAACATATATATATTTCTTTAAAATTACATAAATCACAGATTGTTTACTTACACTATGATATAGGAAATTATCATTTCTTTCATAACGACCGGGTTAGGATTTCGGGTTCGTGAACAAGCTGTGATTCATGTGATTTTTAAAGAAATAAACATATGTTTTTGTATGTTAGTTATCTTTCATTTTAATTTAATTTAGAATCCTTGAGATATAGTTTCTAATACTTGCAGGTGGAAAGTTTTCTGTAAACCATAAGTCATGGTCACCCTATCGTAACAATAAAAACGTATTGAAGGTTTTTTACTATGAAAAAACAACCTTTTTTGCCTATTATCGGTAATTCTACATATTAATAGGTGTTGTTCACAACAAAATACACCGCTAAAACTTTCTTTCTTCGACAGATAACCACAACTTATTTCTACGCGATATAGTACTACAGGTCCTGAAATATAAATCTAGGATTTTTTTGTGTATTTTTACATATTATGTTGACAAATTCAAATCTAGGTTTTACAAAAAACTTCAGACCTTTGCGAGGCATTTTCAGCGAGTTATCGGTGATAAGGTGTTTTTCACCGTTTCAATGGCGCGGCAATGGTTTTGGTCTGACAGTTTCAGAAATATAAACCTAGGATTTTTTTGTGTATTTTAACATATTTTGACAAATTCAAATCTAGGTTTTACAAAAAACTTCAGAGCTCTGCGATTCTTTTTCAGTAAGATATCGGCGATAACGTGTTTTTCACCGTTTCAATGGCACGGCCATGGGGTTTTAGTCTTACAGCTCCTAAAATATAAACCTAGGATTTATATCTATATTTTTACAATTATTTTTACAAATTCATTCTGTTAACTGCCAAAATTTCAGGTCTCTGCAACGCTTAGTTTTAAAGATCTCCGTGGCGACGCGGTTCGCCGCGTTTCAATGGCGCGGCCACGTTCATACCCTTAAAACTTTTTAACCATAACTTTGACAAATTTAAGGTTTTGGGAATCAACTTTTACACATTTTTACATAATCTTAGCATAGTAATTTTTAAAAAAAAAACGCCGTGGCCGCGCCATCGGAACGGACACCACAGTTTCAGTATATTAAAATCAAAATGTACTCTGTGGTCCACAGATAACCTGAGAGTTTGAATAGTATAGAGGAAACGTATTTAAGACGCAATTTCAACATCGGTATTCACTTTCGTACTAAGAGATAACTTCATAAGCAAAAAGAGATAGATATACTACGCCATCTTTTGTGCCAGTGTGACCAAGGATCACTGACCTCTATCATACAAGTACGCTGGACTTCATATTATCGATGACAAAATGAAGACATATTTTCGCCATTTTGGCGCTGATAGCAACGTGACCTAACGTGAGAGTCCATGGAACTAATATTAGAGATGGGAAACAGCCTTCGGTAAAAAAATACTTTTATGGGCTTTATCGATCGTGAGAATAATTTAATACGTATGAGATAAAAAAACCAGTTACTTTTATTATGATTAATTTTTAAGTAATAGAATAATTGCTGTAAAGGTTAACAGAAAAATATTTTCAGTCAGATTACAAGCTATAAACTAGTAGATAGCGTGCTAGTAAAGTTATAGCACATTACTGTCAGATCAGTGAGATTTAAATACCGGGGATAGGCTAACAACTTATCCTTAAAACCAGTATATTTGAGCAAGTATCTCCTCGCACACTAGTTAGTTACTTACAATCGTTCGGATTCACTCGGTTGGCGCCCATCGGGTTCGTGAAGGGAACACCATTTATACAATAACAATAATAAATGAGATGGATAATCATTAACAACGGACGTATTTCTCGCTCTCATCGCTGAGATCCTGTCTCTGTAGTGTTAAGGTGCAAATAAGAGTGGTATCGCATTCCAGCAAGGTGAAGACTTTAACTCTGTTTCAGATGCAGATAATAAATTATTTGACTTCAAAACATTTGTTAATATAATTGTAATGATATTATTACTATCATGATATTATTCCAGAATTAATTCCAGGCTCAGGAACGTGGTGATTGGTACAAGAGAGAGGCCTGTGCTCAGCAGTGGGCGAAGTCGGGCTGTGGATGATCATGATGATGATTCCAGAATTATGTATTGCACATCGCTTTTGAAAATATTATTACTGATTATTAGGCATTCATATACCTGACATTCATCATCAATACCAATATGAGATATATTTTAGTTCCAACATACTACGAGAAGTCAATACAGTAAATGAGTGATACGCCTTGCCAAGACTACTATTTTGATATTAGTGTAATTTAAAAATATCACTAATACTGATATATTAGTTACAATATTATAATATTTCCAGTCAAATATATTAGTATTACCTAATTTTTTGAAATATCGGTAGTATCCTATATCTAAATGTGTCAATTTTAGTTCCTGATACGCTCGAGCGGGGCGCTTTGAATCAGCACAAAAATCAACTGTCATTTCATATAGAATGTTTAGTCCAGCGTACTTGTATAATAGAGGTCAGTGCCAAGGATGCTATAGATACTTATCTATAGACATATATCAGTACTAGATCTGTGCCACTGTCATATCGATATTATCAAGTTTAGTTTTGGAGCGATCTATAAATTTGGTTAAATGTCTGAAAGAATCGTCACTGACTGCGGCTAAGTTTTTCGACGCTTTTTTTTATGGATTCTTTAAAATTATTTAAAGAGTGAATGTATACTCGTACAAAGATTGAACTAATCAGTCATTGTAAGTGTACAATCCCACTCTTTCGTGACTTTTCTGTGCATTATACGCGTTGTATAATAATGTTTATTCATACCTTGCGCAAAAACTAGGTACATCATGAGATCAAAGTGACAGTTTTTGGTACACTTGTACACATTTAATCAGGGGCGTAGCTACCGCCGTATCTGCCGTATCAATTATACGGGGCCCCCGGGCCACGGGGGCCCCCGACGTGCGTAAGCAAAAATTAATAAAACTTCCCAATTTTTTTTTCGCCTTTCTGACCTGTCTCTATTGTCCATAGAGACAGAAACTTTAGAAAAACTAAAGTCATCATCAGCTATAAATGATTTAATAAATCAGTTTGCCGACAAAAAGGCAAGGAGAGGTATATTTAATTTGAATTGTTTGTAAAAATTTGGAAATAGTGACAGATAGATAATTATGAATAATGAATATTTCTTTTAATTTTAAGCAAACAGTTTTTTTCTTTTGTGAGAAATATTTACCTTTCATAAGGGCCCCCAAACAAATTTTTATACGGGGCCCCGCTAAGGCAAGCTACGCCACTGCATTTAATTCTTCCAAAAAAAAAGTAATTAAGTCAAACAAACATTTATTATTATCAAATTATTCATAATTCACAATTGTTTGTTATAAAATATTTGCATTTTATCACATAAAATTATAATTTTGAAGTAGACTGTATGTGCTGACTTCACGCGCCAAATGCACCTTGCATTTGGCGCTTGAAATAAAAAAGCTTGCAAGACATTTCCCATAATTTCCATATTTTGTTTTTATCGTTATTGTCGCTATGTGGTAAATTATATTAGAAATGTTAAGTTTTCGTGAGAAGATGAACAATTGATAGAGTTAATAACCCCACCAGAAATAATAAATGAAGCACAAAATGCAAGCGATAGCCTAATCCCCGCAAAATCTAGAGAAAAGTGCTTAGCTGCCTACGATAGTTTCCTACAATGGAAGAGCAAGAATAATACCCAGTCATTTTCTGAAAATTTGTTCTGGCGTATTTCTCTGAACTTGCCTATACATAAAAGCCTAGCTTCCTGTGGTGCATGTATTCCTGGTGGTGCTCAAACATGGTATTGATATCAAAACGTACTGTAACCTGATGGAATTTCTCTGAAATCGCCAATATATAAAAGCCCAGCACCCTGTGGTGCATCTATTCCTGGTGGTGCTCAAACATGGTGTTGATATCAAAACGTAATGTAACCTGATGGCATTTATGAAGAGACGGCTCGGACGGATATATTGGTCGGCAATCTAATGTGTTGTCACCAGCCGACGTTGAATAGTTTTTTAAAGAGTCACCGGATAGTCAGTACCTAGCAACAAAGGTACGTTGAATATTATTAATCTAAACGTATCTAAATGATTGTGTAACCTGAGCATAACTACTTATAAATAATTCAAGGATTTCGTTGCAGGTTGCCTTAATATTCGGTGTTATTGGTGCGTGTAGACTACAAGAGCTTGTTACGTATGCCTAGGAATCTGCTGACATTGCGGACAATATACATACATAGACCTTGATGACAGTGCAGTTACCGCGAAGTCAACGCACGTAGCTAGACTTTCGCTGACACAGAAACGTACGGAGCATAAACATAGGAAGTTGCTGACTGTGCAATTACCTTGGAACCGATCCAGCCATGACGTCAAGGAATCGATCAATGCCGAACTAATATTTAAGAGCATCTCTCGTAAGAAAGAAGCATTCCATATTCCTACATCGTGTAGGATGGATTCTCGTAGGCTAGTTAGTTTTAGTTAGTCTATTTAATTATTGTAACCATTCCATGTCCTAACATCGGCTTGGAATGGACATTCGTAGGTTAACTAGTTGTAGTTAGTAGTTGTAACCATTCCATGATCCAACCTCGACTTGGAATAGACACTTCTAGGATAATTAATTATAATTAACTTTAATAATTAAAAGTTTAGAATCATTTCGGGTTTCTTTCCACTCTCCCGGCTGTGGTAAACGTAATTGGCGCAGTCGGTAGGATATCCGCGGGAGACGTCGGGACACATCACACATCGATAATCACGTCTCGTGTCACCCGGGTGGCTATCAAGCACCGTTCCGGATATCCTGAACATACGGACCTGCTGCAGACCGAGAGAAGAATCTGGAAATCGATTCGCAGAGAGGAACCGGAAATGAAATAGCTGTAAGTACATTTGAATTATTCTCGTGTTGCTCCCTCCTAAATCCTAACCTTCAGGGTTTACCATCCCAGGAACTCGAGTGCGCGGGGACCTGCATCACGTCAGGCCCACCGACGAACTGTAGATATTAGTAGAAATATATTTTTAGATAAGCTAGAGTTAGGCAACTTGGTTAGTTTAGATATGGATCAGCACAGCCAAATACCATTTCTAAGGCACTTCGCCTTGGCCTTGCTTTTCATAGTAACTCTAACGTGTTTGCGCGGTTTATTAAAATCCTTGATTCATCATCCAAGTGTTGCACGCGAAAGCGAATTTTCTAACTTGTGACCATTAAACAGAATTCTTAATAAGATTTCTGGAACCACTTTGTGTACCAGTAACTCTAATGGGGTACCAGAGAGTTGGTTGGGCAGTCGAACCACCCTGATTAACAACTTTTCAGACCAGCACCATAATTTCAAGGAGCCGGTATCTAATTGACAGCTCCCGTAGGTCCAAATCCTTCGTTTTTAAATTTTCATTTTATTTCTGCTCCCAAGAATAGTTACGACCTATAAAGATTATCATCATCAGCTTCTTTTAATGTTCCCTCTGTGATAGGCAGTGGACCGTAATTCATCACACGAGCCCAGCGTGGGTTGGTAAAGATTATCCGTAGTACCTAAAAACACGCATAGGCCCTTATCCTATCCTTCCCAGTCCTAGCAACCAACGAGTTGACATTCACTTACATGGAGGCTGAATGCCCGAAGTCAAACTGGTGCGAGAAGGAAGTTACCCACCAGATCCGCACCAAATCTGATTGCATCCAGAAGTCGATCACCAATCAAGTTCTGCGGGACTCCTGCCATCCCACTACAGTTATCCTGATGAAGAAAACTATGAAGAAACTCGATGACCAACACCACGTCCTGTAATTCCCTCAGCAAACGAAAGTACAAATTATCTGTCACCAACAAGACTACACACCGCTCCAAGGAAGTTATTTCGTTACAACTCCCGATGGATGTCGACTGAAATCTGAAGAGTTCACCATAGCAGATGCCGACGATGAAATCAAAGGCCAACCTCGCAAAATCATGAGGATACCCTTCGATTCTGGACAACGAGCTACGTCAACTACTCACATCAATTTGCACTCCGTGGATCTTAAGGGACTAGTGCAAATGGGCAACGCGCAAAAGAACACCTGTCATACCACAAGAACCAGCAGTCTCCTACCGTAATCCTGAAAAAAAAAAAAAAAAAAAAAAAAAACTCGGATCCCGAGAAGACTCCGGCAACTTTTTCACTCAATGTGCTAAAATAGTTGCCGTTCTAAGGGTGGAGGTGTTACGTATGCCTAGGAATCTGCTGACATTGCGGACAATATACATACATAGACCTTGATGACAGTGCAGTTACCGCGAAGTCAACGCACGTAGCTAGACTTTCGCTGACACAGAAACGTACGGAGCATAAACATAGGAAGTTGCTGACTGTGCAATTACCTTGGAACCGATCCAGCCATGACGTCAAGGAATCGATCAATGCCGAACTAATATTTAAGAGCATCTCTCGTAAGAAAGAAGCATTCCATATTCCTACATCGTGTAGGATGGATTCTCGTAGGCTAGTTAGTTTTAGTTAGTCTATTTAATTATTGTAACCATTCCATGTCCTAACATCGGCTTGGAATGGACATTCGTAGGTTAACTAGTTGTAGTTAGTAGTTGTAACCATTCCATGATCCAACCTCGACTTGGAATAGACACTTCTAGGATAATTAATTATAATTAACTTTAATAATTAAAAGTTTAGAATCATTTCGGGTTTCTTTCCACTCTCCCGGCTGTGGTAAACGTAATTGGCGCAGTCGGTAGGATATCCGCGGGAGACGTCGGGACACATCACACATCGATAATCACGTCTCGTGTCACCCGGGTGGCTATCAAGCACCGTTCCGGATATCCTGAACATACGGACCTGCTGCAGACCGAGAGAAGAATCTGGAAATCGATTCGCAGAGAGGAACCGGAAATGAAATAGCTGTAAGTACATTTGAATTATTCTCGTGTTGCTCCCTCCTAAATCCTAACCTTCAGGGTTTACCATCCCAGGAACTCGAGTGCGCGGGGACCTGCATCACGTCAGGCCCACCGACGAACTGTAGATATTAGTAGAAATATATTTTTAGATAAGCTAGAGTTAGGCAACTTGGTTAGTTTAGATATGGATCAGCACAGCCAAATACCATTTCTAAGGCACTTCGCCTTGGCCTTGCTTTTCATAGTAACTCTAACGTGTTTGCGCGGTTTATTAAAATCCTTGATTCATCATCCAAGTGTTGCACGCGAAAGCGAATTTTCTAACTTGTGACCATTAAACAGAATTCTTAATAAGATTTCTGGAACCACTTTGTGTACCAGTAACTCTAATGGGGTACCAGAGAGTTGGTTGGGCAGTCGAACCACCCTGATTAACAACTTTTCAGACCAGCACCATAATTTCAAGGAGCCGGTATCTAATTGACAGCTCCCGTAGGTCCAAATCCTTCGTTTTTAAATTTTCATTTTATTTCTGCTCCCAAGAATAGTTACGACCTATAAAGATTATCATCATCAGCTTCTTTTAATGTTCCCTCTGTGATAGGCAGTGGACCGTAATTCATCACACGAGCCCAGCGTGGGTTGGTAAAGATTATCCGTAGTACCTAAAAACACGCATAGGCCCTTATCCTATCCTTCCCAGTCCTAGCAACCAACGAGTTGACATTCACTTACATGGAGGCTGAATGCCCGAAGTCAAACTGGTGCGAGAAGGAAGTTACCCACCAGATCCGCACCAAATCTGATTGCATCCAGAAGTCGATCACCAATCAAGTTCTGCGGGACTCCTGCCATCCCACTACAGTTATCCTGATGAAGAAAACTATGAAGAAACTCGATGACCAACACCACGTCCTGTAATTCCCTCAGCAAACGAAAGTACAAATTATCTGTCACCAACAAGACTACACACCGCTCCAAGGAAGTTATTTCGTTACAACTCCCGATGGATGTCGACTGAAATCTGAAGAGTTCACCATAGCAGATGCCGACGATGAAATCAAAGGCCAACCTCGCAAAATCATGAGGATACCCTTCGATTCTGGACAACGAGCTACGTCAACTACTCACATCAATTTGCACTCCGTGGATCTTAAGGGACTAGTGCAAATGGGCAACGCGCAAAAGAACACCTGTCATACCACAAGAACCAGCAGTCTCCTACCGTAATCCTGAAAAAAAAAAAAAAAAAAAAAAAAACTCGGATCCCGAGAAGACTCCGGCAACTTTTTCACTCAATGTGCTAAAATAGTTGCCGTTCTAAGGGTGGAGGTGTTACGTATGCCTAGGAATCTGCTGACATTGCGGACAATATACATACATAGACCTTGATGACAGTGCAGTTACCGCGAAGTCAACGCACGTAGCTAGACTTTCGCTGACACAGAAACGTACGGAGCATAAACATAGGAAGTTGCTGACTGTGCAATTACCTTGGAACCGATCCAGCCATGACGTCAAGGAATCGATCAATGCCGAACTAATATTTAAGAGCATCTCTCGTAAGAAAGAAGCATTCCATATTCCTACATCGTGTAGGATGGATTCTCGTAGGCTAGTTAGTTTTAGTTAGTCTATTTAATTATTGTAACCATTCCATGTCCTAACATCGGCTTGGAATGGACATTCGTAGGTTAACTAGTTGTAGTTAGTAGTTGTAACCATTCCATGATCCAACCTCGACTTGGAATAGACACTTCTAGGATAATTAATTATAATTAACTTTAATAATTAAAAGTTTAGAATCATTTCGGGTTTCTTTCCACTCTCCCGGCTGTGGTAAACGTAATTGGCTTTATAATCCAAACTAATATTATAAATGCGAAAGTAACTCTGTCTGTCTGTCTTTCTGTCTGTCTGTCTGTCTGTCTGTCTGTCTTTGCTTCACGCCTAAACTACTGAACCGATTTGTGTGAAATTTGGTACAGACATAGTTTGGAACTTGAGAATGGACATAGGATAGTTTTTTTTTTTTTTTTTTTTCACGATTCCTTGCGAACGAAGTCGCGGGCAAAAGCTAGTATTACAATAAAGGATGTAGTAACCCGAAAGCAGACTCTATTCACAACAAGGCGAAAATCAGTGACAAAATAACGCAAGCCATTAATTTGTAGCCAAAGGCAAAAAAGTTTTGCTCCGAACCACAACCATGTACATCTGGTAGCATGGGTTAATTGGTTCCTACTGTTCTATGTTTTGCCTTTGTCGCCGACATTTACATACGAAGAAAACGAGAGTATCTACTAAAGAAGTGGCAAGCACCAATGTAACACAAACTGTAAAATTGCCATCCAAATCAATGCAATATCGCTTTGAAAATTGTGTGTTCAGCAATTGTTTTAATAATTAAACGATATAAGCGATACATGTTTCGTTTTTTCTCGCAAATGTGTTGAAAAACGTCGTATGAAACTCGTGAGCTCTACTCATTACACGATCGGCTGAATTACGCCCTCACCTATGGCTCGGGCTGCAACCCACATCCTCGTGTATAGTGAGCAACTTGTATCATAATATACTATTACAGAGAGTATGTATATAAAAGTAATAAAATAAATAATTACAAAATGGTTTAAATGTAATTTTAAAAAGTAAAATGTGAAAATAAACATGATTCATCAACCTGTATCCATAGATACCCATCTATGCCCAAGGGATAGCGATAGCATGGTTCATTCAAAAGTAGTGAACACAGGCGAGAATGTGGTGAAGGTGTCCAGTTAGCTCGTTTTATGTTCTTGATAAACTTATTTCTTAAAGAAGTACTCTTAGAAAACCTATGCACAATCAATATTAGATTAATAATACAAATAGCAAATAAACTTTATGAAATAAATTAAAGTAAGTAAATTAAAAATAAAGTATCGATACATCCTTCTTGTGATTTTTGTCACATCTCTAACATCAGAACGTAAGTACGTAAACTGTCATAGCTCTATCAGCAAACGCATAAAGGTGGAAACAGATTACTGAAACCCCACCCGACGCCACGCCACCCGACGCCTTCTGACGCATTGAAGTACTAATCAAACCCATACATTTAGTATGGTCAGAGACACATAGTCAACACGCCATGCGATCACACGCATTCCCACGTTTCAACACGCAGTCGGTTTGGATCAGTGTGTTGCCGGGAGTGGGGGAACACACGCCACCCGACGTTTCGACACAGTGTGTCTCTATTAACACCCGATCCCACGCGTCAGTCAGTCGAGTGGTGCCAACAAAGGGAAATTTACCCTAATTTAGAGCAAAGTTTCATCAGCACGGTCATTTTTAGGGTACAAAATCGGTGAGGGTAATTTTTATGTTTATGCTATAATAGAAATTAGTAACTTATTTGAGTCAAATTTGCAATGATATGGACTTAATTTAAACTTAAGTTATTACCCTTGAACCCGCAATTTCATAAAACTTCTTTTCGATACGCCTATCATAGTCTCAATGACGTAAATCCCAAAATAACCAGTTTTTTGTAATGGTTTCTATTATTGTTATAGTAAAACTGGTCTGTAATTATACGTATATTATAGATTATAATGTCTCGTCTTATGTATAATCTTGCATGAAATGTATCAAATATATATAGAATGGAGAGGGAAAGCAAATTAATAAAAAATTGTAATTTTTTTATATAACTTAAAATCAAGACATGTTTCCAAATCTTTTTACAGTCCGTTCAACCGATTTTGGGTTCTATCCTGTAAACATAAGGATGACATAAAAAGCATAAAACTGTTACTAAACCAACTGTTTACTGCAGCTATCATATGTCGTATCACAAACGCAATAGAAGTTAAAATCGGTTGTTTGAGCTGTAATATGGGCTAATTTAAACGTCTAATGTTATCACAAATGGAGTATAGGGTACATTGAGATCAGACTTGAGATAAAACAAAAACGAGATCTGGCAATACTGGCTATGACATTAGCTAACCTGTTGTAGCATCATGTGGGGTGTTGTATATGTGCACGGTGCGCGTCGGGTGTCGACACGTCGGGTGGCGTGGGGTCGCGTGGGGTTTCAATAATCTGTTTCCACCTTAATAGTTTATTTTTCACTAAATAGAATGCTATATATGATACTACACGTCCTTGACGTATTTAGAACTAAGTTTCCTTTATTCAGGACAGTCTATGAAATGTATTCCCTGCACAATAATTTCAGTATGCTAGTCGATAACTCACCTGTGGAAAGATATCCTTTGATTATTTTCAGTTAGTACGCTCATTCTACTCTTGCAACCGACAGCTACACACGACATGGTTCATGTAGATAATTAAACAATAACATTCTGCCTGATCTACACAATACAAATGCGTGAAAAAAGCGGAAAACTTTAATTACAGCTGCTAACCAATTGGTTACAACAGTGACAAAAAGTTATCGCGTTTGTCTATGTTTGTCTCTTTTTATTTCATAGAGTTTTTCTATAAGCAAGAACGAAAGAATTGATAGTTTCTTTTTGGTCGTAAATACTTTACCTCTAGCCTAGAAGACTAGCCCTCAGTTTCCCACCTTAAAATTATCGGAGAATTAATGTGACAAATTGTCAAGCACGCGTTATTTGCTGTGATTGGTTGAATGAATTTTCGACAGCCAATCACAGAAGATAACGCGTGTTTGACAATTTGTCACATTAATTCTCCGATAATTTTAAGGTGGGAAACTGAGGGATGTATTATACAAACTCTCTGCTATTCTTAATCTGAGGAGATATGTTATAGTACTTACACACGTCCGGATTTGGTCCGGCCGGACCACGGATTTGTGGGCGGAGTTAGTCCGGCCCGGACCATATCCGAGCGTGTGTTAGCTAACACTATTATTGATCGCAGATCATAGCATCTCTAATTAGTCTGTGGATCATAGTCTGATCATTTGGATAATATTTATAGTTTGAATACTAGTATTTTAAGCTCGTATGTATACACTGTTCAACTAAAATCAAAGCTGTAGTATTATATTATCTTTGATCAAAGTCATGGGGTATCAACTCATACAAATTATAATTAGTATTAAAAAAAGATCATAGATGGCAGCATAGGTAACAAATGTGAAAGTAACAATCAATTAAAAATGTTTAACAGCAGATTCAGGCCGAAATAAGTTTAGTAAAAATCAAAACTTGCTTTTTTAATGTTAATTTATCCATTTACACTCATTAATCAGGTTTTTTGAACAAAAAAAATAAGTGAAGACTTTGTATGTTAAATTAGTTGAAAGTAGCTATCGACTTTTCGTTTTGTTTTGAGTTCTTTGCAATAGATGGCGTGTTTCACTATTTGTCCTAAACTATATATCCATCGTAAGATTCATTTTGTAGGATAGTTATTATTTATTATAGGCGTAATTTAAAAGATATTATTTATTATAGGCGTAATTACAAATATTAATGTTTTGGTCTATTATTTAAAATCACTTTTTTGTGATGCTTGTTTACACGTCGAATTAACTAGATACCTCGCTGGAACAGGACTCGTATCGCGCTAGGGCCTACTCAAATCGCACGGGTACTAAAATAAGAGATAACGCGACGCGTGTGCCGCTTGCCGTCCGAGTTTACGCGTCGCATAGTAGGTACAGTTTGATTCAAACTTAATAACGGCTCGAAACACTTCGTGAGCCACTACGCGCTAGCAGTTTCATGTGACAGCGGGGGTGAGGGGTAGGGTAGGTACTGCCATGCTGCGTACCTAACTAAAGTATTAAAAGTAATCATTTTTGTAAAAACATCTTGTTCTTTATATATCTAAGTACCAACCTAAAATAAAAAAGCTAATTTAAAAATCAAACACCCGACTGCTTAAAAAGCGAACTAAAAAGCTGTAAACAAGAAAATAACTAGATATGAAGTCGGAGGATACATATTCGCGAACTGCCTGATTTATTTACAACTTTTAAGTATTATTTTTTTTATAAATTGTTTTAAACATATACGTGGTATGTATTTTTGTAATCACCACTAAAAGCCCTTCATTTTGATACCCCACTCGACGGGTTACGAAGATAAAAAATTGCAACCTCTACAATATGGAGCCCAAAATCCGCCATTTTTTTTTAATGGCACTTATCTAAGTATATTTGGGTGGCCAAGACCTATCTAACGATGTCTTAATTATAAAAATCCGTCATGTGGAAAAATACGTCACACACATACTTACATACAAGATACGCGCGAAATCATAACCCTTTCCTTGCAGCCGGGTAAAAAAGGATAACCCTTATAGTGAATAATAAAATGACATGAAGTAGATACCTACTTCGTGTTTTCATTCATTGCCGCGGAAGCAAGCTAACTACCAACATTTAATTCTACAACGAATTCTATAGTTTTGATTGATTTGGAATATTCATGAATATTGTGAAATTCGCTACACAATGCGACCACTTAGATTTAAGAAGTTACCGCGGTCTGAGCGGAGTCTGTCCCGAACCGAACATACCTAATGTTATTATTACGAATACGAAGTAAGCGTTCAAGGACAAGACAACTGGCAAATAACGTCTCTGAGTACCAACATGATACGATTCCTCGCTCAAATTGCCATATGATTTAGTATCTAGGCAAACTACTAGATGGCGTTAGAAAACCACAGTCTCGGGCTATTAAAGAGTCACTGGTGCTGCCGCCTGTTAAAAATATGGAGAAAGAAAAAATAGCCCGACCAATAGCCCGACTTAAGGAGGTGACATTTCTTTGTATGGGATTGGGTATCTGTACTGTAGTATTATATTATCTTTGATCAAAGTACACATTTTTATACCTATAATTATACTTTACAGAATGAGAGAATGTCTGTGTCAATATTGCCAATCTTGTTTAATCCTCAAGTGCCTTTTCACATGCCCCGGTTCCCGGGTAGGGTAGCTGGTGCCGGGTAACCGGCGGCGAATGTATGGCCATGTGTGCCGGTACGTGTGAAAGCTAACATATGTACATGCCTATAATACAATTCGCCGGCAACCGGAACGTGTAAAAAGGGGCTCATGCCTCATCTTCATGTCATGTCACTGATGTCACTGTCAAATAAAAGTGTCACTTGTCAAGTTGCATATGGTCGGAATGTTCGCTTTGTGAAAAACATAAAATAATAAATTGAAAATAAAAAAAAAAACAATTTAACTTTCACTAATTAATTAACACTAACGTAATACTGTTTTAATAAACAAGAAGTGTAAATGCCATGAATTAAGAAATAAGGATGAAGCCATTAGCTCTTCATCCCACACGTAACAATTTATATAATTTATCTATTAATTGTAGTTCGTGAAAGGTAAGGTATTCAACTATTATATAACTAAATAGCCTAAATTTGCCTCTATAACTTGTACCCTTGGAGGTAGGTGCACAGAAGTTGTTTACGATGCTATATTCACATTTTTAATCTTTATCACTAGAATCCATCTATGTATTAGTACTGATAATGGCTTTCTTGATAGACCTTGTATTGATGTTGATTTGATAAAAGTGACACTGAAATAACAGTGTTGTTTTTTTCAGATCATGGCAGACAAAAAATAATGTCATGTCAAGGCAAAGAGCAGGAAATGTCTGAACAGCATCTCGTGGAGCCCGCCTGCCTCGGGGATGGCAGCGTGGCCTTGCCCGCGGTGCACGCGCGCCTCACCCAGCACTGGAAGGAGTTTGTGTGCGGCGGAGGATCTGCATTCTGCAACATACTCATCAGCTATCCACTGAACAAGCTCATATTTAGACAGGTAATTGCAACTGATTACCCACCCTAAGTACATCTAATTATTTACACACAGGCAAACTAAACAATCACAATATTAATCATAATAAGGAAAACTTATTGTGTTGAATTGGAATTGCCTATTGAAAACTTTTGTCATGGTTAGTGTTACAATACCTACTAATATTTTACAAAATATTGCTGCAGCATGCCTATGCAAAGTATAGTTAGTGAGTGAGTGGCATGATAGGTAACAATCAAAACCTTTGGGGGCATGTCTTATCATTCAGTGATAAGGTTATCTTATCAAAATATACATATGCAGGCTTAAAATTTAAGCAATTAAAGAGCAATTTGATCCTACTTTGCAGTAATTTTAAAGTGTTTTAATCAAAAATTAGCACAGCAGCATGCTCTTTTATGTGTACATCAAAGATATTTATAAACATGGCTACAATGTTGTTTGTGATTCATGTTTCAGATGATGCATGGAGTTGAAACAACATTTGCTTTACACCAGTTACAGAAGGAAGGCCTGGGTTTCCTTTACCGTGGTATGCTGCCGCCCCTTATGCAGAGATCACTCTCCATGTCCCTAATGTTTGGAGTGTATGATGAATGCCTACAACCAATGTTAGAAAGACAAGTTAATCCCTACATAGCAAAAACATGTGCAGGAATGATTGCTGGGTGCTTTGAAGCAACACTCATGCCTTTTGAAAGGTTACAAACATTACTCATACACCCAAAGTACCACAACAATTTCAAAAACACTGCAGATGCAGCCAGCAATATTGCCAAACTCTATGGTATCAAAGAATTCTACAGAGGATTAATACCAATATTATTTAGGAACTGCCCGTCCAATGCAATGTTTTTCATAATTCGTGATGAAGTGCGGGAGAGACTACCGGTGCAGGAGAAGGTACTCTATCAAAGCCTACAAAACTTTTTAGCAGGAGCTTCAATTGGTGCATTTCTCAGCACACTTTTTTATCCTTTAAACGTAATTAAAATTGCAATGCAGTGTGAACTTGGTGGTCCTCATAGGACAATTGTTTATGAATTTAAATATATTTTACGCAAGCGAGGCTCAAAGTTCACCAACTTCTACCATGGAGCGTTACTGAACATCTCGCGCGCATTTCTAAGTTGGGGTATCATAAACGCTTCTTATGAAGTTTTAAGAAAATTTTTCTATGCCTAGTCAAATTGTTTTATCTTGTACAGATACTATTTATCTTTGTTTCAAATATTGTTGAATCAAATTCTTATTTTTTTTACTGTAATATGAATTTCCATTTCTTGGGAATACATGTAAATGCAATCCGAGCACAAAGATGACACTGAAGGATCTGTTTTCTGATATATTGTATATATATCATATCTGCATGATCCTTGGGTTATTGTCTACATCGAAGAAAAACAATGAAAGGAAACACTGAAGTAAATGTTGTGATCTTTGGCTCTGCTGACATGCTACAGTTTCCTAAATATACCACTACTAATCCATGTAAACTCTTCAGTTCTCAACTGTATAGATACATTCAATTATCGTATTTCTTAAACGAGTGTTCTGACGGTGTTGTTCGAAATTCCACCTCTAATATAAGTTCACAAAATAATTTATGTATATGAGCTAATCTGGAAAAACCAAGGAGTAAATCTATTAAGTGCCGTTATAATTTATTTACTGTATATGTTATTTTTAAGTAGACAATGTTTTATTGATACATTTTGAAGCATTTATATGAATGTTATTGTTATAACATTATCTGATTAGCTTTGATCATGGTTGTTTGTGATCACTTGTGTACGATATTGTGTTAGTGTCTCTGCGACTAAATAGATACCGAATGTTTTGACAATAGATCAATCAATGCTTGTAGTGCATTCTAGCCTATTTATTACATTTTGCAGTATTTTACGTGTCTGTAGCAAACCCAAATATATAACAGTATATTGATCTGTGTTATACAATAGCTGAATTAATTAAATTATTCTAAAAGAAATAAATGCAATGAAACAATGTGGTGTTTGTTATTTTGAGAAGCGCACTCCTACATTAAGTGTAAAGTCAACAGTCAACAATATTCTACTCCTGGAAAATAATGTATGTTGATGAATGTGACAAATGGTGTGTAAGCTACAATAGGTACCTACGTCGTGTGATTCGTGTGAATAATAACAAAAGTATAGCCGTGAAGTCATCAACAGCTTAGGTAAGATTATATTATATAGAGTATTTTCCATTTTAATATCTACCAACATATCATGTTATTTCTTAGGTACTTTTTTTGTCATGTAAAAGCGAGTTTATTATAATTTAACATAAATTATCAAATCATTTTTACCTTGAAAATATGGCATTGATCGAAATTATTCAGCAATTATTTAACTTTAGGTACCTACTATTCTAAACAAAACTTGTTCGTCACTCCAATGTGTGAATAAATAAATAACACGGAGGTCACAGTTCTGTCTCTACCTCAAGCTACGATTTCCAAAGTTTCAAGCCAAAATTGCTTCTGCTTACCCTAATGGGAAAGGCGTTATGGTTTAGGTACGCATTTTTACAACAGCGAACGCATAGTTTTGTAGGTACAGGTCGATTCAAACTTCATGGCGGCTGTGAATTGCGTACTCGCTGTGCGGTACCTCACACCCGCCACAGATAATATAATACTAGCCCCCCGCTGTCACAATGAAACTGCGCAGCAACTCGTGGAGTGTTCCGAAGCTCCATAAAGCTTGAATCGAACTGTACATAGAACAATAAAATCCACTGTTCTTATATCCAATTTCGATAAGCCAAGCTACTTATTAAGGTTGCCCTAGTCGACGGCACGAACTATTTTGTGCGCGGGGTTAAAATGCATGCATGCTTTGTCATCCGACAACACGTGCGAAAGAGATAGATGCTATGATGAGCAGTAAGCAGCTAGTTTGCGTACGAATACACACTTTTGCAAATTTGTAGCGAAATGGATAATTGGCGAAATTTTATAAACAGGCGTTTGGGAATATGGGTATCATGATAAAACGACTAAATGTATCTTTTCAAAATAAAATTATTTGCATTGTTGAACTACTAATCTATCCCTGTATGGTGACTGTTTTGAAATTTTCCTTCTAATGGTATTTATTTGCGCCCAAAGATGCGTTACAAATTAGTGTTGAAATATGGAATTTTCGACGCTCTTAACTTTCAAATATCCATATTTTTTTTTTATATTTTTGTTTCCATACAGGGCTAGATAATAATGAGGCAAATTTATATCATTTTTTATTTTTAACGTAGGTATATTGTCAAACAGTGGAGTAATCGCCAGACCACGTTTGTATGGAAGAATGATCGACTAGGGAAACCTTAAGAGCTAATTAAACGGAGGTCTAATAATTTTATTGGAAACCAATATAAGTTTTTAAGCTGACATGGTCACAATCATTAGAATTAATATTTGTTTCGGGATATTTACCATGTATTTACGCACCCGCAAAGACTTTAGTTCTCGTGATCATGGCGCTTGTAAGCTTGTAACGGTGCCGAAATATCGAGCTCTCAACCAAAAACAAAATATACATGGTAAATAACCCGAAACAAATATTAGTTCTAATTATTGTAAACCAATCAGAATCTATGCGTGTCTAACGTTAGATTCTTCTTTTGATCTATCTATCTTGGATCTTTGTGATGGTGGATCATCACTGATGCATGGTAGTTCTTTTTATTTTATTTACACAAAAAATAAATAAAACTTATTTTGACGCTGTGGCCCCAGAGTTTCCGGTGAGGTGCCTTTATAAAGAAGCTTGTAAAAATAAGGTATCTATTCGAATAATTCATTTATTTGAAGTAGGTAATTTTATATAGGTAGGTACTTAAAATATGTAATGCAGTCATATTCTTATCGTATAATACTAGTTTAGTAGGTAAGTATATAATTATTCATAATGCAACTCTTTGTAGCAGCTCTCCAAAAGCTACGCCACACATTTTTTTTTACGTACTGATAATGATATCTCGTGAAAACCTATAAAAATGCGTCCTCAGTAGGATTTTGTTCACCGAAAGGATTATATTTTTCTAGGTTGAGCTTCAAGGCCTGAACTGTGAGGTTCCACAACTTGGCTGCTTGGGCATCATCTTGACATTGCTTAGATGGCTTGGTCACCGCACACTCACTGGAACAAAGTTATACAATCACTAAGAAATACTGCACACCTGGGGAGGCGCAGCGCGGATGAATTTTCCAAAGAAATATTGACCTTACAGCTGTTAAAAAAGGTTGGCAATAAATAATCTCCCTTATTAGCCCTAGAGCGTAACAATTTAAAGACAGCAGAAGATAATTAGTAGATTATTAACCAAAGGGATAAAGCAGTGTCTTCTGTCGCGGGGGACGATTTAAATCGCGAGCGTAACGAAGGATTTGAGGTTTACTCCCGAGCGTAGCGAGGGTGTTAAAATCTTAAATCACGAGCGAAGCGAGGGATTTAAGACGAGTCCTGAGTGTAGCGAGGGATTTAAGTTCACCCAAGACTAAGACAGCTTTATCACCGAGGAAAATACTCTACTTTTCGTACCATTTGCGAAAAAATTAACACAATATTAATAATTATGAGATAAGCATTTATATCGTTTAAGTATTTGAAGAAAACAAAAACGCGGCAAATTCCTAGACTAATATTTTTTTGTCGGAAAAGCAAAGGCATCAAGCTCATACGGCCTCGTTGGTTTTCGTAATTTTATTTAATAATCTTAACTGCATAATAAATGCGTATTCCTTTTTCAAAAAGATGTATAATGCTTTATATACAAACTCAATGGTGTAAACACAGATGTAGTTCAGTATAAATTTCGGTAAGTATTCCAAATTTAAATCACATTCGCCCCCTAGAAGATGAATGAAATTCAGTCTGTTCTTCATCTAAGAATTCAGTACTATTTTCTTTCCGTTTTTAACAGATTAAAAATGACTATTGCTATGTTCGCTTTTTGTGGCATAGAATGTCACTTTTTTGAGCAAGTGGTACGAAAAAAAAAATCAAAGTTATTGTAAGGAACACAAATGCGATGTTGATATTAGATTCAGTGATAAACGCGTTGTACCGGAGCACCGCCCCATGTGCGCTGGCCCTAAAAAAGCTTCTCCGGATGATAGCTCGCTAAACGTATCTACGCGTCAATTAAAGTGCCATCCTTGTAGCTTAGCTACTGCA
This sequence comes from Orthosia cruda, assembly GCA_964057195.1. Lineage (NCBI taxonomy): Eukaryota > Metazoa > Arthropoda > Insecta > Lepidoptera > Noctuidae > Orthosia > Orthosia cruda. The sequence continues at coordinate 23,360,807 of OZ059825.1, forward strand.
GGACCCAGAAGTCTTGTACAAATTATAAGATACCGAACGGCTATGCCAAGATCAACTTTAGGCATCTATTAAGATAATTATATTATAGTCTATCTAAGAGTTTGCGACTGCTTTGGCCAATGTATTCAGGTGTTCATAAACTGAGTTAAAATCGTACCTATAATATAGCCCACTTTCCTCAGCACAAGCGTCATCCACAGCACAGTAGATGGTCGTCTGCGCTCCACATCGCGGTGACTTGAGCAGGCCGAGCGAACCGAACACCTTGTTGAAAATGAACGACGTGCCATAGACAAGAGCTTCGTCGAAGTGACGGCTGATCTCCGTGCGGATTACGCCCGGGTGCAGGCTGTATGTGGTCACGTTTGCTACGCTATGTTCCTGTAAATAACACAACAGCATATTGCTAGTTAAGGTTGTTTTATCTGATATAATTAATTCTGTCGAGTCATACCTTTAGTTTATCGGCAAGAGCTCTGGCGAATAGAATATTGGCAGCCTTACTTCTGCAATACGCTTCGAAGGCGTTGTATGGCTTCCGTTCGAAATTCAGGTCATCCAAGTCTAGTGCATGTTCTGGAACCAACGTAACAAAACAATTAGATTTTTTACTATTCATAATACTGTATAGTGTATACCTACTTGTTTGAATGAGGGAGATAAGAATATGGGCGCTACTATCGCTGAGCCATATTTTGGTCTGTCATTTGGATAATTGACCGTTACTTCCAAACTCACTCGCATGAACGTATGATGAAACGAACACAATCCTCGACGGGCCATTCTGTATTAGTAGCGGCAGTAGCAGCAGCGTGAGCAGCGCGTGTCCGAGGTGGTTGCAGGCGAGGTGCGTCTCGTAGCCGTCTGGCGAGCGGCCCTCGGGGCACATCATCACGCCGGCATTGCACACCACGCCGCGCACGCGCCACGAGCGTGACTTCACGCGCGCGCTGAATAAGCGCACGCTCTCCAGGCTGCACAGGTCTAGCTCCTCCACCACTAGCTCTCCCGTGGCCTGCTCCATCTTCGTTAGTTTTTCTATATCTTCTTTAGCTGCTTTGGCTCTGTCCATGTTTCGGCAAGCCATAATTACGCGAGCTCCTGAAAAGATTTCCATTTTTAAAGGTAAGAAAAATATTAACTCGTCTATATAGTTTGAAAAGAGTTTGAATAATCGATGAAATAGGTAACCAGATACAGACAAACATCAAAAAACTACTGTCTTAACTAGATAAATTTGAATCAGATTTGAATAAAGTAAAGACTAGTAATGCTATGTAATTTTTAAAGCTATTTCCTAGATAAAGGTACAGTAAATATTAATGTGGTAAAGGCAGGGGTTGATTTGTTTTTTTTTAATCTTTCTTATTTTTGATCATCGGGATGCCCAACGCAGAATGGTCTTTTTAGGGTTCCGTACCCGAAGGGTAAAAACGGGACCCTATTACTAAGACTCCGCGGTCCATCTGTCTGTCTATTTGTCACCAGGCTGTATCTCATGAACCGTGATAGCTAGACAGTTGAAATTTTCACAGATGATGTATTTTTGTTGCCGCTATAACAACAAATACTAAAACAGAATAAAATAAATAAAGTGGGGCTGCCATCAACAAAATGTGCTTTATTTGCTGTTTTTTTCCAATAATGGTACGGAACCCTTCGTGCGCGAGTCCGACTCGCACTTGGCCAGTTTTATTTAAATAAACGGAAGAGGGTCAGACGCGACCGAGCGCGCTATTCTACGTTCTCGATTATCCGGAAATATGATAACTGGAAGGCTTATTTAAATAGATAAACGTTCCCTCTTCCCTCAAGAATCTCTAAAGCTAGGATTACTTACCTCTCTTGTATAGATCAATTGCTGTTTCTTTTCCGATGCCAGTGTTGCTGCCCGTGACAATGAACGAGCATCCTTCCAGGCGCTTCTGAGTCTTGCACCAGCCACTCAGATAATCCATCATATAATATTATAGAATTGTATCTGAAATAAAGAAACATTATCCAAAATAGCAAAATATATACTTATACAAAAACTGCAATTTAGTGAGGTCCATGTAGTATCTTACTCGAGCCGTAACTTATGAAATCTATTTAAGTAATAGATTTTATATGTTACGATTCGAGTTTTTAGAAACTATCAATCAATATGACCCAACACAAACACAATAAATGCACTGGGCAGGCCATGCCCTACTGGACTGAAGCGCAACACAAATTATACGTTACCTAGGTATGAGTAGACACGCGATTACCTATCATAGATTATACCTAGGGCAAACGATCGTTACCGCAACTTTTAGAATAGATAAAACTATTACAACTAGTACAGCACTATAATAGATCTGCGTGTTTACTAGAATATGTGTTAATGGCTTACCTATCTACGCAAAGTATTGCGGAATGTGTTCCCCTCCATACAAATTGTTTGATCACACGTGAGGTCGTAGCTCGGCGACCTGTTTGTCGGTGTCGCCGTCGGTAAACTGGTAGTGTGACGTGGGTTGATGAGTATGTCGACCGACAATTTACGTACTGGGTAGGTCAAGGCCAACTCAGTATGAAGCTAAAGTACTTACCTACCTCTACATATGCTTGTAATTTAATTAATAACGCTCAGATCAAATAGAGTTTTTATTTGATCTGAGTAATAACGCCGATACGGTAGTCTCGTTTAGTGTAGGTACCTAATATTGTTATACTGTTGCCAGTGGCTCGCCCGCATTAGTCTAAAATAATCCCCCGCGATCAAACTTACTGCCGGATAAAAAAGTATATCCTTTTTTATCCAAATCCGTTCATGCGGAGAGACAACACTTTCACTTAATAATATTAGTAGGATATATGATTAATACCATACATAACCTTTTAATTTATTTAAAACTATAAATATTTACATATGTACTTACGTAAAACAATGCAGCGAGTTGTCAGAGACGCAGCAGACACACTAACAAGCTGATTAAATGCAATATTATGATGAGAAGAATAAGATGAAGGAAACAGAACCAAGGTTATCCAGTGTTGTAAGAGAGTGTTGCCTTGCACTTTCAGGCACAAATTTGGAGCCTTTATGGAACGGATTCTGGCCAATGACGCTTGATATAAGTTACAGTATCTACCTGATGATTAAGTTTTTATTTTATATGCTGCAGCCTAATTGCGCAATTGAATTCGGCAAGGCAAAGGGTTTAACCGCCATCAATCGACATGCGAGATGAAAAACGAGATGTGTATTTCCGTCTAACTGTGTGATTGTTCGGTTGATGGCGGTCAAACCCTTTGCCTAGCCGAATTTATTTACGAAATTAGACTGCTGGTCAAACGTCCCATTATCTCTATGCACTTGCTTCTCATTTTACAATATTAATTCACATCTCAAAGTATTCGCCTGATGGCGAAGTGGGTGGTGCGAGGCGCGGTCGTCGCTGGTTCAAACCCCGCAGGGAATGTTTGGCTAAAAGATTGAACAAATTTGTATTAAGTTTTTTTTAATATTAGTATGCAAAATGGTAACCTATAGGTATATAATTTGTAAATTAGAAGCAAATCAAAATTTAGTTTCTACATGGGAAAATATTTTAAAACCACTTTGTACTAGAGGCCACACGTTACGGTACACTCCACCCCATTATACACCGTGACATCCCAACCCATCGATTATACACAATAGCGTCCTGAATCGCGAAATCAACATTTTCGGGCGACTTAGAATGCATACTTGATCCCTGACCTCTATCACCGGGGTCAGTCGTTTCGAGGAAGCCTGATCCACCAAGCTGGTCTAAGTTGGTGATAGAGCCCGGTAGTAGAACAAAGGCATACCCCGAGGGTATTTCTTACAGTTTAATCGTAGTCAAAACTCGTTTCAAGCTCCGCCTCATTGCACAACAGATAGGTACCACCTCCGAAATGACGTCAGAAAGAATCGCCTGATCGACTCCTCTTTTTGTACTCGTATGTTTAATATTTCTAGTGATTTTCATTATTTTAGTGTCCTGGAGCTTAGAACAGGTGAACACGGCGACCACACGTGTGGTTGCTAGGTGAACATCAATTCGGTGCCTATGTAAAGTAAAAAATAACCCAAGCCGATTCTAAAACCATTTAGTGATTTTATGTTTGTAGGTGTAGCCTTATTTTAAAATTTTTAGTTCTTAAAATTTTAAGATCGTATTTATTTTCATTTTTTTTTAATTATCTTTTAATTGACCTCTAAATGACGTTTTAAAGTATAATAGACCACTTTCAGTGACTCTTGTAATGAAATAATTAAGGCCCACTTGCACGGAAAACCCTACACGGAGCTAGTCGCCAACACGAGGTTAAGGCCCTTGCTGCGCTTTAGTGCCTTAAAACTAAGCTTAAGTAACGGCTAGGTTTAAAGTTTGAAAAAATATATATTTATGAGTAAACTGTAACGTAACGTCAGCTCAGTCGAGCTAACGTTAGCTACTTTAATAAAAATAAGTAATTATAAACTAAAAATTAAGAAAAAGGATATAGATAATATAAAAACTATGGGCCGGCTTCGCACGACGCGACGTGGGCACGTAACCAGGAAGCAGCTCGGGCATGAAGTCGTGGAATGCCCGAGGTAGGCAGGTGAGTGGGCACCACGGACAAGCAGACGGGTGGTAGCCAGATAAGCGGGTAATCGGGCAGGTAGGCAGTGCAGCAGGCAGCAAGGGTTGATGGTCAAGGCAGGCAGGCATGTACATTATTTGCATGGTTTGTCCGTGTGACTTATATTTTTGGGGGCCGAGTCACCCACGTCCGTAGGAGTGTACCCTTTTTTGTTTTTGATTCCCTACACGTGGTCCCTGGGTGGTGCAAATCAGGTGACACTAACTGGTGGGAGGCTTCGGTCGAAGGCTTGTGACCACCCACCGGGCAAAGACGTACCTCGCGGCCTAGCCGTGTTCCGGTACGATGCTCGGTGTAGCCAACTAGAGGAGTTGGGTCGATATAGCTGTTCCACTGTAGGTTGACCAGCCTGACGCGCGCTGTTACGGATGTATCAGGAGACTAGTCGCGGAGGGTAGCGGGATCCGAGGCACGGTGCGCCGCTGGTCGACCGCAGGTAGTTGGGGGCCCAAGTAGTGTGCAAGCCAGACACGAAAGGCTGCCCCGCCAACTGTCGAAAAAGCCCGGAATGCACCATCGTGCTGGTTGGCGACCAGATGGGTAAGGCCCGATGGAGATTCCGGGGGGGGCTCGGGCATCCCCGCAGTCTCCAGACTAGTGGCCAATGATGGCGTCCTTTCAGTGCGTGTCTGTAGGTTAGCAGCGTGGAACCTCGTCTCACTTCCTTCTCCTCTACTCCATTCACTCTTATACATTTATGAAAAGGAAAAAGAATACTGGAGTTAAACAGCGGCTGCACCCCCTCCCCCACAAAGTGCACCTCACCAACATTAGAGTTCTGCACTCAAATATCATTCCAGTCCATTATCACCATAGAAATCTAAAATACTCTATGATTATCACCTTGAGGCTGAGAAACCAGCGCTCTTTTTCCTTACGGAGACGCAGATAGCGAGTCTGTCAGACGTGTCGTACCTGTCTTACCCAGGGTTCACCCTGGAGCACAATTTTAGACCACGGGCGGGCGTATATACGCCCGTGATGATCTTTGCTATCAGCGTCTCCGTAACCTTGAGGACTCAAGATTCACAACGCTCTGGGTTCTGGTGAACATAGGTCTTATCTACGCCTGTGTCTACCGGTCGCACAGCGGAGATCAGAAGACAACCAGGCTCACAGAGTACCTCAATGAGGCGGCTGATGCAGCACAGCAGCGGTACCCTTCTGCCCAATTAGTGTTACTGGGGGACTTTAATGCCCACCACCAGGACTGGCTCTTCCCATACCAGTGCACTGATCTTGCTGGATGGGAGATGCATAAGCTTTCGCTAGCGCTAACTTCACCCAGCTGGTCCAGGGGGCAACGAGGGTACCGGATGTTGATTCGCACACGGCGAATTGCTTGGACCTTCTGCTGACAACAGATCCAGACAGATATTCTGTGTCGAAAGCATCACCATTGGGTAGTTCCGACCAATGTCTGGTGAAGTCTGTGTCCGTCTATTCCCCGTCCGATCCCAGCCCAAGAGGCACCCGGCGGGTTTGGCGGTACAAGTCAGCAGATTGGGATGGCATGCGATCTTTCTTCGCATGCTATCCTTGGCAGCCTACTTGCTTTTCTTCGACTGATCCATCGTCGTGCGCGGATACCATGACGGATGTGTTGCGTCAGGGAATGGAGTACTACATTCCGTTCTCTGACGTATCAATGTCTAGCAAAGACCGGCCATGGTTTGGCGCCGAATGTAAGCGCGCCGACGCGCTTAAACATGGGGCGTACCTGGCTTGGGTCGTCGCTCGATCGTGTAAGGCATGTGTCGTGGGTCAGGAGGAGAAGGCCTTCAACAGGGCTGCCAAGTCCTGCAAGATGGTGTTGCGAAGGGCTCGGTTCGACCACATTGGCCGAATAGGGACCAAACTTGCTTCTTACCCAGCATGTATTTTATCTACTACGTGGAACTTGTGATTTACGAAATTCGGGGGAGAGTTGGATAATCGTAATTTAAGTGGGAAATGATCTAAGGTAACCGTTGTTCCTTGGTTAGGTTCTATTCCTTTTAGGTTTATAGGTTCAGCAATGAGTTTGGTCTTTTTTTGAATACAGCTTTTCTTAATGAGACTTATTGCTGATCCAGAGTCTATTAAAAGGCATTGTGGTAGATCTGAGACGGAAGTTTTGATAAGGAGGAGTTTGGATTTAGTATTTGTATAGTCAGTGGGTTTTTTGGATGCAGTGGCTTACACTTCAAATTCGAGAAATGCACAAGTGTTTTGAAATACCATATGCTCGTAAATCAGGGGTATAACAGTACGTGCGTCCCTCTCGGTAGAGAGTACTATAATCCTTGGTGCGTCCAAAGCGGTGGCCACAGATTACTGAGGTGGCCGACAGCAGAATAGGACTGACCCCGACCTCGTAGAGAGCCATAATAATAACTACATGAGACCTTACTTTGTGAGACTTTCTTTGAAAAATATTGATTAATTGATTTAGATAAATGCAGAGTAACGTCGAAAGAACCTCTAACGATCAATGAGTCTTCGTATAAATATTTTAAATATCATAGCCGTTTAATAGAAGTATGCAAAATAGCGAATAGATTAGCGTGTTGCTAAATATTTTTTTAAGGCTTTTTTTATCTAATATAGACTCGCGCTTGACCACTATCTCACCTGATAGTAAGCGATGATGTGGTCGACGGTGGAGCACGCTTGCCTAGAAGTAACCTATTCACTCTTGACCTAAAGACCCCTAGATTGTAGCTATCGGGAAACACAGACTCCGGCAGGGAATTCCACTCCTTAGCTGTACGCATAATAAAAGTATTCTCAAAACGTTAAGTGCGTATGAGTGGGATGTCCACCATGTACCGATGACGCATCGCCGTACGTCTGGTAGTCCGATGATGGAACGGGCTGGGTGGAATTAAATCATGCAATTCCATCGCACACTCCTCGAAATGTAACCGATAAAAAACCGACAAGCTGGCAACTCGGCGACGATGTTCAAGGCTCTGGAGCTTTGACTTAACCAGTGCCTCATCGCTGATGAGCATCTTGGCCCGCTTTTCGATCGACTCTAGTGCATCAAGCTGGTATTTGGCAGATCCGTCCCAGAGATGAGAACAGTACTCCATGCATGATCGAACTTGCGCTTGATACAAGCTAAGCAGCTGTTCTGACGTAAAGTACCTTCTCACCTTCGCAAGGATCCCCAGCTTTTTGGCAGCCAGCTGAGCTTTTGCCTCAATGTATGGGCCAAAATTGAGAGTCGATGTCAACGTAACGCCAAGAAGCACAAGATGGTCAGTTAGAGGTCGTTAGAGGTTCTTTCGACGTTACACTACATTATCTAAATTAATTAATCAATATTTTTCAAAGAAAATCTTACAAAGTAAGGTCTAATGAAGTTATTATTATGGTTCTCTACGAAGTCCTATTCTGCCGTTGGCCACCTCAGTAGCCACCGCTGTGGACGCACCAAGGAATATAGTACTCTCTACCGAGAGGGACGCACATACATAGTATCTTTATTTAAGTAGTCTGTGGGACGCACACTGCTCTGCGCCAGTGTTGCCAATGGCAGGTAGTAAAATATTACATGAGACATCTCAAAAAGTTAAATTTTCATGAGAAAAGTTACCTTAATTTTATGTGGAAAACCACACTGAAGCCGCGCGGATTTTATTCGCCGCGCCGCGGTGCAGGTATTCTGGGGCAATTGGCAATACATGGATTTCTTGCGGTATTATTTTCGCGCAATTTTTTTACCGCAATGCGTGCATTGTATGAGGGTCATATTCAAAATAATTGTAAGTTACGGATAGGAAACAAATATGAATATTATTTTACTGTAACAGAAAAATAACAGAAAGGAATTATTAGGGCAAGTTTAAATAGCATACATTTGTAAAATAAATAATTAACATTGACCTAATTGAAACACCTGGGATAGTAGAATACCATCACCACTATCACTACCTATACATACTTCAAATAAAAAGAAAAAAAAAAGTTTTGGCTAACCTGCGGTGCAGTAAGTTGAATAATATTTTATTATCATTAATTCATATATGACACTATGTGAATAACGCCTAATCATACATATCTGTTACGTAACAGAAAAAAGTGATGGATAAAATAACGTATATGAATTAATTGCACGTGTCTAACCTACAAATCTATTTATTTCCACATTAATTTAAATGTTATACGAATATTTTATATTTATAACAATTAGCACAATACAGTTATTTCCTAGTATGGGTAATAAAACAGTAAACTTACTTACCGCTATTTTAAACGTCTCACATTAAATATTTACTTTTAAAAGTCTAATTTTCTTCGACAACGAAACGAGCTGAGAAACTATATTGAACAAAATGGCCGATCATTTATTTTTACGTCGTGTAGTGACAGGTAGTGGACTAATGTTGCCAGTATATCAAATTTCTTTATTACCATGGAAATAATGTTAAAATAGCATAACAGAGAAGAATAACAGATATGTGTAAAATCAGGAGACTCATTAATAAATTAAATTTGAAGAACAATAAATAGTATTTTATATTTTGTTTAGTGAAGTGTTGAAAGTTTAAACAGTATTCTCTGAATATAGTTTTTTTTTAACCTTTGTGTAATAGTTAATAATTAAATTATTTTTTTTAGTTAACAGTCAAAGACGTGGACATTGAGTACTTGTATGAAACGGAATCTACGCAATGTTTGGTTTCATTTTTTTTTTAATGAATTGTTTAGCTATATCAAATGTTTCGTTGTTTTTTATTAAATTCAAATAAACATTTAATCTGTTTGTTTATGAAATTCTAGTCAGTTGTATCTCGTTATAAAAATAATTGGGTTGGACACTATGACAGTATAATTATTTTGAATATGACCCATGAAACAATGCCATAGGTCACAGAATGGGTGCGCTTCGGAATTACAAGAATTTTAATAGAGGTAGCAGATAATACTTTTCCTAGTAGGAATGGCGCTAAAGGCAAAATTCCTTCACCACCTTGGTGGGATGCTGAGTGCACTCAGGCTATTAAAAAATTGAGATTTACCAAGAAGCTGCTCGTGCAACTTGTAAGCTCCTCAGGAAAAATAAATTTGAAGGTTGGCAAAGATTTTGTGCATCTATCTCTCCAGAAGTTAACGCATCTGCAGTATGGCAAAATATCAGGCGATTCAGGTCAGCATTCAGTGACTCAACAGCCTCAAAACTGCCATTATATAGGCTCCTCCTTCGACCCCAGAACAGAGATCTTTAATGCATTTACACTTTGTTCCTATTTTGGATGCCGAGTTGAACTCTCTCTCTTCACACTAAGTGAGTTGAAAGGAGTCCTTTCACATGTTAAGGATTCAGCTCCTGGTGAAGATGGTATACCATATTCATTTATAGCCAATCTGTCTGATTCTGTTCTTTTAATATATTTAGATCTCATCAATACAGCTTTACTATCTAGCAACATCCCATCAAGTTGGAAGTCTCAAACAATTATTCCTATTCTGAAACCAAACAAACCTTCTTCTAAAGTTACTTCTTATAAACCAATTGCACTTTCAACAAGTGGTCTTAGTGTGTTCACAACTGATATTCGTTTAGCCTTTTCTTCCCATAACTCTGTTATTGCTGCCTTCCTGGATATAAGTTCAGCTTATGATAATGTCCTAATATCAGTCCTGGAACAAAAGCTGAATTAATAACAAATTCAAATACGCTGTCTAATTTCATAATCAATATGCTTTCAGAGAGATCATTAAATCTAGATATTGAAGGGTGTACATTTATCCGTTTAGTATGGAAAGCTCTCCCTAAGGGTTCTGTACTTAGTCCACTTCTCTATAATATTGACCCACACTTATGATTTAGAATCCTCTCTAAATGAGTCAGTACAAGTCCTTCAATATGGTCGGTCATTCTGTTGCAAATATTTGTACCTTAACCTCTTCTTTAAGCTTACTGAAGACTTGGTTGGAAACCAATGGCCTAATTACACCTGTCAAATGATAAAAGCAACATAGTCTAATTTAATAGAATGCGTAAGCCTCCAGCAGTCACAGTAACATATGATAATATCGGTTAAAAATCAAGTAAATTTTTTAGGCCTTGTTTTGGATATTAGATGTCTTGCTGGTGGGGAGCAAATCCCTTTTCATTAAAACTACTGTACAACACCTTGATTAGAACTGTATTGGAGTATGGGACCTTATAAAATTAAATTAAAATTCATTTATTTCAGGTCTTAAACCCATATCACCAACAGCTTTAAATTTTTCAATAATAAATACAAAATCACACATAGATAAATACAACCAAATAAATACACAATATAAATACAACACTTGAAACAAATTCATATTCAATAATAATCATCACAATTAATTACATTAGTCTCTTACGTGCGAAACTATATGTAACTTGTCTGTCACAACAGTGTCGCACATAAGGACAGTCCAACCTATTTGCTATCATGCTCAGAACGGTATTGGAGCAGTCCCGCACTCTGCGCACAAGAGAGGCGCAGCGCTTCCGCATGGTCGCATGAAAACAGTCCGTGCGCGCCCATGCGAACATACCTGAAGCGCTGCAGCTTCCTTTTGCTAGAACCTGCTAATGTTGCTAGTCTTAAGAAACTGGAAAGTGTTCAGTCTAATAGTGCTAACACACGTCCGGATTTGGTCCGGCCGGACTAACTCCGCCCACAAATCCTTTCTCGCTTACACACGCTTGTGTTGACCGAGACGGTCAATTAAAAATAATAATGTCCGGCGGACCACTCTGCACACGCTCGGATATGGTCCGGGCCGGACTAACTCCGCCCACAAATCCGTGGTCCGGCCGGACCAAATCCGAACGTGTGTAAGCACTATAAGGCACTTAGAGTAGTTTCAGATGCAATGAAAAGCAGTCCTATTAATTATCTTCAGGTAGCCATAGAATGTGGAGAACCCCGTTTTATTTGCGACGTCAATTTTTTGCTGATAGATTTATGGCTCGGTGTTTGCAATTTACATATCATCCTTTGCGAAACAGACTTTACTTTCTCTCTAAAGAAGTTACTTCATCAACTTACTGGAGGCACAAATATACTCCGTGTTTAGTTAAAAGCTTTAGAAAATACAATTTAATTGAAGCTCCTTGTCGCCTCAATTTCTTCTATATAAGTTTCTCTGTGCTATATATCATTGTAATTACAATTCATTCTTATGTAACTCATTGAGCTAGGAAAAACATGGAGGCGCCGCGATGTTTTATACATAAATTCGCTTATACAAAAATAAGTGAACTACGATACAGAATGTGAAACATCTTTTTGTTTCATTCTTTCTAATGTAGTAATCGTATTTGACAAAAGAGACAACAATATTTCAATTGTTGCTCATTATGGCAACATTTTGTTATGACGTAGGGACCGTTCCTAAAAAAACCATACCTAATACTTTTCCTTGTAAATTTATCATTATAAATTTATATATCTGTATATTTTAACGTAAATTTTAATATGTATATACATATTTTATTAAATCGTTTTTAGTATATAAACACCGATAGACGCACCGAGTCAGCCCATTTATTGGGTCACCTGGTTGAGTTAAATGGTGACAGTTTGCTGTTGTATTATATTCCCCTACTGTTAAATTTATTATTTTTATTATAAACAACTATTCTCTTTTTCGCATCCAAATTTCCCTTAGTAATATTTTTTATTTCGCGAGTTATCGATTCTTACCACGTCTTACGTTTTGTTATTAGCAGATTAACCTTTTGAGCGCCACGGTCTTCTATTGAAGACAACCGTTTCCGTGCCCTCCACGCCACGTCTTTATTAGAAGACAATATAATCTTAGCGTTTATTACATTAAAATACATGAACAAATGCTTTGTGCGTATTGTTACTATTGCCTAAAACCCTAAACTTAATGTTTTATTTCAATAGGGGTCTTTGTTTATATAAAAAAACAGAAAAATTATACCAGCCAAAATTTTTGCCGTGTCCCAGGCGTCGTAGTCTTCATAGGAAGACGCCTAGTGCTGTGGTTACTTGATTAAGTTTCTAAAGTGTCGATATACACAAAAGTATAAAAAAACACTTTTATTTCGAATCAAAATGTTGAGTTTTGAAATAAATGTGATCCTTATGGAGAATTTACGTAATTTTGCTAGCCCTTACACATGTATTTACTCAAATCTTTTAATACACACGAAGCCGGACTTTGGTTTATACTGATATCGATATTGAAAGATCCCGTCACTACGAAACTTATAGATATCGGTGCCTCGTGCGCCATGGACATCAATAGAAGACAACATGTGACGTCATAGACGTAAGTGAATCAAGGTTAGTGTGAGATAGTGCAGCGCTGTTATGGATTGATATCGATATAAAAAAAATGAGTGAAGCTAGTAAATTACGACCTGAAGAACTTAAAAATCCTACAAGGTATGGACTAGGAAGCTGAATCCGATAAATACGAGAGTACATCAGACGAAGATTTTGAGTTAGTGTAAATTACTTAACGGTATGAAAAAATAATAAAATATTTTCGTTCAATAACCTAATTAGATTGGCGTAAGTAGATATACATTCGAAATTAGTATGATATCTCAGTATACAGAACATACCAAAAATTGCGTTCTCATTTTGAATGCGATACGCCGTATCCAGAAACGAAGCGCGTAACGTGGCCAAGCAAAATCTATAATAATAATACTAATGTGTGTTTAGCATAAACACAAACAAAAAAAAAAATAAGAAAATTGAACATACCCATCCCTTATAACAAATGAAATTTTAAGTGCTACGGGCGCCACGGTCTTACGGGGTCACGGTCTCGGATAAGAAGACAAAAACGCCAAAAGAAAATAGGGATGTAGCCAACTTCTTATGGCTGAATTGAGTTATGTATCTGTTTGGTCATTTTCTGTAGAGTATTCTGCTTTTTCTTATCACAACTATTGTTAATAAAACAAGATATCGAAATTTGTCATTATTTTATTTATTAAGATATCGAAATACATCATTAATTTTATTTTTCTGGTACATTTATATAAAAAAAAGTCGTGTGGCACTCGGGGACTGCCGCGGTAAAGCTATTGCATAGCATTTATTCTAGATCCAGTCCTGGAAAATGCGCCAAAAAAATTAAAAACGTTAAAAACTCGAAAACGTAGCGAGCCAAACCCGCATTTATTTACGATTAATAAAACTCTAAAAAACAAAACAAAAATACCCTTATTCACATTGAAATAAGGTCGCTTTTCTTTGACAAGCAAAATTGATAACCATTGTCACAGAAACAGCTCAGAGAGACCGATAAAAGGCAAAAAAATTACGACCAACAAAAATTTTAAAACCCTCATATCTCAGAAACGGTTGGAGTTAGCGCATTTCTGACAAAATAAATTGCCCCCCGGCCACCTCCTACTTCATCCAAAAGAACAAGATAGGTCCCCCCCCCCCCTTAAACATTTACCTCCCCCCGCAAAAAAAATTTTCATTCTAAAAATACCAACACGGAAATCGAAAACACGTGCAAAAAACCTTCACTGGTCGAAAAAATAAGACAGACGTTCGGGTTCATCGTAGTGCGCCACCTATACCATCAACATCGAAAGTCAGTCGAATGTACGAAGAAGAAAAAATAGATATTTACACAGATGACGCCATCGTATTGGGAATTGGGAAGGATACGGCGGATAAGAATCCAACAGCAGAGACACTGCAGGATCGTTCATTGATCAATGGTCACGAGCTTCAAAATGTCGTCAACCGACCTGACGAACTACCGGAATACATCCAATCGCTGGGGACAGCGGATGATTTATGCCGAAACTTCGAAGAAAAAGACCGTGATACAATTACAAACAAGACTTCCCAAACAAGATGGATATCGTTCTTCAAGAAGGCGCGAAATGGAAGCAGTTGCATGTTAGACAGTCTCTGGATGTGGAGAATTCTTTGCCTGATTCTTGCCGTGACACTTGGTGTTTTGATCATTTATACAGAACGACCTATACGTAATTTTTACCATATTTTTTATTAACATAGTTTAACAGTAGTTTATGAAACTGTTGCTTATTAAGGGGTTATTAAAACATAAGTGTGTGATAACACACGTGTGTTTAGATACCCCTTAATAGTACCTAGTTATGTGCAGTTTCATACACTACTTTATCTAGGTACACTCATACATTGAGATTGAACTTACTAAATAAAATAAAAAAGTCAAAAGAGTAAGAAAAGTTCAGTACAGCAAAACGTATGAATTGAATGGCGCCAAAACCCACATCACCGCATGTAAAATTAAAAATATAACAAGTAAAATTGGAATCATAACTTTTTATAACAGGTAGCTACTATAAAAAAAAACATTTCCCTCCCGCAGTCGGGTAAAAATGTCGCGACCCGCAGCTTTTCATTACAAAAAATAATTGATGGAAACTCTTTGGTGATGTTAACTTCTTGGATTTGCCTGTATCGTAATAGAAAAAAAAATGTTTTATATTAGCATTATTTTGTTAGAGAAAAAGTGTTCTATTTTTAAATTTCGGTATTGTGTTTAATAAGTCAATTTATACTGGTTTTGAAGTTTATAATTCGAATATTACGATAAGAGAGTAGATAAAAGTAATTTATCATAACTATTTGTAATTAAAGTACTCTAGTTTCGTATGACTTTGTTGTTTTATTATTACAATCTACTTTTATCGGTGACCTCATGCGTATGTTGAATTAATCTTGAGACTCTTGAGTGGAATTCCCTGCCGGAGTCTGTATATTTTTCTAATAGCTACAACCTGGGAGTCTATAAGTCAAGACTGAGTAGGTTTCTTCTAGGTAAGCGTGCTACATCGTCGACCAAATCATCGCTTACCATCAGGTGAGATAGTGGTCAAGCGCGAGCCTATCAATAGGTAATAAAAAATAATTGGTTTGACAACAGGTTTGGCATATATAATCTGGATTTCTGTTTTCTCGTCCGATTGAAATCCGGATTAGCCGGATTTTCCGAATCTTGAGTGTTTTAAGTTGATTTGATAAAACTGAAATAAAATAGCACAAATTATTTAAAATCTGCATATTTTATTCCAAGGGCGGATCCAGGATTTTTTTCTGGGAGGGGCACAAGGGGCGGATGGGCAAAAAAATCAACAATAACTGTCAGAAATAAACTTGAAGTATCATACTTCATGTTTATTTTTCTTTTTTTTATTAATAATAGGCTCGCGCTTGACCGCTATCTCACCTGATGGTAAGCGATGATGTGGTCGACGGTGAAGCACGCTTGCCTAGAAGTAACCTATTCACTTTGACTTAAAGACCCCTAGATTGTAGCTATCGGGAAACACACACTCCGGCAGAGAATTCCACTCCTTAGCTGTACGCATAATAAAAGTATACTCAAAACAATTAGTCCGTATGGGTGGGATGTCCACCATGTACTGATGGAGCATCGCCGTACGTCTGGTAGTCCGATGATGAAACGGGCTGGGCGGAATTAGATCATGCAATTTCAATCACACCCTCCCCGAAATGTAACCGGCGACAATGTTCTAGGCTCTGGAGCTTTGACTTAGCCAGAGCCTCATCGCCGATGAGCCTCTTGGCCCGCTTTTCGATCGACTCTAGTGCATCAAGCTGGTACTTGGCAGATCCGTCCTAGAGATGAGAACAGTACTCCATGCATGATCGATCTTGCGCTTGATGCAAGCTGAGCAGCTGTTATGGCGTGAAGTACCTTCTCACCTTTGCAAGGATCCCAAGCTTTTTGGCATCCAGCTGAGCCTTTGCCTCAATGTATGGGCCAAAATTGAGAGTCGATGTCAACGTAACGCTAACAAGCTCAAGATGGTCAGTTATTGGCACAGTCACATCTGGGATAGTTGGAGCCGTTTGAAATTGCCTCTTTTTAGCGGAAAAAAGACACGCCTGGGTTTAAGCAGCATTAAACCTGACCAGATTGGCATCGCCCCAATCGGAGACTGCCTGCAAGGACAGGTTCAAGCGCGCCACCATGGCCTCCTGGATCTGAAGCCCGGTAGGACGAGCATTGGACAAGTATCTCTCAGAAACAGTGCTGTCATCTGCATACCCAAAGGAAGGTTTTAGCAGATCGTTAATGTGAAGCAAGAATAAAGTAGCAGAGAGTACCGACCTCTGAGGGACCCCGGCATTAATATCATCAGCATCCAGCGGATCTCCGCAACCTTCACCAGGTCATTGGTCCATCTGGTGGGAAGCATTCCAACGCAACGTCTTCCGGTTCGCGGTCGCCACTCCAAAACTTTTCTGCCCCATCGGCCATCTGTTCTGCGAGCAATGTACCCTGCCCACTGCCACTTAAGTTTGACAATTCTTCGGGCTATGTCGGTTACCCTGGTTCTCTTGCGGATCTCTACATTTCTGATTCAATCAAGCATGGACACTCCGAGACTGGCCCTCTCCATTGCCCTTCGGGTGACTGTAAGCTTTCAAATGAGGCCCATTGTGAGCGACCACGTCTCAGAGCCATAGGTTCGACTTGAGACACAGTGGTAAATTGGACGAGAAGATACCGCTCAGCTTCCCGAATGCTGCCCGGCCGAGTAGGATTCGACAGTTGATCTCTTTCTCGTGGTTGGACCTGCCTAGCTGGACCGTTTGTTCCAGGCAGACATGGTTGTCCACAGCTTCAGCTGTGTAGCCACCGACCTTGATAGGAGTGGGTGCGACATGGGCGTTCAACATCACCTTGGTTTGTCCATGTTAATTTTTGGACCCATTCTTTCGAAAGCTCTATTGAGGTCATCGAGCGTTGAACTGGGGTCCTCCATGCTCCAGCTTTATCATCGGCGAACCGAAGGTGATTGATGTGCTCGCCGTTGACGTTGAGGCCTAGCCCTCTCCAGTCCAGAACCTTGAAGACATCCTCCAGTGCAGCGGTGAATAGTTTATTTCCGTTATTTTATTCATATATTTTAACAACTCTGATAATATGATTTGCTTCTAAGGGTTGTACTGTGATGGAATCACCACAACTAAAATAAAAAACAAAACTTTGGGCATCAGTCATTTTTCCCGTTATAAATTTACATAATCATAACCAAACAAATCATAACATAAACTGCAGGTACCTACTTAAACTGAGACAAATAGGTATAAAGTTAGTCATATAAAACTGAAAATGTATGCAAAATTTAATTAAATAATTAAAAAAATATACGCAGTACAGGAAACAACACACAGAAAAGAACGTGTTGACCTGCTTAATAAATTATTAAACTGCTTAATTTAATTTACCAGATCAAATTAGAAGACAGCATAAAAATCGATGAAATTGACACACAGCGCTAACAAAATGATATTCAGGTAGGTACTTGAGGACAAACTGGGCTCCCTTTCATTTACAATAAATATGTTATATGAAACACATTCTGGCCGCAAATGAGTTGGTGGTGTGTCAATGTAATTGTCAGCACAGATAGTCTCAAACCTGAAGACTGTCCAGCCTGAGTCAACGGCGGGCCCGGCCTAGGCTCAGAAGGTGTCTCAGGACGGAGTTTTTGACCAAGACCAAGACATAACTGATATTTCACAGGAAGTGTCGCAAGTAGATCGGCCTGAGACTGATAACTTTCCAACTAATAATAGTCATCATAGGTTTCATTCGGTTATGTTTGTAGATGGTATTTATTAAATCGACACCATTTCAAAGACAATTTAATTATCTACATTTTGATCTGAGGCTTTTTTTTAAAGTCATAGAATATTATGGCAAGTAAAAAAAACTTCTAAATTTTTGGGGCGCGCGGCTGTGAAACAAGTGCACGTTTTGTTCCCGCAAGGTCGTTGGCGTTAGTCGTCGTCATAAATATTTATTTTATTCTGTTGTTATAGCGGCAACAGAATTACATCATCTGTGAAAATTCAACTGTCTAGCTATCACGGTTCATGAGATACAGCCTGGTGACAGACAGACATACGGATCGTGGAGTCTCAGTAATATCCCGTACCGTTTTTACCCTTTGGGTACGGAACCCTAAAAATATGACATCACTGAGTGTGTAACGGAGTTGATAAAGTTAAATTGTAATAAAATCATATTGTGTGCTTTCCATATTTGGAAAAATGGTCTAGTAGACAAAATAATTATATTCACATGCTGATTAAGCATGTTCATTTCCTTGTCAGCCATTACCTACAGCGACAAATTAGTTTTTTTTTTATATCAAATTTTTTGTTAATATATTAAAAATTACAGGCAAAACAGTGTATCTGCCTATTAGGTTATGACACTGACCTCTATCATACAGCGTACTTGTATAATAGAGGTCAGTGGGTTATGACGTCAAATAGCGAGGCTAGTCAGTGATGGAAGATATTTTGGCAAAACTTGCAACTGGTAATAAACTAGTCATAATCTGTGGTGACCAATATAAATATTTTAGAAAATAATTCAGATGGAACTAACCCGCAGGCCTATTACGTATGAAACAGCAATTAGCAATATTTGCGCTGAGATTGTACAACCATCGCGCGATTATCGCTTTACGTCAAAAAATTGGAAGGCTTATTTTTGCGAATTAATTGCTCTTCAATCACGAATCCGCATTATATATGAGCTATAGCCACACCATAATAATTTTACGACAGCACTGTTAACAATAAAAATCTGCTAACTGAAATGTGCATTTATCGCAAGGTGATCGCGATCATTTCGTATTACGTATGGTTTTTGACAGCAGAGCGACAGCGATCGGCGAGCAAATGTGGCTGTCAAATTGCGATAACTTTTTCCCTTGTTGTTGGTCGATTGCCAATCACTCGCTGATGGCTGAGTAAGTACAGAAGATTTTGAGTATTTGGCGGCTTTTTTCGTGTGTTATTTTGTGGCTACTTTAATTATCCGCAAATTAGAATAATAATATAAAAGTAAATATTGAAATAACAAATTCCTAGTGAATATTGTAATGACAAATTGGTGTTGTTTTGTGCCTCAAATGTCTACGCAACTGGACTATTTGTTGAATCATTGAAACAGATACAGAAGTGACCACGGTAAAGTGGAGGATTTTTATATACTGTAGTGTTGGCTACCTCAGCAAAGCTTATATGTTTACTTATTAAATACTTACAAACACATAAGATTGTGATAAGTCCGCAATAAGTATCTTCTATTATATTCTTTTTTTATATGGCAAGCACCGTTGTCGATTATTCTGCCAATGTCTAAATTAAATTAGAAAAATCAAT
This sequence comes from Orthosia cruda, assembly GCA_964057195.1. NCBI lineage: Eukaryota > Metazoa > Arthropoda > Insecta > Lepidoptera > Noctuidae > Orthosia > Orthosia cruda. The sequence continues at coordinate 23,380,636 of OZ059825.1, forward strand.
TTTACGTTTCATAGCTCAAATACGAGTTAATGTAGTCTATTATGTGATGTCCTAATGCATTATAGATTCGATTTCTCATAACAATCTACAATTCGAAGAAATTTTAATCAATTTTACACATGGACATTTTAGTTATCCAGTTTTTCAAATTAATTATTAACCTTTGAGTCCAACATATCTATTTATACAACAAATGCAGATTCAATCTAGACCAATAACATCCGGTAAATTAAATAAATTTAAAAGCACTTTAATTAGTAAGGTAAGTGATCAAGATCTCACAGTGAATGATGGTAATATTTGATATAAAAAAGTTTTCTCAGTAGTAAAACTAAAACTATATGCCCTAAAGTTTTTATTCAGTGACTGGGCGACTGAAGGACTTATTAAAGAGTAGCTGTGCCCGCGGCTTCGCTCCCGCGCCGTTAACTGCCTATCCTACCCTAATAACCTACCTACCTGTAGCTACCCTACTTACCTAGACCGACCTACCTTACTTACCTTTCTACCTATCTAGATCGAGCGTTCGCTGTACATAATACCTACTATTTACTGTAGGGAGAAGAATATCGACTAAATACAAAAAAGTACGGACTGATTTGTTGCGCGCCATCTAGAAGCACTCCAGAACACCACACCGAAACGAAAACAAAAACTTTTTTTCAAAAAAATACGACCTACTTCCAAATAAAAACACTACAATGTAAAAAATAACTTTCTTTTAGGAAGTCGGTGTCTTTGGTAGGTATCATTTTTTTTCGGTAAGGACACTGACTTCTAAAAAAGTTTTTTTTTTTTTCACTTTTTAGTTTCACCTAATAGGCAAGTTCATTAGTAAGACACCTATAATGCCAGAATAGATTACTCAAATATCATGAAACTTGATCATAACCGGTGAAATGAGGCTGTACCAAAGTGAACTGTACACATCTGCGTACCCCTTTTAATAAAGTCGGTTAATAAATACCTATCCATAGCTGGGGCTCGAACTCGCAACCTCAAGTGTAGTACCTACCTACGTCACCACATATCATTAGGCTATTCAGACGGGCAATAGCGGCAGCGAAATTACGAACAACATTGCACGCACGTCAACGTCATTATTGACATTAGTAGTATGATTAGAGACCTAAAACGTATATATACCCATACCCATAGAACGTATTTTTTTAGTCACGTGCATTAGGTCCCGAATTATAATTTTTTCTCTAGCCTTGCTTGAAATACTTGAAATAGCCCTTGAAGGTATATCGTTGCCATAGAGAGAGTTGACCCCCCCCTGGTTCGCTGCGTCCCCGAAAGGGCGCGCGGCGGACCCGGGGACTCTACCTACGATTTTTTTTTCTATGTCATTCTGCCGCGGAAAATAAATGTACAACGCCATCTATCGAATATTCAGTTCAACAGTCCGAGTATCTGAATTGCGTAGGTATGTTGCGATATTTACTTCTTGAACACTTTAAATTCATATAACTTTTGATAGAGTGAAACGTTAGCGATGAAACAAAAACTAAGTAATACTTCAAGTTACTACAACTTTTATTTATAAAAAATATCTATATTGGTTTCGTATATTTTAAGAGATGCGTGCACAAATAAACAGACAAAAACCGGCCAAGTGCGAGTCGGACTCGCGCACCGAGGGTTCCGTACAAACCTCAGCTTAAAGTTATTATAGACCTGAGTATTTGATATAAATTTCAATTTAATAATACTTCGCGTTTATGAGGAAAGGGGTAGTAAGTTTAAAATTATTAAAATATTATATTATGATATAAGTGAGCTAAGTTGCTCATTACACACGAGGCCGTGGGTTGTAGTTGTAGCCTGAGCCGTAGGTGAGAGCGTAATTCAGCCGAGCGTGTATTGAGCAGAGCTCACGAGTCTCATACGACGTTTTTCAACACATTTGCGAAAAAACAAACATGTACTTATATCGTTTAATTATTAAAACAATTGGTGAACTTACAATTTTCAAAGCGATATTGGAATGATTTGGATAGTTATTTCACAGTTTGTGTTACATTGGTGCTTGCCACTTCTTTAGTAGATACTTTCGTTTTCTTCATAAGTAAATGTCGGCGATAAAGGCATTTCGGGTTTCTATATCCTTTGTTGTTATATTATAAAGCTATCTTGTCATCTACACGCACCAATAATACCGAATATTAAGGCAACCTGCAACGAAATCAATTAATTCGTTTAAAAACAGTTATGCTCAGGTTAGGCAATTATTTAGATACGTTTAGATTAATAATATTCAACGTACCTTTGTTGCTAGGTTCTGACTATCCGGTGACTCTTTTAAAAACTTTTTAACGTCGGCTGGTGACAAAACATTAGTTTTCCGACCAATATATCCGTCCGAGCCGTCTCTTCATAAATGCTATCAGGTTACAGTACGTTTTGTTATCAACATCATGTTTGAGCAGCACCAGGAATGCACCACAGGGAGCTGGGCTTTTATGTATTGGCGCGATCAGAGAAATACGCCGAAAACACATTTTCACCTTGCTCTTCCGTTGTAGGAAACTATCGTTGGCAGCTCATTTATTATTTCTGGTGGGTTTAAATCTATTAATAATTTTCATCTTCTGCACGAAAACTTAATATTTCTAAAACAATTTACCACAGCGACAAATACCTAAAAAAAAATATGAAAATTGGTGAGTGTGATACAGCCTACTTCAAAATTATAATTCTAAGTGATAAAATGCAAATATTTTATAACAAATTATTGCAAATTATGAATAATTTGATAATAATGAATGTTTGTTTGACTTAATTAAGGATGTACACATTTATTTATTCCATAAATGTATATGGGTTTTCAGCGGAATAAAACCTCTTCGTTGTCACAAAAAAAAAACTGCATTACACGGTTAAATTGAAAATGCTCTGTTTATTCGCATATAACTTGCAGAAAGGTACTAATTTAAATTTGTAGGGATAATTCTATTACGCACTAGTCTGTAATGTTATTATGCACGCGTGTGTTTTAGCTCGGTTTATGGCTCTATGGCCATGAACTAAGGCTCGTAAAGTGAGCCTTAGTTCATGGCCGTGTATTGAAAATATTTTTATTAAATAATGTAACAAAAAAATTACGGTTGTCGCAATTTTTCCTTTATCTGTGCTATTGCTGACGTTGCTTCGTACCAAATTTCAAGATTCTGAGTTCACGGGAAGTACCCAGTAGGTTTTGATTCTGTAGGTATCTTTTGATTGCGTTGGCTTACTGCCAGTTTCCCAGGTCTCAATTATCGGGCTGTTAACGTAATCGTCGATTAATCGCCTGTTAATTCTACTTTCAGTTTCTCAACACCCAAATGTGACAAGCGTTTAACAATTTGTCACATTTGAGAAAAATCTCGAATTAACCACATGTTACAGCAGTTTTGGGTTTCTGAGAACCATTTTCAATGTTAATCTCTTGTCAACGAGCCTAATTTATAATTGTTGGAAATTGGTCGATTATTCGCAGATTAAAATTAATATTATGATTTTAAAGGCTTATATTACGATAAAAAAGATAATAGGGGTCGCCGAAAACTGTGGTATGGGTTGAGTTATAAAAAATATGTTAATTTAGATCAATTATTAATTAGCGAGATTTAAAAAAAATAGGATGTTACAAACTTTTTAAATTAATTACATTATAAAACTTGACACAATTATCAAAAATAGTTATTTTGTATTTAGGTAAATAAAAATAAAATAAATTACTGACCTGGGAATCGAACCTTCCTCACGCGCATTAATTTTAACTGTACCCTGTATTTAGTACTTATCGAGGTCAGTTTCTGGATAGATTTGTGTTTAGCTTGAAGCGGCTGGGGTGGTGACCGCGCCAGGTTAAGCAACACTTGCCAAGGTCAGTCTTGGGATGGGTGACCACTTTTTTTTTGGATCGCTTGTTTATGGATATCTATCCATAAACAAGTCACCTGACTCCGCCAGGGTAAGCAACACTAACCAAGGTCAGTGTTTGGATGGGTGACCATCACCACAAAAATTTAATTAATTATTAACATTACCAAGGTCACCCAACCAAAAACAAGCGAACCCAAAAAAAGTGGTCACCCATCCAAACACTGACCTTGGTAAGTGTTGCTTACCCTGGCATGGTCACCCATCCAAAAACAAGCGAACCCAAAAAAAGTGGTCACCCATCCAAACACTGACCTTGGTAAGTGTTACTTACCCTGGCGGGGTCAGCCATCCAAAACAAACGAACCAAAAAAAAGCGGTCACACATCCAAAAAAAACCTTGGTAAGTGTTGCTTAACCTGTGTGGGGTCACCTATCCAAAAAAAAGCATACCAAAAAAAAATGTGGTTACCCATCCAAAAATCGTCCCTGGTAAGGTTTGCTTAACTTGCGGGCTACACCAACCCAGCCGCTCAAGATAAAATACTATTACGTTATAGTAGTGAAGGAATTGAATGAATACTAGCTAGGGTAGCCAACCGAAATAAATTATTAAATGTAACAAGCGATTACGTAATTTCTCGATGATGCAGAGTTGAGAAACTCATTGACAACTGACGGCTGGTTAATTTGTGACAAATTGTCAGCTGATTTGAGATGTGACGTCGACTTCAGAAACTCGCCCTCAGTTTCCCACCTTAAAATTATCGGGGAATTAATGTGACAAATTGTCAAGCACGCGTTATCTGCTGTGATTGGTTGAATGAATTTTCGACAGCCAATCACAGAAGATAACGCGTGTTTGACAATTTGTCACATTAATTCTCCGATAATTTTAAGGTGGGAAACTGAGGGTTAGTGTCTCTGAAGTTGGTTCTGTCAATTTAATGCGCAAAAAACAGTTTAACTGCATTGAGTAACTTAACTTTCATTTTTAATTTGTGTGTAGTAGATCAAGGCGTCTTTCCGGATCTAATGAAACTTAGTAAGTTTATACCACTTTTTACTCCGGTGACAGTAAAGACACAAATCTGTCCTCAATAGCATAGTTGCAGTAACTAAGTCGGATTTTTGACAAAAATGAGTTAGATATACAGCCGTGATCACGACAACGAGATCTACATTTTTATCTTACCCATTTGTTAGTATCGATTTAACCCAAATTTAACAATAAAAAAATTGGATATACCTAAGTCTAGCATTTTTTTTACATCACAAGGCATGATTACAGTGGGTACACTTACTGCAAAAGTTTTTATTCAGTCTCTCGGCCAAAGTACAGTATGACATCTATACCACTAATATGTTAAGTCATTTACTGTATAAAATTGGAAATAAGCCTAGCAAATTGACAATAAGAAGATAATATACTGTATTGGTCCTAAGCAGTTGCCCAATATTTAGTTAAATGAGTGATTGAGTCTTAAAAACAGTATACTGCGATACTGCATGTATGCTTAGCAACGATCCTAAGCGTAGGTTCCAGATTACTTACCACAAAGACAGTTCGAAGCGATATTGCGTTAATTAGATCTTACATAAGGTTACTTATTATACTGAGAGCATGTAGCCATTCTGTGTTCATGTTTAAACAGCAGTTGTAGCAATAATGGTCGACATTATTATTTTACTCTTTGACCCGGACTGAATCATCCCTCCATCCGGGCGGCTTCGATCCGTTTCTCAGAAATCGTGCTAAAAATAGACGCAGTCACGCACTCCACTCCACTCAGTGTGTCGACAGCCTATATGTCGGACGGTCGATTGTTGCGGTGTTTGTCGCTGTCGACGCCATGGAAAATCCAAATCATATATTCACTGGTCGAAAAAATAAGACAGACGTTCGGGTTCATCGTAGTGCGCCACCTATACCATCAACATCGAAAGCCAGTCGAATGTACGAAGAAGAAAAAATTGATATTTACACAGATGACGCCATCGAATTGGGAATTGGGAAAGATACTGCGGATAAGAATCCAACAGCAGAGACACTGCAGGATCGTTTATTGATCAATGGTCACGAGCTTCAAAATGTCGTCAACCGACCAGACGAACTACATCCAATCGCTGGGGACAGCGGATGACATAATATGCCGAACCTTCGCAGACAAAGACCGTGCTACAAACAAGACTTCCCTATCAAGATGGATATCGTTCTCCAAGAAGGCGCGAGATGGAAGCAGTTGCACGCTAGGAAGTCTCGGGATGTGGAGAATTCTTTGCCTGATTCTTGGCGTGACAATTTGTGTTTTGATCATATATTCAAAACGACCTTCATATAATGTTTATTATCAATATGAATAACGTACTCTAGTTTAAAAGTAATTTATCATATTTGTAATTAAAGTACTCTAGTTTCGTATGACTTTGTTGTTATATTATTTCAATCTACTTTTGCCGGTGACCTCATGCGTACTATGTTAAATTAACCAAAACCACGAGTGAAACTTTGATAGTCCAGTCACGTAAAATGCTTTTGTGGCGAACATGGCGAGTCATTTCTTATCCTAGATTTGCTATAGCTTTTTATAATCTCTGGTGGCTGTGGTATTTTATAGTTAACTCTTGAGTGGAATTCCCTGCCGGAGCCTGTATTTCCTGATAGCTGCAACCTAGGAGTCTCTAAGTCAAGAGTGATTAGGTTTCTTCTAGGTAAGCGTGCTACATCATCGCTTACGGTCACGTGAGATAGTGGTCAAGCGCGAGCCTATCAATAATACAAAAAAATTGTTTTGATAACAGTGTATATATATATAATCCGGATTTCTATTTTCTCGTCCGATTGAAAACCGGAATAAACGGCTTTTTCGATTTTTGAGCGTTTTAATTTGATTTGATAAAACTAAAATAAAATAGCACAAATTATTTAAAATCTGCATATTTTATTCGTTTAATGAATTGAATAAATTCGGTGAACATTCGACCACATCATCGTTCATCAAGCGCAAGCCTATATGGACAATAAAAACGAAACAACTAAAATAAAAAAACAAAACTTTGGGCAGCAGTAATTTTTTTCCATTATAAATTTACATAGTGAACGTAGTCGCAGCGGAAAAATTTCAAATTTCTTTATTTCAGATTAGCAGATAATTAGTGTATGACGTCGTGTAATGGTGTATAGTACGTACAAATTTGTGTATCCAACCATTGGGGAGCTATTGAACAAAAACTGTTTCCGCTGGAACTACGTCATCCTGGCGGCTCTTTTTTTTTCTGTGCACGCTCAGATCAAATAAAAAGTCAAGATGGAACGTTGCAAACAACAAAGTGAAGCCGGTTCAAACTAAGCCTTGCCGTACAAATACACAATTAGACGTAGTCACTAACAACGAAATTACGCCTTAGCTTGTCCTTCGAGCTTACAGATCAAATAATAAAGCTTAACTGACAAGCTAAGGGGTAGTTTCGTTATACGTGTGCGCGTATAATTGTGTTTTTATATGGCAAGGCTTACTTTGAACCAGCTTCACTTTGTTGTTTGCAACATTCCATCTTGACTTTTTATTTGATCTGAGTGTGCACGTAGATGAAAAAAATACATTCAATAATTAGTGTGTAACAAGAAGTAAATGTGTATGTTTAAATGCAATTTGTGTGTCATAAAACTGCGGCAATAATCAAGTTTCCGCTGCGCTGACTTTGCCTATTTGATGAAAATCATATAAAAGGCTGTAGTGCAGAGTTGAATTTTTTTACGCACGTTGCTTAGAATTTGTGTGGAATGTTCGTGAAAACAGAATTTGAAAAAAACACACCGTTCAGAAAATATACAAATAAAAGTAAAATACGGTTATCAGGTCCAATAACTTAAAATAGGAACTCTAGAGCCTAACTTATAACGTTTGTTTGTATCTTGTAAGGTACTACAATGCCTGGCCAAGTTTCATTTATGCGGTCTTAGTAATTAATGATCAATGGCATAATTTACTACGGCTTGAGTACTATATTAGTAACTATTCACATCTAAAATTGCAGCTCAATACACTAAATAATTAAAGAGATATAATAAAAATACCAGAACAACCGCAATACATGGATAAACCGACCATGTTTGAATGGCTACTTAAAAGCGGCCGTGCAGTATAAAGAGCTAACGTTCCAAAATTTGCAGTATAGCTCGTTATTGTGTTTAACAGTTTCGTACAGGTGCGTACACAATAGTTTAGGAGAAAATAAAACAACTGCATTAACTTTGTATTCTTAAAAGTATTTATTAGTTAAAGTTAATTAAAATACTTAAATAAAACAATATTATTAACAAAGTAATAATAACAGAGATAGGTCCGCAGGGCAGCTTTGTGGTGAGCTGATGGGCAGTGGCGGCCCCACGGACCAGATCTCCTGGGAGAAGTCTTGTCAGTTGACCCTCATCTCCAGCTTGCCTTTATTGACCGGTCGGAGAGAACACTGACGGGGAAACGAGCTCCCATCTCTCGTTTGCCTTAATTGGTTGGCTTGAGTGAAGATTCGCAAGAGCAAAAGTGCTCGGTGGAAGGAAGTATAATTTTACTGGATGATGCTGGTAGGGATTTTTACATACGTGTATACCTCACCACTCCTCAAGCACCTCCAGATATGTTTGCCTCCATGGTGCTACGTCTAGGGTTTGCAATCCCGCATTCCGCGTTCCCGCATGTTAATAAGGACTGCGGCATTCCCACTTTGTGCGGTAAATACCGCGCGGGAATATTTCGCTGAACTAGAAATGCAATTAATTAAACAAAAAAGCGATACTCAAACTCTACGATAAGTCAAAATTTTGAAAAAAATATTAAGGCTGAGATGACTGAATACGAGAATAGGTAAATAAAAGGTAAATACTTGTCCCTTATTCACAATTATCTGAACACTAGCACCCCTACAAGCGTCGAAGCGGAGAGGGCATTTTCTGCAGCCGGTTATATCTGTAGTCCTATAAGGAATAAGATGTCATACAAAACAATTGATACAATTTATTTTTTTATGCTCTTATTTTCAGAACAAAAAGTAACCTTTAATTTAATGATTTGTGATTATTTTCTCGTTTTTAACACGAAGTTATTTCTGATTTATTATATGTTTATTTTTACTAACAAATTACTTACCAATGACTATTTATTATATTGGTGGTGCAATTGATTTCTTAACTTCTAGTCTAGTAGACTTTTATGTTATTGATTTAGTAGTCTAAATATAACAGCAAGCAAGAAGTATGCGTATGCGTAAAGTAAATAGAGACAATAATCTATGTATAAGTTACGATTGTTAGTGAAACTTTCTTAGTATCATTTGTTACTTACTACTAAAAGTAATATGTTAAAGATGTCCTAACTGAATTCTGATAATCAATAGTTAATAAACACAGCTTTTACTTAGGTATATTATGCCTAACTGTTTCATTTTTAAATACCATGAACTGTCTATTATGCTTAAGTAAAAATAAAAATAAAACATACCGTAGTACATATTCATGTATAAGAATTTTTAAATCGTTTGCGGGCATTCCAGCGGGATCCCGCTGCAGAGGCGTATTTGCCGCAAATTTCCAGCTGGAATAAAAATGCTGCGGTATTGCAAACCCTAGCTACGTCACTCAAGTACTAAAGATGAATCTGAACCTCGTCCATTAATTGAGTGTGCAAGTCACCCCTTGCCATTTTATAGCCGAGTAATTCAACAGTGGTCAGTTAGGGGCCAATAGTCATTCTATAGTTTTAGGCAATCGATCCACTAAACCTGCCAAACCCATAGCCAAATATCGTTGTCTCCATATTAACAAAAGTCCTGCACCAACCGCAACCGGGGATTGTCCATGGGTGCTCTTACGTAGTGCATCTACGAATAATCATCGGTTGGTATCACATATCATGATACATAGTTAACAGGGCCTCTGCGAGTTAGCTTTGGCCCCTGGCACGCCTTTCAAAGGTCTGGGACCCCAGTGTCCCGAGATTGTTAAAAACATTGAAATAAAGAATCAGTTTTAATTATTAAATATAAATAAAAAATATATTGCCTACTGAAGCCCATATAGGTTTTACTAGTATGTAAATTTTAGGGAGATGGTTGTGTCTGATAAACAAAATAGAAGAGGAAGCGCGTGCTAAGAAAATACCTACCTTCTTTATATTATTCCCTATACCGTTAAGTTTTTAAATTCGACATTTGTAATGACTACTGGTATTATTATTTTTTTCAAATTATTACTAGCATAAAATTGAGGACATAATAATTACCTACAGTAATAACTTTTTGTAATAAAAGTACTGGCAAATAAATGCATTTGTAACAGATGCAAATAATATTGTAATAGCACTGACCTCTATCATACATTGTACACTGGACTTCATACTATCGATGACAAAATGAAGACATTTAATTATCGCCATTTTGGCGCTGATAGCAACGTGAATTAACGTGAGAGTCGCATGGAACTAATATTAGAGATGGGACACAGCTTTCGGTAAAATACTTTTATGGGTTTTATCGATCGTGAGAATAATTTAATACGTAAGAGAAAAAAAACCAGTTATTTTTATTATGATTAATTTTTAAGTAATAGAATAATTGCTGTAAAGGTTACTAAAAAATATTTTCAGTCAAATTGCAAGCTATAAACTAGTGGATAGCGTGCTAGTAAAGTTATACCGCATTACTGTCAGATCAGTGAGATTTAAATATGGGGTTAGGATAACAACTTATCCTAAAAACTATCACATTTGAGAAAGTATCTGCTCGCTCAAGTACACTAGTTGTACGCCCATCGGATTCGTGAATGGAACATCATTTATATAATAATAATAAATGAGATGGATAATCATTTACAACGGACGTATTTCTCGCTATCATCGCTGAAATCCTGTCTCTGTAGTGTTAAGGTGCAAATAGGAGTGGTATCGCATTCCAGCAAGGTGAAGACTTTTAACTCTGTTTCATGCAGATAATAAATTATTTGACTTCAAAACATTTGTTAATATAATTATAACTATCATGATATTATTCCAGAATTAATTCCAGGCTTAGGAACGTGGTGATTGGTACAAGAGAGAGGCCTGTGCTCAGCAGTGGGCGAAGTCGGGCTGTGGATGATCATGATGATGATTCCAGAATTTAGTATTACTTTCTATTAGTATTCTTTTTATTTCTTTAGTATTCTTTTGAACATATTATTACTGATTATTAGGCATTCAAATACCTAACATTCATCACCAATACCAATATGTGATATTTAGTTCCAACCACAGATTACCTCCCAATAGATTCCGCATATAAGACAACTTACGCGCACCACACATCAGCCTACTTAGGCTGATATAACTCAGCACACAGCATGATCTCTTTAGTATCGACCAGACATTAGAGCTGTAGGGACGCAAGCGATTTCTAGTTTTAATTTTGTTTAAAAAATAGTTATCAACGGTTTGCCTTAAGAAAATGACGAAATGTGCAATAAAATGGTGTGGAAAATCAACCAGCCCTTCAAGTTCAAAAAAAGATGGGATAACATTCCACCAGTAGGCAAAGTAATAAATATTGACCAATCTAAGAAAGGTCAAGTTATAATGGTTAACAAATCAAAATTGCACACTTTACAGTAGCGCTCGTTGATGTATTTTGTGAAAGTCCCTTTCACTCTTATGGAATTATTATATTGCTATCTATTTCCCACAGAAGTAAAAATGTTGAGAACAATACGTTGTTCGCTTATCGAAAAGTATCGATTATCGATGTTAAATTAGGTATATAGGAGAATAAAATAATTTTGTTAAAATTGATTATTTAAAAATTAACAAATTAGTTTATTTTTACTTTGAACTAATTGTGCTCTACTCATAACCAGAGCTCAGAGTGGCCCTGTTTACATAGGATTACTATTAAATTAAAACACTTTAGGCCAAAATCTAAATCTTTTCTCGATCGATGTTTTTCTTTATCATTATTAACGTAATTATAAAATCGTCAGTTAAGAAATTTTACATAAAATACCATTCTGTTTGACAAATATCGATATTTTATCGACATTTAATGCGCATGTCCCGTCACTACGACACGTACCGTGACCTTAAATAGCCAATCACGGCGCACTTGTCACTCCCCGCGCTACCCGTGCCTTCCTCCAAATTTGGTGAACTCGGAATCAAACAAAACAGTAGGCATGCGGTATCTATTGGGAGGTAATCTGTGGTTCCAACATACTACGAGAAGTCAATACAGTAAATGAGTGATACGCCTTGCCAACTGCCAGTTTCCCACGTCTCAATTATCGGGCTGTTAACGTAATCGACGATTAATCGCCTGTTAATTCTACTTTCAGTTTCTCAACACCCAAATGTGACAAGCGTTTAACAATTTGTCACATTTGAGAAAAATCTCGAATTAACCACATGTTACAGCAGTTTTGGGTTTCTGAGAACCATTTTCAATGTTAATCTCTTGTCAACGAGCCTAATTTATAATTGTTGGAAATTGGTCGATTATTCGCAGATTAAAATTAATATTATGATTTTAAAGGCTTATATTACGATAAAAAAGATAATAGGGGTCGTCGAAAACTGTGGTATGGGTTGAGTTATAAAAAATATGTTAATTTAGATCAATTATTAATTAGCAAGATTTAAAAAAAATAGGACGTTACAAACTTTTTAAATTAATTACATTATAAAAACTTGACACAATTATCAAAAATAGTTATTTTGTATTTAGGTAAATAAAAATAAAATAAAATAAATTACTGACCTGGGAATCGAACCTTCCTCACGCGCATTAATTTTAACTGTACCCTGTATTTAGTACTTATCGAGGTCAGTTTCTGGATAGATTTGTGTTTAGCTTGAAGCGGCTGGGGTGGTGACCGCGCCAGGTTAAGCAACACTTGCCAAGGTCAGTCTTGGGATGGGTGACCACTTTTTTTTTGGATCGCTTGTTTATGGATAGGTAACTCCGCCAGGGTAAGCAACACTAACCAAGGTCAGTGTTTGGATGGGTGACCATCACCACAAAAATTTAATTATTAATTAACATTACCAAGGTCACCCAACCAAAAACAAGCGAACCCAAAAAAAGTGGTCACCCATCCAAACACTGACCTTGGTAAGTGTTGCTTACCCTGGCATGGTCACCCATCCAAAAACAAGCGAACCCAAAAAAAGTGGTCACCCATCCAAACACTGACCTTGGTAAGTGTTGCTTACCCTGGCATGGTCACCCATCCAAAAACAAGCGAACCCAAAAAAAGTGGTCACCCATCCAAACACTGACCTTGGTAAGTGTTGCTTACCCTGGCGGGGTCAGCCATCCAAAACAAACGAACCAAAAAAAAGCGGTCACCCATCCAAAAAAAACCTTGGTAAGTGTTGCTTAACCTGTGTGGGGTCACCTATCCAAAAAAAAGCAAACCAAAAAAAAACGTGGTTACCCATCCAAAAATCGTCCCTGGTAATGTTTGCTTAACTTGCGGGCTACACCAACCCAGCCGCTCAAGATAAAATACTATTACGTTATAGTAGTGAAGGAATTGAATGAATACTAGCTAGGGTAGCCAACCGAAATAAATTATTAAATGTAACAAGCGATTACGTAATTTCTAGATGATGCAGAGTTGAGAAACTCACTGACAACTGACGGCTGGTTAATTTGTGACAAATTGTCAGCTAATTTGAGATGTGACGTCGACTTCAGAAACTCGCCCCAAGACTACTATTTTGATATTAGTGTAATTTAAAAATATCACTAATACTGATATATTAGTTTTAATATTATAATATTTCCAGTCAAATATATTAGTATTACCTAATTTTTAGAAATATCGGTAGTATCCTATCTCTAAATGTGTCAATTTTAGTTCCTGATACGCTCGAGCGGGGCGCTTTGAATCAGCACAAAAATCAACTGTCATTTCATATAGTATGTTTAGTCCAGCGTACTTGTATAATAGAGGTCAGTGTGTAATAGGTGCTTTTGTAATTTTAAGAAAAAAAACTTTATACATAAAAATACATCCAACTTACTAATAAAATCACTAAAAAGTGTAAAATAACTTCAATTTCGGCAGTCGGTGTTTCTGTGTTGTAATCTTCAAAATCGGTCCACAATTGACTGAGAAATCAGTACATACATACTGCCAACCATAGAACTTCCTCCTTTTTGGAAAGTCAGCGGCCTACTATAAATTAGTTACTAGTAATTAGTTTATTTATTCAGGACCTCTAACGAAAGATGTACATAAAAAACACAATGAATCGTCAATATGAAGTAATGACAAGTGCACTCCAAAATTTAAAAAAAAATAGTATACGAGTATTATTTAATAAATTGCTCAAGAATTGTGTCCTCGATTGTAATAGTTTAAACTCAAAGACATAGTCAGAGGGTACCAGTGGTATTAAAACTGATTCCCTCGAGCACATTCAGTAATCACAGTGGCCTCTATAATATTTATGTGCAGTATTTTGTTAAAAAACAATTTATTTATCATTCAAACTTTAACACCCCTTTAAGGGATGAAGTTCCAGAAATCCTTGAATACGTATTTGTTTAATTGTATAGAAGAGCAGAAATGCTGAATTTCTAGTAATTTTGATAATAAATAATTTATTTGTCATACAAACTTTAAAACCCCATTTTACCCCTTTAAGGGATGAAATTCATAAAATCCTTTCATACGTGTTTTTTTAATTGTATTGAAGAGCATAAATACTATATTTCAAGTCATTTTGATAATAAACAATTTATTTTTCATACAAACTTTAAAACCCCTTTTTAACCCCTTAAGGTTAAACTAGTCGACGGCACGAACTATTTTGTGCGCGAGGTTAAAATGCATGCTATCTCATCCCACAACACGTGCGAAATATATAGATGCTGTGATGAGCAGTAAGAAGGTAGTTCGCGTACGAATTAGCACTTCTGCAATCTTTTATCGAAATGGATGATGATTTAGGACGAAAACGAGCGCGCGAAATTTTATAAACAGACCTTTGGGAGTCTAGATTTCATGAAAAAACTACTGAATGTATCTGATCAAAATAAAATTATTTGGATTGTTGAATTACTAATCTATCCCTGTATGGAGGCCGTTTTTTAATTTTCCTTCTTGTTATGGTATTTATTTGCGCCCAAAGATACGTTAAAATTAGTGTTGAAATATGGAACTTTCGACGCTCATAACTTTCAAATATTTTATTTTTTTTATTTTTTCGGTTCCATACAGGGCTAGATAATGATGAGACAAATTGATATCTTTATTTATTTTGAAAGTACATCGTCAAACAGTGGAGTAATCTCTAGACTACGTTTGTATGGAAGAATTTTTGACTTGTGTACCCTTAAGGGACGAAATTCAAAAAATCCTGATAGACGTATTTTATTATTTTAAACGTAGACTCTAAATAACACATCTCATTGATTTCAAATTAAAAATGACAGAGTTTCATACAAACTTTAAACCCCTATTTTACCCCTTTAGGGGATGAATTTAGAAAAATCCGTTCTTAAATGATGCCTCCAGTATAAACTCAACATCCTCCCAAAATTTCAAACTTCTATCATTAGTGGTTTAGGCTAGGCGTTGATATGTCAGTCGGGACATTGCCTTTTATATACACACATCAACACGGTCTAGGGATATTTCATACTCAATTAAATAACTCGAAAATTACTGGCCGCATTGGAATCTTTTATACACCGATTTGTTTGTAATTTATCTCAGACTAATTCCAAATTCAAATTTTTGAAAATTCTTTTGTTTCGGTGGCATAAAAATGTCTTGATGTGTAGGAGAGGGAATTTTCATTTGTGCGAAATTTAGAAAACAATACGAATTACGTTTAGTTACAGTTTTTTTTCATTTTTAAACGAAAGATAAAGTTAAAATTGAGGTATTGTAGCCATGCAACGCCAACATTTGACGATGGCGGAGATTTTACGAGCTGTGGGAATGCTGGAAGCTGGGTCTGTTCAGCGTAATGTTGCTGAGGCCATAGGGACCCACCAAAATGTAATTTCAAGATTGTGGACACGCTATCGTGCCACAGGTGAAGTAGCGGAGAGGCACCGGGGGCCAAGTCGCATCACTACCCCCAGACAAGACCGATTTATGCAAATTACTGCGCGAGCTCAACCAAATGCAACGGCGACTCAATTGGTCCAAAGGCTGCGAGTGGAACACCAAGTGCTTGTGAGTGACCAAACTTTAAGAAGGCGACTGCATGAAAGCAATCTACGCTCTCGTAGACCACTCTGGGTCCCACCTTTACGAAGAGGCAATCATGGACGACGATTAGAATGGGTTCGGAATCACGTGGACTGGGGCCGTGAGCAATGGTCCAATGTGCTGTTCACGGATGAATCCAGGTTCGGCTTCCATCCAGATTCACGAAGGACGCGTGTTTGGCGAGTTCCTGGACGATGGAGCCGTCTTCAGAACCCTCAGGAAGTTCACCCATACCAAGGAGGAACAATTATGGTTTGGGCAGGAATTCGTCTTGGAGGACGGACGGATCTCGTTTGGGTGCGGAGCAATATGACGGCAGAACGATACGTCCAACAGGTGCTGGGGCCCGTAATCTTGCCCCACAGAACACAAATAGGACAAGATTTCCTGCTCATGCACGACAATGTCCGGGCACACACGGCGAGAACGGTAGCAGCTTGGTTACATACACACAATGTTAGGGCCTTAGACTGGCCTGCTCAATCGCCAGATCTAAATCCCATTGAGCATGCGTGGGATATGCTGCACAGAAGAACTCTGAAGGAAGTTCCTGAAAATCTGGCTACAAAAGATCAACTTTTTGCGCAAATCAGAAGGACATGGGACAATATTCCGCAGCAAGACATTGACAACCTTGTTCTGAGCATGCCGAATCGTTGCCGATGTGTTATGAACATCATGGGCGCTTTCTCAGACTACTAACTTCAAGTTTATAAACACAAATTAAATGATTTTTCTATTTTTTCAGTTTTTACTCATAAATTAAAAGTTAATTCATATACGGTTTCCGTCTATGCTTTATTTCTTTTCCATAAAATCCTGAAATTTTAATCGAAGTACCTTAACCATTATTAAAAAATGGTAGAATATTAAATAACGTATCTTTTAAATATATACATGTCCTATAAATAATTAACACATTGATAGTAATTCGCTTTTTTAAAAATATCCCTAGACCGTGTTGATGTGTTTATATAGATAGATAGATTAGATGCTTCATGTGGATTTGGCAAGTTGTTTTATCTAAGGCTAGTAGGGAACTTACAACGTTTAACACACCCTTTGGTAAATATAAGTTTAACAGATTACCATATGGTTTAAATTCTAGTCCAGAAGTATTTCATAAATTATTCAGTAAAATTTTTGAGGATATAGAAGGAGTGGAAATATTTGTGGACGATATTTTGATCCATGCGGATTCTGAGGAAAGACATGATAGTATATTAAAAAGAGTGTTAGACAGAGCACGAGAATACAACTTAAAGTTAAATAAAGATAAATGTAAAATAAAAGTGAAAGAAGTAAGATACTTAGGACATATTTTATCAAGAGAAGGAATTACCATTAGACATGGACAGGGTTAAAAGCATCACAGATATGGGTTTATTCCCATCGGCCACCCTCGATTGGCCACCCCGGTGGCCGATGGGACCTACCTCAAAAACTGAATTATTAAGATTTTTAGGAATGACTAATTATGTTTCCAGATTTATAAAGAATTATTCTGATTTAACTTCGACTCAGGGAACTAATAAAAAAAGATGTCTTATTTATTTGGGGTACTGAGCAACAGGAAGCATATGAAAAACTTAAAAACATGTTGTGTATACCTCCAGTTTTATCTTATTTTAATATAAACAAACCAATAGTACTAAGTGTAGATGCATCAAAGGATGGCCTAGGTGCTGTGTTGTTACAAGATAATAGGCCTATTGCATATGGTTCTAGATCATTACGTAACACAGAAAAATGTGGTTTATTGAACAAAGCAACTCAACCAATAAATAAAAAAAAGAAACTCTTTATCTCACTTGTGAATAATAGTAATGAAAAAGTCGCAGTTTGATAACAGGTGTCATTATGTGCCTAATTGCGGTGAAATTAGAGCCACTTTATGAGCAAATGTGTTGAAAAGACATTTATATGGGGCTATTGACCTATAGAAATACACCAGTGTCTGACAGTGGTAAATCACCAGCTGAACTGTTGTACAACAGAAAGATAAATCACATGATACCTAGTTTAAGTAAATTTAAAGCTAATAATTGTAAGAAAGAATTGTTTATGAAACAGTGTAAACAAGAATATGATTATAATAAAAATGTAACACCATTGCCTAAGATAGATGAAGGAAAAATTGTAAAAATCAAAGAGGAAGGCAAGTCAGGACCACACAAAAGTGGAGTAGTCTAAGGCTATGGAAAAGGTCCTAGGTCATATTTGCCCCTCAATCTTGCTGCCGTCGGTGAAGATTCGCACCGTCTAGACATTGTTGCTATCTAGCAACTGTTGGTCTGCCAGGCACATGTACTCCAGGGGCATCTGTATAGCTGGATGAGGAGCTTCTGCAAACCTTACCGCACTTTCGATGTCCCTATCTCCTGGCACAAACCGGGATGACCCTCTCCTCGCTTCATACAGGGCGGCTGCCTCCTTTATACGTAGATCTAGAGGTAGTATTCCGGACAGTACCAGTGCCGAGTTCAGGGAGACAGTACGGTAAGATTTACAGATCTTCTGGACGAATCCTCGTTGGACCGAGCCTAGCTTCTTCCGTATTCCCAGCTTCTTAGTAGCGGGAGCCCAGGCTGCGGCCGCGGCTATATCCAGCGACACCAGGACAATTAGCTTCTTCAGCCTCAACTTGTCCTGTACGTGCTTCACTAGCTTATAGAGGGCGTCCTCAGTGCTTCTCTGGGGCATAAACCCAAACTGGCGAGTACTAAACCGCGGTACAAGCTGCCATTTTAAACGCTACTACCATCCTCTCCAGAACCTTCCCCAGAACCGGCAGTAGACCGATTGGTCTGTATGCCTTGGGGTTTAGGTAATCGTCCTTGCCCAGTTTTCTGAGGACCCCGACTGTAGCCTGCTTCCAGATGTTCGGGAAGTGTGCCAATTCAAGGCACTTATTGTAGAGGGCAAGGAACGCATCCAGGTCCTGGTGGATAGCTCGACTGCAGATATCAGACGTCAGTCCATCCCCTCCTGGTGCCTTTTTGGGATTGAAACCTGCCACGGCGGTCTTCAGCTCCAGCGAGGTAAATGGTGGGTCATGATATTTATCATGAACCCACTCATTTACTCGACTGGCTGCTTCTCGAATTCGCCTGTGGTCAGCGTTGTCCTGGTCTACTCTGTCTTCGGGGTAGAACGTATCTGCGAGTAGGGCGGCCGATTCACTTGGGTTAAGAATACACCATCGCTCTTACGGATATCTGCCCTCCAGGAGAAGACAAACATTGGGATCCAGTAGGAAAATAAATGACGACTTCTTCAGTCCATTTCACACATACATTTTATTCAGTATAACCTTGATAAAAACACTACATCTTCACTACAAATATAACGACTCAAAATTACAGCTTGCTCTGAACAATTCTCAAAAAACGAGTTACATAAAATTTTCTTCACGACATAAGTCAACCACAAAAAACTCTACATTTGAAAATTAACTTGCTTTTAAACATAGACTAATTGTCATTGATTTTATCAAAGACAATTAGAATTCATCTCTACAACATCCCCTCTGAATTTTATATTGTCTCAAATAAAATTAAAACAAACCTGTATTTAACCTTGACATATTTTCCCCATATACAACTTCATCATTACAAAACTCCTACTCAACTTCATCAATACAAAACTCCTACTCAACTTCATCAACACAAACCGCCTACTCAATTTCATCAACACAAACCTCCTACTCAACTTCATCATTACAAAACTCTTACTTAACTTCATCATTAAAAAACTTCTACTCAACTTCATCATTACAAAACTCCTACTCAACTTCATCAACACAAAACTCCTCCTCAACTTCATCAACACAAAACTCCTACTAAACTTCTTCAACACAAAACTCTTACTCAACTTCAACATGAACACATAATTATAACAAAAATAAAAACCCATACTAGTATTCCCTACCTATCATTACATTCTACATACTATATTAAACCTCCCCCTTAAATATAAATTTCAAATTAACAATCAAAACAACCTTAATACTATAACTCATAACTTAATTTCAAATAAATTCCAAAACATTATCTCTACAAGTTTGGCTTCTTGTTTATCTTTAACAAACACAATGTAAGGTATTTCTCCCATGACCCTCAGAGTGGACAGCTCATGCCTCAGGCCACCAGCTACCTTGTTCAGTACCTTCTCAGTCTCTTCATCGGAAGCATCGCCTTTGCACACCCAGAACACATTCACTGTGTTCAAGTCTGGAGTCGAAAATTCAATGCCTCTTCCTACTATTATCCATAGCAACTGTACCAGTAGACATCAAGTCGGTGATCTGTTTCATAAACATTTTGTTGAGCATGGCAGTTCTTCGCTGGCCACGCTTGTCAGGCTCATGCTTCTACGGAGTCAAGCTTACCAATGGCAATATGGATATCTGTTGTTGGCGCAGTGGAAGCGTGCTGGGCCCATAACCTGTTACTAATATCTGTTGTTGGCGCAGTGGAAGCGTGCTGGGCCCATAACCTCTTACGGATATCTGCCCTCCAGGAGAAGACAAACATTGGGATCCAGTAGGAAAATAAATGACGACTTCTTCAGTCCATTTCACACATACATTTTATTCAGTATAACCTTGATAAAAACACTACATCTTCACTACAAATATAACGACTCAAAATTACAGCTTGCTCTGAACAATTCTCAAAAAACGAGTTACATAAAATTTTCTTCACGACATAAGTCAACCACAAAAAACTCTACATTTGAAAATTAACTTGCTTTTAAACATAGACTAATTGTCATTGATTTTATCAAAGACAATTAGAATTCATCTCTACAACAATCGCTGCGTAGGGTCAGTTCCTCCTGTCTTCTGGCGGTCCTACCAATCACCCTGAAGATTCCCTCCCAGACCCCTTCCCGATCCTGTTTCCGGCAGAACTCCTTCCAACTTGCGAATTGGGCGCTCTTCGCTAGCATCTCGTACTCTTCTTTGGCCTTCAGGAACTCGTCTACGACCATCGCTCGCCGGACCGGAGCGGCATTGCGGATGCGGTTCTTCAGTCTGGTAAACTCCTTCTTCTTCACAGTGAGCTCCTCGGACCACCACGGACAAGTGATTTTACTTTTAATACTAGTCTTGCGAATAGAATCTTCACATGCTTTTAAAATACTATCTCTGTAATTTACAATTCATTCTTCTAAATCTACTTTACTAGTTATTCCCCTTATACTATCAAAATTTATATTATTTTCAATTTTAATTTTTATCCCTTTTAACTATTGTGAAAAATATTGTGTTAGGGTCCAAGGATGTTGCTCCTGTGTCGACCCGCCAGCCGTCCACCAGGTCAAAAAGGTCGAGCGAGCATGCCGTGACGTCTACGTGGCTTTTATACACTCGACCACCTCGGACAGTTAAACCATTTCCAGTTTTGCACCCGGATCTCCGCTCACTGTTGAAAATATAAGGTGTTTGGTAAACACTCTGTATAATTCTAAATACAGTCAACTGCACATCGTAGCATCCAAAACAGTCAAATATCGCCAATAGATTTTCAATTTTATCTCCAAGCAATAGAGTTTATTATCCATTGGGGAAATTTGAAAGTTTGTGGTAATGTGCTGTTATTTGTACTCATTCCATTTTGACCGCACACTTACTAGAGGGCGCTAAGGTAATGATCGCACACGGGCGATCATTACCTTAGGCAAGAACAAGTGATGGGCAGAAAAGTTTTGAAGTATTGTTGGACCTGCTGAAGACTGTATGAATATATTTGTATTGTATAGGTACTCAATTTATTTTCGTATTATATTATTTGTCTGCACAGCACATGTGTGAGTACCTACTATATTCCGACTGTAAATCTACCATTCACTGTACCTATGTGTCGTTCGTTGACTTCTGTGTGCCCTGGCAGTTAAGTGTGTCATGCTCTCTCTAATTTCTCTCTGATGGTGGCACGTGTTGGATCATTCGGTTCTCTTCATGATGGTTGAGCTGAATGATGCCGATCCATGCGTCATGTTCGTGAACGGGCACCATCAGTTGGGATTGGTCATAACTTAGCTGCCTCGGCCTTTTATTGTATTTTTTTTGTTACTCTTGACGCTTTTGCATGCACGCCTTTTTACATCGTTCTCACTTAGATTTATTTTTTTAACCGACTTCAAAAAAAGGAGGAGGTTCTCAATTCGTCTTAATGTTTTTTGTTTTTTATGTATGTGTTCCCCGATTACTCAAAGAAGCCTAGACCGATTTCGAAAAAATGTTCTTTTGTTTTAAAGGGTATACCTCCTAGTTGGTCCCATAGTCATCAGGTCAGGATCTGATAATGGGATCCTTGAGAAATCGAGGGAACTCCTCAAATATTATAGGCATACATATAGTGATTTTGGTATTTTCATCAACAATGCAATCATTTGCACTCAGAAAGTATAATTTGGTGAAGTGGAACTGTTGAAGAAGACCACAGATGGTCACTGGAACTCCTAAATGCTAAGTATGTCACGGGTATAAAATATCTCGAATAGTTAACCGACTATGATGACGCAAATACTTATAAATGAATGGTACTGATAAAAATGGCACCATTCTGATGATGAACCCGGAAGGTAGGCACTTGAACTCTGAAATAAAACAATGTATCCTAGTCGTGAAAAGTTGACGCCCGTTTTTCATCGTGTCATATAGTCTACATTTTAAATTCAAATTTCAATTAAGAAATAAAGACCAGAACGAATAAAACCGGTTCACAAAGGGGTCAGTCTACGCTACCCTTATAATAATGTACACCTAGCTTAAAGCAGGCCTAGTCCATGGTACCTATGTTCATTTCACTTCACTTCTTATTTGAATGGCACCAGATGTGTTTAATTTACACAATTCCGCCAATGTCAGGGTATACCTATGTTATGGTCTATGGTTTATGAAAATAAAATAGACAGACAGATGTCATCTCAGATGAAAATGTCACAGAAGAAAAAAATTGCAAGAATTACAAATTATGGATATAATTGTTTTAGTTAATAATACAATCAGAGATAACTAAAAATATGCTTTACAGGTACAAACAGTATGAAAGAAAACAAAAATGAATTACAAAAGTTGATAATATATGAAGATATGGTTTGTATAGTGTTATGAATTGTAAATAGACTTAAAAAATATGTGGCTCTGTTTAGCAGAATACCACAAGGTACTTACTACATATACTTATTCAATTTAATGTGAAGTCACATAGCCTATAACCACCGGACAAACAAGACGCTTCAAACGACACATCATTTGTCAAATTATGATAACTAGTTTAGAAGTTGTATGGGAACAGATGAACATACACACTTTAACATACATACACACATACCGGTCAAAAACATAACCCTCTTTTTTGCTTCGCCGTAGTCGGGTAAAAACAAAGACTATTTACAAAGTGCTGTCTGTGGACATCAGTATCTTTGAGATAATAGTGGAGTTTCATTAAACAATCTTTGGAATTCGTCTCGATTAGGGTGTCCAATGGATAAGACTATAACTTTTGAACCCTAGATCCGATTTCCTTAAAATTATTTTTTCAAGTTTATTTTTTCGCTAAGAATATGAACTTTTGAAAGTACTCCCATGACTGGGTAG
The DNA here is from genome assembly GCA_964057195.1 of Orthosia cruda. NCBI lineage: Eukaryota > Metazoa > Arthropoda > Insecta > Lepidoptera > Noctuidae > Orthosia > Orthosia cruda. Next base: position 23,404,368 of record OZ059825.1, read on the forward strand.
AATTTGGTCCAACTGCCATACATATTTGGTCAATGTCCTTTAATCTAAATGTTTTTACTACAGGTCTAGCGCCTAACTGTGTCAGTTCCTGAGGTATGGGAGCGATACGTGAGGGGTGACAAGGGATGTGACATGACGTGTCCTGTCTCGCTATACACGTGATACATTTTAATGCAGATATCTCTTACGATATGCTTATGATATTTACGAGCGTGTACCTAAGTTAAATTGATTAATATTTCGGCGTGTGACAATAAAAACGAAAAAACCGGACAAGTGCGAGTCGTACAAATTTGTAGGTAAATATTATAAATAGGTAGTTCAGGAATCGAGTCTCACAGTTTTCTCCAAGCTTATTGATAAGTACAAAAAAAAATTAGTAAATAAATAAATAACGTGTGGCTATCTAATAATATTTTTTTAATATTAAAATTTTCAACAGAAATTCTAAATTAGATTAATAGAGTCCGTATCGCCGTCTGTACCCGATTCACTTTAATTATCTGATTCCCCAGCTCGTAAATTTATAATAAATTGATCCATGATCTCGTGTCTAATATTTTCATCTATACACCGTGAAATTTAATTGGTTGTTTTCCCGCGGCAGAACGACTTGCCTTAAGGAGTACTTTCGAAGCATAGAGTTAAAGTAAAAAAATAACGATGTTTTTGTTTTAAAATAATTTAAAAAATATTCATCAACTCGAAAAAGTGAGTTACAATAGTAACTTGTAGGTACTAGGTACTACTCGCGTCACCACCGGCAAAGAAAAGCGATGCACAAGATAATGTTCAAACCAAAATAAACTCTCCCACGTAGTGATACGTCATAAAATAGTTTGCAAGGAACAATAAAATAAATCGCCACGAAACCGACAAAGAAAAGCCCGATTTAGAAATGTTCAAAGTGAAATTAGCTCTCGCGTGTAGTAATACGGCATAAACTAGCCCGCGCGCAACATTATCAAACGGAGCCGCCTTCGAACCTAATCCTTTTGACAGTGATCCTGACCTACTTAGCACCCGGGTCAACGCCCCGCTGTCGTTCGGCCGTAGATATCGGGAGGTATTACTATTGGTTCGTGATCGCTTTCGAGTTAAGTTTTTCACAATGTTAAATATGCCAGTTTTTGTTTCTAATATTTTACATAACTACGAAACGATTGTATTACATAGAAAAAACCATTTCGCTGCGGGAAAACAACCATTTAAATTTCACGGTGTATAGTACTCTTCCTACACTTTCTTTGTGTGATTGTCACATTTTTGCCATTTCTCCACAGAATACTTAGAAAATAGCTTTGCAAGAGCTCGTTTCTTCTCAGTTAAATTTGAATTTATATATTGACGTGCCAGCTCACCCTTGATATCTCCCCATACCAATTCAAAAGGGTTTAAATCCGGATGATAGGGTGGCAAATAAAGTACTGCATGACCCTTTTCTTTCAATATGGCATCAATTTTGAATTGTTTTTCTGGTTTATTTCGTATTATTAACTCTAGCAAATCCCTCATTTTCATCGCTTCAGTGTATTCAAAATTACGCCGCTTTAACCAATCCTGCATTTCCTTTTTCAAGGATGACATCGTAGGTGGTTTATCCACCTCGTTGCAATGGTATTTCGCGTTATCCAATGATATTCAAATAAAGATATGTTATGAGCGCGCGCATTTTGAAGACTCGAATAGGTCACAATCGTGACCTTTAATCTTTAGTTTATGTCACGCATGGCGAAGAGCAATAGGCTTTGTTGAAACAAAAACAAAATAAAATAAATGCCATCGTATGTATTTGTAATTTATTTATTTATTGATTAAAATAAATATTTTTTAATGTTAGATTAATGAAAAGTGTGTATGTGTGCTGCCGCTATGTGCGGCACACTTTTTCAATTGTTTTGTGAGTGTATAACGTATCTGTTTATTTGAATATCATTGGCGTTATCCATAACTATTAATTAGAAGGAAGGCGAGGCAAAAGCTTTTCGCGAACCCACTTTTAGAAATTGTTGGAATTCATATTTCCGTGATAGTCTTCTGTATTTGGTTTGAAAATGATTAAAGCGTCATCGACTAATCCTGAACTTCCACCAGCATGCACGATGACCAATCTATTTCCTTTACCATAGAAGACAATGCACCTCTTTCAGTATCTGATTGCCCAAACGTTGACACATTATGGGATCATTCACGAAAGTTTCATCTTGAAAAAATATTGGTCTATCTTGTGATCTATATTTTCTTATTGCCGTAATGTATTTGCCTCTCCATTGCTGAATTGAATGGCGTTCTATCAACATTTTCCTCTTTGATTGGCGTTTTCTGTATTGGAATCCTAATTTACGTAATAAAAGTCTCAAGTAAGTTAGACTACACGTTACACTTTTACCGAAATCGTCAACTTCAAGTTTCTTTTTCATCACACTTGCACGTAAAAAGTATCTAAACATACAGGTTAACTTGGCCGTAATACCCCATATAAAACCCTCGGGCTTTCTTTTTGTCATGAAACCCTAGGGCGGTAGTAATATTTTTTTAATTTATGGCACAGCACACAGGTCATGCAAGTTCAAGCAAGGAGTTTACACGCAATTGAAAAATTGTCTTAAAATGTTATCTAAACAGGAATTTCTTTGCAATCTCGCTACATGTTACTTAAATAGTCAACTAATGTTCTTAATAATCGATTTTAATAGTTATAGTATGAAAACGTCGAAATTATTTAATTCTTTTTACACTCCGTCATGGCTGTACGTAGGTAGTAAGTAGGTATTTGCCCTTAAAGTTTCTGAACGAAACACTGTATAATCTGTGGTGTGGGCAAAAATTCACCAACCGCTTAAAAAAAAGTTCACGTATTTCGTAATAACAGCCGTGCTGACTTGTGTATTAAAGCTATTATTCGCAAATATGATGAAAAACATTGTATGTGTCACGGGCGGTACGGGAATTACGAACCTCGACTCAGAAAGCCCCCATTCTTCGACATCGGGCTTCTACTAGAGTCTCGGTCGTAATTCCTTACTTACCACCCTTAATACACAATGTACTATTTTGTCGTCTGTTTAGGCCTTTTTGGTGAAGAAAACTTTACATTACACTCCATACTTTTTCCCTCATTGACAATCCGTATTACGCTTCTTTCCAAAAATCCTGTAGCCATGGCAACTGTTTTATGCCGTACCGTATACGTATTTCTTACTACTAGACTGTGTACCAAATTTTTCTTTAGCTAAAATGAAATCTATCACCATACACCTAGGTTAGCTATTTCCTTATAAGCGGTAGCTAACCAAAAGCGGTCCTGGCGAGAGGGTTTCCGCTGGTAGGTATTGTGTCCTTGTCTGACCTCTTGCTAGCTCAACTAATCATTAGGTTTGGTAGAAATGGTAAGAAATTTTATACTTTTCTTTTTATGTTATACCAAAACTAACAATTCATAGACTTTTTATTTATTTTATTTTATTAAAAATACAGAGTAGACACGTATTTAAATATTTCTACAGTTCCTATATTTAATCACTTCGTTGTATTGTAAAAATATTTCATTAATACTGAGTCAGAGTAGTACTTTTAAATGTTTGGGCCTGGTAATCTAAATGTAGGATGGTGGTTTGCGGATTTTTGGCGGACTTTGTTCGAGTGAAATTCAGCGGCTGTTAATAATAATTGCAAATTGATTCCTAGTGGAATACAATAGTTTATTTCTCAACTGTCTACGCAACTGGACAATATGTGAAATCATAGAGATCCTTTGAAGTATTTTAGCTGCCGGTATTTCAAAGCACCGTCATCAGACTGCAGGGTCATCTAACGCCTCTCCTTCACGAGCTTGAGAGTAGGATCAGAGAGCTTTTTGTTCCAATCTATATGATGGTCTTGAAGAGACTTGGGATTTGAGGATTATTGAGTCCTTCCCTCTCTTCGAACTTCAGATAACCCTTTAATACTCCATCGTAAACTGCTCAATTCCTCTTCGAGTTCGGTGATATTTACGTCGGTCCGTAGTGTGCGCATGTTGTATGTTGCCAGGTCTAGTCGTCGGTATTTGTTGGTTTAGCCGGATCTCGTCCGGGATTCTTAGCACCCCTTGCCATACCGTAACCTCGACCGCTACCGTAGTCCAGGGTACAGGTTGCCGGGCACTAGGGGCTATGTTTTATTTGTGTTATTCATGGGGAGTGCTTTGCAGGCGGGTTGATGATCGCATTATGATTGTTACAAATGCACAGAGAACGCTGCTGCCCATTCTCTGGTGATTCCCTTAGTCGCCTCTTACGACACCCACGGGCAAACATGGGATGATGAAATTCTTTACGCCCGACATCATACGGTTAGTGATGTAGATATCAAAAAATATAAAGACTTTTTTTTTATTACCTTTAAACTACGTAGGTTTAGGTAGCACATTTAGGTAGCATCAACATATCGGAATACTTAAACTATCGTTTTTACAATCAATTTGTCCCGTGTTCTGTTTGGTCACCTCATTAGAAAGAGACACACTACCAAAGGAAGCCCTCTCGCTCGGACCGGTTTTTGCGCCATAGTGCACAGTCTAGTAGTAAGAAGTATAAGGTCTTTGTCAGGAACTGACACAGCCTGTGCTACACGGTTGCCGACCAGGCCAACAACCAAGGTTACCTTGGTCGGAAGCGGCCGTTTCCAACCGTGTAAACAGTGGTTGCCATCCAAATTTAGCATGACCTTCCAATGCCCTTGGTAGAAATGCGCGCGTTGCCGACAAGATGATGGTTGGCAGCTTGTTTGAAGCCGTGTAGCCGCTTGTTGACAACCACGCGTATGACAGTGACAGTCGCGCTTCTGCAGGTGGAGACGCACGCGTCGCTGCGCACAAAATGACTCCACAGAGCGAACGTAAAGTATTATCGATATGTACCTACAGAGACTTGCCTTGTCTTTGGGATTTGACATCAGAGTCATGTAAAACCCAACTGAAAAAAAAATGCATGGTGGTTTTACATTAAAAAGTACCTATATTAAATATACTAGCTTCTGCCAGTGGCTTCGCCCGCATAAAAAGTGTTTTCTTATCCCAAGGAAACATTATACCGGGATGAAGAGATGCCTATGTGCTATTCCAGAATGTAATCTATTTGTGTGGCAAATTGCATCCAGATCCGTTCGGCCATTTACAACAAACATACACACATCCATCCAAACTTTCGCATTTATAAGAAGATAGTAACATTAGAGTCAGTGCTGCCAACTCGTTTAGGCAAAAACGCGCTGTTAGCTCTTTAAAAAAGCGCTAGAATGCGCTAAGTGGTCGCTGTTAAAAAATCGCACCGAAAATCGGTAAAATTCGGCGCCAAATTCAAACAAAACGCCCAATAATTTGAGACTAGAAATGTATAAACGCATTTTTTTTATTTTTTATAATCAAGATATGTCACATAAAAGAGTTACATACATTATAGTACTTGTTTAGTAATAATAAAATAAATAAGTAACGTGTTAATGTAATTATTTTATAAAATAAAGAGATTAAATTAATTCATCGTCGTCTGATTCTACTACAATTTACTTCTGCCGCCGAAATAAGGTTTGTTTTGATCAATTTTGGACTTCAATTAATATTTATCTGCGGATGAAATTTTCCTCAACACGTCGTTGGGAAGTTAATAGTTTGCGCAGTTAATATTTTTTAAAGAAAGTACAGAGTTTCAAAAAGCGCTAGGCGCTAGAACGCGCTATTGAACAAAAAAAGCGCTAGATCTAGCGCTGAAAGCGCTAAGATGGCAGCACTGATTAGAGTTTAAAGGAGAATGACCGAAAGTGGTACCAAAAAGTCTCACGCATCAAGACCAAAATTATATAGTAATTAGTTTTATATTTTTTTACGACTACGCGTCGGGGATTTGATTTTTGAATAGGGAATTTAATATTGAGTTTAAAAGTATGGATATTGTTACTACGTGACCTTTAAATGACGTTCCGTTTCACATGATATGATTAACTTACCCTTGATTTTTGAAAGAGTCATGATCACTTTAAAAAAATATACTAAGTCGATTCTACATTAATTAAAAATAAACTAGAATATAATAGAATCTCATAGAATATTTATTTAAAAGATTATCATTATTTTATCTATGGTTAATTGGCCGTTCACAGCCGGTCATAAAGATGTAGACAGAATGTATCTAATAGAATCGATTTTTGATGAAAAGACGAACCAGTAATCGTTTCTTTTGTGTAATAAATAACTATAACATCCTTGTATATCGTGTCTATATAAATTACGTTGTTGGTAGCGTCGTACAAAATAGACCAAATTTTAGGTTATTTTCGATTTTTTTAAATAACTCCGAAATCCGGGTTTTGTTTTCAAAAAGAACTTTTGTAAGAGTTAACATGATCAGTGTAGTCTAAAAAAAACAAAGTTAAATTTTGATGCATCATGGTACGGGATTCCATACATCCATGAGCATTCTCCTTTCTACATAATATTGATTCCAAAATGATAGAATACTTTTTTTTAAAAGAAATATATGTTTCACTAATCTCATTCCAACAAAACCATAGAAATAAGAAATAATGATTGATAGCAGGCATCTCCTCGTAAAGTGTTCATTAATTAATTTTTGTACTAACACTAATGGATAGACAATTTGAAAACCATTGAGATGTCATTATTACCTCAATGTTGAAAACGAACATTTTGTAAGTTCTTTTTTTTTTCAAATGACCATTATTCGATTTTATAATGATTTTATTCTTAAATCTAATTCAATCGTATTCACTATTGTAATTAATGCGCCAGTGTGCCGCTAGTACTAGGAACACTCAAGATTTTTTGGTCAGGGTTATATTTCTATGGTACGGCCTTAACTAGTCAGTTCCAAAGTAACAGTTATAAAAAACAACAGTACCGACTGGTTTTTTATAACCGCGACGATAACCACTCGATTAATTTATAAAGCAAAATAATACTAAATAATAATGCTTTAACAATATCCAAATATATTTCATAGTGTTAAAATTACACATTTTATAAATGCTAATAAAATAATCTTACAAACAGAGATTTCTAGAGTAGATTTCTGCGCCTTGGCTTAAAAAGTAGTTAATAGTAATAAATATTTTAATGAGTATAAAAAAACAATAAATACTGTAAAATAGAGTCATCATCACAGATTGGAGAAATTATTTAAAAGCTCTATTATTTTTAGTGTTACTCTAAAACCGTTATAAAACTAACCAGCGATTCATTCTTATTTTAGCATACATCATGGTACTTACAGGGGGGGTGACCATAAGCTCTTAGGGTAAGGTTATTTTGAGTGTGTGTAAGGGACATACCCCTATTAGTCTACTGAGATTTTCTATAGTGGCCACCTTCACCAACATTACGTTATATAAGGCGGCACACTATACCAGGCAACCCCTTACGAGGTGTCTGGGACCATCTTCGGTAGGTCACGCCTCCGAGAGCACTCGCCCCTGGTACTCAAGAGAAAATGTGAGTCGCACCGTGATTACTCACTACCATTTGTCCAGAATGGTACCGGAGCAATAAAGCCGCTCACCACACGCACCCCAGCACGCCAGCACTAGTGCAAGCACCGGCACCAGCGCAGTTGGTGCTAGCGGATTCAAATCCGTTAAGGACGCCAGAGAAGCTGGCTCCCATTTCTCCAGAATGGTCCCGGAGCTGTAAGCACGCTCACCTCTCGAATACAAATCATCGCATCTACCCAATGCCTACAGCTGGGTTGCCGGAAAACTAATCCAACGGGTAGTCCTCTTCTTTCTATCCAGGAAAGTGCCGGAGATGCAGCTCGCTCACAGGAGCTCACTTGCTTGAGGGTTACTCACGAACCCCGCGTCTGACCACCAGGTGGCCCTTTGCCTTGGACCGCTAACTTCAGACACTTGTTGCGCGCGAGGAATGACGCTGTGTGTAAGGGACAGATGTATATGACTTATATACATCTGTCACTTACGCGATCTCAAAATAACCTTACTCTAAGAGCTTATGGTCACCCCACTGACGACGCGATGCGAATTTAAAATGCGTCGGCAGGCGATAACACGCACGGAGAACGTTACCTACTTGGAATTTCTCTTATCGGTGTGATATTGCCATCAGAAAGATCGCTGACTTCGCTAAGTTTACAGTTCATAATATAGTAATACGTTTTGTTTACTCAGAATTATAAACTTTATTACAAAAGAGCCTCTTGATATAATACGATTCAAACTTTATGGCGGCTATTAAGTGCGCTACTCGATGCGCAGTACCCCTCCCAATCAACCCCGCTGTCACATGAATTTGCAACTGCAGCGACGCAACCTCTTGTTCCGAGCCGCAATGAAGTTTGAATGGCTTAGTCGCAAAACGACTCTTTCGCAAAATGTCTACTGGTCGTAAAATATATCATTCTTACAATGCCTCTTTCGCAAAACGTCGCGTTACTAACTTAGAATAAAATTTACACAAATTAAAAGAAGGTTGTTTTTCTTATTAAATGATTACAAGTTTTACAATTTAACCATTAATACTAATTTAGCTTTATAATAAACTAGAGGACGCCTCACGGTTTCACCCGCGTAGTTCCCGTTCCCGTGGGAATACAGGGATAAAAAGTAGCCTATGTCACCCGGGGATAGAGTAGCTTCCCAACGGTGAAAGAATTTTTGAAATCGGTCCAGTAGTTTTGGAGCCTATTCGGTACAAACAAACAAACAAAAAAATCTTTCCTCTTTATAATATTGGTATAGATAAAATGAATCTGTTGTTAGTTTTTTTTTTTTTTTTTTATTCCTTAAATTTAATAAGTTACTAATGCGACAATTTGCGAAAGAGACACTCTGCGAAAGAGGCATTGTGAGAAAGCCCTTTTAAGAAAGTGTAATTCTGCGAAAGTGACATTATGAGAAAGAGACATTATACGACCAGTAGACATTTTGCGACCAAGCAGTTAATCTACCTATACTTAATAGTACGTTCAGCTTATTCTGGGCAGTCAGCCACGCTACGGCCTTGTCGACAGGCAAATTTTATTTACCACGCGTACTGCGTGTACTGATACATACTAACTCCAACTGACCTCAATTATATTTCACTCGTAATTATATTAGCTTTAAATTGGACGGATTGACTTAAATAGCTTAAAATTAAAAATATCATCCAATTAAAAATATTACGATGGCGGGCAATGTTATCCTGTCTAGTTTGTGTAAGCGAACTTGCGAGCGCCCTATGTTCATATTCTGATCTAGGGGGTTACCATAATAAGATCTTAGAGAAATTATATTATAAAATTCATATACATCTGACCCTTGCGCACAATTGAAATAACCTTGCTGTAAGAGCTTATGGTAGCGCCCATATCAGAATATGAACATGGGGCCCTGCTTGTGCTATGTCATTTACACTGCGTGGTTGTGCGAAAATGCAAAATTATTTCCTGTTATGCAGTTTCTTGTTCGAAAATGATCGCAAAATTAATGTAACTAATTGTCAAGCGTGATTGAAACTGGTGGAATGGTTGAATGAATTATACAGCAATAATAGCCAATCGCATCACTTAACATGCGCAAAGATAATATAATACTACAGTACAGATACCCAATCCCATACAAAGAAATGTCACCTCCTTAAGTCGGGCTATTGGTCGGGCTATTTTTTCTTTCTCCATATTTTTAACAGGCGGCAGCACCAGTGACTCTTTAATAGCCCGAGACTGTGGTTTTCTAACGCCATCTAGTAGTTTGCCTAGATACTAAATCATATGGCAATTTGAGCGAGGAATCGTATCATGTTGGTACTCAGAGACGTTATTTGCCAGTTGTCTTGTCCTTGAACGCTTACTTCGTATTCGTAATAATAACATTAGGTATGTTCGGTTCGGGACAGACTCCGCTCAGACCGCGGTAACTTCTTAAATCTAAGTGGTCGCATTGTGTAGCGAATTTCACAATATTCATGAATATTCCAAATCAATCAAAACTATAGAATTCGTTGTAGAATTAAATGTTGGTAGTTAGCTTGCTTCCGCGGCAATGAATGAAAACACGAAGTAGGTATCTACTTCATGTCATTTTATTATTCACTATAAGGGTTATCCTTTTTTACCCGGCTGCAAGGAAAGGGTTATGATTTCGCGCGTATCTTGTATGTAAGTATGTGTGTGACGTATTTTTCCACATGACGGATTTTTATAATTAAGACATCGTTAGATAGGTCTTGGCCACCCAAATATACTTAGATAAGTGCCATTAAAAAAAAATGGCGGATTTTGGGCTCCATATTGTAGAGGTTGCAATTTTTTATCTTCGTAACCCGTCGAGTGGGGTATCAAAATGAAGGGCTTTTAGTGGTGATTACAAAAATACATACCACGTATATGTTTAAAACAATTTATAAAAAAAATAATACTTAAAAGTTGTAAATAAATCAGGCAGTTCGCGAATATGTATCCTCCGACTTCATATCTAGTTATTTTCTTGTTTACAGCTTTTTAGTTCGCTTTTTAAGCAGTCGGGTGTTTGATTTTTAAATTAGCTTTTTTATTTTAGGTTGGTACTTAGATATATAAAGAACAAGATGTTTTTACAAAAATGATTACTTTTAATACTTTAGTTAGGTACGCAGCATGGCAGTACCTACCCTACCCCTCACCCCCGCTGTCACATGAAACTGCTAGCGCGTAGTGGCTCACGAAGTGTTTCGAGCCGTTATTAAGTTTGAATCAAACTGTACCTACTATGCGACGCGTAAACTCGGACGGCAAGCGGCACACGCGTCGCGTTATCTCTTATTTTAGTACCCGTGCGATTTGAGTAGGCCCTAGCGCGATACGAGTCCTGTTCCAGCGAGGTATCTAGTTAATTCGACGTGTAAACAAGCATCACAAAAAAGTGATTTTAAATAATAGACCAAAACATTAATATTTGTAATTACGCCTATAATAAATAATATCTTTTAAATTACGCCTATAATAAATAATAACTATCCTACAAAATGAATCTTACGATGGATATATAGTTTAGGACAAATAGTGAAACACGCCATCTATTGCAAAGAACTCAAAACAAAACGAAAAGTCGATAGCTACTTTCAACTAATTTAACATACAAAGTCTTCACTTATTTTTTTTGTTCAAAAAACCTGATTAATGAGTGTAAATGGATAAATTAACATTAAAAAAGCAAGTTTTGATTTTTACTAAACTTATTTCGGCCTGAATCTGCTGTTAAACATTTTTAATTGATTGTTACTTTCACATTTGTTACCTATGCTGCCATCTATGATCTTTTTTTAATACTAATTATAATTTGTATGAGTTGATACCCCATGACATGCGTTTATTTTTTGACGCGTCGGTAATTTCATTTAAAAAACCGGGTTTTATTGTATATTTACTAGTGCCCACTGGGTTGGGACATACCTAGGCTCCACTTTCCAGCAGGAGAATCTATATTTTTTGCCTGAATGCATTGGTGAATAAGACTCGGTTTCTGAATTTAGTATTTAGAGTCAAGAACCAGTCAAACCTTTACTTGTATACCAAAGTTGACAGGATTTCAGGCTAAATTCAACTTGACATTCTTAATTTAGAAATAGTGGATTAATTAAATTGATTCATCAAGCAAGTCGGAGAGCCTATCATTAAAACTTAGCTTACTAATAACATGTCCTAAGTTAGACAGTTTTAACTCCGGGATCATTGGCTGTGAAGGGATCGTAGTCACCGAGCTTCACCAGTTCGATGGACATGTCCCATAGCTTCTTCGCGTATTCGTCGTTCAAGCCCTTAGCCCCAGGAGCAGTTACTGCACAATCACTGGAAGAAAAACAAGGTTTTATTTAGGTAAAGATTTATACAGCAAGAGCATGGTGGTAACAGCCCCGACTTACGTGTCGAAGGTCGTGGGTTCGAGCCCAGGCAGGCGCTTTACATTGTGTAAATTATTTCATTACCACTGTTCTAAAAACGGTGAAGGAAACATCGTGAGGAAACCGGCATGTCCTAGAAATAATATTCAAAGACTTGCAACCAACCCACAATGGGCCCGCGTGGTGCGTTAAGGCCTATTCCCTCTCACAGAAAGGAGGCCTGTGTTCCAGAAGTAGGGTCGTTAAAAGGAGTGTGTTACGTGACTTAGAAAAGTGTAACTGGTGCCTTTTCGTTAGAGGTTTGGTTAAGCGTGGTCACGTGGCTTCGGCGGTAAGTTTTTCGTAGAAGCGCGCATTTGTTGTTAAGTGATTCGAATTGGTGAATTAGAGATTTGGTTATTCAAGATCGCATGGCTACGGCGTTAAGTTTTTCGTGGTAGCGTGCATTTGTTGTTAAGTGTTTCGTATTAGTAAACTTACGGGGATGTGTTATTCGGTGTTACACTTTTCTAAGTCGCGTAACACACTCCGTTAAAAGGCTGATGACGGTGATGCAGCAATTTGTTGTCGTCTGTGATTTATTGAAGATTTCAGATTTGTTCCAATTTCGAATTAGGTATGTATCAGTTAGATTTGAACACTAATCGAGTAATATCAATATCAATAGCAGTATTTTACATGGAGCGGCTGTCTATCTGAATTCCACAACCCATCTACTGGGTATCAAAGCCATGGCAAGATTGATGTCTCAGATTTCAGGCATCTGACTACCTGAAGCCTAATTGCGAAAGTGAATTCGTCAAGGCAAAGAGTTTTGACCCTATCATTCAACCAATCACATGCGGGATGAAAGACGCGATGTGGAGTGCCGTCTATCTGATTCGTCGATTGATGGGGCAAGACTCTTTGCCTTGCCGAATTCACTTATGCAATTAGGCTGCTGTAATGAATGACTGTCACAGATCTTAAAATGATGGTCGAGCTATCACCACCAACCAATCATATACCTATAGCTTAACTAGCTTTCTGTTCAGAGGCGTGGAAGAGTCTCGGTATGTAACGGTTGATCACCCATCCACGAACAGACATCGGCTAGCGTTGCCTAATGTTAAAGATTGACCCGCACGGCTCATATTATTTAGCCACGAGCTTCGAAATGTAGGATCATGAAATTAAACGTTAATACAGGGAGACTTAATTCATTGGCAATATTTCAAGGGGGTAAGATTTTCGCATAACTTGACAAATTGTATGGACTAGGTGATTTCTTTTTTCAGATTGCTGGTATGGTCCTATAATGGAAGTTATTTCAAACCCCAAAACCAATGAATTAAACAATATATGCATAATAGTGTCGAGTTTCAAAACAAACAGTATACGATGCCCGAAAATACAGTCATACTCACGATTCGACATAATTTAGAAACAGAGGCCTTAGTGCGGGTTTTTACTCACGCTCAATCGAGTTAACGTAAATATCATTTTGTATTGAAACTAGATAAGCGCCGTCTGGTGACGATAAGGAGAAACCTCTTCTTTTGTATACATTTTGACTTTATAATAGAGAGCTCGTTTACGTTATCACGAGTGAGAGTGAGTAAAAACCCGCACTAAGGCCTCAGTTAAAAGTAGCGACAATTTACGCTCACACGATCATAGTAACATGCCCATTAAGTTATTGAGGTAATAACTTTTTATCATCTTTGTGTATCTTATAAGAGGAGCTTGTGGCTAAAAAATAACATCCACAAGAGTAAACGTCAAGGTTAAGTAACACATGCCGATATCGGTTCGTGGATGGGTGACCATCTTAATATCAAGATTACCCCGTACCTCGGAAATAAAGCATGGTTCCGGCTGCCATTTGTAGCCAATTAAGTCAGAAGCCAGGAAATGCGACACCACTCTTGCCAAGGGGTATAGTGTGGATGGTATGTGGATGACTCAAACTGGATGTTTGACGTTTAAACTGGAAGCCGATCGGCTTATAGATTGATATAAAGTTATTACCTGTAATACAAGCCCGTTTCATCTGCGCACTTGTCATCGACGGCACAGTAGATGGTGGTCTGCGCGCCCAACGCCGGCGACTTCATGAACGGCGCCATGACGAAGCCGATGATCCTGCGCGCGCCCCAGAACAGCGTCTCGTTGAGGTGACGACCTAGCTCCGTCTTGATGACGCCTGGGTGCAGGCTGTATGTGTTGATGCCTTGGATGTTGTGCTCCTGGGGAACAAAGCGTTATGGAATGTTAGTAGGACTAACCAATGTTGCAGGGTTGATGGGGTACTGTTTGAAATACGTCACAGCTATGGGTCGGTAAGTTTGGGACTTCTTAATTTATGCATACAGTTTTTGTATACCTTCAGCTTTGCTGCTAACTCTCGGGAAAATAATACGTTAGCAAGCTTGCTCTGTGAGTACGCCTCTGCTGATTTATAAGGCCGCTTCTTGTAGTTCAAGTCATCGAAATTGATGCCATACCCTGCAATACACAATTGAAACAATTGAAGCCTAGTAAGTATTGTAACGTATAGTAAAACATTTTAACTGAGTGTTAATATGGTACAAAGAGCTTTTGAAAAAGACACTGGATGCAAGTTACATGCAGGCATTCTATAAAAAATACTTTTTCTTTTCTCTATTTGAATAGATAGTGTGAACTTACTTATATGCGCTCTAGACGACACAGTAACAACTCGCGCCGGCGTGCTATTCCTGATACGCGGCAGAAGAAGCATGGTCAATAAGAAATGTGCAAAGTGATTGGTTCCAAGCTGCATCTCAAACCCATCATCAGTCTCGCTCTTAGGGCACATCATGACTCCAGCATTATTCACGAGAATGTTTATCTGTGGTTCAGTATCCAGAATACTCTGAGCGAAGTCTCGGATAGACTTCAAAGAGGTGAGGTCACATTTCGCTAGAACAATGTTGCCAGTGTCTGGCAAATCCTTGCAGAGTTTCTCAATATCAGTTTTCGCTTCTTCCGCCCTTTCCATACTGCGACATGCCATTATTACCTTGGCACCTGTGGAATTTAAAACATTTACATATTCAACATTGGAATTATTACCTTGGCACCTGTGGCATTTAAAACATTTACATATTCGACATTGAGCAGTGGTGGTCAAGGTGCAGTGGTGGCCTAGTGGTACTTATGTGTCTAGGTCGTGAGTTCGAACCCAGGCAGGCGCTTTACTTTGTGTAAATTATTTCATCACCACTGCTCTTAAAATGGTGAAGGAAAACGTCGTGAGGAAACCAGCATGACCTAGAACCAAAAACAGCTAGAACGTTCACCAACCCGCACTGGGTCCGCGTGGTGGATTAAGGCCCATTACCTCTCTCACAGAGAGGATGCCTGTGTCCCAGCAGTGGGAACATTATAAGGCTGACGATGATGATTCGACAATGAAATTGAATTCCTATCGGGATAAAATTACATATTACGTCAATTTACCATGTTGTAGCCATTTCATACAATTGTGAGTGTTTTTTTTAAAGCAATTAAATTTGAACAAGCTGTCCCAGCGAACTTCGTACCACCTCAAACAAATGTATGGCAAAATGGTGTAACTAACCCGACTTTACCCAGCATTACCGGAACCAGTGGCGGTAGCTTCATAGAAGCCCAAAAGCCTGGCTTGCCTTACTAAAATGCTCGATAGAGAATCAATATCAAACCTGAACTATTTAAAAGTTCGCGCGCTTAATTCTTATCAAAATAACACAAAGTATCTACCTATGCCACACTACTTCACATAGCGATTGGTCGCGCGCAGAGTTTCGCATTTGCAGTTGTAGCATCTACATATAGCTATCTCGCTTACACGCACCGGCTTTTACCGGGCTTTCAAATACTATATCTGTCTCTTTCGCACTTATAGCGATGTGTCGTATAACGAGTTAGAAACTTGTGCGTCTTTGTAGACGTTCAGTTTGAAGATTTAAGCAGGGCTTTGCATGTGAAGTTGTACGCGTATCCGTGACCTTGTCACCTTGCCAACTCTGCAGTGTTGCCGTTTTAGCGACGTTGTGAGATCTTGGAGATTTTTAACGAGTTTGGTGACTTTTTTAAGATTTAGCAAAAATAAAAACCAGCGACTTTTGAAAATAACGAATATAAATATTCAAGCAATATCTTAAAAATAAAAAATTTGCGACATCTAGCTAGATTTTTCATATAACTGGCGACTTATTTTTGCCAAATGACAACACTGCAATGACCCGAGTGCAACTCACTTCAGTTCATATCTCTTAGTACACGGTTACCAACTTAGGGATTTTGTCCCTAAATTTAGGGACTAGAAGTGTTAAAAGGGAAATTTTTGGGGACTGGAATATTTTGGGGATTTTTTTAGGGATTTCGAACAAAACTTACCAAATCGAAAACAAAGCGTGTGTTTTCTGTTTTGTGCGTAGAAAGGAACGCACGATATGTAATTCATATCCCCTAAAAAGGTACATAGTATCATGATGGTACGATTTTCCTTATAAATCGGGATTATGGATCGTGAGTAAAACTTAATCATACTGTGGACACGATCAAGAACTTCATCGTACATATGTATGACTTCAAAAATGAGACGTCAAATGAAAGGAGCAACAGGATGATGATGTGGTTCTAGAAATAATTAACAAGTTTGCATAGTTGTATTTTTCATTTTTTTTTATCAACTTAATATGTAACGTTATATTTACCTACGAAATAATTTAGGTACTAAATAAGTATGTAGGTATAACACATATAAAATTCTATTTAGGGATTTTTAGGGAAATTCGGAAAAATTGGGGAATATTTTTGTTTATAACACAACAACACAGGTAACACTGTCTTAGTAGTCTGTGCCATTGTCATTGTCAGTTTCATTTGCTTGAGTGGGAAAAGTTAGAGTTTTTTGTGTTTTCTTAGATTTTCTCGGTGATACAATTGTTTTGGTGACTTACCTACAACAATGGAGGTAATTGTACCTTGTGAGGATTTAAAATGCGTTCAAGTTTTGATTGGCGAAGATAAGGTAAAATCTTTAAACTTTGCTCAGAAAAAACAGTTAATTTCTTCATTAAAACCGACGCCTAATCTGTCTATTTCTCAGACTAGTAAATCGCATAAACGAAAATTTAATAGATCAGTGTATAAAACTAGTTGGATTGTTGGCTGTTCGCACACTAATAAGTTGTATTGCTGGTGCTGCATATTTTTTTCGAATGAAGATTCCGTTTGGAATACATCTGGTTATAATGATTTAAATAACATATCTGGCGCCATTAAAAGGCACGCAAATTCCCATAAACACCTGTGTGCAATGGTTTCTTTCGGAAATTTTGGTAAACAACGAATTGAGACATCTATATCACGCCAGATATCTGAGGAAATTTCAAAATATAACACGCGCGTTGATAACAACCGTAGTGTATTTCAAAGATTAGTCGATATTGTTTGTCATTTAGCACAACAAGAACTTCCTTTAAGAGGTCATGATGAGTCCAAAACTTCATTAAATAAAGGCAATTTTTTAGAACTGGTCTCGTTAATTTCAAAATACGATGTCGTTTTAGAAAAGCATATGCAGCATCAGGAAACTGACAAACCGCGGCCGAGTTATTTATCTAACAAAATTCAAAACGATATTATTCATTCCGTAGCCGATGTGATGCAAACTTGCATCGATTACGAAGTTAGGCATACAAAATTTGTTTCAATTATTATTGACGAAACCCCCGATGTTAGTCATAGAGAACAACTGTGCTTGATTCTGAGATATTATTATAAAAATGAAATTCATGACCGTTTTTTGGGCTTTCTTAATGTTTCGGAAAGTCGCACAGCAGACTCACTCTCTAATATTATTTTAGAATTATTGAATAGACATGATTGCATCGCTAAATTAGTAGCGCAAAGCTATGACGGTGCTAGTGTAATGTCTGGTGTAAGAAATGGAGTGCAACAAAAAGTTAAAGATGTTTGTCCACAAGCAATTTACATTTGGTGTAATGCACATATTTTGGCCTTAGTGTTGTCTAAATCATGCAATAGAATTCAGGAGGTTAGTTTATTTTTTTCAGCCCTTCAGGCTTTGTGTAATTTTTTTAGTAATAGTACAAAACGAGCTGCTTTTTACGATACTCATTGCAGCAAAAAATTGCCTAATGCTCCCGCAACTCGTTGGACATACATGTCGCGAGTTGTAAACACGGTTTTTGAACAAAAAATTAAACTTATTGAGTTGTTTTCTGATCTGTGCGACAATCCACAGAACTGGGACGGGGATACGATTTTAGCTGCGGAGAATTTTGAAAACACTTTGCGATCTTTTAATTTCAATTTTTTTCTTTTTATTTTTCATCGGATATTTGAAAAAACTGACTGCTTGTACAATATTCTACAAAAATCACAAGTTGATGTCGGTTATTGTATTAATAAAATAAAGGATTTTCAGGCATGGTTACGTGCTGAATTTCAATCCGAATTTGATCAAATTTATGAGAATACTTTGCAAAATAACTCGGCTCCTCGTTTGAGACGCAACGTACGCTGTGCAAAAACGGAATACAGACGACTTTTTGTAGAAGTAATTGATAACATTAATACCGAAATTACTGACCGATATTCTGAAATTTATAAATTAAA
The DNA here is from genome assembly GCA_964057195.1 of Orthosia cruda. Taxonomy (NCBI): domain Eukaryota; kingdom Metazoa; phylum Arthropoda; class Insecta; order Lepidoptera; family Noctuidae; genus Orthosia; species Orthosia cruda. The sequence continues at coordinate 23,422,873 of OZ059825.1, forward strand.
GTTTTTCCAACTGCTCAACAACAAAAAATTTGACAATTATCACTCACATTTTCCTACAGAGGAATTAGATTCATTATTTGACATTTATGCAAACTATTTCGACAAACAAACATTAAAAAGCCAATTGATTTGCTTGTATTCTAGTCCTGATCTGAAAGATCGTAATGTTTTCGAATTAATTGATTTCATTCATGAGAATAACCTCGAAGATGCCTTTCCCGAGCTGTTAAAGTTAGCGTATCTTGTTGTAACTATTCCGGCTACCAGTTCTTCCGCGGAACGTGCTTTTTCGTCTCTTAAACGTATCCATACCTATCTGAGAAATACACAAGGTCAAGAGCGTCTTTCCGAATTATCAATGATAGCTATTGAAAAACAGTTGTTGGTAGAATTAAAACGATCACCAACATTTTACTCTGATGTAATTAAATCATTTCTTAAGAAAGATAGACGATTCCAATTAGAATATAAATAATTTATTTAAATTCCTTTTTACATTCTATCTAGCTATTTTTTAACTTTCGGTTTTGTTTTTTTTTTCGTCTGTAACCTGTTAGTCCTTTTACGAAGCAAGCAACTACTTACCATTACTTTGTTCCCTCAAGCAATGAAGCAAACCAAACGGCTTTTTTAAAAGCCACCGGAGGTATGCAATTGCTGATATGTTTATTATATTCAATCTAGCACTAGCATGCCTTCAGTGTGCTTTGGTTACCTCATTCACCGCACGATGGCGTAGAGCTAAATTGTATAAATAATGGGTGGCTTGCTGCAAATTTGTCATTCAACATTTCGTCACTCAACCATCAGCAGCAAGCCACTCCTGGGAATAAATTAAGAAACAAGAAGCCCGAAGTTTTACTCATCAATCAACAATTCAACATACATACAGTCCACCCTGACCCAGTAGTTTATGAGAAAATTGCGATGATACATATGTAGGTACCTACATACACAGACGAAAAGATTTTTTTTTTTTTTTTTTTTTTTTTTTTTTTTTTTTTTGAAATCTTTTTAAATTTTAGTGGGCTTGCCTTATTTTGAAACCCTAGGCACGCCACTGACCGGAACCAGTATACAACGCTATGTTCATTTTGGTTCGTGTTTTGTTTCTGTCATATATCGGAGATGGCGCTGTGTTCGCAAAACGTATGGGAAAATGTATAATTGCAATGCATAATTTTGTTTTTATTAGTTAATATTTTCGATATTTTAATAATTATTCTGTTATTCTGGGCGAGTTATAAATGGTGTAACTTAAATGACTTGTTTTATATACAAAGATTAAGATTACATAACAAAGACAGCATGGTTGAATGGGGTGTCTTGGATTAGATAAATATTTGTATGGCTGGCTGTTTGTGTATGCAAGCATTTGTTAAGACACCTACAATATAGGAGAAATAATAAGACATGGTTGAATGGGTGTCTCCGATTCGATAAATATTTGTATGGCTGGCACCCACAATATGGGAAAATTTCTAGGAGCAACATTAAAAAAAAAGCGTCTGACATCAGAATCATTTAAATAGTAGTGCAATAAAATGCATGGCAATATTTTTTTATATTTAATTTTCAATTTATTTTAAGGTGCCAAAAAAGAGAAATGAACATTGGGTTGAAGTACACATGAAATGAACATAGTAAGTAAGAATTATTTTTCCTGCTCATAAAAGGTCATGGAGCAAGGTCTTTTTCAACTTAATGATTCAGTATATGAATTATATGAATCTGAGGTCAAAGCCATTAACACTTGATCTCTTAAAAACATTGGATGCTGTAGAGCCGATATTGTGTTAATGATAGCTATAATATTTTGTATTGAACACAAAAATATTTACATCATTTACAAAAAAATATGTTCTATGGGAACAATGCATCCAATGCACCACACAGTGATAGATGGAACAATGGTAGTATTTTTTACTGACTTGTTTTCTTTTTTGTTTCTAAAACATTTTTACTGTACCGTAAAGAGGATGAAGTGAAGTGCTGAATGATAATTATACCTTCCCCGCTGCAGGGCAAAGGCAACTTCTCATACAGAAAAGGCACAAGCTTTAAGTTAGCTTAAAAACAATTTACCTCTCTTATAAAAATCCAGCACAGTTTCTTTTCCTATGCCTGTGTTGCAGCCGGTCACTAAAGCAGTCTTGCCCACCAGCTTGGCAGTGCTTAGACATCTTCCGCTGAAGAAAGGCATTGTGCTGAGGGGGTGATGTGGAATATACTGCTTGTCTATAATAATAAAATATGGAATTGTATTTAATGTCAACTTTATTAGGCTCTTTATTGTATATGTGGGTCAGTGGGTCATCTTAGATTCTTCTGTTTTCTGATTTTACTATGCAGTAATAACAATATTTAATTAATCTGCCAAATCTTTCAATATTCGCAGCATAGTTTACCCCTATTTATTCATTATATTATATAATAATTATATTCTCATGAAATTAGTAACAACAAGTCAACAAGTGAAGTACCCAATTAGAAAATTATTGTTTATGAACTGAGAAGACAATGCAGAATATTTGTGTTTTTTAATATTGTATGAAATATGATATTCCGCTTTTGCTCAGAATATTAATTATAGTTATGGCCCACTTTTACGCGACGGAAATGTACAAAAATAACGGAACTTACTATTATCATAAATCAACTGATGCAAGTTAAGTAGTGTTAATTAAGTTTTATCGGTAAACTATACAACGATATTAACAAAGTATGTTAGTTAACTTAATCCCCTTTCCAACTTTAGTAAACTTTGAAACATTAAAACTTTTACAAATTTACAGCAAGTGGCTTGTATGTTATTATACTTTGCCGGTCGTAGATAAAAAGTTTTTGGTCCGGATTTTTTGTATTAACTATAGTATTGTAAGTACAGTACTCACCTTCACTCCTTATTGTCTGTCTTACAAAAGAAAGTTATGATTTTATAAACTTTTACGCGGAACCAAAACTAAAATAAAAAATACATTTCTCTTGACTCTTCCACAGACTAACTCAGCAGACAGAGACAGACCACAGACTACTTAGAGAATAGAGAATAGAGAATAGAGATACCAGACTACTTCGTAGTATCTCTAAGTAGTCTGTGGACTACTCTTCACAGAACATATATACCCAGCACAGAACACTAATACTCCAAGAGATACCCTTAGAGATACTACGTATTTCTCTTCGTAACACTAACGTATCCTCTGTGCAGGTGCAGCATGTGTATAATCCAAAGCAAAGATTACTATTTCCTATTAATTATGAACAGTACTGTCTGTCGAAAGATTACTATTTTAAGGTATAGCTATAGTCTAGTCTATACAATTTTTAACCCCCGCCAGAAAAAGAGGGGTGTTATAAGTTTGAGGTGTGTTGCTGTGTATCTGTGTGTCTGTCTGTGGCATCATAGCGCCTAAACGGATGAACCGATTTTGATATAGTTTTTTGTTTTTAAAGGTGATTTTGTCGAAAGTGTTCATATCTATGTTTGAATGAAATCGGTTCAGCCGTTAAATAGTTATGGGTGTTTTACTGTTTGAATCGGGGTGTTTTCGCAAGATATCGTGAAATAAAAATCTTTCGGGAGTTTTTAAAAATTTGCAATTTTCCTTTTTTTATTTTTCGATGGATTCCGGTAAACTTATTAATATAAATATTTTGATGATAAAGTAGTTTTATTGAAAAAAAAAATCGATAAAAATGTTATTACATAAAATAAACTATAGGCCATTGAATGTTATAATTCAATAATTTTGTTACTTTTACAGCCATAATGATGTTTTATAAATAAGCCAATATGCTGCATTGACAATATTACACTTCTCAATCGCGGTGCTGCGGTGTATGTGGGTGATTGATAAGCCAAAAGCCGGCGTGCTATACTTGCATGACAAAAACTCAAATTGTCAATATTGTCTTGTCTTAGACATGGGTCGGTTTAGGTAAAAACGATACATAATCCTTCTAATCCTAGTATTTAAAAATACCTAATCCATTTACCTAATTCGAATATTTATTCAATATAGCCGCTGGCTGAAGAAATATTTGGCATGGACTATGGACGTTCCGTTTCTGATATATTGTGGTACGGTGGATTATATTTCGTTTTTTATGGACAAACGGTAGTTGAATACTTTTGTTTTTAACGTCTAAATTAATTAAACTAGCTTATTAATACGTGAACCAGCTAAACCAACGGAATGTAATTTATGCAATTCTTATTACTAGGTACTGATAGAACATGTGTTACGTACGCATGATTCATTTCACTGCCAAAAGTTAGGTCAAGATTGAAGTTCATTGTATATCATTGTTATAATGTTCATAATTACTCTTTTAAAACAACTCAAACGACATATTGTTTTAGTCTTTTTACCGAAAAATGGCTAAAAATTAAAACTGGTTTACTATGTATATAAACCAGAGCATTATTATATTAATATACATTTCACAGGAGAGCAGTGGTGGCTAGGAGAGCAGTGGTGGCCTAGGAGAGCAGTGGTGGCCCAGTGGTATCGGCCGCGACTTACAAGTTGTAGTTCGTGGGTTCGAACCCAGGCAGGCGCTTTACTTTTTGTAAATTATTTCATCACCACTGCTCTCAAAAACGGTGAAGGAAAACATCGTGAGGAAACCGGCATGTCCTAGAACCAAAAATTCGAAGACATGTGACATTCACCAACCCGCACTGGGCCCGCGTGGTGGACTATGGCCCATCCCCTCTCACAGAGAGGAGGCCTGTGTCCCAGCAGTGGGAACATTAATAGGCTGATGATGATGATGATGATGATGCATTTCACCCATAATATTCTTACGGATATCTGCCCTCCAGGAGTAGTTAAATATTGGGATCCAGTAGAAAACCAAACGACGCCTCCTTCAGTCCATTTCACACATACATTTTATTCAATATTATACAATAACCTTGATAAAAAGACTACATCTTTACTACAAATATAAATACTCAAAATTACAGCTTGCTCTGAACGATTCTCAAAACGAGTGACATAAAATTTTCTTCATGACAATTGTCAAAACACAAAAACTCTACGTTTGAAAATTAACTTGCTTTTAAACATAGACTTAAATCAAAGACAATTAGAATTCATCTCTACAACATCCCCTCTGAATTTTATATTGTCTCAAATAAAATTAAAACAAACCTGTATTTAACCTTGACATATTTTCCTAGAAAACCCCATATACAACTTCATCATTACAAAACTCCTACTCAACTTCATCATTACAAAAAACCCTACACAACTTCATCATTACAAAACTCCTACTCAACTTCATCATTACAAAACTCCTACTAAACTTCATCAACACAAAACTCCAACTCAACTTCATCAACACAAAACTCCTACTCAACTTCATTATTACAAAACTCCTACTCAACTTCATCATTACAAAACTCCTACTAAACTTCATCAACACAAAACTCCAACTCAACTTCATCATTACAAAACTCCTACTCAACTTCATCATTACAAAACTCCTACTCAACTTCATCATTACAAAACTCCTACTCATCTTCATCAACACAAAACTCCTACTCAAGTTCATCAACACAAAACTCCTACTCAACTTCATCATTACAAAACTCCTACTCAACTTCAACACTGAACACATACTTAATACAAAAATAAAAACCCATACTAGTATTCCCTACCTATCATTACATTCTGCATACTATATTAAACCTCCCCCTTAAATATAAATTTCAAATTAACAATCAAAACAACCTTAATACTATAACTAATACCATAATTTCAAATAAATTCCAAAACTTTATCTCTACAAGATTGGCGTCTTGTTTATCTTTAATAAACACAATGTAAGGTATTTCTCCCATGACCCTCAGAGTGGACAGCTCATGCCTCAGGCCACCAGCTACCTTGTTCAGTACCTTCTCAGTCTCATCATAGGAAGCATCGCCTTTGTACACCCAGAACACATTCACTGTGTTCAAGTCTGGAGTCACATTTACTTTAGAGATTTCAATGCCTCTTCCTAAAATATCCATAGCATTAGAATTAATATTTGTTTCGGGATATTTACCATGTATATTTTGTTTTTTGTTGAGAGCTCGATATTTCGGCACCGTTACAAGCGCCATGATCACGAGAACTAAAGACTTTGCGGGTGGGTGTTGTTTACGAGCTGACATATCTGTCTACCCTCTTCCTCACTCGTTTTTCACGCACGATGTCGCTACCACCAGAACTCGTCTCACTAGTTACTCGACACTGTTCAGCACTCGTCTCACTAGTTACACGATATTGTTCACGACAAACGATGCTCACTGTATCCACTTTTAAAATATACATGGTAAATATCCCGAAACAAATATTAATTCTAATGATTGTGACCATGTCAGCTTAAAAACTTATATCCATAGCACCTGTACCAGTAGACATCAAGTCAGTGATCTGTTTCATAAACATTTTGTTGAGCATGGCAGTTCTGCGCTGGCCACGCTTGTCAGGCTCATGTTTCTGCTGAGTCAAGCTCTTTACCGATGGCAATATGGATATCTGTTGTTGGCGCAGTGGAAGCGTGCTGGGCCCATAACCTGTTACGGATATCTGTTGTTGGCGCAGTGGAAGCGTGCTGGGCCCATAACCTGTTACGGATATATGTTGTTGGCGCAGTGGAAGTGTGCTGGGCCCATAACCTCTTACGGATATTTGTTGTTGGCGCAGTGGAAACGTGCTGGGCCCATAACCTCTTACGGATATCTGCCCTCCAGGAGTAGTTAAATATTGGGATCCAGTAGAAAAACAAACGACGCCTCCTTCAGTCCATTTCACACATACATTTTATTCAATATTATACAATAACCTTGATAAAAAGACTACATCTTTACTACGGAGAATGCCCATTTTGTATGGAGAAATGTACTGACCGAAACATTTGCGTGTCCTGATAAAAACACCTTTATTTAATTATATTACCTTAATTAATTACACGTACCAACTTTAGTCAATTTTCATCGTGGGAGTTAAGAGATATTGAACAAAATATGTTCCTTTTCAGGTTATAGTATATTCACAGCAATATGGACTCTATGCCAGCATATTTAAGATTTGCATTCGTTAGACATTTGTTCAAGTGCTGGTAAGACATACAGTGTTATTCTTACTTACCGGTGTAGATCCAAGCCCGTAATATGGTCAATATATTATCAGGAATTTAAATGCAAAAATGCAGCATTATATTATGTCTGCGCATATATATATGGTGCCAACATCAAAGAACATTTGAGACACCAACTTCGAGCCGTAGCCATGTCGGAAATCAAGAAAATAAAGTCCTGACCTATTAAGCACTATTTTCATAAACACACGGCGGTGTTGTATTGATAAGATAAGTGTTAAGTAACCCAACTCGACGCAAAAAAAACATACAAACAAATCAAATGAAAAGACGACTACTGTCACATGACTGTCACTGTCAAATGAAATGTCTGAGTTATAGGCATGTTACCAAACCGGTAATATAATCGATTTCTAAAAACATGATTCATTTGTTATCTTGGTTTGCATTAAACTAGTAAATCAATCCAATTTCAAAATCAATTAGTTCTTAACAATAAAGAGGTGAATCGGTTCGATACAGGAGATCCTTGGATCGATTCAGTGTTTCAGGTAGATTATAAAAAAAACGGTGCTTCAATTAATCGATGTCAGATCATGTCAACATGCCTCAACCCTAATATAAATGGCGGAATATGTTTGAGCTGAGAAACGGAAGTTAAATACTTATTAATTCAAGAAAATTAACCCCACTTCTTTCATCTTTTAGAAAAGAAGTCAAAATACTTGAAATATTTTTGTTTAATTTATTGTCCAGAAGTGATTGTGACACAATTCTTTTTTTGAAAGTACTGTCCATGGGCATTCTCCTTTAATGACTCAAAATTACAGCTTGCTCTGAACGATTCTCAAAACGAGTGACATAAAATTTTCTTCATGACAATAAATTGTCAAAACACAAAAACTCTACGTTTGAAAATTAACTTGCTTTTAAACATAGACTTAAATCAAAGACAATTAGAATTCATCTCTACAACAATTATTACATGAGTTTCTGATTTTTACATATTTAATTTCAATAAAAGACGTGAAAGTTTTGTTATTTTTCTTCAAGAGTAGAGTAGAAGATCTTAAAATAACGCCCCCTAACGACAATGTATATTTATTACGACATACATCGCTAGAACACTAACTAATTCAGTGGTATTCTACATAGATGACGCTTGCGGCAGTGCTAATTAAACTTGAAACTTACCCCCGACATTTTAAGGCACGGAATATCTTCTGTGCAGACTGTGTACGAATATTTCATGCCATACCTAATCCTCGTCGCTTTGGATTAGGTACGGACTAGAATCGAAAAATACCTAATCCAATATTTATGCCTCACCTCTATAACAGATGGTCAAGTCAATCTTAGTCAATGTCATTCATGTCAAACGTCAAAGAGAGAAGGAAGGAACCGTAATGTGAATTTGTTAATTAATTAATTTAATTTTATCTCATTATTCATAGGCTGTGTACTTCATCACATCACTTCTCAAACTTATCCTTTGGTGAAAACCATTTTAATTACCAGATAACGTGCAGTGTAATTGTTATACATAAAAATACATTCAGGATCCTAACATTCAATCAATGATACTATTATTTCTTCGTAATGTGAAAGCTGAAACTTTACACAAACATGTATTGAAGTAGGATATAAGTGCTATTATTCGTATATCTAACAGAGTAACAAATTATCTTTCATTCGTCACAAGGTCTTTATTACAAAAGCTTGTCTACTGTTGTGGATAGCATTATATATGTACTCAATTATTCGCGACTCAGTGCCAATGGAGTATGATAACGATGAGAATACCTGGCGTAGGCCTTCAACGCCTAAGGTGGAGCGCTCTGCTTGCCACCAGATCCCCAAGCGGTCATCAACTGTTGCTGTTGTGGTACTTGGACTAGCAGTGCTAAGTTGCTTGCTTGGTTATTGTGTACTCAGCGAGACTCTGCCTTACGAGTCTAAGACTTTGCGCCTTGTTATTATTGTAAGTATTTAGCCTACTTTATCATCTTAATTCATGATTGATCTTCTCTTTTATGACTTTAATCAACACAGTTAATTTTATTTACCAGTTGTTCCGCCATGGAGCTAGAACACCGGTAGAGACTTACAACAGTGATCCATACAAGAACTACCAATGGCCAGATGGACTTGGTGGTCTTACTAATGTAAGTAAACATTTGTCTTTAATAAAGGACATGAATGGCTAAGACTGATGTTGACTGAGAGTAGGCCAACACTTGAAATAAATGATCCATTGTTTATATCAAACCAAAGCAGTCCATTGCAGGTCATAGGTCCCAGTAAGCTGTAGACATCATACTCATCCTTTCAGTATCAACCAGCAAGATTTATTTAAAGAGTTTTAAGAGGTGCATTTATCATCTTACTCAGTGGTGAGGGCTACCAATTTCGTCGCTCTGGGCATAGACAATATTTGCTCCTCTTGGCGCCCTTTAAAATGACTCCTTAAAAGGAGGTAAATGTTTCAGGATATTATCTATTGACAATAAAGACGTTTTTAACCATCTGATCGGGTAAAGTGGTTTTTTTGATAACACTAATGAAGTGAAAATGTATTGAGCACAAAATTTTACCTAAGAATTCTTGCAAGATTATGAATTTTAAGTTATTTAACAATGCGTTTACAACAATATCCAATAACATTCAAAAGTGAAGCGAGCTTGAAAAATTGAGCACCACACCATGTATAAGTTAGATTTTCTGATGAAATCAAAAGGACTGTTAGTGCAGTTGGGCCTCCTCTCATTTATGCCACTCTGGGCATTTGCCTCACTCCCCCTCACAGATTACCTCCCAATAGATTCCGCATAGAAGACAACTTACTCACACCACACATCAGCCTATTTAGGCTGATATTACTCAGTGCATGCGCATGGTATGATCTCATTAGTGTCGACCAGACATTAGAGCTGTAGCGACGCAAGCGATTTCTAGTTTTAATTATGTTAAAAAAATAGTTATCAACGGATTGTCTTAAAAAATGACGAATTGTGCAATAAAATGATGTGGAAAATCAACAAGCCCTTCAAGTTCAAAAAAAGATGGAATAACATTCCACCAGTAGGCAAAGTAATAAATATTGACCATCTAAAAAAGGTCAAGTTATAATGGTTATCAAATCAAATTGCACACTTTACAGTAGCGCTTGTTGATGTCTTTTGTGAAAGTCCCTTTCACTCATAAGGAATTATTATATTGCTATCTTTTTCCCACAGAAGTAAAAATGTTGAGAAAAATACGTATTTTGTTTATCGAAAAGTATCGATGATCGTTGTTTAATTAGGTATATAGGAGAATAAAATAATTTTGTGTAAATTGATTATTTAAAAATTAACATATTAGTTTATTTTTACTTTGAATTAATTGTGCTCTACTCATAACAAGAGCTCAGAGTGGCCCTATTTAAATAGGATTACAATTAAATTAAATCACTTTTGGCCAAAATCATTTCTCGATCGATGTTTTTTCTTTATCAATTAAAGTAATTATAAAATCGCTGGCTAAGAAATTTTACATAAAATACCATTCTGTTTGAAAGATACCGATATTTTTATCGACATTTAATGCGCATGTCCCGTCACTACGACAGGTACCGTGACCTTGAATAGCCAATCACGGCGCACTTGTCAGTCCCCGCGCAAACCGTGCCTTCCGCCAAATTTGGTGAACTCGGAATCAAACAAAACAGTAGGCATGCGGTATCTATTGGGATTTAATCTGTCCCCCCCCTAGATCCAGGCCTGGGCATCACCACTGAGTTTAAGAAGCCATACTCATCCATTCAGCATTACCAAGATATTTCTATTGTTACATCAGAAGTTATAATGGATATAATTAATCAAACATGATGAAACATGTGTGTATGATAATAAGACTTGTTTTTAAATCGAGTTGAGATAAGAAATACTGAAAACTAACAATAGCTTTACAAAGTAGTCATTACAATACTACTTTAAAGAAGTTTCTTATCTAAAACTATATATATGGACACAAGTTTTATAAATACACTAGCTGACCCCCGGGGCTTCGCTCCCGTCAACTGGCTATCTACCTACCTACCCTGCCCACCCTGCCTACCCGGCCTACCCTGCCTTCCCTGCCTATCCTGCCTACCCTGCCTTCCCTGCCTATCCCGCCTTCCCTGCCAACCCTGCCTACCCTGCTAACCCTGACTGCCATGCCGACCCTGCCGAGCCTGCCTTCCCTGCCTATCCTGCCAACCCTGCCTATCCTGCTAACCCTGCCTACCATGCCTGCCCTGCCTACCCTGCTTTCCCTGCCTATCCTGCCAACCTTGCCTACCCTGCTAACCCTGACTGCCATGCCTACCCTGCCTAGCCTGCCTTCCCTGCCTATCCTGCTAACCCTGCCTACCATGCCTACTCTGCCTTTCCTGCCTACCCTGCCTATCCTGCCTACCTTGCCTACCCTGTCTTCCTTGCCTACCCAGCCTACCCTGCCTACTATGCCTACCCTGCCTAATCGGCCTACCCTGCCAACCCTGCCTACTCTGCTAAACCTGACTGCCATGCCTACCCTGCCTAGCCTGCCTTCCCTGCCTATCCTGCTAACCCTGCCTACCAAGCCTACTCTGCCTGCCCTGCCTTTCCTGCCTACCCAGCCTACCCTGCCTACTATGCCTACCCTGCCTAATCGGCCTACCCTGCCTGCCCTGCCTGCCGCGCCTACCCTGCCTACTCTGCCTACCCTGCCAACCCTGCCTACTCTGCCTACCCTGCCAACCATGCCTATCCTGCCGCCTACCCGGCCAACCCCGCCTACCCTGCTTACCCTGCCTAGCCAGCCTAGCCTGCCTACCCTACCTACCCTACTTACCTACTATTTTTATCTATCATCAATGGTTTTCTCAGCGCACGCCAAAGAATGAATTTTATAGGCAACCTTTTTGCTATCTCGGGTTACATTATTGCAATTTTCATAAGGATCTCTAATTTTTTTGAAATTTTATTATAGCCTATGACACTCCGGAATAATGTAGCTTTCTACTGGTGAAAGAATTTTCAAAATCGGTTCAGTAGATCCAGAGATTACCCCTTACAACGTCACAAACTCACAAACCCACAAACTTTACCTCTTTATAATATTATTATAGTATAGATAAAATAATCGCATAAAAATGTAATAAGAGCTACCCTCGTCTTCATTTTATATTTGAATGAGATGTCATGTTGTAATATATTGATTTTCATAATAAATTTTTGCTTTTCCAGGCTGGTAAGCTTCAGCTGTATGAGTTAGGTAAGAAGTACAGAAGTTACTATGCCAACTTTATCCCAGAAGAATACTGTGAGAAGGATGTGTTTATACGCAGCAGCGACAAGTCCCGTTGTCTCATGAGCGCGTACACATTCCTTGCTGGATTGTATCCGCCCACTGAGAGGCAGATGTGGCATCCGGAGCTACCATGGCAGCCTGTACCTGTACACTCGCTGCCGAGGGAACTGGACAATGTAGGTCATGACTTTTAACATTATTTTCAATGTATTATTATATTATTAGTTTTATTCATGTAATTAACTTACAATATAATAAGGTAAAATTATATTTTTAGGAGGCATTCTCTGAAACTGAAGGCCAGAATACATATTTTTTTACTGATAGAGGTACACCATCACTGAGTGCTATATAGGCTGCTTTCAATCCCAGAAAAATCACAGTTCCTTTGATACAGGCCACGGGACCGAATCCATGTGAAAAAATATCAGAGGCAGCTGGCAATTACAATTAGACCTTAAGCGACGCTTTTGAAAGTCAAAAATTTATACATATTTAGAAAATAATAATAATTGATTTTACTGTCCATTCGCAAAGGTCCACGAAAGTGAACCAGCTATTCCTGCTGTTCCATAATGCTGGCCGGATCCTTTTCGCAAAAACTCTCTGCTTTTGCATAAAACTCGTTATAATTTCCATTTCAGATTGTAGCAGCAACAAAACCCTGCAAACTCTGGAAGGCGATGTATCAAGAGCTACTCGCGGAAAAGAACGCCGACTCGAAGTTTACAGATTTATTCGACTATTTGAGTAAACACACGAATCAGAGCATGCGCAGTGTGCTACCAGTTGACTTCTTGTACAGTACACTCTTAGCTGAGCAGGAAGCGGGGCTTAAGCTCCCAGAATGGACGAGAACTGTGTTTCCTAGTAAAATGCGACATCCTTTTATGCTCAGTTTAGCTTTGCTGTCTTATAATGAGACTTTGCAGAGGCTGCAAGTTGGTGAGTTGAGCATAATCATCTAGGTATAATAATTGAGCAAAATAATGTAGTTAACAGTTCTACTGTAAAGTATAGATCTTATCAGAAAAGTTCGAATAAAATTAACAGGTCATTCGACACGGCTTCATTCGCCAATCGATTGTAAAATTCTTACCAATATATGAAATTCACTGCATAAGTAATTTTGAGCGGTGGTGGCTTTGTTGTTACGGCCCCAACTTACTAGTAGAAGATCGTGAGTTCGATCCCAGGCAGGCGTATTACTTTGTTTAATTTATTTCACCATTGCTCTCAAAATGGGGAAGGAGTACAGAATGTCTTTGAACTAAAAATTCGGAGACGTCTACCAATCCGCACTGGGCCCGCGTGGTGGTTTAATGCTCACTCCCTCTCACAGATAAGAGACCTGAGTCCCAGTAGTGAGAATGTTATAGGATGATTATACCGTGCTATGTAATTTCAGGTCCACTTCTAAAGGAGATAACGCAGTACCTAGACGAGACAGTGTCACATGAGAACGTGGAACGCACTCTGTACGTGTACTCGGGACATGACGTCACGGTGGTGTCGCTCTGGCGCGCCTTCGGGTTCACCGACCTGCTGGAGCCCGAGTACGGAGCCAGCATCGTTATCGAGTTGCATGAAGATGTTGAGCAGGAGGCATTCTTTGTCAAGGTACGTTCATCTGCCATACTACACTACGACGTCCACAAAACACCAAAAAAGAACCTAATAAAAAAAAATGCATTTTTTTAAATCAGGCATTTTAGGACATAATATTCGACCTGACCATAAAAGACCCACTTCGAAATGCAATGCATCTGGCGAAATGTATATATACCCTACATTTCGTGATTTAAGCCCCTAATATCCAATGAAAGTGAATTAGAGGACAATACTTACCAAAGTTAATCAAATATTTAACAAATTGCGCTTTTTTATAATTTCAGACGTTCTACCGCAACAACACAAGGGTGGAAGTTCCTCTGGAGCTGAAGTTACCATTCTGCGACGATCCTTGTACATACAATCAATTCAGCAAGCAGATGAGTAAGTTTATATCTGACGATTGGGAGGCGGATTGCGGCAACACTGACAAGTAAATCGTTATAGTCGTTGCGAATCATGAGCTATGTTAAACTTTAATGTCATTGATATATGGCTTAAATTAAGTTGGATGACGCGCGTTCGTAAAATGCATCAACTATACTTATATTTTTTACGTATTTAAAAGTATGACAACAGTTCAGTTCAGTTGCTAGTGTAAGTGAAGTCCTACAATGTCGAATATTATATTTTATTATGTAATTAGATATAGTTTTGTAAGGTTGAGGCTCTCCCTACTACCAGATGCCACAGCGACATGATCTGTGTCTCGCAAAAATTACGTATGTTTGGGAGAGCCTTTAAAAGGCCCCAACATAGATTGTAAGAACTTAGGTGTTGATTGTTTCGAACAACGACAGTACTATAGGTATTTCTTAAAATATGTTACACAGGGAAGGTATAGATCTGCCAGAAACAGTATTGTATCTTCACATAGACTAGCACTGTACCTACTCAGTAGATTTACAGTTTTTTTTAGTTTATAGACACGATAATTTTAAGTCACAATGCCACAGTTATCATGTTTGCCAAAATCTTAGTACTAGGACTGTTTTCTAAGAAGACCACTTCTTGTACCACAATTTGATTTTTAAGACTCAAATTTAGTAATAATTATATGCCAAAATTGAGCCTATTGTGTGACGGTGTTACTACTACGGTGTTAGGGCAGCTAAACAGGCTGATTGGTTCTAGACCTACCTAGATAAATGTTAATCTAAAGTTCTTGATGTGGCTAAGGTAAGCTATTTATTCAATTTATGTATTAGACTTTTGTATTACTCACGTTGATATTATACGTATTACGATATGCATTGAAAGAAAATTTATATTGTGTACTACACTGCTCTAGTAAATTGATCGAATTGATGAACCCTTTAATTAATTATCTCTACTATTACCAATCCATGGGCGAGCCGCTCGACGATACCTATAGAGAACGGATGAGCAAGTTCACCTTGATCGAACCGTTCTAAACGCGCTGCCTTAGGGTGCATTCGAATTTAAATTAGCAAAAGCTTACTATACTATTTAGCATTTTTATTAATGTACAAGGTGTGAACGATATGCATTCCACAGTGTGAACACTATCCTGTGATTTCTGAAGTATTTACATTAATCTGTCCACTTTTAAATCGTCACAATTTTTGTAAAGACTGTATTAGACACGTTTTATTGATTTTAATGTTGAATGATATTTTTCTTAGACTCCTTTAAAGAGATTATTTTTTAAGAAGATGCCTAAACTTCTTATGAACATTTGATAAAGTATTAAATTGTTGTTGTAAAGAAATAAGTTAATATTTAAGAGACATGTTCAAAATGCAATATTTTGATATATCTACCTAATAGGCAATAGCGAATATTTAATCAATGTTAACATTCATATAAAACTTAGATATATAGCTAATACAATTATATCTCTCACTGGCAAGTTAAATGATGCACAGTTTCAAAGACATACTCAATTACTCATACTTTTCTCCCACATGATGTTATTAAAAGCTAATTTTACATGACTGTATAATGTAGAGAAGGCCTATCTATATTACGTATTTGTGTAAATCTAAGGATTGTACTATTTATTATAATGTAATCTTCTTCACACAAGGTATTTTATCTCTTATGAATTGAAAATTAGCAGGAAATTTCAGCTGTTCTCGTTATAAATGTACTTATTCTACAAAGTTTTTACCCTGTAAACGTAAGTCGCAATTTCCATTTCAATTGTTTTACACAAATGTAGATGATATTGGTGTTGTATTTATAGGAAAATGTTGGTGGGAAAGCATAATTGAACTATTTATGGCTCATTTACATGGAGTGGCTGTCGCATCAGGTGAAAATGTGCATATGCGATTATAGCATTTATTTTGTTTATATTTAAGGCTTATTGACTCAAAACATTTTTCTTGCCACACTTTTACAAAACGACAACTTCTGTGTAAATGAGCCATTGCTCTATCTTTAATGAAGTCGTAAGCAGCTGCTACCAGGAGACTTTTATACAATTGTAGGAAGGGTTGTGTTGTCATTGTTAGTTACTACACAATCCTGGTATTTTATAATTCGTTGAAAATTAATGTTAGAGTTTAATTATTCGTAACATTATACTGTTATTGTTTTTGTAATGTTTACTATTAAATGTTTCATGTGATATATTGGTATTTTAGTCATTTTAACAACCACTATAAATACTTACAATAAACCTCAAATAAAATAAAGCAAAACGTGAAATCTAAAAGAGGAAATAAAATAAAAAATCTAGTAGGATAAAATTGTATAATTTATTTTTGTAAAATTCATAATTAATAGATTGTAGTAAAATACATAAAACAAAGCTTATATCTAATTACAATAATTGGACGGCACATGGACGAAAATTATATTCTATAAAATACTTAAAGATTTATTACAAAGAAAGTATATTTTATAAATATCTCTATAAAATGGACGAACATTTCTTACAATAATAAAAATTGTCACAATAACAAAAAAGTAGTAATAAGAATATTTCAAAAGTGGTGAATTGTAATTAAAACTACTTGTTACTAAGTTGCTCATGTGATCGGTGGAATGTTAATTTGTTACTAATAAAGCTACAATACAACATTACGGTTTAAAGCTCAGTCTTCGCTACTTGACTCGTAAATCTATGGCTTATCTGGTAATAAATTATCTACAATATAAAATGGAAGTTACATTGTGGGAAATTTAGTCTAATATCTTTTAGTTCGTTGCTCGGAAATATTCGTATATCAAGGCAATTAGGCAAAAAAGCAAGTCTCTTTTGATCGTTCTTTGTCATGAAATAGATATTAAACCTAAAGGAGCGTACTCACTGAGAGCATTCACGTGTAATGAGCATTCGGCGTCCAATATTCGAGTAGTGTGGACGTTGAGCCGAGCGTTACAAAGCTTACACGCAAGCGCGAACTTCAGCCGGTGTGGAAGTCACAACGATTTTGGCGGCAACGGCTCGCATTCGAATGTTCACGATAAAATGCTCGAAAGCGAGTACTCAGAGAAATCAATGAGTATGTATGAATATTACTGGCCACTAGTAAAGCAAGGAACAGATCCTTGATCTTAAGTGTTTGTGACCTCCTTGGTCAATCGTATTATCAAATGAATGACATTTAACGAGATCGTATTCGAAAGCTCCAAGCTCGCAAGGGAATGTTTGACTTGAACGTTCATAGTTTTGCTTTAAAGTGATACTGGGCTAGCTGGGATGCATTTGTTGCTCTCCTACGATTGCTTGTTTACAAATGCTCATGTAAGAATGCTGCCAGTGAGGACACTCCTTTCGAGTAACAAAAGTTTACATGGCCTCATCATTTCTGATGTGGCATAGCATATGCCCAGATAATAAGGTGCACTATCAATATCATCTTAGCTGACTATACAAACTATGTTACAGAAAATATAACTGTCCATTCAATTCCCACAGCATGTGAGTACATGTCTCTCTTTAAATGCCCTCAAGGTTGTAAACAAAACAATTGCGACCCATATACCCACAGCCGCCCAGGCCAAGATGACAGCTAATTGTAAAGCCACACCGGTATTAATGAAGTCACCTCGGCGACTATTCGGCGCGTCCTTCTGTATGTAGTCCATAAAGTCGTAAATCGCTTGGCACGCCAGACGGAAGTGTATCGCGGTTGCGTGGTCTCCTGTAGCTCGGAGCTCCTGCAACACATTATGGTGATGAGAATTATATTAATTACCATTCACAATTCCCACGGAGTTATTATGAAGGATACCAAGACCTTGTTTGTGCAGGATTAACTAATTGGGTTTAATTCTTAGTGACTCATAATAATTGGTTTGTGAGACAACCTTCACTTGTTTTTTTGTACAATTACTAATACCTATTGTAACTCTACTGCAATCACAAATTGCATTCACTATCATTTCAACTCTTATGTATGGAAATCTGGGCTAAAAAATCAATAGAGAATGGCTATAATGAAAGGTGAGGTTAGCTTTCACCATCTGCCTACTATCTTGGGGTCAACATTCAGCCTAACCAGATTCTGCTGAATACCAGAATATTATGTGGAGTGAATTTTAATAATCTTCTCTGTTACCAACTGCTGAGACTTGCAACATTATTTTTAATTAAGTACATAATATACCCACATCATTTTACCATGGAAGTAGGCAGAAACCATAGAGTGCCACCTGCTAAGATTTAAAAATAATAATTATACAATTTCCTTCTTACCCTGACTAAATACCCTCTGTACTGGGTGCAGGTCTTGATGAAGCCATCAGTCAAAATGGCAGCATGCACTAAAGAATACACAGCAAACACAGCTGCTATACAAGATGTAGGGATCCAGCAGTAGATGACGGAGTCATTACTCCTGCTTACACGTGTCCTAGTACTCACTACTATTGATTCACCCTCTCTGAAATAGTGAGTCATAATGTTAACAATAAATGATAGTGAGAAATGAATGAGATTACACTTCTGGCCAATTTGGTTCTTGTTATTAGAAACAACACTTACATTTCTTCCATGGTTGTAGATTTCTCATCTTCATACTGGCCAATATTATTGATACACACTCTGTACATATGAAACAGTGCCATGACTATAGCATACACAATGACTGGAAGTGGTGCGAACACTGCATACAGGCAGTATGAGTTGTGACCACCGTTAAAATAGGCAAATGTGCTGACGCCATACAGTATGCAGCCGCAGTTAGTGTTCTCGAAGTACCCGCCAGGGCAGACGTCCAGTGTCGTGCGCCAGTGGTTGTACGGTATCCCAATGCATAGAACTGATACTGAGAGAAACACCGCCACGAATAAGTAGCTCCAACAAAGTCGTCGCTCTGTTTGATACTGATTCATCGTTAATGGTTAATGGATTCCTGCAAACATCAATTTATTAAGTTGCAATGGCTTGGTAATTAAAATAAACACTTCAATACGCGGGCGTAAACGACAACAAAAACTTACTCAAGCAAAGTTTTTCACAAAAACCATTTAATAATTTTATGTACAGAGAGATAAAGTATTACTAGGTCAGCACATACACCTGGTAGTTTTGTTGATAACGATTATAAAGGGCAACGCGAAAACAAGATAAAATTAAACGATAAGATTAAGACAACGTCAACAATGGACATGGACGCCGACGCTGGGTATTTATGTTCTGTACCGACGCTGATCGGATCCGAACGATTTTGACACTTGACAGTCTCTGACTTTCAGTCTTGTTGACAGTGACAGTACTGACAGTGTCAACCACAAACAATAGCACTGAGCACTATGATTTATGGTAGAAAAATACTATTAAAACCCGACGCGACGCCACGCCACGCGAAGCCTTCTGACGCATTGAAGTACTAATCCTCAGACTTCATAGAGATACTACGTTACTAATCAATCCCATAAGGCTGCTAATAAACTAAAGTGCCACAAATCAAAATTCGGCTTTTTTCAGGAAGGCTAATTTAAAAAAATCATTTATTTTTTTGTTTCTTTTGTTTGCACTCTTACTTTCAAGGCTTTTGTGTCATAATTATATCCTTCGATGCATATTTGAATTGCCTACCTCTTGTTTATTTTAACTTTGTGGTAACTATAAACCAAAGATTACTAGAAGTACATAAGTCCCTTTAGCTTATAAAATATTTCTCACAAGTACATTCATATTTTGAATAAAAGGCCACAAGAAGGAACATAAAAGTGTTTTATTTAAATTTTTCATCACAACCTTGTTGAATGAAGACAATCTTATAACTAAAAAAAAGAACATAAAAAGCCCTTCCCTTTGGAAATTGCAATTATTTAAATAAATCAAAAACTTAAATTATTATGACAAAAATAGTGTTTTGGCACCATACAAAATATCTAATTAAAAAAATTAAATGCTTTGCTAGCAGAGAGCTTTGAGAGCATTGGTGGCCCAGTGGTATCGGCCGCGACTTACAAGTTGTAGTTCGTGGGTTCGAACCCAGGCAGCGCTTTACTTTGTGTAAATTATTTCATCACCACTGCTCTCAAAAACGGTGAAGGAAAACATCGTGAGGAAACCGGCATGTCCTAGAACCAAACATTCGAAGACATGTGACATTCACCAACCCGCACTGGGCCCGCGTGGTAGATTATGGCCCATCCCCTCTCACAGAGAGGAGGCCTGTGTCCCAGCAGTGGGAACATTAATAGGCTGATGATGATGATGAATGCTTTGCTTTGCCTGAAGTACAAACAATCTATGATCTCCTTTTCATTGAGACAACATCCAGCCGATTTCAGTATTGCTGGCATCTGTGTCTACAATGAATTCATGTTCATTGTCAGGTTAGCCTAGGATGTTCCTTCAACTTCTGCAATGCGATGACTTCAGCTTGCATTCCAGCAGAAATGTATCTTATCTTCGTTTAACTTAAGTAGAGATAACGCAATGTCAGCAAAGTTCTTCGCAAACCGTTGACAGTAGAAGCACAAAACCGAGAAATGCCTTGACTTGCCTTTTGGTTGTGGGACTGGCCAACTCTCCGGGATAACAACGATCTTATCCGGGTCCATTTTAATACCTTCTTAGGAAACCACACGTACCAAAAAGTTGACTTGTCGCCTGAACAACGAGTCGTATCTTCAACAACACTTGTTCCAGATTGCGGAGGTGATCTTCAAAAGTGCGCCCCACGACAATAACACCGTCCAAGTAGACTAGGCAGGCATCTCGAATTAATCCAGTAAAACACGCTCCATCAATCTCTCAAAGGTGGCAGGAGCATAACACAATCCAAATGGCATAGCGTTGACTTGCCACAATCCTTTGCGTGTAGAAAAGCCTGTCTTTTTCTTATCTCGATGGTCTATCTCGACCTGCACGTAGCCACTCTTCACAGGCCTTAGTGCGAGTTTTTACTCACGCTCAATCGCGTTAACGTAAACATCATTTTGTATTGAAACTGGATAAGCGCCGTCTGGCGACGGTAAGGAGAAACCACTTTTTGTATACATTTTGACATAAGAGATCGTTTACGTTATCACGAGTAAGCGTGAATAAAAACTCGCACTAAGGCCTCAGATCTAAGGTAGAAAACCACTTCATTCCCGTTCGCGTATCCAGCGTATCATCGATCTTGGACAATGAATAACTGGCTTTAATAGGCTATAGTTTACCCAGAAGCACATGCTTCCATCTTTTTCCTTCACCAACACTACCGGTTAACACCATGGACTGAACGTAGGCTTAATCACGCAGTCCTTCACAAGTCTTGGTAGCTGGTAGACTGGTACCTCATTTCCTGTATTAATTATGTATTGAACTATCGCTAAATAATAATTAAGCGAGTAGTCCGATGCCGTTGCTTTCAGGACCGTTACAAACCTCGTTCATTTTTAACCGACTTCCCAAAAAGGAGGAGGTTCTATGTTCGACTTCATGTTTGTTTTTTTTTGTTTTTGTATGTTCACCGATTACTCCGTCAATTGTGGACCGATATTGAAAATTATTTTTTTTGTTTGAAAAAGTATGTTCCGAAATTGGTCCCATTTTAATTTGGTGAAGATCTGATGAAGAACTTTGGAGATATACAACAGAACTCTTCAATAAATAACGGCAAATCTCTCGGGATTGCTGCAATCGCATGTCTGTTTGTTGTTTATAACATTTCATAACATAACATCACGCCAGTTCGCTCTTAAGGGGTAAGCAGATCTCTCATTTCACCGGTTATGTTCAAGTTTCATGAAATCTATTCTGGCGAAATAGTTCCCTTACTAACTTGCCTATTAGGTACGTACAACTAAAAAGTGAAACATAAATAAAACTTTTTGCAAAAAAATACTACCGACTTCCAAATACAAAACTACAAAGTGAAAAATAACTTAATTTTTTGAAGTCGGTGTCCATAACGCAAAAAAATGGTACCTACGAAAGACACCGACTTCAAAAAATTAAGTTATTTTTCACTTTGTAGTTTTGTATTTGGAAGTCGGTAGTATTTCTTTGCAAAAAGTTTTTTTATAATTGTAAAAGTTGTAGAAATTTGAGCTTATTTGTATCATCATCATCATATCAGCCGCAAGACGTCCACTGCTGGACATAGGCCTCCCCCAAGCGTCGCCACATTGACCGGTCCCGTGCGTCCCGCATCCAGCGGATCCCTGCAACCTTCACCAGGTCATCGGTCCACCTGGTCGGAGGCCTTCCAACGCAACGTCTTCCGGTTCGCGGTCGCCACTCCAGAACCTTTCTGCCCCATCGGCCATCCGTTCTGCGAGCAATGTGCCCTGCCCACTGCCACTTAAGTTTGGCAATTCTTCGGGCTATGTCGGTAACCCTGGTTCTCTTGCGGATCTCTACATTTCTGATTCGATCACGTAAGGAAACTCCGAGCATAGCCCTCTCCATTGCCCTTTGGGTGACTGTAAGCTTTCTGATGAGGCCCATTGTGAGCGACCACGTCTCAGAGCCATAGGTCATAACTGGCAACACACACTGGTCATAGACTTTCGTCTTGAGACACTGTGGTAAGTTGGACGTGAAGATACCGCGCAACTTCCCGAACGCTGCCCAGCCGAGTCGGATTCGACGGTTGACCTCTTTGTCGAAGTTGGCCCTACCCAACTGGATCGTTTGTCCCAGGTAGACATAGTCATCCACAACTTCGAGTGTAGAGTCTCCGACCCTAATAGGAGTGGGTGTGACATGGGCATTCAACATCAACTTGGTTTTGTCCATGTTCATCCTAAGACCCACTCTTTCGGAGGCTCTACTGAGGTCATCGAGCATTGTATTGAGGTCCTCCATAGTCTCAGACATGACCACTATATCGTCGGCAAACCGAAGGTGAGTGATGTACTCGCCGTTGACGTTGATGCCTAGCCCTCTCCAGTCCAGAACCTTGAAGACATCCTCCAGTGCAGCGGTGAACAGTTTCGGAGATATGACATCTCCCTGCCTCACACCTCGCTGCAGAAAGACAGGTTCCGAGGACTGATCCTGAAGTCGAACTGACATGGTGGCGTTTTTATACAAACACTTCAACACCTCGATGTACCGGTAGTCAATTTGGCACCGTTGGAGAGACTGCAGCACAGCCCAAGTCTCGATCGAATCAAAGGCTTTCTCGTAGTCCACAAACGCTAAGCAGAGAGGCAGGTTGTACTCTTCGGTCTTCTGTATAACCTGCCGCAGCGTATGTATGTGGTCTACGGTGTTAAAGCCTTTACGGAAACCGGCTTGTTCAGGAGGCTGGAAATCGTCAAACCTGCGTGCGAGACGATTCGTGATGACTCTTGAAAACAGCTTGTAGACATGGCTAAGAAGTGAGATGGGCCTATAGTTCTTTAGTAGGGCATTGTCGCCCTTCTTGAAGAAGAGTACCACCACACCCCTGCACCATGCCTGTGGCGTTTTGCCCTCGAGTATGACGGAATCAAACAGCTTCTGAAGGGCCTTAAGGACCGGTTTTCCACCCGCCTTCAAGAGTTCGGCTGTAATTCCGTCTTCACCCGGCGCCTTGTTGTTTTTAAGCTGTTTAAGAGCCATCCTAATCTCATACAGGCTGACGTCCGGAATGTCTTCGGTATAGTGCCGGGTCAATCTAGCTCTAGGGTCTTTTGCTAAATTCGCGACGGGTTCACTGGTTGACGTGTACAACTGCCCATAGAATATCTGTACGGCGGGTCTTGAAAAACTTAGACCCAACCGTATGGACAGCTTCCACGAACCCATCGCTGTATTCGTCCACGGAGCTCCCTAGGCACTCGAAACGATTCTGAAGTTCGAGCTGAAAGCTCTCGGGGTTTTGGATCTGGATCTGTGCTGGACGGAGCGTAGACTTCATCAGTCGAGACCTTTCAAGCTTGATATTAATGTTCAATGTGCCTCTCACCATGCGGTGATCGCTCCCGGTTTTCACCGAATTGATCACAGAGACATCATTGAACATTTGCTTCTTGGTTGACATGATGAAGTCGATCTCGTTTTTAGTTGCACCATCGGGGCTTTGCCAGGTCCACTTCCTGTGCTCACGCTTTCTGAAGAAGGAGTTCATCATATAGAGGCCCTCCTTCTCCATAAAGCTGGCTAGTAGGTGACCCCGGTGGTTCCGATGTCCAACTCCAAATTGGCCCACTTGCAGCTCATCCACGTCTCGTTTGCCCAGTTTCGCGTTGAAGTCCCCCATGACAACGGTGAAGTGAGTTTTGAAACCATGCATGGCTCTAGAAATATCCTCATACATGGTCTCTACCTCGTCGTCGGGGTGAGCCGAGGTCGGGGCGTAGACCTGTATAACCTTCAGCGAATATCTCGAGGATATTCTGAGTATAAGGTACGCCACCCTGGTCGACACACTCTCGATCTTCACCACGTTGTTCACAAGGGACCTGTGGACGATAAACCCGACACCACCCTGGGACTGCCGGTCACCCTCTCGGAAATAGAGCAGGTTACCGGATTTGAGGATTATCGAGTCCTCCCCCTCTCTTCGGACTTCAGATAACCCTATAATACTCCACCGCAACCTGCTCAATTCTTCCTCGAGTTCGGCTATCTTCTCGTCGGTCCGGAGTGTTCGCGTGTTATACGTTGCCAGGTCCAGTCGTCGGTGTTTATTAGGGTAGCCGGGTCCACTCCGGGGATTCTTCGCACCCCTTGCCACGCCATCGCCTCGACCGCTACCGTAGTCGAGGGTAGACGGGCTGCCGGGCACTCGGGGCCGTTTTTTCTTTGTGCTTTTCATTTTGGTTTGGGGGGGTTTGCCTTAATCGCCACGCTTGGCAGGCGGGTTGGCGATCGCAGTTTGTTGTTAAAGTGCACAGAGAACGCTGCTGCCCATTCTCTGGTGTATCCCTTAGTCGCCTTTTACGACACCCATGGGAAGATATGGGATGGTGAGATTCTTTACGTCCGACACCATACGGAACGTATGGTGTCGGACGGTGACTTATTTGTATAGTTACTAAAAATATAGATAGTAGATAAATAGTAAATATGTTATTCTATCGCACAACATAAAGCAAAGCATTCCTTTATTAAACAGCAATGTCAGCAATCCCAAATTGTATCAAACCCATATTTTTTTCTTAAAAGAAAATATCACAAGTACATCATTTTTTTGAGCAAAACAGACGTTTCACAGAAAAAAAACTTAATCTTATAACAATAACAACAAATAAGGCATTTTTTTAATGCTAAACGGACACTTTCCAAAACGTGTTTTTTTTATGCGATACGGACGCATTCCCAAATGTGGCCTATTTGCCCAAAAGATTCACTCACAACAGGTAACTTTTCGCACTGTGGCCCTTTAACACAAAACTGATGTACACTTGCGCCGACTGTCAGGTCGCAACTCAAAAGATGGCCGCTTTGCTCGGAACTTAGCCATCAATACGTGAAAATACCAAAAGGGCGCATGCATAAATTTGTGATTAAGAGGCTGACTTTGACAGCTCTCTTCGTGGAATAAAAAAATAAGGATGATTTCGGACACATTTTATTAAAAATGATTTTGGATAATTTGGATTTGTGGCACTTTAGTTTATAAGCAGCGATATTATTTAATATGGTCAGAAACACATTGACAACACGCCATGTGACCTCACGCAATTAATGTGGAAACATACTATTAAAACCCGATGCGACGCCACGTCGGGTTTTAATATCATGTTTCCACCTTTAGGTAATACGACATCGCAAGCAAGATTGAAGGCCTCACATGTGAAGAATGCTAAATTGTGAACTTATAACAACTACGAAAATCTGTTTTCAATTTTTCGTGGACTGTACCTAGCTCAAAATGCAAAGTGCTGTCCCAAATACTCAGCTGTTCTGTCATGTCTCTGGTTCTGTCAATGACATCATGACATGGCTGGCAGTGGCACTCTAAGTGTATAGTCTATGGTGGCACCAGTGCTGCCAACTTAGCGCTTTCAGCGCCAGATCTAGCGCTTTTTTTGTTCAATGGCGCGTTCTGGCGCCTAGCGCTAAATCTAGCGCTTTTTGAAACTTTGAAAAATGTAATTTTGCCATTGACAGATAATTTCGCAAATTATCAACATCCAAACGACGTGTTGAGGCAAATTTCATCCACATATAAATATAAATTTAAGTCCAAATCTGATCAAGACCAACCTGACCAACCATATAATTCGCCGGCAAAAGCAATTGTAGTAGAATCAGACGATGGTGAATTATTTATTTCCTTTATATTATGAAATAATAATAATAATACGTTATTATTTTATTTTATTATCACTAAACAAGTACTATAATGTATTAACTCTTGTTTATGACATATTTTGATTCAATAAAAAAATACGTTTATACGTCCCTGTTTCAAATTATTGGGCGTTTTGCTTTTATTTGGTGCCGAATAAAGCGTTTTTTTTTTTACAGCGACCATTTAGCGCTTTCTAGCGCGTTTTTAAAGAGCTAACAGCGCGTTTTTGCTTAGACGAGTTGGCAGCACTGGGTGGCACTGGCAGACACAGTCAGTACTAAACGTAGTGTTACATGTGTTACATACTCTTTGGTCAGTACAGCTGACTGACTGAATGAATGTCAATATCAAAATTCGAAAATAAACTTGTGTACATTAAAAAATGGTATTTAAATCGTAAGATAATTGAAATTCAAAATGAAATTGAACAGCAATACTCGAATTGTTGGACGGAACATAATACTAGTACCATACAGAGAATACCATGTCCCCAGGTATTTTATGTGTTGGTTTTCAAATTTCTTTGTTAGTCTTAAGTGCTGCACTATGTTAATAACCTATTAGTGTATACTGTCCAATTAGTGAAACAAGAGTTTAAAACAAATATATGATTCATTGGACAGAGAAACTGTTAACCTAAGTTACTTTTTACAGGTACCACGAATGGATGAAGTCTGTAGAACTCCAGAAACTTACCGCATCTGAACCATTGACATTGGAAGAGGAGTATGAAATGCAACAATCATGGCGCGAAGATGACGACAGTGTGTTTTATTCATAGTATTTACTGCTGCTAGCTGCTGCTAGCTACTGATAGCTAGCTATCATTATGTATAGCTACTGCAAACAATATTTAATGTGATGAATGATGATACCATGTAATAATATTTTTATTTTCAGAGTGCACTTTTATAATATTAGACAAACAGATGTTTGATAAACATAATGATGAGACAGGTTAGCAAGCCAGACCAGTTTTCAGCTTAAATCAATGATCAGTTTGCTTATCCCCCTATCTATAATAATTTATTATACCATCTTTATTTTAGATGCAATGATAGGAGACACAAACATATTCATAACAGACTATGAATTGGCAGTTGGTGAAATAGAAATAATGATAGCAGAGGAATCAGCTCGGGGCAAAAAGTTTGGATGGGAAGCAGTCATTTTAATGTTCTTATATGGGATTCAAAATATCAACCTAAAGTTAATTGAAGCAAAAATAGCTTTATCAAATAATATCAGTATCAAAATGTTTAACAAATTAGGGTTTCAGGAGAAGTCAATAAGTGAAGTGTTCCAAGAAGTAACTTTAGAGAAGAAGGTCAATGAGGAATGGATAGAATGGTTAAATGAAGAAGTAAAATATGAAATACAAACATGTTGATACATATCTGGTGTTCTTTACTGCCACACATTATATATAACTACTTAAAAGTAAATCTGTTTGATTTCCTATTCTTTATTATCCTAATTTCCAACAATATTGTGAAAATTATCTGTTTCCATGATTGACACCTGAAAAATTATTTTAACAAGAAGAAATAGAAGTTTTCCAATAGACAACAAAAATACCAAGGTTGCCTGAGTAGCTTCTATGATCTATCACTAACCTATAAACATCCTAGCTGGTTGTGCCTGCTTTCCTACTTGTCTAACAACCACTTCTATCATTCTTGATTCTAGACTAAAATCATAATTTTTTTAATTTAATAATGTTTTATTCATGACCATAGATACAAGTCTTTCAGTCGAATACATAGTTGGGTTAAGCTTATATTACAATAGGTAGGTGTAATAAACCTAGATACATTTTTGAATACAAAATTAATTAAATTTTTTCTACCGTATTACAAATATATTTATACAACATACTAAAATATTTCTTATTTACTAATAAATCCTGAACGCTGCGGGGAACACTTTGATGTTCACTAATGTCATTGTCATTACTGTCATTCAATTCACTAACCAAAATCAAACGTTGAATGTTAAAACTTGAACACTTTAGGATAACATGATCCAAATCAGCATTCTCTTCTCCACAATGATGACATCGGCTATTGTTAATTATACGAATCCTATTCAGGTGAGCTGGAGTTAAGCAATGTCCCAATCTCATGCGTGATAAAATAGTTATAAATCTTCTTGTGATGTATTTGAAGTTATAGTACCAAGGTTTCATCGGTAATTCATTCTGTATTCCAGCGTACCATCTGCCTTTCGTTTCCAAAGTTATGTCCCAATACTCCTTCCATAACTGTATATTACGTTCTCTAAAAAGGCTGTAGTAATCGGTGAATGGAACCTTGATCAACTCTGATCGATCCTCGTCATGGCCTGAACGGGCCGCAGTGTCAGCTACTTCATTTCCACGAATGCCACTGTGTGAAGGTACCCATACAAATTCTACTTTTATATACTTATCAAGTAGATTTTGGATTATAAGCCTAATATTACAAATAATATAATTTAACTTAAAAGAAATATTTACATTATGTAGAGCAGACAAAACACTTCTGGAGTCTGTAACTATCAAAATATTATGAACCTTATGTACAAGACTATTTACATGCTGCAGTGCACAATAAATTGCATAGCATTCTGCAGTGAAAATGCTACACACCCTGTTTAATTTAATACATTTAGTGAAGTCTAGCTGTGGATCATAGAAAGCTGCATTTACAATAAGATCTGTTTTAGATCCATCTGTGTATATAACATAGTGTTCTGGTCTATTGTCTGTAAACTGTAACAAATCAAATTTATTGTGTACAATGTCTAAATGGATTGCAAAACTGTTGATAATACCATTATAAGGAATTTTGTATATAGGCCAAATATCATTTTTAACAATATCTTTTGCATTATTATTTACATGTTCAAAAATTGTTGGCATTTCAGGTAGAGTTCCACCAACCAAAGAAGAAGCAGAGATGGCATTGAAAGAAATTGACTGTGAGATTTCAGGATGTATTGTGAGTTTCTTAAATAAAGGATTGTCATTTGATGCCATGACTTTTAATAAAAATCTCTCAGCCAACAACAATCTTCATAATGTCAAGGGAGGTATACATGTCTCAACTTCTAATGAATTAATAGGTGTGGAGCGCATAGCACCACAAATAAGTCTCAGTCCCATATTTTGAATAACATCTAATTTTCGTAACAAGGTGCTATTGGCATTCATATATGCCAAATTGCTGTAATCAAAATGGCTTCTCACTATACTTTTGTAAAGCATACTCATAACTTTGGGGTCAGATCCCCAAAAACTGCCTGCTAAATGCCTCAAAAGATTAATACCATTCAGTGCTTTGTTACTTATATGTTTAATATGTTCATCAAACTTTAATTTATCATCAATAATGACACCTAGGAATTTATGTTGCTTAACAACACGAATTTCTGCATTATTGTATGAAATTTTAACATTGCTATGATTATTTACTTTTTTGCTAATAATTAAAACTGAACTCTTTTCTGGACTTATTTCTAATTTAAGTTTATTATGGTAATAGCTGTATAATTGAGACAAAGCCTTATTGATATTAGACATTGCTATATCCATGTTTTGATTTATGCTGTACAAAAGCAAGTCATCTGCAAATTGCAGGATATTTACACCTGGTGTATCTACATATTTTAATATTTCAGAAGTATACAAGTTATAAAGTAAAGGAGACAAAGTTGCTCCTTGCATTGTGCCTTTGTTAACAGTCCTAGGTCCATGTAATTTATTATTATATTTAACAAATACAGTTCTATTGTTTAAAAAAGAATAGAGCCATTTTAGAATATGACCAGGTATACCAATATCGTAAGATACTTGAATGAGTTCTTCTATATTTACATTATCAAAAGCACCTTTTACATCTAAAAACACGCAAATTGCATTAGAGTGACTTAATTTAACCTGTCTTATATCTGATAATAAAGATACAAAGCTTTCAGAGCAACTTTTACCTTTTCTGAAGCCAAACTGTATAGAAGGAATTAAGCTTTGTGATTCTACAAAATAATCTAATCTTAACTTCAACATATTTTCAAAGAGTTTACCCAAACAAGATGATAAGGAAATAGGTCTGTATGAAGAAGCACTATTTGCAGGTTTATTAGGTTTTATAATTGGAATGACACACTGTGTTTTCCAAGACTCAGGTATTACCAATTCATTCCATAGTTTATTATAAATATTAAGTAATGTTGTTTGTGCATTTAAATGTAATTTTTTTATTAACATGTAAGGTATGTCATCCAATCCCGGTGTAGTATCTTTCCTACTTTTTAAAGATGATTTCAACTCTTCTATAATGAAATTGTTTTTGAGAAATACATTTACAACATTTTCCTTAGCATTTTCGAACAAATACTCAAGCCTATTGTCATTTATTTCAGTAGAATCTGCCAAGTTATCTAAAAATCTTGGAATCCACTCATCATTGATGTTTTTGTTTCGATTAGATCCAATTTTTTTAAATTTTTTAATGTATCCCCATATCCTAGAAACTGGAGTTAACCTATTGAAGCTACTACATAATTCACGCCAAGAAGAAGAACTTTCTTCCTTCAGAATTCTTTTCTTTTTTGCATCTAATTTTTTATACATTATCCAGTTGTCTATGTTCGGTTGAGAAAAATAATACTTCAATGCATCTTTTGATTTTGCGACAGCATCACTACATTTTGTATTCCACCATGGGACCGGTTTTTTAATAACTGTGTTTGCACCTAATTTTCGTTTTGGAATTGTTTTATTCCTCAAATCATTCAATGTTTCTATAAAATGGTTATATGCATTGAAAGGGGAATCATTTATTGAGTCCAAGTGGGAAAAACAAGTTTCTGACAGGCTATAATATTTATCCCAATCTGCCTTACTATAAATATATTTCTCTTGATTCACAGGAGGTGACGTGTCGTACATAGATGGTTGAATATTGATCTCAAGTAAGGTTGGAAGATGATAGCTACCCATGGGATCATCATGAACATACCAGTTACATAAATGAGCTATTGAAGAGCTAACAAGGGCAAGATCTATCGCTGAAGCTTGTCTATTAGGATAAGGAACAGTTGTTGGTGATCCATCATTCAAAATACATAAGTCAAATTCATCAATTATATTATATAAACATCTACCTCTATTATTGTCACTATGGCATCCAAAGGCTATGTTATGAGCGTTAAAATCACCCATAACTATACAAGGTTTTGGTATATTATTGATTAAGTCCTTTAGCTTTGCTGAGTCAAACCTGATACTGGGAGGGCTGTATACACAAAGTATTGCCATTGCTCCAGATTGTGTTTCTATTGTAATACATACATTTTGAATAGATTCTGAGAAGTGTGTATTAACTACTTTGTATTTTAAACGATGGTTCACCAAAATGGCTACTCCATTATGAGAATTTATCGAATTTTTGTGGATTAAATTATATGTGGGAAAGTGTGGAATTATAGAATTCGATTTAAACCAAGTCTCATTAAGAAGACAGATATCTATACTTTTTTCAATTAATAAATTTTGTAATAGGCTCTTTTTACTCTGTAAACTCTGTATATTATACTGTAAAATATTTAGATAATTATCCATGTTTAAATTAAATTTGATAAAAATATTTCTTTTATTTTCTTATGTGTGAGTGGCCCATCAGAGTCACTCTTGTTTCCTAATGTGACCAACGATTTAACAATTGCGCTAATTATAATATCATTATTTGCTATGTGTTTAATATCTAAAGTATCATTGGTTTTATCCTTAACAGTAACCTTAGGTAAAACAGGGAAAGATTTTTCATTAAATGTAGGGGGTGAATTCACAACAGTGGCATACGATTGCTGCTTAAGAAATTTGGCCTTTTTTTCTTCAATTTTTTGTTTTTTAATGGGACAGTCTCTTGAAATGGCTAGATGATTACCTGAGCAGTTGATGCATGTGATCTCTTCGACATCGCATTCTTTGTAGGAGTGACGACCAGCACAGGAAGAGCATTGTTGTTCGCCTCTGCAAGCCTTAGCAGAATGGTTAAACTTTAGACACTTATAACATTGCAGTAATGGTGGTATGTATGCTTTCACCTCATATCTGAATAGTTTAATATAGGCGTATTGCGGTAAGGATGTTGACGCAAAAGTGACGGCAACTGTATAGAGAGGCACTAATTTTCCCTCTACTTTCCGCATGAATCGTTTAATAGAAATTACTTCAGAGTCGCACACTATATTTTTATAAATTTCTTCATTGGAGAGTTCTTTGGGCACAAACCTCAATACTCCAATCCTTTCCGTCAAATATGATGGTATAAATGCTTTAAATTTATTTTTCCATAGAAAGTCTTCCATTTTCAGGAAATTGTTGGCCGCAGCTGCTTTTCTGAAAGTTACTCCAATTTTGTGCGAATTTATTCTATGTACTCCTAAGACTCCTTTAACATTGTCGGATATTAAATTGGTGAGTGTGATAGGATTTTTATTCCCTATCTTCTCCTGTTCTGTTGACTCGACGTATACAACATATTCCGAATTAGTATTTTCTATGAAGAGTCTTTTATAATTTAGTTTAGTATAAATGTTATACTTATTGGCGTCAGGATTACGAGTTTTGTTATACTTTCTTTTCTTATTTTCCCCAGGATCTGGTGGCTCCTCACCACCACTGGTGATACTCATGGTTGTTAGAAGTTTTTTCAGATGTTATTTATTTGGTATTTCCGTAAAATTATTTAATTATAAACTTTTTGCGAAATCAAAATTACCGCTTCGTTTGACTTCCCGCCAAAAAGTCACTAAAATCATACCTAGGGATTGATTGCCATCCCGTTCTTCACGACTCTGTAGTGTTTACCTCGTTCCTACAGGAGTTAACTGTATCTTTGAATGTGCTGGCAGCCAGTTTAGGATTAGGCAAGCTATAACCTATGCTATTTCTTTTCTAAGGTAATGCAATCTGAATCTTGACTCCTACTGTCCGGATATATAAGTTTCTCCTGTGACTCCTACTCCCAATCGTTACTCCGTCTTCCACCAAGTGTCTTGTCAAAAGACCTATAATTACGGAAAAATTGAAAAAAAATTGGATTGCCAAATCACTTTGTCTCTGGGTCTCTGGCACTGTCAGAGAAGCGATCTCGGACAAAGAGTAAAATAAGGGAGATCTCGAGATAGTGGAGCGGGGAATTTTATTGTAGTATTGAGTAACTCCGCAAAGCTTACTGGGCAGTCTGACTCGATACAATTTGCTGCCAAATACTCCAAAAAACATTAGAATATGTTATTATGTTACCTCCGCATTCTAATGCATAATAATATTAAAACCCATTTATACGTGGCTAAAAGGTCCTAGCAACCAGGCCTTACAACTTACATTAAAAAAAAAAGATGACAGCTTTGGCTCAAAAATTACTATGCTATGGGTACTTTGGCTGTTTTATGAGGTGGTCCATTTCAAGCCAAAGATCGTCTTGGGCCTTGGTATCACTAAAAACTCCCAGGACGTAAAAGCAGAGTTTGCTCGGGCTATTCAGAGATACTGGAAGGGTTGGGATTTGTTCTATACGGATGCATCTAAATTATCATCAACGGGGTGTACAGGTGTCTCAACATACTTCCAGAACTCTAAAATAGCTCTTTTATTCCAATGTCCGCCAGAATCTTCAGTTTTTACAGGGGAATGCATCGGTATCCTAGAAGCCATCAATTTTATATTATCGCACAATATCCAAAATTCGGTTTTTTTTTCAGATTCGCATATCCAGGCTCTAGGACAAAATCAATTAAAATCTAAAATTCACAGCAAGATTATTGTAGATATACGTAATTTACTCTTCTCTTGTCACAACAAAGGTTTAAACATTGAAATAGTTTGGGTTCCCAGCCATTCGGGTATATGTGGCAACGAGTGTGCTGACTCTGGCAAAATTTGCTACATCCAAACCTGTGGATAGAAAACACTATCTGCTTCATAGTTACGACTTGCGCTCAGACACCAAACTTAAATTATTCAGCTCGTGGTCAGCGGAGTGGCAAGCAAGCTCGAAACTCAAAGGGGCATATTATGCCAACATTCAACCTGACATCCAGCGGAAATCTTGGTTTTTCAAATGCCCTAAAATGTCTAGAAGAGCTGTTTCATCCTTGTGTAGGCTGAGACTCGATCACTGCTGTAGTCCAGTATTCCTAAATAAGATCCGTGTTCGTGACTCTTCCTTGTGTGAGTGCGGCCTTGATGATGGTACATTAGACCATATCTTTTTTTCATGTTCTTCGTATTCCCACTCCTTTGACTTGTATCATATGCTTCCCAACATTAAAATCCCCCTCCCTATCAACTTCCATTCCCTTTTAGCAAATTTCTCTCCTAAAGTTATCACACTCCTTTCAAAATTTATAATTGACAATGGCATCAAAATGTAGTTACTTTTTTTTTTATCAATGTCTATCTTTGTTATCTACCACAAAGTTCGTCGGCTCATCACACCGCGCTGTCGCCTCTACATGACACTGGAAGAATCTTGGAAGAATAAACAAAGTTCGACGGCTCGACTCACCGTGCTGTCGACTCCACATGACACCGAAAGAATAGCTCAATTCGACGGCTCGCGTCATTGTGCTGTCGTCTCTACATGACACTGGCAGAATAGTCGGCATCGGCTCAGTTGCCAAAGAAGAAAAAAAAAAAATACTTTGGCTGTCACTGGACACTGTCGTCTGTCGTCTGTCAGTTCAGTGTTCAGTGACTCAGTCTCAAAGAGTAAACTAATATATACTAATATATATATATATATTAATCAGATTGACCCACATATCTCAGATTAGTTGGTATACATACATCTTTTTTTTATTTGTTTAATTATTTTAAAAATAAATCTTACCATGTAAATAAAGAGATGGAATGGCTAAAGCATTCAAGCGATTATGACGGACTCGATCCACATCGGTGAAATGTCTATCACAAACCATCTTCTTTTTATAGAATTCAATATCTGATGCTGATTCAAGTTTTCCACCTACAAGGTTTACCCATGTCTTCAATCTCTCAGGGAATTTTACTGCATCCGGAAAGCGATGCAGAGTAGTCCCTGAAACAAATAATTCAGTTATTTTTTTTTAACAATCTTTCCAAATTACAAAATACTAGCTCCTGCCAGCAGCTTCGCCCGCGTAAATGGTCGGATTTTGTCCCACGGAAACCATACATTTTTCCCGAATAAAAAGTAGCCTATTTGCTATTCCAGAGTATAATATATCTATAAGAAAAAAATTCTAGACCTGGGCCCTTTTAATTTTATATTACCCCAGATTCTTGTCAATATTGTCGGCTAGCAATTATGCATGCTTTGATATCGAAACTAATGTAACTTTAACAGAAACAACGCCATAGGTACCTACAGAATGCAGCAGATAGTGATAATTTTAAGTAGGATATGTTATAGGAAATATCCTATAACCAACTCAAGCTTACAAAATCAAGCAACCAATTTATATTCCAACGACATTCAAACCAAACTGTATAAACTTACCTTTGGATGGGCACCCAAAAGCACATCGTCTTGGCATGTTGAACTTCGTGGTTGGTCACAAAATACAAGAAAAACTACCCTCGCAGAAATGTTTTGCACAAACACAACACACTAGAATATTCAGGTGAAAGCTCAACAGGAAGGCGAAGGATACGAAGATCAACTTAACGCTCTTCCAGGAGATGAAAATCACAAATATTCACAAGCGAAAATACACAAAATAGCACTAGAAAACTACGGTACGCGCGCATACGCAGAAGACAGCAGCCATTTTGTGACGTATATATTTTTTACTCTTTGTTTGTGACGTTTTGTTTTTGTCGTCTTGACTACCCGCCATACTTATTCTTCCAATATTGCCATGTGATAAATTTTATAATATTTTTTTTTAGCAGGCAACATACGTTAATTTAATTTAGTGTTGGGGACAAGCTGTAGATGGCGACTCTATCTTTTTAAACTGTCACTTTATATGGAACTTTCCCTCCCCTGCTCAGTCTGCTTATTTTGGTTGAGTGAGTTAGTGAGTTGACTTTCGGTTTTACGGAATTATTTGAATTCAAAGTCTTAAAAATGTTTCTCAAAGTTATTTGTGTGTACTTTTTAATTACAACTCAAATGTTATGTCGTGGTGAAACGGAGGTCAAGTCAGAAGAAGATGTAGGCGTAAAATATGCAAACCGGTGTGAGGTATGCAAGATTTTAGCTACGGAGTTGCAAGGGAGGCTCGAGGAAACCGGAAAAGTTCACGATGTCATCGAAATTGGATACTCGCTCGACGACGTGCAACCTAAAAAGAAAACAAAGTATCAGAAATCAGAGCTGAGACTAATAGAATCGTTAGAAGGCGTTTGTGATAAAATTTTGGAATATAACATCCACAAAGAACGCCAGGACAGCACAAGGTTTGCGAAAGGCATGAGTCAAACGTTCAAAACCCTGCACGGATTGGTTGACAAGGGTGTGAAGGTGGACCTCGGTATTCCACTTGAGTTGTGGGATAAGCCATCTGCTGAGATAACTCACATGAAAACTCAGTGTGAGAGTCTTTTGGAAGAGAATGAAGGAGCAGTTGAGGATTGGTACTGGAATCACCAAGGAAAGATTGAACTAACGAAACACTTGTGTACCCAGCATGCCCTAAGGGGTGCTGATGACTCATGTCTGACTGAGCAGCTGACCACTGCCAAAGGTGAGCGAGCCAAGTCTGACAAGTCAGAACTATGAGAGTCTGTTTTACTTGAGGATTAAGTACAAGAACTATGTGTATTTAAATAATAGTCTGTGTTTATGAACTATGTGATAACATGGAGGCATTTCAACCAAAATATTAAAAGTGTTAGTGAGTTTTCTTAATTAGTAACTAAGATTTAAATGTAATAATGATAATGTAGATAATTTTGTCATTACCATGTACCTATTTTTCTATAACTGCAAAACCATGTACTTGGACGGTTAACAAAGTTGTAACCTAAGAACAAGAATATCTTTCATCAGAATCACTTTTGTAGAGCATTTTGTAAATAGTTCTTAGTCATTTTGAAATATTGATTATAGATAACAAATGTCTTGTAAGACTGTTTTATGAAATACAGAATTAGGTCTGCTCTGACTCAGCTATAGCATTTACTAACAGTTCTTTTAACATGTTCTTTTGTTTTTTATAATAAATTTTTGATTTATAAATTGAACAATTTTACAATAAAATTGAATCCATGAATAAAATATAATGTTTTTTATTTTACTTCTTTCAGAACCTAACTGGTCTTGTGCCTGTAATGTAAATCATGTAATACCGAAACAATAGAAAAGCCATTATGTCTCGCCTGGATCCACATCTTTAAAACACGAAGGGGTAAAACTTCTTTTCCCTTAACAAAATAATATCTACTAATAATAATTTTTTAACTACTTAAAAAAAAATAGAGGTTATCAATTTGATTCAACCTATGTAATAACTAATATTGTTGGAATTGCACAATATTCATTTAATAATATGTTACTCTATGTGGGCTTCTAAACATGTGTGCCAAATTTCATAAGTGTGTGTATGTGTAGTCCACAAATTCTCCAAAACTAGTAAACAAGCAAGTTTCATCAAAGTCGGTTGAGCAGTTTTCAAGATATGGACTTTACAACCAAACTCCTTAGCAACAAACAGCACAAATGTGTAAATTCAGTTAATATAGGTACATACAATATCAATAAAAAGTGAGATAGTTACCTAAAAAAATAGGTAACTATCTCACTTTTTAGTGATATTGTATCAAAACTAAAGAGAGAATTAAAAACGATTGCAAAATTAACTTTCATTTCGGAAATAAAGTTTTTATATTTCAGAAATGAAAGTTAATTTTGCATTTTTTCTGTTATGATATTGAAATTGGTTTATCTTTTTGTGCGAGAGTTTTATTATTTGTTTATTGTGGTGGAAAGCCTCATTGATATCCTCCTCGAGGCTGCGGGTGCATTTGTAACTTTCGCTGCCCTGCAAAACTATACTGGCCCGCCTACCGCAAGCTTTGGCCCTTAGTTGTGGATTGAGGTGTAACCCCCATTTTTACGACAATGGCGCGCGTGTTTTATTGTTGTGATACATCTATTGTTAAAACCACTGTTCGACACAAATGTAAATTTGTTGAAGAATGAATAAATAAAACACAACGCGCCGCCTTCTCGGGGGCCCTGGTTGATACGGGTGACATATGTCCACCAATCCGTCGTCCCTGGACCCTTTTAGGGAGGGCATTATCTGCCTTTCGCAGACGCCCGGTACCTAAGACTAGTGCAGGACGGGAGAGCACTGATAGTCTCCCTTTCCGCAGCTTTCTTCTTCAAGATGACATTCCCACAGAAGGAGATCACTGATGCCTCTCAAGACTGTGCTCCGCCGCCCATTGAACGAACCACGGTCGGCAGCGACAGTCGCTTCCAAAACGAGGGCACGGCGCGGCTCTTCCCACTATTAGACACCTGTTTCAACCCCTAAGTTAAACCCAGATAGATTGGATGAGATAACGGAATGCAATGAGGCTGCCTGTTATGTTTTATTTTATTAGGTACTAGCTGACCCGGCAAACTTCGTTTTGCCATAAAAACACCAAACACCCTACCTACCACAGATTACCTCCCAATAGAAACATAGTGTTACATACCTACTCTTTGGTAATAGATACCGCTAGTCTACTGTTTTGTTTGATTCAGAGTTCACCAAATTTGACGGAAGGCATGGGTTGCACTGTGAGTGTCAAGTGCCCTTTCGGAAACTGGCTTGTTCGGAAGGCTGGAAATCGCCAAACCTGCGCGTGAGACGATTCGCGATGACTCTTGAAAACAACTTTGAACTTGTAGACATGGCTACGAAGTGAGATGGGCGTATAATTCCTCAATCGGGCATTGTCGCCCTTCTTGAAGAAGAGTACCACCACACTCTTGCACAATGCCTGTGGCGTTTTCCCTTCGAGTATGACGGAATCAAACAGCTTCTGAAGGGCCTTAAGTACCGGTTCACCCGCTTTCAGGAGTTCGGCCGTCATTCCGTCTTCACCCGGCGCCTTGTTGTTCTTAAGTTGTTTCAGGGCCATCCTAATCTCGTAGAGGCTGACATCCGGATGTCTTCAGTATAGTGTCGGGTCAATCTAGTATGTCGTTTACTAGATTCGCAACGGGTTTGCTGATTCACGTGTACAACACTTCCCATAGCACCCCTCGATCTCCCTCAGAAGCTCCGGTTTGGCGGATACGATCCTGCCATCGTCGGTTTTCAGTTTCGTGAGCTGGCTCCGCCCAATAGCCAGATATCTTGCAAACACCTAGGAGCCCTTATTCCGCTCAATCGCGTTTTTAAAACGTTCAGTATTAAAGCGCCGGAGGTCGCTTTTCAAGGACTTCAAGATCTGTCAAGTTAGTTCCACGCATCGTCTGAAGACTGCAGGATCATTTCATGCCTCTCCTTCATGAGCTTGAGCGTAGGATCGAATCTATTTGCACGACAGGTCTTCAAAAACTTAGACCCGACTGTATGGACAGTTTCCACGAACCCATCGTTGTAATCGTCCACGGAGCTCCCTAGGCACTCGAAACGATTCTGGAGTTCAAGCTGAAAGTTTTCAGGTTAGAGAAAAATCATAGAGAATTAGACAAATCTAAACTATTTTATTTCATATTCCTAGTGGTAATTGCTTATCCCGTCAAATTCTCTATGATTTATTCCGAAACTAAGTAAAAAAAAACAGCCGGAACCGGGGGAACCGGTGCGCCCGGTTCTAACTGCTTGCCAGAACCGGTTGATAAAAACCTGGAACCGGAAACGGTTCTGCATGCCCTACCAGCAATGTACTTAAATGTACCTTTAATGAAATTCAATGTACTTCCATGAAACAAGAACAATTACAATTATAAAGTGAGCCGCAGTCCTGAGTCCTGACAGTCAGAATGACGGGTGAATACTGACATGAATGTAATAGATATCTTATGGTTACCTAACATTTTTCATATATAAAAAAAGTCCTCTGTGCATTTACCAAAGGAATGTACCTTCAATGTATCTATATGAATCACTTCTAGTTGCTCTGTCTGGGGTGAATGGAGGATTATGCTCTTACAGATTACAGACTACACAAACTTCGGTGAGTCGTAAGCAGCCTTGTCACGTTTCTTACTTACACCGCCGACTTCTACCGCTGCAACTCTGCTAGCATCCGTGTCGCTCGATGCTGAACCGAGTCGTCAGACGACTAGATATATAAGTTTATCTGTGACGACTAGACGCCTGTTAACCCTTTATGTTAGGTTACTCTTTACAACCGAAATCAAGGCGTTTCTTCTGCTAACCGGTCGTGTCACCTGTATTTGAGTTTACTAAGCCCAGCAGTGAGTAAAGTTGCCACTGAATCATGACACGCTGTGGCTGTTAAAGATGTGGCACTAAAGATGCATGCAGAATTATATTTTATCGAGCAGTACTATACATATCTTCATTTCGTGGATCATTGGGTTAAAACATTTACATGTATATTTTATTACGGACAATTCAGTAACTGTATGTACTTTACTTACTGTACTTTTTCTGCAAAATAGTGTACTGGCACATCAGTGGATCAGAATGGCG
The DNA here is from genome assembly GCA_964057195.1 of Orthosia cruda. Taxonomy (NCBI): domain Eukaryota; kingdom Metazoa; phylum Arthropoda; class Insecta; order Lepidoptera; family Noctuidae; genus Orthosia; species Orthosia cruda. The sequence goes on from OZ059825.1 coordinate 23,464,185, forward strand.
GGTGTATGACTACAAATGGTCATGCTATATGCGTGAGAGCAATGTACGAGCAATGTACCGAATGTACGTAAAATTTGAAGCAATGTATTATTTTAAAACCACAGTTTTTAGAAAAAGTATTTGAGTCGCCAACCTGATATCAGAATGGCGGGTGTATTAAAAAACTGAACAAATAACTAACTATCTGACTGTGAAATGCCTACCATAGCAATGTTCGAGCAATGTACGTTATCATATTAAAAGCATAACCAGATGCTATCAACGGTTAAAAAGTTATAATAAAAATAAAATTTCTCCACATTTAGAGCCTGTTCAATTTTATTAGCAACTAGTTGTGCCTACGTTATACGTTGCTATGTCTAAATTACTCTTCGTCTAACCTGTCATTTTACACTTTGACAGCTCAAAAACATATCATTTAGTGATGAACTAATGTGGTAACCGATTCGATTTCAATTATCAATTGAATTTAACAATGAAAAAATTTTAATCGATTAAACACTTAGTTATTTTATTGTTGCTTTTATTTTCGATTTTTACCCCACTGCTGATGGAGGATAAGGTGTTTATTAGTCTATGTATGTATGTTTATACCTAGTGGCGTTCTAGAGACCAAACGCGTTGGCCAATTTTGATGATTCTTACGTCAATCGATTCGTCTTAACATTTGCGAGTGTCACTGGCTACATTAAAATTGGAAAAAAGTAAAACGACGGATTTTTGGCGCCATATTGTTGAGTCCCAAATTATTTTTCTTCCAACCCGAACTTCCACACGAATGTGGGGGATCAATAATATATAACACTTAAATTAAATGTACCTATTTAGAAAAAAATCCCGACTGCTTAAGAAGCGACCTAAACAGACGTAGGTACCACGAGGCTAGTCTATTTTAGTTACTTTCATAGTATAATGTCTTACGGTATCTTAGTATGGGGAAGGGCTGCAGATATTGAGTCGATTTTTATTCTGCAAAAACGAGCCATCAGAGCGATATAAAATCTTCGCCGGCGCGATTCTCTAAGGCAACTGTTTAAGGACATTAACATCATGACGTTACCTTGTCAATATATTTATGAAAACATCATGTACGTTACAAAGAATATAAATATTTTTAGTAAAAACGGCAACAGACATAATTATGTCACTAGAAATAGGGAACAATTAATTCAACCAGGTTTCAGGCTGGCTAAAGTAGCAACATCTTTTATGGGTACTGTATAAAATGTTACAATAAAATACCGCCCCACATTTTAAAACTGAATGAGAGGGAATGTATACAAGTAAAATTTAAAAATTTAAAAAACCCCCGACGCATTTATCTTGCGAAAACATCCCGATTCAAACAGTAAAACGCCCATAACTTTTGAACGGCTGAACCGTTTTTTTTTAAACATAGCTAAGAACACTCTCGACACAATCACCTTTCCAACAAAAAAAACTAAATCAAAATCGGTTCATCCGTTGAGGCGCTATGATGCCACAGACAGACACACAGATACACAGATACACAGATACACAGATACACAGATACACAGACACACAGATACACAGATACACAGCAACACACCTCAAACTTATAACACCCCTCTTTTTCCGTCGGGGGTTAAAAATGCACACTATGCAGGCAAGCATATTATAAGTTGGGGGATTACATAGCTGATAAAAAGGCTTGGCTCAATGCTGGACATACTCCGCCGCCATTTGGGTGAACAAGTGATGGGCAGAAAAGTTTAGAAGTATTGTTGGTCCTGCTGAAGACTGTATTAATGTATTTGTATTGTATAAACTCAATTTCTTTTAGTATTATATAACTGCACAGCACATGTGTGAGTACTATGTTTCGACTGCAAATCTACCATTCATTGCACCTATGTGTCGTTTCGTTGATTTATGTGTACCCTGGCAGTTGAGTGTTTCATGTTCTCTCTAATTTCTCTCTGATGGTGGCACATGTGTTGGATCATTCGGTTCCCTTCATGATGGTTGGGCTGAGTAGTGCCGATCCATGCGTCATATTCGTGAACGGGCGCCATCAGTTGGGATTGGTCATAAGTTTGCTGCCTCGGCCTGTTATTGTACTTTTTTATTCGTTGTTACCATAGAAGCTTGACGTGCACATCTTTTTACATTGTTCTCACATACATGTATTATTTCAAGAAGAATGATGTAACCAAAAAAAATTAAAAACTGATGGAAAAAAGTGTCCGTGGAGTTTCTTGAAAATTCTTCTCCATTGAGACCTACTGACGCTAGCGAATTTGCAACAAGAGTATTTATTTTTTTTGGCTATTCATAAGTACCTCTAAGGTTTATGTGAAATAAACTAATTGATTTTGATAGTAGCTACTACTTTACTTTTTCCTTTTTTTCTTTTAGCGCCCAAAAACCGCCATTTTCTATTTTTCAATTTTAATGTAGCTAGTGACACCCGCAAGACGAATCGATTGACGTAAGACTCATCAAAATACGGCCAAAGCGTTTGGTTTCTAGAACGCCATTAGAAACAAACATACATACATACGTAGATAGACTGATAAACACATTATCCTCCATCGGCAGTGTGGTAAAAAGCAAAAATAAAGTAACTATGTGTTTAATCAATTATAAATTTTTAATCGATAAATTCAATTGTTATATGAAATCGAATCGGTTACCACGTTAGTTCATCACTAAATGATTAGTTTTTGAGCTGTCAAAATGTAAAATGACAGGCTGGACGGCGAGCAGTGCTGCCAACTTAATGCTTTCAACGCCAGATTTAACGCTTTTTTTGTTCAATAGCGCGTTCTAGCGCCTACCGCTAAATCTAGCGCTTTTTGAAACTTTGGAATGCCTTTAAAAAAAAGTAACTGTAAACTATCAACTTCTATACGACGTGTTCAGGAAATTTCATCCACAGATAAATATAATTTAAAGTCCAAAACTGATCAAAACCATCCATAATTCGGCGGCAGAAGCAATGTAGTAGAATCAGATGATGATGAATTAATTTAATGCCTTTATCTTATAAAATAATTATATTAACACGTTATTACTTTATTATATTATTAAAAAACAAGTAATATAATGTATGTAACTCTTTTATGTTGGTTGGTTTTTAAGATTGTCTGCAAGAGATTGCCCTGTGCGATAAGACCGCCCATTGTACACTTGTTTTGTAAATGTTTGTCCTGTATGTTTTTGTGGTGTACAATAAAGTATATAATAAATAAATACTTTATTTCAATAAAAAGAATACATTTGTAGTAGTCTCAAATTATTGGGCGTCTTTTTTTTTATGTCGCCACATTAAAACGCTGGTAAAAAAAAACAAATAAAATCATTATTTGTTTTTTTTTACCAGCGCCCAATTAGCTCTTTTTTAAAGAGCTAACAGCGCGTTTTTGCTTAGATGAGTTGGCAGCACTGACGGCGAGTAATTAAGACATAGCAACGTATAACGTACGCACACCTAGTTGCTAATAAAATCGGACAGGCTCTAAATGGGGCTTTTTTTATTAAAATTACTCTTTAACCGTTAATAGCATCTGTTTATGCTCTTAATATGATAACGATCATTGCTCTTAAATTGCTACGGTAAGCATTTCACAGTCAGATAGTTGGAAAATTGTTCAGATTTTGAATACACCATACCATACCATTCCGACATCAGGTTGGAGCTCACACACTTTCTAAAACTGTGGTTTTAAAATAGAACATTGCTTCAAATTTTACGTACATTCGGTACATTGCTCTCACGCATATCGCATGGCCAATATGGCCATTTTTTCACACAAGAAAACCCTTGAGTTTAGACATAGCAACGTTTAACGTAAGCATAACTAGTTGCTAATAAAATTAAACAGGCTCTAAATGTGGAGAAATTTTATTTTTATAATAACTTTTTAACCGTTGATAGCATCTGGTTATGCTTTTAATATGATAACGTACATTGCTCGTACATTGCTATGGTAGGCATTTCACAGTCAAATCGTTAGTAATTTGTTCAGATTTTTAATACACCCGCCATTCTGATATCAGGTTGGCGACTCAAATACTTTTTCTAAAAACTGTGGTTTTAAAATAGTACATTGCTTCAAATTTTACGTACATTCGGTACTGTGAACCAGCGGTCAGGATAGGCTGGTCACAGAACAGAAACGGCACTCGTATAATTTACAAAGTGTTTATTCTCAGCTATTTTCAAAATAACAATCTGACAAGCGTTCGCCTTACAATTCGTAGTATCAACAATGGCGGTCGCCGCCAACAATTGAAACTGCCTAACACATCCGCTTTATATATTATTCCAATAAACTTATATTAATGTAATAATCAAATTGAATTACTTAATAAAATAACTAATATTAAATAACAATTATTGCCTGTAATATTTATCATGGAATCTTGCGTAATAATTAACTTTACTATTTATTTGTTACACCGAAAGATGACAAGCGGATGTTGTCCTAAGAGGTTTTAATCATTCAGAATACTTATTATGAATATATTAGAAGATTAACATTCAAAATAAAAGATGAACTATACGTATCGTAGAATTAAGTCAAGCTTGTATATCCAAAGTCGGAGGTCGGTAACACTCGGCCATCCTGCACTTGCCGTGACCCACGGCGATCAGCACCTCCATTTGCCTGGTCTGTCGCTGGTATTTGGCGTCTGGAATAGAAAACAGTATGGGCAGTACATTTGTTCACGTAATTAACAAATATGGTCTAAGTCAAAATTGTTTATTTCTATTAGGTCACTAAGCGGCACAGGAGAAAGTCAAAAAAAAAAAAAAGTTGTAGTAGAAGTGAAACATTATATTATTTTATAAATCGTGTTGTTTAATAAATTGCTACTGTGATATAGTGGCTTTTTTCATATCACAGTCTCGTATTGTATGAATATAGTTTACTTTTCCGCGCATAATTCATTAGTCCTAAACACACAGCTTTAATGACTGTTAAGTCACACAGATTTAATTACTGGTAAGTCACACAGCTTTAATGACTGTTAAGTCAAGCAGCTTTAATGACTGTTAAGTCACACAGCTTTAATGTCTGTTAAGTCACACAGCTTTAATTACTGTTAAGTCACACAGCTTTAATGTCTGTTAAGTCACACAGCTTTAATGACTGTTAAGTCAAGCAGCTTTAATGACTGTTAAGTCACACAGCTTTAATGACTGTTAAGTCACACAGATTTAATTACTGGTAAGTCACACAGCTTTAACGACTGTTAAGTCAAGCAGCTTTAATGACTGTTAATTCACACAGCTTTAATGTCTGTTAAGTCACACAGCTTTAATGACTGTTAAGTCACACAGATTTAATTACTGGTAAGTCACACAGCTTTAATTACTGTCAAGTCACACAGATTTAATTACTGTCGAGTCACACAGCTTTGATTTTACCTAACTCACACAGCTTTAATTTATCCTAACTCACACAGCTTTAATTTTACCTAACTCACACAGCTTTTATTTTCTCCTAACTCACACAGCTTTAATTATTGTTTACTCACACAGCTTTAATTATTGTTTACTCACACAGCTTTCATTTTCCCTAACTCACACAGCTTTTATTTTCTCCTAACTCACACAGCTTTAATTATTGTTTACTCACACAGCTTTAATTTATCCTAACTCACACAGCTTTAATTTCTCCTAACTCACACAGCTTTAATTTCTCCTAACTCACACAGCTTTAATTTATCCTAACTCACACAGATTTAATTAATGTTAAGTCACAGCTTTAATTACTCCTAGCTCACAAAACTTTAATTATTATTAAGTGGCACAGCTTTCATTTCTGATAACTCACACAGCTTTAATTACTGTTAACTCATGCAGCTTAAATTACTGATCAATTTTACACAGCTGTAATTTTAATTATTCTACTAATTTATGCGAGTACTTTAATACGATTCAAAACGCGGCACAATTTGTACAGTATCTGGCATTCCTACGAGATGTATTCTGAACTGTTTCAGAGAGTCTACGACCCTATGTCTCCAGTTTATAGCTATTATAAAATTGTTCTTCTTTATCTACTAGTAACCCTACTAAAATACGCAATCGGTTTTAAGGCACCATCAGTTTGGTATTTCAGGAGTATCCCGCATGTCTTAGCTTTACTAGTATCAGTTTGCAACTCGGTACGTGCATTTCTGTCGTAAATTTGGCGGCCTTTCAATAAGACGTTCTTTGAGAGTATGGAAGCAGTTTCCTGTTTAGAACCCCATGTCCATCCTTTTTTTTTACTGTTTTAAGGGGTCCTAACCATTTCTGCAAATCTACGGATAAATTTCCTAAAACACGACGACAAATCAATAAAAACTGAGTTATATTTTAATTCTGTTTTAAATTAGCTTCTGAGAAAAGTTGTAGGACGTTGCTCAAAAATCTGAGTCTACTGAAATGTTTGGAAGCATAATGTCATCAAGCTAGGTAGGAAGTCGATTAAGTTTGCAGTAAACAGATTGCTTGGTTGTTGTCGGAATATGTGTATGCATCTACATTCTCCAATACGTCCGTACATCCATCCTCGTATTTTATTATTTTCTGCAAACAAGTGTCTGAATTTATTTAATAACTGTAGCAATCGATTGCATTCACTAAATTCTATATCGCCTACATCTAAATCTGATAACTGCAGTCTATTCCGCTGCCACTCAATAGAATCATCGCCGATCTTAATTACTTTTGAAAAAGACGTACTTCCTAACTCGAATTACGCAAAATTCACAATAAAAATTTGGTTTAAATTATCATCAATATCAACATGTACAAAAGCAGAAGAACTCTGTAATGGTCACAGAATATAATATGTACTAGCTTAAAGATGCCTCATCTCATAGACAGAATCGGTTCCGCCGTAACTAGTTTTTCGTCGGTCTATTTTACTAAACGTACATCGAACGCGGTCGGTTCCGTCCCAAGCTCAGATCAAATAAAAAGTCAAGATGGAACGTTGCAAACAACAAGGTGTAGCCGGTTCAAACTATGCCTTACCGTATAAATACACAATTACACGCGCACACGTAACAACGAAACTACCCCTTAGCTTGTCAGTTGAGCTTTATTATTTGATCTGTAAGCTCGAATGACAAGATCTAGTTGACCGTCCAGATCGCCGAATCGGCAAAAGACAATGGTAATTTCTATTGTGTCTGCTATGTACGGATTTGTCCGTACACTTACGGAATTTGGAGAATTACGTACGGATAAAAATTACCTTTTCATGTTTCATGATTTCATTTAAGAGACTGACAAAGATAGCATGTTATAACGGTTGACGTTGATTGCAGTAGTGAATGAATTTAATTAGCTGCTTAGTTGCGCAATTATACCTTGTTTTGATTTTTATGTTGACAATGAAATGATTAAAAAGAAAATACAGACATACCTATGTATGTAATTTTTGCTTTTAATATCCGGTTTCTCTTTTACGGATTTCTGATTTTTGCTCATACGGACCGGTATGGCAATATCTTATGCCCGGTTTCAGAAACTCATGTAACATCACGAAGGCGAAAGCGCTGTCAATTGCTCACAAAATACCAAGCCGGCAGTTGTCAACTGTTCTTTTTGGGTTTCTTGATAGAAGATCATTAAAAAAAACAGGAAAAATTACTCACTTGCCACAGTAATTAATAAATGGCTTAAATTTATTACTTCTGTCTACCCTAGTAGAATGCATGCATTCCGTTCATTCTCAAAAACAGCGAAATTACTGTAATCTTAAGCGTTATACAGAGTTATACGGTTTTTGTTTCTGTTCCACGGACATTTACCACGCATAATGCTGTCCCTTTCACTAGCTTATAAAAATAAAATAAAATGCTTGACATATTAAATTATCAGTTCGTAACTTGGCCCTGGAACGCGACAGCGATGTCAATGTCCAAACAATGTCATTTTCATATTTGTTGTCATAACCTATTATTTTTGTTGTTCTGTTTTGATAATCAATGAATCTATTAAAATTCACGAAAAGACAAAATTACTGTCCTACGTAAGTATCAACAAGCTACAACAAGCAAGCAAGCACAAGCTTACAAGCTTTATCTTTTTGAAAATGTTATTCAATCCAATATGCAATGTGATAATGTTTTTAAAATGCCAATTTCTTTGTTTTAGGTCCAAGATAATGTACCTACTTATAAATAACTTGAAGGCTCATTCGTAAAGAAGGAAACCATGAATTACAATGCAACGCAAAGTATCAGCTCATTGAAAACAACGAGAAAAGAAAACAATGGTGTATTCCATTGGGATTTGAATTTAAACTACTATACCTAATACAGTAACTGAATGCAAAAGCTCATAAACTTTTGAACCTCAAGGCGTACGGGCTTCTCAATCAGCCAAACATGTGGAAGATCTTTTTCATTTGTGTCAGTGTTTAGTGCCAGAATAATGTAATTAATAGAGGAAAAGAAATCTGGTTTTAAGTTAGTGCAGTCCATATAAAGTCCTGAGGTATTCTGGGTGATCAGCGATAAGACTACGATTCCATCCAAGCTTAGATGTGAAATATCCCACCATTGTGTCTATCTCTTGGCCGATATTTAATAGTTAAGAACTTAATTAAATTCCTTATAAGCAAGCCTAGATTGTAATAAGATAATATGTGCATTTTCCAAGTTATGAGATAGTTCGGTCCATAATTAGGTTGTCTCATTGTCTGGAATTTGATGATACAATTAAGTATTTATTGTATTGTAATAATTTAGGATTTAATTAATATCTTAAGGGCAAGCCTAGATTTCAATAAGTTTGAAAAATAATTGTGTATGTATCCGCCGTAATTAAAATTTATGATTAAATATTGGTTCCTCAATTGTTATTGTTTTTATTTTCCTTTCTTTTTTTTGTATTGTTGCTACTTTATTTGTCTGTACAAAAAGGCCCCATAAAATCCTACATACCAGTTAATAATGTCTTGTTTGGTGCAGTATGGTAGTTTCATGAACAAATCAATAGTACGTAACTAACCTTTTGTGGTTGCTACTGTGAAGAGCTGGCTGCAACCCAGCATCCTGCAGTATTGTGACATGGACGATGACGAACCTCGCAGCATGGAAGTCTGCAGTTTGCTTTTGCCTTGTGCCCTTGAGGTCTGGAGTTGTAGCATTTCTTCGGCAGCAGTTCGTTTTCCTTTGAATCAGGAGAAATATTTCCCCTTCTCTTCTTTGTTGAAGATGGCCGCCTGGGGTTGCTTGCTTTTACTTGCTTCAGGTTGCTAGCTTTCTTAGTTCTAGCTCGAACGGATCCACGAAGACGAATTTGCATCATGAACTGGAGACCGTTGATGTTCCAATCATAGACGTCGCCTGATTTGTCGATGTGAGCCCAACCATTGACGTTGCCATTGAGGTAATAATGTAGATACTACGACGTTGCTTGATTTTTCATACAGCTAGATCGCCTGGAACTTCGAATGACTTCAGCATCAGTTTGGGTAACACGGTGCCTTTTACGTTGATGGTATCTTCTATTTGTTTCATCGAGATCAGATGAAGAAGAAAAAAAAATCAAATTTTCTTTTGTTTGGCGCGAACGCCACCAATAAATGGGCCAGATTTTATCATCCCACTTCTGAATGTGAACCAGCGGTCAGGATAGGCTGGTCACAGAACAGAAACGGCACTCGTATAATTTACAAAGTGTTTATTCTCAGCTATTTTCAAAATAACAATCTGACAAGCGTTCGCCTTACAATTCGTAGTATCAACAATGGCGGTCGCCGCCAACAATTGAAACTGCCTAACACATCCGCTTTATATATTATTCCAATAAACTTATATTAATGTAATAATCAAATTGAATTACTTAATAAAATAACTAATATTAAATAACAATTATTAACTTTACTATTTATTTGTTACACCGAAAGATGACAAGCGGATGTTGTCCTAAGAGGTTTTAATCATTCAGAATACTTATTATGAATATATTAGAAGATTAACATTCAAAATAAAAGATGAACTATACGTATCGTAGAATTAAGTCAAGCTTGTATATCCAAAGTCGGAGGTCGGTAACAGTACATTGCTCGTACATTGCTCTCACGCATATAGCGGGACCATTTGTAGTCATACACCCGCCATTCTGATGCACACCAATTATGACAATGATAACCCCGAGCGGTTTTCGTATTGAAAGTATATGACCAATGATGCGCGGTTGCCCGCCCGTAGGTCGGACTGTTGCTTGCTTACTAGTTTCGTTAATTCTGTACACAATAAAACAAATTAATCATTAATAAGCACCTTTTTAATCGACTGTCAAAAGTGTCAGCTACTTTATATAAATAAAATTAATATCTAAACTCAATTTTTTGCACCAGTTATCTTACGCAATGGTATTTATAGGTGCTATCGACATGCAGCCATCCTGCAATCGTATTGGGGCGAGAAGAGAACTAAATTTACTTAACAAGACAAATAAATAACTATAAGATTAAGGTTTTAAGATTTCATATTATGAACACATAATATTAAATACATTCGCTCTTGTACTCAACGCGCATACAAAATTTAAACGACATAATTCATACTATAATTTATCTCTTGTGGACACCGAGACGCGGTCCGTGACGCGCGGGGCGTCATATTGAATCTCCTTGTTGACAGCTAGTGGGCGCTCACCGCTCGCGCGGGCATGAGGGCGCCACCGTCACCGTGTCTATGGGCTAGAGTCTAGAGGTAGGGGCTGGTGTCCTGGTACTCGTCGTCGCTCTCGTCGGAGCCGTCGTCCGTCAGCTGTCGCTGTGCGGCCGCTTCCGAGTCGCCAGTACAGTCAGAGCTCGATGCATCTGTTGATAAACGTGAACATAAGTCTTCTGTGTAACTCACTCAAACATAACAGTGTTACAAATCGTAGAGTGTTAGTACGAATTTTAATTAAGAGACCAATATACAAATATAAGAAAAACAAAAGTTCAATAAAGTAAACAAACTGAGAGCAAAGACAGCAATAAATCGAATGTGTGTACACTCTCTTAATTACTACTTAAAGCGGCAACTTTATTTAGGCTAGCATGCATGCTGACTATCATTAATTCTAAAACTAAGCTAATAATTCGCTCAACCTAACATCAATTTTTTACAGAAAGTTACACTCTAATATCCATTTTACAAAGTACACATACTAACATCTTAAATAAATTAATGCACGCATTTTAAATTATGCCTACAGAGTTGCTCAGGGTGACTCGACTATCTTGATGAATCTACGCTTGGGCTTGGGCAGGCAGCTAAGTTTCTTTCCAAATTTCTCACAAGCCAAAGCTGTGTTTTGACCATTCAAAACTGCCTGCAATTAATCTTTTGGAATGATTTTTTATACCGAGCACATCCGTACACAGCATGTTTGAGTGTATAGTGTACTGCCACGTTACAGTATCTAAGGCAAGCGGTGCAATAATTACCCAGTTACCTGCGTGCGGCTCATAGAGACTCTCGTAGCGGCGAGACTTGGGCGGGGGCGGTGACACTGAACTCCTGCTACAATACATAAGATTTTTTTGTTAGATTGTTTTTTTCCTATATCCATTTGTGTTAAGGAATGGGTTAGTTTCAGTGATGTGATTTCAAATCACAAAAGGCAGGTCCACGCTAACGTAAGTTAGACTTACGTTGGTTAGATTGTGGCCTGTTCTTTTTTATCAATAGTCTGCTGTATTGATAACAAATACGTAATTCTGCTTACTAAATCAGTGTTTTTTTTTCAAAGGAAATTAACACAGCGCAAGTCAAATCTAATTTATTCACAGTAGACTGGGAAACAAACTTTTGAAATGTGAGATAAGAACAGGACGTAGCCTCCGTAACGCGCCGCCTTTTACTATGTGAAACTCATCACACAAGTCATCGCCACCAACAAGCTAGACCAAACAAAAGATAAAAAGCGTGCTCCAATGGCTAATAGTGATGTGAAATCAAAGAATTCTATCAAATAAAAACAACTTCGCTAAACTCTGTGGCCTAGTGCTAAAAGGGTTAATATCATTTTTAGGAACAGACCAGCTGGTGCTAAATGAACCAACATCGACAATAACTATGCATTATAATGCATTCTGATTAGTGAATGTCACAATGGCATGCAAGGTACTTGCACACGTTTAGACTAGTTACAGGCATGTATTTTCGACCTTTGGCCATTTTAGCACCAGGCCACAGAACCAATATAACAAGATCTTCAAGGTGCTAAGTACCTGTGTACAAGCTGCGTATCATGCTCGTCTCCGTTCTCGCTGGGCGGTGGGCTGCCACGGGGTGAAGGTGGCTGGCTGAGCGCCTGCATGAGCCGCCCCTTCGACTCGTTCCAGATGTTGGACAGCCGCCCGTCGGGCCCGAACAACAGTAAGAACGCGTCGATGAGTTCCCGAGACTTCTCCTCCCATTTTGTTAGGATGTCCACTCGCTTCTCACCTATGTTTGTCATCACCTGGAAGGGAATAAAGAGGTTTTAGTAATTGATTCTACCAGTTATCTTTGTTTGTACCGCAGGCCTTATTTATTTATTCAGGACCTCCAACGAAAGATGTATACAAAAAACACAATGAATCATCAATACGAAGTAACAACAAATGCACTCCAAATCAAATCAAAATTTCTTTATTCAATTAGGCCATTAAGCGGCACTTTCGAACGTCAAAAATAAAAATCAAATGTAATAATAATTGATTCTCCCTCAATTATAGGAGGCATTTTAGATTATCGACTAAATATAAACTCTTATTATAAGGTAATAGTAAATTGTAAAACATATAAAAAAAAAACAAATGAAAACGACATACTTATAAAAAAAACTCTCCATAAATATAATTAAAAATCTTCAAAAGTAGCAAAATGTATATATACTTTTTACAAACACAATTAGGTTAAAAAAAAAAAAAATCCTAATGGTAAACTGAACAGAAGAAAATTTTGTTACAGAGGCCAAAGCACTTTTAAAATTAACTATAAAAACATAAAGCTATAGAATAACTTAAAATAAAACTCACAGAACCTCAACTAATGACTTTTTAATTTTAAGCAATGGCTCACAAATCTCAATGTCACATGTTTTCGACAAAGTATTAACAGAGTCTGTTTACAGCGGCATAGTGACAGAGATTGGTTTTTGAGTAAGGTATTTCCAATAGATTGAAAACTGTTTTATTTGGGCTGCGGTTGGGTATGTTTATATTTATGGAGTTCAGGAATTCGATGCAGTCAATGGACCCAATGCCTTGTAAGCATAGTAATGTTGGTTTATATCAGAGGGGTGATAGGGGAGCAAGGTTGGTTTAGATCAGAGGGGTGGGTGGGTGTAAGGGATATGTATACAAGTCATATACATCTGTTCCTTACACTCACTCAAAATAACCTTACTCTAAGAGCTTATGGTCATCCCCTGATCAAACGGACAAAATTAGGACATTGTTTTCTAGTTTTTATAATATTTTAGCATGGTTAGACCAATTAACATTATGCTCTGTCGTTAGTCTGCGGTATTAGTAGATCGCTCACTTTATTATAAGCTAGCGACCCGTCCCGACTTCGCACGGGTAGTATTGCATATTATGCCTACATATACTTCTTAAAATGCGAGTCCCGTCATCGGTGCTTGACCCGCGCTTGAATTTATTTTCATGCGCGTTAGTTTTTATTTTGGGATAACTCCTGAGAAATTCATTTAAATGGTGTAAACGTAAGCAAAGTAATTAAGTTGGTAAATATTAATACTGTATCCGTTTAAATAGCTTTCCAATTACCGCATTTTACGTGACCATTTTTTTTTGAAGTTAGTATAGGTATAGTAAGCTATCCAGTTAAAATATAGATATATGCCATCGCAGACTTTTCTGTAGACCTTTAAAAGAGGAATAGCGCGCCTTATATTGTTTTGTTATATCTCAAAGGGATTAGGCAGTGTTTTCGATTGAAGCTCCCAGGCGGCTTGACTTTAACCGACATTTTCAACAATTATCGTCATATTTCAACTAATTCACACAAAACCTTTATACACTTAAATTCCTTCCTTCCTTTCTCCTTGTCTATTGGTGAAAACTGCATGAAAATCCGTTCAGTGGATTTGAGTTTATAGCGAACAGACAGACGCGGCGGGGAACTTACAAGTAAGAACGAAAATTGATTATGCAAGCCTGTATACGTGTTTGCGAATTCAATCTTATTCTGAATTAAACATATAAACAAATACCTACAACGCAAATATTTATTTAAGTTAGATGATTCAACATAAACCAAATGATGACTGACGTGTGTTCAAATCTAAATTAATTATCTCTATCACGGCTATTATATTGAATTGTAGTGGGACTCCCTATTCCGTCCGCACATACGACGACTCTCATTTTGGTCCATTGTGCGAGGTCTATCATTGCTTAAGTAACCTTTATCTACTCTCATATCGTAATATTCGAATTATAAAATTCAAAACGAGTTTATATTGGCATACTTTATAAACACAATACCGAAATTTAAAAATAGAATCTTATTATAACACTATTTCTCTAACAAAATAATGCTATAAAACAATTTTTTTTCTATTACGATACAGGACAAATCCAAGAAGTTAATCACTAAGGAGTTTCCATCAATATTTTTTTTGTAATGCCATTTTATAGTACCTATTATAAAAAGATTTGATTCCAATTTTAAATTGTCTATGACAATGCCCGCTTTAGACATAGCACGCACTGTGATTTTTATTCGCGCGAATTTTGTTTCCTTCTAACTGTTCATAGAGCTCAAAATATTCGGGCGAATAAAATTCGCGCCGTGGTGCGGTGGGTTCTGTGGCAAAACACGGATTTCTTGCGGAATTATTACCGCACGATTTCGTTACCGATGCGAACAACTTCATACAATTACATAGGTCGCAGAATGGGCGGAAAAAAATCGCGCTAATAAAGATCGCAGTGCGTGCTAAGCCTTAGCGCATGCGCGGTTAATGCGGTGATGTGCTGGGTTTTGGCGCCATTCATACGTTTTGCATGTTTTGCTGTACTGAATTTCATGAGTTATTTAAATTATTGTGTGTGAAATGTCTGATATCAGTGAATGTGAAGAAAATTTGACTCCGCCCGATATTTTAGATGCGGCGAAGGAAATTACTCTTAATTTATTACCAGCAAAGTCGAGAAAAGTATATGACAAATGCTATCACGATTTTATGGCATGGAAAATGCAAAAAGAGGTATTTAGTAAGTTCAATCCCAATTTATGAGTGTAGATAAAGTAGTGTATGAAACTGCACATAACTAGGTATTAAAACATTCGTGTGAAAGCTATTAAAAACCTCGCCTACGGCTCGGTTTTTAAACACACACTCATGTTTTAATACCCCTCATTATGCAACAGTTTCATAAACTACTATTATGAACCTTGATCGGGTACACTAACACTGACGAGGCATCCGTGATTCGGTTGTTTACTGTAAAAGTTCGTTGAATGGGCACGGGAACAGGTCCCCGTTGGTAACGACGCAAGGTCAACCGTTCACGTTCTATCGGCCATATCTTAGTATTTTTGTGAGGAGAACGTTGACTACGTACGTATAGCTTTTGTTAAAACCGATAATACAAGGTTAAATGTCGCGAACTTGTTATCGCTAGTTTGGTATCGTTATTATTACCTAACTTTAGATTTGAAAAATTAGGTATTGACAGAGGACAGGCGCACTTGAATGTTCGACAATAGTTATCCTGTTCAGATGGCAATCTCGCGGGATACAAGGATAGGTTACCAGTAAAAACTAGCTACAAGGACGAGGACGGAAGGATAAGGAGGAATTAGTAATAGCTAGCTCTCTACTAATTCCTTCAGTTGATTCGACTACGAATGGAATGCCGGCAAGAAATGTGTAATTAAGCTCTTCTACACTCCATAAGGAATCTAACTTCCTAACCATACAATTTTTTACAACATGAGTACTCCATAAGGAACCATATTTTCAAACAACTCAAAAATTTTGAACATGAGTTAACCGTTTATCAGTCACAAAACTGTTCTAGAATCAGTAGTAGAATACTACTACTTATGATACTTACTTTTTTGCCCTTCTCCTTGAGGTCATCCATCTTGTTCTGCAGACGGAACTTCTTCTCGTTGAGGAAGCCCACGTTGAGCTCCTTGGCGGAGTAGCCGCGCGCCAGGTTCCGTCGCACGTAGATGTCGTAGTCGCGCACTATTCGCGCCACGATATCTGACGTTGACACGCCTGGAAGAAACAATATTGGTTGTTAGGTTACAATGGAATAGTAGTTAGGGCAAATAATAGAAGCTTTATTGCTTTGAATTAGCAAAAGAAACATTTTTATTTCTATCTATAAAAAAATCCGCTCCAGAAGCCTTCAATTTCCATTATGGAAATTACCCTAAGCTGCGGGATTATAAACTACTCTTCAATTCTCTATCAATTTCATCAGAACCAGCACTAAGCGGTTGAGCAGTATTGGTTATTGCCATTGCAATGTATTTGTGCATTTTACCTCATCATATCCGTTGATATTAAAAACCGGCCAAGTGCGTGTCAGACTTCGCACATTTAGGGTTCCGTACCAAACCGCAATGTTAAGTTGGTTGTAATAGGGAAAATGAGGAAATTTTAAAGAAAATCTGTTTTATCAATATATTGGTATTTGTTAGATATACGTAATAATAAACATAATCACCAAATCTCAAGTTCATAGGTCAATGGAAAGTTAATAAGCGTGGCCACGTCCTCAAAGTTAACATGTTTTGCTTGATGTGCTTGTCGACTTTATACAGATAGAAGCGCATCAAGTTTAACAGTTGTACTACGAATAGCAGTCCCAGTACTGTCGAATATATTTTTATTTGAATTAAGTAGGCATTTATTTTTAAAGAGACAGATAATTTAGTTGTATATACACATACAACTAAATTATCTGTGAATATTTCAAGCGTCTACCTGTTGCCATTATTAAAATCGAGCAAAAAAACGGCAAAAAATCACGTTTGTTGTATGGGAGCCCCCCTTAAATATATATTTTATTCTGTTTTTAGTACTTGTTATAGCGGCAACAGAAATAAATCATCTGTGAAAATTTCAACTGTCTAGCTATTACGGTTAACGGTTCATGAGATACAGCCTGGTGACAGACAGACTGACAGACAGACGGACCGCGGAGTCTTAGTAATAGTGTCCCGTTTTTACCCTTTGGGTACGGAACCCTAAAAAAGAATCACTCATTCTCAGTTAATATTAAATGTTGATGTACATTATATGCTCCTCGGCCTTCAATGATTTGACAGGCAGAACCTGGCCTCATTAAACCGTATTTAGAAAGGCACATGGACTCTGGACCTTTAGCTAACCTCAGAAAATTGCCACCTTAATGGGTATCACTCATGCATGCACACATTGACCAGGGATGCTCAAACTACGGCGCAAACTATTTATGCGACCAGTTTATATAATGATGGAAATGTACATGACCATAAAAGACAAGATACTTCATTAGCTTAAATAACATGAATGCGACCAGCAAATTAATAAAGCTATGGTATGCTTGTTCAGGCACCAAGATTTGCAAACAAATATTTAGAACATTACCTACTGTGATGTTTTATCATGAACAATTTAAACATCGTCTGAATTCTGAATACATTTCATTCCGCGAGCGCGCTGTATTTTTTAACACGAGTATAAAATTACGACGCGGCGTGCGTCCTTGGTGTTTTATTTTATATGCAATGCAAGTGTTGATATCAATTTTCAGATCGAATTTAATGACCAGAAATTGCCATAAAGATATACCTACAAATTATTACGAAACCGGCAGCTTTTTGTTACCTATCCTTGACTACTTACGTCAATGCTTCTTGAACACGAGTACCTAATGTTTTTGCGATCGTCTATATGCGCAATCTGTGAGATGAGGTATTGTTTGTTGTTTTTGGTTTGTTCTTGACTCTAGTATAGGTCAGAGGTGACAGAGACAGAGTCGACGATGGAGCGAGCTTACCCAGAAGAAGCCTTAACTTTGAAGAGATTCGGGTCGAATGCACCGGACCGACCACAGTGATGCTAGCGAGTTAGTAACGAACTGACGAGCAATTTTTCTAAACGCGATTAGTTCAATTAAACTCAGTTTATGCAAATACAGCGTTCTGATTGGTAATTTCTCAGCTGTCTCAACCAATCAGAACGCTGTATTTGCTAAAACTGAGTTTAGTGGAACTAATCGCGATTAGTTTCATTGCTGAAATCGGCTCTAAATTGTTTACATAACTATAAATATAATCACGCCTGTTTCAGTACCGTGCTTGCATTAAGTAGAGGTGCATCTGTATTACACCCACATTTCGCCAGTCTGTTTTGAAGTACAAAAAAAATACTAAATGTTTTTGTATTTTTTTTTCGAGTTTCTGCATATTAACGGTAATATTTTAAATTCTAAGCTTTTTTGGTCTCAGCTCCGAATAAATGGTTCATCAGAGAGGTTAAATACATAAAGGATTATATAAGTTGCTACCCAATTGGTCGAGGCGCCGGCGGACAAAAATGTCCACTATTTTTTTAACGCGAATGGACTATAAGTCCAAACAAGTCACAAGTCGACGTACCTTCTGTTCTCTGTGTAGCCACGAACATGTCTTTCGCCTTGATGAGCGCGTAGGTGTCCTCGCAATCCTCCGTCGTGTAGGGAATGTCGTCGTGCGCCACGAAGTCGATCTTGTGCTTCTCGAGGAACTCCTCGTCGTACTCCCACGGCGCGTCCATTACTACCTGCAAACAACATGAGGGAACATTCAAATATATACATTTTGGTTAAGAACATTGGACAAAAAGGAGATTTGATTGGTTCATGAAAACGTAATGCGAAATTGGCTGACACACGGCCTTGTATCTAGATTATCCTACCTCTTTCTGCTGATGATCTACACTGTTCCTTGTCATGTTTCGGTGTGTTAGAGAATGCTCTGGGCCACTGAAGGCATAGCCGTAAACCCGCTTTCGACTAGAAGAAGTTCATATACAAAATGTAATCCAGCATTATTTTTATTGTCCCTGAAGGGTCACTGAACTCGGATTACCAAAAAAGCCGGCAGGCCCTGACCTTAATAATAATTATTATGGTTAGGTTAACCTTTAATAAAACTTTTATTTATAGTTGTTTAATTATTCATTAGCGAGATATTATGGAAATTTACTTGAAGTTTTAAATTCATTTTATGTAAAGCGAAATAAAATATGTCGAAGGTGATTTAAATAATATGGCGTGTTGGGTATCAAAGTTCACTTTATTTGCATTTACGGAAGTAATTCGAATCCATCATAGCCCACCATTGTCTGACAGCCTTGTGTTTAAGGAGTTGAAAAATAATAGTTATAAACTAACAAATTGCTATGACGCAAGTACTGTAATTAGTGGGACTTCGGCTCCATGTTTTTAATTATAGCTTACAGACAGACTACAAAAAAAAACTTTAGTTTGGTACGTTTTTTACTAGCAGACAAGTTTAGCGCCCCAAAAAAAGTGAAGCTGAAAAATATGAATAGCATAATTATAAGATTTAGTATAGCACTTATTCAACATTCAGAAACGTATGAGACGCTGCTTTACCGTCAAATGCTGTTAGTTAACGGTGTATTAATAATTTGTTTTGTAACTCAAATGAGGACAATAATTCAGTTCTATACAGTTATATTATAAGCTGTAATTTCTTTCTTTCTGCTTAGAAATATGAATGTTTGTCAGTCGATGACTTGAAAGTCTCGAAAATGTTTAAAGGTACTTCCTCACTTCGAGCATTCTGTAACGCAGAGTCGAGCATTATATTGGTGAGGGAATAGAACCGAGCATGACAGTGCGCAACTTGAAGATACAAGGTGTAATATTTTGATACAACATGTTACATCAATGCGCACCACTTTTAAACTTTGTGGCATCAACTAAATGCTCAAAATCGAATCGAATGAATGCTCGTCATGTCAGGGAGGCAGTACTTTAATGTAATGCTCAAAATCGAATCAGAAATGTTACACCTTAATATTTGAATGAATTGAATGTCAAAAATATTTACCGTGCCGGTGTAAGAGCACAATAAAAATAACAACTAAGATTTACGCATATTCATTCTAAAGGTTTGACGTTTCATGGCAACCGCAAAAAATAAAACTCTAATTTATTCAATCTAAAAAGGAGCGCTTTAAAGCAATCTTTTCATTGACGTCATACACTCTGAATACCGTCGCCCTCACTGCGGGTCAAATTGTTCTTTATTGAACGAGATTGGGGCACAAATTATCATAAATAATAAATCTTGTATCTCTTTTATTTCTCCGCTCAGAACATAACCAGTAGGTACTTACAAGGAAGAAAAAAATACAGGTTTTCCAAAACTGTTTTGCTATATAAAGCTGACGGGGCATTACGTGTGTATGCAAATGTCGATAAACAAATATTCCTTATTATTTCATCATCTTGGAATATTGTTTTGTAGACAAATATGCATAGGAGTGATAACCTTGATATTTGACATTTTCAACCGGTTGTTTTTTAGAGTTCAAACAGGATCAGCTCCTCATAAATTGATTAAAAAAAATCTTTGATAAATTCAAAATTATTCAAACAGGCGATGTTCACTGGCGGAAATCGTCTTCAAACAGCGAATAATTTGAACAGGTATTGCATAAAGCCGCAACTTATTCTCAGAATCACATCAGATCCCATCTAACAAGCAAACTCTTATATCTTTATTTAGCACAAGCGCATTGCCGAGACATCCCGTGCAGATAATTATAGACAAGTCGTATGGCAACAATAGAGGTGTTCTTGAAGGAACAAAAAATAGTTTTAGGCTTGACATTTACCGTGAGTATATTTATTATGTAGTTTTTGCCCCCTTTCAAATGCACAATGGAGCTCTTTGACCTAGCATCATAGTAACGAGTAACTGTTGTCGCTGCGCTGGCGCATGTGACTTACAGGTCAAATATAACTGACGCACTCAGATGAACCGTATAAATCACACTCGTTAGGAGAAACGTGTTAATGATTAATTATCTCACTCTAAACAAAAATGGACCTTTGTCAAGCAAACTTGAACTCTAGCACCACCTCATTTTAAAGAATTGTATTGTGTAAACAAATTAAAGTAGTCGTATGATCATTCTTAGAATAAAGTTGAGGACGTAGAGGTCAAAGATATAATTGAGAGCAATAATGATTAATGGCATCATTGATTTAATTGTTTTATTTAGTCCAAGCGCCACCATGATGGCACGTGTATCAAAGGGTCATACTTGAAATGAGATCGAGTGGAGTTCAATACTCTTTTGAACAAGTATATTACCAATTTATATACAGACCATTTTTTTATCAAGTGATCTTAGTGTTTTATCAAGCCTTTCTTATGGAATGGGAAGTACCTATTCGCAATAGTACAGTATCGCATACCGGGACATGAAGTGAATAGTGAATCAGAAACAACAATTACCTCATCGACGTATCTGCAATGTCTGACAGCCTCATACCTCTCGTCTTCCGTCATCACTGTGCGTCCCTTGCGACTGTGTGTGAGATTGTCGCTGCATACTGGAATGAACATATAATAATATTAGAAAAACACTTCATAAGTCATTTATTTCTTCGGATTCTAAAAAAAATATCAAAAAAACAAACATAAAACTACTAGTTAGTGCCATCCACCACCCCGGTGGCAGATGGGAATAAAGGAAGGTGGCAGATTTCACTAAATAATTCCAATCGACCACCGGGGTGGCAATTCGAGGGTGGCCGATTGGAATAAACCAAAGTTAAGAATGGCAGCCCGATTAATCGATTACCTAAATATTGCACGTACTAGTGCCAGTGGCCGCTCCCAAGGACGCCTAGAATAGATTACAGTTACACTAATCCATTTATCGCCACTTAAACATAAAAGGCTATTCTTAATGATGCCTACTGTATTATCGCTAAATGCTAATTGATTAGGTTTTAGGGACTGGGCCATTTTATTTATTTATCAACGAAATCGTATTGTTTACGCTTTACTTTTACACGTGCGAAGTCGACTGGTCATGTATCGTACGACAAATCTACCAATAGTCGCTTTATTTTTTATCTTATTTGTAGAACCATGCGGCGCTGTGCCAGGTAGGCCGCACAATGCACGCTGCATTACTTTTTACATAAAAAATAAATTGGCACGCGACTGCCAGATTATGTAATAGTTATCACAAACACATTACGCCGCATTATTGAACTTTTCCCTATTCGAATTAGGAGGTAGGTAGGTATTCCCCATTGCGTCTGGTATCCTAAAATGAATGATGATTGTTTTGTTCCGAGAGACATTGATATTCAAATTGAGCGAATGATCGCCATTTATAGTCATCAATCTATTGTATTCAGACAGGTAGGCACTTTGCTAATGGCTATTTCATTTTGAGAATACAAGTCCAAGGGCACACTATTTGTACCAGATAACGCGAACACAAGCTCAGAACTCGGTCAAGCAGTTACGGTAGCGTAACAATTATTTATTAACATCGTTATTTGTAGCTGTGGGCCGATGGCGTGACGATGTTTACGTGCAATTATGTCGTTCACACTCACGTTGAAAATTTTCCCAAGTAGTCGTTTACTCAAGGAAAATTTTATCCCGTAGTATTTAATTCCTATTAATCTTGACTAAATGGTTGACTCAAAGATACGAAGCCTATAGAAAAACATCGTTCGGTGGACGTAATCATTAAATTGACATTACGCATCGGTGTCGTACGATGTATGAGGGATTCAATGAGTCAGGCTTGAATGCTTTGATGCAATAAGTAAACAAGGGTATATCGGTCTCGGTAGCGTACTAAGATAAGGATGCACTCACCTCCAACGATGAGGTAGACATTGGGGAAGACTGTCTTAGCCTGTTGCAGTTGCCTGGCGTGTCCTTGGTGGAACATGTCGTAGATGCCGTCTGAGTAGACGCGCACCTTGCGGTGTGCTGTGCCCGCCACGGCTGCTGCGCGAGGGATGCGACCATAGTGACACTTTTCCCGTTCTACTATCGCATCGGGGTCTGAACTGAATGGCGCCGCTAGCCTTAGTGACTGCAACAAAAGAGAAAGTTTAATTAATTACATTTGAATTTTAACTTTCAAGTGGTAGCTATAAATATAAATTGGTTACAATAAACTCCTATGGGGTGAATGTTCTTTACTTGTAGGTACGAATGCCACCCACATAAAACACAATACAGCGAATGCAAATTGCGAGACTCGATCGACAACAATTTCAGGCCTGCATTCAATACTGCATGGCAGAATGTCCAAAGCAACCTACGCTTGTAAGGCCGCGGTCCCTGAAATTTAATTCTTAGAAATCTATTTACTTTCATATTCGATATCAGATATGAATGTAATATTATGATACTAATGACTAACGACATTGATTAGCTTGATTAGTATGGATAGAAATTGATATTCAATTGGGAACTACTTTCGCAGTCCTTCTAAGTGAATGAAAAGTTAAATAAAGTTGAGCCATGAGTAAACCAGATTATGTTGTATTGTTCAGGCGTCGTCGGGCGACAAGGTTCAAACGGTGCTGGATGTCAGTCGCAGCGCTGATAATGAAGTGGCGTGATGTGACGTGGCGTAGTGCCGGCAATAGATTAACAACAACGATTCATGGCTTGTTATCTAAACGCGCATGAGTGTCGGCCGGTGCCTATCAGCGGACATACTTATGCAAATTACACTGATTACTACGATGTTGATATTCATTTTATAGCTCAAACAAATCTTTTAAAGCAAAAACTAAAAATGCTGTGATGATGTAAAATATTTCGAAATGATTAAATACTTTGAAAGACTAAGTAGGTAATGGGAATAGTTTATATTTAGAACATCTCGGTACAAACACATTACACACTTGTCTTTGTTACTAAAATATTATATTTATGTATTAATAATCGACCGAGCCGAACTGGTTGGCGTAGTGGTTGAGCGATCTGCTGCTGCGCTGCGTGTCGTGGGTCGATTCCCGCACGGAACTAATATTTGTATGGCCTACAGATAGTTGTGCCGGATCTGCGTGTCTTGTGAATGTGAGTTGAGTTCTAATGTTTGTAAACGCACTCACATTAGACAGAAATTCCTAGTGGGGGGCAGTGTTATATTTAACAAAAAAAAAACTTTTTGAACATTTTCGGATGGTCGTAATGCATTGAATAATAAATTATAAGCCCAATCGAACAATACTCTCAAACGTTAAAACGGGGCTTGTTATACATTTATTATATTTTTATTAAAGTACTTGAGTAAGTCATTATTCTACGTAAATCCGAGTATTCACTAGATGACAAACAATACATAATTATTATTTTACACTCAAGAAGACTTTCTTTCTAGATTCCACATGCGGCAATATTACGAGCAAAGATCAATATGTATGGAGTAAACAATTAACACATTCACACAAGTCTTTTAGTAAACATCACATAACTTAGAAAAAGATAATGAGGTAACCACAAGCAAAACGTGGCCATACTTTTGATACCTTCTGCAATTTGTAGTTTGAATATTTCTGTCGACACAGAGCGGTGGTGAGGTATGCAGCCAATACAGGTCAACGTTTTTGCATAGTGTACTCGAATATTCGGCAGACACTTCAATTAAATGGCTTGACTATCATGTGATTATCAAAGACAATCCCTTTACTTATGTCGCATGACGAGACGCAGTAATCGAGACGATCAAGTTAGAGTTAATTCGGGTCACATAGCCATGCAAACAGAAACAGACTGTCTAAACATTGCACAACGAACCCAATCGTACGCAAAATACGCGCTTAGACGTGGAGTTGCGGACACCAGCCCGTCTTAATCTAACGAACCCAATCATTTTTACATGGGACACGTAGCTCTTTCGTACCTATGTTTTCTATTATATTTGCCATTCATGTATATTATGTAAAACCTCGTTACGTAAATAGCTTACATTATGTTTTTTTAGGGTTCCGTACCCAAATGGTAAAAACGGGACCCTATTACTAAGACTCCACTGTCCGTCTGTCTGTCACCAGGCTGTATCTCATGAACCGTGATAGCTAGACAGTTGAAACTTTCACACATGATGTATTTCTGTTGCCGCTATAACATCAAATACTAAATCAGAATAATAAAATAAATATTAAAGTGGGGCCTCCCATACAACAAACGTAATATTTTTTTGTTTTGTTTGTTGTGTTTTGCGATAATGGTACGGAACCCTTCGTACGCGAGTCCGACTCGCACTAGCTAGGCCGGTTTTTTGAATGCACGATTTATTGAATACCAAGCCGCATGTCCAACGGGCCCAATATACATTCTGCAGACTAATTGTGTAAGTTCATAGAATCGCTATGTAAGCTTTATAAATTATATATTTAATCGTATGGTAAGCTTTCTTTGCATTAATTGCTTTATATGTTCAAAAATCCGTCTACTCGACAGCCATAAAACACACAATGAATAATGTTGGGTTATCAAAATGGAAGGAGTGTGCTTCGTGCTGTTAAAACAGAGATACGCAATTGGGTGCAGGTCACATTGCGGCGGCCCTCGGTTACAATTTCTACTTAGTCGTTTAAAACAACGTCAGAAAGATGAAATAATTATTTAATTTATGTACCTAATCGGGTAGGTATTACGCTGATATGGAATTGTTACAGGAAACTACAATTCCGCTTGTGGTTCATACTTGATAATTCCATATTTAGGTACATTTGATGATTATAATAATACTAATGAAGTTCCAATACTGGCTAAACCCACAGTCAGTCAAAACTACTTAAAACATGTTGGTATAGGAAGTTATAAGCTCTTTTATATGGACTAAGGGTCAGACGAAGGTCTGCTAAACCGGAAAGGTATATAAAAGTTTTTTTCTGTTGGTAGCTCTGTTGCTCACTTTAGAAATGAAAGGATGGTCTGTAGAAATGCTTCTGAACAAGAAATGCCAGTCGCTTTGAAAGGCAAACGAAAGTCTGGCCACATTTACTTGCACAATCAAGATCTTCAATCTAAAACATGTCAAACTACACAATATCTTTTTAATGCGTACAAAAAGCAATACGTTACTGATTATGATTATGACACCTGGCCAAAATTAACCACATGATCGATTTATTATCTGTAGTCACTAAAATAAACAAATACCATATCTATTTACAAAATAATTCGAAGGCTTATCATCCGAGTATACCTAAAAAATATACATTAGATATTGTACGTAATTTAAAAAGAATCTAATATTATTAGCTATGGCCTGAGAAAGGTAGGTGAAGAATTTCTGCAAGTTCATAAGGTCTAATATCCTTTGTACTCAATGTCACATGTTGAGGTGAAAAGATATATCCTTTGCACTCAATGTCACATGTTGAGGTGAAAAGATAATAGCTTGCATATGTAAATAGCGGCGTTTGATAACACCTGGTAGGTACTAGGTATTTCAGTTGCGAAAATATCAACACACAATTAAATTCAGGTCAGACAATCCTGTGCACTAAGCAGGTAACTTATTTCATTTATTTACAGATGCCTACATACAATTGTATATTCATGTTAAAAAGATACAAGTAAAATTACAAAATATAGAAAAAACCCCGACACATTTATCTTGCGAAAACACCCCGATTCAAACAGTAAAACGCCCATAACTTTTGAACGGCTGAACAGATTTTATTCAAATATAGCTATGAAAACACTCGACAAAATCACCTTTCAAACAAAAAAAAACTAAATCAAAATCGTTTCATCCGATTAGGCGCTCTTATGCCACACTTCAAATTTATAAAACCCCTCTTTTTCCGGCGGGGGTTAAAATACAAATCTGCATACTAAATCTAGGTACCTACAACTTTTCAGTTTTAGCCGAGTACTTTTAAGATTGTTTTTATGGATAATAAATAAATTCTATAATTTATAAACTACATCTTGTACATAATAATGATATTCTATTTAACAACAACGCAGAATAAAACTAGGAACTAATATGGTTTATTCCATTCACAGATATAATTAAATGCAGAAGCTGTCTCTTTAAATTGACACTCATTGTTCGATTAATTATTAAACTAATTAACTTTGTAATGAGCATCACTACTTAATTATAATAATAAGTCAAGCACATACCATTGATAAGTAGATATATAAATGTATGCTACAAATAACACGATGTTTCAGTAATAAAATATTACGACCTTGTCTATGGAGTATATGAGGAAATAGCTACAAATCGATATTCTTTAATAATTCCTACGAACAGTTCGATAACTGAACACGCAGAAACCACAATAATCGCATTTTTAAACTTCCTCTATCAAACGTTTTAAATTTTTAATTAATTATTACTTGCATTGCACACCTATTTTAGTTAACATACCATACATTTTTAATTATAATGAAATGAATTAACTAGTAATAGAGATCTTGCGTACATAATTATTTTATTTGGGCAATTATCATGGACAATATTATTTTATTACATAAAATAAATAATAAATTATTTATTAGTTTTAGAACGATTGCATGTTCTTACAAACAGTTGGGAAAAGCATTAAGGAAAAACATGGAAAAATATTATTTATGGTACCTATCCCAACAAGCTATGTATATTTAGTCATATAACAATAATAAGTGTGTATTACAATATGATATGTAAATAACGGTTGCATCATAGTGACCACAAATCCATGTATGTAACAAATTAATTCAAAAGTATACATAAATTGAAAATACTATTTACTTTCAAGTTAGAAAACTGGCAGTTTTATAAATATATTTGTGAGACATTTGTAAACATTATGAATTACTTATGTTATGTGGAACAATCGGAAGATTCCTCTGTAAGACCCGGATTTAATATAAAAAAATAAAATAAGGAGTATTAAAACAACCCGCTGGTAGCCCGACGACTGGCGGGGTCATTATGTTGAAATGAAATCTTTCAAAACATAAATCTCATTGAACTGTGTAGGTAGAGGTCATTTATATAATAATGGTAGTTGTAGGGTACACAGGTACTAAATTTGATTAATATTGTGTACTTACATACATACTACCAAATGTGAAAGTTTGGATGGATGTCTGTTACTCAATCACGCCAGAACGGCTGAACGGATCTGGATGAAATTTAGCACAGAGATAGATTATAGTCTGGAATAGCACATATACTACATCATCACAGATTTTCATCCAATTCAACATAATGTTCTCTTGGGGTGATAAAACACTTTTAACACGGGCCAAGCCGCTGACAGAAGCTAGTAATGAAATAAATAAAGCAAAGATGGCAATGACTACAATATCCGACAACCTGTTACACGAAAAGAGAATATTTTGTAAGTTCAGACCTCGATCACTAAAGTCATTGAAAGTCAGTGAAGCGTAAAACTGAACCGATTACTTTATATTTAGCTGCCTATTGTATTATGTTCTAGCATTCAATGGCAGCGGTTACAGTTTAGGCAGCACCGTATTTAGCTCAAACCTCCGGTTGAGACACCAACACCACGCAAAGTGATTCATTCATTTTGGCATTCAAGTGGTGACTGGCGACTGGTGAGCGATACAATGAGGATTGAATATAATATAGAAGATAGGAATGCATTGGCGTAGCTTTCAGATTCGAGACCTCCATCTGGGCAACTAATATGGTACACACCCGCTCCAAAATGCTGCGAGATTAGAAGAAATTCTTGTTTTATGAATTACTAGCGACTTGCCCCGGCTTCGCCCGTGACTAATTATACACAAAAACCTTCCTCGTTTCTCATTCTTTCTATTGGTGAAAACCGCATGAAAATCCGTTCAGTAGTTTTTGAGTTTAACGCGCACAGACGCGGCGGAGGAATTTATTTTATAATATGTAGTGAAATGAATTATTGTATCATTTGACGTCCTTCTGAAATTAAAATTGTACATGAATAACGTTTATCTTAAAGGAACAGTATCTATCTAAACTAAAGAAAACGGTAAATAGTGTTAACAGCTCGGGGTTCATCATCTATACTAATATTATAAAGAAGTAAAGTGTGTGAGTTTGTAGGGGGTAATCTCTGGATCTACTGAATCGATTTAGATGAAATTTGGCATGGAGATAGTTTGAGACCCTGGGAAGGACATAGGATAGTTTGTATTCCCTTGGGATG
Source organism: Orthosia cruda (assembly GCA_964057195.1). Lineage (NCBI taxonomy): Eukaryota > Metazoa > Arthropoda > Insecta > Lepidoptera > Noctuidae > Orthosia > Orthosia cruda. The sequence continues at coordinate 23,493,347 of OZ059825.1, forward strand.
ATAAAACACTTGTTGCGCGGGCGAAGCCGCGGGCAGAAGCTAGTCACTAATAAACAACACCCATTTTAGTAAAACAGAAATTTGAGTAAAGAATGACGAATTGAATCGCCTCTGTTTTCTTGTTGAAGTATTTCCAAAAATTCCATAAGTGAGGATGCCGCTATTACAGGCGGCAAAGATAATTATGCACCATTCATAATTAACATTGGAGTCACGCTATATGGTTCTGAACCTTCCTCAGAAAACATAACTGTTATAATTATCATTCGTTAACCTTGTCATAAACTGGACGCGTTTCCGAAAATTTACAACGTACGCTAACAATGAACAATCTTACTAATATAATTAGTAATCTGTGCTAATATTATAACTGCGAAAGTTTAGTCGTGAAGAGGTGGAATATGTAATGTTTGTTACTCAATCACGCCAGAACGGCTAAACGGATATAGATGAAACTTGGCACTGGGATAGATTATAGTCTGGTATAGCACATAGGCTTCTTTTTATCCCGGTATAATGTTCCTTTGGGATAAGGAAACACTTTTCACGACGGCGAAGCCGCTGTGGCGAAGCACAAATAACAAGAAGCCGATATTGTTGATAAGCCAAGTGTAAGCTACAAACATGACTTAAGATGTGAAAGCAGGTTTGGCCTATTTCGAACAAATCCAAGTAATTTGACAGCTGATATCTCTGACATTGCACGTGATAAATGTTACCGTTACTGTTGTTGGAGGAGAATGCCACCTGGTTGACGTCAAAAGATTTTGTAACCTTCAGCATAAACGACATTCGAAAACAAAGGTGTTTTACGCGCAATAAGCTAGTCGCCGAGGTTTTACGAGAATAGTGGATGCAATAACACTAAACACAGGCTCAAAATAAACTAAGAACTTCGACATCCACATCCCGTGACATAGAACTTGAACCTGGTTATATTGAGCGTGAAGAAATCGACTGCATACGTAATCCAATCACAACACTTGGGAACAGCAACCTTGTGCGGCAAAGCAACAACTAGTTCTAAAGATATTCAACCTAATGTAACACGATTTAGTATATCACGCGGTGCACCCAACTTAGCAAGTCAGCAACTACAAGCCACGCAGCGAATGCTCTCGAAAACACCAATTGCTTAACTTGGCATTTTTTTGTTGTTCATTCAAATGAGCATTGGTCGATTTACGTCACGCTGGTTCATGCAAATCATCTTTGTGAATACATTGTGGCCAGACATTACTTCATTTCCAGTGAAACATTCACCCACGGAGAGATAAGTAATCTCAATGATGTTATTTGCAGTTGAAAATGTTTGTTTAGCTGGTGAGTGACGCAGCTCGCAGGTGTAATTAAACCGTAGATAAATAAACCATACGAAAGACTTATTATTTGTATTCAACTACTATAATACAGTTGTAAGTTAGTAGCAATTGACCATAAGTCTAGGTTGCATCATCAACATGATCGTTATGTTTACTAAACTAAACGTAAACGCTACTAGAAGATGGTCTAGTGCGTCAGATATTACTGTTACATTTATTTTATTATCGCATGCTTCTGATCTTACAGTTAGTGTAGCAGTCTTTTGCTTTCATAATGACATCCGCAGCCATCATCCCTGTTTTCTTTCTTGGTCCTACTTTGTTCCTGTCATCCTTATGGCAAGGTTTTGCTTCCTAGATGAAAGGAATGAAAGCAATCCTCTTAAATTCGGTATGCTCTTTTCTTCCAGATATCCAGTTTCTTATGTTTCACAGGTTTTATAATAAATTTCCGCCTATTTTATCCCAATTCCTATCCATTCGCTGACCTATCTACTAGCTAGTCAAACTTATGGCAGGGATCTAAGAGAAGATACAATTGTATCATGGATGCAAGAAGGGATTGCTCTAAATTATCATGGTGATCTGTGGTGTGACTATGATTGTTTTAACAAATTAGGCACTCATTTGATCATTCAATAGGTTTTTATCAAAATTCGACTATGTACTCGTATAGCCTGTTCTTGCTACTGTGTACCTTGTCAAACTATTGTAGCCATTCTAACAGCTCAGTTTAAACATCTGTATTGAAACTGAATTAGAAAGTAAAATATATGGCTCGGTGTTTGAAGGCAGTATTTAATTATGTTCTTTATTTCTTGAGTAACTAGTAGATGCTAATGAGACAGTCATTTACATTCTCCGTTAAAGAACATTGTCGTTGATTGATGGTAAAAACTTTTAGGAATTTAAGATGTATAGACAAAATTTCTCTGTTAATAACAACAGAGAAATTGTGTCTGAAAGCAGCTATAAAGCAGTCAGTACATTTGCTAAACACTTAACCCTATTCATGTGCGAGAATGTATGTACTAACGAACTTTCTATGGAGAAGTCAAACATAGACAACTGTTGTCCATGAAGGATAATCCATTATGTCAGTAAGATCATAGAGGGTTTATGGTAGTTTCAGATGCTTAGCAACATTCCTAACAATGGTTGTCAATATCGAATAAAAGTTGTGTTCTGTTCACTATATGAATATTCCACTGTGTTATTATTATACTCTAAATTCCCAACAGGTTATGGGCCCAGCCCATGACTTGCTTGGCATAACGTAGTATCTCTGTAAATTTAAACTTTTGCGGACATATACGAAAATGCAAGCCGTTACATTTGAGAAGTTGTCGGGCCAGTCCAACTATGGGACTTGGTCTTTCTCGATGGAAATGTTTTTGACAGACCTGGATTTATGGGAATGTCTAAATGAGGATTATGAGGCAAAAACGGCGGAGGCGATTAAAAAAGACGCCAAGGCTAGGAGTAAGATCTGCCTTATGTGTTCAGAGAAGATCTACCCCCTCATTATGCAAACTAAAACGGCGAGGGATACTTGGGAAGCGCTACGACGAGCTTATGCAGATGGAGGTTTGCTGCGGAGGCTGAATTTACTTCGGAAATTATTCAATGTGAAGCTCACAGACTATAGCTCAACAGAAGAATATGTTCATGAGATCCAAGCCACAAGCCAGGCTTTGTTTAAGATAAAAGCTGGTCTGGATGACGAATTTATTGCAATTATAATGTTGGCTGGACTACCTGAAGAATTCAACCCTCTTGTAATGTCACTTGAGCACTCCAGCATGAAAATCACTACGGAAACAGTGATGGCAGCGCTTCTGAAGGAAAGTGAACGGAAGAAGACAACTACGAAGGCAATGGACTCGGCGCTTGTTAGCAAGAAGGATGTAATATGTCACTTTTGCAAACGGAAAGGCCACTATAAGTGGCAGTGTAAGCAGCGCAAGTCTAAAGACAGTAAGGGCAATGTATCTTCTACCCAGGATAGTTCTAGTAAGGGTACTGCAGGTAATGTGTCGCTATTATTACATAAAGATTTTGTTACTCTTTTATCGACAACCACAGAACCTATGGAATGGGTTATAGATTCCGGAGCAACATCACATATGACGTCGCAAAAACAAATTTTGGAAAATGTTAGTGCAGGAAGTTCAAATTATATTACTACTGCTAACAATGACAAAATTGTTTCCAAACTAAAAGGTGATGTTTTTGCCATGGGGCGTAAAATTAAATTTGAGGATGTTCTGTTGCTGCCAGATCTGATTACTAACTTGCTATCGGTGAGTAAGATATGTCATAATGGATGCATTGTTGTCTTTGATGTAAAATGTTGTCAGGTTTTTATGAAAAATGATGTAAACATAGCTGGTAAACCATTGTTAACAGCACCTCTTAAACAGGGTTTATATATTTTAGATCCGAAAGAGGCAGCGATGGTTCTCACGACTCCTTCAGATACTTCAAGTGCTCCAAGTGCGTATGATTTATGGCATAGGAGATTAGGTCACTTAAGTGGACCACTAATGGTCAAGTTGAAAGGCATGGTGGATGGTCTTTCGTTTGGAGATGTGAACAAGGAACCATGTGTGGCATGTTGCCAGGGTAAGCAGTGTGTGAAGAAGTTTCCAAGGCGGAAACACAGTAAAAGGGCTAAGGGATTACTGGAACTAGTGCATTCGGATTTAGCGGGACCTATGGAAGTTGAATCATGGGGTGGAAACAGATATTATCTGATTTTTGTTGACGACTATAGTCGAAAAACATTTGGATATGTATTGAAATCCAAAACCCAAGTGTTTGCTAAATTTAAAGAATTCAAGGCACTAGTTGAGAACCAAACTGGTAAGAAAATTAAGAAATTGCGTAGCGATAACGGAACCGAATATACCAGCAATGATTTTCAAAATTATTTGAAGATTAATGGAATTGTCCACCAGACATCAGTGCCGCACACGCCACAACAAAATGGGGTATCTGAGCGCACTATTCGCACTGTTGTTGAGAAGGCGAGATGTATGGTGCATGAAGCTGGATTAGATAAGAAGTTCTGGGGTGAAGCCGTTGGATGTGCCGTTTATTTGAAAAATAGATCTCCGACAATGGCTCTTGCGGATAAAGTTCCGGAGGAAGTATTCACTGGGGAGAAAGTGGACCTTTCACACTTGAAGACTTTCGGATGTAAAGCTCATGTCCTGGTGAAAGATCATGGCCGGAGAAAGTTTGATTCCAAGACTGCTCAAATGATAATGACAGGATATTGTGAGAATCAGAAGGCATACAGGTTCATAAATATGAACAACACAAAGCGGGTAATTTACGCTCGAGACGCAACATTTATAGAAAGGAATGTTGAGCCAAATAAAGTGGCTCAGCCAGATGTTCCTGAATTGACGAATACAAATGTTCAGCCATTGGAAACTCCGTCTACTGTGGTGGCTCCGATTACTGATCAAGATATTCGTGAAGAAATAGTTATTACTGAGAGCAGTGTTGCAAATGCTCCCATGTGGACTGCTTCTAGTCCAGTTAATAGTTTTCATGAAGTACGTGATGAAAATGAGATGATTGAAGAGGTGGTTATTCCCGAAGAGGCTAATCCGTTGTCAAGCCCGGAAGAAGATTTTTACGATGCTTCTGATTCTGGTTCGGATGAAAACGTTCGTGAACTAGAGATTCCAGAACGAAGGTATCCTCTTAGGAACAGGCGTCCTAAGCGTGATGAGGACATGGTCTATAATTTTCATGTAGTTGGTGATCCTGTATCTCTTAAAGATGCTATGCAGCGCTCGGACAAAAATTTGTGGTTGCAAGCAATGAAGGATGAATATGATTCCCTTAAGGCGAATTCTACCTGGGAGTTAGTTGATCGACCAATAGAAGTCAATGTGGTAAAATCAAAGTGGGTATTTAAACTTAAGATTGGCGGAGATGGTAGCGTGCAGCGTCATAAAGCAAGATTGGTAGCTAAAGGCTACTCCCAGAAACCAGGAGAAGATTATTTTGAAACCTTTGCTCCTGTGGTGAGAATGTCTTCAATTCGTCTTCTGGTAGCTCTTGCAGCTGAAAAAGATCTGCAGATACATCACATCGATGTGACCACGGCTTTCTTAAATGGCGAGCTTCAGGAAAATTTATATATGGAGCAACCAGAATGTTTTATTGAGGATAAACGCAAAGTTTGCAAGTTAAAGAAAGCAATATACGGTCTGAAGCAAGCAGCTCGTTGTTGGAACGAGAAAATCCATGGACATATTATGAAAATGGACTTTATTCGATCCAAATATGATCCATGCGTTTATACAAAGAAAACTAAAGATGTTTTCTTAGCTATTGCGCTTTATGTCGATGATTTTTATATCTTTACCAATGATATCATCGAGGCGGAGAAAGTAAAGCGGCATATTGCAAGTAATTTCAAGATAAAAGACCTTGGAGAAGCCAGAGAATGTTTAGGGGTCCGAATTTTCAGAGATCAAACAAGGAGAGAAATTATTCTTTCTCAAAGATCCTATATTGAAAAGATCTTGGAAAGATATGGTATGAAAGACTGCAAACCAGTTAGTACACCAGTTGAAACTAACATTCACTTGAAGCCAGGAGAGAGGAATGAGAACGTTGAATATCAGGAGATTATAGGTTCTCTTATGTATTTGGCATGTAGTACTAGACCAGACATCTCGTTTGCGGTTACAATGCTGAGTCAGTTTAATAATTTTAACAATTCCTCTCATATGGCAGCACTGAAACGTGTGCTTAGGTATCTGAAGGGGACGATTGATTTATCGCTGTGCTATAAGAAGTGCGACAAATCTTTGGTTGCTTATGCGGATGCTGATTGGGGAAATGGGCCTGATGGTCGTTCTTTTACAGGTTATTTCCTTATGTTTGGTGGTGCTGCTGTAGCTTGGCAAGCTCGCAAACAGCGGTGCGTAGCATTAAGTACTGCCGAGGCAGAATACATTGCTCTTTGTGAGGCTGCTAAAGAAGTTGTAAATATGAAAGTTTTATATGCTGAACTGACTAATCGGACAGAGACTGTGATTGTTTTTAGTGATAGCCAAAGCGCTAGCATGTTAGTTTATAGTCCTGCTATCGGTAAAAGATCTAAGCATATAAATATAAAATATCATTTTGTTAGAGAGTTAGCTGGTAGTGAGGTGATCAGGATCAATTATTGTCAGACTGATTTAATGCCTGCAGATATGCTAACTAAAGGAACAGTACGTCAGAAGCATATGTTCTGCATCAGACATATAGGATTAAGTGGGGGTGTTGTCCATGAAGGATAATCCATTATGTCAGTAAGATCATAGAGGGTTTATGGTAGTTTCAGATGCTTAGCAACATTCCTAACAATGGTTGTCAATATCGAATAAAAGTTGTGTTCTGTTCACTATATGAATATTCCACTGTGTTATTATTATACTCTAAATTCCCAACAACAACCTTCTGTAATGCAGTGGGTAGCTCTAACTTTCACTCATACTTGAACAAACATTGAAGTCTTCTAGTCTGCGGCTTTTTTTTACATGGTTTTATTTCACGGTTTTACTAAAGTAAATGATTCAGTTGCCAGTTTCTCATCAACATCATACTATCTCTGTTGAAGAGTGTCAGACTAGTGATAATGTAAACATTGAACTGAACTAAGGTTGCGAATGGTCCGTGAGTCGGCAGTTACAGTAAGTCTTGTTACGCGAGCAAACAAGGAAGCTAGGATTAAACAGAGGTACTTACAGGGTCCTTGATTTCCTGTTTGACAAATCCATTTTTTCTGTATCCATTGGAGGAAGTCTCCAACTGACCGTTGACATGGTGCGGCCCGTGCCCGTTCGTGAGCGTCGTGGTTATCGTTAACGCTGACATCATCAACTTGTTTATATTGTCTTCCAACTTAAATTATATAACTTTTCCGTATGTGATATAAAAATATTAAAGCTAATAATTAATAGGAACTTGCATTTTTATTATTTATTTATTTTCTTTAAAAAAATATATCGCGAAAAAGAACACAATTTTTCCAAAATAAACTAAATTCAAATATGAGTGAAGATTGACAATTAGTATTAATTTATTTTTCAGTGATCGCACTTTTCGGGCTATGTATTTGATAGCCGGTACTTTAGGTAAACAACGGAACACGCGAACTCCACGAAACTATACGAGTGACTAAAACGATATGAAGCACGGAGGTCGGAGTCGGCGTGAGGAATGTTTCTTTCTGGTGCGAGCGGAGGGCGCCAGGGGGGCGCGGCGGGCGCGGGGCGGTCGATGCCGGGTGGCGCGACGCCGACGTGGAGGCTCGGTATACACGCGACGCTCCACGAGTCGCGCCGAGGGGACTTTACTTCTCTTTTCCCTGCAAGCCGACAAGCAACGACGGCGACGTCGGACGACCCTAGCAAATAATCGCAGTATACAATGTATCCACACCAGACCGGCACAATCGTACAATACAGGTACAGCGCAAAGTGCACTCTGTTTATGAAACCTGCATCTGAACAAACAAGAGACCCACTGACTCATACATAAATTGCGATAGTCTCGCAATTTTAAAGAAAATCACATTTGTGTCATTAATTTTAAACTTAGTGCTTATAAGTAATTTTACTTTTAGCAGAATGCGTCATCCGTAAAAGCTATTTTTCACTTCAATGGGTAACATAAAAAAAAACATGAGCATTACCGATCCATCGCTGTGCATACAGATAACACTGATGGCAGCTAGAGATAAACCCAGAATTAAGAAAACATCCTTTATTTGAAGTCGGTCAAAAATACGCTCAAACCGTTTACGTAACACGTGATTACAAATTCAATATACGTTTATTATCACAACAACATCGTACGATGTTGATAATAAGTATAATTATAAAATGATATCAACACCCGTCTTCACAGTAGTGATGACACATTTTAATTTGTTAATTGCTGTGGGGCTAAAGGAACGTGCCTTTCAGTTCAGTTCCAGGAATGTTGATAGAATGTTGTTAATAGTAACAGCTAGGAATGTGCGTGATACCTATTGATAACATTAAGTACATGGATAATGTTATAGGGTGTTTTACTATATCCTACTAGGCTAGAAACCTTATCTTGTGCCCCTTTGAACAATAGCATAGATGGTAAGCGACAAAACCTGTTCTTAATTTTACGGAATTCTATTTTGCATGTTTTATAAAACTATTATTTTCGTTTATTCAGTTTCTATACTTACTGGATTATTATAAAATAAAAAATAGTAGCCCAACGGTATTGGAAAAATGGTCCAAGATAAGGCTATTCTTTCTGGAGCTCGGACTTGGATCCTGTTCCCAATAATATGAGCCGTTTCCAGGAGCACTGCTTTCTGAACCAAGGCCTGCTTTCTGAAGCAAATGCGTCCTACAGTTTCGGTCGAGTTTTATTAAATTTATTGTTATACATAGTTTAACTTGTTTGACATTGTATTAGTTAAAACTATAACATGGTGTGACAACGTGTCCTTGCTCTACATTCTGGCATTCTTCTTAATTTGATCCGTGAATGCATCGTTCACAGATGCGTATATAATCCATTATCTGATCGACTCCAATGAGAGTAATGCAATTCTTGACCAACATAAATACTGCGTCTGCACCAGTCTGCACAGTGCACAATTGCGCATACAATTTTCAAATTCTTCTGACAAATTGACAAACAGACGGCAAGCCAAATTCGTTTAAAACATCCTGGACATAATGACTGTACGAAGTGGTAAAGTAAGAGCTGTTTTAAAAGCCTTGTACTTACAATTAGTAATTAGAAGTACTCTACATACGAGTACCTTTTACACATGAAGTACGTGACTTGGATGAACAATTTACTTCCTCGTTCAATTATTGCAGATACTATCGTTTTTGAGTTGCTTGCAAACAATTTACCAGCAGTTGCGAGCGCAAATGAAATGTAATCTTATTGTCACATTACAATATCTATTTGTGGTCAGAAAGAATGTATGTTATTTGGTCAGACGCTAGGAGCTGCTAACAAGCTGGGCTAAATGGTGCTAACAATCAGTCGCACTATATGTACACTTAGTATTGCAATTTTGCAATAACAGCCAGTTATTCTCCTGAGCATATTTCAAAGCACCGCGGAACTGGATCTGCTACTTCAGAAGGTGCATATATTCGTTTCTAGTTTGGACCATCAGAATCTCAGCGTTACTAATTTCAAATCGCATGTCTCAAGCACGGTCTCAAGCGCGTGCAATCCGCTCGAGATTTGTGAAGTACCTCCTCCTCGCCTGTTTTAAAAGTTTGCAGCCTTGAAGAACTGGACCTTTCAAATTCTTAGAATTCTACATGACCATTTTGTTTCAGTTATTCAGTGGGCTTCACAGACGAAATCATTTCTCAAGTATTTTATCGCTGTTTTTCGCAACTCGTGGCCTATTATTATTTTTTGTTCTAATCATTCACAAAGTACGTTCTCTGTAAACATGTTGTCAATTGACAAGTTGTTTGTTGTTTGGTCATCATTTAAAAAATAATATATATTCAAAGTCACCTTCTCAGCTGCTAAAAATAAAAAGGACCAAGCCTATACCTCGTAACAAACTCTTGTACATGTACACGATAAGATATTTACGTGATCACTAAAGTTACATAGTCATGCATGTGATGCACGCTGTATCAGTTTATAAAAATACTAGCTGACCCTCGGGGCTTCGCTCCCGTCAATTGCCTACCTACCCTGGCTACCCTGCCTACCTTGCCTATCCTGCCTACCATGCCTACCATGCCTGCCCTGCCCCTACCCTGCCTACCCTGCCTAACCTGCCTACCCTGCCTATCCTTCCTACCCTGTCTATCCTGCCTATCCCTGGCTACCCTGCCTACCCTGCCCCTACCCTGGCTACCCTGCCTATCCTGCCTACCCTGCCTAACCTGCCTAACCTGCCTACCCTGCCTACTCTGCTTACCATGCCTACCCTGCCTACCCTACCTATCCTGCCTACCCTGCCTATCCAGCCTACCCTGCCTATCTTGCCTACCCTGCCTTTCCTGCCTACCCTGCCTATCCTGCCTACCCTGCCTACCCTGCCTACCCTGCCTACCCTGCCTACCCTGCCTTTCCTGCCTACCCTGCCTTTCCTGCCTACCCTGCCTATCTTGCCTACCCTGCCTACCCTGCCTACTCTGCTTACCCTGCCTAACCTGCCTACCCTGCCTACCCTGCCTACCCTGCCTAACCTGCCTTTCCTGCCTACCCTGCCTATCTTGCCTACCCTGCCTACACTGCCTACTCTGCTTACCCTGCCTGCCCTGCCTACTCTGCTTACCCGGCCTACCCTGCCTTTCCTGCCTACCCTGTCTACCCTGCCTTTCCTGCCTAACCTGCCTATCTTGCCTTTCCTGCCTACCCTGCCTATCCTGCCTACCCTGCCTATCCTGCCTACCCTGCCTACCCTGCCTTTCCTGCCTACCCTGCCTATCTTGCCTATCCTGCCTACTCTGCTTACCCTGCCTAACCTGCCTACCCTGCCTACTCTGCTTACCCTGCCTACCCAGCCTATCCTGCCTACCCTACCTATCCTGCCTTTCCTGCCTACCCTGCCTAACCTGCCTTTCCTGCCTACCCTGCCTATCTTGCCTACCCTGCCTACTCTGCTTACCCTGCCTACCCAGCCTACCCTACCTATCCTGCCTACCCTGCCTGCCCTGCCTACTCTGCTTACCCGGCCTACCCTGCCTTTCCAGCCTACCCTGTCTATCCTGCCTACCCTGCCTTTCCTGCCTATCTTGCCTACCCTGCCTTTCCTGCCTACCCTGCCTATCTTGCCTACCCTGCCTACTCTGCTTACCCGGCCTACCCTGCCTACACTGCTTACCCTGCCTACTCTGCTTACCCTGCCTACCCTGCCTACTCTGCCTAACCTGCCTATCCTACCTACCCTACCTACTAATTTGTATCTATCATCAATAGTTTTCTCAGCGCACGCCAAATAATGTATTTTACTGACAACATTTTGCTACCTTGGGTTACATTATTGATATTTTCATAAGGATCTCTATTTTTTTTGAAAATATTTTATAGCCTATGACACTCAGGAATAATGTAGCTTTCTACCGGTGCAAGAATTTTCAAAATCGGTTCAGTAGATCCAGAGATTACCCCTTACAACGTCACAAACTCACAAACTCACAAACTTTACCTCTTTATAATATTAGTATAGATGACTCAAAATCATTTCGGGAGTTCAAACTTCAAAGTTTCCTTCAGCTGTTTGATAGCATGTAAGTAAACAATGACACGTGTGATACTGATGTGTCAGTCACATTTAGCGAATGTAGTAATAATGGATTTACAAAGATAATCTCACTGACTTATCACCTGTTTTCTATATTAAGAATATAGGTTGCCTCTTAGTTAGAGTCGGAGGCAACGACCGGCCCACTAACCGAGTGGTGGGCGCTGGGCGCCAAGCTAACGTCTCGCAGAGTGAGAACAGAAGCGGGCTGGCTTGCCAACACTGATGTGACACACTCAAATTATTTCATTACATATATCTCGGAGCCAAGAATACTCGTAGGTCTACATTTTGAACTGCAAGTGGTTGAGGCAGGATTGTGCAATGGTAATATGAAATTGCTGTAACAGGTTTAAATTCAAATCCTATCGAAGGGGACCCCGACAGTCTACGTCAAAGTGGCGTTACTCGTCGGAGGATGCAAGTAATCAACGAAGATATTTCGATCTTAATAGACGAGAAAGTTAGCTGAAATAATCAAGGAAAGATTACGGGTTGAGCCTTGCTAGCAATTTTAATTTGTTTCTGATTTTATAAAACTCAATTATATTTTAACTTTAAGTACTTTGATTCTAATTTAATTATGTGTTTGCTATTAACAGGCTCTGTATTATAATATGTAGATATGGAAGAGTGAGGTCCTCTGGTACAGGTATATCCATACCTAAAAGAGGGCTTCCCCAACTTTTATGTAAAATCTGTTGATTGTGTAATAAAATAATTTAATTTAATTTAGCAATATTTTTGGCGAACTAAGCGGACTATTGACACGAGCATTTTTAAAATGAGTGTTTTATGGAATGTCTCTTCTTAGTGAGCTCATATTGGTTCAAGGATGTATCAATTCGTTCATGGCATACCGCACCGACACGCTTTCATGACGTGATGACTGACGATAAAGTTGGTATGATTTCGTCAAGCGCGTTACGTAACTCTTATTATGATTTTATTTGCTTCTCTGGCGATACTGATTAGCCTTCGTAAGTAGTAACGTACTTGTAAGACCAAGGCGTGGTAAATAGATGGTGTGGTGTTTACCTTACCTATAAGTTTAGTTATTGGCTTGCAGAATCTTATCACGTCTTATCAATGTTGCATATATTAGTGGTCTAATGAATGCAACATTGATGTTCTGGCCCATTGTTGTGTTAGTGACGTAAATTCAATTCGTAGATGAAACTACTGAAAAGAGTTGAATATACACAGTTGTAGTCCACAGACCTACTTGCGAATATCACAAATTCGCGAGTACAAAGTTTCGTGTTCACAGTTTTCAGAAGAGCAGACTTGACACAGATAACTACTTATTCGTTGTTTGTTACCCTATGAACTGGATTTGGCAATCGACAAAGCGTGGGTTTTTTAGATAAAAATAACAAAGTACAATCTGCTTCCGTCACGCGTTGTTGGGAAATCCAAGAAATAATATTAAGTAGGCAGTTGGATTCGGATTTGTTTAGTTATTCATGATTATTTTAATACAAATGTGAAGCCATAAATTATATTTGGCAGTTGGATTATTGATAAGTATAGCTAGTTTAATAGTAGCGTATTAGTATGTGCAGCACAGAGCGTCGTAGTTGAGGTTCCCTATGAGTGGCGCGGTCAGTGATCACGCCACGCCACATAGTTGGCGGCGAGCCCAAACTATTGATTCATTTAGCTTTCATTTTCATATCCCTGCAGAATGAAAACACACAATACGTAGCGTGGTACGTCGTATCCAGTGTGTCCACTACTTACGTGTTCATTAATTTGCACAATGCACAACGCGATTATATGCCATTACAATAATTATAATGTTTTCCTGGAACATTTTATACATTCCTATTAGCCATTACAGCCATGTTTAGGTTCAGAGGCTATGCATAGTGCGGTTTGACTAATCCTGCAATAGCAAATCCCCAAGAATATGCAAGCAAACTCAATTGTTTCAGAACATGTCAAACTTGTCTTAACTAATTGTTTTGCAGCTTTCAACATGAGCAATCCTATCTTAATGATATCCTTATAATGCTTCAATGGATTGTGGTCCACATCTATATAAATAATTCTGTATGAGGTATCTTAGATAAAGAGACTATAATTAAAAGATAAGGCTTGCAGTTAACACGATAATGTGATTACGGCTCAGTTAGTCATCTGATAAAAGTTATTTTTAACTCAATATTTTATGTTTGGGTAATAACCCAAATAAGACATAATAACCGTGTTTATTGGTCTATTGAGGAAATGTGGGAACATGCCCACTAAACATGTTATTTTAAGGAGTGGCCACTTTCAAGGATAAATTGCTGATGTTTTTAATTTGATAGATTTGCATTTCACTATTGTTTTACCTGATTGGTAGTAGGTAATTGCATCCACCCTGGCCATGATTGACTAGATGTAAACCTTTTCATTTTGTATTTGACTAATCCTAGATTTTGGCTATAGGGAAACTCAGTTTTTCCCACTTCCACCCTTAAAACTGAACAAAGTCATCGATTTGCATGAATATGTTTAATTATATATTGGATTAGCTTCAGCCTGCCTCTATCTGATTATGTCATATAGGTTACTGACGTTACTGGAGCAATGAACTAAGCACTGATCCACTTAACTAAGTAATGACATAGAATGCATAATGGACTTGCAGGTTCAACGTAGTTGCACTGCTGAATTGATTTTTCCTAGAAGGCAATAGTAATTTGCACTAATTACTATACTGCATTACTATTAGATGACCAATTGCTGCAGTTTGTGATTTTGTTGATAACCCATTACCACACTCTATATGTATTATTCATATCACAATAATCATAATAATAAAGCAGACATCTTTATTATTGTGAAAATCTGTTCATTTTATTACTCATGCAACAGATACAATGAATCACCATCATCACTCTCTCAATGGAGATATGTACCTAGATACATAAAAATACAGTGTGAAGGTTGCTTAGAACATGTCAGGCTGAACCGATTTGAACCATATTGCTAATACACAGAGGCACAGTTTTGAAAGGCACAATGGTGTTACTCAACACTTTCATACAATGCAATGATATGGCATGGAGAACAATTTATGGCAATTTAACTCAAATGGTTAGCTATGTACTCCGGCTGTACTGCGGTTGCATTAGCTGTATTGTACTCAATTTTGTAGGTATTATTGATTTCAAAATATGTGTCATGATTGTAGTGATAGCATACCGTATGGTAGGTACTAACCTGCAACGCATCATCTACCGGCAGCTGACTGGTTCCGCTGACTATACTGGGATCATTGCCATTTTGCCCCTCACCACATCCACCTTCAGATAGTTTGGTACTCATTTCTTCTTCACTGCTGAGCCGGGACCTCTTGCGGGACATTATCACATTGCCTGCCGGCGTAACTTGGTTCTTCTTATTCTGCACTTGAGTACTTGGCAATAAGGTGCACTTTTTGACGACTTTATATGCAGAAATTGACTATAGTTTTCCTTGTAACTGTTTATGACTAGTCAACTCACAAATGCCCAAGCACAGAGCGCTGACAACGTGCAAACGGCAAGCCTTTGCAATAGGTATTTGATTTACGGTTACGATTCGCAGACTGACAAAAAATTAACTCAATAGATAACTACTAAGATTCTTGAATTTTCAATAAAAAGTACTCATATATGTAATTGATAATCTGATTTTAGTCTTCAATCCAGTAATTTTGAAGTAGAAGTTCGCAGCGTTTTAAATATTCAAAGGTTATAGTAAATAGAGAAGTAAAAATTACGACATCCGAGTTTGACAGCGAAAACATTTGGATGGATGTATTGGTATTATTTGACAGCTGACAGTGCTGACACTAACCTGAAATTCGTTTCAGTGTTGCAAAATAAAATCACTACCGGACAAAAATAAAATATTTAAGCTTGTGGGTACCATTAAAACACCCATTAGACTACGATAGAAGTAAACCCCAAAATACGCAACAGTGCCAGTTAAGAGATCCTCATACAATTTTTAATAAAGCAATACGAGCAAGCAACCCGTATGAGCTAAAGCGAATACCTTAAATAGCCTCTAAGATTGATCCTTAAGCTTTAAACAGCAGCTTCATGCAGTGCTCAACCACTATTATTTATTCTTTACACTGGCACACATTATTCAAGAGCAAAAACACTGGAGGTATTGCCGCATTTTTTGTTTATTTATTATATACACCATATTTAATGCTTGTCCTAGTCTGGATCATGGTCTTTCTATGTATGTGTAAAGTTGCTTTTAAATCCGTTTATGCGTGATTGAGTGACAAACAAACTTACAAACTTGTGTCCGTTTCGATGGCGCGGCCACGGCGTTTTTTTTAAAAAAAAACTATGCCAAGATTATGTACAAAATTGTTAAAGTTGATCCCCAATACCATAAATTTGTCAAAGTTATGGTTAAAAAGTTTTAAGGGTTTGAACGTGGCCGCGCCATTGAAACGCGGCGAACCGCGCGGCCACGTAGATCTTTAAAACTAAGCGTAGCAGAGACCTGAAATTTTGGCAGATAACAGATTAAATTTGTAAAAAAATTGTAAAAATATAGAAAAAAATCCTAGGTTTATATTTTAGGAGCTGTAAGACTAAAACCCCATGGCCGCGCCATTGAAACGGTGAAAAACACGTTATCGACGATATCTCGCTGAAAATGCATCGCATAGGTCTGAAGTTTTTTGAAATACCTAGATTTGAATTTGTCAAAATATGTAAAATACACAAAAAAATCCTAGGTTTATATTTTAGGAGCTGTAAGACTAAAACCCCATGGCCGCGCCATTGAAACGGTGAAAACACGTTATCGCCGATATCTCGCTAAAAAAGCATCGCAGAGGTCTGAAGTTTTTTGTAAAACCTAGATTTGAATTTGTCAAAATATATGAAAATACACAAAAAATACCTAGGTTTATATTTCAGGAGCTGTTAGACCAAAACCCTATGGCCGCGCCATTGGAACGGTGAAAGACACGTTATCGCCGATATCTCACTGAAAAATCATCGCAGAGGACTGAAGTTTTTTGTAAAACCTAGATTTGAATTTGTCAAAATATGTAAAAATACACAAAAAAGTCTTACAGCTCCTAAAATATAAACCTAGGATTTTTTTCTATATTTTTACAAATTCTATCTGTTATCTGCCAAAATTTCAGGTCTCTGCAACGCTGTTTTAAAGATCTCCGTGGCCGCGCGGTTCGCCGAGTTTCAATGGCGCGGCCACGTTCAAACCCACGTTAAAACTTTGTAATCGTTAAAACTTTTTAACCATAACTTCGACAAATTTATGGTTTTGGGGATCAACTTTTACAAATTTTTACATAATATTGGCAGCATGGTATAATAATATACTTTGGCAGTTTTTAAAAAAAAAAAAAACGCCGTGGCCGCGCCATTTAAACGGACACACAAACTTTCATATTTATTTAAACAGCAGCAGCCCTCTCACATTTTAAATATATTTTATAATAATTAATAAAGTTATTGCTCTATCATACATGTTTATGAGGAAGCAAACTTTTAGCAGTTTCTTCCTATAATTTTTACGGTATGCCAAAAAAAAAAAGAAAATATATATTATGTAGAGGTACTAAAAATTTATATAGAAATTGTTGTGTTGTCTCAAACTATGAAAAAAAAGTGGTCCAGACATCCTGATGTCAGAATGTCTGGCCAATAGTGTATTTTGGTATTTTCTAAACATAAAATATCTCTATTCGTCCAGGAGTTCTGATAGGGAATGCAATCTCGAGCCGGGATTGGCAATTCGAGATCTCGCGCGATAATCCTGAGGTCGAGACTAGTTATCTCGACAATATCGAGATTCAAGATTTAAAAAATATGGAATTTTAATAAAAACTATATATCTCGCCGAACTTCTGGGCCGCCCTGAAGTTGGCTTTCCGCATGCGCGAGGCACGAAACGGTGCTGTTTTTACCCGACTGCCGAAGGAGGGTAATGTGTTCATCAGTCTATGCATGTATGTTTGTTCCTATGTGGCGTTCCAGAGACCAAACGCGTTGGCCGATTTTGAAGATTCGTACGTCAATCGATTCGTCTTAACCCTGCGAGGGTCACTGGCTACATTAAAAAGTAAAATAAAAAAATGGCGGATTTTGGGCGCCATATTGTGGGGCACCAAATTTTTTTCCAAACCTGTTGAGTGGGGTATCAAAATAAAGGGTTTTAAGAGGTGATTTCAAAAATATACAACACTTATATGTTTAAATGAACGTAATTTAAAAAAATACAAGTTATAAATAAAAAAACTAGAAAAAAATCATGCTGTGCAGTCGAAGGATACATCTGGTTTTGGTCAGCCAGCTCGCAAACATGTATCCTCAGACTGTACAGCATGATTTTCTTCTTGTTTACGTCTTTTTAGTTTGCTTTTTAAGCAGTCGGGTTTTTGATTTTTCTAATAAATTTTTTGTACGAGATTTTCTAATGCGCAGCCATTGCGTTTGGGCGCATTGTGTCCAATTCGCAAAATGTCCAGTGGGCTCAAAATGTCCAGTAGGCTCAAAATGTCCAGTAGGCTCGAAATGTCCAGTGGGCTCAAAATGCCCAATGTGAATTAAGAGCAAAATAATATCCATAATTTCGTGCTGAGGAGAGTTGGTTAAACAAGAACATGCAATTTTTATGTTCAATTCCAGAAAATGTTAATTTTGTTGTTGTGTGGAGTTTCTTGTCCGTTCTTCTCCATAACAAGCTACATTTCCGAATGGACGGTAGAATCAATTATTAATACATTTAATTATTTTTTTTGATCTTCTAAACTAAGACCCAACTAAATCTGTGACTTGGCGACTAATTTCGACTAATTAGCGACTAAATCTGGGAGAAAACAGATCTTCGCTAGGTGCCCTAGTTTTTGAGATATAACTGTGGCCAAGTCTGGGGGAGTCTCCAGATCGGTCACCTATAAACCCTTTTAACTTTTGAACCATAATCGACTAAATCTGATATTTGGCGACTAATTTCGACTAAATATTTGTTTTATCAAAATTAAAATCCCTGATGGTGGCCAAGCCAGAGTCAGCAACAAGGAAAAAGATGGAAGATGAAGAGAAGAGAAGATCAGAAGTAAGAGAGAGAGATGAGATGTTTTTGTTGTTCTTTTCTTCTTTCTTTCTCTCTTTCAAGATCATGCCATCAGCATCATGGCTTGATCAACTCCGCAACACAAGTGTTGCTCGCAATATGTTGACAGCAACTCTGCAACATGTTTATGCAACCATGTTGTTAAACAAATGTTTACCATAAATACGAGGCTTTAGAGTCAAGATGGATCGGCAATATTAGTGACTGTGACATTTAACTACATAATGCTTTGATTTCTACAAAAACAATCGAATTAAATGTCAAATAACTTTTATTTTAGTTAAACAAAGAAATGTATATATAATATTATATATATTTATTGAATAAAATTATATCTTATAAACAGACATGTTGCCTCGTCCATTGCGAAAGACAGCCACCAAGTTCCCATCATAGCCGAAATATGGCAAACTATATAATAATAAAACGTAAATGCAGACGGCCCAATTGTTTCAAAACATTTATTTCCATAATCAAAAATCATGAAGAACAATTGAAAAATGTTCTACAAATAAAATGTTAACCTTGCTGCTTAGCCTTTAGGCCCACTACAGTATTTGCTTCCAAACAAGGGCCTTCAATTTGTCACCAACGTTTTCCATTATGAAAACGATTATCCTAAAGCATAACGCAACAGTGCTAAACGTAACTTTCTAATAAGAAATAACTACGGTCATAAAAATAGCAGATACACGTGTGCGAAACAACATACTAGTATGTTTCACTGTCGGTACATGATACAACATAATATAAAGCTGTAACAATATTTAATTTTATAATGCGTATACGCTTAACATTTTATTATATAACGTCGATAACCATTCTTAAACTTTTTCATTTCATAAAAATTGGACCATCCCCATTATAGTTGCTTACAAAATACCGACATTTATGAAAAACTACATATAAAGACAATGAATATGCTCAAAGAGGTACTAACACTTTTATTATGGCTCAAGCATGAAGATACTTCAAAAATTAGTATAAAAATATATCACAGCAATTTAAGTTAGCCCAACTGATATTTTGCTGAGTGAGATCGAAGAAAAATAATCCTCGAAAGGAAAGAACAATCGTTAAATACAGTTACAATATTATAATTTATTGATATCAGTCATTTTTATGAAATTGGGTTAAAACTCGTCTAAATGACAAAAAGAGATATATTTTCAATCATTACACCATACAACTTTATACACATAGTAATAGTTGGCTTAAAGGCAGTCAATGTTTAGTGATGTGCGAGAAATGGGCGTGACGAGGAGAGTGTGACTGGCAACGGAGGAAGTGACGAGTAAATGTGAAGCGCCTAGGTCGTCCGGCCGAGTGGAATATGTAGCGCCTAGGTCGTCAGGCCAGAGGATACATGGAGCGCCTAGGTCGACAGCGCCAGCTGCAGCGCCTCCTTGTGCTCGCTGCTCAGCTGCATTAGGATTGCATTGAAGAGCTCCGCATTGCTCTGCAAAAATACGTGTCTTTAGATGCCGTGCAATTTACAAACTTTACAAATGTTTATATATAAAAATATTGATCATGCCTACCTGTATTTGCCTGACGAGAGCCACCATCTGCGCAAAAACTGGGTTGTCCGAGGGCACAGCATCTCTAAGGAATGCCTCTGCTAGTGTGGCGATGACATGTTTGGGCGCATCGGGTGACGCCAGCGCTGCGTGCCCGCTCGCCGCTAGTTCACATAGCAGAGAGTATACGTGTGGCGCTTCCTCTGTGTCTTCTGTTACTGGCAACCATGTGAGCCTGTCCAACGGAAAATTAGTTTTAGTACACAATTTGGAAATGTCCGTTCGATCAACATAAATTAGATGGTCCGTTCGAGCATATGAGACTCACCAGTGCCTAATAATTTCATCCCTGTCGATCTGTGAGGGGTTATACTTGATGATCTTGGCGACTGCGGAGATGGCATTCTCGGTGGCGTTGAGGTTCTCAAGAGCGCGTGCGTTGGGCTCGGCCACGAGCGCTGCTAGCAGGGGAGCGGCGCGCGCGGCGGCGGGCGCGAAGGCGGCGCCGCCGAACTGAGCCAGCACACCGCAGCCGTACGCCGCCGCCTGTCGCACCTCTGCTTCTGCCGAGCGCAGCCCGCCCAGCATGGGCTCCAGGAATATGTCTTGATACTTTATGCATGCGGGTCCTGGAATTGTTCATTTCTTAGTATATTCGTATAGTTCAATTCACATAATGAGTGTAACATCAGTAGTCAAGACCGACAAACTCCTAAGAAAGGAAGTTATTCTAATGACTCACCACCAAATTCAATAACGTCGTCAAAAATGCATATAGCCCATTGGCGGTCCGAGTAGGGGCGTCCGGGCGCGAGCAACTGCACCAGGTGCGGCAGCAGAGTGTCGAGGTGCGGGAAGAAGGACTCTCGGTAGGCCGACAGCAGCGCGTGCAGCACGTCCGCTACGCGCGACAGCCCGTACACGTCCTCGTTGTCTTCGTCGGCCAGCTGCTCCTCTACTACCTGTAAAGCAAAAATAGCATTCAATATACGACATAATATAACCTCTGTATTCCCGGAACCATAAAATGTGGTGTTCACACTCATATTTCACTCCATTTATTTGGAATCCCCTGTGATAGTTAAAATTTAGTTGAATGAACTCACCTCATCGTAATCTTCGTCAGCGCGCTTTTGACGGCGCTCAGTGGCACGTTCGAAATGTTCTGTGAGAAGTTTGTTGAGTATGCGCAGCACCTCTGCCATCATCTCGTCTGGGAGACATCCGCCGCCCAACAGCTCAATGCACTGCAGCAATCATAAAGAGATTAGTCTTGATTCTTTCGAAATAAAATGGCACTTGAAAAAATTAAAACATCTACGACGATGGTTGGCAAGTTGCTAGTAATTCAAAAAGCATTGCAGGCCTAAGCAGCGCGCCTTACATCTGCAGCGAATTTTTCATAGATCTTACGAGTTTGTAAGCTTCGAAATACAAGTAGCATACCTTGGCGAGACTGTTGAGCAGCTCAACCTGCACCTCTTGCTCCGGTTCAGAGTCGATGGCCTTCAGCAACTCTGGCAGTATGTAGGCCCACATGCCCTGGATGTACTGCGGGCCGCGAATACGGGCGCACTCCAGCAGGTACGGCAGCGACTCGGCGGCGGCTGTGCGCACGTTGTCGTGGAAGTAGAACTTCAGCATCGGCACCATTAGCTTCACTACATCTTCAGCGTATTCCGCGAATTCTTCTTTTAGTTCGCGGGCGTAGCATACGAGCATGTCACATGCGGAAGCCTTGTCTTCGAGACCTGGGAATAATGTTTGTGATAAATAAATAACTTTCAAACACTTTGAATGCACTTTGCATGCTGCCATTCCATTTTATACAGATTGTGAATAATAAAAAACAACATTCAGGTTTCAAACATCCAAGGTTCGAGAGTTATGAACGAGCTGACGTTCTTATTAATGTCGGCCAGATCGTAGAATTAATAATTTCATGATATGGCCGATCATTTCATGAAATGGAAAATACCCGCTGCCCACATCATGATGATATGGTCTGATCAGATCAATGAATAATCAGCGTTCGACGATATGAACAGCTAAACGCACACCAGCTACTTCATGGTACGGTCAAATATTAGTGATCATTTGGTAAAATAGTTACATTATCCACTGTTAGATTTGTTTTTGTTGTAATTCAACATGGTGGCGGAAAATCATTCTGATAAAAAAGCTAATAATAATGCGGCAGTTGAAGATAAAATGAAGTAAAATGTCGTTACTACCGTACGCAGAATACGCGCTTGGTCGTGAATGTCATTACTACTCAAAACTACTTGAATTTTACGGAAGTCTCTCAAAAAGCAAGCGCAACGTCGGACTCGCGCACAATGGGTTCTGTACCATTATCGTAAAAAACGGCAAAAAAACACGTTTGTGGTATGGGAGCCTTAAACTTAAATATTTAATGCATACTGTTTTTAGTATTTGTTGTTATAGCGGCAACATAAATACATCATCTGTGAAAATTTCAACTGCCTAGCTATCACGGTTCATGAGATACAGCCTGATGACTGACAGATAGACGGACCGCGGAGTCTTAGTATTAGGGTCCCGTTTTTACCCTTTGGGTATAGAACCCTAAAAACTTGGCGAGTTTAATGATATGGCTAAATGTGCATTGACATAAATTTCATAAAAAATTGACGTTTAAACGATATGGTCAGTTTTAGGTGGCCAATATCATGAAGTTTCAATTCTAAGATCAGCAGCCGAATTGCGCAACTGAATTCGGCAAGGCGGAGGGTTCGACCGCTATCAAATCGACCAATCTCACATGCGAGTTTAATGACGCGATGGGGATTTCCGTCTGTCATTGGTTGATTGATAGCGGTCAAACCCTTTGCGTTGCCGTACTCACTTACGCAATAAGGCTGATGGTCACGACATCAACACGCATAACTGATTGCATTACCTGGTCTGTAGTTCTTTTACAATAATGTCAATACCGTTTTGCGCTGATTTGAGCTAATTTTCAAACAATATTTTTTGTTGTCTGCTTCATTCATACCTGGAGAAACTAAAATAAAAAAAAACCTTCCAAGTGCGTGTCGGACTTCGCACATTTGGGATTGTTGGTAAAATAAACGTAATAAACATTATCACCTAATTTCAAGTTCATAGGTCAATGGGAATTTATAAAATTCTTCGGCGTAAAATTGTGTGACAGACGACGGACAGACAGACGGACACGTGAGTGATAGCAATAGGGTTCCGTTTAGACCCTTCTTGTATGAATCCCTAAAAAGATACTCTCAAAAGTCTCGAAATAAAAAAAACTATTTCTTTGTTATAATCGGCGTGGCGTGGGTGTTACCGGCAGTCTTGATGCCGAAGTTCTGTTGCTCGCCGAGGGTGACGAAGTGCCAGTCGAGGTCGCCCTCGATGGTCTCCAGGTCGTCGTTGTCGAGCAGCGCCACCTCGGGCTTCATGGCGGCCGTGCGCATCACCGGCTCCATCACCATGGGCAGGTACTGGGCGAACTTCTTGCCTGCAACATTACTCTATTCATTATTTATGGTTCTATTGAGGCTGTCAGTTGATATGCGTGGGCATTTCAAAACAAATTATGGAAATTCAGCTACTTCTTCCAAGTGTATTATTGATGGCAAATATATTTATTGTATTTGACCCTGAGAAGGACAAATTTAGAACTCAGATACTACATAAAATTCTGTGAAAGTTTATTTTTCCTTCTTTCACACGGAAAAAATCGCTGTGATCAATTATGGAAATTCAGCTACTTCTTCCAAGTGTATTATTGATGGCAAATATATTTATTGTATTTGACCCTGAGAAGGACAAATTTAGAACTCAGATACTACATAAAATTCTGTGAAAGTTTATTTTTCCTTCTTTCACACGGAAAAAATCGCTGTGATCAACCGCTTGAGTGCCCGAAACGTGAATCAACGCGAGACACATTTTAATTGTTTCGGTAATTACGGAAGACAATCGGTAAATTGCATAGAATTAGTTTATGTATTGGAGAGTGATACAGGCTTTTTGGAGATGTTATCATACCCATAATTCTGCAGATGCGCGACCAGGCGGAGATAAGGTAAGAGGTCTGCGGGTCGTCAGCGGGCAGCTGTTCGCCTTCGGTGTGCGTCTTCAGCAACAGGTCCATGATCTCGGACGCGTCTGCGGTGAACTTCTCTTCACCGACGGCCAGTCCTGTAAACATATCAGTCGATATAAAACATGGAATATTCTAGAAAATACAATACAAAAAACTATGAACAATGATGACTATAATTTATTTTACACGAGTTGTATTATTTTACATTGTGTGGCCTTGGATTTGCTGGAAAATGCCAATTCTCTACCAAATTACTCACTTCCTAAATTGTAAATGATGTACGGTCGCACAACCCATTTTACCGGACCTTAGTACAAAATGAATCCTCATATAAGTGTACAGTGAAACCAACCTATAAGACTGACGCATTCGATAGTCTTGCCGCGGAGCATCTTGAGTTCTTCAGTGGTGGCATTAGCGATGATGTATTTGAGGCAGGGCATCAGACGGTCGTAGTACACCACGAAATCTTTCTCCACCGTGTCGGCGACCGAGGCGATTGTCGTCACTATCTGTTCTAGCACCAGCTTTGTGCCACGTTCCACTAGCTATAAAAATATTAACAACTAATTTAGCTTTCCTTTACTAAACTACTCTTCTAATAATAAAATTTTATTTGTGTGTTTTCAATGTCTGTGAACTGAGATCCATGACTTTCTATGAAAGAGAGAAACGGAGCAAATGCCACATTTAATCTGCCAATGCTATGGAAGTGATTTAACCTTAGACATGGTTATATCACTAACGAACATTGGGTGATGAGTAAAAATAATGAATCTTACCTCTTTGAATTTAGTGGTCAAGATTACTTCCAGCTTGCACATCAAGGGGTCAAGGTACTGAGTCAGAATTGGTTTGGGGCAATCTTCACTGAAATTTACTAAAGCAGCAGCCGCGTGAGCCTGTGGAAATGGAAGGATATGAGACAACAATAATAATAATAATAAAATCGTTTATTTCTCACCACAAACCAAGTACAAAACCAAAAAATATTTTTTTTAAATTGTAATTTACAAATTTGGTTGTGGATCGCTGGTGCCTGTGGTAGGTAAATAAAACCTGTGTTACAGGTCACCAGGCCTCCACCTCAAATCGGTTTTTATAAACAATTACAATTGCAGTTAAAAGTAGCATAGACGAGTATACATATATAATTACATTAGAGATTAGAAAACGGTTGGTGAGTAAGCTAAGGTTACAATATTTAAAAACATAAATTAGGAAAATCAGAAGTACCTGTGCATGAGTGCGTGTGTGTGGGGAGTGTGTATGTGTGCTGTTGGGGGGTGTGTGTGTGGTGTGTGTGGGGTGTATGTGGGTGACTGTGCTAGTGTGGGCAATTACAAAGCGTTAAATTTCTATATTAACGATTTAATCATTCAAAAGAAAGGAGAGATTACTGGAGGACCTCCAAGAGGCCTTCTGTTTCTGAGTAGGATTGTGAAAGAAGCCAATTATGTAGCGTAGTTTTGTATAAACGACGATTTAAGTTATGTATGGATAACTGTTTATGGAGTTTGTTATATAAGTATGGCCCAAGGAAGACAAAGAATCTGCGGCTAAAGGATGTTTTTATTGCGGTAGATGTCGCTACAAGACGGTTACGAGTAGTGGAATCCGGGTCGAAGGGTGTTAGAGAATGTTGTTTCACTGCAGTAACAAGAATAAATAGTTGCCTCACAGTGGGAACTTGACAGTACTCGTATAATTGTTTTGTAGGAAAGAGACGGGGCTTAAAACAGCACACCTTAAGCACCGCCCTCTGCGCACGCTCAACCTTTATCAGGTTGGATTTGGCTGCACCACCCCACGTGATTGAGCAGTAACTCAAGATGGACTGGCACAATGCTAGATACACCATTTTCATGACATCTGCGTCAGCTGAGTGACGCAATTGTTTAAAAATGTAGATGAGCTTTCTCACCCTCTTTGATAACTGTTCAATATGTTCTTTAAATGTTAGGTTACTGTCTATCAGTATCCCTAGGTATTTAACTGATGTGACATGTTCAAGCACAATAGCACCTGACACATTATCACAGTCATTAGTAAGATATAAAGGTTTCGCCGATATCTGCATAGAGGGGTCTAAAGAATTCGATGGATTTCGAATAGAAAATTTCATAAGTTTAGTTTTAGTTGTATTTAAGGTAAGTAAATTGTTATTTAGCCATTCTCTAACTGTATCAAACCCAACCTGAGCAAGGCGATAGGTATCCGGCCAGGAGTTGGATGAAAAAATTAGTGCTGTATCGTCAGCATATGAAAATATGTTACCGCCTTGGAGAGTGAGGTTGCAGAGGTCATTTATGAAGACCAGAAATAAGGTAGGCCCTAGGATACTCCCTTGAGGCACTCCGTAATCTATTGGTAAATCAGAGCTAGTATAAGACCCAATTTTGACACTTTGGGTTCTTTTTGTTAAATAACTCTGAAATAGGGACAGCTGCACCCCTCTTACTCCCAGAGACTCGAGCTTATGAATGAGCATGGAAATGGAAACCGTGTCGAAGGCTTTTGCGAGGTCTAGAAACAGCGCAACGCACTTTTGCTTTTTATCAAGTTTTTTGACTACTAGATCAGTTAGTTTATGTACAGCATCATCTGTTGACAAATTTTTTCTAAAGCCAAATTGATTAGGTGATAGCAAGCTGTGCGTCTCCAGATAAGTAACAAGCCTAGAGTTAATAATTTTCTCAAGTATCTTGGACAACGCGGGTAGAACAGAGATAGGCCGGTAGTCCTCGACACGGCCTCGATCGCCAGACTTAAAAATCGGATGCAGTAGTGCCTTTTTGAAAAGGTCAGGGAAGATACCTGTGTTTAGAGCTAAGTTACAGATATATGTGAGGGGAGGGACAATAACTTGTTTGTGCCTTTTAAGAAATTCAGAAGTAATGCCGTCCCAACCAACCGCTGATCCGTTTTTGAGAGAAGTTATAAGATGTTCCACCTCTGACTCATCGGTATTTAATAGCACAAAGGATTTTGATTGAGAGCAGGAGCTTGACGAAGGAGAAGGGGGTCGAGGGCTCTTGATAATTTTTTCAGCCAAATCACTGCCCACTTTCACGAAGTACGAATTAACCTCATTTAAGGAAGATTGCTTATCACTGGAGGAGTCTAGAAGTTCGTATGCGGACGACTGAGACCTAGTTAAGTTTGTGACATTCTGGATAACGTTCCATACTTGTTTTGAGTTCCTACCAGCTTTTTTAAATTGTAATTTTTCAAAATCTGTTTTTGCTTTTCGCAACAGGTTAGTACAATAGTTCCGGTACCTTCTATAGGAGACATTGAGAATTTCATCTGTGGGGTTGATCTTAAGTTTTCTATATAAGTTGTCTCTATGACGCATACACTTTAACAGTCCTGGAGTTATCCAGGGTTTGATAGGTCTGCGTCGGCGAGACAGAGTTATTGTTGAGGTATTTTTAGCTAGTGCAGAAATAATTGGTTCGATTAAGTATTTAGTCGCCAAGTTAGGATCCGTAGCGGTGTATACAAGCTCAAAATTTATGTTCTCCATATTACTTGCAAGCTCATCCTCATTGACCTTGACAAAAGAAAGCTGTTTCTTTTTGTCAGTTTTCCTCTTACAGAGGGCGAGCATAACTGCATAGTGGTCGGTGATGGTGGACTCTAATATGAGAATTTTTGACGGAACTGAAGTTTTCAGGTTAGCGTGATCCAGGCAAGTGGAGCCATGGGTGGGGTATGTATGACCCGTGAAGAGTCCGTGGTGTGCTAGAAGATCCAGATAGTCTAAAGAATGTTTAGATTGACAGCCGTGAGCAATATCTATATTAATGTCACCCATGAGGACAATGTTCCTGTAGGATTTGAGTTCGTTAAGGATACTGTCCAGCGACTCTATAAATATTGAAGGATCAGAAAAGGCATATGGTCTGTAAATAGCAACAATTGCTACGTAGGTACCTATTGTAATAATTAGACAATTAGCTTCAGAAATAACTGGCTCTCTAACTTTTATATTAGATAAACTCGTTTTAGCATATACGACCACACCATCATTTTGGTTGTAATTATTTAAAGTTTTATAAGAGTTGTAGCCATCAATAGTGGGAATGATGGGATTACACGAAAGCCAGCATTCGGATAATATCATTACATCACTAGGTATGTTAATTCGTTCCAGTAAAGTTAAAAACCCAGAGAAATTGGCATTAATACTGCGAATGTTTTGTAGTAACACGGTAAGGTTAGTGTTTGGTACGGGTAATAAAGTGGTGCAGGCGTCAGGGTCACAGGTTTGCGCGTCACAGAAGGAGATGCCATCCAAGTCAGTAAGGAAATCATTTATGGCTGCGAATTATATATGTTATATTTCTCGGGGCATAAACCATGGTTATAAGGCGGGAGTGACCTGAAAAAACATTTCCACAGTTAATATTTTAACAAAATACTTAATAATAGTATACATATTTGGTAATAATATACGGGCTAATTCAATGTAATTTTTATAGTACGCTATCAACGGTAATGTAATGTAGTTTGTGTAGTTGTAAGTAAAGTTTGATTTTAATAATATCTGATAGTGTAATGCAAAATGTATTGTGGTAAGGAATTGAATATGGAGGGTGTACGTGTGTTTACATGAGATATTATAATCTTCTGAGGGTAAGCTTAAAAAAATAAATAATTGTACGGATAAGATAAAGCATGAGACACACTCAGCTAAGCGTGCATTTATGACACAGTTTACAAAATTAAAATTGGGGAAGTACAGTAGTGAAATAGTATTTAGTCATATTTTATTGAGAGCCAATAAGTCCGCCTCATTTCTAATCTCCACGCGCTTACCTCCATCATCTTTACGCATGTAAATTCGGCCTCTATTAGCCCAGCAATATTTAAACTTCAGGTTCTTGGCTGAGTCACGGGCCATGGCAAACAGTTTTCGGTCCTTGTTTGTTAGGCTCTCAGTTATATAGATAGGTATAGAAGGTCCCGTTAAACCAATAGTAGACGTGGAGAGCTTATTGTCCACATGGTTTCTATTATACAACTTCACATTGTTCAAGATCTTGTTTTTAGTCAGCACTGAAGTAAACTCCGTTATAACTGTGGATCCACCTGTTTTGCTTGCGATTCTATAAATGTCTTTTATGTCTGCAGGTTCAATATGAGTTTCAAATGCATTACAAGTTTTTTTAACGAGTCTACACAGATCTTGTTGTGTCTCCTGCTCAATCTGAGCCGGTAAGTTACGGAACTCGATGACTGTGAACTTAAGCCTTTTTTGTAGATCATCAATTTTATTTTCCAAAGTTGTTATGTAGATCCGGTTTTCTTTTCGTTCTTGTTCCATGCCGAGAATCTTTTCTTTCATTTCTTCATATTTGCTAGACATAAATTTCATAGATTTATCCATCTCTTCATTAGTAGACTGAATCTTGACGTTCTGTTGTTTAAGTTCCGCCATGTCCAAGCACAATTTATTTAGGATAATATCGAGATCTTTTTTCCAGTTGGTGAGCATGCCCATTAGTTCATCCTTGATGGTAGACTCGATTGATGATTCTGCGTTTTCGCTTCGTGGCCTTTTTTGTCTTCTGCCAACGTAATTCAAAGGATTTTCCGGATCAAGTTTGGAAATATCATTTTCCGATTGGACTTTGTTAGGCAGTGGAGTACTCGGTGTTGACATTTCAAAGATTGGTTATGTAAGTCCACAGTTTGCGTAGTCAAACAAACTCACCAGCAGTATGAGCTCCGTTCAGTGTGGGTTTAAATGTTAATGAGGGTCTTGATAAACTGGACGACAAACAATGAGCTGCCGACCGGTGTATTTGCAAAAGATAATAGTTACAGTCACAATTATGTTTGTCACCTTCCTTCTATCCCTCTCACACACGGCGATAACACTTGCACCGGTATCTGAAATCCTGGTACTTCGGCGAGTTAATATTGTATTTTTGTTTATTATTTTTGCAATATTTTAGACAGAGAGCAGTGCGCACGTCTATTCACTGGCGCGGTCCGAGGGCAAAAATGAGGAAAAACAGGAAACATAATATGTATTATGTAATTCATTGTTTGTTCCACTAACCCTGGATTTGCCAGAATAAAAATATCGACGTGTCACAAAATAAACGCAAGTTAAGTTATACGATTGGCTGCTGAACATTCATTTAACTCATCACAGCAGCTGACGCGCGTTTGTTAATTTGTCCCATAAATTTTACGGCAATCCAATTTTTCATTCCAAAAACGGGCGTAAGGCAGGTCCAGTCTGTCCAGTTATAAAATGAAAGTCAGTTTTACCTGCACGCGGGGGTTAGCGTTGTCATCGAGCACCATCAGAAGGCCGGGTACCACTTTGTCATGGAACTTCTTCTCAAACACGGGCGCGAAGTCAGTCGACATCTGACCCACAGCGTTGCATGCGGCGTAACGTACGCGGGGGTGCTGAAATAATATTATTGTTATTGTATATTCTTTCATTGTAAACAATGCTTGAATAACTGATAGTATTTCTATCTATCTTCTAGTAGCAGTTATTAAGTTTCTTGAAGTTTTGTAATGTCTGTGAACTGAGATCCATGACTTTCTATGAACAAGAGAGAAACGGAGCAAATGCCACATTTAATCTGCCAATGCTATGGAAGTGATGTAACCTTAGAAATGGATATATCACTAACGAACACTGGCTTATAAAACCCAATAGACAGCTAAGTGCAACAACAGTACAGTTTGGTCACTATTATTTTACCTCAGATTTAGATGACATATTCGTAGCAATAAAGTTGCTGTCATAAGTTAAATATTAGTCGGGATCTGGGCGTAATTTACAATTCGACCTTTAAAAACCGACTATCGTTCGTACTTCTGTACTGTCTTTGTCTTGCCACTCAAGCTAGTGTAAACACGAAAGAAAAGAAAAAAATAAAATGTATTTAGAAAGGAAGAAAAACAAAAATAAAAAAGTTATATAAAAATAAAAACATCTGGTTTTGGTCAGCCAGCTCGCGAACATGTATCCTCCGACTGCACAGCATGATTTTCATCTTGTTTACGTCTTTTTAGTTCGCTTTTTAAGCAGTCGGGTTTTTTGTTTTTGTTATAACTTATTAGTTATTTTTTTTTAGAACTAGGTACGTTTAAACATGTGTGTTATATATATATTTAAAATCACCTCTTTACACCCTTTATTTTAATACCCCACACAATGAGATTGGAAGAAAAAAATTTGGTGCAGCAAAATAAAAACCCTTTATTTAGATACCCCACACGATAGGATTGGATGGAAAAAAAATGGTGCAGCAAAATATGGCCGCCCAATATCGGCCATTTTTTATTTGCCAATTTTAACGTAGCCAATGACACTCGCAGGTTTGAGACGAATCGATTGACGTAAGAATCATCGAAATCGGCTAAGGCGTTTGGTCTCTTAGAACGCCACATAGGAACAAACATACATAAATAGACAGATAAACACATTACCCTCCTTCGGCATTCGGGTAAAAATGAGTGACAAAGACGACGCACTACAAAACCGAACTTTTGCAAAAGCTCGATGACGACAGTTTAACAAACAGTTCCATCACCCAATACCTATACAGAGACTAAAGGAAGACTTACAGGGTCAGTAAGATAGTTGAGCACCGCAGTGACGACTTGGTCGAGCATCTGCTCCATCTGCTTGTGGCAGCCCTCGCCGGCGGACGACACGGCCATGAGCGCGGCGTGGCGGCGGCGCCAGTCCTCGTGGTGCAGCATCTCGGGCACCTGGCCCACGATCAGGCTCAGCATGATCTTGCCGCCCAGGCCGCAGCACATGCGGTCTAATGCTGATTCGGCGGCTACGTAATTCCTGTAAGGATATCAGGTATTTTAACTTTGGTAGATTTTGAGTTGTACTTAAGGTTTTCGGTAAAACCGATACGTTTGTGCTCTTCTATCTGTATTCTTTCTTTTTCTGTTAAGTGTTTTGTGTGTATATAAATAAAAAAAAAGAAAACATGGTTTCAAAATAACTTGCACGAAGACACAGTATATTTATACAAACATTATGGAAACTACCTCTAACGCTCGAAACGGCACACTCACACAAACATGCGCACCGACGAGACCTCTAAGCAGCGTCCGCGGTGCTGTCAGTAGTGCGAAATGCTTAGGGCTCTCGTCATACTGTGACGGAGACAAGGCTCGTGTTCAGTTAATAATGGGAAGTCTTTGTCAGAATGTTATCAAGGGACTGACACTCAAATGTATAAGGAACACCGAATGCTAATTATCTTGTTATTTGCTCTAGTAAGATTCTTTATGGCTGCATCATGAGGACAAAGCCAGTAATGAAAAAATCTTACAATATAATTTGTGGTTAACACCTGATAAAATTATGTTATGGAGATTAATACTGTGGGTCATTTTCACCATATGATTAATTTCAAGAAATGGCACAAGCGAAAGTAATTGATTGCTTAACATTTTGACCACCATTTTCCTGTAGAAGACAAACATTTATGTGCTTGCCATGTTATTTTTAGAAGACAAATATGTAATGGTATTTATACATACACTGAATTTTTAGCATGGTACACTGATCATGCCGATGATCTTTATTATAAACTACCAATAAATCCTATCAACATCTTCAGGTCAAGTTGGTATTCTCCATATGCAGTGGCAGTCTTGTGATATGTTGAAATACTTACTGTTCATTGTCGTCTTCGGCAGCATCGTCCTGCATGGACCAGTCGGGCTCGTCGTCCAGCTCGCACATCATCGCCAGCACCAGCGGCGTCAGCATGCTCACTCCGTTGGGCACCTGCTTGCGCAC
The DNA here is from genome assembly GCA_964057195.1 of Orthosia cruda. Lineage (NCBI taxonomy): Eukaryota > Metazoa > Arthropoda > Insecta > Lepidoptera > Noctuidae > Orthosia > Orthosia cruda. Next base: position 23,526,489 of record OZ059825.1, read on the forward strand.
CATGGCGGGCGCGGTCTCGCACAGCGTCACCATCGCTTCCAAGGCCAGCTGGCGCCAGTTGTCCTCTGCGTCTTTGTCGCCTACCACCTAACAGAAGAATAACGTCGTAGTTTAAAATTTGCACCTGTATGCATAGAAGGGGCAGGTGGAGGTGCATCAAAATTGCCTTAGTCCTCTGTGGCTCATCTCAACAATAAAGTAGGCTTATTTCCATCAATTACTGGGTAATGAATGGGGTAAAACATGGTAGAAATTCCAATAAATTACAGTTCAACTGACCTGGGGATTGACTCCGGGATCGTACTGCTCAGCAGTCACACTTGCTTAACAGTTTTCACAATTGACTGATGAGGAATTCAAACGACAAACTAGTTGACAATCTTATTATACATTGTTTAATTCATGTTCATTGTGACTGTGTGAGCCAATTTAAATAAAATAATGTTCTCAAGGGACTGACACTCAAATGTATAAGGAACACCGAGTGCTAATTATCTTGTTATTTTCTCTAGTAAGATTCTCAACAGCTACATTATAAAAACATAGCCGTAAGGAAAGAATCTTACAAATAAAAGAACAGTTAAACCAGAAAAAGTAAGTACACGTGTTAGTAAACTTTACGTTTCCGAATTACCACGAACGTCGTGCCACTATGTAACCACAGAGGCTAAGATTCTAAGATTCGCACAACGACGCTTTATAGCACCTATCATTGGGCGCGTGTATTTATTACTTTTAAATCATGGCAATGCAAAACAGGCTACTTAATAATCTTCATTCGTTCTTGCCGTGGTTTTAGCTGCTCTATATTAAATCTCGCCATCCCGCGTTTTTATTTCCGAAGATAAGCGATGATTCCCGAAGCCACTTCTTTTCTATGGATATTTGTATTAGAATGGCATGCAAATCTTTATTTATTAACCACAAAAGTTGATTAAATAAGTGATTAACATAAATAAGCGAAAATGGAGTGGAAAAATAAATATTTGTTATCAACGTAAATATTCTTATCTTTATTCATTGGATATATTGAGTTTTGTTATTGCACAATAACCCAAATTCTCCATTATTTTGTAATTACAATAATTCAAGTGAATCACCCGCCTCAAGGCCAAAGTATTTGCGTCATGGATGAAAACCGACAAAAAATATCGAAACATTATGGCTCCTCCCACACAGACGCGACGCGGCCTATCTAGATCTATTCCTAGACCATTTTGTGGGAAGTCGCGCGTGATCATACACACAGTGTCTAGTCCCTCGGGTGGGTGGGCGAGACTTTATCACCGTACAAAGCTTGTTCGTAGCCTTTTTCATCTAAAACCCCATCTTCAAAAACAATTATGTACCGACCTTTATGCAGACTTGGAAGATAGGCTCCAATTGTGGGCGCAGGAACTTTGGAGCAGACTCGGCGAGTTCAATAAGCACTTTCAGGGCTGAGTCATCGTCACTCTTCTCAATGGAGGCAACAACAACCTGATAAAAAAAAACAACATAAAATAAAAAATAACACTACAACATGTTCAGGTTTCATAATTTTTTTTTTACATGGAAATTGTACATTGTAAGAAGCAATATTATTGTCTTGAGAGGTACTATCAAACTCCGCCCTATTGAGAGGACGGTGTTAGCGAATTCCCAAATTACTGTTGCACATTCTGGCAGTCACACATTTTATAGAAAAATGTTTACGTAAATGATGTGCTGTAAGGCTTAATTAAAATAAGTATTTCTTTACGTTAAAAAAATTTATTGTATAAACTATAAGTTACTTGTGTAAAATTAGTAATATTTTTATATACGTTTGAAGACATAGCCAGTTTTCATAAATATTCTTAAAAAAATCCCAGATTCTGAAGAAACAGTGTGTTATTCAAACATCAAGTTCTACCTGTATCAATACAATACAGTGATAAAAATCAACTCAGTCAATCTAAAAATAGAGTCAATTTTGATCATTCAATGTTGAATTCATGGCGCTTTGAATATAGGTACAAGTGGCCAATTACAAATTGTGTGCTATAGAATTATGATTTCCAATTTACTTTTAAAGTTTTATTGAATGATGTGTAAGCACTGTACTAACAAGTGGTATTTTGAAACATTTATAAATACAATGTAGACTATCAGTATTATTGATTTTAGTCATCTGGTTATGGTGGAAGCTTAATCCCTATAAAGTTACGATGCATTACATATCGAAAAAAAAATTATACAATAATCAGTTTCCATTCCTCAAGTATGAACCCACCTGCATCAATGGGAGCAGCAAATCACTGAAATGTTTGTGTATGGCAGGTTCCTTATCGTGCAGCAGTATGAAGGCACCCACAGCCTTCACGGCCTGTACGCGGAGCGCCTCCGACGTGGACTGGAGAGCAGTCAGCAGCATGCGCTTGATGACGACCAGGTTCTCATTCTGACGGTGCCCAAACACACCAGGCACTGACCTGTGTCATAAACAATCTCAATCAGCCGAAAGCCGCATCGACAAAACTACCGGTCCTGTAATTCACACATCCTGAGGGTTGTCGTGACCATCATGAGGACGCGTGAGAATTTTCATTTGTGTGCTTATGAAATTATTAAAAATAATTTAAGTTCTTCAGATTCATTTCCAATATCTCCAATAACAATTATATAAGCTATATTTATTAGTGAATGTAAGAATAAAGTATTGAACTTGGCATTTAGCCAAACTTCAATAAAACAAAGGATTTTAAATGGGTATCTCAAACATTTGTTGAGTGTTATACAAAGACAAAATTATGGATCAATTTGATCAGCTTTTTTTTTTATAAACTTACGTGAACATTCTGATGCCAGCCTCTTGGATGTTGGGGTCTTGGGCGCCAGCACAATTGAACATAAACTGGAGGAACTCCGGCCATTGGTTAACGCCATCGTCATCAATGTGGTTTCTGGCCAATTCTGATACAACATCACAAATCTAAAGAGAAAAATATAAAATCTGTGTTGATACAAATGCTAGACAAATAAGTTTTGCAGCGCTATTTGGGTGGGTCAAATTCATAAGATAATTATGAATTAATGTCTTGAGAGGTACTATCAAACTCCATCCTATTGAGAGGATGGTGTTAGCGAATTCCCAATTTATTTTTGCACATTCTGGCAGTAATACATCTTATAGTAAAATGTTCACGTAAATGATGTGCTAAAGTGAAAAACAACAGTATAAAATTAACAAAGGCTATTGTGTACTATTTTTATTGTGTCCATTGTGTGATAAATATAATAAACTTGGGCTTTAGATATTTCTTTCTCAGCTATTGTATTTTTTGCCACTTTCCTTCATTTTAGGGCATTGACAAAGTAAGCTTCCTAATATGATTTAACTTGGATGATGTTTTAATAATTTTTATTTCACAATTTATAAAAATGATATCATTACAAGGTTTGAAGTATGCATGCACAGGCTCAAGTAGTGGAAAAGTTATAATGAACCAAGTAGAACTCCTGACCCTCATCTAATTCTTACTGCTTACATTTGAAGATAAGACTTTATATTAAATAAAATAAATGGCTTGATGCTGAAACCTGAGTGCCATAAATTGTCTGCTTCTTACATTACATACAATTCCCAGATACATTCGGTATTGAACTTTAAATTCCTGTGAATGAAATGTTACATTTGCTAAGCCAACAGAATCTATGTTAATGATGATTTTTTTTATGGCTTCAAGCTTCATAGTAGGCAGTTGGAATGCGGATGAGTCATCACCTAGTTAGTACTACACATAGAATGAAATTAAATTAGAGTACTTACTAAACTGATTCAGTGCATGACTCAATAGAGCAATCAAGTATTATACATCAGATAAGTCTGGAGAAATGACTGAGTAGTCTTTTTTGATGCAGTTTTTGTCTCTTGTGTTTTTCTTTTGCAATGACTAAGTTAAAATTGTTAAATAGTATTTGACAATAAAATTAAATATTTGATAAGATGTAAAAGAGATAATAATGGAAGAACAACCAGATTAAACTATAACTAGAAAGATTAGAAAAGAAAACACTTCCGGATTGCAGCCTTGACCTAAAAAGCTATACAAGTAGTTTTGAGGAGAGTTATAAGTCTGCATCACTTAAGAGACTAAGGCTCGATCAATTGTGTGTCAAGTGTGAGTCTCAAAGGCAAGAGTGCCAAGTCATTGCTATATGACTGACAAGCTTTGTTAATAAATTAGATATGATTTTATTATACTTAAATTTGTGTTACATTATAAATCAAACCTAAGATTTTTGAAGCAAAAAATAAGTTTTCTTTTTTCATCAAATGATAATAGGTATAATAATAGTTATGCAACAATATTCAGCTCCTTTATACAAGACATTGTTTTTTTTAAATTGTTTTGTTTTAGTTAAACTAACCTTGCGACGCAGCTGTTGGCTCACTTCCATCTGCAGTGTAAGAAGGAGCTGTTCTCTGAGTACTGTCTGCTGCTCAAATGGCAGCTTCGGGAAGAACTCAAAGAATTCAGCGCTGAGCAATCTACGGAGCAGCACGGCGGCTGTCTGACGTCCTTCTTCACCGACATCTGCATTTTGGATAGCACCCACGAGGTATACCACCTTTGTCTCAGTTGGGATATTATTGTATGCTTCCTGTTCAATAAAAATAACCTCAGCAAAATTGTTGATTAGCTTTGCATAGCTGTAAAGGGCTCATGCAAGATCATGTTAACCGTTGTTTTGTTAGGTACAGTTTAGTTAGTATGCTAGCCTTCCATTCGGTCCATATTTGAACTCAAAAGCATTGAAACAGAAAAAGTCTGTCTGTAATATTTTGAAACTAGAGTCGTTTATTTCCTGTCTTTATTTTCAGTTCATCTTCAGCTTTTAATTAAATCTACAACATTAGTTACAGTATTTTCTGCTCTTCATTCAGAAGTCATGAAATTTCAGTGTTTAATTAATCAACGATAAAAATTGCAACAAATATTTTGGGCTATTAGGACCACATGTATAGATTGAACGCTGTCCGGCCGCAACAATAGAGTCCGTTACAAGCGGTTTTGTAATAATATGTAAACATAAAAAAGGATGTAATTTCAAAACCTGCAAGTTTTCTGCGTCATTAAATTTTTCATTAGTATTGTGAGTTATTGCAGTATTAGAACATAAATGTAATTGTTTTAGAAGTAACATTAAAAATCCTCCATGACCACGTTTTGACACGAGGCTAGCAGAAAACGTTCACAATAAAGACCGGTCATATTGTAAGTTTTTTCGCAATTACACTAACAAAACATTAAATACAATGAGTACTTACTTCTGCTTGCGATCTTATGTCGTTATCGGTTGATAATAAAGTATTTAGTAACTGGTAAAATTGCGCCTGATCTCCTGCCATGTTGAACCTCTTCGAAAAGGCCCAATTTTTTTTCATAAACTTTTATCTGGCTCTGGTCACTTCACTTGGCAGTGTCGTGTTGCCAGTATTATTACCTTGTAATTGTTAGTCGATTTTGAAACTGCTAAATATTGTATTTTCCTATTCTACAGTCAGTTCAGTAAAAGTTTCTGGCTCTGGATCCATAAAACGATCGATTAAATGAAATTCAATCCTTTGTTATAAAAGTTAGTTTGTTGTAGACTTGTTGTAAATGTTGTAATGTATCTCCTAGTAATTTTGTGGTCATGATCCAGACGTAGTTGCATCAAATAATGTAATCTAGTTAACCGCATCAATTAAATAAATAATATATAAGAATTATTGAATGAATATATATTTAATTGATACGTGGCACAAAACGATGCGTCAATCTAATTGAGCGATATCAAATGAGGATCATTTTGATTTTTAGGGTTCCGTTACCAAAGGCGTGGGGTCTCATCCCATACAAAGAAACTGTACCGAAGTAATGCACTGATTATACTGATTTATCTATTTATTTATTAATTTAAAACTTCATGCACAAAGGTACAATGGCGGACTTAATGCATTAGGCATTCTCTACCAGTCAACCAAGGGTGGTGAAGAGATAACATGGCAGGTGCATTAATTAAATAGTGACAAGCAAAAAAGTAAAACAAAGAAATACTAATAATAAGTTGTTTAAAATACACATACATATATATTTTATATAATACATACCTAAATAAATATATACATATATTAACAAAGTAATGAATAGAAGTTATCGAGATTTCCCCTCTCCCCGTTGATTATAAAACCGCAATTTACGCTTGAAAGCATATTGACTGGTGGCCGTCCTGATTTCGAGAGGTCGATCGATATCGATTGATAATTAGATGGTGATCTATCTATCGCCGTGGAACGGAACCGAACCGAAATCGATCGATTTACAAAAAATAATCTGTATAATCAGATGGAAAACGCTAGATACGTGGCACGGTTTCTTTGTATGGGATGAGGCATATGTATGCTAGTATTACATTATCTGTGCCAAAGGGTAAAAACGGGGCCCTATTATTAAGACTCCACTGTCCGTCTGTCACCAGGCTGTATCTCATGAACCGTGATAATGGTACGGAACCCTTCGTTCGCGAGTCCGACTCTCACTTGGCCGGTTTTTTTATACCGTCTAGTAGAACAACGATAATCAAAGGTCTGGAAGCGCTCGGCAAGTTCTATAAAAAATGCTCTACAGCCATACCATCAAACAGCCCCGGATCTAAGAGGGGGCAAACCGGGGCACTTGCCCCGGGCGGCAGTTTCATGGGAGCGCCAAATCCTTGAGACAGGAATTCTAAAATCGATTTTTGCCGACAAATGATGCCACTTTTCCTACAATCTCATAGGTTTTTATCAAGTAATCGAATCTTAATATAATATGTTTGAAAAACAAACTTTTCTAGCTACTCTTTTACAACTAACTTTTTAGTCATGGAAAACAAAACTGCCTGTGCGACGTACTTTGAGGAGCTAATAGATTCTTTCGCAGAAAAGAAAGCACTCCGTGTAAAGTTGTAGTCTTTCCTGGTTATATATTTTTTCTGTGTTTCTGTTATATGTCACAAATGCACAAATGAAAGTTGTAGTCACGTATGTGTGTTGTGTGCGTACAGCTAAGGAGTGGAATTCCCTGCCGGAGTCTGTGTTTCCCGATAGCTCTAGATCTCGGGGTCTTTAAGACAAGAGTGAATAGGTTACTTCTAGGCAAGCGTGCTACACCTTCGACCACATCATCACTTACCATCAGGTGAGATAGTGGTCAAGCGAAAGCCTATCTAAAATAAAAAACGTTATTAATTATTAGGTAACTAATAAAAAGTTAATATTTATCAAATAATTATTATTTTAACAAATGGTCACAAAAATGCTACTCATTGGCAGTTTTAACAGTTTTTATCTAACACTGAAGGTAGGGGCGCCACTATCAAGGTTTTGCCCCGGTTCGAAAAAATTGTAGATCCGGGGCTGCCATCAAATACCCAATCCTGTGCTTTCCATCTACTCAAGCGTCCACGTCAATTAAACACTAGGATTCTCAATATCAGTCTCGTGGCAAGCCGTGACAAGGTTTCACTTGGGTATCTCTTTGGATTGTCATTTTTTTAGGGCTTAAAAGGTCAGGATTAGATATAACGTTCTTCAACACCTAACATATATTACCTGGGAGCTTCACTACAAGTTCGTCGCACATCTGGTCTTTGTCCATCTTTTTTAGCTGGGGAGTTCGCATATCTGGGTATGGGTGGTTTCATACCACCCACATCTGCAACCTAAATTTGTTTGAAACCTATCCCTTCCCTTTTGTGAAGTTGTACGTACCTACTGGCGGGTATAGCTCCACCATAAGTTTGCTGCGAAGTAGCCAGCTACATGAGAAGGAGAAACGGAAACGGGACAGTCGGCAACCTCTATATCCAGGGGCGGATTCAGGATTAATTTCTGAGGCACAAGAGTAAGAGAAGTTGACTTGAAAAGTTTTGTAAAAACCTACATGATTGATCGAATGGCTGGTACCGGTACGGAAGTTATTTTTCCAGAGGAACCATACACACTAAAGCCTTTTCGAACAATCATACTGAAGCCTTGCGCCCGCGCGTTTTAACCGGCTGCTTATCAGTGGCACACTCTTTCGCTGGCTCAGATGCACGTCGGCTTGTCTCTTTCTGCTAAGCTTAGGTTTAATGCTAAGGGTGTGACAGTACATGAAAATATATGATAAGCTAAAGGACCTACTAAGATCTTACAGCCTAACAGTCCCTACGACCCTAAGACCTATAAGCCCTATAGCCCTAATCTACCATATTCGTGCCATTACAAAAACTCCGCCACCATCGATTGTCCGGATTACAATGATCATCGAATAAGCGGGGTCCGGATTAAAGAGATTTACTGTAGTTGGTCTCTGAGTCTTGGCTGAGCCGTGGGGGGGAGGGGGGTGGGCACGTGCCCCCTTGCCCCGCCCCCGCCTTTGTCTATATCAGAATCAAGTCCAACCTACATGCCCAAAAAGTGGCAAAAGCTTCCTGTGACATAGGTACATTTAAGCACTCCGGAAGAGTATGTGCCCCATGAACATGAAATGTAGTGGCCAATCTGGTAACCCCTAAACCGATTGCCGGCCGTAAAGTATCATAAAACCATCACCATTAAACAGAGTTCTGGTGTGGATGTGTGAAGGCCCTTCGCAGGATATGATGGCCCACACCTTTTTCTGCCTAGCATACCCAATTACCTGTACCATTCTGGATTTGAAAATGACAGAATGACAGAGCTGTCTAGATAGCCATAAGCTAGTCGGACAAAATATGAATAGTTGTCAGTTGAGACTACATCTGTGTTAATTGACATGAAAGACGAAGAATTTAAGACCCATTTCAAAAAAGTGTAAACCAGCCTATTGTGTTTTCAAGTCTTTACTAGTATTGCTGGTTTCCGTATGTTGTCCGTGATGCTTAATCTTGAGTCTGAAGATTGTTTTATCTAGCATGTTAGTTGTACGCACATAAACTGTGGATGTTTTTTAAACTGATAAGCATGCACAACAGTACAAAAATCTGTTGTGTGTGGCTAAAAACGGCCAGTGTGCAGTGTGGGTGCGCACTTGCATTATACGTAGTAAGTCTGTGCTTGCATTGCAGTGGTTTCTTCAGGTCACAAAATCGAGCGTTTAAAAGCTGCGCTACTGTAGTGCCTCGGTATATAATATATAATCTTTGGTGCCTAGCTCGAACGGAGTCGTTAAAATTTAGTCGAATTAACAAAAAAAAACTATTCCACCAGCCATTGACAATAGAAACCCGCCGTAAACTTCAACTCAAGGAATTTATGTACTCTCGAAAAGGCGGGAAACGGTTGAAGTGGAAAGGCGCGTTTTTTAATTTATTATTTTGTAATTCAACTTCTCGTGTTTATTGTAATTTAATTCTGTAAATATTCGTACTATTAGGTCTTATTTGGTGTATATATATATTTTTGTGTAATTGAAGACAAAAAAATGGGGAAAAAGAGGCGGAGGAAGGATGAGCTGGAAATTCCTCCGGATCTGAAACAGCATTTGCAGGAATCTTCAGACTCTGACACGGCGGAGTCCACGGTATCGACGGCATACTCGGTTACTAAATTTAAAGATGCCAATGATAAGGAACCTAAGGACAATAAATATGCCATATATAAGGTAAAGGGGTATACGCGTAAGTACAGTGAAGATACGAAGCAGGCAGAGTTAATCGTTTTTCTTAGTCATATGGACGAGAATAAGTTTTTCAACGACAAAGATCGTATGGCCCTTTCCAAGGGCATACGAGAACATGGAGTGTCTGGTGTGATGCACTTGCGCACAATAAACAAATATAAGGTCGGTGTCACATTTGATTTACCAAATAACGCCAATATGTTTCTAAAAAACAAAAAATTATTTGATCAGCTTTCTCTAAAAGCATCTATCCCTGCTGGTGACACAGAGGTTACTGGAGTCCTTACTTCAGTCCCAGTAGATATGTCTAATAAAGAGATATTTTCTTTAATCGGCAGTTCAAAGAATGTAATACAGGTGAGGCGTTTCATGCGCAGGTTCAGAGGTGATGAAGGTAGAATATCTTTTGCCCCTACCCAGACTGTTGCTGTGACATTTGCATCCACTATTTTGCCAACTTATATTTATTTGGACTCATGGCGTCATGAGGTGAACAAATATATCCCACCAGTGAAACAATGCCTTAAATGCCTGCGTTATGGGCATATAGCTAAATTTTGTCGAAATACTGAAGTTTGTTCAATATGTACTGAACATCACAATTTCAGAATGTGTGTTGTTGCCCAAAAGGATGCTAAGTGTGCAAATTGTAACGGCAATCATATTGCAATCTCTTCAGCATGTCCAATAAAAAAGCAAAAGGTAGAAGAAAATAAAATTAAAACTAAAAATGCTACATATTCAGATCTTTTTAATGTAAACTCTTTCCCAGCTTTAACATCACGCAATCTGGACACTCAGATTAGTAATCTCATGAAATCAGATAAATTTATAAATACTTTAGTCGAAACACTCACAAAAATAATAAGCAATAAAGACGAACCTATTAATTCACTTTCTATTAAAGAAGCCTTGAAAACAACGTTCAGTAATAAATTTTCTTCAACCAGTTGATGGATTTTTCAGAATTAAATATTGTACAGTGGAATGCTCAAAGTTTAAATAGTAATAAACATTTATTTATCGATTTTCTTTATAGTCACAATATACATATAGCAATTATCAGTGAAACATGGCTTAAACCTCACCAAAATTTTAAAATAAAAAATTATAATATTGAGAGAAATGATACCGGTAACAAACATAACGGAGTCGCAATAATTATTCACAATACCATTACCTACTCTAAAATTGATACCTTCTTTGATAACTCATTGCAAAACATCTGTATTCAAATAAAAGTAAATAACAAGGAGATAAGCATAGTCAGTTTTTATAGTCCTTTGAATTGTAATCCAGCATTCAGAAAAGAAAACCTTGATTTATTAATAAAATCTATTCCTGGGCCATTTATATTTGCTGGTGACTTTAACGCTCACCACTCGTCTTGGGGTTGTGGCTCGGATTCTGTACGAGGTCGAAACATTTTGGAAGTAATAGATGATAATGATTTGGTTCTGCTCAATAATGGTCATGCAACAACAGTTGGCTCTTTAACTTGGCGACCTAACGCGCTAGATTTGACGCTGGTCTCTTCGTCTTTAGCTCTCAATTGTGAATGGAACGTACATGATTGTCCTCTTGGTAGTAGTTATCACATTCCTATAATCATTAAAGTAGTGATTAGTAATATTAACAAAAGTAATACATACAGCAATTGTTCTAATGCTGAACATTTGCCCATTTATCCAAATTATAAATTGGTGGATTGGCAAAGATATAGTAGTCTTGTTGATGAATTGTTGGTTGATTTTAAAGTCGATACTATAAGTCTTTCTGGTACATATCTTAAATTTTGTAGCATTTTACATACAGCAGCTGTAAATTCTATTGAAAATAATAATCATTTGACTGGTAGGACAAATTTTGTCAATCATTCATGTCTTGTAAATAATTTTAAAAGACCTTATCTTCCTTGGTGGAATCAAAAATGCACAGAAGCCGTATTAAATTTTAAAAATGCATACATATATTTTAAAAATAATCCTTCAGAAGAAAGCTATCTACAATTCAAAAGGCTTCGAGCGGTTAAAAAACTTGTTCTAAAATTGGAAAGACAAAAAAGTTGGTTTGCTCTTTGTGAAACATTCAATAGGACTACGCCATTATCTGTCATATGGAAATTTATGAGGAAGTATAATAAAACATTCAATTTTAATGCTCTCGAAGATGATGGATGGGTTTTAGATTTTCTTAAAAAATACACACCAGATTTCGCATCACAAGACTCAAAATCTTCATTCACAACCAGTACTAATCCCAGCAATAATTTTCTTCTTAGTCCTTTTTCATTGCAGGAATTAATATCAGCCATATCTTCCAGAAGAGATACTACTTATGGTCTTGATGGAATGCCATACATACTTTTTAAAAAACTTAGCATTAGTAGTTTAAAAATATTTTTACAACTTTTGAACTTATTATGGCAAAATGATATTATACCTCTTAACTGGAAGGTGGATTGCCTTGTACCTGTTTTAAAACCAGATAAGCCTAAAATGTGTCCTGATTCTTACCGCCCTATAGCTCTTACTTCTTGTGTTGGAAAATTATTTGAACAACTTTTAAAACAGCGTTTAGAGTTTTATATTGAAAAAAATAATATCTTACCATCAAACCAATTTGGTTTTCGTAGGAATCGTTCTGCTAGGGAAAGTGTTTGTCAATTACAGCTCGATATTCACAAGTCTTTATCGTCAAATGAAAATTTGGTTGGAGTGTTTTTTGATATTGCAGGTGCATTTAATAGTGTGAATATAGATATTTTATGTAGTGAGTTATCACAGATAGGAATCCCTGGAAAAATAATAAATTGGTTAAAACAATTTCTTAGCAATAGGAAAGTCTTTGTAAAATTTAACAGACACCTTTATGGTCCTAGGCTATCGTCTAAAGGAGTTTGTCAAGGGGGCATTTTATCGCCTTTAATATTTATATTGTATATACGAAGATTAAATTTAATGTTAGGGTCTCAGGTTAAAAACTTACAGTTTGCAGATGATTTAGTGGTTTATGCATCTGGGAAAAATGTATCACAACTAGTTGAAATAGTGAATGCTGCATTAATGTATCTATGTAAATATTTCTCTTACCTTGATCTTAGTGTCAACCCATTGAAGTCCAAAGTTGTTTTATTTGGTAAACATAATCATAATATGCCTGCTGTGTTTTACAATAATTGTGCATTACCCAGTTCTTTAGATGTCAAATTTTTGGGTGTTATTTTTTCACATAATTTGTCCTGGAATAATTATATGAAACATATTATTAGCAAAGCAAATAAAGCTTATAATATTTTGAGATCCTTGAGTGGTACATATTGGGGTGCAGACCCTAAAATTTTGTTATTATTGTACAAATCTTTAGTTCGTAGTCACTTTGAATATGGTTTCTATTGCTTTGCTGCAGACTCTAAACATGTAAATAGTTTAAATATTTTGCAAAACAAGTGTTTGCGCGTTATAACTGGGGCGTTCAGAAGCACTCCTGTAAATGCAATGCAGATTGAATGTAATGTTCCACCATTAGCCATTCGTTTTGATTACTTGTTAGAAAGGTTCTTTTTGAAGCTTTATAGTGTTTTGGGTAATAGTCTTTTAGTCAATATGTTGCATTTAGCTATGCAAACTGCTACAAAATCTTTTTATATACTACAGCAACTTAGAAAATTTAAAAACTTTATTGAAAATATTAACATTTACCGATCTAAGCTTATCTTGCCTTGCTATGAGGGAACTTTCAGCAGTAAATTTCCAGCTATTAGTGTTATTATAAATAAGAAAAAGGATTTGCCTTCAAAAGAGGAAGTATATGTAATGTTGTCAGAGTGGTCAGATCATAAATTTGTGTATACTGATGGTTCCAAGAATGATAGAGCTGTTTCTTTTGCCATCTATGAGCCATCTTCAAACGTAGGTATTGGTAGGAGAATTGACAGAAATGCTAGTATTTTTACAGCTGAAGCTGTTGCAATTCTGAGTGCTTTGAAACATATTAAAAATAGCAATTCTGAACATAGCAAATGGGTTGTAGTAAGTGACAGTATGAGTGTTTTAAAAAATTTGGCAAATAATAAACTACATGCCAACACTAATTACATTATTCATTTGATAAAACAACTCTGGGTTGAATTAGCCCAGTCAAATATTGAAATTTGTTTTGTTTGGGTACCTTCACATATTGGTGTTAGAGGAAATGAAAAAGCAGATTTTCTTGCCAAAAAAATTGTTGAATTGGAAGAATTAATACCTAGCACTGATACGAGTGTTCCCATACCATACACAGACGCAGTTAGTCTCTTAAGACGGCGCATGTGTGAGGCATGGGGGAAATATTCATACCACTGCACACATATTGAAAATAAAGGTTCTTGGTTTAACAGTCTTGATGTTCAAATCAACTCTGTTCCTTGGTTTTGCAAAAATAATTTATTTGTAAGTAGAAAGTTTTATTCAATTATTTGTCGTATGCGCTTTGGTCATTGTAGATTAAATTATCATCTTCGTCGTCTTAAAATGGTCAGCATATCGTATTGCAATTACTGTCAATCAGAAAAAGTTCAATCACTACATCATATCTTCTTTGAGTGTTCATCTTTCAACATTCAGCGCCTTGTGTTGTCGGATGAGCTTCTAAAAATTTATAAAACACCTGATAGGGTCCCGCTGTGCATACAGGAGTTGCTTAAGAACGCTTCAACTTATTTATATTTGTATAGATACATATTGGAGACTGTTAATGAGATTTAAATAGTTCTATTTCTTGTTCCTATGCACCTAGGTATATGTAAATATTACCGTTTTATTATTATTTATAGGTTGTATATTTAAAACTGTAGCTTAAGATGTTTTTTAAAAAAAAACCAGAAGAAAGAAGAAAATAAACTTATACAAGATGACATATCTTTGATGACATGAATGAAATGGAAATGACACTTAACCTGGAATTGATTGACATATAATGGAAATGACGTTTACCCTGGAGTTGGAATTGAAAAAAAAAAACGGAATTATGTAAAAACAAGATTTTTACTAATAATCAAAGACAAACTTATAATGACTACAACATGGATTAGAAAAACGAAAGACATGATTTCTAAACATATTACGAAAGAAAAAAATACCTACGAAAGACTAGGCAGTATGGTTGAAAGACTATAGCCTGCCCGAAGGGCGAAAAAAAAAAAAAAAAAAAAAAATTATGTACTCTCTATCGAGAGGAGAGACTTCACTGAACTGTCAAAGCCACTGAATAAAATGCGTTTTTAATGTAACATTTATATTTTTGGTGAAATATAAGTAAAGAAGTATGTTTGCGTAGCTTGTAAAATTCCCAGCCATTACACAGTAAACTAAGTAAAAACAATACGATTCAGCAATGGTATGTCTGCACCTTATCCAGTATATAAATACTCTAATGAATGTAACCTCTGCTAAATTCATAAATAATAGCTTTCCTTATTTGTTAGAAACAGCTATCAGCGCAGCTTTCTACATACGAACTGATTATTGTCTTCCGTTCAACTTCTATTACAGCATGCAGTCAGCATTTCTTCTATCATATCAGGCTGCAGTTTGATGTAACCTGATTTTATATACATAGTTTGCGTTATTTACAGGCAAGTTCAGTCATTTTAGCGGGCCTAGGCATGGCAGCAGTTGGATTTGCCGGACGCTATGTGCTTCGACAGATGCCTAATGCAACTTCAAAATTCGCCGAAGCTGTTAAAAACTTACCGAAATTCGATGCCGAAAGTTTAGCCAATTCAAAGTATTACAAAGGAGGGTTTGAACAAAAAATGACTAAAAGAGAAGCTGCTTTAATTTTGGGTGTGAGTCCAACAGCAAACAAAGCTAAAGTGAGTATAAAATTTGTAGTTACTATATTTCTTAGGGTGGCATATTATTATCTAATCCACCTAACTCTAGTCGTAATACCTTTGTTGCAGAAGTATTATTTAGTGTTATATCACTTGTTATTAATTTGCAGATAAGAGATGCTCACCGGAAGATAATGCTACTGAACCATCCAGACCGAGGAGGTTCTCCATTAATTGCAGCTAAGATTAATGAAGCCAAAGACCTTTTAGATGGCGGGAAGTCATAATACCTTGTTTTAATCTAAATTGAGTGTAAATAGATGAACAATAAATTAGAACAATTTATCCAGCAGTTATAAGAAGCTAATTACCTGGAAGATTGTAGTTACATACTGTTGCTTTGTTTTAAGGGTAATCATAAATAAAATTCATTTGAACATCTCAATAGTCTATTCTGTCACAATGAATATCCAAACATGTATTATGGCATATCCTAATGCGGTTAATTGGAATCAGGCAGAACAGCTCACTAATCACAGCGCAATACACAAGACCCAAGAGAGAAACCATTAAAAGTGTATTTTATAAAAATACATTTACACATTTCTTTAATACAAATGTAGGAGAAACTTTAGATAAAAATACAATTTATAAACTATATTATTAGTTATCTTCGAATTATAATGATTTCTATGATCTTTTATTTAAGAATGAACAATTTGAAATACATTCATAATTACGAGATTTATTTATTGGTATCAAGTGGTACCAATAAATAAATAAATAATAAATAGTGGTGGTTGGTATTATGATTCTCTAATGTTCAATCAGTTACATGTGTGTACATACATGTGTATGTGATACTAAGGCTGCGGTTCCACTGAGGCGGAGTGGAGCTGTGCGGAGCCGCCAATGCTGTTTCCTTTGAAGCGGAGTGGAGAAGAGATGTGGATTTCAAGCCATGTGATTGGTGAATCGCGGCACAGCTCTTCTCCGCTCCGCCTCAGTGGAACCGCAGCCTAAACCTATAATTTTGCAATTTTGTTTGCTATGTTAATGGATATGTGAAAATTATTGTCCACATTCCTGATACTAAATGACATATGGCCCTAGCTCTAGATAAGTGGCCTAAGCTCTGTACAGATTGCATAAAAACTATTATGTTTCCATCATTAGCAGACAGTTTGTTCCACGAACATATGGGCAAGGATTATCCTTTTATGAAGTGAAATAGTTTAGTGGCGCAATAAAACCTGTACACATATCTAACACAGATATTAATTGAGCAAATAATTTCTAACTGCTTAACAAAATATTTCCAAGCCATTTAAAACTAAGATTTATTAGCATAGAACTATGTTCTGCAAAGATAAGACAAACATATATTAACAATATTGTCAAAAAATTCATCAATTTCCAAATTTAGGAGCAGGAATATTACTGTCTACATGTATAGTTGAACTATTTATGCAGATTTAGCAATCATAGACTATAGGATTTTTGTAGCTACTTTGTTCATTTACATACATTAAAAGATTTAAAAATATAATTCCTAGCACCTAATTGACATATAGAAAAAAAATATGCATTATGCAAATAAATAAAGTAAACACCTTAAATTGCTAAGGTTAGCAAAGCTAAAACTAGATATTACTATGAAAAATATCAATTAATTAGCCTATATTATTAGCTAACAATTTATTTTCATAACAACGAAACTAAATCCCATGTGCAATAAATATACTGTTGTTTCTACAAATGGCAGTAACAATCTAATCAATCAACATATCATTGTTATTAAATTTATAAACTATTTACCTAATAAAATGCTCACTTTGTTCATATCCTTCTAAGTTACCATTACAGATACAAATCTAATAAAAACCGACACAGTAATGAACAACAAATATAATACTACAAAACGAAAATACTTTAATGATATGCCAAACAACATTATAACATTTTTAACTTAATACTAACTTAGCAAATTTATTACAAATATGTTGATAAGGCTAGGAGCACACTGCATCAGCAAGAACCAATGTTATGGAATCCACAAAAATAACCATATTATAGATGAAATACATCAAAAAGATCCACCATTGCTTTAACCAATGATGCAGTGGTATGTTAGCCCTAGAAATTTGTCATGTGTGTAGGAAATAAAAAGTCTTGTCAGTTAAACTCATTTCTTCGCCTGGTTCGAATGAATAGCTACTAAACATGCAAGGTTATAAAGACTAGTAAGGTTTGTACAAAATTGCAACAAGCTAGATAAATATATTTTTGATCATAATTGGCGCGAATAAATCTTGCGCGGTATAATAAAAAACGCCTTTAAAGTAATTTGTCAAACTATCAAAGTAAATAATTCAATAGCTAACTGCTAATATTTCAAATATTATAATATAATAATGGGGCAAAATGAATTTGAATTAATATGCTGTTAAAATAAAGATCAAAAATATATGTTGTCATAGTTTGTCATTATAAGTAGGTTGTTAAGTAATGTATGATGTACAATTTGGTTGTGTTTTGAGATCAGGACGAGGCGCGCGCCCCGGCGTTCACCGGGGGGGTTCCTTCTGCTGTTGCTCGCGGCGTTGCTTCGCGAACCGCGCGCGCAGCTTGATTATTGTTGCGTTAGATAGCGTGCCAGGTACTTTGAAGATAGACTGGAAGAGAGAATAACATCATTCTTAGAAATTTCTATAGAAATTACCACACACTATAACATCATTCTTAGAAATTTCTATAGAAATTACCACACACTATAACATCATTCTTAGAAATTTCTATAGAAATTATCACACACTAGCTGACAAATACTTATATTTCTTTGTAAACCTTAGTATAGTCATCGGCACGTAACTTGGCAAGAGTCGTTAGATGCGCAGAAGTCGTTTTTTAGGTCCCCTTGGTAGTGAAGCTGGACGCGGGGTACAAGGTCATGCTGATCCGAACGCGCGATTGGTGGCTCAGTCGACCCTTGCCTCCCGCACCCCGGCCTCGCTCCCGATTACACTTGCGTGCACGAAAGTTGTACACATTGTTTTTGTTAGGAGTAGTTGTAATTGTTTTGAATTTAGTTTCTATTACGACTGTTACTGTTTTATTTTGATAACAATGCCATAATTTTTACTATTTTTTTCAAATATTTTTTTTAACTTGTATCTGTAAATATTTTATTTATAACACCTAATAAACTTCACGTTCCTTTATTTAACTTTTCTCTAAACATACATATTTAAAAATAAATGATGGCCATAACCATTGAAAAATGACAAGTAAAAATAGTGACCACTTTTTTGTGGCAATAAGTGTACGATGCGCGAACTTACCCCCACTACGCCAAAACCTTGCCAAGTTATGTGCCGATGACTATACAGGTAGATTTGTACTGTACAGATAATGCGACACAGATCTCATGCTAGTGATTGTTATGTTCTATAGTATAACTCTTTATTTTATTTATTTATTTTGTTTTTTTTTTTAAACTTTGCCCACACTAGGAATTTCGTCCTGTATCGTGGGTGCGTTTACAAACATATAAACTCACATACACAACACCCAGAGCCGGAACAACTATCTGTAGGTCATACAAATATTTGTTCAATGCGGGAATCGAACACGCGACATGTAGCGCAGCAGTCAATCGCTCAACCACTGCGCCAACCGTGCGCCCTATTGTTTATGTGGAGCTTTAATGGAAGTGTACCATAAATACAAGTAGCTAGTTTAAACGAATAAAACCAACCTGCATAAACTCATGACAGTGTAGTGCACTGGCGTTCTTCACGATAGCCTTGAAACACTCAGCCAGCGAGGTGAAGTCGTTACACGACATGATCTCCGCGCGGTTGTTCTTGATCAGCGTCAAACACACTCGGAACAAGATCTTCGAGCCCTCGTAGAATAGACAGTCCCATATCCGTAGTACCGTCTCTACGGGAAGGACTTCGGCGAATAGACAGACGAACCATTTAGTTGTAATTACAGCCCATGGGAGACCTGGAATGTTTATGACGATTAGATATAAATGGAAAATAACTGAAATAGTGTCGCGCGATATTCCCCCCCAACTTTGAAGTTGATATTATATGATGGGTTCTTTTCAATCATAAATACTCTTTTTACCGACTTCTTAAAAAATTTGGTTATCAATTACCAAAACTAAAAAGAGAAAAATCAAAACCATTTCACAAAAAATAAACCGACTTCCAAAGCAAAGTAGAAAAAAGAGCAAAAATAACTTTCGTTTCGGAAGTCAGTGTCACAAAACGATATAAAAATGATGGTTCGGTACTAAAGGCACCGAATTTCGAAACGAAAGTTATGTTTGCTCTTTTAAACAGACTTTCCAAAAAGAAGGAGGTTTCTCCATCAATTGTGGACCGATTTTGAAAATTCTTTATTTTTGTATGAAAGAGTATGTTACCAAATTAGTTCCATTTTAATTTGGTGAAGATCTGATGAAGAACTTCGGAGATATACAACAGAACTCTTCAATAAATGACGGCAAATCTTTCGGGATTACTGCATAACATAACATCACGCCAGTACGCTCTAAAGGGGTACGCAGATGTGTACAGTCCACCTTGGAACACTCTCATTAACCGACTTTTCAAAAAGGAGGAGGTTCTATGTTCATTTGCTTCACCGGTTATGTTCAAGTTTCATGATATTCGGATAATCTATTCTGGCATTATAGGAACCTTACAAAAGAACTTGTCTATTAGGTATAAATCATCGGCAGCAGCCTTTTAATGTTCCCACTGCTGGACGCTGGCCTCTCCTCTGTGAGAGGAAATGGGCCTTAATCCACCACGCAATGGGTCCCATTGCGGATTGGTGGATGTCACGACTTCGAATTTTTGGTTCTAGAACATACCGGTTTCCTCTCGATGTTTTCCGTCACCGTTTTTAGAGTTGTATTTATGAAATAATTTACTCAAAGTAAAGCTCCTGCCTGGGTACGGACCTACGACACGTAAGTAGGGGCCGTTACCACTGGGCCACCACTACCCTTAGGTACAACTAAAATTGAAAAATAAAAAATCTTTGTCACAAAAAATTCAACTGACTTCCAATAAAAATACTACAAAGTGAAAAATTACTTTCTTTTTGGAAGTCGGTATCCATAACAAAAAAAAAATGGTACCTACCAAAGACACCAACTTCCAAAAAGAAAGTAATTTTTCACTTTGTAGTGTTTTTATTTCGAATTCGGTAGTATTTTCTAGTATTTTTTTTTTGCTTTTGGTGTCGTTTTATTTTTGTGTAATAGTTTTTAATAAAAGTTTGCGCTGACCGCATCCCAAGTGAAATGGGACAATGACAGAAAGATGGTGGATGATTCATTAACTCTCTTTGTGACAGGAAAGTTCTAAACAGATCTTACTCCATCTATAAGTATACATTTCGTATCATCCAAGGTATAGCATGAATGTACTTTATATCTCAGAATACCTATCAAGAGATATCAGTTATCAGTACATGTCAGATTGAGCATAACTTTGGGATGTAAACTACTTCAAACATCATTGATTGTTGATTTGTTGGATTATGTTAAAATATATATAGATGTACAGATTCGGTGTATCTTCAAGGTAATTATGAATCGCGAAAGCTATGACACTATGGTATGACCTAAAAGATTAAACATAGACGACATCAATCAAGGGTGTCTGTGGAAGATCGCGTTTAGCGACAAGGCCGCTGATTATGTGGCCAACGAAACCATTTCTAAAATTGTATTTACACATAACTTATAAATGGTGTTAGTGACAAATTAACACTAACTTGTTACAGCCATAAAAATAAGTTTAAATCTCAACATAGTTTAGACGGGTTGTTGTCCGCTCTCCACGTCAAAGCGCGTATTTTGCGTACAGAAATCTCAACATACCCAAGTTAATAACATGTTGGTGCACATCCGGCACCTTGGACTTGACTAGTTCTGACAGCACCTCAATATCCACGATGAGGCCGTCCATTGTCCTGGTATAGTAGTCTGGCAAGATCTTCTCTACTAACACTTTCAGCAGCCAGAATGATGTCTCTTCGCTTTTTGTTGCTAGTAGCAGCAAACCTGAGAGTCAGACAGAAACAATGGTTACAAATATTGTAATAGACATATTATTTTTGTGGGAGTAAAGGAAACCGCCATTTTTATGTAAATATGTATTTAAAATTTTGAGGACACAGTAGAAATTTGTAGTATTGAATTTTATCAAAAGTATTCTCGAATTTAGAATTCATCATCATTCTATCCATGTAATAGTAGTAGCCCAAAGCTTCTGCCAGCGGCATCGCCCGCGTGAAAGCAGAAAATTATCCCGAGCGAACATATTCCCGGGATAAAAATCATATGTGCTATTCCTGACTATAATCTATCTCTGTGCCAAATTTCATCCAGATCCGTTCTGGCGTGAAGAAGTAACAAACACACTCACAAACTTTCGCCTTTATAGTATTAGTGTGATGTGTTACTAAAGCGGTTCATTGTTTGTTTGCGAAAGATAATCTCTAATCTCTCTCTCGGAAGTACTGAACTGATTACGAAAATTCTTTCAATGATAGGATAGGATAGATGGATCTCCTTTTTCGCACTCAAGTCTCCCATTTGAACCGTTGTGCGTGCATGCCTCCTCTCTGTGAGAAGGAATGGCCCGTAATCCATCACGCGGGCCCAGTGCGGGTTGGTGGATGTCACATGTCTTCGAATTTTTGGTTCTAAGACATGCCGGTTTCCTCGCGATGTTTTCCTTCACCGTTTTGAGAGCAGTGATAATGATATAATTTAAACAAAGTAAAGCGCCTACCTGGGTTCGAACCCACGACCTACAACTTGTAAGTCGCGGCCGTTACCACTGGGCCACCACTCTCTCAAATTCAAAGTGTCCTAGGCTACATTTATGGCAGAAATATCAATGGTTCCCTTATGGGATTGGCAGGTTCGAGGAGATTCAGGAAAAGAAGACATGGCATGGTTTCGGAGGCAGTTGCCGAGCACTGGGACAGTAAAAGTTAATATACAGTCAAAACTGTTCAAATGCCGTCTCTATACCCGATAGACGTTATAAACATAAATATTTTCTCTTAGGGCCTTGTATTCCTTTTTTTATATTATATTTTATATTCCTTTGTTTTAAGCGAAGTTGCTATACGGCTTTGTCTGTATATGGGCGTGAGGCGAGACTACGAAAGCCAATCCCTTAGGAACCATTCCAGTGTTTAGTTGAAGTTTGCTTAGTCACCAAAAACGTTAACATGTATCCTTTTTTTCAATCTATGATATTGATTACTGTAATATTATTGTACCTAATTTATTATTATTTATTTAATTACATAATCCCTATAGTTAGTTATTATTTAAGTATCTATAGATTGCCAGACCAATGATAACAACTACACATAATTCTGGCAATCCATTATTTTTTTATCTTATTCAGATAAGTATGAAGAGTCAGTGGACAAAATAATGTGGTATTATGTTAATTAACTTAAATGATCATTAGTTTAATGTAAATTGCATCAATTGTCAGTGTTGAATAACTAGCAGAGAATGCAGAGTTGACTAATGTGTCAATTATCATTTTATTTAATGAACTTAATTGAATATTGTTAGTTAAATATGTAAGTCTTTAGTTGCCCTGGACTGCTGTAAATAGTAATGTAACTGGATTATGGACTTATTAGCAAGTTCATGTTAAATGGATAGCTAATGACATGAGTAAAGGGAAATAATATAAAATTTTAACAGCAGCTTGTCGGTATTGAAAAGCTTGTTTGTTGTTCTCGTCGACGGCTGTATATGAAAACATTTGTACACAATAAATAAATGGTCATATTGACCACATTGTTACTGATAACTATACTGTAACCTTATTTGATAATCTAATATGGTATCATGTACATATTAGGTTTATATTATGAAACATCAATCAATTTATTTATAGCTATAAGAAATTACATCAGAATTGAGTCATATCTGAAAATTTATCAATTGGTCCCACTTTGCTAGTTGACCTGACTAGATTGACATGAATTTACAAGCCAAATGCAGAATCAGTGTAGATAATAGGTTCAAGGCCATAGGCTGAAATCATACCTAAACCTTTCCATACCTGCAGACATCTGACTTTCAAATTGTGATGAGAGTTTTAAAAATAAGGACAGCTGTTTTGAATTGATTTACATAAATATTTCCGTTATTAAGGTCTAGAACTGAAGATATGAGTTTAATTATAGACTTGATGTTTATTTAAAACTTTTATTTCTACTACTTTATTTGAAATAAAGTGGATTGGTTTGGTATGGATTCTAACTGGGTTTTACTTGTGGTGTTTGCAATTAATGATTCTGATTATAAAACTGACCTGCAATATAATTGAGTCCTTGACAGTAACCAACAACCCTGTTGTTGTGTGCGTACGCTATGAGTATGTTGAACAAGTGAGTTTGATGGTTGGCCTCTTTTGTGAAATATATATTGTCTGGAAATGTCCGAGGCAGGTCCGTCTTCACAAGGTCTACCAGCTCCTTCTCAAAGGGGCCATCAAGTATTTTCTGGAATAAGTCTGGACATTGCTCTTTCATCATTTCTGCTTGGGAGATAGCCATCCATACTGATGGCCGGTGTTCACCTAAAATATTACAATTTGAATATTCAGTTTATGACTCACTTTAGTATATAAGTTTGATGAAATATGCAAGTTTTAAGCAAAATCTGTGTTGTTTCTGAATATAATTATATTTTACGAAATATTAGTTTGAAAGAGTGCCAGCTGATTATACAGTTTGAACACAAGTTTTCCTCAAACAGTGTAGAGAAGTAATAAACAAGGATAAACTACTCATGTCTCAGAAAATAATACAGGTCATAATATTGCATTTTTTTTACACTACTCAATGAGAAATTACGTTAAATGACTCCAGCATTTACTCTAGAGATTCAATTATTAATTAATAAAGATACAACATAAAATACCACACCAATACTTACAGCAACATAAAGGTGTCTTGACACTGCATGGTGTTTATAATTTTTAAATACATGGCACAAAAATGAAAGTGCGGTAAAATTCACACGGCATAAAAATGTAAACAAAGAAAGACACTCACTGGGTACTCCTTTGCGGACGTATCTTTTCACAGTGTTGGTGCGTTTGACCGACTTTCCTTCGCCGAGCAGCGTGGCCCATTTCTGCGCCCTCGTTGCCAGAACCTTTATGTAGTTCGACATGAAGTCCTCATAGCTATCATAATCGAAGTCGTCGTGCCTCTCAAACCCGTATTCATCGACCGCACTAAAAGCAAAAGTAAATTTTACAAACACAATGATAATAATACACTAAATTACTATCAATAACTTTATCAGGGTAAGCGTAGTACCTGAAATTAGATTGAGCCATAGCGTCGTCTATTCTGGACTAGTAGTCTCTTTAAAACATAATAGTTTCAAGAATTACAGTTTTAATTTTTGTTCGATACGCCCCAAATATCCCACTACGATCACCCCCACATGATGAATTGATGGATGATGAATGAATGACAATGAATGGAGAATGATTAATTTTTGACAATTGTGACTTTTTTATTCACGTCCAAAAACTTCCACGCTTTGTAAAATGAACTTTACACTTAGTTACGGTTTTTGTTTAAAATATACGGTTTTATAACGATTACATCTCGGTCCGCAATTAGCCGATTAATAAGACTAGCTAGCGGTCAGTGGGTCGTCTTAGGGCAGCTTCAGTGTGGCAGTCGGCTTGCACCAAGGGTAAATGATATGGAAGGGTCGGCCCTCGGTCCCTACGTCTTCCTGATGATAATGGACGCTGTATCGGCGGACATACAGGAAGAGGCACCCTGGTGTATGCTGTTTGCCGATGACTTTGGGCTGGTTGCCGAGATTGGCCTAGAGGTCCAGAGCAGTTTGGGTATGTTGTGGCTTAGACTGGAGAGTGTTGGCCTGAAATTGAGCAGAAGCAACACTGAATAATTGATTGTAAAGAGAAATGGATGGACTGAGTGAGGAGTGATATGAAAGAAAAGGGAGTCAGTGATAGCGTGACAGGGGACAGGACGGTACGGAAGAAGAAAACGTGTTGCGCCGACCCCAAGTAACATGGATAAGGGCAGGAAGATGATGATGATGACTAAGCTGGGAACAAATTATCGGACGCGACTTACAGCCGCGACTGATATGTGTGCACAGACAAAAACATCCAGCGGGCCAGATGTCTATCGGACGTCCGAATGCTCAAGGTCACGTCCGCGACTTACGTCCGATAGTTTACACAATGTAACGTACATTCATTACCCAGATACTCTTTAAGTCGCGGCTGTCAGTCGCGTCCGTAAGCCGCGTCCGATAATTTGTGCCCAGTAAGAGCTTCTTACCTTGTTGGCTCTATTCATGTGTCATTCTCAAATTCACAGATTAGAGATACAAGTCAAATTAGAATGTCAATTTGACTGAATTTGACATTGACATCTGACATCCGATGATTTGTTTTGTGATTATGATACGATTTCACTGAAAATATTTTAATTTTAGTTAAACATTTAACAGATAAACTTAGCATTCAGTGTTCAAAAATAGTGAAATTACACACTGTGCTTTCATAACTAAATCTTTCAAATCCATAAAATATGGGGCCACCACCCGTAGTTACAGGAATATCTCCAAAAGAAGGCCCTCCAGGCACCAGGGTAACTATACGTGGAGAATTTCTGGGCACTAGTGTTACAGATTTAATAGGTAAGTAATCGTATAACTTAAATCATTGCCTAAAAATTTTATCTATTGATCTTTAGTTGTGCCAAAAGTTTGTTAAGAAGGTGGGCGTAACATTTGTCTTTGTACACTTATAGGGTTGAAGATTTGCGGCTGCGACTGCTTACTGTCTTGTGAATGGAAGAGCAAGAACAAAATAGTGGCGCGCTCCGGACCGTGCAAGGGTCGTGGAGATATCATAGTCACTACTCGGTCTGGTGGGGAAGGAACCTCCACTGTGCAATTCAGAGGTAAACAAACTCACATCACGGTATTCAATAATTGCCTTTTTAAAGTGTCCAAATGACAATAACACTAAGAGGCACATTAATTTTTATTTATTTTTCTCTAACAAAACACAGTCAAAGCAAAATTAAATACTAAAATAAAATTGATTGTCTAGAAGGCTAGTCATTAATAACTGGAGCTGTACATGAAACACAGCAATTTCTATTAATAGTCATGCTGTATTTTTATTTTCCAGGATATCATGAATCAATAGGACCTGTGAAGGAGAGTGCAGTATGGGTTGAGGAGGCTGCTCCTCCCTCACTGCCATGGGGCCGGCGACCCATGTCACCTACTGCCTATACTCCTCCGGATCCATTGGGGCTGTCCACTGAGGGAGATGACCTCAAGTTCCCTGAGGAAGAACTACATGAAATGTTTCCAGATGGGTAGGTTAAAGCAAAATATACAGAAATTATTAAAATTCTTGAAATGTAAAAAATTGTTGGGACCAAAGGGCCTGTAATTTTGAACCAGTACTCTTGTTTAATTACCCCACACCAAAGGTATTTTAAACAAGTACATGAACAATTTAGTAGCTTTTAAGGCTTATACATATAACTAAATACAATACAAACGTCACACGGTTTCTTCCTAATTATAATTTATTGATGATCTTCATGCTTGTCTATACTATAATATTATAAAGAGGTAAAGTTTGTGAGTTTGTGACGTTGTAAGGGTTAATCTCTGGATCTACTGAACCGATTTTGAAAATTCTTGCACCGGTAGAAAGCTACATTATTCCTGAGTGTCATAGGCTATAAAATATTTTCAAAAAAATTAGAGATCCTTATGAAAATTGCAATAATGTAACCCAAGGTAGCAAAATGTTATCTGTAAAATACATTATTTGGCGTGCGCTGAGAAAACTATTGATGATAGATACAAATTAGTAGGTAGGGTAGGTAGGATAGGCAGGGTAGGCAGAGTAGGCAGGGTAGGCAGGGTAAGCAGAGTAGGCAGGGTAAGCAGAGTAGGCAGGGTAGGCAGGGTAGGCATGGTAAGCAGAGTAGGCAGGGTAGGCAGGGTAGGCAGGATAGGCAGGG
This sequence comes from Orthosia cruda, assembly GCA_964057195.1. NCBI lineage: Eukaryota > Metazoa > Arthropoda > Insecta > Lepidoptera > Noctuidae > Orthosia > Orthosia cruda. The sequence continues at coordinate 23,554,059 of OZ059825.1, forward strand.
TAGGCAGGATAGGCAGGGTAAGCAGAGTAGGCAGGGTAGGCAAAATAGGCAGGGTAGGCAAGATAGGCAGGGTAGGCAGTAAAGGCAGGGTAGGCAGGGTAGGCAGGATAGGCAGGGTAGCCAGGAAAGGCAGGGTAGGCCGGGTAGGCAGGGTAAGCAGAGTAGGCAGGGTAGGCAAGATAGGCACGGTAGGCAGGAAAGGCAGGGTAGGCAGGAAAGGCAGGGTAGGCAGAGTAGGCAGGGTAGGCAGGGTAGGCAGGATAGGTAGGATAGGCAGGATAGGCAGGGTAGGCTGGGCAGGCAGGGTAAGCAGAGTAGGCAGGGTAGGCAAGATAGGCAGGGTAGGCAGGGTAGGCAGGTTAGGCAGGGTAGGCAGGATAGGCAGGATAGGCAGGAAAGTCAGGGTAGGCAGGATAGGCAGGGTAGGCAGGAAAGTCAGGGGTAGGCAGGATAGACAAGATAGGAAGGGTAGGCAGTGTAGGCAGGTTAGGCAGGGTAGGCAGGGCAGGCAGGGTTGGCAGGGTAGCCAGGGTAGGCAGGGCAGGCAGGGTAGGGGCAGGGCAGGCAGGGTAGGCATGGTAGGCAGGATAGGCAAGGTAGGCAGGGTAGCCAGGGTAGGTAGGCAATTGACGGGAGCGAAGCCCCGAGGGTCAGCTAGTAAACAATACAGTGCTAAAACAAATAATAGTAATAAAAAATCTGTCCAAATTATGTTCCAGTTCTGGCAAGCTGTCTGATGATAATTTCCAGCCTGGCTGGTACTTGCTGGAACATCACAGCAACACTTCTTATGAGGATCTCAAAGCTGGAATGGTATTTCTTCAAAGAAAGGTATGTGCAATAAAATAATCATTTTTATTTTTTCCCTGGTTGTTCCTTGTTGTAATTTGATCTTTAGTCACAATATGAATAACTGCAAAATAATCACCACAAAGCTGGGTCTGCAATATTATCAAGTTTCTGTTAGTAAAAGCATATAGAAAACTTAAATGGCCATACTGAAAAATTAAGCTTTTATTGTTTTCCATGTGGAATGTGTTTTCCATGGCAAATTGCATGTAGTGTAGGTATTATTATTATGGTGGTAAAAATATACAAGACTTGGTGTTTTCTTTTTGTTTGACAAAAATGTTTCCATATAATGAAAAACATTATGCTAAAGAATCAGCTGACATTTCCAGGTGGAAAGTCAGAAGGAAGGCCAGCTGAGCTTCCTGAAGGCTAACACAGGAGCTGTGATGGATCAACTGGACCGGCTTGTTCTGCTCAAAAACATGTATGAGGAAGATGAGAGGAAGAATGGCAAGGAGCCACTGCCTAGTCTACAAGCTGCTATTGAAGGTATACTTAATTTATTAACTAAACTAGCTTTTGCCCGCGACTTCGTTCGCGTGGAATAGTGACTTCCGGCAAATTTTTGGTTTTACCCACATAGTTCCCGATCTCGCGGGATCTTTTCAAAAATGAAATGTGGAAGATATTCTAGGGAACTCTTCAAAAATCAACATAATGAGCTCTGCGTTTGAATTGAAGATATGTATACTCACTTAGGGCATTAAAGCCGTTAATGCCGATCGAAAAAGGCGAAAATGTTATTTTTCCCTTATTTTCAAAATATTATTTTGATTTGCTATTTTAAATGTACTGGAAAATCCAGGCATAACAACCTCATGATCTACACCAAATGACGTCATTTGGAAACAGCTATTATATTTCCTTATACTGTTCAAAAAGATTCGTGACTCATTACTATCGCATAAAAGGAATGTTTTCAGGGGTTCTTCTGGAATACCGAGTGATGGAAGTGAAACTTTACCTCCAGAACAGCACATACCCGGAGTTTCCTCTTTCCATTTTAGTGCCATACAATATGTGCACTTTTTAGCCATCCGTCCTAAGAGCACTAATCGATGGTTCATGTAATCGATTAAAGGGTCGTAATCAAAAGCAGCATCATGAAATACCTCCCACGTATTACGTGTAAATATATTTCGTCTTTGTGCTTGCCGTGCAGCTAATAGAGCACGTCGTCTATGAGATTCTTCATGTGACTCTGCAGAAATCAGAGACGCATGACGTTCAGCATCCAAAAGCCGACGTACTCGAGTTTGATCTACAGTTTCGGAAGCTCTTTGAGTTTCATGACGCCTGGCGTCTAAGAGCCGTCACTCCTTCCTCACCTCCTCAGTCTCAGCAGCTCTTTGAGCAGCGTGACGTTCGGTGTCTAAGAGCCGGCGCTCCCGAGCCATCTCTTCTGTCTCAGCAGCTCTTTGAGTTGCATGACGCCCAGCATCTAAGAGCCGGCGCTCCCGAGCCATCTCTTCTGTCTCAGCAGCTCTTTGAGTTGCATTACGCCCAGCATCTAAGAGCCGGCGCTCCCGAGCCATCTCTTCTGTCTCAGTAGCTCTTTGAGTTGCATGACGCCCAGCATCTAAGAGCCGGCGCTCCCGAGCCATCTCTTCTGTCTCAGCAGCTCTTTGAGTTGCATGACGCCCAGCATCTAAGAGCCGGCGCCCCCGAGCCATCTCTTCTGTCTCAGCAGCTCTTTGAGTTGCATGACGCCCAGCATCTAAGAGCCGGCGCTCCCGAGCCATCTCTTCTGTCTCAGTAGCTCTTTGAGTTGCATGACGCCCAGCATCTAAGAGCCGTCGCTCCCGAGCCATCTCTTCTGTCTCAGCAGCTCTTTGAGTTGCATGACGCCCAGCATCTAAGAGCCGTCGCTCCTGCCTCACCTCCTCAGTCTCAGCATCTCTTTCAGCAGCATGACGTTCGGTGTCTAACAGCCGGCGCTCCCGAGTCATGTCAGCGGTCTCAGCAGCTCTTTGAGTTGCATGACGGCCGGCATCTAAGAGCCGGCGCTCCCGAGCCATCTCTTCGGTTTCAGCAGCTCTTTGAGTAGCGTGACGCTCAGCGTCTAAGAGCCGTCGCTCCTGCCTCACCTCTTCAGTCTCAGCAGCTCTTTAAGTAGCGTGACGCTCGGCGTCTAAAGTTAAACGGGCTTGAGTCTGTTCTTGAGACTCTTGACTTCTTGCAACTCTTTTAGCTCGAGCTCCGCTGGAACTACGTGCTAAATTGGACTTGCGTTTTCTCGTCATTGAAAAAAGTAGTTTAAAAAAGAACTTAAACTAAAGAAATATTACAATCTTTCCGAACTTAAATTGAAAACTAACTGAAAACAAAAGAATTAAAAAAAAACACGTATTACGAACTTGATAACGTGTAACGATCGACACCATTGCGCGATCACCAACTCGACATATAGTACTAATAGAATTATCTATACTCCGTTAGAGCATTTTCTTTGTACTAAAAGTTGTATTATATTATATTTTCATACCTTTTTACTATTTATTTACATTTTTCCGATGAATTTTCAGTACTGAATTGATGCCGACTCTTGACCAATAGATGGCGCTGTATGTCCGGAATAAATTTTATTTTTTGTAATAAAAACTATCCTATGTCCATTCTCAAGTTCCAAACTATGTCTGTACCAAATTTCACACAAATCGGTTCAGTAGTTTGGGCGTGAAGCAAAGACAGACAGACAGACAGACAGAGTTACTTTTGCATTTATAATATTAGTTTGGATTGCAACTCTTTTATGTGCATAACTCCAGCTTCCTCATAAGTGTTAGAATAATTCTATCTATGCCAATATTTAAGGCATAATAGCAGCAATCAAAGTACCGAGTCTTAATTTAGCTGCCATAATAACTTCGTTAATATGAGTGGTTTAGTATGTGTCAGCTGGAGTGACGTCACCCCAGCTTCCTCATTCAATACAGGCAAACCAGTAAGATTAGGCTTTTGGACTATAGTCAGAAAAATAAGGCATAATAGCTGCACATGGAAGAACTGAACGATAATACGTAAAAAGTGTTGAAACTACGATCAAAAAACGTGTGTGTAAGCTGGAGTGACGTCACCCCAGCTGCCATGTCATATCTTCCAAACAAAAGAAGTTATGATTATATATTATAGCTCAACAATTAAGGAATAATAGCTGCCATTGGCAGCAAAATTTTCAAACGTCTCATCAAAATACTCTTTAAGTTATTAAACAGACAAGTATGTGTAAGCTGGAGTGACGGCACCCCAGCTGCTCATGTCATATCTTCCGAACGAAAGAAGATATGATTATGCATTATAGCTTAAATCATAAGAAATAATAGCTGCCACAGGCAGCAAAATTTTCAAAACTCTAGTCCTTGTAGTTCCCACGTAGTAAACAAAAAAATAGTTTTCGCGCAAAAAGATCAAATTATTACTTTGGATGAGGTACGGAGTGGCGTTGCCGTTCCGTGCGCTATATTATCAGTTTAAAGTAGTTTAAACTAGGTTATAGACTGGGAGCCGAATACAAACTTTAATCGTAAGTACTATGTAAGTGTTCAGGTTTTTTATAGTCATATTGTTTGTTTAAACATACGAGTAGGATAAAAGAAAATTCAAAAATCTAAGTGTAACAATTTATTTTTGTCATAAATCACATTTTTGTTAGTCTTTGAAATCAGATAAAATATGATTAGTATTGTTATAGTCGAGAATCATATTAGATGGAGACAATGACAAGAGAACCACTGTTTGACCTGTAAATTGCAAAAAACGTAAAACATTTTAATTTTAACTTTTCGCATCCACCTTAACCGAATTACAGAGAGCAAATCACATAACTACAGTTGATAAGAATCCACTTTTTAATATTACATTCATGGTTCCATTAAAGTTTAGTCGGCTCTCAGACTATATCTTTAATAAATAATATTTTGAGCGCGAGTTAAAATGACTTCTAATAGAATGCCTGCTAAGTGCAAACTTGGTTGCAATAATGTAGCGCACGGAACGGCAACGCCGCTCCGTACCTCCTCCGAAGTAATAATTTGATCTTTTTGGCGCGGAAACTATTTTTTGTTTACTACATGGAAACTACAAAGACTAGAGATTTGAAAATTTTGCTGCCTGTGACAGCTATTATTTCTTATGTTTTAAGCTATAATGCATAATCATATCTTCTTTCGTTCGGAAGATATGACATGGGCAGCTGGGGTGCCGTCACTCCAGCTTACACATACTTGTGGATTTAATAACTTATAGAGTATTTTAACCAGACATTTGAAAGTTTTGCTGCCAATGGCAGCTATTATTCCTTAATTTTTGAGCTAGAATACATAATCATAACTTCTTTTGTTCGGAAGATATGACATGGCAGCTGGGGTGACGTCACTCCAGCTTACACACACGTTTTTAGGTCGTAGTTTCAACACTTTTTAAGTATTATCGTTCAGTTCTTTCCTTCCATGTGCAGCTATTATGCCTTATTTTTTTTACTATAGTCCAAAACCCTAACCTCACTGGTTTGCCTGTATTGAATGAGGAAGCTGGGGTGACGTCACTCCAGCTGACACATATTAAACGACTCATATTAACAAAGTTTTTATGGCAGCTAAATTAAGACTCCCTACTTTGATTGCTGCTATTATGCCTTAAATATTGGCATAGATAGAATTATCCTAACACTTATGAGGAAGCTGGAGTTATGCACATAACTCTTTTAGCTCGAGCTCCGCTGGAACTACGTGCTAAATTGGACTTGCGTTTTCTCGTCATTGAAAAAAGTAGTTTAAAAAAGAACTTAAACTAAAGAAATATTACAATCTTTCCGAACTTAAATTGAAAACTAACTGAAAACAAAAGAATTAAAAAAAAATACGAATTACGAACTTGATAACGTGTAACGATCGACACCATTGCGCGATCACCAACTCGACATATAGTACTAATAGAATTATCTATACTCCGTTAGAGCATTTTCTTTGTACTCAAAGTTGTATCCAAACTAATATTATAAATGCGAAAGTAACTCTGTCTGTCTGTCTTTCTGTCTGTCTGTCTGTCTGTCTGTCTTTGCTTCACGCCTAAACTACTGAACCGATTTGTGTGAAATTTGGTACAGACATAGTTTGGAACTTGAGAATGGACATAGGATAGTATTTTTTTTTTTTTTTTTTTTTCACGATTCCTTGCGAACGAAGTCGCGGGCTAAAGCTAGTTATATTATATTTTCATACCTTTTTACTATTTATTTACATTTTTCCGATGAATTTTCAGTACTGAATTGATGCCGACTCTTGACCAATAGTTGGCGCTGTATGTCCGGAATAAATTTTATTTTATATTTTATTTTTTGTAATAAAAGCTATCCTATGTCCATTCTCAAGTTCCAAACTATGTCTGTACCAAATATCACACAAATCGGTTCAGTAGTTTAGGCGTGAAGCAAAGACAGACAGACAGACAGACAGACAGACAGAAAGACAGACAGACAGACAGACAGAGTTACTTTCGCATTTATAATATTAGTTTGGATTGCAACTCTTTTAGCTCGAGCTCCGCTGGAACTACGTGCTAAATTGGACTTGCGTTTTCTCGTCATTGAATAAAGTAGTTTAAAAAAGAACTTAAACTAAAGAAATATTACAATCTTTCCGAACTTAAATTGAAAACTAACTGAAAACAAAAGAATTAAAAAAAAATACGAATTACGAACTTGATAACGTGTAACGATCGACACCATTGCGCGATCACCAACTCGACATATAGTACTAATAGAATTATCTATACTCCGTTAGAGCATTTTCTTTGTACTAAAAGTTGTATCCAAACTATAATATTATAAATGCGAAAGTAACTCTGTCTGTCTTTCTGTCTGTCTGTCTGTCTGTCTGTCTTTGCTTCACGCCTAAACTACTGAACCGATTTGTGTGAAATTTGGTACAGACATAGTTTGGAACTTGAGAATGGACATAGGATAGTATTTTTTTTTTTTTTTTTTTTCACGATTTCTTGCGAACGAAGTCGCGGGCAAAAGCTAGTTATATTATATTTTCATACCTTTTTACTATTTATTTACATTTTTCCGATGAATTTTCAGTACTGAATTGATGCCGACTCTTGACCAATAGATGGCGCTGTATGTCCGGAATAAATTTTATTTTATATTTTATTTTTTGTAATAAAAGCTATCCTATGTCCATTCTCAAGTTCCAAACTATGTCTGTACCAAATATCACACAAATCGGTTCAGTAGTTTAGGCGTGAAGCAAAGACAGACAGACAGACAGACAGAAAGACAGACAGACAGAGTTACTTTCGCATTTATAATATTAGTTTGGATATATAACCATTTGCAACAACTGGAATGAGGAAACGCTGACTCATGAAAGGAGTAACAAGGAGGAATGGGGAAAACGGGCTAGTAAAAAAGACACTTCATTTAAATGTTCAAATTACGAAAGTACTACACCATTCATTTAAAAATTCTTTTAAATGAAATTAAGTTAAATTTATTTATTCTTTAAATAGAATATCAAAAAATCAACTGGTTTCTTTTTTTATACCTTTTGGTTTTTTAAATATTTAGGCCTTTGGTTAATGTAGTACTATAACAACAAGAACAAGTGACACTCGAGAAGCAGCCTTGACAAATTTGTTACTTTATTTGTTTGTTGTTTTTCTTGGACATCGCTGACTATGGTGAAGGAAAACATTGTGAGGAAACCTGCACTTGTACTCAGTATTTGTAAATTTGTGCTCCATTGGTGTAATTGCTGCAAGGCGTTCCAGTGCGAGGGTAAACAAGTAAATAATAATGCATAAATTTCAAATTCTATGATTTCAGAATCAATAACACTAGCAGACTCGCTCTTCTCGGAGATCCTATCTCGCAAGGAGAACGCAGATAAGACTCGCGAGGCACTCTCATTGTTGACGCGCCACAAGTTCCTGTTCCAACTGCCGGCATCCATAGACAGGAATATTAGGAAGAAGGAATACGATCTCGTGGTCAATGAATATACTAGAGTCAAGAATCTCTTTGGAAATACTGATGTTAAGGTAAGCTCAAATACCTATCCAAACCTATTTTTATGACATTTCTGCTTTTCCGATAAGCAGGTTGCAAAGGATTTTACTATAAAATTGATATTCTTTACAGTTGTTTCAAAAAATTCTTACTGAGATCGACAAGAAAATAGAGGACTTGAAAGAAAAGTTGTATACGAGAATGAAAACTATGCCTATTAATGTGCAAGAGCAGACCAAGTATATTAGGTAAGGGATTTTAAATATTTTGTCTAACATGCAATATGTAGAAAAAGTGCTGCCTAAAAAGAAAATAAACAATTTCTTGCCCCCTATTTAAAAAAAAATGGTTTTGCTTTTAATGTCTTGTTTTGTAGTCCGATTTACCGCCTACTTCTTATTCTTACCCTTTATAGTACACAGAACATGCACACATACAAATACAATAGGACAGTTTATGTACAAAGGCGAGCTGAACCCATAGTTGCGTTCTCTAACAGCAAACCTCAGTTGCCTAGAGAAATATGCATATGAGGATAGTATCTCAATGTGCACAACAAAAGCTTATTAAAAGCTTTGTGGGAATTATAAAATATCGTATCAATAGTTCTTGGGCTCAGTATTTCACACTATTCTTGTAACATGTTCCAGATTACTGATAAGTCTGAACTGGGAAGGCGACGCGGCGTGGGTGGCCATCACCAGTCGCAAGGAGTACCTCATTAGCCTCATGAACAAGGTCAAAGATCACTTCAAGCAGAAGGAGGAACTGGAGTCTAATGAGAAAGGTCAGTTGTAATGAACTATCCATTAACAAGCACCAAAATTGTCTTTTTTATAATAACACAAACTTATGAAAATTTCCCTTTTGGAAGGGCACCATTAGAGAAGGTGATTATCATAGACACCACAAAACAATAATTTGGGCTACAGAGGGTGAGGGGGGGTTAAGGTCACATAAGAGTTAGTACAAACAGGAAATCATAAGTGGCTCATTTGAGGCAACCTGTTATTAACATCAGTGTAAACTTTTGTTTTTCAAATGACTTATTTTTGAACGGTTATATAAAAAAAGATTGAATGGTTTATCTTTTTTTTTTTTAAATAATCGTTCAGAAATAAGTGATTATCATTTGCGGTCTTGGTAGAGCAGTGCAGGTGGCCCGGTGGTAACGGCTGCAAATTACAAGTTGTAGATCGTGGGTATAAACCCAGGCAGGCGCTTTACTTTGTGTAAATTATATCATCACTACTGCTCTCAAAATGTTGAAAGAAAACATCGTGAGGAAACCGGCATGTCTTGGAACCAAAAGTTCGTCATGCGACATGTCATGGTGGACGTGACATGTCACCCGCACTGGTCACGCGTGGTGCTTTACTGCCCATTCCCTCTTAACACCAGGTACCAGGGGCGAGTGCTCTCGGAGGCGTGACCTACCGAAGATGGTCCCAGACACCTCGTAAGGGGTTGCCTGGTATAGTGTGCCGCCTTTTTATACCGAAAGGTGGGTAAAAGTGGCCACTATAGAAAATCTCAGTAGTTTGATTGGGTTATGCCCATTCCCTCTCACAGAGAGCAGGCCTGGAGGGTGACTATAACCTCTTAGTAAGGTTATTTTGAGTTTGTGTAAGGGACAGATGTATATCACTCTGTATATGGTCACTCCCCTGTACTCACAACGGACCAAATAGGAGTCAAAGTGCGGAAAAAGGAGTAAGTCTATCCTATCCTATCGATGTCTTGATTTCAGGCAAGCGCAAGATTAAGGAGAGCGAATGCGAGGGCGGCTGGAGTTCAGTGCGGGGCGCATGGTGCGCGGCGGCGGCCGGAGCCCTAGCGGCACAGTTACATGCGCTTTGGCCGCTAGCTAGACGGTACTTCGCGGGAGAGCTGGCTGGAGAGCCGCAGAGTACGCAGAGGCAGTCTGAGCTCAAGGTACTATAGGGGCAGATAAGTTGTAGTAGAGAAATGATCTGAGTTTGAGCATGAGCGCGCACGCATAGGGCCTGAATCTCAAGTTTTGAAAAATTATATTTGTAACTTATTTTTATAACGATTTCATTTCGAAGGGTATCGAAATATATTTCGCGGCTTTTTAGTTTCGCCAACTGTATTCTTACTTTATAATAATACTCCCAGTTCTAAAAAAATGTAAACTTACAAAGTTCACGAAGACACATCCTCTTGGCAACTGCTAGCTCTTTCGTTTTGCGGTTTAGCCGGTTTATAAATTACCCCATGGCAAATTCCTGATATATGTTTATCGAATTCAGACTGAATATTTTATTTGTCCTGTTTTTTTATTCCAGGATATGATAATAGCAGCCGTAGAGCTATTCTCCGAGCACATGCGGGCTTGCTTGTTGTCTCCGGGCGGCGGCAAGCTGGTGCCTACCGACGCTCTGCGTGTTCGCCTCGTCGCCAACCTGAGGCATCTGAGGGAGGCTTACGACTCACTGCTCAAGCTTGATCTGCCTTCACAGGTATGTGGGTGAAATAATGTACAGGAAGTGAACGTGGATGGCCAAATCCGAAATTATGAGGAATAGCGAAAATGCTCAAGGAGTCACGAGGCTAATTTGGACGAAAACTAAAACTGCATCATTGGATTATTGAAAAATCAATATTCCTAGCCACGAATCGAACCTGTTGATTTTGGAAAAAAAAACGCACACGCGCTTTATTATTATGTCATCCGGTAGTGTCTGTAATATGAATCGAGTAATTTTTACAATTTAAATTATGGATAAGTACCTAATAATTTAGTCACTTATTATTATTTAAGCAGATATGTGTGAGAATTACTTGTTGATGTGCCCTAACAGGTTCCATATATGTAACCTAGCTATGAGCCTTCATGTAACATCTATAAAACAATACCTTTGGCTTTGGCACTCCATGCCCACTTGAAAAACTCATATAGCAAATTATTTTGTTTAATTTCTTGTTTTGCCGCATAGTTTGCGCTCAAACAAGAGCTGTTTAGGACATCACGATACGATAACTTAAAAATAATATTGAATGTTGTTTTCTTAATTCTAAGAAACATTTACTAATTCTTTCTGTCTTAACTTGTTGTGTTGAATCTCGCCTCATAATTTTTAAGCGCTTTTAATTGTAAAAACTTTCACATTAAAAAATATTTTTTTAAACAAGCTTATACATAATTATTTAAAAAAATGCATTCTCACGAGAAACAAACGTGTGCAAAATTTTAATTGGGTCAAGTTTAAATTGCTAGATTTATTTAGAGACACCGGGACAGGTGAACCTAAATAAAAGCTAAAACCGGTTTTACGTTGCTGACAGAATTTAGTACCAAAGTACTTTTGAATTTCCCGCCAAATGCATTAGTACCGAAGATGCGCCTAGATGGCGTTAGGATCGAGTTAGAATTCGCTATCGTTTGATTCACGGTGTTTGGTTGGGGTGCCCGGCGGAAAGTCTAAAATTTAACTTTGCGCAGAGGCAATATCGTAACCAATGAGGTTAATCCGAGGTGCGATTATTGCTAGTTGAAAACTTTACCAATACCCCGCCGTGTGGACGTGAAATACCGTCCGCGATGGCAATTTTTGAATGGCCGTAATTGGCCTGAGAATACTTTGAATGATGCAAGAACTAATTAGTCAACTGCGTACGTTATCATACCTATCTACCCTACCCTACCTTACCTACTCTACCCTACCCTACCTACGAACTACTTACCCTACCCTACCCTACTTTACCTACTCTACCCTACCCTACCTACCAATTACTTACCCTACCCTACCTTACCTACTCTACCCTACCTTACCTACTTTATCCTACCTTACCTACTCTACCCTACCTTACCTACTCTACCCTACCTACCTACTATTTTTTTCTATCTAAGAACCTTCTAACAACAACAAAAAAAGAATCAGCCAAATCGGTTCTCAAGTTATAGCATGACCAGGAGGAATAGGGGTAATTTTTTTTTAAATATATATGTCGCAAACATGAGGGCTATCTTCAATATACCCTCGATCTTGTTGGTATGCTTGTACAAAGCAGGTAATTTATGGCGTTTTAGACATAGTCCTTGGTCCAATTTTATCAAAGCAGCGGATTCGGTCACCATTTCGCTTTCTCTCAACAAAAACACACTTTTTCAAGTTTATACACGGCACTTTTGGCTACTTCACTTCTCAACTCTTTTCCTCACAACTCTTTTTAATTCCGATACGCGCGTCCGCGGGTTCTTTTTCAACTTCACGAAATCATGGCGGAAAGAACCCACTCAGAGCGCCTGAATAGACACCTCTGCTTTTTATTGGCTAAAGAACCCATCCGGCAAATTACCGCTTTTAAAACATCCAATCATAATCGAGTATTTTGACATAAGAAGAATAAAGTGTTGTCAATCGAATAAAATCGAACTGAGGTTTGAATCAGAAGCTAAATGTTGCCAATTAAACAAAACTGAATTAATAAGTTTACAAGCGATATTTCTTTGTTCCTAATTATTAATCGTATACCTTCCTCCGATACGGCCATCTTGACATACAAACGGTCCCACGTTTGATGTAGAGCGACGAGCAATATTGTTACTCAATTGTAATAAAAAACAAGAACCAAGAGGGGAGACAAAAAAAAAGTAGGTAATAGGTTAAGTTCGGCCGCTCCTGACCAATACGTTTCGAAGAACAACAATACAGTCAGATACCCATACCACATACACTAAACAACAGGTCACCGAAGCCCCAGAGGGACCAGGCTTCCCCAGACAGACAACAGGTTACCGAAGCCCCAGAAGGTCCAGGCTCCCCCCCATACATATCCAGAAATGTTTCTTGGTCCCACCCAACCTCGGTTACAGCAGTGATCTCTGACCCCTCACCTCGTAACCCACCTCGGTTACAGCAGTCATCACTGACCACTCACACCTCGTAGCCGACCTTGGCTACATCAGTCACCGCAGTGACTACTCATCACCGTACAGTCAGTCCTTTGACCATACACACGTCCTCACCATTGCTAGATTGATTTGAATCAGTCTTCAACATAGTACATTCAGTTACGTCAATGGGTACTTGATTTTTCACCTTTCCTTTAACTCATCATTATCATCATCATCATATCAGCCGAAAGACGTCCACTGCTGGACATAGGCCTCCCCCAAGCGTCGCCACTTTGACCGGTCCCGTGCGTCTCGCAACCAGCGGATACCCGCAACCTTCACCAGGTCATCGGTCCACCTGGTGGGAGGCCTTCCAACGCAACGTCTTCCGGTTCGCGGTCGCCACTCCAGAACCATTCTGCCCCATCGGCCATCCGTTCTGCGAGCAATGTGCCCTGCCCACTGCCACTTAAGTTTGGAAATTCTTCGGGTTATGTCGGTAACCCTGGTTCTCTTGCGGATCTCTACATTTCTGATTCGATCAAGCAAGGAAACTCCGAGCATAGCCCTCTCCGTTGCCCTTTGAGTGACTGTAAGCTTTCTGATGAGGCCCATTGCGACCACGTCTCAGAGCCATATGTCATTACTGGCAACACACACTGGTCATAGACTTTCGTCTTGAGACACTGTGGTAAGTTGGACGAGAAGATACCGCGCAACTTCCCAAACGCTGCCCATCCGAGTCGGATTCGACGATTGACCTCTTTCTCGAAGTTGGCCCTACCCAACTGAATCGTTTGTCCCAGGTAGACATAGTCGCCCACAACTTCGAGTGTAGAGTCTCCGACCTTGATAGGAGTGGGTGTAACATGGGCATTCAGCATCACCTTGGTTTTGTCCTTGTTCATCCTTAGACCCACTCTTTCGGAAGCTCTACTGAGGTCATCGAGCTTTGTACTGAGGTCCTCCATGGTCTCAGCCATAACCACTATATCATCGGCAAACCGAAGGTGAGTGATGTACTCGCCATTGACGTTGATGCCTAGCCCGCTCCAGTCCAGAACCTTGAAGACGTCCTCCAGTGCAGCGGTAAACAGCTTCAGGGATATGACGTCTCCCTGTCTCACACCTCGAAGTGAAGTCACCTGAAGTCGAACTGACATGGTGGCGTTTTTGTATAAACACTTCAACACCTCGATGTACCGGTAGTCAATTTGGCACCGTTGGAGAGACTGCAGCACAGCCCAAGTCTCGATCGAATCGAAGGTTTTCTCGTAGTCCACAAACGCTAAACAGAGAGACAGGTTGTACTCTTCGGTCTTCTGTATAACCTGCCGCAGCGTATGTATGTGGTCTACGGTGCTGAAGCCTTTACGGAATCCGGCTTGTTCGGGAGGCTGGAAATCGTCAAACCTGCGAGCGAGACGATTCGTGATGACACTTGAAAACAGCTTGTATACATGGCTAAGAAGTGAGATGGGCCTATAGTTCTTCAGTAAGGCATTGTCACCCTTCTTGAAGAAGAGTACCACCACACCCCTGCACCATGCCTGTGGCGTCCTCCCCTCGTGTATGACGGAATCAAACAGCTTCTGAAGAGCCTTAAGTACTGGTTTTCCACCCGCCTTCAGGAGTTCGGCCGTAATTTCGTCATCACCTGGTGCCTTGTTGTTCTTTAGCTGTTTCAGAGCCATCCTAATCTCATACAGGCTAACGTCCGGAATGTCTTCGGTATAGTGTCGGGTCAATCCAGCTCTAAGGTCATTCGCTAGATTCGCGACGGGTTTACTGGTTGATGTGTACAACTGCCCATAGAATCTCTCGATCTCCCTCAGAAGCTCCGGTTTGGCGGATACGATCCTGCCATCATCGGTCTTCAGTTTCGCGAGCTGGCTCTGCCAATAGACAGATTTCTTGCAAAGACCTTGGAGCCCTTGTTCCGCTCAATCGCGTCTTTAATACGCTCGGTATTAAAGCGGCGGAGGTCGCTTTTCAAGGACTTTGAGATCCGTCTATTTAGCTGCCGGTATTTCAGCGCATCGTCTGAAGACTGCAGGATTATCTCACGCCTCTCCTTCATGAGCTTGAGAGTAGGATCAGAGAGCTTTTTGTTCCTATCTGTACGGCGGGTCTTGAAAAACTTAGACCCGACCGTATGGACAGCTTCCACGAACCCATCACTGTATTCGTCCACGGAGCTCCCTAGGCACTCGAAACGGTTCTGTAGTTCGAGTTGAAAGGTCTCGGGGTTTTGGACCTGGATCTGCGCTGGACGGAGCGTGGAATTCATCAGTCGAGACCTTTCAAGCTTGACATTTATGTTCAATGTGCCTCTTACCATGCGGTGATCGCTCCCGGTTTTTAACGAGTTGATCACAGAGACATCATTGAACATTTGCTTCTTGGTTGACATGATGAAGTCGATCTCGTTTTTAGTTGCACCATCGGGGTTTTGCCAGGTCCACTTCCTGTGCTCACGCTTTCTGAAGAAGGAGTTCATCATGTAGAGGCTCTCCTTCTCCATAAAACTGGCCAGTAGGTGACCCCGGTGGTTCCGACGTCCAACTCCAAATTGCCCTACTTGCAGCTCATCCTCGTCTCGTTTGCCCAGTTTCGCGTTGAAGTCCCCCATGACAACGGTGAAGTAAGTTTTGGAACCATGCATGGCTCTAGAGATATCCTCATACATGGTCTCTACCTCGTCGTCGGGGTGTGCCGAGGTCGGGGCGTAGACCTGTATGACCTTCAGCGAATATCTTGCGGATATTCTGAGTATAAGGTACGCCACCCTGGTCGACACACTCTCGATCTTCACCACGTTGTTCACAAAGGACTTGTGGACGATAAAACCGACACCACCCTGGGACTGCCGGTCACCCTCTCGGAAATAGAGCAGGTTACCGGATTTGAGGATTATCGAGTCCTCTCCCTCTCTTCGGACTTCAGATAGCCCTATAATGCTCCATCGTAACCTGCTCAACTCTTCCTCGAGTTCGGCTATCTTCTCGTCGGTCCGGAGTGTTCGTGTGTTATATGTTCCCAGGTCCAGTCGTCGGTGTTTATTGGGGTAGCCGGGTCTACTCCGGGGATTCTTTGCACCCCTTGCCACGCCATCGCCTCGACCGCTACCGTAGCCGAGGGTAGACGGGCTGCCGGGCACTCGGGGCCTTTTATTTTGTGTGCTATTCATTTTGGTTTGGGGGAGGTTTGCCATAATCGCAACGCTTGGCAGGCGGGTTGGCGATCGCAGTTTGTTGGTATAGTCCACAGAGAACGCTGCTGCCCATTCTCTGCTGTCCCTTAATCGCCTCTTACGACACCCACGGGAAGATATGGGATGGTGAAATTCTTTACGTCCGTCACCATACGGTACAACTTCCTTTAACTCATCATGAACCAAACAAAGCCTTTAATTCAACACATAGCTGCCACCATTCAGAAATCCAATAACCATAAACAGCACCTTTAAACCATAATGATATTTGTTATTTTAATCTATATTATCAGTACTAAATACAACGGCAACCTCACATGCAGGATTTCTTACCCAGCCAAAAGCATACTCAAGAACTCCATTTTATGTTCATGATTTCATACCAAACCCTCTTTGCGATAGGTATAATAACTACCATCAACCATTACCAATTTTGCAAACTAAAAATGAAATCATGCACCGCATGTCACCGACTTTACATCTGTGCATTATCTTATCCAACTTGGTCAGATAGAAAATAACACAAAATTACATTAAGTATGTTCACATTGACCAGCACAGAACATTAAACAAGTTAGAACAAACACCACAACCATTACTGACAGTATACTTTAAATTCTACATTTTTATATTCAAGTTAGGTAGGTACTAGACTTCCTACATGACACCACACAATCACACAAATAACACCTTTATTTTAAAGAGATGTTTAAGATTACCGAGGCCAAGAATCGTTGAACAACACAGAACAAGGAAACCATTCCAAGATTCCGGCAACAAAAAATCTCATGTATCAAGTAAATCAAATAAAACCCAAGTGTCCCATTCATGGTCCACAATCCACAATAACTTAGCAAATACATTCATTACACAGAACGCACTTTCAACTTAAGGGGCTGAATACTCAAAATGGGCTTTCTTTTAAACGTTTTTTAGCCAAATCTATTGAATATGTGGCAGCGGAAAAAAGATATGTTAATCTTGATCATATTTCCGAAAACTTTGTTGTGGCCGAAACACGTTTACGCACAAAAACCTCGATACAATTGAATGGCAAAGTAACCTCTTACCGTGATCTTCAAAAGATTTTTCCGGTAATACTGACCAGCGTACATTTGTACAATTAACACCAATAACGTATCATAAAAGGACGCAAAACTTCATTGTCTTATATATTGAACTTTCATTTATTATTTTTAAGTAATTCATATTATTATGTTTTTAAAAAAAGTCTATACAAATTCCATCGTGCTTCTCTTTCCATCCAGTGCAATTCGACAGTGACCGCTTTGCGGCGTTGCTAGGTGGACGTATGTCGCTTTTTTCCGCAAAAAGCAAAAATAATATTCAATTTATTTCTCGTCAATTCAATCTGTCAAAAAAATATCAGGTAAAATGCAGCCAGATCATGTAGCCTGGTGGCTTTAATTGGAACTAACGAAATCACAAGTAATATTGTCAAAGTCTGTATTATTTTTATTTTTTGGCACTACCGCTGTCACTGGCATCTATATTTTTGTTGTATTATAAACGACTCACGACGTTTAGTTTACTTACTAAGTCCATAACTAAAAAGTATTTGAACCTCTTTGAAAATACAACAAATGTTATCTCAATTTGAATTAAACAATATTTAAAATATAGGTAAGATCGAATACTATTTTAACTTTCTTCGTTCATGTGAAAACAATAGAAGCAAAAAACACAGAACATGGAATGGTCGTACCAACCACGCTGGCAGTGTCTCGAAATGACAGAACTAATAAAATTCTTCGTATCCATTTGTTTCAATCTTTGTTTCTTTCTAACATACGGCACCTAGAACTGACCAAAAAATTTCAAATTCGTGAGAAATGATAATCTATTTCTCACGAATTTGACATTTTTCGTCGTTTCAACCAAAAATCGTCCACATGTGGACATAAAGCACACCAAGAATCATTGATCAGTCCTGTATTTCTCGCAATTAACTATCCCAATTGCAATAACGGGCTACAATAATAGTTAGTTAGTCTATTAATATTGTTAAGCTAATTATTAATTGATCTTATCATTTTACCAAATCGGCACTGACAATTCTTATTTATTAACAAAAAATCCGCCGATCACCCTGGAGAGTAAACTCAAAGACTTACATTTGGGGATTGCCAGAGATTTACGCAGCATTCTGGATGTAAAAAGAACAGACCGAATACGGAACACGCTGTGTTCCCAAACGGGTATAATAGACGTGGGTAAAAAGGCTGTTCGGCTCAAATGGGCCAATGCCATTACGGCTCACGTTAGTAGCATGCAAATTGAGCGCTGGGCAAGCCTCCACAATCTTGAAGGTGGAACGCACCGTTGAGGCCGGTCCAGAAATAGGTGCCGAGATGATTTGGACGCGTACCGTGAGGGCTGGTTCTAGACGGTGCGGGAAAAGAATGTCTGGAATGACTTAGGTGTACTCTTATGAATTTAATTGGGAATGGATGAAGAGGGAGGGGCCGGCCAAAGAAAAGATAGATGGACTGTGAGGAGTGATATTAAAGAAAAGGGAGTCAATTATACCGTGGTGCGAGACAGAACGATATGGAAGAAGAAAACGTGTTGCGCCGACCCCAAGTAACATGGGACAAGGGCAGGTAATGATGATGATGATTTCAGACTTTTACCGGTAAGACTTGGTAAATCTGTTTTACCGATAAATAATGAGTTTGATCATAGTTTTTTTTTTAAACTGAAACAACAGTTCGGATTTTACAGTAACATATACGTGGTTGTGAGGCATACACTGTTTTTAGTATTTATGTTTTCCTTTTTAGGGTTCCCTAGCCAAAAGGCAAAAAACGGAACCCTTATGGATTCTTCATGTCTGTCTGTCTGTCCATCCGTATGACCGCCACTTTTTTCCGAAACTATAAGAACTATGCTGTTGAAACTTAGTAAGTAGGTGTATTCTGTGAACCGCATTAAGATTTTCAAACAAAAATAGAAAAAAACTGAAACTAAATTTTTTTTTCATCCTACCTGTACATGTCGGGTATCTATGGATAGGTCTTCAAAAAAGATATTAAGGTTTCTAATATATTTTTTTCTAAACTGAATAGTTTGCGTGAGAGACACTTCCAAAGTGGTAAAATGTGTCCCCCCCCCTGAAACTTCTAAAATAAGATAATGATAAAACTAAAAAAAATATATGATGTACATTACCATGTAAACTTCCACCGAAAATTGGTTTGAACGAGATCAAGTAAGTAGTTTTTTTTAAATACGTCATAAATCGTAAACCACAATTTAACAAGTACGGAACCCTTCGTGCGCGAGTCCGACTCGCACTTAGCCGGTTTTTTTATGGCATTCGTTGTACCTGGCGCATATAAACATTTTCTTTCTTTCTATATTATCTTTAAACACCTACACTGTACCAATACTTATAGCAAATAAATGATTGATTGATATATAACAAACAATAGCAACAAATAGTTTCAGCCGTTCTCTTGTGAGACGCTTACAATCACATACAGCATTTTTAGGATTCCGTCTATCTCCCTGTCTGTCTGTCCGTCTGTCACAAGGCTGTATCTCATGAACCGTGATAGCAAGGCAATTATCTTTTTTACAGATGGTGTATTTCTGATGCCGCTATAACAACAAATACTAAAAACAGAACAAAATCAATATTTAAGTGGGGCTCCCATACAACATACGTGTTCTATTCCGTTTTTTTGCGATAATGTTACGGAACCTTTGTGCGCGAGTGCAACTCGCATTTGGCCGGTTTTTTGTATTTATATAGATAGATAAAGTTTACATGACCGTGTTTTTTGCGCCCTGTCTATTTGTTTTTTAACTCTAATATACAGAAAAGCGGCACCACGTGACCTCACCACAGAGGGCTGATGTATATCAAAACCCAGTACGTGCTTTGTAATTATTATATTCCAGGAGAGCGGAAAGTCATCTTGTATTAGTAACTAAATGATATATTAAGATTTCAAGAGAATACTAAACAAGGAATATGAACCTACTAATTGTACAAATGATATTAATAGCGTCATACATTCTATTGCATATTTTAAACATGCCTAAAAAAGACAATTCCAAACCTAGTAAATTTTGGATATTTGCTAATTTAAGGTGTCTTTACAATTTGATGTGACTTTCCTATTGTAAATAATGATAAAATTGATTACTGAAAGCACCAAATCTCAATTCAAATTTAAAGTTTCCAGTTTAATATTGCACAGTCCATTTCAGTATAGTAAAACTCATTAAAATAATATAAATACAATTATCTAGCTATTAAACCAATATAAAAAATGTAACGTACTGTGTTCTTATATGTGGCAGTCGCATAGAAGCAGACATAATTATAATATTTATTCAATTTGCACGGCAAAGACTCGTATGACACTAGCCAGATTACCTATTTTAGTGATCTTTATTTTCGTAGCAATAAGGTTGCATTCATAGGCAAAATAACAGTGAACGATCGGATGTCAGATGCTAGCCAGTTTGAAATAAGAACTTGCGCGGTTATATTTTTGTAAAAGAAACCATCGGAAGAGTCCGTTTATGATATGGGACTCTGTGGTCGGCCTTGTGTATTTAATTTTCAAATACTTTTCGCTCCAATTTAAGTTTCCCCTAAACTATCGATGACAGTGGGCGTGGCTTAGAACCTCAGATGTCGATTGTCAACTGTTTGTCCTCAGCCCCTTAAATACCGAATCAACTCTTGACTCCGTCACCTCTCTGACCCACGAAACTTTTCTATGTAAATTAAAATGTTGCCTTCGGCCACAACTTCAACAGTTATTGGCTGTCGGGCATCTCATAATACCTGAATACGTCTTCTAGACACTATCTAAATGTCTAGTTGCACTTTTCATTCGCCATTATAGTCAATTTAAATCATTTTTATTTGTAGGTATCGTTAGAATGATATGTTATCATTTGTTTAGTTATCTACAATGCGATATATAACAACTACAGCCATTAACTTTACCTTTATTCAACTATTGGTAGCTACACAACTAAACGCCAACTGTCTAGTCTATAGTAAAGTTAATCTTCATGATATTTTAAGATTGCAAATCGAGTCGACCAGCAAACTATTTCACTAAACTTTAACATCGGTTTGAAAATAATCTTGATCAAATAACTCTTAACTGAAAGTTATCGCAATTCTTTGGAACAAAGTAAAAGTTATAAGTTTAATCCTCACAGTGACTCACACCCTGTAACGATTTATTAATAATCTAGTCTTTAACTAGTAAATTATAAGTTAAAAATCATATCACAGTTAAAAGTAATTTGTTTTGTCTGACTTTCGAATGTTGACATTTACATGTCACTCTCTGATAGGGATGGCGATCTGTTATCGATTAATCGACGAACCGATTGTAAGGACAAAACATAAATAAACAATTTTTCAATCGATATCCAGTACTGGTTCGATCCAGAGAATCGATATTTCACACTAGAAAATCAAGATTAGATTTTTCTGTTTTGATATGAACCAAAATACTCCTATTTAAAAATAATTGAATGTATTACACAAACTTAAGTGAATTCAACGTAAACAAAATAAATAGCTTTCCCTTATACCTGATACTTTAATTTAGTGGTAAATACAACCCCAATCGGCCAAAGATGTTAAAAGAGAGACTATTATCTATTTTTCTTTTTGCGTTCCGTAACTGGATTCACACTTGCAATGAAAATACCAATATCTTTACTTCTCGATTGTCAGTAAACTTACAACCTATTTAATAATCTGTGTGTACGCTTGTGACAGCACTAGTGGTGACAAAATCGTATAATGTTCTAATACAACACAACATAACAACGTAATGAAATCTAACTTCTTTGCATTTTGTCCTCACATTCCAATGCTCCCAGTACATTAGAAAGATGAAATTGTGAAAATCGTTTCGTTGCTTATTTTGTTGGCGAATAAAAACGATTAAATACTTGAAACAAAATATTTCAATACTCGAACACAACAAATATTTAAATAAATGGCGTGGCATGCACCGACTACTCATTCTGTCGATGTAAAAATTATTTGTTTGTTTCTAAATTAATCATAAAAAAAAAACATGTACCTATTCAATAAGTTCCCTCAAGCAGCAAATTACGGCAAAATGGGGTCCCGAATCTAATTTCGATGATTATTGAAAGAAACACAGTATCAATACCATTACATAGATGGCGCTGTTTGAATATTCTACTCTTTTCTCTTCTTAACTTACATTACACATTACCATGAAACAAAATAATGCAATAGTTATAAATTACAATGAATGCAACTATTAATTGTAAAACTTAGGTACTTCCAAACTTAATACACACTTCAGATGTATGCCGATGCACAGATAGTTGAATTCAGATCAAAGTAACATACCTTAAGCCTGTATTCCCGGAAAGGTCAGTAGTGCCAACCATGCACATGTCCAGACTCCTAGATGCTATCAGAAAATATTAAATTGATTGATCACCGCAGCGGCATGTATAACACCGCTAAATTTCCTCTTTCATAGCGCTATAGGCTGCAGTTTGTGTGTTGCCTCTTGAAATGGAACCTGGGCTCCGCACTTATATCACCACACGCAGTTGGTCACAACAGGTATTGTGGTATCCACAGCCATGTTGAAGGGCTCAGACCTCCATGCTATTTGTTGCATATTATGCAAATGACTGAAAAATTTATGTCTATGAGCAAGTTTTCACACAAGCATAATGTTTTGTTGAATCAAATTGTAGCTTAGGATTTTTGCTCTCTTGCACAGTATTTGCATAAGTCGTCTTAATCTCTTGTGAATTCCGCTGATTGTATGACACTGACTGAGTTTAATTTAGCATCATAACGAAAATAGAGATTTATTTTAAATTTTAGCCACTTTATATCAAGAAAATAAAACAATATTATAGCTAAACTTCACAAGGCATTAGATAGGTACTTATTATTGTCAGAATACTTAAGTTTATAGATACTTCCCTCAACATCACCACCACAGTTGCGTTTCCCAAGTACCTATCAGGATTAGCCATCGATGTCATCATTAACATTATCTGCAACCCGAATTCGCATATTGTCTAGGATTGGCCACACTATACGGTTGGATTTGGGCAACATGATATTCCTGTCTCTAGTAGCCGGCGAGTTGCAAAACGTCTCCATTAGGTAGGTAGGTACTTCCATGCTATTTTTTTTGCGCAACAAAGAGAGCGTGGCAGCCATTACTCGTCTCATTTAGTCCATCATCGCCTTATGCGTGCATTTGTACACACTTCTGATGTCGCAAACATGAGGGCTATCTTCAATATACCCTCGATATTGCGGGCTTAACGTGGGTATGCTTGCACAAAGCAGGTAATTTATGCCGTTTTAGACATAGTCCTTGGTCCAATTTTATCAAAGCAGCGGATTCGGTCACCAAGCATTTCGCTTTCTCTCAACAAAAACACACTTTTTCAAGTTTATACACGGCACTTTTGGCTACTTCACTTCTCAACTCTTTTCCTCACAACTCTTTTTAATTCCGATACGCGCGTCCGCGGGTTCTTTTTCAACTTCACGAAATCATTGCGGAAAGACCCCACTCAGAGCGCCTGAATAGACATCTCTGCTTTTTATTGGCTAAAGAACCGCTTTTAAAACATCCAATCATAATCGAGTATTTTGACATAAGAAGAATAAAGTTTTGTCAATCGAATAAAATCGAACTGAGTTTAGAATCAGAAGCTAAATGTTGCCAATTAAACAAAACTGAATTAATAAGTTTACAAGCGATATTTGTTTGTTCCTAATTATTAATCGTATACCTTCCTCCGATATATATATATATATATATATATATATGGTCAGAGTTCAGTTACAGGCTTTGAGGTTTTTTATGATCATCAAGCTTCAACAGGATGCTGTAATGTGTGTATATAATAATAATTTGTAAAATCGATCCTCAATTGACAGAGAAATCGGTGAACCTACACAAAAAAAACATACAGTCGAAGATACAAACTCACCTCCTCCTTTTTGGAAAGTCGATTAAATAGTATAGATGTTGAATTTTTGAGAAGCGGTAATCATCATCTTAACCGTTGTATTTACAGGAAAACATTTTTAGGAGACTCTCCTTAATTTTTTGAGTAATTCCTAACTGCATTAACAGATTATAAAATGGGCAATTGGGCCAGCTTATACAGGTTGACATGCTACTTTTATTTTGTTTGCAATATATATGCATAACATCACGCCACGACTGCATTTCGAAGGGTTAGGCAGAAATGCACCTCTAGTGCATCCACAATTTGTTTTCAATATCTAATACCTATTCTTGTATATATAAAATCTGAATCTCGGAAACGGCTCCAACGATTTTCATGATGTTAGTATGCAGGGAGTTTCGGGGGCGACAAATCGATCTAGTTAGGTTGCATTTTAGAAAACGTCGTTTTCTCTATTTTCACTCGAGCAGAGGTCGGTCGCACAGATACATTGTTTAATTTTAGCCACTGTTCTGTCCCACTACAGGGAAAAGACCTCCCTTTACTCCTGTTTTCAATATGCCAATTATATTCTCTTCCAGCCTCTAAGTATAGTAGAGAAGGTGATCTTCGACTACCGCGTGCACGGCATGGCGGTGTTCCTGCAGCGCGCACACAAGCGGGTGAAGGGGCTCGGAGAGAAGGAGACTTGGAAGATCGAGGATTTCTCCGACTACGGGGCTATTACCAACCTGGTTAGTATGAGAAGGTGATGTTCGACTACCGCTTGTTGATGAATGTGTGTTTTCTTAGCGATTTATTCGAGCACTATGAACATTTTTTTTAATTACGCAATATTAAATGTAACAGATTGATGTGCTAGGGTAGGTCTCATTCACGGAACAATAAAAAATACAGTGGAAATGCAAAGTAGGCGTGGCACGCGTGTCACTAATAAGCGCTTCCACGCAAAAGCGAATCCAGTTGTGTCCTAACATCGCGTCGAGTTGCTAGTCTCGCGTCTAATTTATTTTTACGTAACTATGCCGTTTTGTTCCATTTTGGAGATCAAAAATGACAGTAAGAGAAAGAAACTTAAAAATGGAGCTATTTCGTGTCATCGGCAAAAATCGTTTTATTTGTTTTCTAATAAAATCTTAGTAAATTTCAATTTACTATAATTATAATTTAATAAAACGTCTAGTTAAAATAAAGATTATTTTGGATTGAATGTATTCACTATTTCGTTCTCGAAAGTTCTTTGCTACTCAATTAGGAATGTAGTCGGGTCGGGTATTGATTTTATAGATAGATATCGATAAAAGAAAATAGGAACCTATATTTTCTTTTATATTAGGTGGATGAAATTTTCCAAAAAAAAAATGAAGTACGCTTTCATGCGTAATAATTATTACAATTATTGTTTGTGGAGCAATTTCTTGAAATAACTAAATGAAAAATCCTTCTGATTTTTAGATTTCCCAAAAACGCTAGCGTCAAAGAGAAATGGATAGATGCAACAGGTAGAGTTCATTGGATGCCATCCAAATCAAGCACGATATGCTCTGAACATTTTTAGTAGTTAATTTATTAATACGTTTTTGAGTTTTAGCGAGACTAACGAACAGTAATAGATTTTTATATATATAATATTTTGTGTTTAAATAATACTACGCCATTCATACTATTATTTTACTGAACTCCATACAAGGTTTATTTTTTCGAATTAAGAAATCGGGTATCTATCGATATCGATAATGTAATTAAAAATGCAATGTTACTTCCCTGGTCGAGCAGCAGTAGATATCGACCTATGACACTAATGTCAACCTTACATTGAAAGTAATAAAATTTATAATTGCAACCACTGAGAATACCGCCATCTATGGTTGGGTAACGGCATTTACTTGGCAATCGAATCTAGTTTGAATTTAGATTACAAAACGTCGTAAATACTTTCTGTACTAACGCAAAATAAATCCTTTTTAAAGAGCCTGAAGATTTCTTTCCAGATGTAAGATCTGTGAGTTATGCTTGTTTGGACTAAAATTAAAACAACAAATCAAACGATTGGCTTATTTGTAGTGCATTATATGATTATCAGTTTATTTGTGTGAGTTTGGCGACACCGGTTCCCATAGTAATTTTGCTGCATTGCACTTCCACTGTTTTTCTGTTCCGTGGTCGCATTAATCACGTAATTTTACTCGTATCTTGTTTGACCTGCAGTAGGTCCTGCAGGAGGGTTTTATCAGTCCTTTAATGCCTCGTCAAATACACAGCCAACCGATAGCGTGGTGGAGCGTTTTTATTTTGTAAATCGGTTCGCTTTCGCTTTTCTATGTAACTAAATTCAAACAATACATTACAAAATAAAATTGCTTCGCCACGCTATCGGTTAGCTATCTATTTGACGAGGCCTTAACTGCTTAAAATTGGTGTTTCACCGATTCACTAATTGCCTGTGGCACGTTTTTATCTTCTTTTTTCGATAGTGTCACGTTTGGCCACTGTCTACCAAGGTAAGCGACGATGGAGCACGTTTGCCTAGAAGTAACCTATTAAATATTGATCTAAAGCTCTCCAGGTTATAGCTTATCCGGAAAACCAGATTTGGCAGGGAATTGCACTCCTTAACTGTATACCAAAATTAAAGTCTGTATTCCCAAGAGGGAATACATACATACTTATGTTTCGAGGAGAACCATACTATAGTTTTAAATCCCAGAAGCATTTACCACATTTATTGTTCATGCATCGATATGACGCATACGCAGCACAGAAGCAGTCCTAAATTTGAAACATTCCCAACAATGTTTCAACATCTAAATATTACTCTTCACTTACAAAACCGCTTAAATTTCCAGCCACACCTTCTCGAAACGTACTTAAACGAAGCATTCTCAGCGATCCACAAATGCGTCGTAAGCAGTGGCCGTCGCGAGGGCCTCCTACTGGCCGAGGGCAGTGACCCCGCCGCGACGCTGCAGAAACACACCCAGCAGATACTGCTAGCGTATGTGGCCGTCCTTCAGGATCTGGCGCTCAATCACGATGACCAGGTAATTCTTCATATTTCGTGTCTTTTAACTCAAACTATTGTCTCAACCATTCAGATAATAAATCCAGGTAATGAAAAGAACATTAAAATGTTCTTGTTTATTTAATTTTGTGTGCCATTTGTTTGCCATTATAAAGTTTACCTATTCTATTATTTTTAATGTCTGTCAGAAATATAACCATAAAAGACTAGAGTGGGTTCTGTTACATAGCCTTTTGTACAGAGAGAGCTGTACTACTAAGAAAAGGCTTTGTATCAAAGAGGAGTCCTCGTTAGACTATATTTCGTGACTTATTGGAACTATCATTACATAGAGAAGGTTCCGTTACTTGTTGGATGAATTGTTACATAGAGAAGGTTCCGTTACTTATTGCAGGTATCGTTAGATGGAGAAGGTTTCGTTACTTATTGCAGTTATCGTTACATGGAGAAGGTTTTGTTACATATACGGTTTACGGTTTAAGAAATTTATTTCGCTCAAAAAGAATACAATTATAACTCCTATGAGGAAAAAAAAGATACATTGTAATTAAGATAATCGACGGTTTCACTTGGTAATAAACGAAATTAAGTTATAAGAACGGTAAAAACTTACAATTTATACAATATTGAGGTGGTGCTTTAATAGCCTTTTAAAAGTTGGAAGTGATTTCGATTCTTTGATTACTTTAGGTATAGAGTTATAGAGTTCAGCCCCTTCATATACGACAGTCCTTTTACCGTAGTTTGTTCTCGGTGCTCTTAAAATTATGTGGGTAGCCTGCCTCGTCATACGCTTTTGAATTTGCATTCTACATACATATTGGAAGTATTGTTACATGGAGAAGGTTTCGTTACATATTGGAAGTGTTGTTACATGGAGAAGGTTTCGTTACATATTGAAGGTATCGTTACATGGGGATGGTTTCGTTATATATTGGAGTTATCGTTACATGGAGAACGTTTGTTACAATCATTTAGATAAATAATTCCGGATTGTTCATTTGTATTACTATTACATTACATAAAACTTTTAAATTCAGTTTCTATAACGAAATCTTGATGTTTTGTGAAGTAGTTTTTAAAGCAAGAAGCAAGGGTGGTTCGCTGGTTAGCTCCATATACCGATCTCCATACTTATTCGTCTGTTTTCAGGAGTTCAACAACAGCAACCTATCAGTAGCGCTGGAACAACGCTTGGAGGAGGGCGGCAGTACAGTAGCTCGCAGCTGGCAGACACGACTGCTGGTCGCAGGCGCCAACGCGCACTACACACGACGCGTCACGCTGCCCAACATAGCGCGCGCTGTGGATAAGTATGTATAGACTTCCAGGGACCTCCTCAGACACCCAGATTTTAGGTCCTGGACATATTAAAAAACATACAAAAAAAAAAAAAAAACATTATAAAATAGAACATACTACGGGCTCTAAACCCAACGTTTTGATTGATGTGAACATTAGTGTTGTAGTTTTCTCCGGGGTCCTTTAAGGTTTAAATAAAAATGGAATTATAGAGACTTAATCCTCTTGATATTAGCAGTTGAAAATCTCTTCGTAGACAGCTCACAGCTACAACTTCATACACTGCACTGGCCCACAAAGATAAGAGTAACGAACGTGAAACGACGATTATTTTTATCCTTTCCTAAAAAGAACTTAATTAAAATCCAGCCTACAATACCAATAAGCAACTATAATTTAACCAACTATAATTTAATTTAATTATGTTTACGTGAACATATGGAATCCTGTCGATTTGTACTTTACACACGCTTGTTCCGGTTTTATTCTCACTTTGTTCATGTGTGTATATTAGAACCGACGACGAGTGTACCACATACTAAGCTGCAGAAAGAACTACAATCATATTCCCACCACTAAGTTCACTAATTTCACTCCTTTTTATTTTTAGCTTCGGCTTCCCAAAGCAGGCGCAAGCTCTACAAGCCACAAGGGAAGCGCTCAGTACTCTCGAGTCTACCATAGCTGAAACATACTTGGAGCACAAAGGAGATCCGTTAGTGGGTACCATAGAGCCAAGCATGGACATGGGAAGACATAGGACTGACGCTGATGCGGTGGTTGATGATGCCAGGCCGTATGTCTACGAGATTATTAATAATCTCATTGCTGTACATGCTGAGGTAATTTTTAATTTTATTATATTTTTAGATTCTCATAAGAAACTACCACTTTGTGCGCACTTATCGATGAAGTCGAAAGCAAGAATGGCAGGTTGTTTTTTACTGTTTAGTGTGCCGAACCTAATTAATAAAGCCTTAATTGTCCGTCTGTCTGTCACAAGGACAACAATACAAATATAAAATATGTACTTTATTTTGTGCTATAAAACCAAAAAGGACATGCTCCATTTTGACAAGAGTTTAAACTAAACTTCGCTGCAGCGCTGAAACAATAATTAGCCGTCTAACAAAACAGTAAAACATATTTTATTAATAAAATAGTACATTAATTTAATATTATATGTATGTACTACTTTTTTGGGACATTCCCACAGTACTATTCCCAAATCACTGCAACTCCTGAAAGCCAGAATCAAATGTGTGGTCTTGGACCCCGCAACGAAATTAATCAGAAAAGAATAGTGTAGTAGGAAAAATAAAAATTTCCAGTTCCCTCCATATCAAGTAAGAGACAGAACAAACAAGGTCAATAGGCACAAAGGGTCATTTACAACTGGGATAAGCCCAGTTGCCTGGCACCACGGATAAAAATTAGCATTTATATTAATGGGTCCTAACATTGTGAGGTGTTATATTTGATTCCTATAATAAATAGGTATGGCAAAAACGCTTGAAGTTACCACAAGATCCGTATAGTAAACATCTTCTGATGCAGTCTGTACATTACTCAACATAGTATTGCATTCATACTAACAAAGAATACACTCCCATAAGATATGATGGGCGGACTGTACTTCGCAGTCAGATGTAGAATACTGACATAAAGGCGAGGTAACGAGCTTGAAGGAAAATAATTTACTTTTAAAGTTACCATGCCCTTGGAGAAATTGGGCAACACAGTGATCCACCTCCAGCCACGTCCTGGCCAGTCGCACGCGAACAGATTGAAAGAATTGGTGGAGGTGTCGGCCCTTGATGGAATTATACCACCTACATTGCCATTCGGACAAAAGTTCCTCCCAGACGTCTATATGTGATTCAAATAATCTAGAGATTTTCTCACGGTCCGCGTCCATGGTTTCTCGTGCTGAATAGTACATTGCAGCACATCGTTGCACTTCAAGGTTGACCGCAAGGACGCCAGCAAGTACCGGTAAGGTCTCAGTACTAACCGTCCTGTTTGCTTTGCATAAGAATATCAAAGCTAAAAGCTGACTTTGAAGTAATTTACGTCGTCCCATTATTTAGGTACTAGCTGTCCCCCGTGACTTCGCTCCCGTCAACTGGATACCTACATACCCTACTCTACCCTAGACACCTACCCACCTATCATACCTACCAATTTGTTAAACTATTTATTAGAATAACCACAGTCAGTTCCTTTCTGAATATACTTTAGATAGTTATTTTCCGCTATAAAAATCAAAGTCAGCTAATTCTACCTACACTTGTTACACAAATTGTCACATCCTAATTTTTAGTCCATATTAGAAATGAGGCAACATGGCGTCCACCAAATATTTCAATTTAATAATGATTATCTAGTTACTCATTGGTGAAAAATTATTCCTTTGCATTTCGCCGTATTAGTTGAATTATAAGTGCAATATCTTAAAACACACGACAGCATATTTAATACGTTTGATTTTTTTTTGTTTAAAAACAAACAATGACATAGGCGCTCAAGATCTAGCAAGCAACTGAGTGAAGTGCGGCCGGCTGACCCCACATGAACGGAACACAGCAGTGATGTGTGGTGACTTCTCTAGTGCATAGTACATTATTACCTCAATGTATAAAACCGGAATAAAATAAATTAAATATGAACAAAGCTGCTATGTTGTTATGTATTTAATAAAAATACACACAGGCAAAAACCCGTAACCTGTTTTAAGCGACAGCAATGTACTATACATTATGGTACAAGTGTGTAATGTTGGTGATTACCGCTGAGGCGCTATTGAGACCCGAGCCGTTAGGTGAGGGTCTTAAGAGAGCTGAGGACTGTAATCATCAATACACACGTGTATCATACGACGTTTTTCAACACACTTGTGAAGAAAATAATACAAAAAAATAATTTCCAGCAGTGAAAACGAGTTGTGATTTTTTTTTCGCAATGGCGGGCAAAATTAATCAGTTTTCCTATGCGCGCGCATCTCACAATGGCGATCGGCCATAGACTAAAAAAGATGAGTTTTTTTTTTGGCTTTTCGCGGATTGCGTTTTAGCCATGTACAAAATGAAGAATTTCAAGTTTTCTTTATTAAACAAGTACGAGTTGAAATTATCTATTTAAATACGAAGTTGCATGAAATGTGTTGCATTTCATTTTATTGAGTACGATCTTTTTGTATCGAAACTTTTTAAGAACAAAGCAACTAAACCAATAAATAAAAATAAAACTCTATAACTCACTTGTGAATAATAGTAATGAAAAAGTCACAGATTGATAACAGGTGTCATTATGTACCTAATTGCGGTGAAATTAGAGCCACTTTATGAGCAAGTGTGTTGAAAAAAAATTTAACTGATCTTCATTCATTATGAAATGTGACGTTGCTGCAATCACTAGTTCCATCTGTCATAAAACCAACAAGCCTCTGGACGGAATATAATGATTTGATTTGAATAGTTATTCAACTACGCCATTAATTTATAGACCGAAGTCTGTTACATAATTTTAGGGACAACCTCTTTTTCTTTACTCTTACTGACAAAAAAATTACTGCAGCGGCCAGCAAAAGAGGCATTGATGGACGAACGTGTAAATGTGGGCCGAGGCGAAGCAGAGGCACACCTACGTAAGTCCATTAATGCCTAGTTGTGGCCAAGGCTTGTATAGTATTTTTCTCAAAAAATGCGCGGAAATTAAAACTAAATAGTACCTAGAACTAATTTTGTCAAATACAATTACTTTTCAAAATCAATGACGAACATCAATCATTATTCCCGCGTTATGCTTAGCACGCACTGCGATTTTTATTCGCGCGATTTTTTTCGCCCATTCTGCGGCCTATGGAATTATATATATGTATACAATTCCATAGGCCTATTGCGGTAAAAAAATCACGCGCGAATAATACTACAAAAATCCGCGCAAATAAAAATCGCAGTGCGTGCTAAGCCTTCATAAGTGTTCATTTGTTTTTTTGTCAATAAACAGCTTTCTATTTGCAAGCCAGTTCGAAATTTAAATAAAACCTTTGATAAGTTACCTGGTTGGTTGCCATGTTTCGGAGTAAAAGATTCCATTTTTAAATCACACGACAGATATGAGTTTACTATGTAATTTTTTTGGCCGCTACACACAACGGATATGGATTTTCATACAACTTTTGCCGGCCGCTGCTCGCATTTATTTGGCCTGTACTGCAATTTTGATTTATCGCGAAGAAGGTTGTCAAAATAATGCTC
The DNA here is from genome assembly GCA_964057195.1 of Orthosia cruda. Taxonomy (NCBI): domain Eukaryota; kingdom Metazoa; phylum Arthropoda; class Insecta; order Lepidoptera; family Noctuidae; genus Orthosia; species Orthosia cruda. Next base: position 23,586,576 of record OZ059825.1, read on the forward strand.
AAATATCCAAGCATGTTTGAGAAAAACAACTTTTCCCAACTACCCCTAGTAGGAGGCTAGTAGTTGCACGCCCATTGGCTTGTTTCCCCGGCTACCAGCCAGGAATATAGACCAATGAACGAATGTAGCACGCTAGATATAAACTGGAGTCCTTACAGACGTAGTTCCTCCGGAGTAGAATGAAATCTAGTAATATGCTTCCAGGTGGACAGCGTATGCGGCGCGGCGTCGTCTCGCTACGTGCGTGATATTTGTGAGACTGTGTGCGAAGAGCTAGCGAGACTGTGCGCCTGCGCGCCCCCTCCCGCCACCCCAGGCGCCGTGTTCCAGGCGCGCCTGGAGTACACGCTGCTGCAGGTGGCGTGCGCCGAGCATCTCACGAGGAAGGCCGAGTGAGTAGTGTAGCTATACACAGTGTGCGAGGAACTAGCGAGACTGTGGCAGGCGCCGTGTTCCAGGCGCGCCTGGAGTACACGCTGCTGCAGGTGGCGTGCGCCGAGCATCTCACGAGGAAGGCCGAGTGAGTAGTGTAGCTATACACAGTGTGCGAGGAACTAGCGAGACTGTGGCAGGCGCCGTGTTCCAGGCGCGCCTGGAGTACACGCTGCTGCAGGTGGCGTGCGCCGAGCATCTCACGAGGAAGGCCGAGTGAGTAGTGTAGATATACACAGTGTGCGAGGAACTAGCGAGACTGTGGCCCCTCCCGCCACCCTCGGCGCCGTGTTCCAGGCGTGCCTGGAGTACACGCTGCTGCAGGTGGCGTGCGCCGGTCATCTCACGAGGAAGGCCGAGTGAGTAGTGCCCCCTTCAAGATACTGACCGCACTTAGAAAAAGCTGTTGTCCAAATGTCCACATCACTGTAGTACACAATAATAATAAAAAAAACTATTTTCAGGAACTACTTGATGGAAGCGTTAGCTGGCATCCCCCAAATAGAGAGTGAAGAAGAAAAAAGGTAATCAAAAATTGTTTCTGGACAAAGAGTCTTCTAGCCACGATTAGTTTCTGTTACGCTTCCATAGATGGGTTCTGGGTATGAATAATTACTGCTTGTCTGCCATGCTTGGGTTTAGACCACGAATAGTTATAGTCCTCGCCAAACTTCTTGGCCGCCCTGAAGTTGGCTACAATGGCTGCGCAGTAGTAAATATCATACAAAAACAGCACCGTTTCGTGCATCGCGCATCCGGTAAATCAACTTCAGGGCGGCCAAGAAGTTTGGCGAGGACTATAGTGTTAGGTTGCCATGCTTGGGTTTAGACCACGATTAGTTACTGCTAGGCTGCCACGCTTGGGTTTAGACCACGATTAGTTACTGCTAGGCTGCCATGCTTGGGTTGTGTCCACTATTAGTTAGTGTTAGGTTGCCATGCTTGGGTTTAGACCACGATTAGTTACTGCTAGGCTGCCACGGTTGGGTTTAGACCACGAATAGTTACTGCTAGGCTTGAGTGCCATGCTTGAATTTTGATCATAATAAGTTACTGCTAGGCTGCCACGCTTGGGTTTAGACCACGATTAGTTAGTGTTAGATTGCCATGCTTGGGTTTAGACCACGAATAGTTACTGCTAGGCTGCCATGCTTGGGTTTTGATCACGATTAGTTAGTGTTAGGTTGCCATGCTTGCGTTTAGACCTAATAGTTACTGCTAGGCTGCCACGCTTGGGTTTTGACCACGATTAGTTACTGCTAGGCTGCCACGGTTGGGTTTAGACCACGAATAGTTACTGCTAGGCTTGAGTGCCATGCTTGAATTTTGATCATAATTAGTTACTGCTAGGCTGCCATGCTTGGGTTTTGACCTCAATAAGTTACTGCTAGGCTGCCACGCTTGGGTTTAGACCACGATTAGTTAGTGTTAGATTGCCAGGCTTGGGTTTAGACCACGAATAGTTACTGCTAGGCTGCCATGCTTGGGTTTTGATCACGATTAGTTAGTATTAGGTTGCCATGCTTGGGTTTAGACCTGATAGTTACTGCTAGGCTGCCACGCTTGGGTTTTGACCACGATTAGTTTATTCTAGGCTAACATGCTTGGTTTTTTACTACGACTAGTCACTGCTGGGCTGCAACGCCCGGGTTTTGGCCACAATTTGTTACTGTTAGGCTGCCAAGGTCAGGTTTTGGTCACAATTAGTTACTTTTAGGCTGCCATGCACGGGTTTAGCCACAATTAGTTGCTGTTAGGCTGTTATGAATGGGATCTAGCCACGATTAGTTTATGTCAGGCTGGCATGGATGGATTCTGGTCACGTATATTTACAGCTGGGCTGCTGTACTTGGATACTGTGTATTTTATTATTCATTCCAAATTAAAACTCCTGTCCAAAGTTATGTTTCGATTAACTCTTCCCTCTTTGTGCTACATATTTTATCAGTCACATCACATCACATCATCAGCCTATTAATGTTCCCACTGCTGGGACACAGGCCTCCTCTCTGTGAGAGGGAATATTTGAAGTATTTTATCAGTACTGGAAGTTTATTTGCTAACTAAAGAGTTTCTACATATATACCCTTCTTTTTTATTGCAGACGGATGGACACTATAGTAGCCGGCTTCAAGAAAAGGATGGAGCTTCAACTAGCCAGCCTGAACTGTAACATGGAGACTGTGTAATATATACATTATAGTAATTTGAGTTTAGAACGAATATATATCGTATTCATAGTATTACGTAAGTAGATGTATTTGGTTTGAAACCAAGAGCTTTAAAAGTATTGTTATTGCGTTAGTATATGCGATGCCTTGTTGAATAATTATTATTTTGTATTATTGATTGTTTGTTTCATATTTACCTAGTGCGATTTGTAAATAAATCAATGTTGATTTTCATGAAAAACAATGAAATGTTTACGTCAAGGTTTTTGAAATAATTGTGTAATTGTTATGTCGTTTAAAGCATTATTGTTAAAAAATATCGTTTATTTAAAATTCATATTATAAGTTAAATTTAAATGATAAAATAAGTTACTTATAAAAATATATCAAATATAAAATCAAATTCTTTAGAGACTGTTTCATTTACTTCCCGTTTTGCATGTTCTTGTAACTCTGAAAGAAATAGTTTTATTTAAATACAAAGCGATAATGTTTAGCAGCAGTAGGTACCTAACATATAAAATAAATAGACAGTCTTGTTTCGAGCTGGAGGCACAATTTGAACGAATTCTTGATTTAAAATAAGTATAATTCAGTAGTGGGACAAAAGCCAAAAAAGATGGTCCAAGACCTTCGATCAACAATTCCAACTAGATGTAGGGTCGGCGCAAGAAATATGTCTCGGTAATTAACAGCTCCGTTGAGACGTGAGCTCTTATTTTGTTAAGTTTTTCATAGTAAGTATTGCAAATGTATGGTAGTAAGTATATATTCACGCGGACAGAATTTATCATTTATTTTGTACGTGGCCCGTTATCTAGTTGGCTTAGAATAAACTAAGCTAGTTGGTTATTGTTTATCGAAGTCCAAGACGCCTCTAAAACTACACATTAAATAACACGATAGGTTCTTAAACACTATGCACACACTGGTATTCTTCAAGTATTTTGGGCTGTTAGGTTCTGACAAATCGGGATGCAACCTGGACAGTGAGTCCCACTTATTTACTACTAGGCTAATCTTTTGACGTCGGTATGAGCTATAGGAGACAAACTCAACCTGTGCTGCCTGTTTGTGTAAGAGTGATGTCATAGTAGCCCCGGTTTCGGACACCATCTTGCGGAAATATCCCTTCTTGTTCTGCAGCAGTATGTGCGGGTGGTCGAACTCCATCAGACGTCCTGCGTCTAGAACTAATATCTAAAAAAAACACATTTTTGACTTATGCCTCAAAATTTTTTTAAAGACGTCTTGAGAGGGTGATAATGGACTTGATTCGGTCATTTTTTGAGTCCTCAACAAGCCTATGACATCCCTGCCCACTTTTATATATTTGTTGTCTGATACTGACTGACTTATCTCTATAACACTGCTTAAGGCATTTTTGGGTTACGTAATAGCTACGGTAATTCGAGAAGAAGAGGCCTTCTGGTTCCAAGATATTCAATAGTAGGCCATTTCAACCAGCCATTTCATTTTGGGATCTTTTGGCAGATTTTAACAATCTCTTTTATGACAAAGCAATTACTTTATCAGAATCTATAATAGTATTCAGCCTATGCGCTATAGTAAGCACGGTGCAGCTATTGAAGTGTAGTCTGATAGCCGTCTGTATCAGCTGGTCAGTCTGCGCGTCCACATTGGCTGTGGCTTCGTCCAGCACTAGAATGCGGTCGTTGTGGACGATGGCCCTCGCTAGGCAAACCAGTTGACGCTCTCCTACGCTGAAGTTTGAACCGCCTTCTGCTACTTCCTTGTAGAGAGGACCTGGGAATTAGTTATAACGTATTATGTGACGTTATTGTAAGAAACGCTACTTGTGGGAGTTTAGAAAGTCGTTCTCATATATCCTAGAATAGATCTAGGTCCAAAAAAGTCACACCATTCTGATATGATAAGATATTCAAAAATTAAAAATCGTGTTTTGCGACTGTTGCGAACAATTCTTGGTTTAGGCGATTAAAAAATCAAAATGTTCTGAGACCCATTACGAGATAAAAGTATTCTCAGGCCCATAAGGAGATCAAAGAATTCTCAGGACCATTACGCCCCCACACCGTTTTTAAAATGGCCACTCGCAGACCACTTTGATAAGTATGAATTCTCAGGCCAATTACGGCCATTCAAAAATTGCCATCGCGGACGGTATTTCACGTCCACACGGCGGGGTATTGGTAAAGTTTTCAACTAGCAATAATCGCACCTCGGATTAACCTCATTGGTTACGATATTGCCTCTGCGCAAAGTTAACTCGATCAGCTTGCTCTGGGCGCCCCAACCAAACACCGTGAAGCAAACGATAGCGCGATTTAACTCGATCCCAGCACCATCTATGCACTTTGGCGGTAATAAATTCTGTCCGCGAAGAAGGGAGGGTGCTTTTGTGTCGTTGTACAATAACGCCTTTACCCTTAGAATATCCATAAAACTGGTTTCTCTTAATGGGAACAACTCTAACAACAAGAAATCGTAACTGATTCACAGTTAAAATACAACATAATTTTTACTCTACTAACTTTCACCTCCCTCTTCCTGAAGTTCCACATTATTCAAAGCTGTCACTAACACTGAATCCGAGTACTGGTCGAACGGATCCAAATTCTTTCTTATATTGCCGCTGAACAGTACTGGCTCCTAAAATTTGAAAAATTAGAACTGATCGAAGTGCACTAGGAAAAAAATGGGATTATAGGTTCAGCTTAATAGCTTTTGTGGTGTTTTAAAAAAAAAATGGCATATCCATATCATAACCATCAACATCATCATTCGGAGCTTTATTCTATCCACAGCTGAGTATACTCCTACAGTTAACGGTCCTCTGTGTGTCATTCCAGGTCCCAGCGCGTCTCAACCAGGTCTTACTCGTCTTTTCTGCTACTAGGCAGCTTGCGTCGATTTTTCAGGAGGTTGTAACTTGTAAGGGTTGGATTTACATTAAATATCATACTTGCGGAATAATAGATAACTTCTCCCTCAAATCGTGTAATCCAATGGTTGTGATGTCCACTCCATCAATAGTGATGGTTCCCTCTAGATACGCTAGCCTGAACAATGCTTGAATCACAGACGATTTTCCTGCGCCAGTTCTGCCCACAATTCCAATCTAGAATCATCATCATAATATCAGCCGAAAGACGTCCACTGCTGGACATAGGCCTCCCCGAAGCGTCGCCACATTGACCGATTCCGTGCGTCCCGTATCCAGCGGATCCCCGTAACCTTCACCAGGTCATCGCCTCATCGGTCCTCCTGGTGGGACGCCTTCCAGCGCAACGTCTTCCGGTTCACGGTTGCCACGGTTTTCTGGCCCGGCATCGGCCATCCGTTCTGCGAGCAATGTGCCCTGCCCACTGCCTCTTATGTTTGGCAATTCTTCGGGCTATGTCGGTAACACTGGTTCTCTTGTGGATCTCTACATTTCTGATTCAATCACGCAAGGAAACTCCGACTATAACCCTCCCCATTGCCCTTTGGGTGATTGTAAGCTTTCTGATGAGGCCCATTGTAAGCGACCACGTCTCAGAGCCATTGTCATCACTGGTAACACACAATAGTCATAGACTTTCGTCTTGAGACACTTTGGTAAGTTGGACGAGAAGATACCGCGCAACTTTACGAACACTGCCCAGCCGACTCCGATTCGACGGTTAGAGGTTAACCATCGAATCAGACTCGGCTCAAAGTTGGCCCTACCCAACTGGATTGTTTGTTCCAGGTAGACATAGTCGTCCACAACTTCGAGTGTAGAGTCTCCGACCTTGATAGGAGTGGGTGCAACATGGGCATTAAACTAGAATGCATGGCAAGTGCAAGGCAATCTAGAATGATGAGGCAAAAATAAAGTAAATCATTATTTGCGATGGTTTGCATTGGTGCAAACGACATTAGGAAAAAATACGGCCAAGTGCAAGTCCAACTCGCGCACGTAGGGTTCCGTACCATTATCGCAAAAAACGGCAAAAAAAACACGTTTGTTGTATGGGAGCAAAAAAGAACTTGAGTATTTAGGATAGGTTAAAACGGGCTGTTTTCCGCAACTCCACGACCAAGCGCGTATTTTGCGTAAAACGTAACGTAATTTGAATATTTATTTTATTTTGTTGTTATAGCGGCAACGGAAATACATCATCTATGAAATTTTTAACAGTCTAGCTATCACGGTTCATGATATACAGCCTGGTGACAGACAGACACACAGACGAACAATGGAGTCTTAGTAGGGTCCCGTTTTTACACTTTTGGTACGGAACCCTAATAAACAAGTAACTGCAATAATAATTAAGTAATTGTATTGCTGCTGTAATAATTCTGCCATGAAAATGATTAGGTGATGTCCTATTTACCTTCTCTTGTGGTTGTATGGTGAACTGCAACTTCTGCAGTACATAACCTCCGTCTGGGGAGTACTTCAGGCTCAAATTGTCAAAATTTATCATTCCTTCTGCAGGCCAGTCGGCTGGAGGCTTTCTTTCTGGAGTCTGAAGATGAAAATGAATATTTAATTAGAGATCTGTCAGGATTATTTTATTTTAGTCAGTTACATAGACATGCTCGATGTACGTACGTACGACGTAGAAAACAAAGCATTCACATTCAGTACACCTTTGTCAAAGATTCGATTCCGAGCTATGATTTCATCAAGACAGAATCGCTACGTACAGTCATACTTGATAGTGACCGTATCTGCTTGAAGACATTACTACTGTTTTAAGTTATTCCAATTATTGGCAAAACTTAAATTTGCATTAATCAAGGTATACTTACACTTCTCAACGCAGGTTCCTGTGGCAGTTTGGTATACTCCAGCACTCTTTCTACGCTGGTCATTTGGTTCTCCATCTCGGCTGATTGGCGCATCCCCCATTGAAAGATACCAGTTAAAGATACGGACTGGGTGATCGCCAGGCCGACGTTGCTGCCATCCATGTCTAAAATATGGAGCAATGTGTTAGAGGACAGGAATCAATGATGCTTATAGCTGCATAAAACTGAAAGTTGGTATTTTTGTTGGTGAAAATTCAAGTAACTTTAAATGTACCGTTTGCTTCCTTTCTCACCAGATAAGTGAAACTAAAGACATTCAGTTACCTCTTCCCTCCGCCAGCAAATCATTCAGAATTTTAGTTATTCGGGAAGGTATGGTCTGGAATGAAACTTGTAAAATACAAAAAATCTTCTACTGACCTGTCTTCATCAAACAGCTGAAAGTGACGCATATTATAAACAGTAAGCAGATAAGGTCCAAGAAATATCCGAAGGCTCGACTGCAGGTGATGAAGAGGTACCACGCAGCGCTATGTAGATCCTGGTGAAGGTCGAACTCTTCGGCTAAGAGAAACTCTGCGCCGAACGAGCGAATTGTGGCCAGACCAAGGATCGTGGCGTTCACGTGACCAAATACTGGGCTGCGAGCTGGTGAGAGTTTTTTGTAATAATAAAAAAAAAACATTAGATATTGATAATACCGAACTAGAAGAAGTATATCATAACGTTGTAAGTTTTTTGGCAAAGCTTTTTATGATAGTCAAACGAAGGCAGAGGCCGGACATACTGCCAATTTGGCCTCTGGCTTTTTACTGGACTAGGTATTCTAGACATCCAACGCAGAGAATCGTGAGCGTTACAGAATTATCATAGCAACTAGCGAGAAAGGACTACTAAAAAGGGCATTCTTAAAGCTTTTCATACTTACTGATCCCTTCCAACCTTTTGACAGCTCCAGAAGTCCTTATGTAGATAACGCGGAATATGTAGAATATGACCATCGCAGCAGCGATCGGAATTAAGAGAGTGATGTCTGTCATCAATATTACGATGACAACTCCAACCAGGTTCAATATTATCTGAAAAAAAATTTTGGTAGAATGACCTTCTTCACCTTCTACTTAGTGATCTTAGCAATGTTATTCAACGTATGCTACCTGAAAGCAATCAATCATAGCTTGAGGTAGCATTTCATCTACAGCACCCATATCTTTACTAAATCTGTTGAGAATTCGTCCTGATGGGTTGCTATGAAAGAAACTCATTGGAGACCGCGAAATCGATTCAAACATTTGGTCATGTAATCTAGAAGATCAAACAAATAAATTACTTGAATATCTGCCAAAATGTTTGGCAATTTGATTTGTTTGATACTGACTTGATGGAGGATTTCATGCACAAGGAAAAGAAGAAGAAAGCTCGTATCAAAGCGGCTATAATCGTCGCTAATGTTATTATGCCGAAAATAAACACGAATTCTTTTCGCTCCAGGCCTTGTTCTGCCCATATAAGAACGTCCATTGTTGCGTCACCTGACAACCTGTCTTCGGCGTTACTCCTGAAACAGAAAAAGAAACGGTAGACAAAACTATTCCAATACTTGAAACCAATATGCGAAAATCACAATAATATTATAATGGCAAAAGTTTGTGAGTGTGAGTGTTTGTATGGTTGAAGTGAATGAATGAATTAAAGTCAGGAAGAGCAGATACATTTTATGCCGGGAATATGTTCGCTCGGAATAATTTTCGACATGCACGCGGGCGAAGCCGCTGGCAGAAGCTAGTAATCTACAAACGTTAAATCAGTAACACTTGGGGACCACCAGAATTGTCATTGAAGATGTGCATTAGAATTTCGGACTCAACTCCAATTCTAGACGGAGTAACTTTAGAAAATATAGAAACACAGCAAACGCTTCATAATTATTTAAATAATATTTATTCTATCAAACCGCTAGACGGATTGATATAATTAAGACATCGTTAGATAACTCTTGACCGCCCAAGTGTTCTTAGCTTCTTAGATAGGCGAAGTTAAAAAAAAACAACTTGGCAGATTTGGGCGCCATATTGTGCGAATCCAATTTTTTTTCCAATCCCTTCGTGTGGGGTATTAAAATGAAGGGTTTTATTTTAAGAGGTGATTACAAAAATATATACTACATCCTTTCCTTACGTAGTATAAAACAATGTCGCTTCCCGCTGTCTGTCCCTATGTATGCTTAGATCTTTAAAACTACGCAACTTTTGATTCTGTTTTTTTAAATAGATTGAGTGATTCAAGAGGAAGGTTTATATGTATAATACACGCGGGTGAAGCCGCTGGCAGAAGCTAGTATAATTATGTATACTTGTAATTCGAAATAAAATGATACCTATCTAAAAAGTTGTAAACAAAAAAGTTTATTTAAAAATTAAAAATTCGACTGCATACGCTTCAGTGCCGTAAAACGGTAACTTTCTAAAGCATACTCCTCAGTACACAGATTACCTCCCAATAGATTCCGCATATAAGACAACTTACGCGCACCACACATCAGCCTACTTAGGCTGATATAACTCAGCACACGGTATGATCTCTTTAGTATCGACCAGACATTAGAGCTGTAGGGACGCAAGCGATTTCTAGTTTTAATTCTGTTTAAAAATAGTTATCAACGGTTTGCCTTAAAAAAATGACGAAATGTGCAGTAAAAGGGTGTGGAAAATCAACCAGCCCTTCAAGTTCAAAAAAAGATGGGATAATATTCCACCAGTAGGCAAAGTAATAAATATTGACCAATCTAAGAAAGGTCAAGTTATAATGGTTAACAAATCAAAATTGCACACTTTACAGTAGCGCTCGTTGATGTCTTTTGTGAAAGTCCCTTTCACTCTTATGGAATTATTATATTGCTATCTTTTTCCCACAGAAGTAAAAATGTTGAGAACAATACGTTTTTCGCTTATCGAAAAGTATCGATGATCGATGTTAAAAAAGGTATATAGGAGATTAAAATAATTTTGTTAAAATTGATTATTTAAAAATTAACAAATTAGTTTATTTTTACTTTGAACTAATTGTGCTCTACTCATAACCAGAGCTCAGAGTGGCCCTGTTTACATAGGATTACTATTAAATTAAATCACATTAGGCCAAAATCTAAATCTTTTCTCGATCGATGTTTTTCTTTATCATTATTAAAGTAATTATAAAATCGTCAGTTAAGAAATTTTACATAAAATTCCATTCTGTTTGACAAATATCGATATTTTATCGACATTTAATGCGCATGTCCCGTCACTACGACATGTACCGTGACCTTGAATAGCCAATCACTGTCACTCCCCGCGCAACCCGTGCCTTCCGCCAAATTTGGTGAACTCGGAATCAAACAAAACAGTAGGCATGCGGTATCTATTGGGAGGTAATCTGTGCCTCAGTAACAGCTAGGTTAAAAGGTTTGAAAAAAAAAAAAAATTATTGATTCATGTACATAATTTTGAACACAAGGTTTTTTCGTGTAACTAATAGTTTTGCTTTAAAAAAATAATTAACAACACGATATTTATTCGCAACTTTGGGAAACTCCTCCAAAACGACTTGGATGTTTAAAAATATTTTTATACAGAAAAATTGATGGCTGGAATTTCTTCATACCTAACATAGCATATGTAAATCAAATAATATTTTGCAAACAAAACTGTTCAAAAGGAGGTTCAATTTTGATATTTTGGCACCGAGCGGGCGCACGGCCAGTACTGCGTTACATTGGGGCGTATATATCACCTTAAGGGCCTACATACGCTTTTTAGTTCGCTTCTTAAGGGCCTACCCTTAAGAAGCGAACTAAAAAGCTGTAAACAAGAAAAAGTCATGCTGTGCAGTAGGAGGATCAGGTGGTCATCCAGTTCGCAAAGAAGTATCCTTATGCAGTCGGGTATTTGATTTTAAAATAAAATATTTTTAACTTATGTAGGTCGGTTAACGGCAATCCCTGCCATTTCAACAGCAGATAAAATAGTCAGAATGATAGATAGCTTTCGTCTTACCATCGACTGATCCAATAATCGCAAGCACTGGCACAGAACTGCGCCAAGAGGAACAGCAAAGCAACGACGACCACTAAGCAACAAGGGGCACCAGCCATGAAATAGTCGCGGTATACAGATCCGTGTACGCGACCAGTCGTTTGTATCTCTGCTTCAGGCTTTTGATCCTGGAAATATCATGGGACCACGGATCAAATTATGTAACATACCACGTAATAAATGTATTTATTTATCTATACTATAATATAATAAAGGGGAAGAGTTTGATTGTTTTTAGGTACAACAAAACGTAAAAAAGGAACCCTTATAAGATCTCTATTTTCTGTCTGTCCGTGTGTCACCACCGATTTTCTCATGAACGGGTTGGACCTATCAAGTACCAGATACCGAGGTATATATTCCCTATTAGGTGTATAAAAATCAAGGTCCTGAGTCAACACGATAAAAAGATAATAAATTTAGTTTTTAGCGAAAACTTGTACCTAAGTACCAAAATTTACCTTAATTTTCAACTTTTATATTTTTAAGGTTTTTCCCTTTACTTGTGCTGTAAGACCGAGAAAGATTTGTATTTTTGTATGTATAACGAATAAACTTAAATACTACTGGACCGATTTCAAAAAATCTTTCAACATTGGGCACCTACACTATCCCCGGGTGACAAAGGCTACTTTTTACCCGACTGCCGAAGGAGTGTAATGTGTTTATCAGTCTATGTATGTATGTGGCGTTCCAGAGACCAAATGCGTTGGCCGATTTTGATGATTCGTACGTCAATCGATGCGTCTTAACCCTGCGAGTGTCATTGGCTACATTAAAATTGAAAAATGGCGGCTTTTGGGCGCCATATTGTGGAGGCCCAATTTTTTTTTCCGCTCCAATCCCATCGTGTGGGGTATCAAATTAAAGAGTTTTAAGAGGCGATTTCAAAAATATATAACACTTATATGTTGTAATGTACCTTATTCAAATAAAATGTTAACTAAAAATGTTAAATAAAAAAATTAATTCAAAAAATCAAAACACCCGACTGCTTAAAAAGCGAACTAAAAAGACATAAACAAGAAAAAAACCATGCTGTGCAGTCGGAGAATATATCTGGTTTTGGTCAGCCAGCTCGCGAATATGTATCCTCCGACTGCACAGCATGTTTTTTTTCTTGTTTACGTCTCTTTAGTTCGCTTTTTAAGCAGTTGGGTGTTTCGTTTTTTTTTTATCTTTGTTTTCACACGGGAACGGAAACTACGCGGGTGAAACCGCGAGGCGTCCGCTAGTATAATATTGTTACAAGATAGGCCAACGCCATCTAGTAACGAGAGGAAGAACTAGGTAGTAACTAGTGGCGCCATCTAGTATTGAATAGCGTAACTGATGTTCTCGAAAGCTCGTGTCGAATGGAATTTTCCAGAAGGTTCGAACCGAACATTCTGGATGTTTCTAGTCGCTTCGGGAACAATGAGTTCGAAAGTCGAATGTTCTGGAAGTTTCTCGAATTATCTAGAACAGTATGGAACGTTCCAGAAACTTCTTCCGTGCTATATAAAGAGCGGTCGGATTCGTCGTGGGTCAGTTTCGATTGAGAAGCGATACAGAGCGACCAAAGCGGAAAATAGTGCGAAGTAATAGAATTGTTTAAGAAGTGTTTTTGTAATAAACAGTGATTAATTGAAGTCTGCTGTTTAAATAATTTATCCCTGAACCCCAGCTCGTAACAAATTGGTGTCAGAAGTGGGATAAATTATGCCGGTTCTACCGAAGGAAGAAACGGAGGGGATGCGCACCAGGAGTCAGCGCCAGCAAGACGTAGACCAGAGGCGCTTTGGAGACGCTCCCTCACCGTCATCAAGTGGACATCGAGACTCCGCGGCTGCAGCGGAATCAGCTCAATCGTCGGCGTCGCCTGACATAGCCGCCCTTATGGCATTCTTGCAAGAGCAGGCGCGCCGCTTAGAGGAGCAGCTGCAGCGTGACAAGGAGGAGCAGGCTCGCCGTCAGGAGGAGCAGGCCCGTCGTCAAGAGGAGCAGGCTCGCCGTCAGGAGGAACAGGCGCGCCGCTTAGAGGAGCAGCTGCAGCGTGACAAGGAAGAGCAGGCTCGCCGTCAGGAGGAGCAGGCGCGCCGCTTAGAGGAGCAGCTACAGCGTGACAAGGAAGAGCAAGCTCGCCGTCAGGAGGAGCAGCTCTTGGTGATTAAGGACCTTCGCGGAGCCATTGGTAAGGAGATGAAAGAGGTAAAGGACCAGATCCAGCAGCAGGAGATCCGCATCACCGAATTGGAGAGGATTGTTCGTGGGCTCAAATCTGGAGGAGAGGCCGTCGCACCTGCGGTAGTTGCGCTCTCGCCAGGTGGTTTTAAAGTGCCACCATTCGACGGCTCTTCATCATGGTCTGCCTACAAGATACAGTTCGAGGCCGTCATGAAAGCGAATAGGTGGACCAAAGAACAGGCCTTGACTGCTCTAACCTTGGGTCTTCGCGAGCAGGCCTTGATTGTGTTAGAGGCACTTGGACAGGACGTTACTTTCGAAAAGCTTCTGGAAGCCTTGGAAGCTAGATACGGTGACGCGCACCTGGAACATGTGTTTCGGGTCCAACTGAAAGACCGGTCCCAGCGGGTTGGTGAAACTCTTCAGCAATGGGCTCTGGAGGTGGAAAAGCTGGTCCGGAAGGCATACAAGTCTTCACCTGTGCTGATCGACGGGAATCTCGTACAGGTTTTCACGGATGGGATCCGTGACCTGGAGGTTAGGGCTGCAGTAAGGCTAGGCCATTTTAAGAACCTTAAGAACGCCCTAGCCTACGCTTTGGAGGTGGAAGCTGTACGACGGGACGACCGAGCTCACCGCATAAGGCAGGTTATGACTTCACCCCGGTGCTATAGCTGTGGAGAGAGAGGCCACATCCGGTTGAGCTGCCCAAAGCAAAGGGGTCCCCATTGCGGAAGTCAGTCACCAGTAGCAGGAAAACCAGTAGACGCCAGGAGTAAGTGGCAGTTAGTGGCAGGTGATGAAAGAGTCCCAAGGAACTCGATTGCACAAATTGTGTGTGAGTCACAATCATGGGACGGGAACAGAACACCACACAGTAATGCAGATGCTCTCTCGCGTAGGTCATGTTCCGATCAATGTAAGCCCTGTGCCAGGCAAAAGGCTAAGCAAACGACATTTGTGAGAATGTTGAGGACGGATCTTAGCGAAGATTGGAAGGGAATCTTGCAGAGTGCTCAGCAAGATGACGAAGACATAAACCCGATCCTCGAATGGAAGAAATCAGGAGCTCCGAGGCCTCAGTGGAGTGATGTTGCAGCACTGAGTTCTATCACTAAGAGTTATTGGGCACAGTGGGAAAGCTTGGTTATCCAGGATGGAGTTCTGTGCCGGAAATGGGAGAATGCTCGCGGTGACCAGTGTCATCTACAAATGGTCGTACCTAAAGTTAAGGTGCCGGAGATCCTACAGCTCTACCACAATGGATGTTCAGGGGGTCACATGGGAGTTAAGAGGACTTTAATCAAGATCCGAGAACGATTTTACTGGATCCATTGTCGAGAGGACGTTGAGGAATGGTGCCGCAAATGCACAAGTTGTGCGGCTGTGAAAGGACCACAAACTCGTAGCAGAGGGGCACTAAAGGTTTACAATGTTGGTGCACCGTGGGAACGTATAGCATTAGATGTTGCTGGACCATTTCCAGAAAGCCAAAGCGGGAACAAGTACTTTTTGGTTGTCATGGACTACTTCACAAAATGGCCGGAAGTGTTTGCAATCCCTAATCAAGAAGCCTCTACGGTGGCTGATAAGTTAGTTCACGAAGTGTTTTGTCGGTTCGGGGTACCCTTGGAAATCCACAGTGACCAAGGCCGGAACTTCGAGTCAGAAGTGTTTAAGGAGACGTGTCGTGTGATGGGTGCTCACAAAACCAGAACTACTGCTTATCATCCGCAATCAGACGGGATGGTTGAACGATTCAACCAGTCACTAGAGAGATATCTTGCAAAGGTTGTGGAAAACAGACAGAAGGATTGGGACAAACACATTCAACCATATCTCATGGCATATCGCAGTGCTGTTCATGAAACTACAACGGTAACGCCAGCTTTTGCTAATTTCGGCAGAGAACTACGATTACCTGCAGATTTAATCACCGGTATCCCGCCTGAGTCTCCACGCAATGTAACAGATTATGCGAATGAGTTACGAAACAGGATGGATGATGTATATGAGCATATGAGACAGACTGGTCAACAGATGTCTGAGAGGATGAAGACCCGCTACGATCGGAAAGCGAACAATAAGGGCTTCGATGAAGGATCTCTTGTATGGTTACATAACCCGGCACGGAGCAAAGGAAAATCGCCTAAATTACAAGCAAAATGGGATGGACCTTATCGCGTAGTTACCAAGATCAATGACGTCACCTACCGAATTCAAAAGGGACCCCGAGGTGCATCAAAGGTCGTTCATGTGGATCGGTTGGCCCGTTATCATGGGTCTAACAATGCTCGGGACGAGCATGTCTAAGAGAGAGGCAATGTTACAAGATAGGCCAACGCCATCTAGTAACGAGAGGAAGAACTAGGTAGTAACTAGTGGCGCCATCTAGTATTGAATAGCGTAACTGATGTTCTCGAAAGCTCGTGTCGAATGGAATTTTCCAGAAGGTTCGAACCGAACATTCTGGATGTTTCTAGTCGCTTCGGGAACAATGAGTTCGAAAGTCGAATGTTCTGGAAGTTTCTCGAATTATCTAGAACAGTATGGAACGTTCCAGAAACTTCTTCCGTGCTATATAAAGAGCGGTCGGATTCGTCGTGGGTCAGTTTCGATTGAGAAGCGATACAGAGCGACCAAAGCGGAAAATAGTGCGAAGTAATAGAATTGTTTAAGAAGTGTTTTTGTAATAAACAGTGATTAATTGAAGTCTGCTGTTTAAATAATTTATCCCTGAACCCCAGCTCGTAACAATATCTATATATATAAAAGCGAAAGGTCACTCATTCACGTATCACGAAATATCGAAAACCGCTTGACGTATAAAGATGAAATTTGGCAGGGAGTAATTTATAGTTAGTAGACGTCCGCTAAGAAAGGATTTTTCGACAAGGCCGGATTTAGGGGATCTAAGGGCTCTCGCAAGTTTGTATGAAAGTCCTTCATTTTTTGAGCAGCAAACTTAAAATTTGGCAGGGAGGTAGTTTATAGTTAGTAGACGTCCGTTAAGAACGGATTTTACGACAGGGCCGGATTTAGGGGGTCTAAGGGCTCTCGCAAGTTTGTATGAAAGTCCTTCATTTTTTGAGCAGCAAACTTAAAATTGGGCTGGGAGGTAGTTTATAGTTAGTAGACGTCCGTTAAGAACGGATTTTACGACAGGGCCGGATTTAGGGGGTCTAAGGGCTCTAGCAAGTTTGTATGAAAGTCCTAAATTTTTTGAGATGCAAACTTAAAATTTGGCAGGGTGGTAGTTTATAGTTAGTAAACGTCCGCTAAGAACGGATTTTACGACAGGGCCGGATTTAGGAGGTCTAAGGTCTTTCGCAATTTTGCATGAAAGTCGTTAATTTTTTGAGCTACAGACTTAAAATTTGGCAGGGAAGTAATAGTTAGTAGACGTCCGCAAAGAACGGATTTTGCGACAGGGCCGGATTATGGAGGTCTAAGGGCTCTCGCAAGTTTGTATGAATGTCCTTCATTATTTATGCTACAAACCTGAAATTTGGCAGGGAATAGTTTATAGCTGGTAAAAATCCGCTAAGAACGGATTATGTGACAGGGCCGCATTAAGGAGGTCTAAGGGCTCTCGCAAGTTTGTATGAAAGGCCTTCATTTTTTGAGCTACAAATTAAAATTTGGCAGGGAAGTAGTTTATAGTTAGTAGATGACAGCTAAAAACGGATTTTGCGACAGGGCTGGATTAAGGAGGTCTAAGCACTCTCGCAAGTTTGTATGAAAGAACGGTTTTTTTTTTTGTACTACTGTATAATAATAAATATTTATTTATTTATTAATGTATGCTTTATTGTACACCCGAAAATACAGGAACAAAAGAAACTATAATAAATAGAATATATTCGCTTTTGCAACGCTATGTGTTCAACAAACATTTATTGATGACTTATAATACAAATAACAGAAAATACTACAAAATTAATTAAAACGAAGATAGATATTTATATATTTTTTTACCATAACATTTACGCAGTAGTTTCATCAAGTTATTGATCGAATATTTTTTCTGGGCAAATAAAAAAAAACTCCGTGACGCATTTCCGTGGTAAAAGTATCCTATAGTAAGTTGAACCTGGTGTTCACTGGTGATATACCATATTAAATACCAAATTCCAGACAATATTTTATATATGTGCAGTGGTGGACCAGTGCTAACGACCGCGACTTACATGTTGTGGGTCTTGGGTTCGAACCCAGGCAGGCGCTTTACTTTGTGTACCTAAATTATTTCATCACCACTGCTCCCAAAACGGTGAAGGAAAACATCGTGAGGAAACAGGCATGAACTAAAAATTCGAAGATATGTGACATCCACCAACCAGAAATGGGCCCGCGTGGTGGGTTACGGCCCATTCTCTCTCGCAGAGACGAGGCCCGCACACACAACGGACCAAAAGGGAGTTTAACCCCCGGTTTCTCAACACTCGGTTATCGGGTAACGTAATTGACGAATAATAGCCGGTTATCTGCTGTGGTTGGCTGTTGAAAATGCATTCAACCAATTCGAGCAGATAACGTGTGCTTGACAATTTGTCACATTAATTCTGCGATATTTTAGCACTATCACGAAATATCGAAAACCGCTTGACGTATAAAGTGCGCACTAAGAAAGGATTTTTGGAAATTCCACCCGTACGGAGATAAAAGCGAGGTTGAAAGTTAGGTTTAGATTTACGCTCTTGGTTGATAAAAAGAATTCCTGTATTTATTGGTTTTTGGAAATTCTACCCCTAAGGGGATAAAACAGGGGTTGAAACTTTATGTGAAATTTCTTCAGTTTAGAAGGTAAAACTTATGAAATTGTTGGTTTACGCTCTTGGTTAATAAAAAACAATGCATTTTTTTTTTCGGCAATTCTACCTCTAAGGTAGTAAAAAGGGGGTTGGTACTTTGTATAAAAATTCTACAGTTTGTAAGTTGAACACCTAAACTTTTAGATTTATACTCATGGTTGATAAAAAGACATCATGTATTTATTGGTTTTTGGAAATACCACCCCTCAGGTGGTAAAAAGGGGGTTAAAAGTTTGTGTAAAACATCTACACTTTTAAGTGTGACACATGATATTTTAGATTTACGCTCTTGGTTGATCAAAATAATTCATGTAAGTATTTATTGATTTTTGGAAATTCTACCCCTAAGGAGGTGAAAAGGTGGATATTTGTTGGGCTTATATATTTGAAATTTGGCATAAATACTAACCTAAGTAAATAATAAAGGTTTTCTACTCCTAATAGACGATTTAGGGGATGTTAAAGATTTTTGAAGAATTATACTGTGTTGGGCTTATAAATTATAAACTTGACATAAATACCAACTTATGTAAATAGTAAAGGTTTTCTACTCCTAAAAGACGATTTAGGGGGTGTTAAAGATTTTTGAAGAATTTTACTGTGTTGGGCTTATAAATTATAAACTTGACATAAATACCAACTTATGTAAATAGTAAAGGTTTTCTACTCCTAAAAGACGATTTAGGGGGTGTTAAAGATTTTTGAAGAATTTTACTGTGTAGGGCTTCTTTTTATGATGTAGGGGAGCTCTGAGAACAGATTTTTGGATTTTACCTTCTGAAATTAAAAAGTCATCTGTAGGATAAAATACGGATCACGCGAACGAAGTCGCGGGCGAAATGCTAGTACCATTATAAATGCGAAAGTAACTCTGTCTGTCTGTTACCTTTTCACGCTTAAACCGCTGAACCGATTTAAGTGAAAGTTGGTATGGATGGGGCATTAGTTTTATATGAAACTTCTTAATTGGGCTTATACTGATGAACTGATTTAGATGGAATTTGGTATGCAGATAGTTTGAGACCTTGGGAATGATATAGACTACTTTGTTTGCATAAAACATGATGGCGAAGAAAAGGCAGGAGATTTTGTATGTAACTTCTTATCATGCAACTTCTTATTATGAGCCGATTTAGATGAAATTTGGTAAGGAGATAGTTTGGGACCCTGAGAAAGACATAGGCGACTTCTTTGTGCATAGAAATCGAAGGGGGAGAAATGGGAGAGTTAGTTTTGTATAAAACTGCTTATTATGGGCATCGATTCGCTTCAAACTTTGCGAAAATACTTCCGTAACAAATAATTAAAGTGCATTGTTTTTTTTAATTACAAAAAAACTACGGTTTGTAAAGATATGATCACATACGATGTAGACATTTTCTTCATGAAGCTGAATTATGGCAGGTACTAGTTTAAACTTTTAAAGATAGTAAACATTAGTTAAGAAAGGATTTTTGCAAATTCTAATTTTAAGGAGTTAAATGGGGAAAGATGAACTTTGTATGAAACTTTTTATTGCGGCTTACGATTCGGTTGAAACTTTACAGACACGTTTTTGAAAACAAATGATTAAGCTCAGCACATTTATTTAGATTATTTAATGGGATGAGGCTTTGTATTACTATGCTAGCATTATATTATCTGTGGTATTACACAATAAGGGCAAAATATAATAGGTGCCAATATATTAACAGATATTTAGGGTAGGTGGGTAGGCAGGGTAGGTGGGTAGGCAGGGTAGGTAGCCAGTTGACGGGAGCGAAGCCTCGGGGCACAGCTAGTTTCATTTTATCACCAATTATAACATCTTTAAAGATTGCTCCAATATGAGCTACAAGTCACAAACACACAAAATTACATAAAACTAAAATAACCTAGCATGAAATAGCACACAATCAAATAATTTAAGTATTAATAATTTAATGTTAAGCATGCCAAAGTCTAAGTATAGCTCTAGGCCTGTTACGGAATCGAAAAAATAATAATAACAATCATTATACAAATTGCCTACATTACATATTGTTGACCTCTGGCACCCAAGCTATGATTTAACTTGTGATATGAGGGCTCTCTCAATTAATTGACTAAAAAAATAAGGTTACCAAGAATAACGAAAAATACTCTTCTCTTCTCTTAGTGTGGATGCGGATGAGTGAATATGTTGCGTGTATGGGTGGTGTATGGTTGTATTGTATGAAATGTTAGAAAAGTTTTCCTTATAACTTTTCAATATCCTGCCGGGTGAGCATGGCCTCTGGGTTAGGCTTGAAACGCATTTTATCACGATTTTTGCTACAAAACTGTGATAAAATGTGTGACAGAGCCTTGAGCCATTGACTCACCCTCTTCTTACATTCCAATTTTGTAATCCCGTTTATGTTGTTTTTTTTTTAACTGCATTGTAAATTCTACCACAAATGACCTGGAAGGTCTCTCAGTCAGTTAAGTTCAATAACGAGCTACAGGACAGACATATTTAGATCTCTAGCCCGATAACCCACACTGTAATCCTGTGAACCATGTTTGCGCAAAATAGTGTTGAGCACAAAGAGCTGTACCTATAACGGTCATAACTTTGCAGTCTTCATATAATTGCATGGTGCTATACCGGAAATGTCTAAAACTTAAACTTTAAGAACCTGTGGCCTCTTCAATTGCAGCATGTATGTTTTTGAGCGCCACCCCAAACCGTTATCCCAAATGAGAGTACAAAGTCAGACCAGAAGAGTGGCAGAGTGCAAAGTCGACCATCCGGAGCTTATTTAAGTCAGCCTTATGTCGCAAGTTCTTGAAAATCGCTGTGTTGCCTCATTGTGAGCCTGACGTATTAATGCCTAGGTACCTAACTTGACTTGCCCTGACTAGGGGAGGGCAGAGGCACTGATCTATCTGGTCACTACAGGTATTAGTCCTGAGAACACGTCTCATCCGGCTGTGTTGGAGATTTTATATATTGTATCCTAACCAAGACATTACAATACCGAGCGCAAAATCCGCACGTTCTCGGATCCCCTCCCGTAATCCCTCCTCTGAAAGCCGTATCGTCCGCATAAGTATATATGCTACAGTGTGGGACGGATAGATTACATAGAGCATAGACCGTTAACATATAACAAGAATAGTGTAGGTCCCAAAATTGAGCTCTGCGGAACTCCAAATGTCAGTAAGTGTTCGTCACTAATGTTTGATTCATTTTTAACGCACTGTGGCCGCTCAGAGGTAGCTCTTAAAAATCTTCAATTTCAGGACCCCTCACTCCTATCCTCTGTAATTAGGTTAGCAATATGGGGGCAGAGACAGTATCAAATGCCTTAGTTATGTCCAAGAAAACACCCAAACACCTAGACCTTTCGTCCAGTACCTTTACTGCACTGTCAACAAAGGCAGCAACAGTGTCCCCGCACGATTTTTTCTACGAAATCCGTATTGGTTTTCTGACAGTGTACTGTGTGTATCCAATCGAGTGTTAAGGATCTTTTCCAAAATCTTTGACAACGGTGGAAGGACAGATATATAGCTGTAATTATTGACACTGCTTCTATCTCCACTTTTGTGTATAGGATGCACTATCGCCTTATTTAAGGACCTTGGAAATACTACTTTGGAGATACACAACTCACATATTTGTGATATAGAGGGTACCAAGTACTGTAGGTCCAATTTAAAAATTTTGATTGTAATTCCATCCCACCCTGCACCAGTTCGAAGGCTCATTACAGTTCTGTCTACTTCCTCAAGATCGCGAGAGAGTTCAGCTCATGTGCGTCATCTCGGAGATATGGCAGATGCTTATCAATGTGGATGTTAAAATGCCTGTCTGCTAGGTTTTTGCCAATAGTTGCGAAGAAATGATTGACTTCGTTTATTGATTTTTAATTTTTAACCGACTTTGGAAAAAAGGAGGAGGTTCTATGTTCGACTTCTTGTATGTTCTTTTTTTATTTTTTTTTTGTGTATGTTCACCGATATCTCCGTCAATTGTGGACCGATTTTGAAAATTCTTTTTTTGTTTGATAGTGTATGTTCCGAAACAGATCCCATTTTGAATTTGGTGAAGATCTGATGAAGAACTTTGGAGATATACAACAGATATCTTCAATAAATAAGGGCAAATCTCTCGGGATTACTGCAATCGCATGTCTGTTTATTGTTTACACCATTTCATAACATAACATCACGGCAGTACACTATAAGAGGTACGCAGATGTTTACTGTTCAACTTGGTACACTCTCATTTCGCCGGCTATGTTCATGGTATTCGGGTAATCTATTCTGGCATTATACGTCCATACCGAAAAAAATTGGTCCTACCAAAGAAACCGACTTCGAAAAGGAAAGTTATTTTTCAGTTTGTAGTGTTTTTAGTTGGAAGTCGGTAGATTTTTTTTGTAATAGTACATTACTGCAGAATCCAGTAAGTAAGACTTCCTGGCCAAGTATGAGTTAACCGGACCGAACCGCAGGTGAGGTCCGGTTATATACGAGGCCAGGATGTCTTTCTTACTGGTTGAGGCTTGTATAATGCTTTTCTCAAAAATGAAAGAAAGTTTAACAACAAATTCGTTTAATTAATATGTTAGGTTACATTCATATTAGGGCAATTACTGATAGATATTGTGATCGATTTACCGGGGGCATTTATTTATATTTTCTCAAACATGCTTGGAAATTTGAGCATTATTTTGACAACCTTCTTCGAGAAAAATCGAAATTGCAGTACAGACCAAATACATGAGAGCAGCGGCCGGCAAAAGTTGTATAAAAATCCATATCTGCCGTATGTAGCGGCCAAATAAACTACATAGTAAACTCATATCTGTCGTGTAATTTAAAAATGGAACGATCTTTTTCACCGAAACATGGCAACCAAGGATGTAACTTATCAAAGGTTTTATTTAAATTTCCAACTGGCTTGCTAATAGAAAGCTGTTTTTTGAAAAAAAAAAACAAATGAACAATTTTAAGGCTTAGCAGGCACTGCGATTTTATTTGCGCGGATTTATGTAGTTTTTACCGCAATGCGTGCAGCTTCATACAATTCCATAGGCCGCAGAATGGGCGAAAATTCGCGCGAATAAAAAGGCCTAACGCGGGCATAATTATTTTTGTTCGTTGTTCGTCATTGATTTTGAAAAGTAAATGGTTTGGTTCGGTTTTCAGATATCGGTATTAGTAGTACAGTTATATTAGATATAGTTTCAGTAATATCGGTTATTTTGATATTGATAACGATATGATATGATATCTAACACATATCCGATATAAGTTACGTTTTGATATATCGGACCTATCCCTACTACTGTCCAGTAAGTAAATTACATACTTACTTACTGGACAGTAGGAGATTCCAAATTTAAAATCTCGCTTCTTACTGGATAGTTGTGAATAAGTCTCCGGTAGAATTCACTTTCTGGA
Organism: Orthosia cruda; assembly: GCA_964057195.1. Lineage (NCBI taxonomy): Eukaryota > Metazoa > Arthropoda > Insecta > Lepidoptera > Noctuidae > Orthosia > Orthosia cruda. The sequence goes on from OZ059825.1 coordinate 23,610,411, forward strand.
GACTTTTTGGAGATGTTATGGCAATATTACATACCATTTTTGAGAAAAAAAGTTTTTTTTATCCGGATATGGTCAAGGTTTCCTATGCATATTATCCCGATACCGAATGCATTTGAGTAGCCCCTGTGTGGTCAATTGTTTGCAATACAGAAGGGCCACGACTGATTTTTGTGTTATTTTGTAGCTGTGTTTTTATTAGATCAGTCGTTTCATTCGGATCAACGCTTATATCATAACGGACCTTAAAGGTCTATCCACACATATCAGGGGCGTGCCCGGGACGTGGATGGAACGTGCCCTGTCAGGGGTACAAAAACATATCGGTGCGTACATTTCATATGAACTCGGTCACACACGTCCGTGCACGGGCCGTGACGAAACTTCAATGATTGGGCCCGGCCCTGTCACGTCCCAGGCACGGCCCTGATATGTGTGGATCGACCTTTAATACGACACTTACAACTAAATATCGAAAACTGCTTGACGTTTTTTTGACGGAAATTCCACCTCTAAGGGGTTAAAAGAGTTTTTGAAGAATCTTATTTCTTGGGTTAATAAACTTGAAACTGGGCATAAATACCAACCTAAATAAACAATAAATGTTGACAATATTAGTTTTTCCAAACTACCACTAAAAGACGATTTAAAGCGGTGTTGAAAGTTTTTTTTAAGAATATTATGTCTTGGGTTACAAAAATTTAATTATGACATAAATATAAATACCAACCTAAGTGATCAAAGAAGGTTGTAATTACAAGATTTTCTAAACCACCCTCAAAATACAATTCTTTCATTTTTTTGTTTATTGTTTGTCTCGTGGTCTTGCGTTTGACCACTATCTCACCTGATGCAACAATGAATGATGATGGTGAAGAATCTTACTGCACAGAGTTTCGTTTTTGGTATAAGGGCTAGACCCTATGAAGGAAATTTCGGCAATTCTAAAAACCTTTTAGTGAAAGGACCATTGCAAAAATACCTCACAGATATTCCTGATCTAGGAGGTTTTTTATTATTCCATTTATACATTTTATTTACATTTTTAAATATTATTCTATAAAAATAAAACATTTAAAAATACAAAAATAGTAGTCCACCGGTATCGGGAACAGAGTCCACGCTACCGGTGGTCAGGGCTCCTGAGAGAGAAACCTCTTGACTATACGCGCCGTGTCCAGGAGTACCGCTTTCTGGAATGAGCCCTTGATCACACTATGTCAGGCTTATTAGCAACAATAGTTCTGTCAGTGATGATAGACCGATCCCAATACAACGTGACATTGCCATTTTCGAGAACTTGGTCGCGCACATACTTATAAGAAGGCACTTCCGATGCCACAAGATTTTATTTAAAAGCAAGTTGCTGATGGATAATCCTTGCAACAAGGTTGTGTCTATGCAAATAGTCTCCCTTAGCCAGACTAGAACAACCGGAGATAATGTGACGGATTGATTCCCCCGGCCTGTGACATGCCCGACATATGTCAACTGTGCCGTACTTCACAGTGTATTTCCGGTAGTTGTTCGTCATCATAACCTTCGTCCATAATCGCAAAGACAAAACCTTCGGTTGCCCCGAAATGTTCACCAAATCGCAGCCAGGCTACGGACGCTAAAAGATCTACATCGGGCCCATGTAGGACCCCGTAGAAGCGTCCGTGAAGCTCCTTGCTCTGCCATACCTCCTTGCGGTCATTAGTATCTAATACTATAGGTTTGCGCCAGTTCTCGTTAGCCAAGGATAGCGGGGTGAGACCTTTGTCCACCGCTACCACATCTCGATGCATACCCACGTCGACGGCCTGAAAGTATTCCCTAAGACTGCATACCTCGCGGTTGTGCAGAGTCTTAGCATTTAAAAATCCACGACCTCCGCACTTCCGCGGGATATACAGTCTCATAACCGATGATCGTGGGTGAAGCATACGATTTGCGGTAAGCGATGTGCGGACTCTCCTATTCAGGGCGTCAAGTTCGGTCTGAGTCCATTTGAGTCCATTTTTTTATTATTATTATTAACGATATTCTAGGCTAGACTTGCGTTTAACCATCTCACCTCACGCAAGTAACCAATTCACTTATGAATAAAATGATTGGGGACGACAATATTCAGAATCCGACAGCATTAGCTTGATCAAAGTCTTTGTGAACATGAATTTAACAAAAGTGGTCATCATCGTCACGCTAGAAGCTCAAAGCCTGATTTAAGAACTTCTCTAAGTTTCGAGACCAGCGGCGTTTCCATTAGATAGAATATCTTTATAGAAAACTTTAAGTGAACTTACAGGAACGCTCAGATCGAGCATCATAGACCAATGTCGTCGGTGCAGGCTGAGAGTGCTCGGTTGAAACAGCATCGATGCGCTCTGGACGCTGGGGATATTCTCGTCCTCATGGATTTCGCGCACTTTTTCGTTCATCAGCTGAATTATCTTCAGTTCTTTTTCCTACAGACACAATGTTTTGCGACAATTTAGCATTTTTTGCCTTAAAGATCTATAAATTGTATGTATAATTGTTAGGTATATTTACGTCCAATTCTTCGAAAGCTCCGTTTCCAATAATTTTCCCTTTGTCCATTATTACAACTTGATCGACATGCTTGATGAACTGTAGCTGATGGGTCACCAGCAGAACTGTCTTACTGGCTAAGTATCTAATTACAAAAAAATATCCGTAATTTAAAAACCCGTAATAAATCTGGTTTATTATAACTTATAACAGTGCTATGTTACCTTTTGATGCATCTTTCAAAGATATGTTTAGCAACTTGAGTGTCCACAGCCGAAAGAGGATCATCTAGCAAATAAATGTCGGCCTAAAACAGTAACGTATTACAGTTTCATACCAGCTTTATTTTTATATTAATTTACCAATTAGATATCTCATGTTACCTCTTTATAAACTGCTCTCGCCAGATTAATCCTGGCGCGTTGACCTCCACTGAGGGAAACGCCGCGCTCTCCAACAACAGTCTTGTCTCCGTGAGGAAATAGAGATATGTCTCGTTCTAGGGCACACACCTTGCAGACCTCCATATAACGTTGTTTTTGGAATGACTGTCCAAACAGGATATTTTGTCGGACAGACCCTGTAACAGCGGCATCACGTTCAATATGCCGACTATTCCGTGTTAATAAAGAGCATTATCATGAATAGTTCTCACCTACAAATAGCCATGGGTCCTGACTGGCATAACTGACGGTACCGTTGGTTTGCATAGCTCCACTAGAACAAGGTAACTCGTACAGAACCATGTGCAGTAGTGTGGATTTGCCTGCGCCTACTGATCCGATCACAGTTGTTAGAGAGCCAGCGAAAATCTGGAATTCGGTGTAGATAGGCTTTATAACCAGGAAGTTTGTCGAAGTTTGCATATTCAGATAAGTATACATTATTAATGAAATTTTTCACCCTACTCAAAGTAGTCTTTCTAATTCCTTCGGCCAAAATTCTTGATACTTAGCACAAATATTATTCTAAGTAAATGATAAAGATTGACATTATTCGTTTTTCGAAACTACCCCCAAATGATGATTTAGGGGGTGTTGAAACTTGCATGGAAAAATCTGATTTCTTGGGTCAATAAACATGAAACTTGACATAAATACCAAACTAAATAAACAATAAAGGTTTTCATTATTAGTTTTTCGAAACTTCCCCAAATGATGATTTAGGGGGTGTTGAAATTTGTACGGAAGAATCTGATTTCTTGGGTCAACAAACATTAAACTTGACATAAATACCAAACTAAATAAACAATAAAGGTTTTCATTATTAGTTTTTCGAAATAACCCCCAAAAGAAGATTTAGGGGGTGTTATTTTTTTGCAGTATCTTATATCTTGTGTTAATAAACATGAAACTTGACATAAACACCAACCTCATACAACAATAAAGGTGGTCGTTATTAGTTTTTTGCAACTACCCCCAAAAGACGAATTACAGTGTTTTTTATGAATCTTATTTCTAGGATTAATACATTTGAAAGTTGACATTAATACCATCCTAAATAAACAATAAAGGTTGTCATTATTATTTTTTCGAAACTACACCCAAAAGATGGTTTGGGGGGTGTTAAAATATTTTAGAAATATCATATTTCTTGGGTTAATACATTTGAAACTTGGCACAAATACCAACCTAAGGAGACAATAAAGTTATTATAAGTTTTTCGAAACTAACTCAAGCTAAGAATCTTAATTAGGTTAAAAAATTTGAAAATTGAAGTAAATACCTACCCATTTTACGTGAACAATAAAGGTTGTCATTATTAGTTTTACTTATCTACTCCTAAAATACGCTTTAGGGAGTGTTAAAGTGTTTTTGAAGAATCTTATTTCTTGGGTTAATAAATTTGAAAACTGACGTAGTTAAATACCCGTTCTACGTGAACAATAAAGGTTGTCATTATTCGTTTTACTTATCTACTCCCAAAATACGCTTTAGGGAGTGTTAAAGTGTTTTAAAGAATCTTATTTCTTGGGTTAATAAATTTGAAACTTGGCACAAATACCAACCTAAGGAAACAATAAAGTTATTATAAGTTTTTCGAAACTAACTCAAGCTAAGAATCTTACTGGATAGGGTTTCGTTTTCGTCGTAGGGTTCTAGGGGAGCATTAAGGCGCGTTTTTGCGGCCATTCAAACTTTAAGTTTGTATGTAAAATCAAATTCCTTGGGGATAGTCAAAATTTACATATAAAATTTGTAAAACTCTCTCCAAGATAGGGTTAGGGGTGTTAAAGTTTTTTTTGAGGAATCTCACTGCGTAATCTGATTAACATAAAAGATAAATAAAAAAGAGAAGAAAAAGTGAACAGCATATTTAGGTTGTTCAAAACTCGACCCTCAACGGGGCAAAATGGGGTTGATAAGTTTTTAGGGAAGGATTTCACTTTGTGGCGGTAACCTAAAATTGAACGAATCGTCCCAATCCAATAAACGCTGTATATCTACGATACCCAGTTTTTTATTAACCGCCGCCGAAAAAAGAGGGGTGTTATAAGTTTGACGTGTGTTGCTGTGTATCTGTGTGTCTGTCTGTGGCATCATAGTTCCTAAACGGATAAAACGATTTTGATTTAGTGTTTTTTGTTTGAAAGGTGATTTTGTCGCCGTTCTAAAGTTATGGGCGTTTTACTGTTTGAATCGGAGTGTTTTCGCAAGATAAATGTGTCGGGGGTAAATCTTTTTAAATCTTGAAATTTTACTTGTTGTTTTATTAATAACTTATTTTTGGTCGCCTTCACTAACTGTATATAAGAAAATCATTTATAGGATAAACGAAATCACGCGAACGGAGCGGCGGGCGGAGTGCTAGTGTTAATATATTTATGACAACAAAATGGTAGGACAGTAAAACAAAAAAAAAATACTTTGTGATATTTCTTACCGATAGTTCCAAATTCATTACGTCGTCTTTATCAGCAGATTTCAGCCATCTGCTCGACGCATTTTGAAAGTTTATTGCTATTTCATGTTTACGAATATCTGCGAAACAAAAAAAGTTATTTCAACACACGTTTATTTACTAATCAGCAAAGAAAAGTACCTATCGTTTTGTGAAGTACCTTTGCCTTTCTCTTTCGGATTATCTTTATCCTTTGAAGTACTGGGCGCGGGGGTTGGCTGGTTCATTGTCGGTTCTGCTTAATACAAAAGTTTTTGAGAATTTTGAAAAACTGGGCTTTTGTTTATATTATTCTTTACAAACTATACCTATGATGGTAACTCGTTTCTTCGGTGCTGGCGTGTTTAGCGTGTTGGGTTGAACTCTAGTAGGCAGTCTACAATCTTCGCTCAGTAAATATTCCCGAATCCTTTGTACCGCTACGTTCATTTCTGCTATCTTAAATAACACATATTAAACGTTCTTCTGGGGAATTATTGTACACTAGCGGACGCCTCGCGGTTTCACCCGCCTAGTTCCCGTTCCCGTGGGAATACAGGGATACAAAGCCTATGTCACCCGGGGATAGTGTGGCTTCCCAACGGTGAAGGAATTTTTGAAATCGGTCCAGTAGTATTAAAGTTTATTCGTTACATACAAAAATACAAATCAATTTCCTCTTTATAATATTAGTATAGATAATCTCTAAGCAAATATGGATAAAAAAGCTACGTTCCAAACCTGGTGAATAAGTTTAGGTTTAGGGCATATCCTAAAGGTATAAGATAACGGAGCAAGGATATTACCTGTCCAACGGCCTGAGGAAAATACAAAGTCATAGTTTGCTTCGTAATATTATAGTAGCAAGTGAGGACGAAAACGTTTTCCACGGTGATACGGTTCACGTAAGTCACGTAGAGCAGCACAGTGATGAAGATTCCGAAACGCGAAGTGAACATTATGAAAGACATGATCACACCACGAATGTATGACGTCATCTTTATGTAAAAGATTTCGTGGCTGTTGATGATAAAGAAAAATGGGTTACTGTAAATGTACACGTTTTACAATTTGTAATAGGCTCGATTGATATTTATTGCCTGTTATCGTGTCGATTTAATAAGTGACTGTAATGATTTCCTTTAGTATTTTGCGGAAGCCACTCGCTAACCATAGTTAAACAATATATATAAAACTTTCTATCGCCTCTTGAATCCAATCTTCACCTATCCTAGCAACTCACCGTCGAACAGTATCGATAATTTTCCGAAACGGTTTCTCCCAGGTGTACATCTTGATCACTTCCATGCCCATTATGATTTCCTTCATCAATCTCACTCTTTCATCTGATTTCTCCGCTGTTCCTCGTCTGTAGTAAGCAGTATTTGTTCCCAAATATACTGGAATGTAGAGATATTATGAAAAGGTTCGTATTTTGTATAAGCCTGTATAAGCCTATCCGTCTGCAAGGTAAAGAGCTCTCTAATGAATTCTTTCTCCACCTATTTCGTTCTGAAATACCAAGAACCATTTGTGCAAAAGTCCAGCTTATTCCGTCATTGTGTCATGTGTTCGTTCTAGTCTAATTATAAAGTGGGTATTTTATCTTACTCTGAAACGGGATGACTGCCAAAATGAACAGCGATCCGTACACCGCCGGCATGCCCATCTCTCGGTATAAGTAGACAGTCATGAACTGTAAAAGTTGTAGAAATGAAAGAGTAGAAAACACAGACATAAATCTAACGTAGACAACGTGTGTATGTAATTTTGGAAGTCTAGAATATTTACCATAGTTTCTAGTGGTCCTATCCAGAGGTAGTGCGCGAAGAGTGGGCCAGTATCGAAGCGGTTAACGTCATTAGCCATTAGGTTCAGGACCAGGCCACCACTGCTCTCAGAAGTGGCCTGGATATTAACTTTTAAAGCCTGAAAGCACAAGTACTTTAGTTATAGTTATAATATCTGAAGGGAGACCCCTTCAGATATTACAAAACATCTTGAGATTATAATCATCAAGCTGATCCAAACACATTTTTTTACACATACAATTAGTTACATCTTATGATAATCTTTACTGTCTCTAAATTCATGAGTTTATTTTACAAGACGTATGTATACCTTTCTATAAATAAGACTACAAACGCCAACCCTCATCTTCATGCCCATGTGCATGACTCCCATCATGAAGGGATGCTGCACCATGATGTTGAAGGAGCTGCAGAAGATGATGCCAAACACGAAGAACACGGCCTCGCCCCAGGACACGCTGCCTTCCATGTCGTAGTAGGAGAACAGACGGAGCAGATACGTCGAGTTGGTCTGGTTTCTGATGTAATTAGAATTGAAGTTGAATGAAGAGTACCTATAGGTAGTTTTGTTTTTAAATTATATATAGGCTCGCGCTTGTTGACCACTATCTCACCTGATGGTAAGCGATGATGTGGTCGACGGTCCTTAGCTCTACGCTTAATGAAAGTATTTCCAGAACGTTTAGTGCGGTGGAGAATGCAACCGATAAAAAATCGACAAGCTGGCAACTCGGCGAGGATGTTGAAGGCTCTGCTGGGAGCTTTGACTCGACCGGTGCCTCATTTCTGATGAGCCTCTTGGCCCGAAACTAGTGCATCAAGCTGGTATTTGAGAAAATCCGTCCCAGAGTTGAGAACAGTACTCCATGCAAGATCGAACTTGCGCTTGATACAACTTTAGCAGCTGTTCTGGCGTGAAGTGCCGTCTCACCTTCCCAGGATCCCCTACTTTTTGGCAGCCAGTTGAGCCTTTGCCTCAATGAATGGGCCAAAATTAAGTGTCGATGTCAACGTTACGCCAAGAAGCTAAAGATGGTGGTTTATCGGCACGGTTACACCTCGGCAAGATGTAGCCGGGTGAAATTGGCTATTTTAGCGGTAAAAAGACACGCCTGTGTTTTAGCGGCATTGAACTTGCTGACTGAGATTAACTGAATACAGCTACTCCAATTTTTGTGGTGATTGTACTCACACATTCTATGTGATATTTTACACTTCACACTCCATTTCAGATCTAACTAAAACTTGAAACACAGATATAGTGAAATTGAAGGTTGAGCACCTTGGGCATAGTAATTAACTGTTTCGAAATAATAAATTGTGGAGTTTACTTTGTTTTGTTCCGAATGCAATAATCCGTTCTTGGCACGTCCTTGGTTTTTCTTAGTATGTTTTGTTATTATTACTGTTTAACTTCTTGGAAAAACTTACACAGTATCGCCTTGGACGGGGCTGTAGTAACGCAGCAACAATCCAAGAAATAATGGTTGCTGCAACCTATTACAGGAAAATTTTGATAAATAAACTTAGTCATTAATGCATTATTTATATTCTTTGTAAAAATACAAAATTAACACCTCTCATTATCAAGCAATTATGTTTAGTTTTGGATAAGCAATCCAAAACTAAACGTAATGCTTACCAAGATATAATCTGCCACGCGGTAGTTACCTAGATCTATATGTAGGCTTCTTATTCAAGAACTGGAAGTCTAAGGGTTTTGACCACATCAATCGACCAAAATCATCAATAGACGGAAATCCACATCGCGTCTTTCATCTCGTATGTGATTGGTCGATTGATGGTGTCAAAACCCTTTACTTTGCCGAATACCTGTGCAATTAGGCTGCGGGGAAACTATGGACGAAGGCATGCACGTAAAGTATATGACCTGATTAAAAACTCCATAGCTGCCAGGATGAGGCCATACAACATGAGTTCGGACCCAAACACTTTGAAGAGGACTCTCCAAAGACTTGGCTTGCAACTCTCTCCGCGCCGTCGAGCGTTCTGCTCCTCACGGTCCCATGCTTTTTGCATGGCATCGCCTGCGTATGGAGGCATAGGGATTAAAATCTAATTTTGATTGACAAGGGTAGAGACAGTTGTCCCTTATTGATAGCACTACAGCCAGTTAGAACTTAAGACGACAACTTTGGTTAAGATAAGCAAAAAAATAAACATGTTTTGCAAATATTGACATGTTTTGGACGAAGGTTTAATAACATAAACCTTTGACCAGCTTCGGCTTTGCCTGTACCTAACCATTAAAAATATTTTGACTCATTACCAAGCACACTGGAGCGATGCTCAGGCAGAGGTGCATAGAGATCGGTGTCTTTGATATCGCGGCTGTAGCCCATTTTAAATGTTTCTAACGTCCACCTTTGGGAAAACACACCACATTTACATTGTATCTACTCGTACATCTAGAAATAGCTGTGGTTTTCTATTGTTCAAAAGCTGGCGATTTAATAGACTAAAATGCGCTCTGTTCTACTAATTGGGGTCTGCTACTTTTCGGAAGCCAGCCATTTCTAACACAATATATTTCGGACGTGTATAGGCAAATTTTTCAAGTGATTGCCATTCTTCCTCGCACAGTCTCCTACATACCCGAATGTCAATATGGAGAACAAGTTAGCTCCATGACGAGGATTCATCTCTCTTCTCTGTTTTGGACCAGTATCCATTTTTAACAGTAAATCATAAAATGTTAACGTCCCAGTAGAATTACATAAACGATAATGATGTAATCTAGATAGCTACGGCAAATCTGTTGTGCTTTAGTATACATAGTATACATATAATAGTAACACTAGAAAACGTTGCCCTAAATTAAAACCGTGCTACCCAAGTACCTATTTAGATTCTATAGATAGTTAGGTACGTTTCAATCACGTAGTAGGTATTTATTTAGCTGCTTAGTTAGGTGGTAACTTTTTCATTCTGCAGATGTACTTTTGTCCCTATTTCGATGCAAGCTTCATCCAAAAACGGGACCCTATTACTAAGACCCCGCGTCCGTCTGTCTGTCACCAGGCTGTATCTCAGCTAGGCAGTTGAAATTTTCACAGGTGATGTATTTCTGTTGCCGCTATAACAATAAATGCTAAAAACAGAATTAAATAAATATTTAAGTGAGGCTCCCATACAACAATTTAAACGTGTTTTTTTTTGCAGTTTTTGCGATAATGGTGTGGAATCCTACGTGCGCGAGTCCGACTCGCACTTGGCCGGTTTTTTATTAAATTCACTTGATGAACTTTCCTGCTACGTGACTATTTGCTAAATTTCAAATACCAATTAATTTAGTTCATTGATATAAATAAAATAAAAAATAAGTAGTATTAATGAGGTTTATCTACGTATTAATATGTCGCAATAAAATCTATGTATAAAAGCATTGTAACAATGACACACAATTAAGTATGAACAATGATCTACATTCGAATAACTTGTCTCCTTGTTAGCATATGTCTGTGCGGGGTAAGTTTTCGATTGTGTGGTGTGGTGTGTGGGAAAAGTTAATAATTTTTAACGATTTTAAAAATAATTAACTTTTTAAAGAGGGTTTTTGCAACTTATAAAACCTAATATTATTGGTATCGCAGGCGCAGCAATGGATATACGGATATCCAACAAGAATGATATATCCAACGCGATGCCGGTATGACTCCTGCAGCACAGCACTCGAAGACCTCAACGTGTTACTACAGCTCGCAAAAGCACTCGACGATGACGACAAGGCGTGTGCCAGTCCCCAAAACCCACCGAATAGCGGTGTCAGCGATGAAATCATTATGAAGCTGGTCAATGCACTCATTTACACAGCTACGCAGAACTGTGCTCCAAAACGTGAAGATGGGTACAAAGGAAGTGCAGGAGGTGGCACAGGTGGTGGCGTAGTCGGCAACCTAGATGGCGGCTTGGGTGGCAACCTAGATGGCGGCCTAGGCGGTGGCTTAGGTGGCAACCTAGGTGGTGGCTTAGGTGGCGGCTTAGGTGGCAACCTAGGCGGTGGCTTAGGTGGCAACCTAGGCGGTGGCTTAGGTGGCAACCTAGGCGGTGGCTTAGGTGGCAACCTAGGTGGTGGCTTAGGTGGCGGCTTAGGTGGTGGCTTAGGTGGCAACCTAGGCGGTGGCTTAGGTGGTGGCTTGGGTGGCAATCTAGGTGGCGGATTAGTAGATAACTTGGGCGGTGGTTTAGGTGGCAACTTAGATGGTTACTTAGGTGGTGGCTTAGGTGGTAACTTAGGAGCTGGCTTAGGCGGTAATTTAGGTGGCAACCTAGGTGGTGGCTTAGGTGGTAATTTAGGAGGTGGCTTAGGTGGCAACTTAGGAGGTGGCTTAAGCGGTTATTTAGGTGGCAACCCAGGTGGAGGCTTAGGTGGTAGTTTAGGTGGTGGCTTAGGTGGCAACCTAGGCGGTGGCTTAGGTGGCAACCTAGGCGGTGGCTTAGGTGGCAACCTAGGTGGTGGCTTAGGTGGCGGCTTAGGTGGTGGCTTAGGTGGCAACCTAGGCGGTGGCTTAGGTGGTGGCTTGGGTGGCAATCTAGGTGGCGGATTAGTAGATAACTTGGGCGGTGGTTTAGGTGGCAACTTAGATGGTTACTTAGGTGGTGGCTTAGGTGGTAACTTAGGAGCTGGCTTAGGCGGTAATTTAGGTGGCAACCTAGGTGGTGGCTTAGGTGGTAATTTAGGAGGTGGCTTAGGTGGCAACTTAGGAGGTGGCTTAAGCGGTTATTTAGGTGGCAACCCAGGTGGAGGCTTAGGTGGTAGTTTAGGTGGTGGCTTAGGTGGTAATTTAGGCGGTGGCTTAGGTGGTAATTTAGGCGGCGACTTAGGTGGCAACTTAGGTGGTGGCTTAGGTGGCAACTTAGGAGGTGGCTTAGGTGGCAACTTAGGAAGTGGCTTAAGCGGTTATTTAGGTAGCAACCCAGGTGGAGGTTTAGGTGGTAGTTTAGGTGGTGGCTTAGGTGGTAATTTAGGCGGTGGCTTAGGTGGTAATTTTGGCGGCGACTTAGGTGGCAACTTAGATGGCAACCTAGGTGGTAATTTAGGCGGCGGCTTAGGTGGCAACTTAGGAGGTGGCTTAGGTAGTCATTTAGGTGGTGGATTAGATGGTTACTTAGGTGGTGGCTTAGGTGGCAACTTAGGAGGTGGCTTAGGCGGTAATCTAGAGGGCGGATTAGATGGTTACTTAGGTGGTGGCTTAGGTGGCAACTTAGGAGGTGGCTTAGGCGGTAATCTAGGTGGCGGCCTAGGCGGTGGCCTCGGCGGTGAACTAGGTGGTGCCTTAGTAGGCGAACTCGGTGGTGATCTAAGCGGTGGTCTTGGCGGTGGTTTGCGTGGTGCCTTAGGTGGTGAACTCGGTGGTGGAATAGCCGGTGGCCTAGGGGGTGACTTGAGTGGTGCCTTAATTAGTGATCTAGGCGGTGGCTTAGGTGGTAACTTAGGTGGTGGACTAGGTGGTGGCTTGGGTGGTGCCTTTGGTGGTGAACTCGTTGGTGTATTATCCGGTGGCCTAGGGGGTGACTTGGGTGGTGCCTTAGCTAGTGATCTAGGCGGTGGCTTAGGTGGCAACTTAGGTGGTGGACTAGGCGGTGGCTTGGATGGTGCCTTAGGTGGTGAACTCGTTGGTGGCTTAGGTGGTGGACTAGGCGGTGGCTTGGCTGGTGCCTTAGGTGGTGAACTCGTTGGTGGCTTAGGTGGTGGACTAGGCGGTGGCTTGGATGGTGCCTTAGGTGGTGAACTCGTTGGTGGCCTATCCGGTGGACTAGGTGAGGCTTTAGCCCAAGCAACACAGATTGGCTGAATAATCACTGCATAAAAGCGTTTCAGTAAACTTCAAGAACAAAATAAAGTGCTTGAATTTTTATAATAGCAATATAGATATTAAGCTTGTTGTACATTTATTCAGCTACTATCTGAATAAATGTACAACAAGCTTAATATCGTCTGTATCAGTGTTTCTTTCAGGCAAAGTTCCCCGGGGGGGCGGTTAAGAGATCTGGGGGGGGGGGGGGGGGGGGGGGGCGAAGTAAATAAAGGAAACAAAGTAATATTTAAAATCAATTCCAATTATTATTAATATTTTAATGAATAAAAGATGCTATAAGCTGAACCAAAATTGACAAAGTAACATTGTATAAAGCCACGAAGAATAATATTCTTTACAAAACTCTTATTCCTCGTGGCTTTTTTCTTGCGTACACTTAATGATAAGGACACAGGTACTACTCCGGGGGGGGGGGCTAAGCCCCCCTGGTGTAGTACCTGAAAGAAACACTGGTCTGTATAATCGCTGATCTACCTTTTTAACAGCTATTACAACTCTTTTAACCAGTTAAAAGTGTTCAAATTCAGTTAGTCAGTCATTATTCAGTATTTAGATTATTGTCGTACTTTTATAGAGATAATTATACAATTATCATATAATGTGTCTTTCATCAACACATCTTATTCTGCAATGACATATTATTGAATTTTGATAAGTAAACTTTTTTGCCTGTTTATGTTAATGGCGAGTGAAATATTATTGCGCATGTAATTTAATTGTGAATATACATATAGCTTTACTGTAAATTTTTAAAGCGCCTCAAGATAATGCTACCATTCAAGGATTAAAAAAAGATATAAAATATTAGTACATAGGCTAGGTATGACGAGTGAAAATTTTTCAATGCTTTTGTGAATTTTAGTGTGCAAAAACAACGTGGCTCTATTAATAAAACGCATTTTTATTCCTCCCGTTCTTTTCCTGTTTTTCCATGTATTGGTGACGACAAAGACAAAGAGATTTTATTTCAACTAGGCCACCAAGCGGCACTTTTGAACGTTAGATACATTAAAATTTACTCTTTTCAAACAATTATCTTTTTTTTTTACAATATTTAGGTACATAAGTACATACATTAATACATTTATATGTGTGAGGACAATGCTCCCAGAATCACTACATACTATACTACGTATAGGTACAAAGTATTAAAAGTAATCACACATGTTCTGTGCAGTTACATAATAGGTACTAGTTTAACATTAGCATCCGAAGCAGTTAAGTAAAGACCAATCCCAATTGACGGCGCCCGTTCACGAACATGACGCATGAATCGGCACCACCCAGCTCAACCATCATGAAGGAAACCGAATGATCCAACACACGCGCCACCATCAGAGAGACATTTGAGAGAGCATGACACACTCAACTGCCCAGGGCAAACACAAGTCAACGAACGACACCAAGGAACAGCAAATGGTAGATTTACAGTTGGGTATATAGTACCACGGGGACTCATTGCTAAGAAAGAAAATTTGGTTCAAATAAATCTCACTAGATGGCGCGACATGTACACACATTCAATAGAATTGTGTGTAAAATTAACATTTTCTGGAATTGAACATAAAAATTGTATGTTCTTGTTTAATCAACTCTCCTAAGTACAAAATTATGGAATAATGGGCTCTTAATTCACATTTCAAAGAATATTTGACCAGATCATTTAAAATTGATGCCAATAGATGGCGCATTTTTTAATTTCTGAGGCATTCCACTCGATTGTTAAAATTTTGTATTGTAACACATTTTGTTGCAAAAAAAACTGTAAAAACGAGCAAAAAAATACTATAAAACGAACCTTCACTATATTTAAAGAAAAAAATAGTCACGAACCTAGTAAACCCTTTTATTTGCAAGTCGCTGCTAACACCATCTATTGCCGTGAAACGGGATCGAACGCTATTGATTTACTTACAAAAATAACAAGATTAATCAGATGAAAAACGCTAGTTACGTCGGCACGGTTTCTTTGTATGGGATGAGGCATCTGTATGCTAGTATTATATTATCTGTGATAGTACTCACACACGTGCTGCGCAGTTATAAAAAAAAGAAATTGAGTCTATATAATACAAATATATTCATACAGTCTTCAGCAGGTCCAACAATTCTACAAAACAATAATGTTCTGCATATCACTCGTTTTTACTAAAAAGATGTAAATTCTTTCTCACGTACATGATGTTTTCATAAATATATTGACAAGGAACCGTCATGATGTTAATGCCCTTAAACAGTTCCCTTAGAGAATCGCGCCGGCGAAGATTGTATATCGCTCTGATGGCTCGTTTTTGCAGAATAAAAATTGACTCAATGTCTGCAGCCCTTCCCCATAGTAAAATACCGTAAGACATTATACTATGAAAGTAACTAAAATAGACCAGCCTCGCGGTATCTACATCACTAAACAGCATAAGCATAAGCTGTTAGAAAGATTCGTCAATTTAGACGTTTTGACGTTTTTCTTTATATTTTTACATGGCGCGCCATTTTGTCGTGGTTACCTACGTAGAGCTATAAAATCTTCAATATCCAGTTATCTTCTGTATAAAAATCTTCAAAGCTGCATGTATATGATGGTAATAGTGCGCTAAGCGCTTTAAAGAGCTTACTCATTTTCAATTATAAAGCCTTCTGTTAACTTAAGAAAACTAAATATTACTCAAATATTCAGCTACTGAATAAGTGGTTATGATTGAAGTGCAATACAGCTTGAGGAGAACAGAACATAGGTTAATCAGCATCAAGCAGTAGTCAAGCAAATCAGCTATTAAACTGCTTATTAGTACACTTTTATTCTGTTATCTGGCTTATGTGTCGCTTGCCCCCTCCGGGCGATTAGGAAGAGGTTGGTGGCTTGTGAGGCCTTAAGGTTTTGGGTAAGTCTTGACGGATTTAGGCTGGCCGCACACATTCGGTTTCATAACAGGAATTTCGATTTGGAAATTCGTAAGACTAGCGTAGACGTTAGGTAGGTATTTTTCCGACCCGAATGCTTTGTTTGGGAAGAACTGAATGTACGGTTTCGAAACAAACACTAGCGTGTGCACTACACAGAACAATTTGTATGAAATGTGCGCATTTAACGTTTCTGAATCTTAAAAAACGAGCGTATGCGGCTTAAACTTATTTTAGTGAAATGTTTGTTTCCATTAAATCTTCTGAACGTTATTTTTAAACAAATTAAATTTTATATTTAAATATAGGTACCTAGGTACTTTTAACCTTTTGAGCGCCAAGCGGTACCGAATGCGATGTGTCCCCCAGCGCCAAGCTATAAATGTATAACGAATATATAGTCAAAAGTAGTGATGTGGGTAATTATAGTATCGATAAATGTTACTCACATGTTTTTTTTTTATAAATGTACCAGAAAAATAGAAATAATGACGTATTTCGATATAAAAATAAATAAATTAATGACAAATTTCGATACAATAGTTGTGATAAGAAAAAGCAGAATACACTATAGATAATGACCAAACAGATACATAACTCAATTTTGCCGTAAAAAGTTGGCTACATCCCTATTGTCTTTTGGCGTCATCCAGGTCTTCTTATCAAGACCGTGGCGCCCGGAGTACGTACAATTTCAATTGATAAAGGGATGTTTATGTTCAATTTTCTTTTTTTTTCGTGTATCTATGTTTGTGTTTATGCTAAACACACATTAATATTATTATTATCGATTTTGCTTGGCCACGTTACGCGCTTCGTTTCTGGATTCGGCGTATCGCATTCAAAGTAAGAACGAAATTTTTGGTATGTTCTTTATTCTGAGATATCATACTAATTTCGAATGTAGGTACCTACTTACGCCAATCTAATGAGGTTATTAAACGAAAATATTTTATTTTATTTTCTTACCGTTAAGTAATTTACACTACACTCAAAATCTTCGTCTGATATACTCTCGTATTTATCGGATTCAGCTGCCTAATCCACACCTTGTGCGATTTTTAAAACTTCTTCATAACGTAATTGATTAGCTTCACATTTTTTTTTATCGATAACGATCCATAACAGCCCTGCACTATCTCAAACTGACCTCGATCCACTTACGTCTATGACGTCACAGGTTGTCTTCTATTGATGTCCATGGCGCACGAGGCACGGATATCTATTAGTTTCGTAGTGACGGGATCTTTTAATATCGATATCAGTATTAACCAAAGTCCGGCTTTGTGTGTATTTAAAGATTTAAGTTAATATATGTACCCTGTGTACCCTTACGGCTAGCAAAATTACGTACATTCTCCATAAGGATCGCATTTATTTCAAAACTCAACATTTTGATTCGAAATAAAAGTGTTTTTTTTACTTTTGTGTATATCGAAACTTTAGAAACGTAATCAAGTAACCACAGCACTAGGCGTCTTCCTATAAAGACTACCGCGCCTGGGACACAGCAAAAATTTTGGCTGGTATTATTTTTCTGTGTTTTATGTAAACACAGACCACTATTGAAATAAAACATTAAGTTTAGGGTTTTAGGCAATAGTAGCAATACGCACAAAGCATTTGTTCATGTATTTTAATATAATAAACGATAAGATTATATATTGTCTTCTAATAAAGACGTGGCGTGGGGGGCATGGAAACGGTTGTCTTCTAAAGAAGACCGTGGCGCTCAAAAGGTTAAAAAGCAGGCACACAGTGTATTAGCACAAACACAAGAATTGTTACCATTCGTGATAAAGACCCTGAAGTTAAGTTTAAATAAAATTTCACAAATCATTGCTCAGGTAATTAGGTAGATATAACATATCACCACGTGTGCATTTCCGAAGATTTATCGGTTAGACGAGAGTTACACGTGAGCTTTAATCATCATCAACTCTGCACAAATCTAGACTCTGGCACAAAATAGAAAGTATAAAGAAGGGCCTCTCCTGCCGTTTCGAAAATTGACAGCTAAACTTGACAGATTCACTAGGGTTGATAATGAGTCGAACGTCATAGTGACTTTGATTCACAGTGCTAGGTGTACAGTTAAGTTGGACGGGTTATAAGTAAGCCACTGCACCAACAATGACTCCAAGCCTTTGTGCATATGTAAGTGACAAGTAAAATAGATATTATTAAAATGCGGAGTTTGATAGTTAGTGGGTTTTACTTGATACAGGTTATTTAGGACACGGTTCATCTGTGTTCCGAATTTCATCCATTTATGTTCAGCCATTTTTGTGGTATTGACTGAGAAACCTTTTCACACACAACTTTGGTATTAATGGAGTATTCGTATCAAGCAAAACTCAATGATAAATCTAGCTAAAGAACATCTAGCAGATACTAAAAAACTATCGAATTAAAATCACAAATGTACATATTTTATAATATGTAGTGCGGAACCACATTATTAGAATTTACTTGATTTATTGTTTTAACCTTTCAACGCTAGACGGATTCGCTAGATATCCTCTGAAGAGATACTTTGTATTCTGTCTCAAAAATGTATTCAAGTAAAGGTTAGAAATCTAACCTTTAGATCTTTTTGAAAATTTTATATTTTATTTTTTATGTTATACCAAAACGAACGATTTATAGACTTTGAAACGTATTTAAATATTTCTAGAGTTCCTATAATTAATCAATTCAAAGCATCTGTAGCCGAACTAGGACGAATGCTGTATCTCGGCCACGGGGACTCATTGCTAAGAAAGAAAATTTGGTTCAAATAAATCTCACTAGATGGCGCGACATGACACACATTCAATAGAATTGTGTGTAAAATTAACATTTTCTGGAA
This sequence comes from Orthosia cruda, assembly GCA_964057195.1. Lineage (NCBI taxonomy): Eukaryota > Metazoa > Arthropoda > Insecta > Lepidoptera > Noctuidae > Orthosia > Orthosia cruda. Next base: position 23,629,202 of record OZ059825.1, read on the forward strand.
TTGAACATAAAAATTGTATGTTCTTGTTTAATCAACTCTCCTAAGTACAAAATTATGGAATAATGGGCTCTTAATTCACATTTCAAAGAATATTTGACCAGATCATTTAAAATTGATGCCAATAGATGGCGCATTTTTTAATTTCTGAGGCATTCTACTCGATAGTTAAAATTTTGTATTGTAACACATTTTGTTGCAAAAAAACTGTAAAAACGAGCAAAAAAATACTATAAAACGAACCTTCACTATATTTAAAGAAAAAAATATTCACGAACCTAGTAAACCCTTTTATTTGCAAGTCGCTGCTAACACCATCTATTGCCGTGAAACGGGATCGAACGCTATTAATGTACTTACAAAAATAACAAGATTAATCAGATGAAAAACGCTAGTTACGTCGGCACGGTTTCTTTGTATGGGATGAGGCATCTGTATGCTAGTATTATATTATCTGTGATCTCGGCATACAGCGCCTGACCCTCGAAATAGATTATTATATTTAGCCCAATAGACATGCAAAAAGACGTATCTATGAAATTATACAATGTTTTCGATTTGTTCTAAAACCAAACAATACCAAAAATGTGCATGTATGTGTGCCTACGTGTGGTTTTGTGTAAATGTAGAGTAGTGAGAGGTGTAGGGGTGTTGGATAGTGTAGTTTTGATACATACATAATACCGAGAATCTAGAGATGGATAAAATGAACAAAATATATAAAACAAAACATCCATTATCTATTGGTTATCTTAGTCTGGAAACTGCTCATGTCAGGATGCCAATCAAACTCTCATTTTTATTTCTGAATGAGAAACAGGTTCTCTGTTTCCTCATAAGAAAGGTTAAGCAGGTAGTTATGTACCCCTTTCTTACACAAAGACTTATTTAGTGGATATATATTGAGGTCCTTATTTATTTTATTGTAAAGAAAAGGGGCTAAAAATGTGTAAAATCTTTTTACAAAAGCGGTTTAAGGCTTAGGGGGTCGAGTACATACCTCGTGCTTTCTGCGTTTGTTGGTTAGTAGTGGGTCATAAAGAATTTCACTGTGCTTCTTTAAAACCAGTCTTTCTATAAACAGTTGCCTCACGGTAGGAACTTGACAAAACTGATAGAGCTCTCTTGTAGGGAACAGTAGTTACATGCTTACTTTTAAAATCGGCATATGAGCCACCTCTAATCCCTTGATGATGGTCTTAGCAGTTCCACCCCAAGACAGAATGCAGTATGCAATAATAGTTTCACACAGTGCTAGATATATATTTTTCAATAGTGTCGCTTCCACGACGTGCCTCAGATTCTTGAAAACATATATGAGCTTGCGCACCCTAGAAGATATTAGTTTTATATGTTCTTTAAAGCTGAGGCGACTGTCCAAAATAATGCCCAGGTATTTTAATTTGTCCACGCACTCCAGTGTTTCACATCTGCAGTCCGTCTTGAGAGCACATCTGTGCGGAATTATGCGATGCTTGCTTAGTATACCAGTTTTTTTTGCGAATAGAGAACGTTAACTATTTAGTTTTGTCATGGTTAAGGGTCAGAAAATTACCATGCAACCACTCCTGAACCATATCGAAACCCACTGGGGCGGCATCAAAGACCTCATCCCAATTATCGGCGGAGAAGAGGAGAGCAGTATCATCCGCATAAGAGATGATTTCGCCTTTTGATAAACTTAAATTTGTAAGATCGTTGATATACACGAGAAATAAGGTGGGTCCAAGGATGCTGCCCTGTGGGACTCCGTACGACACGGGAAGCTCTTCACTATAGTGGCTGCCCACTCTTACACACTGAAAACGTCCCCTTATGCCAAGATTCCTCAACTTGTTTATTAAAATAGGGATGAAACGGTATCAAAGGCCTTCGCGAGATCGAGAAAGACCGAGAGACACTTCCCACCCCCATCTGATTTTCCTGCACGAAAACCATACTGATTTTCAGAAAAAAAGTTAGTTTTTTTCAAGATAGCTGACCAATCTTGTATTAATTATTCTCTCTAGAATCTTGGACAAAGAGGGTAGAATTGAGATTGGCCTGTAGTTACTGAAACGACCCCCATCTCCTCCCTTATCGATTGGGCATACGACGGATTTTTCAAGGCCATAGGGAAAGTGCCAGTTTCAAGACACAGATTGAAAATGACTGCTAGTGGAGGGACAAGAAATTCTTTAAATTGCTTTAAAATTTGTTAGAGATACCGTCCCAACCCACCGAGCATTCAGTTTTCAGGTCATCTATATGTCGGGCGACCTCCTCTTCACTGGTATCTTTGAGGAAGAAGGAATACAGTGGAGAATCATGCACAGAAACAGCCGATGAGATATTATTTTTGTTATTTTGTGTCTGCACAATATCCCCAGCCAAAGACCTGCCCACACTCAAGAAATAATTGTTCTTTTCATTAACCGTTAACTGAGGAGAGGAAGAAATTTTTAACAATTCTGAGGGACAGCTGGTGTCCTTTTTATTGCTAGTGATGCTTTTTATCGCATTCCATAACTTTTTTGGGTTATTGCCAGCTAATACGACTAGATTTTTTTCATAAGATATCTTGACTTGTTTCAAAATTTTGTTACAGAAATTTCTGTAACGTATATATGTGGTTCTTAGAATTTCGCTATCGGGGGACTTCTTATGATTTACATGTAAGCGGTCCCGGTTCCTCATGCATCGCAACAAACCTGGTGTAACCCACGGCTTTATCGTTATTTTTCGCCTTGACTGAGTAATCACTTTTGAGTTTTTTGAAGCGAATACTGTATGCTATTTACAAGGTAGTCTGTGGCAACGCTACGATCCCGTGTTAGTGATATGGGTTTTAGGTCAATGCTAAGAATATCACTTCGTAGGCTCTCAAAATCAACTTTAGTAAAAGTAGTAGTTGGGTATTTACGTATAATATACGTATAAGCATATTATGCTTAAGACTCATGCAAAGAAGAACAGGATGGTGGTCAGTCAAAGTAGTTTGGGGTATAAGAGTCGTACATAAATTTTTAGTTTTAAGTAGGACATGATCTGATCATGATCATGATCCATCTAAACACGTGCCGCTTGTAGCTCGTGTAATTTCAGTGTGTGACGGTAAAAGCCCATGTGAAGCAGCTAACGTAAGATACCTCTTTCCGGGAAGCTCGATTTTGCCATCATTGATTGCAATATTAATGTCACCAATGATAACTATTTATTAAAATGCGATAACTACGAAAGAGTACAGTTAAGGGAGGCTAAAAAGTTATCTATATTTTTATAAGAAGGAGAACGGTATATCGAAACTATTGCTGTGGCTTCCCTTGTAAGTACCAAGAAGTTTCCTTCCATGAAATCCGGCTCCTCAATACTAAATTTTAGGTTATCTCTACAATAAACCACGACCCCATCATTTTGTTTGTTGTTTTGCGTTGTTGCTTATGATCGAAAACCGAAAAAATAGGTACGGAATCATCTTTTTTTAACCAGCACTCTGTGAGTACCAGTACGTCACATTCAAATTTCAGTATTTCTAACATAGTTTCTAATCCTAGCATATTGCAATGAATGCTGCGAATGTTCTGTGTAAGAACCGTGAGCCTATTGTTACGAGCTGGGGTTCAGGGATAAATTAATTAATCAGCAGACTCCAATTAATCACTGTTTATTACAAAAACACTTCTTAAACAATTCTATTGCTTCGCACTATTTTCCGCTTTGATCGCTCTGTATCGCTTCTCAATCGAAACTGACTCACGACGAACCCGACCGCTCTTTATAAAGCACGGAGGAAGTTTCTAGAACGTTCCACACTGTTCCAGATAATCCGAGAAACTTCCAGAACAATCGACTTTCGAACTAATTGTTCCCGAAGCGACTAGAAACTTCCAGAATGTTCGGTTCGAACCTTCTGGAAAATTCCATTCGACACGAGCTTTCGAGAACATTAGTTCCGCTATTCGATACTAGATGGCGCCACTAGTTACTACCTAGTTATTCCTCTCGTTACTAGATGGCGTTGGCCTATCTTGTAACATTGCCTCCCTCTTAGACATGCTCGTCCCGAGCATTGTTAGACCCATGATAACGGGCCAACCGATCCACATGAACGACCTTTGATGCACCTCGGGGTCCCTTTTGAATTCGGTAGGTGACGTCATTGATCTTGGTAACTACGCGATAAGGTCCATCCCATTTTGCTTGTAATTTAGGCGATTTTCCTTTGCTCCGTGCCGGGTTATGTAACCATACAAGAGATCCTTCATCGAAGCCCTTATTGTTCGCTTTCCGATCGTAGCGGGTCTTCATCCTCTCAGACATCTGTTGACCTGTCTGTCTCATATGCTCATATACATCATCCATCCTGTTTCGTAGCTCATTCGCATAATCTGTTACATTGCGTGGAGACTCAGGCGGGATACCGGTGATTAGATCTGCAGGTAATCGTAGTTCTCTGCCAAAATTAGCAAAAGCTGGTGTTACCATTGTAGTTTCATGAACAGCACTGCGATATGCCATGAGATATGGTTGAATGTGTTTGTCCCAATCCTTCTGTCTGTTTTCCACAACCTTTGCAAGATATCTCTCTAGTGACTGGTTGAATCGTTCAACCATCCCGTCTGATTGCGGATGATAAGCAGTAGTTCTGGTTTTGTGAGCACCCATCACACGGCACGTCTCCTTAAACACTTCTGACTCGAAGTTCCGGCCTTGGTCACTGTGGATTTCCAAGGGTACCCCGAACCGACAAAACACTTCGTGAACTAACTTATCAGCCACCGTAACGGCTTCTTGATTGGGGATTGCAAACACTTCCGGCCATTTTGTGAAGTAGTCCATGACGACCAAGAAGAACTTGTTTCCGCTTTGGCTTTCTGGAAATGGTCCAGCAACATCTAATGCTATACGTTCCCACGGTGCACCAACATTGTAAACCTTTAGTGCCCCTCTGCTACGAGTTTGTGGTCCTTTCACAGCCGCACAACTTGTGCATTTGCGGCACCATTCCTCAACGTCCTCTCGACAATGGATCCAGTAAAATCGTTCTCGGATCTTGATTAAAGTCCTCTTAACTCCCATGTGACCCCCTGAACATCCATTGTGGTAGAGCTGTAGGATCTCCGGCACCTTAACTTTAGGTACGACCATTTGTAGATGACACTGGTCACCGCGAGCGTTCGCCCATTTCCTGCACAGAACTCCATCCTGGATAACCAAGCTTTCCCACTGTGCCCAATAACTCTTGGTGATGGAACTGGTTGCTGCGACATCACTCCAGTGAGGCCTGGGAGCACCTGATTTCTTCCATTCAAGGATCGGTTTTAGGTCTCTGTCTTCTTGTTGAGCACTCTGCAAGGTTTCCTTCCACTCTTCGCTAAGATCCGTCCCCAAAACCCGCACTAGCGCTACCTGCTTAGCTTCTTGTCTCGCACAATGTTTACATTGGTCTGGACACGGTCTTCGCGAGAGAGCATCAGCATTACCGTGCGACGTTCCGCTGCGATGTTGAATTACGAAATCAAACTCTTGCAGTAGCTCAATCCATCTTGCTACCTGTCCTTCTGGGTTCTTAAATTGCAGTAGCCATTTCAAAGCAGCGTGGTCCGTTCGCAGGAGAAATTTCCGCCCCAACAAATATTTATTAAAATGCTGCAATGTCTTTACTACAGCTAGAAGCTCCCTTCGAGTGACACAGTAGTTCCTCTCAGGTTTGGATAAGGCTTTACTGAAGTACGCAATTACAACCTCATGATCTCCTTTTCGTTGAGACAATACCCCGCCGATTCCAGTGTTGCTGGCATCTGTGTCAACTATGAATTCATTTTCGTTGTCAGGATAGCCTAGGATGGGTGCATTGCACAGATGTTCCTTTAGCTTCTGAAATGCGACGTCACAGCTCTCATTCCAGCAGAACTTTATCTTGTCTTCAGTTAGCTTATGAAGAGGTCGGGCAATGTCAGCAAAGCTCTTCACAAATCGCCGATAGTAGGAGCACAAACCGAGAAATGCCCTGACTTGCGTTTTGTTCTCCGGAACTGGCCAATCCTTGACGGCAACGAGCTTATCCGGGTCCGTTTGAATACCTTCTTCGGAAACCACGTGTCCTAAAAAGTTCACTTGCCGCCTGAACAACGCGCACTTCTTTGGACTTAGCTTTAGATTGGCTCCTCGTATCTTTGACAGCACACGTTCCAAATTGCGGAGGTGATCTTCAAACGTCCGTCCCACGATTATAATGTCATCCAAGTAGACTAGGCAGGCGTCACCAATCAGCCCAGTAAGTACCCGCTCCATCAATCTCTCAAAGGTGGCAGGCGCATTACACAGTCCAAATGGCATAACGTTGAATTGCCACAATCCCTTGCCTGTAGAGAACGCTGTCTTTTCCTTATCTCGGGGGTCTAACTCGACCTGCCAGTAGCCACTCTTTAAGTCTAAGGTGGAAAACCACTTCATTCCCGATAGCGTATCCAGCGTGTCATCGATTCTTGGCAACGGATAACTGTCCTTCTTCGTGATGTCGTTTAGTCGGCGATAGTCTACACAGAAGCGCATGCTGCCGTCCTTCTTTTTCACCAATACTACCGGTGAACACCATGGACTGGATGAAGGTTCAATCACGCCGTCTTTCACCATACCCTTGATCATGTCGTCCACTTCCCGTTCCCGTGCCACTGGAACACGTCTTGGTCGCTGGCGGATTGGTACCTCATTTCCTGTATTTATTCTGTGTTGAACTAACGCAGTCTTCCCTATGTCGGCATCATTTGTCGAGCAAATGTCGGCGAACTTGTTTAACATCTTCTTAGCCTTGTTCTTTTCTTCTTCCGACAAGTTATTCTGGCTGTTCTTCAAAAGCGATGACACATCGAATCTTGCACTAGCTTTGGTGTTGGTTGGGTGTTCGTGGCATCTACGCATCCAAACCACTCCGTCACAAGTGCCTAATAATGTGCCTTTCTTGAGCACCAGGTCCTGGTCACTTGTGTTGAGTGCGCGTACCGATGAAACACTAGTACCTCTTACCAATGTGCGTGCAATTTTCCATGAAGCATCGTTATCTAAACCTTCTTTTTATTTCGTACACATCGGTTTTCCTGACCAGAATTCCTTGGTAGACAAACTGGTATGATTGTTTCTGACCTTGGACGAAGAATAACCTTTTCTAAGCAGTACACTTTTCCCGATGCTGCACCTTCCATGAAGACTTCCTCTGAGCCACACTTTAATACACCTTGATAAACGTCGATCTCACAGTGATGTTTTCGCATGAAGTCCAAACCCAGAATGCAGTCGTCCACTATGTCGGCCACGATAACATTGTGGCGGTAAACTTTGTTTCCTAACTTCATGTCCACCTCCTTCTGCCCTCGGACGGTTATGTGCTGACCGGTGGCTGTTCTGAGATGTACACCTTCATGGCTCCCGAAGAAGTCCCCAAGAAACCGTCTAGCTAGTTGGAAACTGACAACTGTCCGAGAAGCCCCAGTATCCAGTGTCAGCTTGCAAGGTGTTCTGTTAATTTCGCCCTCGATGATCAGGCTGTTTCCGTCACAGGATTGTGAGATCGAGATCCTTGGGGCTCTTCCATAACCAGCCAGCACCCGCCCCTTAGTCCTGGCATCTACTCGTTTCCCTGCTGCTGTTGCCCAGCAGGGACGTCAGATGATCCTACCAATGGCGACTGCTTACCACCGTGGGGAGGCCTTCGCTTCGGGCAGCTCAATCGGATGTGGCCTCTCTCTCCGCAGCCATAGCATCGGGGTGAAGTTGTAACCTCCCTGATTCGGTGAGTTCGTTCGTCCCGCCGTACTGCTTCCACCTCCAAAGCATGGGCTAGAGCATCCTTGAGGTCCTTGAAATGACCTAGCCTTACTGCAGCCCTAACCTCCAGGTCGCGGATCCAATCCGTGAACGCCTGTACGAGGTTCCCGTCGATCAGCACAGGTGACGACTGGTAAGCCTTCCGAACCAGCTTTTCCACCTCCAAAGCCCACTGCTGAAGAGTTTCACCAACCCGTTGCGACCGATCTTTCAGTTGGGCCCGAAACACATGTTCCAGGTGCGCGTCGCCGTATCTAGCTTCTAATGCTTCCAGAAGCTTCTCGAAAGTGACGTCTTTTCCCAGCGCCTCTAACACAGTCAAGGCCTGGTCGCGAAGGCCCAAGGTTAGAGCAGTCAAGGCCTGTTCTTTAGTCCATCCATTCGATTTCATCACGGCCTCAAACTGAATTTTGTAGGCGGACCATGACGAAGAGCCATCAAATGGTGGCACTTTAAAACCACGAGGCGAAGGTGCCACTACCGCAGCTGCCCCGATCCCATCCCCAGACTTGAGGCCACGTATTGACTTCTCCATTTCGACGATGCGGGTCTCATGTTGCTGGATCTGGTCCTTTACCTCTTTCATCTCCTTACCAATGGCTCCGCGGAGGTCCTTAATTACCAAAATCTGCTCCTCCTGACGGCGAGCTTGCTCTTCCTTGTCACGCTGCAGCTGCTCTTCCAAGCGGCGAGCCTGCTCCTCCTGACGGCGAGCCTGCTCCTCCTGACGGCGAGCCTGTTCCTCCTTGTCGCGCTTCAGCTGCTCTTCCAAGCGGCGAACCTGCTCCTCCTTGTCGCGCTGCAGCTGCTCTTCCAAACGGCGAGCCTGGTCCTCTTGACGGCGAGCCTGCTCCTCCTTGTCGCGCTGCAGATTCCTCCATGCGGCGAGCTTGCTCTTGCATGAATGCCATAAGGGCGGCTAGGTCAGGCGACGCCGACGATTGAGCTGGTTCCGCTGCAGCCGCGGAGTCTCGATGTCCACTTGATGACGGTGAGGGAGCGTCTCCAAAGCGCCTCTGGTCTACGTCTTGCTGGCGCTGATTCCTGGTACGCATCCCTTCCGTTTCTTCCTTCGGTAGAACCGGCATAATTTATCCCGCACTTCTGACACCAATTTGTTACGAGCTGGGGTTCAGGGATAGATTAATTAATCAGCAGACTCCAATTAATCACTGTTTATTACAAAAACACTTCTTAAACAATTCTATTGCTTCGCACTATTTTCCGCTTTGATCGCTCTGTATCGCTTCTCAATCGAAACTGACTCACGACGAACCCGACCGCTCTTTATAAAGCACGGAGGAAGTTTCTAGAACGTTCCACACTGTTCCAGATAATCCGAGAAACTTCCAGAACAATCGACTTTCAAACTAATTGTTCCCGAAGCGACTAGAAACTTCCAGAATGTTCGGTTCGAACCTTCTGGAAAATTCCATTCGACACGAGCTTTCGAGAACATTAGTTCCGCTATTCGATACTAGATGGCGCCACTAGTTACTACCTAGTTATTCCTCTCGTTACTAGATGGCGTTGGCCTATCTTGTAACACTATTATTTGCCGGTAAAAGTAACTTTAGGCAATTATCTAAGTCACATGCAAGAGCTTTGGAGACAGTCAATCCAATCTATTACTATACTCTATGACTAGGTTATTGAATTTTGAATATTTATAAGTGTGCGGGACCAACCAGGACTTGGGATAAAATAAAACAGGTGAAATATGGATTACTGTGAATAGCGGTGTATTGAGAACAATGACACAAAAGCTACTGGCTATTACATTCAAAAAAACTTAAAAACTATGAACGGACGCAGCGTCGCAACTAGCTGCTAAGACGTGTAGATTAGGCGTTCCAACATGCCCCCGGACGTTGAAAGATTCTCTTTCAACAAGAATCAGCAGAAACGGGTAATAGGCAAATTCTGTTGAAGGCTCTTCTTATGACTCCAGCAGTAGTCCTGACGTCAGCCACACGAACGATGCCGTCTGATCCTGGATGGACGGCGACAATTCTACCTAACTTCCACTTAAGGGGTGGTAGGTTATCCTCCTTTATCACTACCAAGGAGTCCAGCTTCAATGCATCTTTGCAGGAACGCCACTTGGTTCTCTGCTGCAACTCGGATACAAACTCCTTACTCCACCGAACCCAAAAATGTTGACGGAGTTGCTCGATTCTTTGGAATCGAGTCAAATGATGGATGGAGTATTCCTGAAGATCTCGCTGTGGCAGTGAAGTAAGCGGTCGACCGACAAGGAAGTGTCCTGGAGTCAGAGGTGTAAGGTCAGCGGGATCAGCGGACAGCGGCGTCAATGGACGAGAGTTCAAAATTGCCTCAATTTGGATCAGCGTGGTGTTAAGTTCTTCAAACGTGAGGTTACAATTGCCCAACACTCGTTTCAAATGGTATTTTGTCGATTTAACACCCGCCTCCCAGAGTCCGCCAAAGTGAGGAGTATAAGCGGGAATAAAGTGCATCTTAACTCCATCATTAGCCAAACTTGCACCTAAGGAATCGCAATTTGATTTTAAAAATTTCGATAAATCGTTGTACGCGCCAACAAACGAGGTACCGTTGTCGGAATAAATGTTAACGGGTTTACCCCTTCGCGAAATAAACCTATACAAAGCCAGTAAATATTTATTACTAGTTAGGTCACCGACTAGCTCCAAGTGAATAGCCTTGGTGGTGAAGCAAATAAATATCGCTATGTACACCTTTACTAGCCTACAACCGCGGCCTTGCCGACTGGCACACATGATAGGGCCGGCATAGTCTACGCCAACACTTTCGAAAGGGTAACCTCCCGGATGGAGTCGCTGCTGCGGCAAATTCCCCATTAAAGGCGTAACTACGTTACCCTTCATACGACAACAGCGCACACAGTTACGATAGCAAGCCTTAGCTAAATTTCGGCCACCTATAGGCCAATACGATTCCCTAATTGACGCTAATAATAACTGTGGACCTGCATGCATCAATCTCTTGTGCTCGAAATTAAACAATAGCCTAGTAAATAAATGAGTGGACTGTAAAATAATAGGATGTTTTTTATTATATGTAAAATCAGAATTCTCTAAGCGTCCTCCGACACGCATTATTTTATTGCTATCTAAATAAACATTAAATTTGAGAAGGGTGCTTTTTGAAGGTAAACTTTGTTTGTTTGCAAGTAATTTGTACTCTGGAAACGAATCGATTTGACATTTCAAGATAATAACATTTAATGCTTCCTGTAATTCTTCTTCTGTTAGAAACTTAATAATTACAGGCAGTTTCCTGCAAATACGAACAAATCTCAACACATATGCTATGGAACGAACAAGTCTCAAATAATTAGAGAAACGTTTAAAATCTATAAATAACGTGCAAGAACTATTTTCAACAATAGCGCTCAATGAAATTTGAGGTCGCGTTTCGAGTAATGTCTCTGTGCGGGACGGACGTGATCGATCAAGGCCCCAGGCTGACTGAAGGTTGTAAGGCTTCAGCTTGAACGCGTTGACGCCCCTTGCACCTATTGTTCAGTTGTCTTCGAGCAAGTATTGACCCTGCAGTGGTTGGAAGGCTGCCAAGGATGTTGAGGGGAAGGCGTGATGTCCAGTTCAGAAAAAAAGTCAGGTTTTCATGTCCAAAAGCGACGTCTCTTCATGGTCTCCGTTACGCAAAGTGACGTGGATTTAATATTTCGGAAATAATGGCTACGATTAGGACGGTGCCTCAGCGCACTATCCTACTACCACACTTGACCGTAACGAGGACCTCGAAACAACGACCGCGCATAAACTTTAATTATAAAATTAATACCTTATGGCTAGTCGCTGAAAACCAACAGAAACCCCCCTTCTACTGAACCGATTTTGATGAGACTTGTGTCTCTGGATAGGTCTCGAGAAGACCTTCCCTCCGGACCTGGGTCCAGGTTCCTATCTGCTACCTTCACGGAGCCCTTGCGTTGAGAACGCCTAATAAGGGGAATTTCAGTCAGTTTGTAGCTTTATATGCTACTTTACAATACAATGGTGCACTTTAGTGCCAGGGTACCAGCGAGGGACTTGTAGCCCTACTCCTGGACCGTCGATCTGTGACAGTTCCACAGCTTCATCTGTCACCTTCACGGGCACAGCCACGTGAAGGTGCGAAAACATAGCTTCAGTGCCTGTTTTCGGCATATTTCGTGAGTTTGTACTCGAGCTGGTGGGCGGATCCGCATTCACCAACCGTCATCGGATAGCCCTCGCGATGGGCTACCCCATGGTGGAAGTCCGGTGGATACAGCTCCAACCCTCGATCCAGTATTCACTCTGATGTGGTCGATGATGCGAGAAAACCATGGAACCTCTTACTATATTAAGTCGGTTAGTTCCCTAACCACCAGAGCTAGGCTCCTTCCAAAAATGTGGTTGGGAAGCTGGAGAATTGGGCTATCGAATGGTAGTACCCTGATGGGTGTACCACCAGCCCTTCTGGGACTTCTGATGCCGGGAAGCGGCCGAAATAGAAAATATCGTGTTGTTCCACGGCTTTAACGCCTCTGTGTGTGTATGTGTAGCTATATATTAGCTATGTGTTGTGACTGAGTCCAGGCGTGTGCCCGAGGGTCCCCAAAGGTAATGCTTCAGATAGCATATCAATAATCCTTCAGGCACCAAGTGTGTCTGAAGGTAGTGGGCCCTCTGGCAGACGCGTAGAAACGTCCATGCTGGCACATACAGACACATTATTTCAAGTAAGTAATATCTATGTACTAGAATTACATAGATGCCATCTATATATAGGGCCTGGACACAGTTCCAGGTCACCTAGAAGCGCTAAAACGCTTATAACCAAAATTCTATTTACTTACTTGAGCAAAAATGCATGTATTTACCATCTCAGAGTGAAACTGTTTTAAACCTGGCTATGTACTGTTATTATGTACAATTTTTCAGTCATAGCACCAAGGTATACTATCTAGAACACCTAGGTGGTGTTTCCTAACAAAATAAATGTGTAAGGTAAATAATACGATTGGTAGGTGGGCAGAGCGCACCTATCGATACTTGCGACCCGGCCATTTTCGGGGGGTCCTAAAAAACGTAAACAAATATTTTTTATTTGCTTAAAATACTACTTACACATTTTATCTATAGTATATTAATTCTAATTATACTAGATAACTATATTTTAGGTACTATAGGCTATTATAAAGCCCTCAAAACGCTATTCTAAAATACCAAATTTGTCTGCTTACGCGCCAGACTATATATATCGTGCACCGCCATCTGACTGCTCATTTCGAACTAAAACGTCATGGCGGTAGGTCGTGTTTACGGAATTTGACTTGTTTTGATTTTGCTTTCTTTCCGTAACTACCGCATTTAGTATGTATGTAACGATTCTAATTTACTCTTTAGACCCCATATTTACTTAATACATACTCATATACACTAAAACATAATGTTTAGTGCCTCAAAAAGTGGTCGAAATTTTATGTTTGAAAAAACTATAAAAGAAAAATTCTCGTCTAAAACTTTTTAGTACGAGCTCGCGCGCTGGGGTAAGCAGACGTATGTTTTGTTTATACTATTTATATCTACAAAACTATTCTAACATTTTTGTGACGCCTCGTCGCGAACATCTCTCCCGCCGTGCAGTGTTGTGTCGACCCGATGTGTTGACGCGGCGCTGCATCACGCATAGTGAGCGACGCACGTCGGCAGCGCGCGTGCCACGACGCTCAGCGACACGTCGCTCAGCTCTCGCCGCGGGAACTCTGCTACGCTCATTTCGGTAGTGGAATGAGCTTCTTCACCGGACGCTTTAAAGTGCCGCCAGTGGTGCGCACCTCAGCGGTCCGGACTTCTCCATCAGGCCCAGGGTATATGGCCTGGATGCGGCCTCGCGGCCACGTGTTGCGTGGCAGCTGGCCGTCAGCGATAAGGACGGGGTCGCCCACCAGCAGGTCAGGCCCGCGGCTGTGGGGCTCCCGCCGATTTTGGAGCTCAGGCAGGTACTCTCGCACCCACCGGCGCCAGAACATGTCGGCCAGGATTTGTGACCGACGCCACATCTTCTTGCTGTCGATGTCTTGCTCGGTGAACACGCCGGGGGTTGGTAGTCTTGCCGACCCACCAAGTAGGAAGTGGTTCGGCGTGATAGACTCGTCATCATCGCCGTCAACTGAAACATGTGTCAACGGGCGACTATTTACCGTGTACTCTGCCTCACAAATCAGTGTGGACAACACCTCTTCATGTGGGTGTTTCTCTGTGAGCACGGTATACAATGCGTTTTTCACGCAACGAACTAGGCGCTCCCATGCGCCTCCCATGAAGGGCGCTGATGGGGTGATGAAGCGCCAAGTGATGCCTCGGCGACTGGCCTCCTCACGGAAGGCCTCTCGTAGCTCTCGATCGGCACCATGCATGTTGGTGCCGTTGTCCGAGTGTATCTCGGTTGGACATCCTCTGCGGGCGGCGAATCGGCGCAGCGCTAGTATAGCACTGTCTGCGCTGAGGCTGGCCGCTATCTCGAGGTGGACAGCTCGCGTGGTGAGACATGTGAACAAGGCTACATATCTCTTCTGATGTTGGCGACCGACGGTTACTGATAGTGGGCCGAAATAATCTAGCCCCGTATACGTGAACGGCCTCTGTTGGTCTATCTGTTGGTCGGTGAAAGCGCCGTATGATGGCGTCATTCACGCCCTCTATATGGTCGGTGAAAGCGCCGTGTGATGGCGTCATTCACGCCCTCTATATGGTCGGTGAAAGCGCCGTGTGATGGCGTCATTCACGTCCTCTATATGGTCGGTGAAAGCGCCGTGTGATGGCGTCATTCACGCCCTCTATATTTCTCTGAAAATCCGGTTTCCTACCCGGCTTCTTCTCGATGGAGACTAGCTTTGTAAGAGCTGTCTCGTTACTGTCGGGCACTTCTATGGCTTCTTCCCGCCATAGCATAGGGGTCTCTTTGTGCCCGCTCTCTAGCCGCCTTATGTCGCGGTTCAGGATGTCTTCTGCCCTCTTCTGAGGGTCAGAAGCTGGCTTATTTGGCTTGATAGCCAACGATTCTGTGGCAAAGATTTCACGGAGCCGCCGGTTCGGTTCCGTGTCTCGCCCTTCAACGGACTGCATCCCGTTGATATGATCCAACCGCCTTATGTCGCGGTTGGAATGTCTTCTGCCCTCTTCTGAGGGTCAGAAGCCGGCTGTACATAGATTTCGCTGGCGAAGAATTCACGGAGCTGCTCGTTCAGTTCCGCATCTTGCCCCGCGTCAACGTTCCGAGTTCCGTTGACACGATCCAACCGCCTTATGTCGCGGTTCAGGATGCCTACTGCCCTCTTCTGAGGGTCAGAAATCGGCTATACAGCTATGGCAGAGATCTCACGGGACCGCCGGTGTGGTTCCGTGTCTCGCCCTACAACGGACTGCGTGCCGTTGACATAATGCACCTGCTGGCCCGGTGTTCTGGTGTGTGTACCATGCAATGTCCAGCCCATCATGGTCCTTGACGCGATGGGTTGGTCTCTTGGTCCCCTACGGACCTCAGTGACCAGCAGCAAATGCCAGTTGTCTTGTCCGACGAGTATCTTCGGTACACCCGCCGGATACATAAGCTCAGACGTCAAGTCTTGAAGGTGCCTGCATCGTGCCAGGTCCTTATGATTGACTGCCTGTGAAGACAGGTTGAGCTTCGAAATGGTGCGCGCATTGAAGGGCACCCGATTATTCAACTGGCATGTGAGAACGACTGTTATTCGTCTCGATAGTGGAGTATCGATCCTGTTGTTTCCTATGGCATCGATCTTCAGTGGCTCAATTGGGCCCACTGCTCCTACTCGCTGAGCGATTGCTTCGTCGATCAGCGAGACGGTAGGTCCGTCGTCAAGGAGTGCGTATGTGTCTGCCTCTCCCGCCGGTCCTATGACCTGGACCGGTATCATCTTCAGGAGAGCTTGACTCGAATTAGTTCGCGAACTAGCCACCGTTTCCTGCGACTTCTCTGTCTGAGGCTTCCTGTTGTAAGGAAGTCGATTGTGCGTGGCGGTGCACCCCTTGAAGGCCACACTGCTTCTTGCTGCAGCTGTGGTTCTTACGACGGTATCTTAGGCAGCGATAGCACAAGTTGTATGCTTGGCTAGCTCCCATTTTTTGTCACTTGCTGCGTCTCTGTACTTTGAACAGTCAGACGCGTAGTGACCCTCTTTGTCGTTGATAACCTGCGACGCCGTTCGGTTAGGCGTCCATGGTTCGAATTTTCTGTCGGCTAGCGACACTATAGCGGATGTCAACTCCGTTAGAAAAGGACGGAGTGACTCTTTCGCTTCTATTTGCCCTGGTGGCTCCGTCTTGGACGGCTCTGTCCTAGACGGTTCTATGTTAGCCCTCGTCTGTGGTTGGTCTATATGGGTCTGGGAGTCCATTACAGCGTCGCCGCTCGCAGGTGGAGGCCTATCTTGCTTCCTATTGGCGACGTCGTCCTCCCTCAACGGTGTGGGCTCTGGCGCCTCTTCGACCCAGGAACGCACGTACTCTTCATTTGAGTCTCTTTGATCCATATATTCCGCTTCAGAAGGTTCTTCTTCTGCTCTCTGAAGGGCTAACTGTGCGAGCTCCAACTTAATCTTCAGTAAGTTTTCGCGAGCTCTTGAGACTCTTCCCTGTAACCGGGTCGTCTTGCTTGTAGACGGCGGTCTCCAACGTTTATTACGGGCGTCACCCCGGGTAGCCATTATTTCCTTATGTACAAAGGTCTTGTCTTGGATCCTTTGTTTTTCATCAGAAGGCTTCAGTGTTCCTTCTGAAGATCCTTCTTCTCTCGATGCCTTCCTGCATGTGCTCGGTTCCTGTGGTTCCTCCTCTTGGTGTGTGGGCGTATTGTCACCTATCTGTGACACGGTTGGGCTCCTGTTCGGTACGGACTGTTCAGTCCCATCAGTCGTTGTCGGCGAGCGTGGGGGCAATTGATGGTGTATACCTGCACCCGGTCGCTCCATGGCGACTGTCCACGCCTCAGGTCTCTTGTCCTGCGATCTGGTTATCGGCATTCCGACTGGTCCAAAATGTCAGCTCGAAACGGTTAAGTCCAACTCTAGACTTCAGTTCAAAACGTCAACTCGTACGGGTTAAGTCCAACTCCAGACTTCAGTACGATTGGGTTAAGTCTATTTTCGAGCTTCCAAACGGCTATGTCCAAGTCCAGTCTTTGCTTCAAGACGTCGTCGACTCGAAACAGCTAAGTCCAAACTTCAAGTTTTTCTCGAAAAACCTAAGTCGTAACTCCGGGTTAAGTCCAATTTAAATCGTTGACTCGAAGAGGGTTCGCTTCCTTTTTCAAAATTGAAAAAATATTTTTAAACTCCGGGTTAACTTTTAACTCCGGGTTAACTCTGGCCCTCTTGACTCCGGGTTATCCTTCAGACTATAAGTTTTTATTCAGTCTTCAAAACTATAAGTCCCAAATCAGCTTCAAAACTGCTATGTTGACACGACACAGGTTCACTATATTACTATCGACCCACAAGGGGTAAGCACTTGAGTAAGTTTTCACTGTACTTACTGTTTTATACGTGTCAACCTGTCCAGCAGCCTTCAAGGATGACCAGCTGGTCTGATACCACTCGCAGAAACTTCCGTCTAACACTTGACGTTAGTAGTCAGTCCAGACTCCAGCTATCGAAGGTCCAAGCTTCGATTGAGAACTTCTGTCTCTTATATGACTATTTGTTTCCAAACAAATTCTAAGTCAATAATAAGTCTTCAGCTATAACGCTTCAGGAAATTTACAGGAACTATTTTTCGTTCTATTTTTTATAGAACAAGTCGCCCACACGACTATACAATATGCCTCTGTGTGTAAGCCTCCTCTAGGATAGCGCTTCAGCGATAATCCTTCAGCCGTAATCCTTCAGGAATTCTATGAACGTTTGTATGTTCGTTCTATCTCCTAAACAAGCTTTCGACACGCTATATATGAAATTTCCGATTCTGAAATTTCAGCGATAACTCTTCAGGCAATCTACTTGTTCCTTCAGGATACAGTTTCTATGTATTCTCAGATACTACTGTTTCTCAGTATGCAGGTTACACAACAGAGACAACTCAAAATTCCGTCTTTTTGCGACGGTAATCTAATCGGAACGAAATGCTTCTCTGGAAGCAGCTAGGCACCACAGGAAACGGCTCAGGAAAGGCAGTTGCGTCCCAGCAAAATGGTTATGTTCTAGAGCTAGTCCACGCGTGGGTCCCAAACCACACGTGCACTTTTCACTCCGGTAGTCGCTCTAGAAGCTTCTACTAACCAAGGTCAAACGTACGCGCGCCTTTTGACGACGCTAATCTCCCAGTTACTGGGTTTCTACACTGTTTTTGACTGTTAAAGAAATATGATCTTAACCTCGACACTTGTAAGGTTTACGAGGGGGACGTCAGGTTTCTTTATTCACTGGAACTTTTCTCACGAACGTAACGTTACGTACCCCGGTCGGTACTTTGTGTAGGTGTGTACTCTTACCAGATTTATATTGAGGGTACATACGTTCTCAGCAATGGTCGTCAGGCTTCTTTGTTCTCAGGAATTTTCACTGGCTTGGGCCTCGGTTTTCTTTGTTCTCAGGCACAAGCTTCACAGGAACGATACGTTTGACTTTCGATAAAGAAATAGGAATGTAACCCCACTTAACAAGGTTACGGGACGTCTATCTTCTTTGTTCTCAGGAACGGGACAACGGTTTTCTTTGTTCTCAGGAACTAGGCTCTTCAATATTGGCCTGTATTTTCACTGGAACCCAGGACGCCAGGCTTCTCTGTTCTCAGGAACGGGACTACGGTTTTCTTTGTTCTCAGGAACTAGGCTCTTCAATATTGGCCTGTATTTTCACTGGAACCCAGGACGCCAGGCTTCTTTGTTCACTGGAACTAGGCTCTTCCTATTGGCCTGTATCTTCACTGGAACGCTGCGTAGGTCATTTGCTCAAAAATCCGGCTCGACAGGACCAGCAAATGTGCGGGACGGACGTGATCGATCAAGGCCCCAGGCTGACTGAAGGTTGTAAGGCTTCAGCTTGAACGCGTTGACGCCCCTTGCACCTATTGTTCAGTTGTCTTCGAGCAAGTATTGACCCTGCAGTGGTTGGAAGGCTGCCAAGGATGTTGAGGGGAAGGCGTGATGTCCAGTTCAGAAAAAAAGTCAGGTTTTCATGTCCAAAAGCGACGTCTCTTCATGGTCTCCGTTACGCAAAGTGACGTGGATTTAATATTTCGGAAATAATGGCTACGATTAGGACGGTGCCTCAGCGCACTATCCTACTACCACACTTGACCGTAACGAGGACCTCGAAACAACGACCGCGCATAAACTTTAATTATAAAATTAATACCTTATGGCTAGTCGCTGAAAACCAACAGAAACCCCCCTTCTACTGAACCGATTTTGATGAGACTTGTGTCTCTGGATAGGTCTCGAGAAGACCTTCCCTCCGGACCTGGGTCCAGGTTCCTATCTGCTACCTTCACGGAGCCCTTGCGTTGAGAACGCCTAATAAGGGGAATTTCAGTCAGTTTGTAGCTTTATATGCTACTTTACAATACAATGGTGCACTTTAGTGCCAGGGTACCAGCGAGGGACTTGTAGCCCTACTCCTGGACCGTCGATCTGTGACAGTTCCACAGCTTCATCTGTCACCTTCACGGGCACAGCCACGTGAAGGTGCGAAAACATAGCTTCAGTGCCTGTTTTCGGCATATTTCGTGAGTTTGTACTCGAGCTGGTGGGCGGATCCGCATTCACCAACCGTCATCGGATAGCCCTCGCGATGGGCTACCCCATGGTGGAAGTCCGGTGGATACAGCTCCAACCCTCGATCCAGTATTCACTCTGATGTGGTCGATGATGCGAGAAAACCATGGAACCTCTTACTATATTAAGTCGGTTAGTTCCCTAACCACCAGAGCTAGGCTCCTTCCAAAAATGTGGTTGGGAAGCTGGAGAATTGGGCTATCGAATGGTAGTACCCTGATGGGTGTACCACCAGCCCTTCTGGGACTTCTGATGCCGGGAAGCGGCCGAAATAGAAAATATCGTGTTGTTCCACGGCTTTAACGCCTCTGTGTGTGTATGTGTAGCTATATATTAGCTATGTGTTGTGACTGAGTCCAGGCGTGTGCCCGAGGGTCCCCAAAGGTAATGCTTCAGATAGCATATCAATAATCCTTCAGGCACCAAGTGTGTCTGAAGGTAGTGGGCCCTCTGGCAGACGCGTAGAAACGTCCATGCTGGCACATACAGACACATTATTTCAAGTAAGTAATATCTATGTACTAGAATTACATAGATGCCATCTATATATAGGGCCTGGACACAGTTCCAGGTCACCTAGAAGCGCTAAAACGCTTATAACCAAAATTCTATTTACTTACTTGAGCAAAAATGCATGTATTTACCATCTCAGAGTGAAACTGTTTTAAACCTGGCTATGTACTGTTATTATGTACAATTTTTCAGTCATAGCACCAAGGTATACTATCTAGAACACCTAGGTGGTGTTTCCTAACAAAATAAATGTGTAAGGTAAATAATACGATTGGTAGGTGGGCAGAGCGCACCTATCGATACTTGCGACCCGGCCATTTTCGGGGGGTCCTAAAAAACGTAAACAAATATTTTTTATTTGCTTAAAATACTACTTACACATTTTATCTATAGTATATTAATTCTAATTATACTAGATAACTATATTTTAGGTACTATAGGCTATTATAAAGCCCTCAAAACGCTATTCTAAAATACCAAATTTGTCTGCTTACGCGCCAGACTATATATATCGTGCACCGCCATCTGACTGCTCATTTCGAACTAAAACGTCATGGCGGTAGGTCGTGTTTACGGAATTTGACTTGTTTTGATTTTGCTTTCTTTCCGTAACTACCGCATTTAGTATGTATGTAACGATTCTAATTTACTCTTTAGACCCCATATTTACTTAATACATACTCATATACACTAAAACATAATGTTTAGTGCCTCAAAAAGTGGTCGAAATTTTATGTTTGAAAAAACTATAAAAGAAAAATTCTCGTCTAAAACTTTTTAGTACGAGCTCGCGCGCTGGGGTAAGCAGACGTATGTTTTGTTTATACTATTTATATCTACAAAACTATTCTAACATTTTTGTGACGCCTCGTCGCGAACAGTCTCGATTCCTAAACTTTTAGGTTGAGATGGCCAATTAGTCTTATCATCCTTTAAAAAGTCGGGACCACACCACCATATATGTAACCCTTGTATCCACGCCACGAGATATTAAGTCTGCTGGATTCTTGGTCGTTGGGACATGACGCCAAGTACAATTTCCTACCTTATCTAGAATTTCAGCAACGCGATTGCGTACAAATGGCTGAAGTTTAGAAGGCAACATCTGTAACCATCCCAATACAATGGTCGAGTCAGTCCAAAAATACACCCGATCAAACTTTGATCGAAGTGATTTGACCACCTTCTCATACACGCGACTTCCTACTACGGCACCACACAGTTCCAACCTCGGAATCGTGGTAGGTTTAATCGGTGCCACACGACTTTTGCTTATCAATAAGCGGACTACGCATTCACCATCACTGCTAACACTACGTACATAGGCACACGCACCGTACGCACGCTCAGATGCATCCGTGAATACATGCAATGCTAACGTCTGATACGAATCGGACATAACAAAACGTGGGATACGCAAATCGTTCAGAAGATGGAGATCTTTAACAATAGCATTCCAAGCTGTGTTGAGTTCCAGAGACAACGGTTCATCCCATGAAAGATTGTCTAACCACAATTTTTGCAACAACATTTTCATGGTCACCACAAAAGGAGAAATAAGACCCAAGGGGTCAAAAATGCGTGCAATTGCTGAAAGCAAATCACGCTTAGTACTGCCATTAGAAGGCAGTTTAGCTTTAATTAAAAAACCTAGTTCGTCAGAGTCAGCAAACCAGTCAAGACCTAATAGTTTATTGGGCTCACTAGATCCCATACTTAAATCTAATGATGACTGAGAAGTCCCTGAGACTAAAATAGGTTCGTTCGACTTCCACTTGCGAAGTGGCATGCAAGCTGATGCTAGTGCATTGGTGACCTCATTACGAATGAACATCACTTCATTTAAATCATTACCACCCGTGAGCAGATCGTCAACGTAAAAATCGTGTGTGATTATGGTGGCAATCTTATCATTAGTGCACTCAATGCCTAGCTGCTTAAGGCAGCGCGTCGCAAGAAATGGCGCACTCGCCGTACCGTATGTAACGGTGTTCAGTTTAAATACCTTGGCAGGACTGCAAGTGTCGTCACGCCAAACTACCTGTTGCAAGTGCCTATCAGATGGATGTACTACTACCTGTCTATACATCTTTTCAACATCGGCTGACAAGACATACTTATCCTGTCGAAACCGAAGAAGTATAGACAGGAGGTCGTCCTGAACCGTAGGACCCACCATCTGTAAATCATTCAAGGATACTCCTGATGAAGTAGGGCAACTAGCATTGAACACTACACGTAGTTTGGTAGTGGTACTACATTCACGTAGGGGTACTACGTGATGAGGTATGAAATATGCATTTAAATCTTGTTCCTTGTTAACGGTCATATGACCTAATGACTCATATTCTGCCATAAATTCGTGATATAATTTACTAAAATCGGGTTTAGCCTTAAGTCTGCGTTCTAAGGAATATAAACATTTTGAAGCCCTATGAAATGATTCACCTAGAACAGAAGGGTTCTGTTTCATTGGAATACGGACACAGAAACGGCCGTTCTCTAAACGAGTTGTATTTTTAATAAAATGCTCCTCGCACAATTTTTCCTCTGGCAAATAGTTAGAATGCTGCGAGGTAACCTCTTCGAGGTTCCAAAACCGCGTCAAATTATCACGAATTAATCCTAAGTCATCACTATTACAGGAACTACTAGTTTGAGTAAAATTACAACTCATACTATTACATAGCATACTATTCTTATATAAAATGGATCCAGAGACGATCCAGCCTAACCTGGTTTCAAATAGTACTGGCTTCCCGACCCCTAGCTTTACTCTTCGCGTACCTAATAAGTCCCAGAATAGATCAGCACCTATTAAAAGATCTACCTCGGAAGGCTTGTAAAAAGTAGGGTCTGCCAAACAAATATCAGTAGGAATATTCAGGTTAGACAAATCTAATTCACGACATGGCATTTCGTTAGTTATTAATGGCAAAACAAAACAAAACAACTTCGCATTATAACTGTTGTTGAGTGACGTCATTTTTACCCGACAAGTATTGCCTACGCGAGAGGTCGCGTTATTTATGCCATAGATCGAGCCATCTATCGGATTTGTTTTTAATTTAAGTAACTTACATAGTCGTTCCGTCAAGAAACATGATGTACTACCGCTGTCCAGTGTTGCTCGCACTATATGTTCATAATCACTATGATCATATAATTTTACTAAAGCTGTTGACAATAACACGCCGCGCTCCTTCTTACTGTCGCCATAAGAAGGTGAAATGTTCAAAGATAAGGACACATTATTGGCGTCAGTGTGAGCGGAGTGCGCGGGCGAGATAGACGGTGGTGACGGAAACGAAGTTTTGTTATCAGACATCTTATCACTACGATTACAGTTAGTGTCCGAAGTATGAATTAAAGTGTTATGCCTGCGTGTACATAACTTACAACCCGGTTTTTTACAATTGTTAGAAAAGTGACCCGAACGAAAACAGTTGTAACACAATTTAAAACTAGGCACTAATTTACGACGAGCCTCATTACTTAAAGCAAGGAACTGTGAACAATTAGTTAAACAATGGTCACATTTGCAATTGGGACATAGCTTCGTGACGGATTCAGTGCTTACATTATTAGAATTTTGTGTTACCAATGATTTAATTTTACTCGACGGACCTGATTTAGCGATACCTGGCACGTTGTGTCTTGATATTTCTAAGGTTTCAACTAAATCAGCGCGTGTGCGAATGAAGTGGAGGAATGCATCAAAAGTAATATTGCTGTCCTTGTCAGTATGACCTTTAAATTCCTCCCATTCACGATAAGACTTCTGATCCAACTTACAAGTAACTAAATATATCAACAATGTATCCATCCCATTGTTTGACTGGTTCACCTAACGCTTCTAACGAACGCAAGTTTTTTATTTAATTGGTCTATTAAACCTTTCAAAGCGGCTGAGGACTCCTTTGTGATAGGATCTATATTAAATAAGGCTGACACGTGATTCTGTACCAATAATCTTTTATTGTCAAATCGATCGCATATTAAGTTCCAAGCTACATCGTAATTACTAGCAGAAAACTCAATCGACTGAATAACCACAGCAGCAGATCCATCCAGAGAAGCACGCAAATAATGAAATTTGTTGATTTCATCAATCTTGTCATTATGATGGATGAGACTAGTAAAGGTGTCACGAAACTCTAACCAATTGCTATATAATCCATTAAATTTTGGAAGTTGTATGGTAGGCAACTTAACAGGTTTATAAACACTACCACGACTACTATTCCTAGAAACCAAATCATCATCTTTATTACATTCCTTCATTAACTGTTGAGCCCTCGACAATGCTTTATAGTACAACGTCTCGAACTCGGAACGTTCAGACAACTGGGCCTTCACATCATCAACCATACATTCTAACCTCAACTGTACCTCATCGTATTGCTCGTACAACGACTCAATTTTGCCCATACGCAGCTGTAATTCCGTGATATCACAACTGCTTAGTTTCTTGTCATTAAGTGCGTCCAGGTAAGTAATGAATGTAGTTAAGCGACCCTTAAAACTGCCTCGCTTCTTTACTAATTCCTTCTCCTCGGACATACTGGGAAGTGAGTGTTTTCGACCTGAAATGTATACAATAGCAAATAAGTTTATATACTTAAACAGACGTTATGCAGGTACTAAGTTATACGATTGATTTTACTGTGATATAACAATGTAATTAGGTAATTGTTAATGTAAATAAGATGTGTTATATAAACGTGTTATATAAACAATAAATCTGATATCTAACGGAAAGTTGTAAACTTTTATTTATAAATGCCTCAATCTGTAAGTTATGTGAATTAGGATACAGGTAAACAACAAAATATAAAGTACATTACGGGTTAATTAACTAACATTAGTCAATAATTGGAAATAATATCTAACACTAACGAGAATAAACTATGACTGCTGAATACCTACGCATCAACTTACACTTAATTAACTGAATGGTTATCGCTCTAATGCAACAATACAAATTATATAAATGTAGTGTGAATTATTACTATACTTAAAGTATTATATAATAACAATTGTCGCTAATTGTATGCGCAACATACAAAAATAACGAAACCATTCAAAATGCAAAACGGTACTCAATGAACATAATTTATATTAATACAAGTTTAAAACTGCACTAACCTTTGGTAACTTATAATTAAAGTTAGATACAACCTGTACGAGTGTTGGGTGACGATATTATCCATAAAACTTAACACCGTGAAGAAAATATGTACTCAATCCATATACCACGCTGCCGGCGTACATAACCTCTCAAGTCCTTGTAAATTATGTATTTCCGTGCGTCGTTAATATCGCTGATTTCATCAATCTACGATGTTATATATCACAATACCACAATCCGGCTCGAAGGACCATGTGCGGGACCAACCAGGACATGGGATAAAATAAAACAGGTGAAATATGGATTACTGTGAATAGCGGTGTATTGAGAACAATGACACAAAAGCTACTGGCTATTACATTCAAAAAAACTTAAAAACTATGAACGGACGCAGCGTCGCAACTAGCTGCTAAGACGTGTAGATTAGGCGTTCCAACAATAAGTATGTCAAATTTATCATGAACTGAGAAATGGTCAATTGATCCATATTTCTGTACGTATGTATCTATATTTTTATTGGTACGTGTGCTATTAAGTGTGTGTGTGTGATGGTGTGTACTTACAAAATAGAAAAAGTTCGATAAGCTTATTTGATATAAAATTAACGATAGTGTGAAATTAAACTTGAAAACAATCACTAAAATTAAAATATACAATTGAAACAAATCCAACAACTATTAACAAAATTAAAATAATAAAACCAAAATTAATATTAAATCCAAAAATAACTAGCGATATTAAAATAATAAACATAAAATTAGCATGCAATTCTATCAGAAAAAAAATTATTTTACGAATGACAAAATAAAAGACTAGTCATACAGTGCTCTTTAGTTTCTCTAGGTCGGACTCTGAGTTAATACGTATTTGTGGATCTTTTTCAGCTTTACGTAGATAGACAATGCCGTGAGAAGTCCAGCAAAAGCTGTAGCCATACCCCTTTTGAAACAGTCTTGCGGCATAGTATAATCGCTGGCATTTATAAGTCAGGTTTACCGAGGCATAAACCGGTTGTGCTGGAGATTGAAGACCTAAATGACCAGTGTTGAGCTTATCACTTTTATCTTTGGACCTGTTGAACCTTTTTACTCCTGTGATGATTTTATCCTTCAGAATGACTGACTGAGATCAATTATGATTGAACCAAACTTGTCCTTAGCATTGAGTCGGTGTGCGTCTCTAATATCTGAGTGTTTTAAGTTGACATCAAGCGCCTTCCCTATATTTACAGCCAGGTTGCAAAGATGATCTTTATCCTCCCCATTTAGTTTAGGTACGTTGCGAATTTCTAGACCTGCTGAGCGAGATTTGCGTTCCAAGTACTCAATTTTCTCCTCCAATTGATGAATATATTTTCTATCCTCTTTCCGCTCCGACTCAAGATAGGTTACGTCGGTATACGAGTCAAAAACTCGTCGTACTTGCTTAACATGACTTCCACACTCTTCTTCAGTTCTGTGTTTTGGTCCAAAATATTGTTGACTTTAGCCAGTAGGTCCTCAAAACGAGTCTCCTGCTTTTTCGAAAAGTCTGAAAAAGCGCTCATCGTTACAATAGTGCCTACATTCCCATCAACACCAACAAACTTACGCTTCTTGTTTCGTTAAAATTAAGATAAACTAGCTGACCCGGCAAACTTTGTTTTGCCATAAAAACACCAAACATTCATCTACCCTACCTAACACTATCTACCCAACTCTACCTACCCTACCCTACCCACCCTACTCTACCTACCCTACCCTACCCTACACACCCTACCCTACATACCCTACCCTACCTACCCTACCCTACCTACCCTACCCTACCTACCCTACCCACCTACCCTGCCCTACCTACCATACCCTACCTACCCTACCCTACCCTACACACCCTTCCCTACATACCCTACCCTACCTACCCTACCCTACCTACCCTACCCTACCTACCCTACCCTACCTACCCTACCCTACCTACCCTACCCTACCTACCCTACCCTACCTACCCTACCCTACCTACCCCCGGACGCTGTCGACGCTTACAAAATCGTCAGAAAGCTAAGACCAACAGGATTAATCACCCAAGTAATGACAGGGCATGGTGGGTTTTCAGAATACCTGAACAGATTCAAGTGTAAGGAAAGCCCATCATGCACTTGTGACCCTGACGAAGATGAGACAGCGATCCACGTACTAACTGACTGCCCGGTATATGGCCTAGAAAGATATCACATCGAACAGAAGCTTGGAATTGACATTAAGCCAGAGAATTTTAATAGACTTATAACTGACAAAAAATACAGCACAACATTTATTGAATACTGTTCCAACATAGTACAGAAAACAGTCAATAAAAACAAATAATTTTTTAACAGCAATGCTCAAAACCGTATATGGTGATATACAGTCGGAAGCAAAAAGAATGATAGAACCTATAGCTAAATAGAAATAAGATGTCATTATAAACACGCTGTATAATTTGTTAAAATAAGTCTTTAGAACATAAGTAAATTAAGAAACTCGCAATGTGATAGATATTAAATTTCATAGATAATAATAATTATGTACAATTTAATTTGGAATAAAGTTGAGTCCCAAAGGTCTCGGATAATGTCCGGGGAACCTCCCTAGTTCGTAGACTCCGCCATGTATGTAGAGGTAGGCGCCGTATTCAATTAAAAAAAAAAAAAAAAAAAAAAGCCCTACCTACCCTGCCCTACCTACCATACCCTACCTATCCTACCCTACCTACCCTACCCTACCTGGCCTACCTACACTACCCTACATACCCCACCCTACCTACCCTACCCTACCTACCATACCCTACCTACCCTACCCTACCTACGCTACCCTACCTACCCTACCCTACCTACCCTACCCTACCTACCCTACCCTACCTACCCTACCCTACCTACCCTACCCTACCTACCCTACCCTACCTACCCTACCCTACCTACCCTACCCTACCTACCCTACCCTACCTACCCTACCCTACCTATCGTGGTCACTGATTCAGGAGCCTTACGTGGGGGGAGCACGAAGTATGAAGAGCTACCGTGGTGCGAGAATCTACCAGTGCGAGGTCGATGGAAGTGGGAGGGTTAAGGCGGCGATAGCCGTCTTTGATCATGACTTGGACGTCATACCCTACCCGAAACTTACTACAAATAACATCGTTGTGGTGGGGATCCGAACTAAAGCCTGGGACATCGCAGTAGTCTCTTACTACTTCGAGCCAGACCAACCCACCGTTGGCCACTTCCGCATTGATCCGGGCCATACTTGGACCAGATGACCCGGATCAATGCGGAAGTGGCCAACGGTAGGTTGCTGATAGGTGGCGACGCGAACGCGAAAAGTGCCTGGTGGGGCAGCATCAAAGGAGATCCCAGGGGAGAGGAAATGTCCGCTACCCTGGACGAACTCGAGCTTCAGGTACTAAACACTGGTGACGCTCCCACCTTTGACACCATCAGAGGAGGTAGAGAGTATAAAAGCCACGTGGACGTCACGGCATGTTCGCTCGACCTTTTTGGCCTGGTAGACGGCTGGCGGGTCGATACAGGAGCAACATCCTCGGACCACAACACTATATTTTTAATGTAAATGTAAAAAGGGAAAAAGGTGTTAACATTACTAGAACAACTAGGATGTTTAACACCAGAAAAGCGGATTGGGAAGCTTTTAAAAGTAATTTTAAATTTGATGAATTTAAAATTAGAGATGATGTCAATTTAGAAAGAATAAAACAGATAAATAGCAAAGTAAATTTAGAATAATTAGTAGTCAAATATATAAATGTTATCTTAGAATCAAGTAAAATCACCATCCCAAAAATAAATATTAAAACTAAACTTACCTGTCCGTGGTGGTCCGCGGAGCTCACTGTGAAGAAGAGGGAGGTTATGACGAAGAAAAACCGCATCCGCAATGCTGCGCCGGTCCGGCGAGCGAAGGTCGTTGGCGAGTACCTGAAAGCTAAAGAAGAGTATGAGATGCAGGCAAAGAATCGCCAGTTGGAAGGAGTTTTGCCGGAAGCAGGATCATGAGGGAGTTTGGGAGAGTTTCTACAGGATCATTGGTAGGACCGCCAAAAGGCAAGAAGAACTGACCCTTTGCAGCGATGGTGCATTCCTCAATCCGAGTGAATCGGCCGCCCTACTAGCGGATACGTTCTACCCCGACAGAGTAGACCAGGACAACGCTGACCACAGGCTAATTTGAGAAGCAGCCAGCCGAGTAAATGAGTGGGCCCATGATGAACATCATGATCCCCCATTTACGACGCTGGAGCTGAAGTCCGCCGTGGCGGGTTTCAATCCCAAAAAGGCACCAGGAGGGGATGGACTGACTTCTGATATCTGCAGTCGAGCGATCCACCAGGACCCGGACGCTTTCCTTGCCCTCTACAACAAGTGCCTCGAATTGGCACACTTCCCGACCACCTGGAAGGAGGCTACAGTCGTAGTCCTCAGAAAGCCGGGCAAGGATAGCTACACCACCCCTAAGGCATACAGACCAATAGGTCTACTGCCTGTTCTGGGGAAGGTCCTGGAGAGGATGGTCGTAGCGCGTCTAAAATATCAGCTTGTACCGCGGTTTAGTACTCGTCAGTTTGGCTTCATGCCCCAGAGGAGCACCGAGGACGCCCTCTATACGCTAGTGGAGCACGTAAAGGACAAGTTGAGGCTGAAGAAGCTAATTGTCCTGGTGTCATTGGATATAGAGGGCGCCTTCGATAGCGCCTGGTGGCCAGCCATAAGGGTCAGACTGGCTGAGGAAAAGTGCCCGGTTAACGTCAGGAGGCTAATAGACAGCTATCTCGACGGTAGGAAGGTCAAAGTTCGGTATCGGGAGGAATGCACGCGAGAGACTAGCAAGGGCTGTGTCCAGGGGTCGATCGGTGGTCCAATTCTGTGGAACCTCGTTCTTGACCCACTACTGCAGGACCTTGAGCAGCGTGGAATCTTCGTGCAGGCGCTCGCGGATTATATCGTCTTGGTCGTGGATGGGGACACGGCGACTGAAGTCTCAAGCTCTGCCAATGCAGCCCTCGCCCATGTTCAGGGTTGGGGCGTCCGAAATAAGCTGAGGTTTGCACCGCACAAAACCTGTGCGATGACCATAACCAATAAGCTTAAGTAAACTCCAATACTGAACATGGCCGGGGTCGACATCGGTATGGTCAAGAAAATGAAGTTGCTGGGTCTAACCATAGACGATAAGCTCACTTTTAATGAGCATGCCGCGAACGTCTGCAAGAGGGCAGCTAACGTATACAAGCGACTGTCCCGAGCCGCAAAGGTGAGCTGGGGATTAAACACGGAAGTCATACGCACAATTTACACAGCAACGATTGAGCCCATAGTAACGTACGCAGCCGCAGCCTGGGCACCCGCTACAAAAAAGTTGGGTATACGGAAGAAGCTTAGGCTCTGTTCAACGAGGATTTGCTCAGAAGCTCTGCAAATCTTACCGTACTGTCTCTCTGAACTCGGCACTGGCGCTGTCTGGGATACTACCTCTAGACCTGCGCATACAAGAGGCAGCCGCTCTGTATGAAGCGAGGAGAGGGTCATCCCGGTTTGTGCCAGGAGACAGGGAGATTGAGGGTGCGGTAAGGTTTGCAGAAGCCCCTCATCCAGGTACGCAATTGCCCCTGGAGTTCATGTGCCTGGCAGATCAAAAGTTACTAGACAGTAACAATGTGCAGGCGGTGCGAATCTTCACCGACGGCAGCAAGATTGAGGGGAAGGTCGGAGCCGCATTATCCATTTGGGATAATGATGGTGAAGTCCAGAGTCTCAAGCTTAGCCTTGCCGCGTACTGCACAGTCTACCAGGCGGAACTCCTGGCCATTTGCAAAGCGACCGAAGTGATCCTCGCGCGGCAAGAGGCGAGCTTCGGTTTGTACAGCGACTCAATGTCAGCATTGCAGACGCTTGCAAACCATTGCTCTCTCCATCCCCTGGCAGTTCGCGCGCGCGCCAACCTAGTTCATGCCCTGGGCCAGAGCAAAGCTGTGTCTTTTTTCTGGATCAAGGCCCACGCCGGCCTGCCGGGGAATGAGCGAGCGGACGAGTTGGCTAAGGATGCAGCATTGTCGTTACGGATGAAGCCGGACTACGACCAGTCTCCGGTTTCATTTATCAAGCGAGAGATCCGTTTGGAATCGCTTGATGAATGGAATCGAAGATATGTGTCGGGCGAGACTGCCTCGGTGACGAAAATGTTTCTTCCGGATGCAATAGCGGCTTTCCGTATTGTACAAAAGGTGCGGCCCGAAGGCGTCCTCACGCAAGTTTTGACGGGGCACGGTGGGTTCTCTGAATACTTGAATCGCTTCAAGTGTAAGGAGAGCCCATCGTGCGTCTGCGATCCAGGCGTGGCAGAGACTGTCCAGCACATACTCGTAGAGTGCCCGTTATTTATCATGGAACGCTACCGACTGGAATGTGAGCTGGACAGGAAAATAACGAGGGAGAGCCTGCATGGGCTCATGGACAAGAAATTTAGGGAAAAGTTTTTGGAATATTGCATTAGAGTAGCCACTGCGGTTATACATCGAAATAAAACCTGAGGCGCACCGTGCTTCATTAATATTTCTGTATGATATTTAAATGCAAGCACGGAATGCAGCCAGGAGACGTGTAGCCGGCAGTATTTCATGTTAGTACCTAAGCTGTTAATTGTGTAAGACATTTCTGTATATTTTGTTTGCTAAACTGCACTTTTGTGTTTTTATATCCCTATTTGCTATATATTTGTATTTCTCTGTGACAACAGCACTTTTGCACAACCTTATTTATAAATAAATAGCTAACTGTGATAAAAATCCTTTTTGTAATTTTTATTTCTGAGATGAACAGAATTTCATGTATATTTTTTTGTATTTTGAATTTTTTACTGTGATAAACAAATAAAAACATGCCCATAGTTGGTTAAATGAACCCACACAGTATACATGAGGATGAATGCAAGATGAACTAAATATATGAAGAATAAAAGTGCGAGAGGCATGAAAGATTGAAAGTAATGAATGAAGTTTGCAAATAATAGGCACTAATATCGTTAGTGGGGATTAGTGTTAAGAAAAAAAAAAAAAAAAAAAATGTCGCAAGCTTTCTAATTTGTTGCGAGGCCGGCTGACAACGATGAATCACTATTTTCTTAACGCGAATGGAGTATAACTCTGTGATAAGATCCGCAATACGGATCTTCCCAAATCGCAGGCATAGCAAATACTTTTCATAGTTGTTATACCTACCCTACCTACCCTACCTACCCTACCTACCCTACCTACCCTACCTACCCTACCTACCCTACCTACCCTACCTACCCTACCTACCCTACCTACCCTACCTACCCTACCTACCCTACCTACCCTACCTACCCTACCTACCCTACCTACCCTACCTACCCTACCTACCCTACCTACCCTACCTACCCTACCTACCCTACCTACCCTACCTACCCTACCTACCCTACCTACCCTACCTACCCTACCTACCCTACCTACCCTACCTACCCTACCTACCCTACCTACCCTACCTACCCTACCTACCCTACCTACCCTACCTACCCTACCTACCCTACCTACCCTACCTACCCTACCTACCCTACCTACCCTACCTACCCTACCTACCCTACCTACCCTACCTACCCTACCTACCCTACCTACCCTACCTACCCTACCTACCCTACCTACCCTACCTACCCTACCTACCCTACCTACCCTACCTACCCTACCTACCCTACCTACCCTACCTACCCTACCTACCCTACCTACCCTACCTACCCTACCTACCCTACCTACCCTACCTACCCTACCTACCCTACCTACCCTACCTACCCTACCTACCCTACCTACCCTACCTACCCTACCTACCCTACCTACCCTACCTACCCTACCTACCCTACCTACCCTACCTACCCTACCTACCCTACCTACCCTACCTACCCTACCTACCCTACCTACCCTACCTACCCTACCTACCCTACCTACCCTACCTACCCTACCTACCCTACCTACCCTACCTACCCTACCTACCCTACCTACCCTACCTACCCTACCTACCCTACCTACCCTACCTACCCTACCTACCCTACCTACCCTACCTACCCTACCTACCCTACCTACCCTACCTACCCTACCTACCCTACCTACCCTACCTACCCTACCTACCCTACCTACCCTACCTACCCTACCTACCCTACCTACCCTACCTACCCTACCTACCCTACCTACCCTACCTACCCTACCTACCCTACCTACCCTACCTACCCTACCTACCCTACCTACCCTACCTACCCTACCTACCCTACCTACCCTACCTACCCTACCTACCCTACCTACCCTACCTACCCTACCTACCCTACCTACCCTACCTACCCTACCTACCCTACCTACCCTACCTACCCTACCTACCCTACCTACCCTACCTACCCTACCTACCCTACCTACCCTACCTACCCTACCTACCCTACCTACCCTACCTACCCTACCTACCCTACCTACCCTACCTACCCTACCTACCCTACCTACCCTACCTACCCTACCTACCCTACCTACCCTACCTACCCTACCTACCCTACCTACCCTACCTACCCTACCTACCCTACCTACCCTACCTACCCTACCTACCCTACCTACCCTACCTACCCTACCTACCCTACCTACCCTACCTACCCTACCTACCCTACCTACCCTACCTACCCTACCTACCCTACCTACCCTACCTACCCTACCTACCCTACCTACCCTACCTACCCTACCTACCCTACCTACCCTACCTACCCTACCTACCCTACCTACCCTACCTACCCTACCTACCCTACCTACCCTACCTACCCTACCTACCCTACCTACCCTACCTACCCTACCTACCCTACCTACCCTACCTACCCTACCTACCCTACCTACCCTACCTACCCTACCTACCCTACCTACCCTACCTACCCTACCTACCCTACCTACCCTACCTACCCTACCTACCCTACCTACCCTACCTACCCTACCTACCCTACCTACCCTACCTACCCTACCTACCCTACCTACCCTACCTACCCTACCTACCCTACCTACCCTACCTACCCTACCTACCCTACCTACCCTACCTACCCTACCTACCCTACCTACCCTACCTACCCTACCTACCCTACCTACCCTACCTACCCTACCTACCCTACCTACCCTACCTACCCTACCTACCCTACCTACCCTACCTACCCTACCTACCCTACCTACCCTACCTACCCTACCTACCCTACCTACCCTACCTACCCTACCTACCCTACCTACCCTACCTACCCTACCTACCCTACCTACCCTACCTACCCTACCTACCCTACCTACCCTACCTACCCTACCTACCCTACCTACCCTACCTACCCTACCTACCCTACCTACCCTACCTACCCTACCTACCCTACCTACCCTACCTACCCTACCTACCCTACCTACCCTACCTACCCTACCTACCCTACCTACCCTACCTACCCTACCTACCCTACCTACCCTACCTACCCTACCTACCCTACCTACCCTACCTACCCTACCTACCCTACCTACCCTACCTACCCTACCTACCCTACCTACCCTACCTACCCTACCTACCCTACCTACCCTACCTACCCTACCTACCCTACCTACCCTACCTACCCTACCTACCCTACCTACCCTACCTACCCTACCTACCCTACCTACCCTACCTACCCTACCTACCCTACCTACCCTACCTACCCTACCTACCCTACCTACCCTACCTACCCTACCTACCCTACCTACCCTACCTACCCTACCTACCCTACCTACCCTACCTACCCTACCTACCCTACCCTACCTACCTCTGTGATCTCGTGTGTCAAAATGTATGCAAAAAAAATGGTTTCTCCTTACCGTCACCAGACGGCGCTTATCCAGTTTCAATACAAATTGATGTTTACTTTAACGCGATTGAGCGTGAGTAAAAACTCGCACTAAGGCCTCAGATCGACTTATTACAAAATTGAGGACTTCCTCAATGATGACACGTTGACTGTTTGACTTATTTTATTAATATTATAGCTGCTTCCAAGTATCCTGATTGACATATTTATTATTTTGTTTTGACATCAATGCGATAAATTTTTACTAGTGTAACCACTGTAACCAGTCCGACATTTATACCTAACATTTATATAACTTAATTTGACATTTATGATTTGACATTTATCTTTATTCACATTGTATTTTTTTAATTTGATTTAAATTTCGAAAAGAATATTATTTGCATGCCCATGCGACGGTAGAATATGGAGGACTATATTATGTAAAAAAAAAACTTTTTGCAAAAAAATACTACCGACTTCCAAATACAAAACTACAAAGTGAAAAATAACTTAATTTTTTGAAGTCGGTGTCTTTCGTAGGTGCCATTTTTTTGCGTTATGGACACCGACTTCAAAAAATTAAGTTATTTTTCACTTTGTAGTTTTGTATTTGGAAGTCGGTAGTATTTTTTTGCAAAAAGTTTTTTTATTTTTCACTTTTTAGTTGTACGTACCTAATAGGCAAGTTAGTAAGGCAACTGTTTCGCAAGAATAGATTTCATGAA
Organism: Orthosia cruda; assembly: GCA_964057195.1. Taxonomy (NCBI): domain Eukaryota; kingdom Metazoa; phylum Arthropoda; class Insecta; order Lepidoptera; family Noctuidae; genus Orthosia; species Orthosia cruda. The sequence goes on from OZ059825.1 coordinate 23,665,003, forward strand.
AATTGAACATAACCGGTGAAATTAGAGGTCTGCTTACCCCTTAAGAGCGAACTGGCGTGATGTTATGTTATGAAATGTTATAAACAACAAACAGACATGCGATTGCAGCAATCCCGAGAGATTTGCCGTTATTTATTGAAGAGTTCTGTTGTATATCTCCGAAGTTCTTCATCAGATCTTCACCAAATTAAAATGGGACCAATTTCGGAACATACTTTTTCAAACAAAAAAAGAATTTTCAAAATCGGTCCACAATTGACGGAGTAATCGGTGAACATACACAAAAAAAAAAAAAAAAAAAAAAAAAAAAAAAAAAACAAACTTGAAGTCGAACATAGAACCTCCTCCTTTTTGGGAAGTCGGTTAAAAAGAACATCTATGTATCAATTACCCATGTTTGCAAAGAAATAAATGATTTATGATTTGATTTATGATCGAACATCCGAATCGACGAAATTCCATAGCATCGATTTACCATAATTTCGAATAGCCAATAGTCCGCTTCGTCGAAAAGCCATTACAACGATAGTTCTATGCACTGAATGCTATCTCTAAGTAGTCTGTGACTGAATGTCTATTGGCTCGACGCAGTGCTGCCAACTTAGCGCTTTCAGCGCCAGATCTACCGCATTTTTTGTTAAATAGCGCGTTCTGGCGCCTAGCGCTAAATCTAGCGCTTTTTGAAACTTTGGACTTTCTTTAAAAAAAATGTAATTTTGCAAACTATCAACATCTAAACGACGTGTTGAGGCAAATTTCATCCACAGATAAATATAAATTCAAGTCCAAAACTGATCAAGACCAACCTGACCAACCATATAATTCGCCGGCAAAAGCAATTGTAGAATCAGACGATGGTGAATTATTTATTTCCTTTATATTATGAAATAATTATAATAATACGTTATTATTTTATTTTATTATCACTAAACAAGTACTATAATGTATTAACTCTTGTTTATGACATATTTTGATTCAATAAAAAAATACGTTTATACGTCCCTATTTCAAATTATTGGGCGTTTTGCTTGTATTTGGCGCCGAATAAAGCGTTTTTTTTACAGCGACCATTTAGCGCTTTCTAGCGCGTTTTTAAAGAGCTAACAGCGCGTTTTTGCTTAGACGAGTTGGCAGCACTGGCTCGACGTGCCAGTAAGTCGAAAGTTATTCAACCTAAAAGATTCAAGAAGACTAAAAGAAGTAAAAAAAATGTAAAAAAAAAACAAACCGATTCGGAAGTTCGATCTGATGACTGCGGGGAATTAGCCATCGGGGATATGAATCACAGAGTACTTTTTTTATATAGGATATGAATGTCATTCGGAAACAAGCAGTAAACCCACGCCGCACGCTCACAAAAGCAAAAACAACTTGGATATTTCTCCGCGTGGCCGAAATCGGAACTACCTAATGCTGCCATTTTATTTTTTTACCAGGCTGCCGTCGGAGGTTGATGTGTATATAAGTCTAAGTATGTATGTTTGTTCCTATGTGGCGTTCTAGAGTACAAACGCGTAGGTGAATATGGTTGATTCTAACGTCAAAAAATAATGCCGGCTTTTGGGCCCCAAATTGTGGGGGAACCTATTTTTTTACCGACTTCCCAGAAAGGAGGAGGTTTTCAATACGAATGTTTTTTTTTTATGTGTGTTACCTCAAAACTTGTTACTGGATGAACCGATTCTGATGATTCTATTATTGAAAGCTGGTGCTTGTCATGTGGTCCCGTTTAATTTTCATCAAGATCTGATGAAGAACTTCTGAGATATACATCAGAACTCTTCAATATATGACGGCAAATCACTCGGGATAGCTGCAATCGCATTTCTGTTTACACCATTTCAAAACATAACATCACACTAGTACGCTCTAAAGGGGTACGCAGGTGTGAACAGTTCACCTTGGTATACTCCTATTCCACAGGTTTTGTTTAAGTTTCATGTTATTGGGTTAATCTATTCTGGCTTCACTTCGGGCATTATTGGTGCCTAGCCATCGACCACATAGCCAGGGGCTATGTGGTCGATGTGCCTAGCCTATATAACTGCTCCTCTATGTACCACAACTAAAATTGAAAAATTAAAAAAACATTTTACAAAAAAAAACAACCGACTTCCAAATTAAAACACTACAAAGTAAAAAATAACTTGCATTTCGGCAGTCGGTGTCAAAAAACAAAGAAACGAAAACAAGATCACCGAATGAGATAAGAGCAGTGGGCGAAGTCGGGCTGTGGATGATCACGATGATGATTCCAGAATTTAGTATTACACATTGCTTTTGAAAATACTATTACTGATTTTTAGGCATTAACATTCATCACCAATACAATATGAGATATTTAGTTGCAACATATAACGAGAAGTCAATACAATAGATGAGTGATACGCCTTGCCAAGTCTACTATTTTGTTATTAGTGTAATTTAAAAATATCACTAAAACTGATCCTGTGATACTGTTAAATTAGTTACAATATTGTAATATTTCCAGGCGTATATAATTTAGTAGGTATTACCTAATCTTGAGAAATATCGGTATTAACCTATCACTAAGCAAAGAGTATGTAACACTATGTCACTGGGCGAGTTTCTGAAGTCGACGTCACATCTCAAATCAGCTGACAATTTGTCACAAATTAACCAGCCGTCAGTTGTCAGTGAGTTTCTCAACTCTGCATCATCGAGAAATTACGTAATCGCTTGTTACATTTAATAATTTATTTCGGTTGGCTACCCTAGCTAGTATTCATTCAATTCCTTCACTACTATTATAACGTAATAGTATTTTATCTTGAGCGGCTGGGTTGGTGTAGCCCGCAAGTTAAGCAAACCTTACCAGGGACGATTTTTGGATGGGTAACCACGTTTTTTTTTGGTTTGCTTTTTTTTGGATAGGTGACCCCACACAGGTTAAGCAACACTTACCAAGGTTTTTTTTGGATGGGTGACCGCTTTTTTTTGGTTCGTTTGTTTTGGATGGCTGACCCCGCCAGGGTAAGCAACACTTACCAAGGTCAGTGTTTGGATGGGTGACCACTTTTTTTGGGTTCGCTTGTTTTTGGATGGGTGACCATGCCAGGGTAAGCAACACTTACCAAGGTCAGTGTTTGGATGGGTGACCACTTTTTTTGGGTTCGCTTGTTTTTGGATGGGTGACCATGCCAGGGTAAGCAACACTTACCAAGGTCAGTGTTTGGATGGGTGACCACTTTTTTGGGTTCGCTTGCTTTTGGTTGGGTGACCTTGGTAATGTTAATTAATAATTAAATTTTTGTGGTGATGGTCACCCATCCAAACACTGACCTTGGTTAGTGTTGCTTACCCTGGCGGAGTCACCTATCCATAAACAAGCGATCCAAAAAAAAGTGGTCACCCATCCCAAGACTGACCTTGGCAAGTGTTGCTTAACCTGGCGCGGTCACCACCCCAGCCGCTTCAAGCTAAACACAAATCTATCCAGAAACTGACCTCGATAATGTACTAAATACAGGGTACAGTTAAAATTAATGCGCGTGAGGAAGGTTCGATTCCCAGGTCAGTAATTTAGTTTATTTTATTTTTATTTACCTAAATACAAAATAACTATTTTTGATAATTGTGTCAAGTTTTTATAATGTAATTAATTTAAAAAGTTTGTAACATCCTATTTTTTTTAAATCTTGCTAATTAATAATTGATCTAAATTAACATATTTTTTATAACTCAACCCATACCACAGTTTTCGACGACCCCTATTATCATTTTTATCGTAATATAAGCCTTTAAAATCATAATATTAATTTTTATCTGCGAATAATCGACCAATTTCCAACAATAATTATAAATTAGGCTCGTTGACAAGAGATTAACATTGAAAATGGTTCTCAGAAACCCAAAACTGCTGTAACATGTGGTTAATTCGAGATTTTTCTCAAATGTGACAAATTGTTAAACGCTTGTCACAGTTGGGTGTTGAGAAACTGAAAGTAGAATTAACAGGCGATTAATCGTCGATTACGTTAACAGCCCGATAATTGAGACGTGGGAAACTGGCAGTTAATGTGTCAATTTTAGTTCCTGAGACGCTCGAGCGGGGCGCTTTGAAACAGGACAAAAATCAACTGTCATTTCATATAGTACCTATATAAAAAAGTACTCTGTGATAGTAGTCCAGCGTACTTGTATTTCATGTATCTTGTATTTCATGTATAATGTACTCTGTCTGTGTTGTATTTAGAGGTCAGTGCCAAAACCTCAGTCACCTCAGTCAAACATACGTAGTATCCTAGTATCTATAAGTCATTTAGGAAAAATATGGAGGCGCCCTATTATTCTATACATACATTAGCTTATACAAATATGAGTGAAATATGATACAGAATGTGAAACATCATTTTGTCTCATTTCTTTTAATGTATTAATCGTATTTGACAAAAGAGACAACAATATTTCAGTTGTTGCTCATTATGGCAACATTTTGTTATGACGTAGTGACAGCTGTCAGTACGTGCCATATTCGCCATAATAATTGCCGAAATTTGTGGTTGTGTTCGTGGTAGTCCTGCTGTCAAATGGTTGTTTACTTTTTGTATTATTAATGTGTGTGTGTACCGTGATTAACACAACCATAGCATCGGCAGCCATTTTAAGTGCCATTTTAAGGTTTAGGTAAGCACGTTTTTTTGTAGGTTTTTTTGGCGTCCATACTATTTATTAGGTCTATGCTATAAGTAGTCTGTGAGTCAAACAAACTCACTTGAACAAACGTCAGAACGTCAGTGTATAACCCAGCGTTGCCAGAACGTAACTTTTGTTACACTATACGTAACTTTTAACCGTCTCATGTAACCTACATATAACACGACTCTAAATGTTGTTGAACTTTCGTATTTTCTGTGTTTATAAGTGGCAACTTTAGCAATAAGTCACTGTCATATTGATGTCCTTCTCTTCCTGTTCCGGGTTTTGTGTGCGATATTGATGTGCCCTATAATAATATTGTTATATCTGATTAATCCTAATAGTATTCAGCTTCTGTATGTTGAGTAATACAGCCAGTTGCATATTACACCGTACCAGAGTTTTATTTACCTGCCGCCCTAATAGTTCAGGTATCCACGGATCTCTTCACAACAGGTTATGGGCCCAGGATATCGCCGCCATTGCATGGTGACGAAATTCATCTTCGTGTTTTTTTGTGGCACACCGATCATGTCTACGCCAACAATACCTAGTGAGGGCGGCACTGATTCAAATCAATCGAATCATGGTTTTGGAACACATGGAATGCAGTTGGAGCGGTTGGAAGGCAACTCGAACTGGAATAATTGGAAATTTTGCATGCGAATGCTACTTACGTTAGAAAATTCGTGGCAGTGTGTGATCGGTGAGGATACCGATCCTACCAGAGATCAGAGGGCACTTGCAAGAATTTGCCTAGCGATCAGGCCGCATTGTTATCAATATGTGAGAGATGCAAAGACTAGCAAGGATGCTTGGAAATCTTTATGCAACATATTTGAAGACAAAGGTCTTTATCGGCGTGTATTATTGCTCAGGAAGCTACATCGTGTGGAATTTTCATCGATGACGGAATATATTGAGAGGATTATGAGTTTAGTACAACAACTTGCAGACATAGATAAAGTAATAGAGGACAGCGAGGTTGCAGAAATCCTGTTATCAGGATTACCTATAGAGTATGATGCACTGGTATCTAACTTGGAAACAGCTTGTATGACGTCGGCCTTATCTAGTGAGCTTGTACGGTCTCGTCTTCTTCAAGAAGAATATAGAAGAAATGGACATAATCCAGAAACTGCTTTTATGTCTAAGAAATTTGAAAAGCACAAGAAAAATATCAAATGTCATTATTGTTCAAAAACAGGCCACTATAAAAATAAATGTTTTAAACTAAGGAGAGACCGAGCCACTAAAAATGAAGAAAAGGGAAATGAGAATAGTACATTCATTGCGAGTGCTTTTATGGCAGCAGTCAACAATGAGTGGTTTGTCGACAGCGGCTGTACTCAACATATGTGTTTAGACAAGACTCAATTTACAAGCTTAGTGCCTTGTGATAGTAAAATAAGAATAGCAGGCCCAATTCTGAGCAGACCATTATGAATTTGGATATTAACATGTCTGGTATCTCAATTTCAGGAGAGGAGGAATGCTGTACTAGTGGTGAGATTGAGGCGGGAGCTGCTGCATCTCCAGTTGCTGACTCACTCGTAGAGCATGTGACTTCATCGCCCGAGATGGTGGTTGGAGGGGAAGTAGTGCACTCTACGCCGGGTCATACACCACGCCCTATACGTAGTACTCGTTCTAGGCTGCCAGTCAGGTACAAAGATTATGATCTTGATTCATCTCTTTTGGTTCGGCATGAGTCAATGCTACCGGGTGATCCTCTTTCATATGAGGATGCTGTTTCTGGCCCTGACTGTGAACAGTGGAGAGCCGCTATGCAGTGTGAATATGATTCACTTACTGCGAATAAAGTCTGGAAAATGGTTGATCGTCCTAAAGGTGAGAATGTAGTCAAATGCAAATGGGTGTTTAAACGCAAGTATGACGCGTCTGGTAAGTTTGACCGCTGCAAAGCTCGTCTGGTTGCCAGAGGTTTTACTCAAATTGAGGGGATTGATTTTTGTGATACTTTTTCGCCAGTAGTTAGGCACTCCACAATGAGAATATTGTTTTCATTAGCAGCTCAAATGAATCTTAATATGGATCATGTAGATGTCACTACAGCTTTTCTCAATGGAACATTGGAGGAAAGAATTTATATGGAACAGCCTCAAGGTTTTTGTAATAATAACAATGGTGACAAAGTCTGTTTATTACTTAAAGGGATTTATGGACTCAAGCAGGCTAGCAGAATTTGGAATGTTAAAGTACATGAATTGTTAACTAAAAATGACTATTTACAATCTAAATGTGAACCATGTGTGTATACAAAAAGAAATAAAAAGGATATCACTATAATTGCGTTATATGTTGATGATTTCTATATATTTTACAGTAGTCAAAATAATGAGTTATTAGCCCTGCTTGAAACCAATTTTGAGATTAAAAACCTAGGAACATTAAAAAGCTGCTTAGGAATAAATGTAACTAGAGATAGATGTAAGAATTTTATAAAACTTGACCAATGTCAATATATAAAAAGTTTATTAATCAGATTTGGTATGGAAGATTGTAAAACAGTATCCACACCAATGATGACAAATTGTAAACTGCAAAAGGCAGATGACACAATGTGTCTAGATGATGGTACATATAGGTATAGAGAGCTTCTGGGTTGCCTGATGTACCTTTCTGTTTGCACTAGACCTGACATAGCTTACCCATGCAGCCAGTTGAGTCAGTTTAGTCATGCATTTGATAAGTCACATTGGCAAGCAGCTAAACGCGTTCTGAGATATTTAGCGGGAACACTAAATTACTGTCTATATTTCTATGGATCTGGTAATTTGGATATAACAGCTTATTCGGATGCTAGTTGGGCCAATGAGATAGTTGATCGTAAGTCTTATACGGGGTTTGTAGTTAAACTTGGGCGTAATGTTATCAACTGGGAGGCACGCAAGCAGAGGTGTGTAGCGTTGAGTAGCACAGAGGCGGAGTATCTCTCCATTGGTGATGTATCGAAAGATCTTTGCTTTATTAATAATTTCTTGGCTGAAATTTTGAGTACAAAAATAGTTATTACATTATATAATGATAATCAAAGTGCGCATAAAATATTAGAATCTAAGGAGTATTGTCATAAGCGCACTAAGCATATCGATTTACGTTATCATTTTGTTAAAGATCTTGTTCAAAAAGGTTTCTTTTGTGTTAAGTATTTACCCACCGGAGAGATGATTGCTGATGTTTTTACAAAGCCTCTTGGTGCAGTTAAGCATAAGCAATTTGTCAAACAGTTAAATTTGTTGGAGCATTAGCTGGGTATAGTTTTGTATAATGTTGTTGAAATACTTAGCTGTTATATAGTGATATTATAATAGATAGGTATAATATAATTAATAATGTTATATGTATAATGTACTTGGCTTCAACATGATGTTTTTAAGTTTCTTTGTGTGTATATGTGGAGCATAGAGAGATGGATGTGTAGAGCTGTGCAGTTGCACTTGAGGTATGAAAATCCGAAGGGGAAGTGTTGAACTTTCGTATTTTCTGTGTTTATAAGTGGCAACTTTAGCAATAAGTCACTGTCATATTGATGTCCTTCTCTTCCTGTTCCGGGTTTTGTGTGCGATATTGATGTGCCCTATAATAATATTGTTATATCTGATTAATCCTAATAGTATTCAGCTTCTGTATGTTGAGTAATACAGCCAGTTGCATATTACACCGTACCAGAGTTTTATTTACCTGCCGCCCTAATAGTTCAGGTATCCACGGATCTCTTCACAACAAATGTAACTTTTACGTAACTTTTAGGACTTACTAAAACTATTAAAATATTTGCTCGCAAACAAAAAATTATCGCTAAACGGAACGCATCTAAGAAAGCTTTTGTTTGTCGTGTTGTCGCATCTGTGACCTGACTTTATTCACTCACTCACGTGTATTTCTAAATCTTCCTTCCCACTTACTCCGGGGAGTGGGTGAGCGCAATTATTTAGGAAATCAGTAAATCAACACCAAAGTCGTGTTTGCAACTGAAATTGACTTGGTTTCGTTTACAAGAACTAGAGTGGGGTGAGTACCTACCAGCCGGCGTAGCCTAGATTAGATTTTGTTTATCGATCTTTTCGCTAATGCGATCAAGTAGGTACCTAGCTACATAGTTGTTTCTGGTTGTAGTTTGAATGTTCTAAACTAAACGCAACGGATTTACCCGGGGTAGTTGCGGGGGAGGGCCCGCCTGCGCGAAAATTCGAATAGTGGGCGCGTTCCGCTACCTACATTGAAGAAAAAAAATACAAATTTAATTATTTTAGGGTCGGTTCCCACTTAAAAAAAGGTAATGTAACTTTTCTCATGAAAACGTAACTTTTTGAGAAGTCTCATGTAACATTTGACTATCTGCCACTGGCAACACTGGTATAACCTCCGACTGCACAACATGATTATCTGACAACACTCGCTGTCTGCTGCTGTCATCAAATCATCTATTACTATACTCTATGCATCAAATCAAATAGAATAAATACGTTGAATGACGTTTGTTTGGGTTTGAATTTTGTTGGATTTTACTAAAATACCAAATATTCTTAAGAAGTATTAATGTTATTTAGTTGTTCTCTATGTTTTTCAAACTATTTTATTAAGTAGTTTTGCTAGCTATGCAAATAGAAACTTATTATAGTCAAATCAAGTGTCAAGATGACTTCAGAGTCCGAAGCTATAAAAACAAATGAATTTCTGCGACGTCGAAAGCTGAGACTTCAACAGGTTTGAATTATGTTAAGATTAACTTAAAGATCTTTATAAATAGTATATATAAATTAAAAAAATTAGTCAAGTACCGATAATATACAAGACGAGAGAATTTTAGGTCCGAGAGCAGTCTAAAGACATCGCAAAGAAAATAAGGCAGCGCGCTAATGTTGAAAACTTACGACAAGTTGTTGATCTAGACGCGAAGAAACAAAAGGAATATTTTGAATGTCAAGAGAAACTGGTCAAGCGACTGGAGGTACTGTATGCGAAAGGTCTAGAAAACGTGGGCGCGAGTCATCATAGTGCTTCCGAATTGACACAGCAAGGTGAGTGAGGACTTACAAGTTAGGCATATGTATTTGTGATTACTTCAATATCCTACATACTCATCCTCAAGCCTACAAATTAATTTATTTGGGGAGGACCCACCATGCCTACTTTGCTATCTACCTAATTACACAGAAATTTGAAGTGAAATCTCATTAATTAACCTTTTCTGAAAGTTGCTAAGATAAAACTGTTTCTTCTAGATGAAGTTGCAAAGAGAGACTTGTCTAAGTTGCGTGGTAAGGAGGCTACAGCTGAATTGAGGAGGACGAAGCAGGCAAAATTAGATCAGCAGAAAAAATTGTTGGAGAGAAAGGTGCAAGCCAGGTGAGAATATCTTATTTACTGTTTGCTGTTTATATCAGCAAAATGTTACGGTGTGGAATAGCCTAGCCTTGCACTTATGGGGGCTACTAGCTTGTGCCAGCGGTTTCGCCCGTGTGAAAAGTGTTTATCATCCCAAGGGAACATTATACCGGGATAAAAAGGAGCATGTGTGCTATGCCAGACTATAATCTATCTCTGTGCCAAATTTCATCCAGATCCGTTCTGCCGTGATTTACTAACAAACATACATCCACACAAACATCCATCCAAACTTTCACATTTATAATACTATGCGTTCATATTACTTAGTGTAAAAGGCAAAGTTTATCTACATTAAATATTTAACAACGACAAATGAGTCGATTTTGAAAAGAGTTTAATAAATATTCTAAAATGTGCATTGTAAACAAGTATCCAATTTTATTGTATTTAAGGTTCACTATTTTGGTCATAGTGGTTTCCATATAAAAGGTAGATATTACTAGATGTTACTAAACTAGGTATTTAAGACAAACAATCCTACCAGGGGTGGCACTACCTATAGTGCAGGGTGTGCGTAGCACACGGGCGCAGCGCTTTAGGGGGCGCCGAGAGCAACTCGCGCGCCTCCCGGCCGCGGTACTTTCAATGACCCACGTAAAAAGAGCTCCGGTTTGCATACATTTTGTATGGCATCTGGAGCTCTTCTTATATAGGTATGTCGAATTACATCAAAGCAAGGCGCGCCACGAGCGGCTTTTACAATTGTAACTTTTATTTCAACATGAAATAAACCTAAAAACAGACAAACTCCTCCTCATATACATATATACATCCTACTTATATTACTTAAGTAGTGAGTGTCGCATCGCTACCAAAGGCGCGTGCCAGCACCTGTTTTAATTCGTTTGAAAATACGCTGACAATTATATTGCGAATCCCGAATTCGGCTGTTTAGAATTAAAAATAAGTTCAAATTGCCATGGACGAACGAGACGCGCGCGGCATTTCTTAACGCGTGCCGTACTTTGTTGTGTTTGTGAAGTAAGCATTAAAGCAATGGATTAAGTATTATATTTGAGTAAACATGTAAATATGAAGTAAAGCGGCTTTTCTTTTGATTAAAATATTATACCTTTTAAGTAAGATTTGTTATTAGCTGTTGCGGCTTTACCCGTGTACAGTGGGCCTCGCATTAAGCTACCTAAATCTGTCAAACGTTCCCAATTGATATTGAACTCTGTACGTATGACAGGAAAGCCATTGCAGCAAAAGAAAGATTGGTGCTACTTTTCCTCGGTTTTATATTCGTTATCCTTCGCATCGTATAAAAAACGCCTTTAATCGCCATAATTAGCTTTTCAGTCTCCATCTTTCTTCCAATTTGGTCACCGAAACAGCAGTGAACGCGCGAACGCCTATGGTCTGGTTGACGCGGTCAGAATGCCTCCTATGTGGGTATATTAATGTAACGTAATACAACACAAAGAACGCTCTTGTCTTGAACGGTTAACCGCGTGACGTGCTCTCTGATTGATAGAACCCTTAGAATGAATAAATTTGACAGACGTGGGAATTTAGATGCGAAGCCCATTATTTCTGTTAGTGTATCTGTTGTTTACCGGCATAATTTAAAATTACACCATTTGCAGTTTTGCACCCGGATCTCCGTTCACTGTTGAACATACAAGGTGTTTGGTAAACACCCTGTATAATTCTAAATACAGTCAACTCCAAATCATGGCAACCAAAACAATCAAATTTCTTCTACAGATTTTCAATTTAATCTCCAAACAATATAATCTATTTATTTGTAACCATTCCATTTAGATCGCGCGCTTAGTAGAGGGCGATAGGGTAATGATTGCACACGGGCGCTACATAGGCTAGAGACGCCTCTGAATCCTACAGTACATTATATTTGTGTATCTCAGAGGGCAATTTTTTTCCGACTTACTTATTTTTTTTTTTTTTTTTTATCTAATATAGGCTTGCGCTTGACCACTATCTCACCTGATAGTAAGCGATGATGTGGTCGGTCGACGGTGTATATGTATGACGGTGTATGTGGTCGATGTGTAACCTATTCACTCTTGACTTAAATACCCCTAGATTGTAGCTATCGGGAAACACAGACTCCGGCAGGGAATTCCACTCCTTAGCTGTACGCATAATAAAAGTATTCTCAAAACGTTTAGTGCGTTTGGGTGGGATGTCCACCATATATCGATGACGCATCGCCGTACGTCTGGTAGTCCGATGATGGAACGGGCTGGGTGGAATTAAATCATGCAATTCCATCGCACTCTCCCCGAAATGTAACCGATAAAAAACCGACAAGCTGGCAACTCGGCGACGATGTTCAAGGCTCTCGCTGATGAGCCTCTTGGCCTGCTTTTCGATCGACTCTAGTGCATCAAGCTGGTATTTGGCAGATCCGTCCCAGAGATGAGAACAGTACTCCATGCATGATCGAACTTGCGCTTGATACAAGCTGAGCAGCTGTTCTGGCGTGAAATACCTTCTCACCTTTGCAAGGATCCCCAGCTTTTTGGCAGCCAGCTGAGCCTTTGCCTCAATGTATGGCCCAAAATTGAGAGTCGATGTCAACGTAACGCCAAGAAGCTCAAGATGGTCAGCTATTGGCACGGTCACATCTCGGAAAGTTGGAGCCGGGTGAAATTGATTCTTTTTTGCGGAAAAAAGACACGCCTGGGTTTTAGCAGCATTAAACCTGACCAGATTGGCATCGCCCCATTCGGAGACTACCTGCAAGGACAGGTTTAAGCGCTCCACCACGGCCTCCCGGAGAGACTGGATCTGAGGCCCGGTAGCACGAGCGTTGGACAAGTATCTCTCAGTAACAGTGCAGTATTTATCGTTATATTACGACCAAATTACAAATAATCATTATAAATTGTAGCCTATGTGTTATTCTGATGTAGATTAGATTAAGACGGGCTGGTGTCCGCAACTCCACGTCTAAGCGCGTATTTTGCGTATTCTGATGTATAACCTATATTACTGTAAAGTTTCATCCAAATCCATTTAGTAGTTTTTGCGTGAAAGTGTAACAAACATTTATAATATTACTAGCTTCTGCCAACGGCTTCGCCCGCGTGCATTATACATATTAACCTTCCTCTTGAATCACTATCTATTAAAAAAAACTCATCAAGATCCGTTGCGTAGTTTTAAAGGTCTAAGCATACATAGGGACTGACAGACAGCGGGAAGCGATCTTGTTTTATACTATGTAAGGATTAAGTAGGATGATTGGGTTGGGTTCGACTTAAAGACATTATGTTTTTTTTTATTTGTTTGAACAAGGATGCCAGTTTTACAGATGAATTAATCATGTAGCCTTTCATTGTTTGAAACATAAATAAACATTAAAAACAAGTAAAATATTGGTAAGATGGTTTTAAAAGCAATCAGAACAAAAATATAAATAACTAGCTTCTGCCTGCGGTTACACCTGTGTGAAAAAAATCTAAATTGGTTCAGTAGATCCAGAGATTACCCCCTACAAGCTCACAAACTTTACCTCTTTATATTATTAGTATAAATGATTGTAAATAGATAGATTACAAAACCAAAAAGTTATTCTACATGTTACCATTCTTGTTCCACAGACAAGTTGCGAATGAAATCAGTCGAGACAAGTCATCAGTGGTAGCTAACAAGCTTATTTCCAAAACTTCAAGCATAAAACTTTCTGATGATACAAGCCAGAAAGCAGCACCCTCAGAGCTTGCAAACTCAAAAGAAAGTGACAAAGATGCAGGTGCAAGTAACAATGAATCAGAGGCTGTGAAGACAAGTGACATGGCCACTCAGTGGGATATGGGAACCTTACATGAGTGGGAACCTGTGCCTGCAATCACACTTCCTACAGACAAAGACACTCCCAAGGACTCTGACGACTTTATAGGAAGTAAAGCTCAACAGAGCAAAAGATTAGACTTGTTTGCCATTAGCAAGGAAATGCCAACCAGTTTACGAGGCAAGCATACACTTGATGAAAAAGTAAGAGAACCAGGAAGACCGTCTTTGACAATAGTTTCTGAATACCTTCAGAACAGAAAGCTGCGCTTACGTGAAAATGAACCAACATTCACAAACAAGAAGACACCAGATGATATGCAAAGCTTGAAACAGATAATAGAACGAACCAGATCTATTAGGCCTGAAGGTATTCCTTTTAATGCTTGCCAAGTGCATGATCAACAAATTATTCCAGTGCCGAGTTGGCAAGCCGAAAGGAGCTGCCAATTCTGTTCTCACAATGCTATTTCTGACGGCCCTGTACCTAGTAGACAGTTTAAATCCGTAACTAATGCTCAAATTAACCAGATCTTTAGTTCCATTAGACCTGTGCAGCAAGTCAATATACCACCAAGTCCTGTTGTAAGGGGGAGAAGCCCATTTAGGAGAAGTAAAGTTGGTCCAAGAATTTGTAAGCAATATTGTGATGCAACTAAAAAGCATTAATGGCTTTGTAATCCATCGGAGTTGGGTCCATTACATTTAATTTCAAGCTTCAGTTCTGTCATAATCATGTACCTCTCATATATTTTTCTCATTGTATGTTTCATAGATCAAGTTTAAATAGTGTAAAGAAAAGCATCAGGCTTAGCAAGTTACAATCAATTACATATTATTATTTATACCATCAATAATATCTAGGTAATATGTTATGCCACTTACAGTTCCAGGTAAAGCACCTGCCTCAAACGACAAAGTCAAGAACATACCGGGGAATCCTGTTCAGAGAAAAAGCTCTGTCGTAATGTACAACCACTCAACTAGAGACACCAGGGATTTGCCTTATGGTGATGACAAGCTTGTAGTGAGAGACCTGCAGTCTGAAGAGGATGCATACTCCCAGGCCATGAAGGAGGTGTCAGCCTTTGGAGTGAGAAACAAGGAACAGAGAAAAGTCCAGGATATGAGGAACAAGGTTGCAGTGACTAAACAAAATGTAGAGAAAGAGTATAAGGACACCATGAATTTCTTGAACTCCTTGCCGAAGAATAATGGAAGTAAAGTTATTGTAAGTATAAGTATGCTTTATATATTAATAGCTGTTGCCCGCGACTTCGTCTGCGCGCGCAGCGTTAGTAATTCGAATACCCAATTTTTTTATAACGTGCCATAATATTGTAGGTGTGTGAGCCACCTACAATATTATTACAAGAGAAATTATTAGTTCACCATACAATCATCCACGCCCCCCTTTCCAACCTCTTAAGGATGATTACCAGGATAAAAACTTTCCTATGTTCTTCCCAGGGTCTCAAACTATCTCCCTATCAAATCAGTTCAGTGGTTTAGGCATGAAAAGATAACAAACAGACAGAGTTACTTTAGCTTTTATAATACTAGTATGGATGTCAACTAGCGATCTGCTCAGCCTTCGCACGGATAGCACTAATAATTAATGATAGTACAGTCAGACGACTTTGCATTAATTAGTAGCATTAAATAGTTTGTATATACTGTGAATGTTTGTAAGACAGTCTTTTGGTCAAAATAAAATGTATTTATTATTTAATAGAGAGGAGCCCTGTGTACCAGCAGAGGCAACATTATAAAGCTGTTGATGATGATGATTTATCAAATAACTTGCTGAGTTCAATGAAAATTGCTTAAATATTTCATCACAATTGCTTCTGCCGTTTTGGAGTTCATAGGAAATATACACACATTTTTATATTTTACTAGCTGTAACCGGCATGCGATGCTATGCAGTGTCAACTAATAGTGTGTTGTTATAGATTTTTTGGCCAGGAACCTTCGCGGGCCGCATATCACCTCCCAATAGATACCGCATGCCTACTGTTTTGTTTGATTCCGAGTTCACCAAATTTGGCGGAAGGCACGGGTTGCGCGGGGAGTGACAAGTGCGCCGTGATTGGCTATTCAAGGTCACGGTACCTGTCATAGTGACGGGACATGCGCATTAAATGTCGATGAAAATAGCGATATTTTTGAAATAGAATAGTATTTTATTTAAAATTTCTTAGCCGGCGATGTTATAATTACTTTAATAATGATAAAGAAAAACATCCATCGAGAAAAGATTTAGATTTTGGCCAAAAGTGATTTAAAGTAATTGTAATTCTATGTAAACAGGGCCACTCTGAGCTCTTGTTATGAGTAGAGCCAATGATATTCAAATAAACAGATACGTTATACACTCACAAAACAATTGAAAAAAGTGTTCCGCACACACACTTTTCATTCATCTGACATTTCACTACAAGTCAAAAGGGATGGCTTGATAAAACCAACAAGAAAAAAAGAGACAGCTAGTGTTTGTCACTTGCGTGTGAATGTAAACAAACATTATTCTGACCACCAATGTTGTTTTTTTTTCAAACCTCCTAATATCAGAATATTAGGCAAAAAAAAAAAATAGTAACTTGAGCCGTATTGCGTAATTACATATGGTATGAGATCCTTTATGTTTTATGTACTTTGGTATCATAATTGGTACAATTTCTAAATACACACGATGGCTTTTTTTTTATTTTGGTTTTGTTTCAACAAAGCCTAAATAAAAAAAAAGCATGTGTGACATAAACTAAAGACTAAAGGTCACAATTGTGACCTATTCGAGTCTTCACAATGCGCGCACTCTTAACATATCTGTTTATTTAAATATCATTGAGTAGAGCACAATTAGTTCAAAGTAAAAACAAACTAATTTGTTAATTTTTAAATAATCAATTTTAACAAAATTATTTTATTCTCCTTTATACCTAATTAAACATCGATCATCGACACTTTTCGACAAGCAAAAACCTTTTTTTCCCTCAACATTTTAACTTCTGTGGAAAAAAGAGGACCTTCACATCAACAAGCGCTACTGTAAAGTGTGCAATTTTGATTTGCTGACCATTATAACTTGACCTTTTTTATATTGGTATTATTTATTACTTTGCCTACTGGTGGAATGTTATCACATCTTTTTTAGAACTTGAAGAGCTGATTGATTTCCACACCATTTTACTGCACAATTCGTAATTTTTTTTTAAGGCAAACCGTTGATTTTAAGGCAAACCGTTGATAACTATTTTATAAACAGAATTAAAACTAGAAATCGCTTGCGTCCCTACAGCTCTAATGTCTGGTCGACACTAAAGAGATCATACCGTGCGCTGAGTTATATCAGCCTAAATAGGCTGATGTATGGTGCGCGTAAGTTGTCTTCTATGCGGAATCTATTGGGAGGTAATCTGTGCTTGCGTCCCTACAGCTCTAATGTCTGGTCGACACTAAAGAGATCATACCGTGCAATGAGTTATATCAGCCTAAATAGGCTGATGCGTGGTACGCGTAAGATGTCCTCTATGCGGAATCTATTGGGAGGTAATCTGTGTCGCAGGCGTACACAATGTTCATCCTTGATTATGCTGATGCCAGCTATCTTGACCTTACTCAAGAACAACTAGATAAACTTGAGCGACTTCAAAATGTTTGTATAAGGTTCATATTTGGTTTGCGCAAATATGACCACGTTTCCGAATTCCGTGTAAAGCTCAAGTGGTTGCCAATTCGCCTTCGCCGGAATACTCATATTCTTTCTCTTTTGTACAATGTCCTCTTTACTCCTTCCACCCCTCTTTACCTCAAGGATCGTTTTCAGTTTATCTGCGATTCCCATACGAAATCTCTTAGGTCATCAGAAAACTTGCGACTTAAAATGCCTATGCATTCCACTACATTTTTGGATAAGTCATTCACTGTCCAGGCTGCTCGTTTGTGGAATGCATTGCCGGACCCAATAAAACGTGCTCAGTCGTTGCCTGTCTTTAAAAAACTTATAAAGGAACATTACCTCTCTCTGTGATTATGTCCTTGTTTAAGCTGTATTGTTTTCTTGTTTGTTTATTTAGATGTATGTATGTATTTATGAATCTATTTTAGTAGTTTGTATTACCTGATTTGAAATTGGCACCAAGTGCAACCCCATGTCGTGTCCAGGCTATCTCTATCCATTCAAGGTTGCCTGGAAGAGATCGCAGAGCGCGATAAGGCCGCCTATTGTATGTTTGTTTTAATTTTTAATGTTTCTTTTGTATTGTCTTATCTTGGTGTACAATAAAGTATATATAAATAAATAAATAACTGTTTTAAAACATTGAGGACAAACATTAATTTTTAACCCCCGACTGAAAAGAGGGGTGTTATAAGTTTGACGTGTGTTGTATCTGTGTGTCTGTCTGTGGCATCACAGCGCCTCAACGGATGAACCGATATCGATTTAGTTTTTTTTTTGTTTGAAAGGTGATTGTGTCGAGAGTGTTCTTAGCTATGTGTGAATAAAATCGGTTCAGCCGTTCAAAAGTTATGGGCGTTTTACTGTTTGAATCGGGATGTATTAGCAAGATAAATGTGTCGGGGGTTTTTAAAATTTTGTAATTTTACTTGTTATTTATATAGATAGATATTGTGAAAATTATTACTTAACGTTGGTTTATAATTTTAGAAAAATGCCTATATGGATGAGCGCCGGCAGCAAATGCAGCACGACAGTCGTCAGCAGAAGATGCAACAAGAATACAAAAACATTCAAAAAGAATGTAAAAAACATAACTGTTCGGTAAATATTCCATTAGACTCAATCAAACGTAAACACGAAATATTTTAAATTCACTTGTAAGTTAATAATATTCTTTTTATTCCAGAAAAGTCGCAGGCAGTCTGAATCTCCTGTAAAACAAGACATAAATGACAATTTTGACAGCAGAGACTTCCAATACTCTTGGATGCCTGTCCCTGAGGCTGACGGCAACCTTGCCATCCACACAATACCAAACACAATGAAACAGGGGAAGTCTGGCAACAGTGTCAAGTTTAGCCAAGTTGATAGTTACCACGAATACAGGTCACGTCATAAGCACACGCCCCCAACTAAAGAAAGTTCCCAGGACAAACCGCCTGGCAAAAGAAAAATTGAAACTGTGGTAATAGATAAGAATACTACTGACTCTTCTGATAGCTCTTCCATTACCTCAGACACGAGCTCGTTAGTAAATATGAGTGTTGAACCCAAAAGGAAACATAGAAACGCTAAAGAGATCAACCAGAATCTATCAGATGCCGAGAGAATTATAATATACAAAGTGCTGGATTCAAAGACTGACAAAAAGTCAAAAAGGCAAAATAAACTTTTGAATGAAATAGCAAAATCATTGACATGCATTGGAAAAGGTCAGCAGCAGGAAACCCAACATGCTTCTACTAGCAAGGGTACTGAAAATGCAGTCTCTTTTGAACAACTCAAGGAAGGTATGTTTATTTCCACTTATTATAAGAATACTAGCTGTCACCCTACCACCTACCCAAACTGTTTTATATTAGGATAAATTATTTGACCCAAAGTGCCTTAATGTGGCTTATTTATAAGAGATAGCTTTAAACTGTCGTGGACTATTATTACATCTACTATAAAACCAATATCTTTGTAGTACATGGTACTTAGTTACTTACCTACGTATAATAAGCCACTAACTCAGCGCACGCGGATAAAGCAGTTCAAGACCGCTTTTTCTGCCGACTTTACAAATATCAACTAGAACTTTAGCGTAATGCTATATGACCTTCCTCATGAATGTGGCTATCATACACAAAAATATTTTTCAAATCCGACTGGTAGTTCTAGAGATTAGCGCGTTCAAACAATCAAACTCTGCCGCTTTATTTTATTAGTACAGATTGTTAGGAATAACTTAGGATTCCATGTCATTAAATGATTCACTTAAGTAGCATCCTAAGGCCTCGTTTACGGAGACGCAGGGCGGCTTGCAGCTTGGCGTCTCGCGGTGCGTCGCTTCGCCATCGCGTCTCCGTATACATTCTCGAAATTCAGTGCAGTCCACCCTAAACAACGCGACGCACAACGCCCCCCATCTCCAGAAATGAATGAGCACTATTAGGCATCTCATCAAATCAATGGCTCAAATTTTTAAATTGGCTTCTAAGGCTAATGAGCTAGCTGTGAAACCCATTTTAGGCAGCCTAAAACATTTCTTGGCTCAAAGACTTATAAAATCGTCTAGATAACTAGAAGAATACTCTTAGAATTCAAAGACAAAATCTTTTTATTGTGTGAATAATTTAAATTTAAATTTCAGGTATTTACAAAGTGGTGGAGGAACAGGGGTGAGTTTCTATGGTTTTTTTAATAACATATTATTTTTATCCTCCCTCGTCCTTTCCTACTGTCACCGATTTCTATCCTTCTGCAGGGCAGGCTACAAAATGAGTTGTTGCACTACTAATCTTGAGATGTGGCAGTCCACCACACCTCACAAATCTTGGTGGTAAATTATTAATGCTATTAACAATATGATTCATGTCATTTATTTTGTTTTTATAGTGTAATAAATCTTAGTTCTGTATTGTTTGATCATATTAGTGTAGTCTTAAACGAGCATAGTTAATTAAAAGAAACAAAACCACTCGCCTCGGATTTCTAAAGCAATGCTTCACTCTTAAGACTGTCCTAAAAACCTTTCCGTGTCAAAGACAGCTTATGCATTGAAGAGATGGGCCTTAATCATATCAATTTACTTTTACAGGGACAATGTCGCCTCGATGTACTATGACGCCCGTGAGAAGGTAGCAGCTGCACGTTCTGAAGATATGCATCGTCGACGATGTCACTGCAAGAGTCCATGCAAAAGTCAACAGTGTAATAGAGGTTGGTATTTTATTGGCTGACCAGTAGTATTCCAATGGAGTGTGCGATGTTATATCATCTTATATTATTTTTCCAGGGACTGCCCAACATTGGGAAAGCGGCGATTGTCCTGCACCAGCGCCGTAAGTATTTAACATTCTTTCAGTTTTTATGTTCTACTAAGGAAAAGCCAGCATAATTGATTCATAATATAAAACGATTACTTTTAGGAAAACTAAAGACAGTCAGTGGCCCAGCGCATCCAAAGAAAAGGCGAGAAGCCCTCCCCCAGCTATGCAATCGCCTGTTGTGCCATCAACAACCTCATTTATAACAGCCATCAACGACAAAGGTAGTACATCTGAAGGTGGGTATATTAAATTAGTTGATGAAACTGGGCACGCTGCAGGGAAATTTTTCATAGATTCTTCTGGGCTTCTTAATAATAATGCTTACGAAGTGGTCATACAGCTTCGAAAGAAAGATGAAATGCCACAAGAAAAAGCACCTGATGACAACACAGTGCCCAAGCAAAGTAAACAGTTGGGCAGTCAAAATAATGGCAGTAATGAAAATAATCGGCCTGTTAGCCGCGAAACCGTCATGAACGATGTGCAGCCAACTATTGACGGAGACATGGGCAATGTTTTGAGCGACAGAAATGATGTTGATAAACAGGCCACTAAGATTCTGCCTCATCCTGAACCTACAACCAAGAAGGTCTTGTCTGAAGAACCAAACCAGCTGTCCAATAATAACGAACATTATCACATTGAAACTAATACTGAAGGAAGTGATGACATATTTTTAGTACAGTCTACTTCAGAGAGTAAAAAAAATACGTGTGAAAAGGGCATATCTACATGTTTATCTGAAGGTGCAAAAGTAGACCAAATCCCCCGGCCATCGACAACTACATATACTCAAACTACCGTAAGCTCCCCGATTCATAGACCTGTTTTCTTTCACATGAGTTCCTCAACTTCTACAGCATACATGAGCCCACCAGAAATGATTTTACCAAAATTTTTAAGACATGATTTTGTTACGACTGAAGATCAAACATATGATCCAATGCATACTATTGAACTTATTGGAAAGGAATATCGCGAAGAATATGCTGACTGCACGTGCCGAAAATGTATGAGCGCTAAAAAGGGAGTAAACAAAGTTCAGGAGAATTATGATACTAAGAAAAATTATACAAATATAAAAAATATGGCACCGCCAAATAATACTTCTAAAGGACAAGAAGCTCATGATGGTCTGAAAGATAGAAATATGCCCTGCAAAAGTGCAACAATTGACAAACCAAAATACACACATAATAATCGTAGAAAACTTGATCATAAAGGGCATTCTCATAGAAACAAAATACCCTCAGCAGACAATTATCGTTCGTCCCGAAATGTTAATCTCGGTATAGATTTGACTTCAAGAAATAGATATTTATTTACAAGTTCGTGTCGGGATAAAAAACCGGACCATTCTCGCTTAAATCCAATTGTTCGAGACTACGTAAATAAATTATTGGCTCTGAATAGACAAGGGCTTAAAGCAGTTGAAGTAGCAGATCAAGAATGCAGCTCGGTAGGCACTCCAGGCAGCTCAATAATTAATGTCCCATTTAATGTTGATGAAAGAAAAACTTCCCTATTGAATACGATATCATTAGAACAAATAAAAAAAATGATAAAACGGCAAATCGTGAAGGAGCAACAAACAGACAGATTAAATTACACACAAAATTCATTTGATAATTCAGTGGGTGATAACTCGAATATCATGAAAAATCAGAAATATTCTTCATCTCGAACATCCCGTAAAAAACCTGTGCACAAAGTAAAGTCCTTAAATATTTCCAAACACTTACTAAAACAAGTTAAATCAGGACAGGAAAAGGCCAAAAAACCTGCATCGCAGACATCGACAGAAGTAAAAAACAGACAGGCTGGAAGTCTTATCGGCAGAAATACACGCAGCAAAAGTCCACCAACACCGAGGCAGGTTTATATGGAGCCATTCGCCAGATTCAATAATTCCGAATCTACAGCAAAAAATTCTACAGGAACAGAAAGGAATAAAACACGCAACAAAACTGATTCTCTTAAAAAAAAGAAAAACAAAACAGATTGGAAGCGCCATAAAGCAACTGCAACGGATTCAACGGTCGATTCTGAGTCAAGTGGACACTTCAATTCAACAGACGTTCCCGTGAGCATGTCAACGCAAACCACACAAAACATTGATATCAATTTTATGAAAGTGGCAGAGGATAAATTGCAAAACATGGAAAAAATAGCAGACCTGACCGAAAAATGTACAAAAAGATTATCGAACCTTGCGAAAGTATTAGAAGAAGTACGAAAAAATAAATCACTGGCTTATAGTCAAATTTCATCTGCTGAATCAACTGACTCGCACTCTGATAAGCCACTGGTAAGCCCTATTACATTTGAACCTAACAACGTTCCACAGAGGTTGGAAAACAAATCTCCTGAATCTATTCTGGATGAGGAAAACTCTATCGAAAAGGTACTTTTGCAGTCAGAGCATATTAATATCTTGACAGATATTCCCAAACCAGCTTTTAAAGCACCGGAGTCGAATTTACCTCAAAGTCCAAAGTCTGTTGGAAAATTAGATTCGTCTCAACATGTATCTACTAATACGGTGGAACTGTTGGTTAAAAGTAGACCAAAACCACCACCAGCGTTATCTCGACTTAGTTTAAAACATGGTCAAGAATACATAATTCCACACGAACTATCAACTGTTATAGAAGTAGACTCTCCTATGAGTACGAAACAAAAAAATCAGTCATCGCGCAACGATGCTAAAGAGGCTTCCAACAACTCTAACAGATCATCCTCTGAGGAGAAAATTGTAGATGATAACAGGAAAATTGAAGTTCGGAAAGAATCCACGGTAAACCCTGACTTACTTCAAACTAAGTCATCAAAAACACATTTATCAAAATTAATCAAATTTTCGTCAACCGAGTCGTCAGACGAATCTAAATTCCAAATGATAGATTTAAAACAGTTTAACGAGATAATGTTAGAGCCTTTTATTAGTATTCAAGAATATGCCAAACAATACAACATGGAGCCACCAGATGAAGGATCCAATCTGGATGATGTACAGAGAGACGATGCTATTAATGATGACATTAGCTCTTTACACTCCGATGGTAGTTTACCAGATGTAATAGCAGAATTATTGAAACGAAATATTATAACTGAACCATTCAAATTTGACACAGCGTCCAATATAAACTCTACTACTATTTCTTCGGAGTCTACGTTATCCATGTTAGCATTATCAAAAGCACGCAGAGGTAGAAGGAGATCGAATGTTGTTAGCCAAAATAAGGAAAATATTGGCGAAACGTCTGATACTTTGAGCTTTTCTTCAAACCCTGACCTAGAAAATGCTTTTAAAAAACTTGGTATGGGCTGGGCATCCTCCACTTTGAAAAAGACTAAGGAGCGTTTAGCTTTATCGTCATCATCAAATACTTCTAGTTCTAGTTTATCTCAATTTAAAACGAAAGGCTGCCTTCAGGAAATTCCAGCACTAGTTACAGATTCGGTTTCATCTCTAGGAAATGTATGTAATAAGAGTGGTACGCAGAATCAGAATACTGTGAACAAGTCAAAAAATGCGGAACAACAAACTACATTCTCAAACTCAATAACTGTTAAAGAATTTTTGAGAAATGAATTAGCTAAGAAAATTACCTTTACTAATAAATCTAATGTTAATGATACTCAAGAGGAATTTGTTTCTTTGTTTGAAACCAAAATGCCTGAGGAAATGAAAGAATCGTCGGAGGTAAATCGCGATGAGCGCTCAGTAGACAGCGCGCGCAGCGGCACTAATAGAGCGCGCACTTCCACCCCCGTGCAGCTATTCAAGTCGTTGACCTACCGGTCGAGCTCCAGTTCAAACCTATCGAACGGCTTGTTCAGTAACGCCGATGACCTATCGTCAGTCAAAATGACTTCAAATTCCATTAAAAATCATTCCACATCCGACAAGGATGACTTGACCATTCCTACCTTTAGTTTGAGATTGAAAAAGAATTCTGACTGTAGTAAAAGTGATTGAAAATATTTTTTTTGTTTGTTAGCACTTGTTAATATAATTATTATTTATGTGAAAAATAAAATGAAGCAAATATTTATATTATATTACTTATTATTATATTGTAATGATGTTGTTTGGACTTTATGTATATTTCGAATAAATCAATGAGTAAAATTTTATCAATATTATTTTATTTTCAAGAAATAGCAAGCAAGGTAATATACCACATCATTTATTTTTTATTGCTTTCACAATAACACTTGTCAACTATACACAACATTTCAAAAGATCTTTAAGTACAGATTCATATTAATATTTCTATTCGAGATTAGCAAACTATTTATTATACAGCGGTATTAATTATTTTTGTTTTAATTAAAATACCTTTGGTATGTGGATGTATATCAACAAAACAATATTTTTTGTTAATGTCCATTAAAATGACAAATTATTATCTTGGGACTTGCATAGTTCTAAAACATGTGTTGGATTCCTGGCAGCAAAACAGTTATTTTTGTCAGAGATCCAACAGAATACAAATTTAGACCAATGAGCACTATTCACTATGTTATAACTTAACCAATAAATAACATATTACATACATGTAAATTAATACCTGCTAAATGATCACAGAACATAATTAGCTCCTAAACTATACTAGCTAGGGAAACTTACAATAAATTAATATGGTTACATATATTCTGATAATAGTAAGATTTTGTTTTGAGATTAAATTATGAGATTTCTGATCATGTAAGTATGGTATCGAAGTGTTAACTAAGTTTCCCTATATAATTTTGCTAAAATATCTTTTTCAATTAAACTATTCTTTTTTCTTATCATCCTTTAGGAGATGGTCCCTCACCAGTGTGTATGCTAATCCAATAGTTAGCGCTGACACTACGGTGCCTTGGGCTGCCACTCTGAGCTGCATTAGGAATACACTGGTGCTCATTTTACCCCTCGTCTTGTATTTGTATGCTCCAAAACCACACACACCTAAAAGCCCCAAGATACCTGAAACAGTTAAAAATGCATTAATTTTATGAGAAGGCTTCTGTTCCAATGATCGTCATTTATTTCTTGGGTCGGTACTGTATTTTCTAACCTTTAAACAAGTCATTCTTGTATGTATATATATAATCTGTATCTCGGAAACAACACCAAAAATTTTCAGATATTTAGTATGTTTATATTTAGGTTTCGGGGGCGATAAATCGATCTAGCTAGGTTTCATTTTTATAAAATGTCGGTTTCTCTATAGTCATTCGAGCAGAGCTCGTTCGCCCAGATACTATACATATAAATGGACTTGAACTGGATTCAATCATTTATCATGAGTATAGTTTTAAGGAGCCTGGGAGCATTCTTTCATGAACATTTGTAAACAAGTAATCGCAGGCGAGCAACAAATGCTTCCCAGCGAGCCCAACATTCACTTTCGAGCAAAACTATGAACATTGAGTCGAACATTCCCTTGCGAGCTTGGAGCATTTGAATACGATCTCAAATGTAATTCATTTTTAAAAAGTTGGTTAGAGTGGTCGTGGCTGCAGTGTTTTTCCTTTTTTTTTCAAGAAGGTCACAAACACTTAAGATCATGGAATTGTTCCTTGCTTTACAAGTGGCCAGTAATATTCTTACATAAATACTCATTCATTTCACTATGCCATGAGCCGTTTCCGCGAAAATCGTTGCGACGTCCACATCGACCGAAGTTCGCGCTTTCGTGTAAGCTTTGTAACGCTCGGCTCAACGTCCACACCACTCGAATATTCGAAGTCGATCGAATGCTCATTAGTACACGTGAATGCTCTCAGTGATGATTTTTTCCGCCCATTCTGTAATCTATGGTATTGTATGAAGCTGCACGCATCAATTGCGGAAAAAAAATCGCGATCTTATTTATAGTACTAAAAAACACGCGCGAATAAAAATTTAAGTGCGTGCTATGCCTTGATTATACAAGAAAAAATAAGTATCACCAGCCTTACCTATGATCATAAAAGGTGCGTCTTTAGACTTCCGTGCAAGCCTATCTGATTGAGATTCATCTCTGTAGTCAAATACTTGCCGTGGATTAGACATTCTGCACCTGAAATATTAAATAACCAAAATAAAGGGACAAATAGTTACCTACATGATAAATGTAGGAAATGTCATAAAATTATAAGATATCACCAGCCAGTATTTCTTAAATATTTGCCTGAAAATATTATGTTACTATCATTATCGATATTTTAAATAACAAGAAATCAATTATATTTATATTATTATATTATTTTGGCTCTAGCACGTCAAGATTTTTTCATAACATTAGTAAACACACAAAAAGGTCACAGCTAAGATCTTGATTTGTAACAAGACTTATCTGTTAATAATTCTACTCACAAAATTATATAACTTAAAACACTTTATACATATATTGCATCACAATTACACATGGACACTTACACACAGTGTGACGGCTACTGCTGCCTACTGTATGAAAGAAAAATCCTGACTCAATGATCTCGCTGCTTCTCACGTCTAATTTATTTCTGTCTCTGATGATTTTCATCAATGGAAAAGGATGAAACATCAGGTGACGTAGAATTAGGAAAAATTTCCAACTTTAGTAACCGTCAAAACTGCTGAAGGTCACGACTGTCAAACTACAAGTCATTTGATTTGACATTGACAATTTGACATATCAAAATCGATCTTTGTCTCTGATCGTAGACTAAACCAAAGACCATAAACGTATTTCATAAGAAGTATAAATAAGGTCTTTGGACTAAACTAACATTTGGGGAGAGGACAATTTTTTTTTTTTTTCCTCATCGGATGAGTTTGGCTTCGCACATCATGTGCATTTGCCAGAGTCAAGTTATTTCTGGTTTATCTCTCATTTTCAGTTCTTTTATATTTTTTATTAATTTCTTCTTCTTGTGAAGTTAGTCTTGATATCTCGGGCTCAGGGTTTATATATTCTGTGCTCAGGCTTGTTTTGCTTTTGCATCATCTCTTGTATGGGTAGGTAGGAAAAACGAGGAAATGAAGGGAAGAGATTTGGATTTTTTTTAATATAAAACGGGGAAACGTATGGGTAGGATAAAGATCGCGGACGGGCGGGCATAACATCAGAGAAAATGATCAAGGAAGGAACAATGGAAAGGGATTGAGGAAGAAGATGCCACTTTATCGTTACATAAAAAGTCGTTTAAAGTCATTGAAAGTTTATTGCTGATCGAAGTAGATCTACAACCGAGTTACCGTGCAATTTGCACGGTTAAAATTACATTTGTTATGAAAGTAGCGGCCCTTATTTAATTTCAACTCATTTATGTCCGACTTCATTCTATCGATCGCATTTATTTTATTGTTGATTTCATATTTATTACAATAAAAGTTTATTTATTGTGTGTAATAACACTGTTAAATTTAAATATATCACGAGTTTTTGGCGGGATTTTTTCGGGTGAAGTTCAGCGGCTGTTAATATTATTTGCAGATTGATTCCTAGTGGTAATTGTGATATAAAATTGGTGTAGTTTTGTGTCTCAATTGTCTACGCAAATGGACAATATGTGGAAATCATTGACAGAAGTGATCTCGGGATAGTGGAGCGGAGAATTTTATTGTAGTATTGACTACCTCCGCAAAGCTTACTGGGAAGCCTGCCTCGATATAATTTGCTGCCAAATACTCCAAAAAACATTAGAATGTGTTACATCCGCATTCTAATGCATAATAATAGTACATTGTGTAAAGGAATTAAGATCGAGGCTCTAGTAGAAGCCCGAAGTCGAAGACTGAGGGCTTTCTGAGTCGAGGTTCGTAATCGCCCGTGATACACACAATGTTTTTCATTACATTTGCGAGTAATAATTATGAATTTAATACACAAGTCAGCACAGCTGTTATTACGAAATACGTGAACTTTTTTTTTTTTTTTTTTTTTTTTTCCTCGTCAGAGGAGTTTGGCTTCGCACATCTTGTGCATTTGCCAGAGTCAAGTTAATTCTGTTTGTCTCTCATTATCAGTTCTTCTATATTTTAATATTTTCTTCATGTGATGGTCTTGATCTCTCGGGCTTGTGAGTGTTACATTATCTCTTGTATGAGTAGGTAGGAAAAACGAGAAAATGAAGGGAAGAGATTTGGAGAGTATTTTTTTTTTTTAGTTATAAAACGGGGAAACGTATGGGTAGGATAAAGATCGCGGACGGGCGGGCATAACATTCAGAGAAAATGATCAAGGAAGGAACAATGGAAAGGGATTGAAGAAGAAATGAAATTAAAATAAACAAATTAATTATCTAGTAATATTTAAATACAAATTGAACTAGTAAATATTTACATATGTTACAGTTTTATGTCATTAGCTTCGATAAATGAAGCTAAGACTTTATAAATCGGAATGGAGTTATTAAACAGTAAACACGGTATGCTAGTTGGAAATGGGACTTCTAAAATCGATAGTCTTGTATATAGAAGAGTATGATCATACAGTGAACATCTAAGAATAATATGATTCGTGTCAGCATCCTCTTCCCCGCACTCACAAGTATCATTGTCGATAATGCGAAACCGAGCGAGATGTGCAGGGCTGCACACGTGACCCAAACGCATGCGTATCAATACTGAAGTAACTCTTTTACCGAACTTTGTTTTGAAGAACCAAGGCTTAATAGGGACTTCAGGTTGAATAGAAAAGTAATACTTGCCTTTCACTTGACTGCTGCTCTTCCAAGCCTCCCCCCAAGATTCCTTGAGGCGGACCCTGGGAAGAGCAGTCAAGTCTTGAGGGTAGATTTTAAAATAAAAGGTATCGCCACACGCAATGGCCTCATTAGCTAACTGATCCGCTTTTTCGTTTCCAATGATTCCACTATGACTAGGAATCCAAGCGAAGGACACCGAATATCCCTTACTTTCACATTTTAGTAGTAAATCTCTTGACATTAGAGTTACCGGGGAAAGATTGTTTGATTTAAAGGGAAATTTTGCTAAAGCCGTTAATGCACTCATGGAATCTGCGAAAATTACTGTTTTGGAGAGTTTCATTATAAGGACGTATTCCAGAGCCTTAAAAATACCAAAGCATTCGGCAGTGAAAATTGAAGTTTCTGGAGGGAGTTTAATTTTTTGAACTATTTTATATTGAGAATGGAATATGCCGACACCAACATTTTGATTGCCTGCGTGTTTTGAGGCATCACTGTAAACATGGTGCCAACCAGGCCAAAGCTCGTCTACTACAGCTTTAAAAGAGAAGTTGGCATTAGCATCACCTTTTATGATACCATTATTCAAATGTATTTCAGGTGAAATTATTAACGCTTTAAAATCAGATTCAAAAATAGGAAAAATTGAAGAGTGGTGTGTGGGTGTAGTTATAATTGTGTGTGTTCTGAAACTAATAACTAGATGCGGTAATGGTTTATGTGCCCAGTATGGGGATGAATTGATGAAATCTGAAAGTTGATGAGTTTTGATGACTAAAGGGTGTTTAGAAAACTGAAAGATGCGGTAGAAAAATCTGTCAGCCAGGAACTGTCGACGTAACTTGAGGGGAGGATCAGCGCATTCGACCTGTAAAGCGTTTATGGGACTAGATTTCATCGCACCAGTTATGATTCGAAGGGACTTGGCCTGGACGTCATCCAGTTTCTTCATACCAGCAGCGCTACATGGTTCCAGTAAAAAAGTGCCATAATCCAATACACTCCTTATCAGTGCATTGTAAACTAATTTAAGTGAAAAGGGATGTGCACCCCACCAGACACCTGACAGACATCTGAGAATGTTCAGAGCACGTTCACATTTTTCAGCAATATACTCACAATGTGGATTACCAGTGAGTTTAGAGTCTAAAACTAGGCCTAGAAATTTTACATGAGATTTAACCGGAATAAGCTCTCCATTGTATTTTAAAATAATTGGAGGAGGCTTACGTTTTCTAGAAAAGAGCACCGCACAGCACTTAGATACAGAGAGTTCCAGTCCATCTTTGTCCAAATAGATCTTAAGAAGATCTAAAGCTTTGGACAAAGAGGCACAAGCGATATTAATAGATTTGTCAGTACTGTAAACAACCACATCATCGGCGTACTGCAGAATTTTGCATGTTGCAGCCAGCGAGCTTTCAAGGTCATATGTATATATGGCATAGAGAATAGGGCTGAGCACGGATCCCTGTGGGAGCCCTTTCCATAGCATTCTGGTCAAACCATTAATTGTTATTTTACGACCAGACAAAATATTGATGATAAAACGGATTAGGTTTAGTGGAACTTGTAATTTTTGTAACTTTTTCTTTAATATTATAAGGCAAACATTATCATAAGCTGATTTTATATCCAAGAAAGCGGCTACGACAGACTCATCTCCTGAAAATGCGAGACGTATATCTGTAATGAGTAAACCAACATTGTCCATGGTGCTCTTTCCCTTTCTGAAGCCAAACTGTGAATTTGGTAGTAAATTATTGTTTTCTAAAAACCATTCTAATCTATTTTTTATAAGGTGTTCAGCTAATTTCGCTATCACAGGAGATAGAGCTATGGGGCGATAAGATGTACTTTCTGATGGATTCTTATTAGGTTTTAGAATGGGCAACACTGTTTGTAACTTCCATGATTCCGGAACGTCACCTGTCAGAATTACGGAGTTTATAACCTCTAAATAATAAAGTAAACTATCATCACCAAGATTTGAAAAAAATGAATAAGAAATTCCATCTTGTCCAGGAGCAGAATCCCGGACATAAGATAGGACACCTTTAAGTTCTGCCAGACTTAAGGGTCCATCAAGGAATGAAGTACTTACATTTGAAGAAATTTGAGGAGGAGCATAAAACAATTTCTTGTTGTGGAACAAAAGGAGGAGCTAAGTTCGTTAAGAATTCCTCGGTTAAGGATGAAGGAATAATATTAAATGTGTTTGGAGATGTTCCAGTACGGAAACGTTTTATATTTGTCCATATAACTGAAGGAGGTGTTCTAGGAGAGATTGAAGCACAGAAACTTCGCCAACTCGTAAATTTCTTTTTCTTAAGGAGATTCTTTGTATGAGACATTATATCCATTAAATTATTAAAGTTTTCATTGGTCATGTTTAATTTGTATATATCCTCCGCCTCTTTCCTTTTTTTAATAGCCAATGTACATTCATTATCCCACCAAGGGGGTGAAGGTATTTGGCCCTTAGAAGCATTTTTTATAGGAAAGTATGTATCAGCTGCTTGTATCATTAATTTTGTAAATTCTTTAGAGCATATTTCTGTGTCACTATTTTTGGGTAAATCTGAAATGTTAGTGTCCATGTAGTTTTTAAACTTAGGCCAATTGTCATCTACAAGTTTATATTTTAGTCTGGGTTTAGTTGGTGTAGCTTTGACTTTCTTGCCAGGGAATGATATAATTATAGGAAAGTGATCACTGTAATAGGTAGAAGAGAGGGTGTGCCAAGTAAGAGAAGAAGCCAAGGAAGGTGATGAGATGGATAGATCAACGGAGCTAAGATGTTGGGAAGGATTTGTACGGCGTGTTGGAGAACCTGTATTAAGGAGGCAAAGATTGTGTTCGTGAAGTAAGTTGAGAAGTTCCTGTCCATTGTTATCTGATTTTGTACTGCCAAAAGATATGTGATGAGAGTTAAAATCGCCTAATAGAATGAGAGGCCTAGGAAGAGTCTGAAGAATGTTGCTGAGCTGTTGGAAACTAGAAGCAGAAGGCTTAGTAATATATATAGAAACGAAACATATATTAGTAATAAGTGCAGCAACTGCTGTAAAATCATCATGAGAAGGCAGAGGAATAGGTTTATATAGGATATTGTTTTTAACTAGTAAAGCTACTCCAGCATATCGGTCACTCCTGTCTTCTCTAAGACAGGAGTAACTTTTTATTTTGAAGACAGAGCCTGGCCTGAGCCAGGTTTCTGATAAGGCTATTATTGTGGGACTGTGTTTATTCAAAAGGTGTGAAAGTTCTGATTTTTTGTCATTGACACTGCGGCAGTTCCATTGCATCACCACATGGGGGTAATGCAATGAAGACAATACAGAGCTAGCGTTGTTAAAGTTAATTGGAACATTGTTTGTTGCAGTCATTATGAGTGTGTGCGAGTTTGTTCAAAGTTTCAACAATGGATGCAACGTGGTCAGGTTTAATAATTGTTGAGTGTGAAAGGGAGCTAATTAATGTTATTATAACATCAATTATAGATGGAGGATTTTCTTGGTTTAATTGATCTTTATATGCACAGCCATTGGCTGGACAGGGGATTTGAAAGTCTTTGGTGAGTTCTTTATGTGAGGACAGGTTATTGGATGGATGATGTTGACGTAGACTGGGCTGTCTAGTAACTGTCTTTTTATATGAAGTGGTCTTTACTGGAGATAACAGTGTGGGGGATGAGTTAGGAAAGTTGTTAGTAGACCGCCCTACACTAAAAGCATGATTTGATGTAATGTCAGCATATGATCTTATTACAGGTGGATGTATTTTATTAGCTTCAGCATATGAAATGCAGGACTCAGCCATAGATCGTTTTATGCGTTTTTGTCTGTCAAGCTCTGGGCAACTTTTGCTTGTCGCAAAATGAGACCCTGAGCAGTGACAGCAGGTAGCCTTATCTTCACTGATATGGCAAGTTTCGCCTGTGTGTGCTTGACCACATTTATAGCAGCGGGGCAAAGATCTGCATTGTACTTTGGTATGCCCAAACCTGGCACAATTGTAACATTGTATTGTAGGGTATGTATAAAGTTCAACCGGGAGAGCATTGTAGCACATAAATATTCTCTTAGGCAACACCTGGCCATCAAATGTCAGGACTACTGTTTGTGATGGCTTCCAAACAGGAGAGCCATCTACAACAGTCCTGTAATTCAATCGCCTAATCTTCAGGATTTTTCCGCAACCAATAGGCACTGAAATACTGTCACACACCTCTTCCGGAGACCATTCTGACGGAACGCCCCTAACGAGGCCCATGCGAGTGATGTTAAATGAAGGTATGAATGTTTTGAACCCATTCTTTTTATGGCTATCATGTTTCAAAAAAATGTTTGCTTTGTCAAAGTCTGTAAAAGTAAGAGACATTCGATTCCTTCCTATTTTTT
Source organism: Orthosia cruda (assembly GCA_964057195.1). NCBI lineage: Eukaryota > Metazoa > Arthropoda > Insecta > Lepidoptera > Noctuidae > Orthosia > Orthosia cruda. The sequence goes on from OZ059825.1 coordinate 23,698,911, forward strand.
TTAACCTGCCATTAACAATACCTTGGAAATTTTCTTTCCTGAGGAATTTTCCAAAGGTCACCGGGTGCAAGGATACAGAGTCGTTAGTGTTATTGTGTTCTCTTTGAATGTGTACGATGTAGGGAGCTAGATCACTATGCTCGTAAGTTAGCCGTCCTACTGGCGTAGATTGCAGGGGGATTGGTTTTGAAATAGCATTTTGTTGTTGGTCTGGTAAAATATTTTGCGGCGGATAAGAGAGTTGAGAAATAGGAATCTGGTTCTTTTCATTAATCGTATCAATAGAGTCACAAGTACAATCAGTTTCTTTACATTCCGCGGTTGAGTTACGTTTTCGTCGGCGTTTGTTGCAATGGCGACAGGTTTTGTGAGTGCGGGGACGTTTTAATTTGCGTGCAGGATTAACAGAAACTGTGTTATTGGAACAAATTGATGTATCTGTTTCCATGTCTGATTCGTTTGATGGTAACGTAATAAAGCATGATGCTTGGGGAACTGAGCCCCCTGGATCAGGGGGCTCCTCCATAATAAAAAAGAAAAATCAAGGACTTACCAATGAAAAAGGTGAAATACTAAACTAAATACAAAAAATAAGATAATTATATCCAAACTGCACCCTCCTGACCACTATTTACAATATAAAACAATTTTTTTTTGCAAAAGGTAAAAAATTCGCGCCTATCACTTCGAACGTTTCCCGCGCTTTTTTCTACGTGAACTTTTTTTAAGCGGTTGGCGAATTTTTGCCCACACCACAGATTATACAGTGTTTCGTTCAGAAACTTTAAGGGCAAATACTTACGTAGGTATACATCCATGACGGAGTGTAAAAAGAATTAAATAATTTCGACGTTTTCATACTATAAATATTAAAATCGATTATTAAGAACATTAGTAGAGTATTTAAGTAACATGTAGCGAGATTGCAAAGAAATTCTTGTTTAGATAACATTTCAAGACAATTTTTCAATAGCGTGTAAACTCCTTGCTTGAACTTGCATGACCTGTGTGCTGTACCATAAATTAAAAAAAAATACTTACCGCCCTAGGGTTTCATGACAAAAAGAAAGCCCGAGGGTTTTATATGGGGCATTACGGCCAAGTTAACCTGTATGTTTAGATACTTTTTACGTGCAAGTGTGATGAAAAGAATATTAAAACCCATTTATGTATCCGACTGAAAGACTAGTATCTATGGTCATGAATAAAAATAACTAAAAAAAATATATATTACGTTTTTAATCATAAAACATTTACTGAAACCAATTAGTAAAATAAAATCTTTGTCATGTACACTCATGTCACATCGATTCGATGAATCACTTTGAGAGCCTTACTTACAAAACTATGCTTCGCGCTTGCAACATTTTAATAAAATAAGTAAGGTCATTGGCAGCGGTCAATGTGGCGATGCTTGGGGGAGGCCTATTACGTGGAAGTCTTTCGGCTGATATGATGATGAAGATGTTATTCTTTCATTCTTATTAATTCTGTAACTTGTCAGACTGGGCTATTGTCAGCACTTCTCACTCACTGATTGTTGTGTGTGTGCTTATCACAGAGTACATTTGGTGCTAATGAATACAGCCACGGCGTACCTACCAGCGCTAACAAAGAAAATTTGGTTTATATAAATGTCACTAGATGACTATAGCTATGCGCGATAAGCATCGATTCGATATTGAATTGTGTGTAAAATAACATTTTCTAAAATTGATCATAAAATTGTATGTTCTTTTTCAATCAAATCTCCTATGCACAAAATTATGGAATATTTAATTCATATTTCAAAGATTATTTGAACGGGTCATTTAAAATTGATTCCAATAGATGGCGCGGTTTAAATTTCTGAGGCATGCCTCTCGATTTTTTATTTTTGTATTGTAACAAATTTTGGTACATTGACACTGTAAAAACGTACAAGAAATTATAAAACAAATCGTCACTGTATTTAAAGAAAAATATTCTCGAACCTAGACAACCCTTTTACTTGCAGGTCGCTGCTAACACCGTCTATAGCCGTGGAACGGAATCGAACGCGATCGAAGTACTTATAAAAATAATCATCTTAATCAGACGAAAAACGCAGGTTACGTCGGCACGGTTTCTTTGTATGGGATGAGGCATCTGTGCATTGGAGCATGGATGGGCGTCTTTTCAGCCCTCCTTAATTTTTTAGGCCCAGTTTTTTGTTCCGTGTCCGTGCGATAAGACCGCCCATTGTACACTTATCTTAATTCATAAATGTTTTGTCCTGTAATTATTTAAGTGGTGTACAATAAAGTATATACTCCAGGTAGAAGTATTGTTCCTCAATATCCGGCTTGCCTTTATTGACCGGTTGGAGTGAAAACTGATAGGGACCAGAGCTCTCACCTCTCTCTTGCCTTAATTAGCTGGATTGAGTGGATTCGCAAGAGCAAACGTGGTCGGAGGAAGGAAGTTAAGCCATTAAGATGCTGGTAGGCTCCACTCCTCAAGCACCTCCGGATGTCTTGCTCCCTCGGCGCTACATCACTAAAGTGCTAGCAACTCTTTATGGGGGCCCATTAATTGAGTGTGCATGTCACCCGCCGTGTAGTTATAGTTATAGCCGTGTAGATCAACAGTGGTCGGGCAAGGGCCGGGAGTCCTCTTATAGTTTTGGGCAGTCGATCCACTAAACCTACCGAATCCATAGATAATATTTTTCTCCATAATTTGCAATAGTCCTGCACCAACCGGGGATTGTCCTTGGGTGCAGTTGCCAGGTGCATACAGGATAATCGTCAGTTGGTGTCACATTTCCTGATACACGCCTAACGGGGCCTCTGAACCGAGACCTCATGGTCCCGAGATTGTCAAAGTACCTTTGAAAATAATAATATAATAATATTTATTTATTTTATTTTCTTAAAAACGTCGCCACACTGGGCATTTCTTCTTGTATCGTGGATCTATATCCAGAGCCGGAACAACTATCTGTAGATCATACAAATATTTGTTACGTGCGGGAATCGAACCCGCGACACGCAGCGCAGCAGTCAGTCGCTCAGCAGTGGTTGCCAACCACAGATGCCAACCGTGCGCCCAAACCAAGTTAACTCAACCAATGGTTAATTATGCTTACCAATGGTATCAAATTTCGGTAAAACGCATTTATTCATGAATTGTTGGCATTACAAATAAGTTGAAGAGTTAATAATTTGACCATTTGTTAGACTAATAATTGATTAATAAACGCGTTTTACCGAAATTGTAAACCAATGGTTCGCATATTTAACTATTGGTTGAGTTAACTACGGTTAAAAAAACTGGGCCTAGAGACACCCGGCAATACCGGCGAAAACCAACGGATAAGGTATGGGAGTTAATGACAGTAATAGGAGAGAACAATGAAAACGATTATAAAAATTATATTTTTGGTCCCCAAAATCAAAGGCAAGACATTAACAAAACTCAAGATAAAATTTAAAAAAATATGTGCTAACAAACATTACAATTTCTAGGTAAAAAAAATCTTAGAACTAAAGTACAAAGCAAGTAATAAAAGCAATCTTAAAATAAGCGTAGGTTCCTTGATATTGAGATACAGTCATGAACTAAAGTCGACAATCATTTTATTTTATTATTATTTACAAACCTGAAGCAAAGAATACTAACTATTAGGTACGTCCCGCGTCCTGAAGTTATAATCGACTTTCGTTTCTGACTGTACCTAATTATATATATTTTTAGTAAACTTCGATGTAAATAGTACTTATAAAAACGTTACATGTGATTCTGATTATAGAATATTGTATAGAATGTATTATTATTTTAATGCTTACAAATAAATAAGACCCGTATTTAAAACACGGAATGACGCGAACCAATACTTTGAAGCTTTATATAATATAATAGTCATAGGAACATCGAATGACTCCCAGGCGCACAGCGTCCAATTTTTCTTGTTTCTGCTAACCATACCACATTATAGCTACATTATAAGGCGCTTCTTAACTGCCTCTGCAAATAACACACTCAAAAATAAATATAAAAAGAAATTTCGGTCCGCTATGATTTCCTCTTCTCATTTATGTCGGTGTAAGCCGGCTTTGTGACTATGTGACCATGAAAATGCAGGCAAATTACGTTCGAGATGGAGAATGCTAAGTAGGTAGGTACCTACTAAGAGTAAAATCTTCTGACTTCAGCCAGTATCGACTCATACGATGACTCGTCAATGATGATGAACCTCTTCGCCCGCCTGCTGAAGTAGTACACGTCGCCGGTGTAGATGTCAAACCACAGCGCGTGAATATGGAGGTCGTGCTTCTCTAATCGCTTCTTCAACATTCCGTACGACGCGATGTTTTGCAGCTGTTGTAGAGTGTTCACCTGAATATAGTAAAATTACTATGATGATATTGCGTTTTTTAAATTGAAAATTTGTAGGTAGGTATAGGCATTGATTCTTATTTGAGCTCAATTAAGGATCCTAAATAGACTTTAACGTAAAAGAACTACTAGGTACAAGTATCGCTTGGCACAATAAAACAGGATGGTATTTTTTTTTTCTAATGATCTGTTTAGACATGAGTCTTGTTTGGCCTTGTTACATACAACGAACTAAAAAAAGTTAATTTAAAGATCAAAAACGTCGGGTTTTTGATCTTTAAATTAATAAGCGAACTAAAAAGAAAAGATGAAAACAAGTAGAAAATCATGCTTATGTAGTCGGAGGATACATGTTCACGAGCTGGCTGACCATCTGATCCTGGTAATAAAGAATATTCCATACATACAAACATACAAGATACGCGCGAAAAACATAACCCTTTCCTTGCAGCCGGGTAAATAGGCGTTTCATCTCACTTTCACAGGCTGAAAACGATTCCGGTGGGAGTCGGCAGCAATGTTATTAAACCCTTATAGGTCTAAGAGGTATATTGGGATACATAAACAAGACCTTTATGTATTTTTTTTTTGTATTTTCATCGATATCTCCGTCAATTGTGGACCGATTTTGGAAATTATTTTTTGTTTGAAAAAGTATGTACCGAAATTGGTCCTATTTTAATTTGGTGAATATCCGATGAAGAAGTACTTAAAAATAAAGGAGTACCTGTGATAGTTTGTCTTCTATACAAAATCTGTTGTCTGGATCTATATAGGCAACGAATTTTCGTTGCGGTGTTTCAGCCGTGAAGAGCATAGGCTTTGTAAAATCACCTTTCATAGCGATGAACTTGTCCAAACTCGTGTGAGCATGCGTACACATCCACGATTTAAGAGGAGACAGTCTTCTTTGTTCCTAAAATAAAATACGAAGTGTATTAATATTAAGAAAGTTTATCATATTACCACCGACTTGGCGATATTCAATGTTGCCAAAACTATGTTCTGCAACGTTCACTTCATGGGAAACAAACGTTACAATCTGAAGTGTTCTGAATAAGATACGGAAATATGGGTTTAATTAACACTGCAGATAATTAAAGATAACAATCATGGAGGTTCCTTCATGTCTTTATTCCCAGAAGGGATAGGCAGAATTAAGAGGTGTAGGTACCTACCTAAGAACACACATCAATAGATATACTTACCGTGTCAAGTGTCTAGGGATAATGTACTTTTTAGAGTAGGTATAGTATAGTTCTCGCCAAACTTCTGGGCCGCCCTGAAGTAGGCTTTCCGATGCGCAAGGCGCGGATCGTCGTTGCTATTTTTACACGACTGCCGAATGATGGTAATGTGTTTATCAGTCTATGTATGTATGTTCTTGAGTGGGTCTAGAGACCAAACGCGTTCGCCGATTTTGATGATTCTTACGTCAATCGATTCGTCTTAACCTTGCGAGTATCACTGGCAATTAAAATTGGAAAATAGAAAAATGGCGGCTTTTGGACGCCTTATGGTGGCCCAATATTTTTTTCTTCCGGACCCTATGGGAATAAAGGATGGTGAAAGATTTCACTAAATAAGTCCCATCGACCACCGGGGTGGCAAACGTCACTAGTTAGTGCCATCCGCCACCCCGGTGGCAGATGGGAATAAAGGAAGGTGGCAAATTTCACTAAATAATTCCCATCGGCCACCGGGGTGGCCACTCGAGGGGTGGCCGATGGGAATAAACCATCGTTGGTTTAGTGTATCAAATTACAGGGTTTAGACATGAGGTGATTTCAAAAATATATAACAGTTACATGTTTAAAATGTAATTCCTCAAAGTTAATTTAAAAAAATAAAAAGCCCGACTGCTTATGAAGCGAACTAAAAAGACGTAAACAAGAAGAAAATCATGCTGTGCAGTCGGAGGATACATCTGGTTTTGGTCACCTAGCTCGCGAATATGTATCAGAACGCAGGTAGAACAATCCTTATTACGATGTTGGTTAAAATAATTAACGAATATTACTATTTACTAAATGCAAATCAAGACTGTTTTTTTCTGCCTACGGTACGCGCGTGTGTGAGTATGGCACTAGTGCGCAAGCGAGAGAACATGATAAACACCGCCATTTTAGATTCGTTTCTTTATTGAACCGGGTTAAAGTAGCGTTTTTTATAAAACCATTACAATTTCTGCATCGGAACTGATAAAAATTGCATCGATGTGGAGCTACGACAACATTTGAAACGAGAAGAGATGATGAGAGTCGTCGGAATTTTGTAAGCTGGTTACAGGCAACGTACAGTGCCTGTAACTCTGGCCACTATACAGAGCGTCATAAAGCGCATTTGGACACGGAGGACGATCTCGCATCATCCCTCGCAGAAAGGACCGGTACATCCAAAATACCTACAGCCCGACGGAATCGTACCATGACCGCCATGATGTTGGCTACGAGGCTCCACAGCCCTTCGGGCTTGCTGATAAGCGACCAAATCATCCGAAATCGTTAACGTGCAATTGGATTGCGTTCCGAAGGCCGCTGAGAGTTCCACAAGAAATTGGGAGGTAGAAAACTGGCGTGTGTTTGCTTTACCGATGAATCTTGTTGGAGGACCTCTGAACGACATCAACGCCAGCCCCAATTGAGCACGCATGGGATACGCTCCAAAGAAGAGCTCTGCCGAGTATGGATGCCGTGCATACCCCACAACTATTTGACTTGTTAGAAAGAACGTGGGAGGCCATTCCGCAAAGTTATTTTGATGAACTGATTTTAAGCATGCCAAATCGCTGTGATTGTGTGATTCGTGTCAATTGTGGCAATTATTTTTGCAGTTTTACTTTTTAATTGACGATTAAGGTTAATTAACCACAATTTGCAAAAATTGCAACATTCTCGATTTTTCCAAAATGTTGACACAAATTGTTAACTTAATAACATAAAGTTAAGAAGCCATCAGTCTGAAAGACTAGATTTGGTACATATTAATTGGATTTTTTTTTATAGCTAAAAATGTACTTGATCCCTAGACGCACTTTTTATGTGTGTATAGGTATATTCTATTCTACACCTACTGATACAATCAAAAATTACGGTTTGAAGATTTATAAAGATACTAACTATACTAGATTCTTCTTTACTTTTAAGCTTATACAGAAGATTCATCGCTTTACAGTCGCTGTGACCACACACAATTATGTGTCTTATATCGTTTATTATACAACCAAGCTCCAAGGCGGCTGGCTCGCAGCTAGTCATTTCATCAACAAAGTACTGCGAGTGAGGTATTACATTCCCAGCGTTTCGAACTGAAATTAGTAAAGATTCATTAGTGTTTTTATGGGTTTCAAGTAAATCTATTTGTTTAGGTACACCTTTAATTCAAATCAAGTTATGTCATTTACGAACCAACAAACATATCGCCGACACTAGTCTCTGTGAATCTTGTGGGTATCATTCTGCTGTCCATACACGTGTAGAACACTGCTTTAGGCTGAAGCAGAAAACAGAATACATACAACATTATTGCGAAAAGTACATTAGGGGCCATCGCTGCAGAATGGCGTTTAAATCAGACTTCGCATTAATCATAATCCACAGCCCGACAGCCGTCAGTCCTTGCATAAAGTAAATTATAAAATTAGTGGGCATGCTGATATAATTTAGGTAGAACGTTACACAAATAATGACTACAGAGCATACAGAGAATGTGAATATTTTATTTTTATTTTTTTCTTCTTAGGCAACTGAATGTGAATATTTACTACTGTGCAGATACTGTGTGTAAAATTGATATCGTAATTTATTTCTAAGTACCGTCAAGTGTGAAGAAGAAATTTTAACTTCATTTTGAACGCAACTTTGGTTTTGTAAGTTTGGCACGCCACTCCACGACACGTTAGTGAGGTTCCGTCTTAAGGTACCCCTAGTCAACGGCCACGAACTATTTTGTGCGCGAGGTTAAAATGCATGCTATCTCATCCGACAACACGTGCCAAAGATATAGATGCTGTAAAGAGCAGTAAGAAGCTAGTTCGCAAATGGATGATGATTTAGGACGAAAACGAGCGCGCGAAATTTTATAAACAGACCTATGGGAGTCTAGCTATCATGAAAAAGCGACTGAATGTATATTTTCAAAATAAAATTATTTGCATTGTTGAATTATTAATCTATCCCTGTATGGAGGCCGTTTTGCAATTTTCCTACTTCTTAAGGTATTTATTTCCGCCCAAAGATGCGTTAAAATTAGTGTTGAAATATGGAACTTTCGATGCTTTCAAATATTTTATTTATTTACTTTTCTGTTTCCATGCAAGGCTTGATTATGATGAGACAAATTGGTATCTTTTTTTATTTTGCACGAACATCGTCAAACAGTGGAGTAATCGCCAGACTAAGTTTGTATGGAAGAATGATCGACTAGTGTAACCTAACCGTGGCTTAGCACGCAATGCGATTTTAATTCTCGCGAATTTTTGGCCGCGTGCTGAATTTATAGTGCTCGCCAATCTTTTGGGCTGACCTGAAGATGACTTTGCGATGCGCAAGGCACGGAACGGTGCTGTTTTTGTATGAGATGTACTACTGCGCAGCCATTGTAAACAATTTCAGGGCGGCCAGAAAGTTGGGCGAGGACTTTAACTAACACGCACTGCGGATAAAATGACGCGCGATTTTTGATTTATTCTACCTGTTCATAGAGTTCAAAATATTCGCGCGAATACAAATCGCAGTGCGTGCTAAGCCTTACATATTTATTTTAATCTATGCTTTACGTTACCTGTCAATGATGAGATGAGTGAGAGAAATCAAATGTCAAAATAAATGTAATTTTGTTATTTGGTCAAATTTGTCCAATAGACCGTAATTATTTCGGCAACAGTTATTAATTGCTATAAGTGCGCAAAGCCATATTACTTAATATTTTTAATTTGACAATTTAACCTCCCATAATTGCATTTCAGAAAAAGGTCAGTAGAAATTAAACTTACCGTAGGATTGTCCTTTACTTCTTGAAACTGTTTTACCATACTTGCACGATCTAAAACACGATATCTCATAATACCTCTTAGTATTTTTTCCATGATTGTAGTATTGACACGCTCGCATCAGCTTTTCACTGTTCTGTTTCTGTATTGATACAAAATAAAGAAGTAAGGTTGCATGTGGTTAAACTAAGATTGACATCTGTGACCTTCATTAGCGAAGCTTATCGTGTCCGCAGCGGACTTGTTTCACAGAGGTAATGCTAAATTATTGTGGGTCAACGTACACACAGCATTAAGTATGTTATTGGTAGTGGATTTTACATAGCGTGTGTTTTTGCTTAATCAAAATGATAATATAAGATATGTATCAGCATTCAAAACAGATATGGGTAGGTGTGTAGTTGATTTGACAATGGCACAGTCTAACTAAAATCTATCTTGAAATTACAGGCATAAAATTTCTGTGTTATAAATTTGTATTTCACTATTCTGATATCCTTTATTTTAGATGAATTCCGAAAGTGTTATTGGTGATGTAGCAGGGAGGAATGAGAACATTCCACCAGAACTACCTCTAAACCATCGGTTCTTGGCACCTGAGAAAGCAGTTAAAACACTAACAGACATGGCTATATGGGAGAAATCAGAAGCTTATATGGAATACACTGGCTTCATAGCCACACTGAATGAAGCTATTAAGGCTAAGCCACTCACTGTAGACTGTAAGATCTCAGAAAATGTAAAGAGATTACTACATGTGCTCGAGTTAATTGACAAACTCATAGATGAGTTTCCACCTATTGAACAACCACAAAGATTTGGTAATATTGCATTTAGAAGCTGGCTCACTAAACTTAAACTGAACAGTACATTATATTTACAAGATGCTCTGAATATCAAAATACACTTGGCTATACCTGAAGTTAAAGTTTATTTGGAAGAGAGTTTTGGTAATGCAACAAGGATTGACTATGGTACAGGCCATGAGATGGCTTTTGTCATGTTTCTCTGTTGTTTGTATAAAATAGGTAATTTAGTAGCTGAAGATAATGTGGCAGTAGTATTCTTGGTTTTCAATAAATATTTGGCTATAGCTAGACGGTTGCAGAAGACTTACAGAATGGAACCAGCAGGCAGTCATGGGGTGTGGAGCTTAGACGATTATCAGTTCATACCTTTCATCTGGGGGAGCTCACAACTCATTGAACAGCCAAGAATATATCCACCTGCCAAGTTCTTGGAAGATGACATTATTGATAAATATCACAATGAATACATGTTTATATCATGTATTAAACATATAAAGGAAGTGAAGAAAGGACCCTTTGCAGAGCATTCAAATCAGTTGTGGAGCATTAGTGCAGTTGGCTCTTGGACCAAAATCAATCAAGGTCTCATTAAAATGTACAAAAAAGAAGTTTTGGGGAAGTTTCCAGTTGTCCAGCATATTCTCTTTGGCTCTCTGCTTCCTATAAGGAGGTTCCCTATCAGCCACTAGAGTAAAATGAAGCAGAGAATTTTGAATAATTGGAAACGAAGATTGGCAATATTATGCACTGTTTATAGTGGAACTAATGGGAATGAAGAGACTGTCTCAACACATGGAGCAAAAGTAAAATACATTATAAGATGGATCGTCAGAAATTTAATGTGTTGTTTTATTTATGTATCCAACCATATTAATGCACTGTCACTGCCCTATGACTTTTGTCGTATTTTTATGTGTATTGGTATAAAATGTCAGTATTATGAGTTGTGCAATTTGTGAGTCTGTCATTATTATTTAATTATTGTATGATATTAACATGGACAATTTTCGTAGTCATTGGTGGCCAAATAGGCTGGTAACCTAGCTGGTTAAGCCAGTTTGACGTCAGACGTCTTATCAGATAAATGGATTGGTATTCAGTTTATTTGCCTGACTTCATGCTTGTTATCAATGTAGTATAGTATCTTATTATATTGGTAGTCGTAGGTATTTGTGAACAAATACCTTGACCTGAGTTTGTGGCCCCACTCCTTTAAGTTAATTGTAGCACACATAGCTTTGCAGTAGATAACAGATTTATATGTAGGTAGGTATATCTATTAAGTAATTGTTGAACAATGTACGTACTTTGCCCAGCCTCATTAATATTTACACATTTACTGTCATTGTTTTTGCTTTGCTTGCTTTCAGTTTACTGTATTGTAATACAATATATGTCGTTAATTTTAGCATTAATCACAATGTCTTGTCATTTGTTTCAAATAAAATGTATGTACCCACTTAACAAATATCTGTTGTTTTCTTTTTAGGTTACCTTCTGCTTAAATCACAATGTCTTGTCATTTGTTTCAAATAAAATGTATGTACCCACTTAACAAATATCTGTTGTTTTCTTTTTAGGTTACCTTCTGCTTAAAATGAAGTAAAACAATCAATCTGCCCAGCCTTTGCCCATCTTTATTGGTGCTAAGCTAAAATTAAGTAAAACTAAAATTCCAGTACCTACATCACACAATAATATTCATTTATTACAGCAAAACACATAAATTAACACAGCCATTCACTTTACGCCATTTACAAATAAATAATATATAAATAAAAGCAGTGCGTGCTAAGCCTAAGGCTTAGCACGCACTGCGATTTTTATTCGCGCGAATTTTTTTCCGCGCATTCTGTAACCTATGGAGTTGTATGAAGCTGCACGCATTGCGGAAAAAAAATCGCGCTCAAATAGTTAGTACCAAAAAATTCGCGCGAATAAAAATCGCAGTGCGTGCTATGCCTTAGGCTTAGCACGCACTGCGATTTATATTCGCGCGAATTTTTTTCCGCGCGTTCTGTGGCCTATGGAGTTGTATGAAGCTGCACGCACTGCGGAAAAAAAATCGCGCTCAAATAGTACTAAAAAATTCGCGCGGAAAATAATTCGCGCGAATCAAAATCGCTGTGCGTGCTATGCCTTAGGGAGCAGCTGGCTTTATATGAAGAAACGATGCTTAAATAATCTCATTCTCGCTTGGGTACTTCCATGACCTTTACAGGACGAACCCGAGCTCATAATGCCCCTAAAAACAGGTAGCATCTTTATTAGAACGTATTTTGCCGCCATATCGTCGACCTTCGCCGTCGGTAATCTATCGGATGCTCACGATAGTAACGAAATTGATAGATAGCCGATGATACCTCGAAATGAAAGATAACAATGTGTAATGAGCCACATCGACATGTACCTACTTCTGTTAAATACCTGCTTGAGGTAACAGTAAAGAGGTTGAGTGCAGTGTACACATGGGGTATTATAGATGGAAATATTTAATTCATTGTTCTTTGTGTAAAACCACTTGGATAGGTTTTATTTACTTCAAATACATGCTTACACTAATTGTGTTGAATAAACTACACTGATTATCATTCAATGAAAGTCATGTTATGTGTCAGAGTGCTGAGTTGTTGACTACCCACATCGAGAACAAAAAAAACAAACTATAGGAACACCCATAGACTAATACTTGACTAATAGTGCTAACACACGTCCGGATTTGGTCCGGGCCGGACTAACTCCGCCCACAAATCCGTGGTCCGGCCGGACCAAATCCGGACGTGTGTAAGCACTATAATATGGAATAGCTAATGCTATCGATGTCTCTCGACCAATAGAGGTTCATAATTAAATAATAACAGTTCAAGTACAAGATTAAACCATCCAGATTTCTAGACCCTGAATTATTCTACAACTAATTATGTACTCGTACTTAATGCTCGTTCGATTTCGGTAAGACGGCGAGGTTTTCCTTAGGTTTGTTGAAGTGGTTGTTGTATAGGGTGTAGATCATGCCCGCGCAGAGTGCGCCGACGGCGGTGCCTTGGGCGATAACTCGGAACTGCATGAGGAAGACACTGGTGCTCATGGTGCCGCGGTTCTTGTACGCCCAGCCGCCATAGCCGACAGCTCCCGCGCAACCGGCGATAGCTGCGAAATAGACAATGACAACCGTTAGCACAGATAATATAATACTAGCATGCCGTTAGTTAGTAAGGAAACGCGTAAGGAATAACGGAATACAGAATTACCTCCGAAAAATACACGCTTTGATTTGGACTTGCGAATAACACATACCTAACATAAGATCACTGTATTCGGCTGGTAGTACTGGCTCCATGACCGCTACTATGATCTAATTTAGCGAACAAATTGTTGCCACAATGTTTTCATATTGGTCCCTGAACCAATATTGTTTCATTTCGCCAAATAGATTGGTTTCGGTGACGTCACTGGCTGAAATGAAAAAGCTGTTAGCTACGTTTAAGAAGCCATACAATCCAATAGATTTATTTTGTTCTACTGCTAACATTTTATTCAGTTATAATAGCCAATGGATCTAATGGTTTTATTCAGGCCACAAGGTTTACGGCCGCGTTTTTATCTCTATTTAAGGGCCTGCATGGCCTCGACTGTACCTATCTAATGAGATAATTTACAACACTATCAATCTTCATCGTAAGTATTCGTATCGTGTCTGGACTGGAATGGGGATATTTTATTTTAATGAGTTTGCCTTTATGGGTATAAGTAGCGGTCTATTCGCCATCAATGATCTATCTTTCGGAATATCTTGACTTGTATTTATAATACTGCTAATGGCCGTGAGACTGACTTATATACTTATAGGTAGGTATCTATACCTACCATATTAGGTACTAAAGTCACCGCCAGATAACAAAAAAATAAAAGTCGTTAACACCTGTCTACCAACGTATTCCAATATTTCAAAACGATACGAAAAATATATGAAGGCAGTGTCGCTAACACGATAAAACAAAAGTATCGCGTTAAGGGGCGTTCTTGATCCTTTCTCTTGGCATTCATATCTCATAAATGCGTCCACATGGGACCGATTTACATCCTTTAAACGGATAACATGGTTCTATGCCTATATCTTTCGTTTAAAATTATCAAAATACCTACGTACCTACCTAATTATTATACTTTCAGGTACAAGTCGGACTTTTTTGAAATTTGGCGGTGACTTTAGCTGTTACCTAAAATAAGTGGTCCCTCGCCAAGTCGCCACTTTAACGGGTGTCTCGCTCCAACTTACCCTACGTTCGAGACACTTAGCCGACACTTACCCGTCTCCTCATACGGGTTAGAGTTTTTAAGTGTCTCGAACGTTGGGTATAGTTCTCGCCAAACTTATTGGCCGCCCTGAAGTTGGCTACAATGGCAGCGCAGTAGGAAATCTCATACAAAAAGAACACCTTTTCGTGCCCCGCGCATCCGGTAAACCAACTTACCTACGAGACACCCAGTACAGTGGCGCATGACCACTTATTTTAGGTATCTAAAAGGTAAAGTCGCCGCCAAGTAACAACTAATGGGCAGAGGTGCCCATTAGTTACGTTGCAACGTTCCCATCAGGTAGGTAAGGTCTGATTCTAATCTATATAATTAATTGACAAAATAACAAGGTTCGGGACATACCTAAGATCATGAAGGGAGATTCCTTAGTCTTGCGCATCAGCTTCTCGCCTTGGCTCTCGTCATGGTAATCGAACACGGGCTTTTCCTGCGACATGTCTGCGGCTGAAATGAGGAAAACAAACATGTTTCATTGTCGTCATTGATTTTGTGACGTCACATTGCCAACAATGTTTTAAAATCGAGTTTTCGACAATACCTATAAATGCATAAGTGCAGATAAAGAGAATGTCTGCATAATTTGCAAGTGCTCGGGTGACAATAGAGAAAACGACGTTTTCTAAAATTGAAACCTAGCTAGATCGATTTATCGCCCCCGAAACATTTGCCTTGCATTTTAAATTTCATGAAAATCGTGGAGCCGTTTCCGAGATTCTGATTATATTACAAGAATTTCTCGTTTTAAGGTATTAGATAAGTACCATTTCCGCTGCCATTTTTAGGTCCTCCATTTAAAAATTATACTCTTGGAGATACAGATACGTAAGTAGACTTTACTTAAATAAAAGCTATTTGTTTGCTTTGCCAGTTATACTGAGCTCTTCCTTGACTAGAATCTCACGGGGTCTGTGCTGCCCCTGCCCTTCAGTGGTTACCTACCCTGCGGTACCCTACGATTTTGATAGCAGGGATGGCAGGGTGGTTAACTATTGTCTTTGCCCAAAAGGTCATAATTTGGAAAAAATCTGAAGGTTGTATTTTGGATAATGTAGGTACCGTTGACTACATGCTGACTCAGATCAAATAAAAAGTCAAGATGGAACGTTGCAAACAACAAGGTGAAGCCGGTTCAAACAATGCCTTGCCGTACAATTACACACCTTTACACGCTTCACCTTGTTGTTTGCAACGTTCCATCTTGACTTTTTATTTGATCTGAGCATGCTGTTATGGTACTGCCGTTGTACTATCGTGCATTTCTGCATGATGGCCAGCAGCTGGAAAACTTAGTGTCTACGTAAGCCTTATCGGACACGGGCAAGGAGTAAGTATCAGTTTGATAAGTCGCATATAAGATAGGTGCCTACCTAACTATTCTAATCTAATCGGCATAGGTACCGCCTACATAAATTGCAGTCTACAGAACTTAGTCAGGTGTGGGAAATTTAATAGTTTTAATTTAAGCATTGGTTATGATTATGAGTCTAACACCCGATTTCTGAATTAAGAATTTGAATTTGAGTATTTGCTAAACTCAACTTTACCCGGAAAATCAGACAAAGTATTGATTGATTAGGATTATTATTGACTGATTAAGATTACCTACTGACTTCAGAAACCGACCCTAGACTAGACTGATAATACATTCCCAGACTGCAAAGCCATAAAAATAACACGTTCTAAAGAAAACAGATGACTGTTTCATGTCGAGCTGTTTGATATTATTCGATAGGCAAGGTCCTATATATACGTCTATTTTAAACCAGTAGTAACGTTTATATTAAACCAACATATCTAAAGTTTCGTTAGTTTCACGGTCCTCTATGTTTAAATATTCGACGTATTTCCGTCTTAAGAATTTTCCTGTATAACTTATCTTGTGGAGGGGCCGGGAGACAACTCGGACACTTCGACCCATTGGGATCTATTGTGGTCATTTTTTTTTCTGTTTTCCTGTATAAGTACAAAATTGTTTACTTATAGGCAATTATTCCTTTAAAAAACATCTGCTTAATTAAAAGGACCTAGATAGATACTTAGTTGCCTGTTTGAGTAGGTAGCTACCATGGGATATCTTATCACGTTCCCATCACTTATCAATAAATAAAAATCTATTACACAATATTAGGTATGGTAACGTCACAGACTGAAACTAAAAAAACATTGATGGTACCTAGTGGTGCCAATTTTCACTAGTAAGGTAAATGAGCAAACATTTAATACAAACAATTAGCTGCTATTTCCACACTAACACAAGCTGCTACAACCAAAATTAGTTTACAAACAGATTTTATAAATAAAATCACTAAATTAACTATTTAAAAAAAGATTGCGTCACAATTCACAGCATAACACAAATTATAACTAACCTTGTTCTAAATCAAGGACACCGAAATTATAGCACTGGATTATCAACACGACTCCTACACGTGCAGTCTCCGTCGAATGAATGAGCTCAATGAGTCGACTGCGAACTGCGATGATATCACTTGCCGCTGGGGAATCACACGGAGCAGGATATAACGAATATAGTAATGGGTGGTACAATTAATTATCCTAATGTACTGTAACTCAGAAATGCACTTTCAATCACGTACCTTGAGTTTGTATGCGGTAAGGCGGTAAGTCTCACTGTTGTGTACTTCGTCGAGCATCCAAATATCGCTCACTTCGCGTGTGCAGATAACGTGCGCAAGACAAGACGTGTGCTATGTGCACTCGGCGCTGTTAACTTCTTGTACATTTTACGTCATTTCTAATTTACGACGAACTTGTTAATTTTGTTGTGATCAAGCTAAAAGCGTTGACAGGACGACTCGGGTTAGGTTTCCTTTCATCCTGCCCACTTAAAATATCAATCTATCTCGCGTACTTAAATTAATATTTTTCTGAAGCAGTTTTGGCTCAAATGATGGGCTGATTTCACAAAATCTATATTTCTGTTCTTTCAAATACAGAGCATAAGGTTGATAAAAGATATGTTTTGTATAACACAGTGTCCACTGTTTATGGAATAATTCGTGTGGCGAAGGTCACACTACTATAATAATAACTTTGTAGTTTATCGTGATTTTTCTTCGTGCTCGACCGAGACCTTGAAGCTGAGAGGAATCCAGTTCGCAGCTGTTACAATGCGAGGTTTTTATTGCGTTAGGATATCATCAACGTTGGTTGTTAATGTCAGAATAAAATGATTTCTAGAGCTAAATAATTATTTTTATATACAATACTGAACTCTGCGCTATTTATAACCTGCCTTCAGTTAGTTAAAACCCTACGTTCGTTCCACGGTCCACCAGTTTTTGTATTAAAAATAAAATTTAAAAAAACCCGACTGCTTAAGCTTAAGAAAATCATGCTGTGTAGTCTGAGGATACATCTGGTTTTGGTCAACCAGCTCGCATATTATGTATCCTCCGACTGCACAGCATGATTTTCTTCTTGTTAACGTCTTTCTAGTTTGCTTTTTAATCAGTCGGGTTTTTTGCTAGTCGATCATTCTTCTTCCATACAATTACAAACGTAGTCTGGCCGCTGGCGTTTAATCCACTGTTTGACGATGTACGTTCAAAACAAAAAAAATATATCAATAGGTCTCATCATTATGGAAACAAAAAATATAAAATATTTGAAAGTTATGAGCGTCGAAAGTTCTTTCAACGCATCTTTGGGCGGAATTAAATACCGTAAGAAGAAGGGAAAATGTAAAACGGCCTCCATACAGGGATAGATTAGTAATTCAAAATGCAAATATTTTTTTTTTCAATATATAGATTTTGTCGTTTTTCATGATATCGGGCTCCCAAAGGTCTGTTTATAAAATATCGCGCGCTCGTTTTCGTCCTTAATCATCATCCATTTCGATACAAAGCAAAAGTGCTTATTTTTCAATTTTAATGTAGCCAGTGACACTTGCAAGGTGAAGACGAATCGATTGACGTAAAAATCATTAAATCGGCCTACGCGTTTAGCCTCTAGAACGCCACATAGGTACAAACATACATACAAAGACTGATAAACACATTACCCGCCTTCGGCAGTCGGGTAAAAAGAAGTATCTTTGTTCTATTATAGTATTTTTTTTTTCAACTCTTTATAATGTAGACAAGAGCCTAGCAGGCTACGATCAACTAGTAGGTACTAAGTACCTACAGTAATCATCTCGACAGTTTATAAATAAAGAAAGAATAATCTAAGCCATCGTTATTGTATCATACCGAAGTCCTGAGTCTCGTAACTTTAAACATATCAAAAATCACAGTAATATTTTAAAGGCGAAAGTTTATGAGTGTGTTTGTGTATTTGTTACTTCTTCACGCTCAAACGGCTGGACTGATCTGGATGATATTTGTCACTTATAGTCTGGAATAGCACATAGGATACTTTTTATCCAGTGAATATTTTCCCTTGGTCTAACTTTACACATTCACGCGGGCGAAGCCGCTGGCAGAAGCTAGTATAATATAATTATTTTTCATTCCATGATGAGACATCATTTTCTAGTAATAAAATGTAGGATAAGTGCTTCTTGTCTTTGAGATAATAATGAACGATAAGCTTCGTCCATGTGTAACATGGCGTAAATCGGCAAATTATAGTCACAGATACGACCAATATTTATTAAGAAAATAGCTTTAACTCCCATAGGTATTGTAGTTTTTTAAAGGGTGTTTTTTTTGTTACATAATATCAGTTTAGAATAGACTAAATCATCAATAGTTCATATTATATTATTTTAGTCAGACGATCGCCATTCACAACGCAAGTGTTTGTTCGCCAATAAAAAACGTGTCAGTCAGTAAATTCAGGCACTTGACCTCTGAACGTGGGCGTCCAATCATCCACACGCTTATTGTAGTAGTGATGACACAAAAAGGTTGAATCAATATGTTTCTGACCACTCCGCCAAAAACGGTTTGCAACAAGCAATTTTGTGTTGAATTTAAAACCATTACCTCATTAAGAGGTAGTCGGGTAAAATACTGGACCAATTTAGAAACATGGGACACATTATAAATGAATAAAATTAATAAATGCGTTGAAACGAGGCACAAGCAATTTCAAAACACAGTAAATAATATAAAAATCTTTTAATAGGCTTGTGGTTTAAAAATCAGCAACTGTTGTTGCTGACCATACAATTGTGCAACATAAATATAACGGATACATAGAACATAGTCTTGTATGCTGGCTGTACTGCAATAAATACTATCATAGAATTTACATGAACAAAAATAGACTGTTCAAACTAACTTGCTTAACTTACTATAACAGATACAATATTTCTAAGGAATACAATTCCAGTATTTGATAGTAGTAATAAGTATTAACTGATACTTACCTATTTGAGTATAAATATTGGACTTGAAAGCTAGTAATTTAAATGTCGGCAGAATGAGTTTAAAACTTGTCATGAGATCGTGTTAACTACATCATTTACTGAAATTGTAATCCCAACAATATAATGTCTTTGTCCCAACACAATCACAGTAACATAACTTATACTTACAAAAAAAAAAACGATGAAGCAGCAACTTTACTTTTAATTATCTAGCTACATAAGGTAAATATATTTAATACATAATTGGGGTCGGAGTAAACCAAGGAGGGGCGCCGAGCAAAGGATTTTGACATTCAACACTACACTTTATTATAAGTAAGATAAAGTTCAACAGAAAACGCATGGTCCACTCGTTGGCGAAAAAGTAAGTGTGATACTCAATGTTTCTACAACTTTATACTTTAGGCTACTAACTTTAGAGAGTACATTACATTATCAGAAAATCCTCTACTTTGCGCTATTTGGTTTGCGCGGAGTCACAGGTACAATCCACCTAATTGTCAGTGGCTCGTTTCACGTTTAATAATCTTTTCACAGATTTTTTACTTCAGATAGCAATCAAACAGCAACCTTATGTCAAAGAGAATAAAGATCACTGTTAAGCAAAATCAGAGCTAAAATATGTAAAAGAGCTGTTTACAGCTAGTATAAACACTGTATTCTTCAATTTATGAAAGTATACAACGCGGTATTCTAATTTGAACTACCTAAACAAGTTTGTACAAATATTATGGTTAGCGATGGTAAAATAACGAGTAAATAAGATTGTTAGTGAAGGGAAACATTGTGAGGAAACCGGCATGTCTTAGATCCAAAAATTCAAAGACATGTGACATTAACTAACCCGCAATGGCTCCGCGTAGGAACTTTAAAAGGCTGATTACGGTCAGCATTTTAACGGTCCTACAGCTGGGACACAGTGCGATAAAGTTTGTGTTTTAGCTGAGATGAGAGCATTTTGCTAGACACATGAATAGTTACTACACTTTTAGTAGTATCACAGCTCCTCTTGGAAGAGTTCGACTTCCGTTAAACTACATTAGTGATGACGATGGGTGATAACTTTATCTAAATATTTACTATACATGTATGTTACGATCACAAACGAAAAATTCCCTCTATCTAAAACTGAAAACTAAGGATACTCGCATACTAACATAATCATATTTCAACATTTTCCATACATTTCGTAAGGACTGGCTAACCACAATTTATGAAAATTGTGGCTTTCACCGATCACAAGTAACGCCATGGGTCAAATGCGAGTGCCCTACGAGTTAACAAGAAACTACCATGAAGTTAGCTTTCATTATAATATTACTTAAATAATATTATAGAATATTATTGTACTAAACTATAAATTTAAATTATGGTAAAATAAAAAAAAACCTTTAGATAAAACGACATAATTATACATAGATATACATAGTCATACAAGAAAGCCACAGTTTGTGGCATACATTTATAAATAATGCTAACAAATGTATTAGCTAAATATTGTCTCTGTCCATTTGTTATCGACGCTATGACATCTCAATCACCACATCTTATTACATGGTGACATTGCATCATCTCTTGTAGAAACATGCCACACACTACCAGTAGCGTAGGTAGTCTAATTAAAAAAATTGGGGCCCATTTTACTTGACTGCGGCGAATCCTAAAATAATGTTTTATGGACCTGTAATTAAAAAGGATTTAAGGTATCAGCAGTTCCATTATACTGTTGATACCGGGATAGCTACGCCCCTGAACAAATTGTGCATTTTGTAGGACAGATTTAGAGAAGTTAGAGTGGGGAACGAACAATAATGTCACACTTTGACAATTGTTTTCGCACATGTTGCACGCACCGTAGCACGGCGTGTTACGCTGTTACACTTTGTGCTACGGTGCGAGGCGCCGGTACTATGTTGCGACATAGAGGTTGCGTAGTTGCAGATTACACAGATTTTAGAGAAATATGCTCAAAAAATAATATTTAGTCAATAATAATATATTTTATATAGCTTATGATTATGTTTTTAAATTAAATCTCTTAATTAATAACAGTTTTTGGGAATTATGAGTTCATTGTTTTTTTACGTGTTTTAGTTTTGAAACTTTGGTATTTAAAATGAAATACCCATTTATTCGGCATATTGTTGTTATTATTTTTTATTTTCGCTGCAGCATCAGGTATGATATGGGTACATTTGTACTTGAAATAGACACTTTATTTGAGAAATAGAATAAATAGAATATTTTAAGTTATGAACGCTTTTCGAGCAGCAGCATAATATTTTCGCATCGTCCGCAATAAAATTTTAACTTCTATAAAATAATGTTAAATAAAATGAAACGACATTATTTTGACCATACAAACAATCCGTAAAGACGCCTAAAACATTAATCGACTATTTATTTTCGATCAATAGTTTATCATATAGCGATTACACAGTATGCAAATACATATAATATGCACTAATGCATATGTGTGAGCTAGACGCTCAAAACTGATGACCTTGAAATCGAGCATATTTGATAAACCATAACCGCACCAGACTTCTAATAAAACCTGTTGACAATAACAAATTCATGTCTAAACCACCACGTCCACACAGCATAACAAACGGACTATCACTGACTTGCTCTGGCAAGACCCCAGTGCTTCGCACTCAAACTTGTATACAAATAAAATTAACTACACAGTTCTGCACAGTTGCACCCATTAGCACAGTTTCATTGGTACTGGCTGGGGGCGCTTGAGGATACTTTCTCTAACTTCTCGAAGTGTTTGCGCGCATTTCTGATGTTGATGAGAGTGGCTTCTGACGGGATCTTGGGGTCGGACATTTCTACCATGACGTACGTGTTGCTCGTGAAGCCGTCTATGAACGCTGCAAACACGCTGTTGCGGACCTAGAAGGAAGAATAGAATGGAATTAATGTTATTATAGTGTGATTCCCGATTGAATTAAGAAAAAGGCAATTCGGGTGGACTGATAATTTTGTAACATTTGAGGCCTGTAAACTGGCTACAAAAACTGCATCTAATCGGCAATTTTGTTGATCAATATAGCTCAGTATATTTGCAACTTATACTCTTGCTGCAATTTCATTGTGCAATACATTGCCGGATGTTGTCCAGCAAGATAGTGCAACTGGGTTGCTGAGGAATTTTGCTGGTACACGCGGAGCAATAATTAATGACGATTTTTACGTATGCCTCTTCGGTCGTTACATGAAACTTCACGGCAATTGCGGCCCAAGCATCCTTCTTAAGATTACGATCTTTATACGCACTAGCTTCCACATCCCATAATTCAGGACATACATGGATTTCGTTGATAAAGTACAAAATCGTTTCGTTTGAGCACTCGGCTATGACGAACAGAATTAAATCAACAACGAGTACAAAACAACTTCAATAATCAGGCAGCGACAGGACGAGGCGGGGGGGAGGCGAGCGGTGGAAAAGAGATGCACCTATACATCAGAGCAAAGACGATATACGCCATTATTGCAGTAAAGGCAAAGCGCCCAAAGCGGGGTAAATCATTTGCAATCTAGCCGGCTAGACATTGAATACATGCTTGCCGCATGTATTCAATGTCTAGCCTATGAAATTTCTTGGCAATATCGCCGGGCTACACTGCAAGATTGCAGCAATTGTTGCACTGTATTGAGCGATATAGTTGCAACTTGACGGCTATACAATTGTAGCAAGAAATTGTCGAAAAACTAGCCCGTTTACAGGCACCTTTAGGAAGTCTAAAATATTGTGGAGACGCAAGAAGACAGATTAAAGTAGTATGGTTTGCTTAGTCTCCATTCATAGAAACTTAGAAGATATATTTGCAACACTTCAAGTGCGAATAGAGAGAGACATCTAAATATTAGCCAGTAAGTTAATAAGATAACAAGCAATCATGCCACCAATGGCAGATATTTAATATATTCGAACGGTCATGAGCCCACAGCTTGACATGAGCCTAGCTTAACGCCTCAGACCCGACGGTCTAGGTTGCATTCCATTAAGGCATCTTATCCTCTTGGTCGGCTGTTAAATCTAGCACCAGAATGTTGAGTACTAACCTCCATGCTCTGGAACTGCGCGGCGAGCTTGGAGCAGGACAGTTTGAACTGCTTCACGATGTTGGACACCTTCTCGAAGCGGTGCGCGTCGCGGTGCGGCCGCTGCTGGCAGTGCGACACCACCAGGAACGTCGCGCGCTCGAATAACAGAACCTTAACAAAAATATATTTTTTCTAACACTAAACTCTTACACTAAAAGAGCATAAATAACTTTCAGTTCCAAAGTTGGTGTCTTTGGTTCCTCTTTTTTTTTTTGTCGTTTTGTGACACCGACTTGAGTAAAGTCAAAAAGTAATAAGCTCTTTTCTTACCTGTGGATGAGACGGAACTATGTTTGTTTAGATGGTCTGCAAATGAGCTTGCTTGTTTATGCAACACCGAAATACAGTTGTGGATGAGGAGTGTATATAGGACACTAGCTAGGCAGAGGTGACAGGCAGGCCTTTCTTTTGTCATTTTAATGTTCAGTAGGTACCTATTCTCAGCCTTATTTGTATATATGATTTTAGATTTGCTACAGATGCAGCATTACTGTCTCCATCCCCCTCCATTTCGTTTGTGCCGTGAGTTCAAAAAAATATTTTGTGGGACTCACTGCACATGGTCTCAGATAATATAATATTAGCATACAGATGCCTCATCCCGTACAAAGAAACCGTGCCGACGTTACTAGCGTTTTTCGTCTGATTAAACCGCAGGCTTATTACGTATCTTTTGCAAGAGCAAAACGATAGCGATTTTTGCGCAATAATTGCTCTTCCATACAGAAGTTTTAGAGTTGTTGGCGGTTTTTTTTTTAATGGGTGCATTTGTCAAACAGCGAGCGATTAGCAAGCGATTGTGATACCTACACTGCAGGTAATTACAACTTTTATGACAAAAAGCGTTTGATCGCTATCGTTTTGCTCTTGAAAAAGATACGTAATAAGCCTGCAGATTATTTTTTGGTTATCAATCGCGTTCGGTGCCGTTCCACGGCGATAGATAGATGGTGTAACAGAAACTTGCAAGTAAAAGGGTTTATTCGGTTCGTGTTTCGACTTTAAATACAGTGAAGGTTTATTTTATAGTATTTCTTTGCACGTTTTTAAAGTTTCTTTGCACCAAAATGTTTTACAATGCAAATTTAAACCATCGAGTGGAATGCCTCAAATATAAATAAAACCGCGCCATCTATTGGCATCAATTTTAAATTATCCGTTCAGATCAAGTAAAAAAAGGTAGATACCGCACGGCCTATAGTTTAGGTGAAGCCACTTTTTTAAATATGTGTGAGTCACTGGAGTGTTGCCACTTTTTTTTTTAAAGTTCCTCAATTTATTTACATGGGATTAAATATTAATTTCATAATTTTAAGTAAGTACTTTATATGCAAATGTGTCTGTTTGTCTTTAATAAACGCGTGCAGTCGCTCATGTGTAAGAACACCGAGCAGCACAGAACAAGTTTTTTTTACAAAAAATACAACAAAGGTTATGTGAAACATGTTTATTACAAAAATATAATTTTTTATTACAACAACCAACATTTAAAACAACCATTCCATGGAATTAAAAATATACTTTTTCAGATGGAATGAAAAGTATTTGTATTTAAGTAAGTACGAAATAGAGCATTAACTTATAACAGAATACTAACAAACTTAGTGAACTTTAAAAAAGATTGAAACAAGGTGACCTATTTCTGTCGTGCAATCGGAGGCATCTACTTCAAGGTCGTTTTTGTTGAATTTAAGAAAAATGCCAGTAATAGAAAATCAGAAATAGGTTGTAGGTACTTTTTGTCTATTTTTACATAATTATGTATGTAATATTTATGTATTCATGTGTGTATTGTCATTTATGTATTCATGTGTGTCATTCATAAATAGAAAATAAACATTAATTAGGTCAACTCTCTACTTAATTATTTTTGTTTGACTTTGCCTACTTACCCACATTTTGGGCAATTAGAAATAAGAATTACTGGCAACACTCTCCAAATATGTTATTTTCGAGAAAAAACATTATCTGTTTCGAATAACCTCAAAATTATGTTGGCAAACCAAAAATACAAATAGCTCTGCTTGTACTTACGTGTGAAACGATACTCCTAAAGACTTCTTGTTCACTATGGTGTTGTTTTTGCACCACTTGACAACACAGGACGGCATTTTTAAGGCAAAGTTATTGCACGACGGTCCGTGAGATACTAATAAAAATCAGCGTAGTTTTATTGCTTGTGTGCGCGTGTGTTTACAAGAATCGGCTGAGTTTTGTGGCTTCACCTAAACTTTAGGCCGTGCAGTATCTACCTTTTTTTACTTGATCTGAGGTTCAAATAATCTATGAAATGTGAATTCAGAGCCCAATATTCCATAATTTTGTACTTAGGAGAGTTGATTAAACAAGAACATATTATATTATTATTATATTGAATTATTATGTTCAATTCTAGAAAATGTTAATCTTACACACATTCAATAACAGATAGGTGCATATCGCGCCATCTAGTGAGATTTATTCGAACCAACTTTTCTTTCTTAACGCTGAGATGACATGGTCAATGTCTGATCTGTCTGATTACATTAGCTGCGTAAGTTTACCCAAGTTAACGGATCTAATAAATTGGCACCTTCAGTTCTGAGTTTTAATTATTTTTGCTAGCGAATCTTTTTCAAGGCAGAATTTAAAAAATGTAGTGATACTATACCTCGTCTGCGTCCACGATTTCAGCGAACTGTTTGAGTGATGACTCTAACGCCTTCACGTTAGGTATTAACTTGTACACTATGCTCGACCACGCTCTGGAAATAATAAAATTGTACATCAGTAAATCAAAATCTTCCTGCCCTTGTCCCATATTACTTCGGTCGGCGCAACATCTTTTCTTCTTGCATTCCGTCCGTACAACCGGCACGCCATAACTGAGTCCCTTTTCTTTCAAATAACTCCTCACACAGTCTATCCACATTTATATTCATAACTCTTTTTAACCCCCGGCCCCGACGGAAAATAGGGTGTTATAAGTTTGACGTGCGTGTCTGTGTTCTGTCTGTGGCATCATAGATCCTAAACGTATGAACCTATTGATGATACGATTTTGATTTAGTTTTTTTTTATTTGAAAGATAATTTTATCGAGTTTTCTTAGCTATGTTTGATGAAAATCGCATTTTACTCTTTCAATCGGGGTATTTTCGCAAGATCTCGTGTTATAATTAGGTGTTTCGATGGATTATGTCGTTTGAAGAGTATTCACTACTAGATAAATTATGTAGTTTAAAGAGGTATTTGTGTCGGGTGTTTATATTTTTTTTTTCTTGTAGCAAAGATAATATAATACTAGCATACAGATGCCTCATCCCATACAAAGAAACCGTGCCCCGTAACTAGCGTTTTTCATCTGATTATACCGATTATTATTTGTAAATCGATCGCGTTCGGTTCCGTTCCACGGCGATAGATATCGATAGATAAATCAAATAATCAGTACAGTACGTCGGGACAGTTTTTTTATGGGATTAGACTCCACGCTTGTAGTAACATGCGTTTCATCCCTCTCATCACATGACCATACCAGGTCAAACAAAATATACAATTATACTTATGAAACTAAAGTAATTACATATGAATGATGCTAGTTACAAAGTAAGGGCTAACTAGGTTTGTTATGCCGTTATAAAATAAATAAATATACCTAGCTTTATGATAAAGTAGGTTTACTTAGAAACATCAGTATCTTTTGCTATACATAGCAGACAGTTGCTTTGCTCAAAATTTATGACGATGTTTGGCACAACTTCATTATGAACAGGAAACAAAACTAAAGAGTATGAAGTAAGGATGTGTTTCTGTGTTTTAAGGAGTATTTACGAACTTCACGTGCGCATACACAAGTTACACAAGCAATCAATTGTGCAATCGTGGTTAATTATGACGTTCCAGCACGCCTAGCAACATACGGCAATACAAAGATTGTACATAAATTGACAAGAAGTGCCAAGTTTCAATTGCCCATGTGTGCACGTCTTAAGTGACCCTTATATGGAAAAATCTGTCTGCTATTTTGACAATCCAACCTAACCATAGCAGGCCCTCAGCTGCTTTTTTTCCCGACCTACGCCATTTCTTTCGACTCTAGACCAATCGCATTATAAACGCTACATTCACAATCGTAAACTTACACGCAACAATCACCCTACACACTGCTGATAAGGAGTTACGACTTATGTAGTTTATACCTAGTTATATTATAGCAGGCTTTTTCCTAAGACTTGTGTTACTAGGAGAAAATGTACTGATATTTTCTAGTATTATAAGAGGAAAATTTATGTTAATTTTGCTATTTCCTTGATCAGATTGAGCTATCAAACGAATAAATGTGATTTATTATAAACTAGTTGTTTCAATATGGTAATGTCACTTCTTGAATGGATCGAGGTATTCAAAAAATAACTGTAGTTCTAGGCACTGGGTAACTGTTTTTGTTTCTCAATTATCATTTTAAATTCAGAATTATTCGCGTCTTGACGATTCCTTTGTCATGAATAATTTCTGAATTTAAAATGATTAAGTTTTCTCTGATAAAAGTTAAATGAATGAAAAAACAAAATCATAAACATTACCAATACATCTAGAATCTCTGTATAATTCAATTAATTATGCCTGGACATCATTCATTTACTTGAATAGCTGACCAAGGTTTTAATAAAAATTGCTTTTACACTTAAATCATTTCAATACTCACTTGTATAAGGTTTCATCCCATATGCTAGTCCTGAAGCAGGTACACTCAAGTGGTTTGGACAACCTCTTCAAGTCTTCCTCTCTCTCCTTGAAGATCTCCTCACGTTGCTCCTCTGGTACCAGGTCCATCTTGTGAACTAGGCAGAATATCCTTGCCTCTGGAGAGTTCTGAAAAAAAAAAAACATTTATTATGAGTGTCAGTGTGTTAACAAACCTTCAAGGAACAGTATAGTTCAAGGCAGGACATTTGACATCATGTAAAATTAAATAAAAATAATGTTTGCTGTGTATTCTACTTTTGCCCTAACATATTGCATAGCTATAGGTTTCTTCTGGATAGGGCAGGCAATGAAATTGTCATACCATATTGATCAAATAGTGCAATATCTTCAAATATTGCAAAAGGATTTCTATGTTTTTTTAAGTACTTGAATGAAATAGTTGATAGATGATAATATATGCACTTTTATTGCACACATTTCATGACATTTGAAAGGAAAACATGAAAAGATGTAAACATATAAGAAATCAATTAATTTTATAACAAATTACATCAAGATCAGGCAATGACAAGGGTTCAAATTAAATTCTAAAAGATAGCATAATTGAGTAGTGCTCTCAAAATTATCACATGCTGACCCTAGTATGCCAATAGCAATAATGAGTCATAAACTGTAATGCCAAGCATACATTCTATGCATAATAGCAATGTGTTTGATAATATAATGTGTACTGATAAACCAGTTAAAGCTGCCTGCTGCACTATCAAGTATTTGTAAAGCAATTGGATCCAGTGTATGTTAAACATTGTGTGATTTGAAATGGAATAATACATAAAGATCACATTACAAAACAGAAGGCTAGACTTTGCTGTCAATTTGCCTGTTGTAAAATGTATCGAATCCACATAAATTACTCTAACTAGGGCATTGTTCACTTAAGTGTTTCTTGTATGACATCACAAAAGTTCTACTCTTTGCAGATAAGATATTGAATTATTTCTCACACCTACCTGTAATATAGCTTCCAAACAAGACTGATAGTAATGCATATCCTTTTCCATCTCCCTGCTCTCAACATCAAACACGTATATGAGTACTTCTACGTTCCTGAAGATGTTATCTCTTTGTGATGCGAAGTAGTTCTCCATGAAAGCTTCTTGCCCGCCGCAATCCCACAGGTTGAGGACCAAGTTGCCAAGGAATCGGACATGGGAATGTTCTACATCAACTGGAAGCAAAATATTGGTTTTATTATTTATTTGGGACAATCCCACCGCACTATTCCCATACCACTGCAACTCCTGAAAGCCAGAATCAACAGTGGCAACCACCAGAAAAGTGCCAAACCAATGAAGCTCAACGAAGTCCCGGAGAAAGAATTTAACTGTCTTGGATCCCGCAACGAAATTAATCAGAAAAGAATTAAGGAGGAGTAGGAAAAACAATTACAAATTTTCACTTCCCTCCATATCATGAAGGAGACAGAACAAACAAGGCCATTAGGCACAAAGGGTCATTTACAACTGGGATTAGCCCAGTTGCCTAGCACCATGGATAAAAAAAAATGCATTAATATTAATGGGTCCTTACATTGTGAGCTGCTATAATTGTTTCCAATAATAGGTATGGCAAAAACACTTCAATGCACGGAAATTTGTTCTAGTTTCCGCAAGGTGGTTTTATTATTGTTTATATCTCAATAAGGCTGTCAACCTAAAATAGTTGGTCATCATCATTTTAGCTGAAAGACGTCCACTGCTGAACGTAGGCCTCCCCCAAGTGTCACCACATTGAGTGGTTCTGTGCATCTTGCATCCAGCGGATTCTCCCAAAAAAGTTATTTTTACCAAGTTATCAGACCACCTAGTTGGTACTCCGATAAAAAGTATAAGTGAATACTGATCTTAAATACACACATTTTTTTATTAATAAATAAATGTTTTGTATTATCTTTAATATGTATGTTATAAAATATTGCCAATGTCATCATAACATTAACAGCATACCTATGGTTTTGTATTTGAAAAGGACATGCATAAATTTATTATTATTTCTTCATGATTGAGGTTGATTGAAAGGTCAAAGAGTATTTTCGACCACAAAATCTAAGCATGCATGCATAATAATAATTATGTGTATGGCCATCAAATGAATAAGTATGTAATTTTCTAATGAATGTACAGATTTACTTTAAACAAACACTTTATTTTAAAGGTGAATGAAATCAATGCTTCATGAGCTTGTCACTATATGCATACATGGGCAGTAGAGGGCGCCTACATATTTATGTACGTACACTTACAGTGCATGTATGACTCAAAAGGTTAACACAATACATCAAAGATAAACATTGTTGGTATGTCTAATAATATTTCCACTTAAAACATAAACAAATATGACATTCTGCCCTACATTTCGTTTCCTATATTTACATTCAAATATTATTTTTTGATAAATGTTTGTCAATCAATGCAGAAACAAACAACTTACTTGTAGCTCCAAGTCGTCTTGTATCTCTGGCGATATAGTTGGCAAATATTATGGATCTCATGCTTGTTTTTCCTGAGCCACTCTTGCCCATCAACAAAACCTGAAAATGTTATGATATTCGTAAAAATACTTTATCTATTTTAATCTTATGATATAGTAACTACGATAGTTTTTATTCAATCTTAATGGCATCTTTTGTTTTGATTAACAAATTAAGCTATTAAAATCAAGATTATCTAATTGAATACGCACCTTCTTCTTCATGTTGACTAAGTTTAATAGGTCAAGGGTCTAAAACTTCAATATTCTTGTAACTTATTTGATAGGTAATGAAATCCCACGATTTATACAATACGAAATAATTGTAAAAATATGGTCAGACACCCAATGTAGATTATAATGTTGGAAATTAACTAAACAATGTTGAAAAAGAAAAATAAAAGTAGGCGTAATTTTATTCTCATTCGCGACAAACTACAAAGCCTGCCATTGCCAATGAATTAGAAGAAATTGAAGAATGACAGTGACAGATGCTGCAATTGACACTGACACCATGCATGACAATTGTTGACGCTATCAGTCTCGGTTCGGAAATTGAAAGGACATGTGACACGTCACACGACTCACACTCCGCTTTTTTCCCACGGGACTAAGCAAAATCTAATAGTGCTAACTCACGTCCGGATTTGGTCCGGCCGGACTAACTCCGCCCACAAATCCTTCCTCGCTTACACACACTTGTGTGGACCGAGACGGACTCAATTAATAATAATAATGTCCGGCGGACAACTCTACACATGCTCGGATATGGTCCGGACCGGACTAACTCCGCCCACAAATCCGTGGTCCGGCCGGACCAAATCCGAACGTGTGTAAGCATATAGTGCTAGATAGAATATATAGATATAGATATAGAAACACCACCTGCTACAACCTACTAGAATTTGGTTTGGTTAATCATCCAATGACTTCTCCTACTCTGGTTGAAGCGGGAGGGCGAGCCAGACTTTTACTGACTAAAACCCACCCGTGTTCCTTCAGTTACTTGAGCCACGGTAACTCCTTTTCAAAATCCTCGACCAGGTTGGTCGAGGATTTTGAAAAGGAGTTTTTCAAAAGGAGCAACACCTGCTGCTGGAATGGTAATAAAATTCAATCTGAATTCAAATTTAAAATAAAAAATAATATTTTTTGGAAAATAGACAGACAAAAGATCTTCATTAGTAAGGTACTTCATAAAGTTTATTTGTCGGTCGTTTTTATTTACCCCAATAGTAATCTTTGTCAATCACCAAACCAAACTTTTTGATGAGTTGATCGAATATCATACTTTAAATAGTTCACCATCATCATCATCAGCCTTTGTGATGATGATGATGATCATGACCTTTTCACGCCAGCATTAATGACATCATACGTCGAGCTCTTGTCACCGCCGGGGTGCCAGCTGTTTTAGAACCCAATGGCTTGGCGCGCGACGATGGGAAGAGACCGGACGGGATGAGCATAATGCCATGGAAGTTGGGTAGGCCTTTGGTGTGGGATGCAACATGTGTCGATACTCTTGCGCCATCCCATCTTCTTAGCACGGTGGGCTGTGCTGGGACAGCTGCTGCTGGTGCAGAAAACCTCAAACGGCGCAAATATAACAACCTTATTGGCAGTTATATGTTTGAGCCGTTTGGGGTTGAGACATAAGGTCCATGGGGTCCGAGTGCTCACCGAGTGTTTCGAGACATAAGTAAACGGTTAGTCGACTGTTCACGTGACCAGAGGGCTGGCCCACAGACTACTTAGAGATACTACGTGTGGCTGGCCTTTTCTTTAGCCAGAGAATCAGCATTGCATTGCCATTCAACGTGGCAATGCTGCCAGCGTTCTGGGCACGTTTCCCATTGGCATCGATGAGAACGAATTTTTTGATGCGCAATAAACTTTTTTTGTTTTGTTATTAGTCATAAGATTAGACTTATTCAATTGTATATATTATTTGAATTAAAAATAAATCATCTTACTCATCAGCCTTTTAATATTCTCAATGCTGGGACCAGGCTCTCTTTATAGTACTTTACTACTTTACTCTTTGGACCACAGACTACTGAGATCTGAGATACATTTTTTTTTTTTTTTTTGTATTTATTCCTAACCACTGACCTCTATTATACAGTACTTGTATGATAGAGGTCAGTGTTCCTAACGGAACAGGCTAAGGTGAAGGTCTGAGACCATGCTGCCTAGTCATCAGTATTTGTATTCTTTAGTATACATTAGAACGCGGATGCAACACATTCTAATGTTTCTTGGAGCATTTGGCAGCAAATCGCATCGAGTCAGCCTTCCCAGTTAGCTTTGCAGAGGTAGTCAATACTACAATAAAATACTCCGCTCCACTATCCCGAGATCGCTTCTGTTAACGTTTTTACATATTGTCCAGTTGCGTAGACAGTTGAGACACAAAACTACACCAATTTTATATCACAATATCCACTATAAATCAATTTGCAAATAATATTAACAGCCGCTGAACTGCACTCGAGAAAAATCCCGCCATAAACTCCCTGAGATACTACGTATCTTTGGACCGTGAGAACTGTGGTGAGAATAGAGAATTAAGGTGGAAACAGATTATTGAAACCCCACGCGACCCCACGCCACCCGACGTGTCGACACCCGACGCGCACCGTGCACATATACAACACCCCACATGATGCTACAACACGTTAGCTTATGTCATAGCCAGTATTGCCAGATCTCGTTTTTGTTTTATTTCAAGTCTGATCTCAATGTACCCTATACTCCATTTGCGATAACATTATACGTTTAAATTAGCCCATATTACAGCTCATTCAACCGATTTTAACTTCTATTGCGTTTGTGATACGACAAAATGATAGCTGCAGTAAACAGTTGGTTTTGGTAACAGGTTTATTCTTTTTATGTCATCCTTATGTTTACAGGATAGAACCCAAAATCGGTTGAACGGACTGTAAAAAGATTTGGAAACATGTCTTGATTTTAAGTTATATAAAAAAAATACATTTTTTTAATAATTTGCTTTCCCTCTCCGTTCTATATATATTTGATACATTTCATGCAAAATTATACATAAGACGAGACATTATAATCTATAATATAGGTATAATTACAGACCAGTTTTACTATAACAATAATAGAAACCATAACAAAAAACTGGTTATTTTGGGATTTACGCAATGATATTCAAATAAAGAGATACGTTATACACTCACAAAACAATTGAAAAAAGTGTTCCGCACACAGAAGTTTCATTCATCTGACATTTCACTACAAGTCGAAAGGGATGGCTTGATAAAACCAACAAGAAAAAAGAGGCAGCTAGTGTTTGTCACTTGCGTGTGAATGTAAACAAACATTATTCTGACCACCAATGTTGTTATCTTTTTCTAACCTCCAAATATCAGAATATTAGGAAAAAAATTAAATAAATTAGTAAATTGAGGCGTATTGCGTACTTATGTGTGGTATGAGATCTCTTCTGTTTTATGTACTTTGGTATCATAATTGGTACAATTTCTAAATACACACGATGGCATTTTTTTATTTTGTTTTTGTTTCAACAAAGCCTATCGCTCTTCGCCATGCGTGACATAAACTAAAGACTAAAGGTCACAATTGTGACCTATTCGAGTCTTCACAATGCGCGCGCTAATAACATATCTGTTTATTCGAATATCATTGGATTTACTTCATTGAGACTATGATAGGCGTATCGAAAAGAAGTTTTTAAGAAATTGCGGGTTCAAGGGTAATATTTAAACTTAAGTCCATATCATTGCAAATTTGACTCAAATAAGTTACTAATTTCTATTATAGCATAAACATAAAAATTATGAGGGTAATTTTTATGTTTATGCTATAATAGAATTTTGTACCCTAAAAATGACCGTGCTGATGAAACTTTACTCTAAATTAGGGTAAATTTCCCTTTGTTGGCACCACTCGACTGACTGACGCGTGGGATCGGGTGTTAATAGAGACACACTGTGTCGAAACGTCGGGTGGCGTGTGTTCCCCCACTCCCGGCAACACGCTGAAGGTGGAAACAGATTATTGAAACCCCACCCGACGCCACGCCACCCGACGCCTTCTGACGCATTGAAGTACTAATCAAACCCATACATTCATCTGGTCATTTTTAGGGTACAAAATCGGTGAGGGTAATTTTTATGTTTATGCTTTAATAGAAATTAGTAACTTATTTGAGACAAATTTGCAATGATATGGACTTAATTTAAACTTAAGTTATTACCCTTGAACCCACAATTTCTTAAAACTTCTTTTCGATACGCCTATCATAGTCTCAATGACGTAAATCCCAAAATAACCAGTTTTTTGTTATGGTTTCTATTATTGTTATAGTAAAACTGGTCTGTAATTATACGTATATTATAGATTATAATGTCTCGTCTTATGTATAATCTTGCATGAAATGTATCAAATATATATAGAACGGAGAGGGAAAGCAAATTAATAAAAAAAATTATTTTTTTTGTATAACTTAAAATCAAGACATGTTTCCAAATCTTTTTACAGTCCGTTCAACCGATTTTGGGTTCTATCCTGTAAACATAAGGATGACATAAAAAGCATAAAACTGTTACCAAAACCAACTGTTTACTGCAGCTATCATTTGTCGTATCACAAACGCAATAGAATTTAAAATCGATTGAATGAGCTGTAATATGGGCTAATTTAAACGTCTAATGTTATCACAAATGGAGTATAGGGTACATTGAGATCAGACTTGAGATAAAACAAAAACGAGATCTGGCAATACTGGCTATGACATTAGCTAACGTGTTGTAGCATCATGTGGGGTGTTGTATATGTGCACGGTGCGCGTCGGGTGTCGACACGTCGGGTGGCGTGGGGTCGCGTGGGGTTTCAATAATCTGTTTCCACCTTGATCCAAACCGACTGCGTGTTGACACGTGGGAATGCGTGTGATCGCATGGCGTGTTGACTATGTGTCTCTGACCATACTAAATGTATGGGTTTGATTAGTACTTCAATGCGTCAGAAGGCGTCGGGTGGCGTGGCGTCGGGTGGGGTTTCAATAATCTGTTTCCACCTTTAGAGACTTTAAATAGTTGCGTTCATAAAAATTGTTTTGTTTGTCCTTTTTGTATTTGATTTCTCTATATTGAACTTAGTTTTAGTAACTTAAATAAAAATAGTATATTAGTATTTTCCAATTTAAATTCATTATATTTTTGGTTGGGTTTTCAGTGGTTTGTTATTAGTTTTTCAAAGATGAAGTATAATTTATGAACGTTTTGTTTTTTAAGTATGTGTCATATTGACAACACTGCTGTCGAAAAGCGCGGGAAACTTTCAACTTGGCGGACGCGTATTTTTTGGATTTAATTTAAAACAAAATTTTAACCTGTATATAACAATATTTATTTGGAAAAAGTTCATTATTATATATTAGATCAGTAGTAGTAATAGTTAAGATTTAGTAGTATTGTTCATTCTTCGGTAGTGGTAAGTTATTTCAATTCTTTTTAGCGTGTAAGGATGAAAGACCCGCCGGACCCGGGGGACTTTGTTCCCCCGGCCGGCGTTTTTGTCACAGTTCAATCAAACGAATCGGGTATGGACACTGATGGGTCGTCTTCTGCTCGAAATTTAAAAAGAAGCCGCGTGACTGTATGTAAGCACTGTAATAAACGCCGTCGTACCCGCAAACACCACGGTTCCGAGTCTTCGGGTTGTGGTTGTATAGACTCTCACTCTACTGAAATCGTGGAATCTGCGCCTATCCATTTAGAAAATAATGTTTCTAATGATATTCCCGCTCCTTCCTTAGTTAATCCAACTCAGATTGGTAGAAAAACCTATGATAAAACGGACAGCGCGCCTTTTATAATACATGTTCAAAAAATAATAACTTCACCAGATGATAGTACGACATTGCACCCAATCACATTTGGCAAGTTTTTAAAACACAATGCTTTTCAAAACATTATTAATGGAAGCGTCAAAAAAATCGGGCGCAATAAGATTTCACTATCTTTTTCTAATTTTCTTGAAGCAAACTCCTTTATTACTCATAATAGTCTAGAAAAATACAATTTTAAAGCTTTTATACCAACTTTTAATGTTACTAGAATGGGCTTAGTACGTGGTGTTCCTGCAGAATGGTCTCCGGAGGAAGTTATTGAAAATATAACAGTACCAATTGGTTGCGGTCCAATTTTAAAAGTCAGACGCCTTAATTTTAAAACTATTGTAGATGGTTCAGCCGTCTGGAAACCATCCCAATCCATAGTTGTTACGTTTGACGGGCAGGTCTTACCAAAAAGAATTTTTATGTGCTATAATGCATTACCTGTAGAGTTATATATTTTTCCCACCATACAGTGCTTCAATTGCTGTAGATTTGGTCACACTAAAATTCAGTGCAGGTCTAAACCGCGTTGCTATAAATGTGGCCAAGGCCATACTGGAGATAGTTGTGATAGAGAACAAGAAAGTACATCTTGCTGCCTTTGCTCTGGTCCTCATTTTGCTATTAATAAGTCTTGCCCAGAATACTCAAGGCAAAAATTAATCAAAACTTACATGGCACAAAGTTCAGTATCATATGCTGAAGCTGCAAAAATTCATCCCCCAATAACAAAATCATATGCTGATACACTTTTATCTTCACCCTCCAAAAACTTTGCAAATAATGCTTCAATCTCTTCTTCTAATAAAACACCTGCTTCAAATAGCTATAAAAAGACAGTCTTCCTCAAACATCACTCTCCTCCTAAAACTGTACAAGGTTATAATAAAGTGGCTCATAATGCCATCATAAAGGATTTTAATATTCCCCAGCCATCAAATGGTTGTGCTTTTTCTAGCAATAATAATAATGACATAAAAGACACAAATTTCTCTATAAACGATTTTCTTTCTGCATTACATAATCTTCTCTCTCAGTTCAATATTTCACCGTCCATCGTAGCCCCAACTTTCTATGAATCTCAATCCATTCATAATGGACAACACATCCAAAATAATACAGTGGAACTGCCGCAGTCTAATAAACAAAAAGAGTGATGTTATACATCTTTTAAACAAATATGAGCCATTTGCCTTTGCATTAGCAGAGACTTGGCTCAAACCTTATCATATTTTAAAAATCAATGGTTATTTAACCATTAGAGAGGATAGATCTGATGGGTATGGTGGAGTAGCTATACTTATCAAGAATTCTATCCCATTCTCTACTATTACATTGCCTCCTCACAGTGAGGAAATTTCAATTGTAGCTATTAAAGTGCATAATACTTGTCTTGTTTCTATTTATGTTCCTCACCCTTCTTCTTCAGTTCTGCAAGAGATGAATAATCTCTTTTCTTTTCTTCCAAAGCCAATCTTAATTTTGGGTGACCTTAATTGCCATCACCAGTTGTGGGGTTGTTCGACTTCTACTTGTTATGGGGATGAATTATTAGATATAATAGACCTACATAATTTATGCATCTTGAACTCAGGAGCTGCTACACGTCGTTGTAGTCCCAATCAGAACCAAAGTGCAATTGACCTTTCTATCTGTTCACCAAGCTTAGCTTCCTCGTTAACTTGGGATATTCTAACCTCCACTTATGGTAGTGACCATTTCCCAATAGTCATATCTTATCCTCTTTCCAAACCAAAGGCATCAAGAAGGCTATCTAATTTAAAACATAAGCTACCTAATAGTAATACTAATGACTGGGACAAATTTAGAAACATTGTTGACAGAAAACTTTGCACCTTGCCTGTTATTGCTGATGGCAATGAAAATAGTTGTGCTGAAGCTTTAGCACACATATTAATTGCAGCGGCGGATGAAGTTTTTCCTGTAAAAAATAACAATAGGAGCACAATTCCTTCACCCCCATGGTGGGACTCCGAGTGCACAGAATTGATTAAAAAACGTAAAGTGGCTGAATTTAATTATAACAATGATATGTCTGATATTAATTTTGTAACCGTTAGTAACATAATTATTGAAACTTCTAAAATATTTAAGAAGAAAAAATTTGAATCTTGGCGTAACTTTTGCTCATCAATTTCACCGAACACTCATCCTACGATTGTCTGGCGCAATATTCGTAGATTTAGGTCTGTTTATCACAACCCTTCTCCTATTCCTGATTCTTTAGCCAGTGACTTTTTAGATAAATTAGCTCCTCCTTGGGTTCCTGAGACTATTAACCGTATCCTATCCCCCATATCTAATAACCAAGACACTTCAGACACACATTCTACGCTAGATCTTCCTTTCTCTCTAACTGAATTAAAGGGTATTATTCATAGAACCAAGGATTCTGCGCCAGGCATTGATGGCATCCCGTATTCCTTTTTCGCTAATTTGAATGACAATGTCCTCAATTATTACTTAGAACTTATTAATTCTATTATGAAAACAGGAAACATCCCTGTAGAATGGAAACGTCAAATGGTGTTGCCATTCCTTAAACCAAATAAAACTCCATCAGAATCTGCCTCGTACCGGCCCATAGTTTTGTCTTCAATTCTGATGAAATTAGCTGAACACTTAATTAAGAACCGTCTAGAATGGTATGTTGAAAGTAAGGGTCTTTTGGCTGAATCACAATATGGCTTTAGAAAAGGTAAAAGCACCACTGATTGTTTAAGTATTTTTTCATCCGATATTCGGATATCCTTCTCTGATAACCAATCCATTGTTGCAGTTTTCCTAGATATTAATGCAGCTTATGATAATGTCGTATTATCAGTTTTACAAAATAAATTAAAAGCCTTAGAGGTTCCCTCGAATTTGACGAATTTTATTATTAATATCCTGACTGAACGCTCTGTTAACATGTTAATAGGAGATCATGATGTCTCCCATCTTGTATGGAGAGGTCTTCCACAGGGTTCTGTGCTCAGTCCCCTTCTGTACAATATTTACACTTTTGATTTGGACTCTTCCTTATCTAGTCATGTTAAGGTTCTTCAATATGCCGATGATTTATTATTATATTCTTCAAATCATTCTGTTGAACAAGCTAGTTGTGCTATTAATTCTGCTTTATCTACTTTAGAGTCATGGTTATATTTAAATGGTTTGGATTTGTCCACGTCTAAAAGCGCGGCTGTTTTATTCACCAGGAAGAGAATTTTTCCCTTAATAAACCTTTTCTTTAAAGGAATACTTATTCCAGTTAAAGATAAATTCAGGTATCTAGGTGTAATATTTGATTCTAAATTAAATTGGGTTCCTCATTGCGACCATATTATTAATAAATGTGAAAATCATTTAAATATGCTCAGATGCCTTTCAGGTGTGTGGTGGGGTGCTTATCCTTTTTCTTTAAAACTCATTTACAACGCAATCATCAGAAGCATCCTGGATTATGGATTGTTCGTTCTAGAACCTGGTAGTGTTATGGCTTTTAAAAAGTTGGATCGAATCCAGTCAAAAGCATTACGCATTATTTCGGGTGCCATGAAATCTAGTCCCATTAATGCGCTACAAATTGAATGTGGGGAAGCTCCTTTATGCCTCAGAAGACAATTCCTGTCTGACAAATATTTATTCCGGATTCTTCAGTTCTCAAATCACCCTCTCATCCCTAAATTGGAATCTTTAACGTTTCAAATTGAATCTTCAGCTTACTGGTCCCATAAACGTGCTCCTTGTTTAGTTGAAAGCTATAAAAAATTCCTCTCACTTTCATCACCTATTCACCGTTCAAATAAACTTCCCCTATTTAACAATAGTTATGAGAGTTTACTGTTCACTCCCAACATTGAATATAACTGTGTAAGTAAATCAGATCCCGATTGCCATTTAAGTTTTAATACATTTCTGATTGAACATTCAGACTGCCAGCATATTTTTACTGATGCTGCCAAGCGTTCTCCTACGGGTTGTGTTGGGATTGGTACCTACCATACTCAATACAAAATTGTACAGAAAATAAAACTGCCTCCGCAGACTTCTGTTTTTACTGGAGAATGTTTTGGAATTCTTAAAGCTTTAGAATATTCACGTGTTTTTAAGCTCAAAAAAGCTATAATTTTTACCGATTCACAGAGTGCACTTCTAGCCATCAGTAAATCCCCTTTCGAACTCAAATTTCAGTCTCCTATAGTTTATGCAATAAGAGAACTTGCGTTCAGAACCATCTCTGAGGGTAACACACTACTATTTGCCTGGATTCCGGCCCATTCTGGAATTCATGGCAATGATGTAGCTGATGCACTCGCTGGTGACGCGGTGCAATGTGGGGACTTAGTTCCATATAAGAACTTTAGCTATGACCTCGAGACGCTGCCAAAGAATTTTCTTAGGGACACTTGGAAGGTAGCTTGGGATATCAGCAGAAAATCCAAGGGCCGTTACTTTTCTTTTATCCAACCCGAGATTCCAGAAAAACCGTGGTTTGGCAGGGCAAAGTTTGGCAAGGTGGAGACCTCCATTTTAATACGGTTGAGACTGGGCCATGTTTGCTCGCCAGCCCACCTTGCGAAACTTCATATCATCGACGACCCCAATTGCTCGTGTGGCACAGACGTAGGTGACTTAGATCACATATTTTTCTCCTGTCCTTTACATGACCGTTCTTCCTTTCTCTGTGACCTCTTGTCCCTTCGTATTCCTTTTCCTACCTCAATACTCTCTTTACTTTGTACAAATAGCTTTCCAGTGTATAAATGTATAGTCTCATTCATCACCTTAAATAATATTAAGCTGTAACTTTCCTCATTGTAATTTGCTCATTATTTATTTGTTACGCCATTACCATTAAAATATACTGATCCAATATCCGTCCTTTCCTAAATTCCGTTCAATTTAATAAATATATTTTTAAATTTGGTTTCCCTACCTTTACTTCTAAATAAAACAATCTGACGTGACATTGGCTGAATGCACAAACCGTGCGAAGCCAGAGGGGAAAAAAAAAAAAAAAAAAAACACTGCTGTCATCTTGGAAAATCGTCAAAAAGTGATTGAGAAGACAGAAGATTTATTAATGAAAACGTGTGATTTATCCTGGACTATTCACTATCTATCTTGCAGTATGTTTGCTGTGAAGTAAAATCTGGATCATTGATACGAGTCTCTAAAATGGCTCGCCACCGCGATATAAGAAATAGGAGTTATTCAGAAGACTACGACGATGATGATGTTTACGGATATTCTGTGGAAGAAGACAGCTGCATGTCGCCGAGCGACGCATCACAGTGGATCTATGACAGAAATCGTAGCCAGCAGGTAGATCTCCTGCAGAGTCACAATGACATACAAGAGGAACCTGAAGAAGATAGCATAGCTGACACGAGTCAACCCAGACACGAGCGACGCGAGTCTATGGACTTCCGTAGTCTAAATCTCGATGAAGAAGATGAAGCCAAACTCATGTCGTGCTTAGACGAACTTAGAAATGTTATAGGCGAAACTGTTTCAGAAAACATTCTCATACAAACTGTTATAAAGCACAAGTTTGACTTCAGTAAGTCCCTTGATGACATACTCAATAGAAAAAGTAGAGACCTTGAGATTCCTAAAACAGAACCTGTTAAGCCTGTGATTATTGTAGATCCATTAAAAGCTCCAATTATATCTACTGTAGACAAAGCTCTAAAAGTAATAGCTACCAATGCAGAACCAAAAGCTGTTGGAATAGTGAAAGGTTTTAAAGTTGGACAGGATGGTAGCTCTGGTAGTCGTCCACAAACTCCCAGAGATCAATCACCTTGCCCTGAGAGGATATTAAAGACTGATCAAGCTGATGAAATTAGAGTAACACCCAAAGTGAAAGAAAACAAACTAGATGCTAATACTCAGTATGCAAATGAGAGAGGCTCAGAGAAAGACCATTTGTACATAGTAGTAATAGGTCATGTTGATGCCGGCAAGTCCACTCTGATGGGCCGGCTGCTCTGTGATCTTGGAGAAGTTAGTCAGAGAACTCTGCATAAGTATGAACAAGAGAGCAAGAAAATTGGCAAACAGAGCTTCATGTATGCATGGGTGTTAGACGAAACTGGAGAGGAGAGAGTTAGAGGAATCACTATGGATGTGGGAAGAGCACAATTTCAAACAAAGTCAAAAAGAGTAACTATATTAGATGCACCCGGTCATGCAGACTTTATTCCTAATATGATAACTGGTGCTGGTCAAGCAGATGTTGCCTTACTTGTAGTGGATGCTACAAGAGGTGAATTTGAATCTGGCTTTGACTTTGGAGGCCAAACTAGAGAGCATGCTCTGCTAGTGCGTTCACTTGGAGTAAGTCAGCTTGCCGTGGCTGTTAACAAGTTAGACACAACAAATTGGTCTCAAGAACGATTCAATGAGATCACCAAAAAACTAAAAGCTTTCTTGAAACAAGCTGGTTTTAAGGATTCTGATGTTACTTACGTACCTTGCTCAGGGTTGACTGGGGAGAACTTGGTGAAGCCTCCTGCCGAAGCTGGTTTACTTAAATGGTACAATGGACCATGCCTACTAGATGTTGTTGACAAATTCAATGTGCCTGAGAGGCCAGTATCAAAACCTTTTCGCTTATCTGTAAATGATGTGTATAAAGGTACTGGCTCAGGATTCTGTGTTGCTGGACGTATCGAGAATGGCTTGATCAATAAAGGTGATAAGGTTTTAGTATGCCCTACTAAAGAAATGGCTGAAGTCAGAAACGTAAGCATTAATGATATGACAACTAATGTAGCATTTGCTGGAGACCAAGTGAGTGTGACATTGACAGGAGTAGACATGCAGAATGTTTCCGTTGGGTATGTACTGAGTGATCCCATTCAACAAGTACCTATTACCACAAGGTTTGAAGCCAGGATAGTAGTTTTTAATATTAAGGTTCCTATCACAAAAGGTTTTCCTGTACTTATTCATCATCAATCTCTAGTTGAGTCTGCAAACATAGTGAAGTTGAAGTCATTATTGAACAAAAGTACTGGAGAGCTGGTGAAGAAGAAGCCTCGTTGTTTAGGCAACAACTGTGTGGCCGTGGTTGAGATCGAGGTGTGTCGCCCGATCTGTGTGGAGCGGTACAAGGACGTCAAGGAGCTGGGCCGCGTGATGCTGCGCGTCGCTGGCACCACAATAGCCGCCGGGCTCGTCACTAACATTGTCAACACTTGATCGATCTGATAAGTTTTATCAATGTTTAAACGTTATGGCATCTTACATAAATACAGCCCAGGAAATTACCGAAGGTAATGGAGACAAAATATTTGACTTGATTGTTTTTAGCTTAAGTAACAAGTATGTAACAAGGACCCATGGCGTAGGAGCTTCTAATTAATTTATGGTACAGCTGATGTGGCCTGTATTTTTAGCAGTTTTAAGTGATAAATAAATAGTGTTTTATTCTTTTATTGTCAAGTTGGTGTTAACTCTGTTAAGTGTATGTAATGGTTGCCATAACAAGCATCGCAATGCACATGAAGAGTGTACAATAATGTATCGTGCTATAATAAATGGTTATATTTTAATTATTAAATACTATTTATAATGTCAATAAATTTGTTGTCATAGTTAATGCATTTTATTATTTTTCCTTGTGTTAAAGTATGTTATTTATCAAAATATATATGGGACTTAAATAGCTATGTGACACTTCATCCGGCTTGGGTAAACTATACCTACTGGGCATAAGGAAATGCCTACCTCTGTCCATTAACTAA
This sequence comes from Orthosia cruda, assembly GCA_964057195.1. Taxonomy (NCBI): domain Eukaryota; kingdom Metazoa; phylum Arthropoda; class Insecta; order Lepidoptera; family Noctuidae; genus Orthosia; species Orthosia cruda. The sequence continues at coordinate 23,743,719 of OZ059825.1, forward strand.
TTAACTTGATCATGTTATTTTGCATAGGTCTATCTTCCTTCGAGAGACATAATATATTTAAGTACTTTCATACCTAGTTGAAAAATTTCAAAAGGTACTAGTTACTATCTATATCCGCAAGCTGAGAGCTTCTGTCAGTGCCCGTATAACCCTACCGGCTCGATACTAAATATGTAGGTAGTTTCTTAACAATAAAACATTGAGTAGAGATCATCATGTCGTGGTGTCCCAGTGGCTAAGATCTCGCCTCTCAATGACGGTTCAAATCCGGGTAAGTACCAATAAGACTTACAAATTCGTATATACTTTTGTTTATCTTGGCAGGCAACGGTGAATAAAAACATCGTGAGGAAACCTGTACTTATATAGTTAAAGCCGTACCCTGACCAAAAAATTAGATATGAGCATTCCTATTGGCCTAGCGGCACTGGTGACGCATGCATTACAGTAGTGAATCTGAATACGCCCAGATTTTAGAATATTTTTTTTATAAAATCGAATATTGGTCTTTTGAAAAAAGTAAAACTTACAAAATGTTCGTTATCAAATTGTCTATCCATTAGTGTTAGTACAAAAAATTATGGTTTATTCCCATCGGCCACCCTCGATTGGCCACCCCGGTGGCCGATGGGAATTATTTAGTGAAATTTGCCACCTTCATTTATTCCCATCTGCCACCGGGGTGGCGGATGGTACTAACTAGTGGCGTTGCCCGGTTTATTCCCATCTGCCACCATCATTAGTTTAGTTGGGTGGTCGATTCTCATGACCGTAAAACGGTGTGAATAGAAAAATTACAAAAAAAGTTTTGAAGGTTCATATTTGACTATTTTTCATTGAAGGATTTTGGTAGAATTTTGAACCATTACACATCAACATTTTTTCTTTGCGTTGGCAACAATTGCATGTCATTTTTTTCTGCGTTCTTTTAAAAACCTCCTCTTGCTCTGTCCTTCTCATACTACTGATTTTGTTCACTCTTCCTTACATATTAACTAGTCCATTCTTCCTTCTATATTCAGTCCATTCTTCTCTGGAACGTGCTGCCTTTCGTGATCAGGACGGTTAGTTTGTTGCATAAGTTGGTTTGCATCCAAGCGGAAATTACGGATTTATTTTCACAACTAAGGTGATTGTCCCATCGCCGACGATCAGCCAGCAGCGAGTAGAGTTAGAACCTAGATACGAGTTAGCAAGAAGCGAGTGTGTATTTCCGTTAGTTTTACCGCTCGGCTACGAGCTAGTGTTTTTGTGCGACGGGCGATTACTCGCACCACTCGCTCGAGTGGTCAGTCCTGCACGCGCTTTCTTCTTTTCTGTTACTTCATAAATGTATTTTCTGTTTTTTAACTATATAGGCTCGCGTTTGACCAACATCTCGCCTGATGGTAAGCGATTATGTGGTCTACGATGAAGCACGCTTACTAGAAGTAACCCATTTAATCTCGAATTAACGTAACCCAAAGGTTGTAGCTATCAGGGAATAAGACTCCGGCAGGAAATTCCACTCGTTAGCAGTGCTCACAATGAAAGTATTAAAATCGCTTTGTGCGTATGAGTGGGATGTCCACCATGTACCGATGGTGCATAGCCGTGCGTCTTGTTAGTATATTACCTTATTAGTATCTTTGTGCATGAAGTCTAAATATATAAATAATAAATATCAAAATTGACATTGACCACATCGACCTGCGTAACATTATCCATAGCATCCGTAATAAAATCAAATTAGAAGTGGTAGACCGTCCTTTTAAAAATCCGTGCTGAAAGAGCTAGCAAGGGCGGGTATAACCTGGTTATAAACAATCCTCTCAAATTTTTTGCTATAATGCACAACTTGGATATAGGCCCATGATTAGTAATTTCTTTTTTAGACCCCTTCTTATGTACGGGTGAAATAAAAACAGATTTCCTTAATTTGGGGACAACACTTTGAGTCAGACTTCCAAAAAATAAAATTGAAATAGGTAGAGCAATGCAAGGCGCGCATTTAATTAGAAATTTAGATGTTATTATTATGTTATCAGGGACAGCACCTTTAGTTGGATCCAAGTAACAAAGTAAACCGGTCACAGCATCAACATTCACTTTTATGTGACAAATGTCATGAGAATCGACCACCACCCCGGTGGCAGTTGGGAATAAAAGATGGTGACAGATTTCACTAAATAAGTCCCATCGACCACCGGGGTGACAAACGCCACTAGTTAGTGCCATCCGGCACCCCGGTGGCAGATGGGAATAAAGGAAGGTGGCAAATTTCACTAATTAATTCCCATCGGCCACCGGGGTGGCCACTCGAGGGTGGCCGATGGGAATAAACCAAAATTATTAATGCACACTTTACGAGGAGATGCATGCTATCAATCATTATTTCTCGTTTTTATGATTTTGTTGGAAGGAGATTAGTGAAAAACTACACTAATCTGTGATTACTACACTTAAAAAAAAAGAAATCTACAATTTTGGAATCAATCATATGTAGTAATTTAATGTATTTTTATTAGTTGATATTTCATTTTAAATAACGAGTAGATAGCTCCTAAAAACTGCACGAAAAACGGCTATAGCCATGCCAGAGGCCTGTGGGGTTCTCAGAGGCGGCTTAAATAACTCTGACACCAGAGGCATCAAACGAAAAAGAAAGAAGTAGAGATGAAACGGATATCCGGTGACTATCCGTCCGAATAACAAGCGCCTATCCGGCCGGATATCGGGTTAGTAATAGTATAATATGCGGGAGTCGCAACTGCAAGTGTTCCACACGCACCTCAAAGAGAATTCAGCAAGAACTGACGGGGTCCGCAAGGGCCGATGTCTGTCTGAGTCGCGGTTTTTGAAAAAGAGTTACCGAGCCCTGGCATAAGCAACTGTAGGAATACGGGTGGGTATTAGTCAGTAAAAGTTACGTAGTAACTATTTAGTAATCTGTGGTAAAAGTCTGACACGACACGCCCTCGCACTTCACCTAGAGAGGCGAAGTCATTGGATGATATCCAAATACAAAAAAAAAACTGGAAAAGTGCGAGTCGGACTCGCGCACGACGGGTTGCGTACCATTATCGCATAAAAAGGCAAAAAAATCACGTTTGTTGTATGGGAGCCCCACTAAATATTTATTTATTTTATTCTGTTTTTAGTATTTGTTGTTATAGCGGCAACAGAAATATATCATCTGTGAAAATTTCTACTCTCTAGCTATCACGGTTCATGAGATATAGTTCTCGCCAAAGTTATTAGCCGCCCTGAAGTTGGCTACAATGGCTGCGCAGTAGGAAATCTCAAACACAAACAGCACCGTTTCGTGCCTCGCGCATCCGGTAAACCGGCGAGGGTTATACAGCCTGGTGACAGACAGACTGATCGTAGAGTCTTAGTAATAGGGTCCCGTTTTTACTCTTTGGGTACCTACGGAACCCTAAAAAAGAAAAATAATGTATAACAAATATAATTGTACCCATTAGTTATAAAAACTTCTGAAAGTATCGTGTCAAAAGATTAAAAAATAAATCCATTTTTCTAAGAGATATATTATTTGTACGAACGTGATAGAATTTGAAGTATGTGTGACGTCATTAAATCGTTAATTTTCATTTTTCAATGGTTTGCTACATAATACATAACTGTCATATTTATTAAGCACCTACCGACAAATGTCTAAGTACCTACCTTAATTATTATTGTGGTGTCAACTACCTTCAAATGTAAAAGAGTACCCACATAAGTAAATATTGTTGTGTGTAGGTACAGGAAATAACTCTAAACTTATATTTAAGCCACGTTGATAATATTCCTATAAATGATTACGTAATTTGTAATGATCATTGTGATGTATCCTGGATTTTATAATGCTATATTAGTATTATAAGTCATTTGAAACAATTAGTACAATAGAATGACTATATAGGCGATATCAAAGATAATATAATACTACAGTACAGATACCCAATCCCATACAAAGAAATGTTAAAATATTTTTTCTTTCTCCATATTTTTAACAGGCGGCAGCACCAGTGACTCTTTAATAGCCCGAGACTGTGGTTTTCTAACGCCATCTAGTAGTTTGCCTAGATACTAAATCATATGGCAATTTGGGCGAGGAATCGTATCATATAAGTACTCAGAGATGTTATTTGCCAGTTGTCTTGTCCTTGAACGCTTACTTCGTATTCGTAATAATAACATTAGGTATGTTCGGTTCGGGACAGACTCCGCTCAGACCGCGGTAACTTCTTAAATCTAAGTGGTCGCATTGTGTAGCGAATTTCACAATATTCACGAATATTCCAAATCAATCAAAACTGTAGAATTCGTTGTAGAATTAAATGTAGGTAGTTAGCTTGCTTCCGCGGCAACGGAATGACACGAAGTAGGTAGGTACCTAGTTCATGTCATTTTATTATTCACTATAAGGGTTATCCTTTTTTACCCGGCTGCAAGGAAAGGGTTATGTTTTTCGCGCGTATCTTGTATATAAGTATGTGTGTAATATTCTTTATTACCTCGTATCTTTCAAACCACATGACGGATTTTTATAATTAAGACATCGTTAGATAGGTCTTGGCCACCCAAATATTCTTAGACAAGTGCCATTAAAAAAAAATGGCGGATTTTGGGCTCCATAATTATTTTATCTTCGTAACCCGTCGAGTGGGGTATCAAAATTAAGGGCTTTTAGTGGTGATTACAAAAATACATACCACGTATATGTTTAAAACAATTTATAAAACAAAAATACTTAAAGGTTGTAAATAAAAAAAGCTAATTTAAAAATCAAAAAGGAAGCGAACTCAAAAGCTGTAATCAAGTAAAAATCGTGCTGTGCCGTCGGAGGATCAGGCAGTTCGCGAATATGTATCCTCCGACTGCACAGCTAGTTATTTTCTTGTTTACAGCTTTTTAGTTCGCTTTTTAAGCAGTCGGGTGTTTGATTTTAAATTAGCTTTTTTATTTTAGGTTGGTACTTAGATATATAAAGAACAAGATGTTTTTACAAAAATTATTACTTTTAATACTTTAGTTAGGTACGCAGCATGGCAGTACCTACCCTACCCCTCACCCCCGCTGTCACATGAAATTGCTAGCGCGTAGTGGCTCACGAAGTGTTTCGAGCCGTTATTAAGTTTGAATCAAACTGTACCTACTATGCGACACGTAAACTCGGACGGCAAGCGGCACACGCGTCGCGTTATCTCTTATTTTAGTACCCGTGCGATTTGAGTAGGCCCTAGCGCGATACGAGTCCTGTTCCAGCGAGGTATCTAGTTAATTCGACGTGTAAACAAGCTTCACATAAAAGTGATTTTAAATAATAGACCAAAACTTTAATATTTGAAATTACGCCTATAATAAATAATATCTTTTAAATTACGCCTATAATAAATAATAACTATCCTACAAAATGAATCTTACGATGGATATATAGTTTAGGACAAATTGTGAAACACGCCATCTATTGCAAAGAACTCAAAACAAAACGAAAAGTCGATAGCTACTTTCAACTAATTTAACATACAAAGTCTTCACTTATCTTTTTTGTTCAAAAAACCTGATTAATGAGTGTAAATGGATAAATTAACATTAAAGAAGCAAGTTTTGATTTTTACTAAACTTATTTCAGCCTGAATCTGCTGTTAAACATTTTTAATTGATTGTTACTTCCACATTTGTTACCTATGCTGCCATCTATGATCTTTTTTTAATACTAATTATAATTTGTATGAGTTGATACCCCATGGCGATATTAAATTCCTTAATTGTCTTGATACGTTTTAAAACATATTCACTTCATAGTAATTGATTATTGTTCACCTAATTTTGAAATTATTTGAAGCAATATAGAAAATGGCGGGATACCGCGCCATTTTCTCATATTGGACGTATTGAGACACAGATAGACCCGATATTATAAAATATTGTGTAATTGATAAGCGGACTTACTTTTTGGTGAACTACAAGCCAGTACAGGCAAGATATTGTTATTTAGAAGTATACTACTTTATAATACTTGGTGTAAGATCGACTACACAAGACTAACGTAAGTTATTTGATATTATAACTTTATTATTTCTAATGGTTGTGTTGAAGCTGTATCTATATCGTATTATGGCCTTTATTCCTAATATGTTATATTGATTTAAGGGCTACTCTATGTCCTTTGCCTTATCTTTGTTATTTTGAATCTATAATATTGTAAATACTTTGTGTTTGTAAAAGATATTGATTAATACTATGAAAGAGCTTCCGTGGGGTTTGTTGCCCTTCTTCCCCACGAGAACTAGTCTAGCGAACGGGCAGTAAACTCAATGAGCCTTCTAAATATGAATTAATTGACAAGCCTTACTTTAATAAATACCTAGTCTTGTCTTTCTGTGCTTTTATTCATAAAACCCTTTCCTCACACACCACATACATTAGAACTCTGATACACAGTAAATAACCGATAACCATCTTGACATTCAAAGCTTGCTATCTTGGTAGATACCAATACTTTTATATAGAATTCCATTCATGATTCTAACAAACGCACCCCTCGTGCGGCACACCATTCATAGGTACCTACAGGATAATGTAGAATGACGCGATGTGCATTTCCGTCTGTGTGATTGGTTGATTTTTGTCAATTTAATAGCGGTCACACTCTTTGCGTTGCCGTATTCGCTTACGCAGTACGGCTGCTGTTTTCATTTCTTTGTTTTTTGACAACCGACTTACGAAATTAAAGTTATTTTTCGAAGCCACCTAATGCAAGCAAATCTTTGCTTAAAAGGTTGATGAAATAAACATTTTATTTTTATTTTTTTACTTTGTAGTGTTTATATTGGGAAGTCGGTTTATTATTTTGTACCTACTTAATTTAATTTTTCTATTTTTAGTGGTACATAATATGGATAACCTCTATAGTAAGGTACATGTAATGGCCACAGTGATGCGAGAATAGATTACCCGAATAACATGTAACTTGAACATAATCGGTGGAATGAGAGTGTACCAGCAGGGGCGTAGTAAGAAAATGGCGCCCAGCAGTCTTACTGCGTAATGAATTCGGCAAGGCAAAGGGCAAAGAGTATGAAAAATCGACCAATCACATAGACGGAAAACCACATCGCATCTTTCATCTCGCATGTGATTTTTCGACGGAGTTGTGCCCGACCATACGCAGGACCACCTTCAAAGTCGATTTTCTCGAAAACTACTAAGGTACCAATTCTGTTGTGTGAGTACTAATTGGTACCAATTGAGTAGTAATTATTTACCAAATGTGGAAGTGATTGGCGTCGGTGTCCTGTGGTAGTCACGGACATACAAAATAAAAACATCCGCATTGAGAACCTTCTCCTTTTTGGGCAGTCGGTTAAAAATGGTGAGAACCTAGCTACTAACCAAAACAAACATAACTAACGTCAAGCTTACGTATCCTATGTCTTATGTCGCGGGGTAGTGTAGTAAGGAGAAGAACGTGGCAAGAAACAGTTTCCCGCCAGGACCAAGAGATTTAATTTAGATAAGTAGTTTGCCGACGACAGCTTGTTATGTGCGCTGCAATCAACAGACTGAACGTTTGTAGCCATCTCCAGAAATATCATCTTTATTTTTATGTGGTAGTCGTAGTCTTTATGAGAAAACTTATAAAGTACCTACCTACCCATATAGTTTGTACATTGTCTTTTTTGTGGAGCTATTGTAGCTTACTACCTACAGTTCTGTTGATAACAAGTTGATGAACAATTACGGTCGAAAAACCAGGGATATTTTAAACAAGGATTAGGATTTACTTATCTTTACTTCCTACATATACATAGACTTCAAATTTTTGACCACTGTTCATATTTACCCGAGTGCCGAAGGCGGATAATGTGTTTATCAGTCTATGTATGTATGTTTCATAGATAAAAATATTTCTATGGGATGTTCCTATGAGGCGTTCTAGAGACTAAACACGTTCGCCGATTTTGATTATTCTTACGTCAATCGTTTCGTCTTAACCTTGCGAGTGTACATTAAAAAATGTCCCGTTAGCACTGGCTACATTATAATTGGAAAATATATAAAAAAAAGTAAATTAAAATAATCAAAAACCCGACTGCACTAAAAAGATGTAAACAAGAAGAAATTCATGCTGTGCAGTCGGAGAATACATTTTCGCGAGCTGGCTGACCAAAAGCAGACGTATCCTCCGACTGCACAGCATGAATTTCTTCTTGTTTACGTCTTTTAAGTTCGCTTTTTAAGCAGTCGGGTTTTTGATTTTTTTAATTTACTTTTTTTATTTACAACCTTTTAGTAATTTTTTTTTAGAATTAGGTACATTTAAATATATAAGTGTCATATATTTTTGAAATCACCTCTTAAATCCTTTATTTTGATACCCCACACGATGGCTTTGGAAGGAAAAAAAATTGCGCCCAAAATCTGCCATTTTTTCTTTTCCTATTTTAATGTAGCCAGTGACATTCGCAGGGTTAAGACAAAACGATTGACGTAAGAATCATCATAATCGGCCAACGCGTTTGGTCTCTAGAACGCCACATAGGAACAAACATACATACATATATAGACTGATAAACACATTACCCTCCTTCGGCAGTCAGGTAAAAATGGCTGCTCTTGGGCGCCATATTGTGTGGGGCCAATTATTTTTCTTTCCAGCCCATCGTGTGGGTATCAAAATAAAGGGGACTAAGAGGGTGACTTCAAAAATATATAGCACTTGTATGTTTAAAAGAAAATAACTGAAAAAAAAACACTAAAATGCCATAAATAAAAAAATTAAAAAAAAAAATGGAGCCGTCACGGGACGCCTGGTAGATGTGAAACATCGACGTTATTTCGTAAAAGTAGTATGCAGAAAAGAACAGATTGTGGTAGGAACTAAAAATGTCAATAAAATAAAATAAAAAATATAACGATGATTTTTTATTAAATAAACATTCATTTTCATTAAATACAAAAATTTACATATTTATTTTAAATCGAAACTACTCAATAAATGCACAGATAAATGCATACTTTAATTATAAAAATATAATTAACTTACTGATGACTTGATAATGTGTCATAGTGTGATTTTGCTTTCTTTGCAGGAGGCTGATCACTTCCACTCTCTAAATTATCACGGTCAGACATTTTATTATCAGAACAGAAAAATGATTTATTTACCAGAAAAACACAGGTTATGAGTACTGTAATAAACAGAGTATACATTATAGGTATCCGAGCTCAGTGGAGCGAAAGAGATGGCTTAACGCCGGATCGAGTGAGAGAGAAACGCACAGTCGATTGCGCGTGGCGACGCGTCGCCACGCCAGAAATCGGTCTCACGTGCGCCTATAGATGTTTCACATCAAAAACCCCTACTGCATAAGAAGCGAACTAAAAAGACTTAAACAAGAAGAAAGTCATGCTGTGCAGTCGGGGGATACATCTGGTTTTTGTCAGCCAGTTCGCGAATATGTAGGTATCCCCCGACTGCACAGCATTATTTTTCTTGTGTAGTTACGTCTTTTTAGTTCGCATCTTAGGCAGTCGGGTTTTTTGTATTAACTTGTTTTCTTAATTTTCTTTAGCGCCGATTTATATGCTGATTGCGCCTACTGGAAAAGTGGATTCTATTCTCTGCATGCTGCATGGTTTCTTTTTTTATATATGTGTGCTTGACTAAAAACAGAACCAAAAGCCATTGACCATTTTCTCGAAGCAGGTCGGTAACACAACCATAACCTTAATTTCTTACATCTTAAAATACATTTTGTAATAGGTAAAGAATGCCAGAAGCAGCCGAGCGCAGCGCTGCGTTGCGTTTGTTCGCCTGGGCAGTGCCAAGTATCGCGCCGTGGCGCGTGGCAGCCGTGGCAGGAGTCGTGAAATTTAATTTCCTACTAATTTCCCACCAGTCGGTAGTTCACTGTTTACTCCCTCAACTACAGCGGCGTCCCCCAACTTTGGCGCTTTTCATTTCCATTCCATCGATTTCAATTTGTGAACTGTTATGGTAATTAATATCTCTACCAGTTTTTTATCCTCAATCGAAGAGAAGCTAGTTAATTCATTATTCTTAATGGTTTCGCGAATTGCATGAGTTCAATTAATCAAAAGTTTAAGCCTTTTAAAGTGTTTTGGAAGTTGTTACTAACTTAACGGTTGGGAATTATGGAGCAACTGAAACATTGATTGTAGAAGTCGTAGCGCGGGTGGTGAAGCGACTGTTAAAATGTTTTGAGCAAGAATTATTGCGATCGCTCAACTTGTAACTCAACTGAACATGCAATTAGATCTGAACCATCTGGTTTATATTGTTCTAAAAGTAAAAAAAGCGTAGAGCTGACTTAAGCACCTACTTAAATTATTAAACTAACATATTTATTGTAGAAGTGATAACGTAAGCAGAAACTTTAATTCTGAAAACCCTTATATTATAATAGATAAATATATAGGCACGCACTACTCAGTGCCATCTAATTTATGACCTCTAGTACAAATGGGTAGGAAACTAACTTAGGTAATAAATAGGTAACTTGCACAATAATGTTGTACTTAAGTACCGACGCTTATTTCTAAACAGCGATATATGTAGTTTTTCATTAGAGAGCGCTAGGGTTAGTTGGTGAGTTTGAAGATATGAGGTATGTATGTGGGTATGTGTGATATGATAATATGAGTGGTGGATAGAGGAATGTGTGTGAACGATGTAGTGGTGGAGTAAATGAGAAAAGTGTAAGTATGTGTTTGTGTGGTAGATAGGATTTTACCATACCTACATGAAGGATCATTAGAATTTCAGTGTATTCGTAATCCAATTGTAGTAAGTACTTTTTTACCTTATTTTTGGCTTCATGACTGCTAAGTTTTTTTTAAATATTGGTTAATGTTTTTTCGTTTAATCTGTTAAATATGTTCTATAACATAAGACATAATGTTATCGCTTTCCAAATGTTGTGCTGTGACGGACACTTGGACAAGGTGCTGGATTTCTGCGTCTACCAGTATTAGCAGGTGGGAGAACTGTTCGATGCCTTCTCAATTCTCATTCTCAGAGTGGATGCGATAAAAAAAAACTGTCGTATAATTAGCACATTCTGAGTCTAGTTGGTTATCTAAAAGGCTTCCTATTTATAAACTTCAGAAAGAAAACAAGACAGAACAGCTCTTTGGGCTCGCTCCAGGGCAAGAAAAAATGATTTTTCAACACACTTGCTCATAAAGTGGCTCTAATTTCACCGCAATTAGGCACATAATGACACCTAAAATCAAACTGTGACTTTTTCATTACTATTATTCACAAGTGAGTTAAAGAGTATTTTTTTAAATTTATTGTTTAAGTTGCTTTGTTCTTAAAAAAGTTTTGATTCAAAAAAGATCGTGCTCAATAGTTCAAATAAATTAATGTATCTATTGCTTGCTCATTTCATGCAACTTCGTATTTAAATAGATAATTTCAACTTGTACGTGTTTAATAAATAAAACTTTCACTCAAATATAACTTTTGTTTTTCTCTGTAATAAAGAAAACTTGAAATTCCCCATTTTGTACGTGGCTAAAACGCTATCCGCGATTGCCATTGTTAGAGATGCGCGCGCATAGGATGCGAGATACCAAGACTGCGAAGACACTTAAAAGCTGCTAATGATACAGTTTCTGATTCTGTTCTGAGACTTTTTAAAGTTTTCACGACAAGACAAACATTCTTTATTTCAACTAGGCCATTAAGCGGCACTTTTGAACATCAAAATATAAATTTAAAATTAATAATAATTGATTCTACCGTCCATTCGGAAATGTAGCTTGTTATGGAGAAGAACGGACAAGAAACTCCACAATTACTCTTTTATAAAAAGAGTTTTATAACATTTACTTTTACATACATACATAAATTCATATACGTGAGGACGATGCACCCAACACTACTATACAACGTATATGTATAAAGTGTTACAAGCACTAACAGGTAAATTCCTCCATTTGAAAAATAGCAACATGGTTCTCACATATGTACTGACAAATATTGCAAACATAGTAAATTACCTAATTCAACAACAAAGGAACAGTGTGCGAGTAATTTTTTTAAACAAAAAGAGAAGAAAAAATAAAATAAAGCATTACTATAACTATGAGTATAATATAAACTAACCAGTTTAATTTTGTCTACACTAAAGATTGCTCTCTCATATTCACGCTGTTTAAATATAAAGCTGAGAGATAGAGTAAGAAACATAAAAAATCGAAAAATAACCAAGGTAAAGCATGCTCTACACTTCTCTCAAAGTCTGAAATAGAGATGGCCTGGCCATGTTGGGAGATACGGTGACAATCGATGGACAATTAACACCACAAAATGGAAAGGACCGCATGGCGTGAGAAGTAGACGTCGCCCGGGCGCCTGGTGGCAGGACCAGATTGTATCCAAAGCAGGAAGAGACTGGGTTACCACTGCTAAAGATAGGGAAAAATGGAATTCTTTGGAGGAGGTTTTTACCCTGAGGGGTCGACATTGGAAGGAGATTAAATTGCATAAGTGGTAGATTTATTATGGTTACTTAGTAATATAATTATTAAATATAAAATTAATTAATTCTATGTAATTATTGTGGAATCAAATAAAGCTATTATTTAATATTATAAAGATTGCTCTATGGAGCAGATGCCAGTTTATTGTAGAACCAAATTTTATAGAATCTCTTCCAAATCTTATGATTGCTTAAAATTGTTTATGACGGTTTGCGTGTCCGTAACTCCGTAGCTTCATGTGAAAGGAGTAGTAGTGTAGTGGTAATGTTAGGGACCCCGTTTCCGCACTTACTCTTCCATTTGGTCCGTTGTGCGTGGGGCACTGGCTAATATAGCCAGCCTAGCTTCGTCCAAAAGCACAGAAGTTTCCTGGGTGCTTCGCAGGCTTCACGAAGCGTCCTCACTTCTTCGCATTAAGACGTCATGGCCTCGCTTTCCAGGATTACGGCTGATTCTTCGCTTTAAAACAGCTCCTGCAAAGTGGGCTGTCTGTGGCGCCTATGTTGAAAAGATGTTTGTACTGGACGGACGGGATCGCTTGAGCTCTGTATACGGGAGGTTGTAAGTCTCCTGACCCAGCGCGTTGACGCCCTGTACGTATAGTTCAGTTTCAAGAGTCCTGGAGTGTTGATTGATGGCTGCTATGTGTTGAGAGATGAAGGCTTCTTACGTAGGAAATAAAAGAATTGATTCATGACTATTTGAAGAGGTTCTGCAGGTCATATATTGCAGGGCATATTATTGCTTTTAACTTTCGATAGAGTGACACCACCAACTTCCACACGGGGTGCCACCCAAGGTAGCTACGCCACTGATGATAGGTACTAAGATTTCATAGCTTTGTAAACAACTTAGGTACCTGACTACCAGACTGCTAAATATGGCTTTACATGAAATTACTAGTTTCTTGGAAACGAAGTGCCTGCTTCGTTGTTCGCGAGTGGGATTGCTGAGCACATGCAGGCAGGGTCCTGACTTCGATTGCCAGCCTGGGCAAAGTTTATTTGGATTCCTTAAAATAAAAATTATCAGTTGCCGCCTCAGTAAGTTTCTGTGATTATATTATCTGTGCCTTTTTGAGTAATAATATACCCCTTGGAATAGTGTTTCTGAATTACTGGGTTGTGGAGATCAGATAGCCAATCGCTCCATGTAAAATACTGGTAGGTACACAGCTGAATTCGGTTAGACTAGAAGCCGACCCCAACATAGTTGAGAAAAGTCTAGGCAGATTGATTGAGGTAGGTAGATAAAGTAAAGGCAGATTGAGGTAGGTAGGTAAAGTAAATGCAGATTGAGGTAGGTAGATAAAGTAAAGGCAGATTGAGGTAGGAAGGTAAAGTAAAGGCAGATTGAGGTAGGTAGGTAAATTAAAGGCAGATTGATGTAGTTAGGTAAAGTAAAGGCAGATTGAGGTTGGTAGGTAGAGTGTGAGGACTTACATGCGCTCGAACAATGTGGACATGCAATCAACACAGTGATTAAAGTTTCATTTTATTATCCAATACCTTAAACGTCCAGTGACGCAGTGAATATCACACTACCTTTTGTCATAAAAAAGGTAAAAGTTGGCCTTTGTATAGGTAAGTAATATAATTAATAACGTTTGTTTTTTTCCTACCTCTTAATACTTCTTTACAATGGCAATGTGCCAGCAATTTCAATTATATAGTTTACTTACTTGCTTAACATACTATTATATAGTTTTTCATGCAGTAGTCAGTTAAAGATACCTATTACTATTATTTATTAATTATATACTTTATTGTACACCACTTAAATAATTACAGAACATAACATTTATAAAGATAAGTGTACAATGGGCGGTCTTCTCGCACAGGGCAATCTCTTACAGAAAACAGATTATGTTGTTATTTATTAAGAAAAGAGATTGAAAACTTCCAAAGAAAACACTACAAAGCAAAAAATAACAGTTGTTTTTCCGGAGTCAGTGTCTTTGGTACTTATTGTTTTTTCGACACAGACTTGCGAAGAGAAAGTTATTTTTCGCTTTGTATTGTTTTTTTTGGAAGTAGGTTTTTTAAAATTTTCTATTTTTAGTTTTGCTCCCTCAAATTACCATGCAAATAATTTATAGCCAAAGTACATCTCATGACATCCACACACACTCCTAAAAGCCTAAACACGACTAGGATACATTGTTTTATTTCGGTGTTTCAGGCATCATGCTCAGATCAGTTCGATGGTACCATTTTAATCAGTACCATTTATTTATAAGTAGGTACCTAGTTATATGCTTTAACATATTCGCAAGTTCTGCGCATGCGTTGTTTTGCGCGCATGGATGTTGAGAAGCTGCGTCAGGATGCGTCGGAACTTGATTGGGGACACCTTGCAGCGGCAAAAGGGGTTGACGACGAACTGCATATTTTTAATCAGACGATCCTTGCCCTCTACGACAGACGTGCTCCTGTAAAGAAAGTAAAACTTAGGCGTGCACCTGCTCCTAGTACGTATGGCAATGAGATTCAGGGATCGCGCCTTTTCGGCAATTTAAGAAGGATCGCAGCGATGATAATAAGAACCTCTTCAGAGCTGCAAGAAGTCGGTGTAATCAGATGATACGTAACGCCAAGCGCCGCCATATTCTCGAAAACATTTCATCTTCTTCTCCTGCCGATATCTGGAAATTCCTAGGAACTCTCGGTATAGGTAGGAATCGTCATGTGGAATTCCCCAAGTCGAAACGCCATCTCTATATAGGTTTCCAGTGCTTGTGTTAGGATTAATGGGGCGTATACGGACTGGTTATCCATGTCAAGGGGTGTTAGGGCTGTGTAGCGTCACCGTGGCTGTTCAACTTGTACATGGATAGTTGTCTGATAGGTTTGAAAGAGCATGAGTGCGGATTGAGGACGAATGAGTTGCCTGTCAAATGCCATCTCTATGCAGATGATCAAGTTCTACTTGCATCGTCAGCAGAACAGTTGCAAGACATGGTGACTGTGATGAATGAAGCTTTTAAGTTAAAAGGTATGAGTATAAATGTGAACAAGACTAAGGTTATGGTGTTTGAAAGAGAAGACGATGTATCGGAGTGTGAAGTGAAAATAAATGATGAGAGTGTGGAACACGTGAACGAGTTTGTATATCTGGGAAGTATGTTCACAAGGGATGGAAAGATTGAAGAGGATGTGGAAAGGAGAGTGAATGCAGGGAATCAGGTGAATGGTGCTATACATGCGGTTGCGACCAGCAAGTCGATGTCTCCGGAAGCTCGACTTGCCGTTCACAACAGCTTGCTGGTGCCTACACTTATGTATGGAAGTGAAGGGTGGGTATGGCGAAAAATACATGAAAGTAGGATTAATGCAGTAGAAATGCGCTCTTTGCGAAGTATGTGTGGTGTAACTTTAAATTATAGGTTGAGGAATGAAGTAATAAGACAACGTTGTTGTTTAAAAGAAGATGTAGTGATTAAAATTGAAAAGAGTATGTTAAGATGGTTTGGCCATGTTGAGAGGATGAATGAAAGGCATCTAACGAAATGTAATTACAAGCCAGACATGAATGGAAACGCCGGGAGGGGACGCCCTAGAAAGACATACATAGACCTTACAGGTGATGTTCTTTAAAAAGGCCAGGTGCGCAGTACTCATAACCGGCGTGTGTGTATGACTAGATGTATGAATGTGAGTGAAGCAAAATAAGTATGTAAGGATCGTAGCAGTTGGCGTTCTTTAGTTTCTGCCTACCCCCATGGGAAAAAGGCGTGAGTTTATGTATGTATGTATGTAATTTGACCACCTCGGGAGTATAATATACAAAAAAACATACAGTAAAATTTAGAACTGCCTCCTTTTTGAAGTCAGTTGAAAACGGCAATTTATTAACAAGATAAGAGTACTTAAGAGTAGGGATAAATCAAAGAAACGATGGATGTATAGGTATAATATTTAATGGTAATGATGGAATGATCACAAAATTATTTAATTTTATTAATAATCATGGCCTTCGCTTTTCCAAGTGACTCAAAATACAGTTCATCGAATTCTGAGCGCTTACCGTCACAATCCATCTCTTCATAACGCGTCACTATCTGATTGAATTCATCGTACAACGGCTCGATCTTGCTTATTCGCATCTGTAACTGGAAAGCATTACTACTATTTTCTGTGATGTATAATTTACTTAGAGCGTCAACAAATCTCGTGAACTTTACAGCACGTTCAATAAACCCCTGCCTTCGCCTATGTAATATTTGCAACTGCTTCATTTCTGTTGAGTGTTTGTCCATACTGACACAGCAGAACAGCAGAATCTGAAAATAAAATGGGGTGGTATTATTTTTTTGACTAGATAGTTTCATAGTTTGTAGTTGGTGAAAAGTGGCGAAATAACATTCCCTAAACTGCGGTACCTAACAACTTAATTTTTTGATGAGTTCAGTATAAGTAACCCATAAATTTCAATTCATTTTCTCCACTCGATTTATCCTCTCTAAACAGCCTACTTCAATCAAATCAGCATGCGGCAGTTACACCTTGGCATGAAAGTCCTAAAACGGAACTAAAATAAAAACTAAAATAGATAAAAGGCATCCTGTGTTATACCAGACCATAATCTATCTCTGTGCCAAATTCGTTCAGTAGTTTTAGCATGAAAGAGTACAACACAAACACAAAGACTGAACCTGTAGTATTATATTATCTGTGACTGAACATACAAACACACTTCACGCTTACAAACTTTCGCCTTTATAATATTAAAACGTATTTATTAATTAGCATTTTTTTCTACCGCTTATAATAAATATAAAGCCGCAACGCGTTCTGAGCTAATTTCACTCATTGAGCGTTGTCGATCTTTGAGCCTAACTTAAACACATTTGGAATCAAGAAAAAATGCGCATCTGCCTGTTTATTTTCAATATGTTGTGTTTATTATCCACAGCAATAAGTTAAGCTCAAAGGACACAAGGACGTGTGCTGAGAAAACATTTGATGATACATTATCACAAAATTATGTACTACATGATTAAAGTATCATTAATAACTACAAAAAGTCTGCGAGAGAATATGTCTATCATAGTTAAGACACAATAGCAGCTTTTATGTTTTAAATTTACATTCGATCGCCGGTAGAAACAAAAGTGGTTTTACTTTCGTGTTGTACTTAGTATTAATTATTCTTTAAATACATAGTTTAAAAAATTGGTAGCTGGGTAGGATAGGTATGGTAGTTAGGGTAAGTACGCTATTTAGGGTGGGTAGAGTAAGTAGGGAGCGAAGCCGCGGTCAGCTAGTTTCATTATAATTTTGATGTCTTAAAAACTTAAGAAAAGGATTCATTGATAGGTGTTAGATTGAAAAGGCTGATCTAACAAAGATATTCCTTTTCTATCTAAAGTGAGCATTTCTAGATGAAATCAATATTATAAAAAATCACATCTGCTAACTTAAAAAGGCACATTCCATCAAGCCGAAAGGGAACATATAGATATAAATTTTATTTCTTTATAATGTTGATGTCTTGCTATGTAGAAAAGGCTTCTTTGATAGGTGTTAGATAGAAAAGCCTTCTTTGATAGGTGTTCGATTAAAAAGGCTTTTCTACCAAAAATATTTATTTTCTTTCTAAAGTGAGCATTTCCAGATAAAATCAATATTATGAAAAGACGGATTAGCAATCTATATCATTTTATTTTACTATTTTACTTGTCTCTTAATTTAATTTTCTGTTAATCAATCATATCAGTTGTCTGATTGCGGGCAGGATGTACGGAACCGCACATTATTTTTCATACTCACGCGCCGTGCATTCTGTGCACTCAGCATTTCGTACCTATCACTAAGCTGTCACTAATTTGTGTAAGTACATTAAATCAATAAATCAGTGTTCAACGGACATTCGCGGTGGTCGGTTTTATTTCATCATCATCCCCATAGAATCGCCCCGGTATCATCACTAAGTGCAGGGATCCCCTACAGCACAAGTCAAAAGAAGAAAGTAGGTCTGTGGTATAATCTTAAATAAATATAGTCAGCACATTAATGGTTACGTCTATTCATTATTAGATTGCACCAGCGGTGTCTGGACATGCCATTAAGCTAAAAAGGTCCACTTTTCTAGACTATATTTTCCAAGTCAATGACGATGTGATTGATTACAAACTTGCAAGTGCAAGGCTTATTGGATGCACAGACAAGACAATAAAACTGTGTGGGTCTATCTGGCAGGCCCCAACGTGATTTATCAACAGGTGATAGCTTTTCATAAAGACATTATTTTGTACCTCAAGAAAATAAATAAGATATAGTTTGTACCTTGACAGTTTTTAATTGAATGACGTTTTTATGAAGTGTCTAGCTAGCGGGCCCCTTATGATTATTTTTATTGTTATTATACCTACTTTCAGATTGCCCAATAGTTCTCGAAGTTAGATACTATTATGTACCTTACAAATTCAAAACTTCGGCTTTCTGTGAGCTACACTTCAGAAGATATTCATTATTTAAACAAACGTCCAGCCAGCGGGCCCTTTTTTAAATACTACTCTTTCATAACATGCAATAGTATTAGCAGCTTGATACTATTATGTACCTTACAAATCCAAAATTTCGATTTCCTGTGAGCTATACTTTAGAAGATATAAACTAATTAAATAAGTATGCAACCAACGTACCTAGATGAATTTGCGTTTGCACAATACAATTACATCTTTGCTCGTTATGCACATTTGCGTTACTAAATATTTTTATCTTTGCGGATTGTTTTACGGGAAAAGGACAAATAAATATTTATTCGCTGTAATGTACCTGTAAGTTTAGTAACATAGATGTGTCTAGTTTGTGTTAATTTTGTAGGCTTTTGAAAAAAAATACGAAGGTACTTGTAAATAACTTGTGTAACTAGGTCTGTTGGTTGAATACTTATTTAATTAATGAATATCTTCTGAAATATAGCTCGCAGAAAGTCGAAATCTTGGATTTGTAAGGTACATAATAGTAGCAAGCTCCTTACACTTTTGTATGGTATAAAAGATTAGTATTTTAAAAAGGGCCCGCTGGCTAGACGTTTGTTTAAATAACGAATATCTTTTGAATTATAGCTCACAGAAAGTCGAAATTTTTGGATTTGTAAGGTACATAATAGTATCAAGCTCCTAACACTATTGTATGGTATACAAGATGATTATTTTTAAAAGGGCCCGCTGGCTGGACGTTTGTTTAAATAACGAATATCTTCTGAATTATAGCTCACAGAAAGTCGAAATTTTGTGTTCGTAAGGTACATAATAGTATCATGCTCCTAACTTAATTGTATGACATAAAAGAGTAATATTTTAAAAAAGGGCCCGCTGGCTGGACGTTTGTTTAAATAACGAATATCTTCTGAAGTATGGCTCACAGAAAGTCGAATTTTTTTTATTTGTAAGGTACATAATAGTGTCTAACTCCGAGCACTATTGGGCGTTTTGAAAGTATAATAATAATAAAAATAATCTTAACGGGCCCGCTAGCCAGACACTTCATAAAAACGTCATTCAATCAAATACTGTCGAGGTACAAAATATATCTTATTTATTTTCTTAAGGCCGTACCCTGACCAAAAAATTAGCATGAGATTTGAGCATTCCTATTGGCCTAGCGGCACTCGTAGCGCATGAATTACAGTAGTAAATACGCCCAGATTTTAGAATAACTTCTTTATAAAATCGAATATTGGTCTTTTGAAAAAAAAAAATCTACCAAAATGTTCGTTATCAAATTGTCTATCCATTAGTGTTAGTACAAACAATTATTAATGAACACTTTACGAGGAGATGCATGCTATCAATCATTATTTCTCATTTTTATGGTTTTGTTGGAAGGAGATTAGTGAAACATATACTACATTTAAAAAAAAAAAGAATTCTACAATTTTGGAATCAATAATATGTAGAAATTTAATGTATTTTATTAGTTGATATTTCATTTTAAATAACGAGTAGATAGCTCCTAAAAACTGCACGAAAAACGGCTAGCGCGGCGTTTTGCTCGGGGTAGCGCCTTAAGGTACAAAATGATGTCTTTATGAAAAGCTATCACCTGTTGATAAATCTCGTCGGGGCCTGCCAGATAGACTCACACAATATAACTGGCTCTAAATGATTAGTGGCAAAAAATGTTTTTTTTTTTTTAAACGTGCCATTTCCCTTAATGTACCAGAAAAGCTTTGGCCTGAATTCCACTGAAAAAAAAAAAACAAATTTCTAAATTCAAAAAGCTTTATCTAGAGATCTCTATTTTTAAAACAGTACCTTCAATTTGGTCCAAGGAATAAAGCTGCCATTTCCGTTAATGTACTAAAACAAGATTTAGTCCTGAATTCCATAGGAAATAAACAAACACAAATTTCAATCTAGAGATTTCTATTTTCAAAACAATTTTTCAGTCTCATAGTTGAGTCCCATTTCTTGGAATAAAGGTAAAAACAAATACGAGCTACAGACATTCATCATGGAACCTGTAAATAAAACCATAAGATTGGGTTTCTCCAAAGGTGCTTGTCTTAAAGCCTGATGATGATATTCTTATAATTTGGACAAGCACATTGGACAGCCTTTGATAAATTATAATATAAAGGTAGTGTTGCTAAGAAAATCATCTTATGATCATCTCTCCTAAATTCGGTAAAGCAATATGTTTCTATAAAGTAAATATCAAAAACGCTTTTCATCACGTTTAACTCTAAAATAGTTAAGAAATCAATTGGCACTCTGTGCTTTACGGACACAAAAAAAACATTATTGCTTGGCGAAGGAGTTGTAAAACTTTATAAACAACATAGTTGTCTATAAAATATGTAAAAATTATGATGAAAGAAATTATAATTTGGAATTGTAAAACGCGCGCGTCAGCTACAACTCTTAAGTTTTGGATCACTTGACTGGCGTTTAATTGTAATGCGTTGATAATAATTTAACCGGTTGGTGAAATCGACGGTTAAACACAAACGCTTAAGTAATTCGAAACTATTAATGTAATCCAGTTTTCTGGATCAATTTTGTTGGAAAGTGGATCCCTAATTTCACAACTATAAAATCAATCTATAGTTTTGTTTGAAACTAAAATCTGACAGTACACTGTCAAACTAGAGTTTGACAGTGTACTGTCAGATTAAAAACGAGACGTTATTAGTCTTGGTGAAAAGAAATGGTTTCTGAAACTGATTCCTGTTTAAATATGAAATAAGTTTTATAGTCCTAACTCTGACCAACAAAAAAAGATAGACGTAGCGTCGCGAACATCAAAAGTGAAGCCACATTTTTATCTATGTGTGTTTGGAAGGGTTGCCATTTGTTGATTTTTTTCCCTATAAAATGGGTAATAATATTATTGTGTGGGTAGGATAATATTGTTCGAGTAAGATATTGTTGAGTATGGTATTGAACCTCAAAAGTAAACGATTAAGGTACATTATTAATTATAACTCACGAAAAGAAATATTTTTTTGTGACATCGCAAAATCTATTTAAAAATAAACAATTAGAAAGTGGCTTTACATGCTTATGATTTGGAGATCACCTTTTATGCAATCCTTGCTTGTGTTAGGAGACTTTACTCTTCCGCTTAGCAATATCCATTAATTTGCAATTTAAGGCAAAAAAAAAAAAATACAAATATAAATAGATAAGTTTTAAATAATAGAAAAAGCAAACTTTATGTGAACGAGCGTTATACAGAGAAAAAAAATGCGCGTATTTGTGTGATGTGTAGGAGTATAGGGGAGAGTGCGCTAATGTGTGAGGGTATATAGTTTGTATGAGTTTAAATTAGTATATTTAGTTCTACTCTGGGGTATATGTTTAGGTTTAAGTTAGCTTAGCCTGTGACAGTGTCTTGGGATCGGAAGAAGTAAAATACAGCTACTTCCTATAACCATGCTCATAGAAATTCTATTAAAGGTTATAAGTTGCTGAAGCGTAAATCATAACATCGTCAAGTGTATGAGTCATTATGTAAATTGTTTTGAAATAATATAGATAATTATATTATCAATCAACTTTATTAAATTCAAAAATACCACCACAACTAAATCACTGACTCCATAAAGTAATACAAAGATAAATGGTACTATTAGATAAAGATAAATGTACTATTTCTTATAGCTACTATCCATTTTCTTTTTGTTTCATTATTATTTGGAAATCTAAAATATTTATATAACATAAAAAAAGAAAACAGGAATATAACTCGAAGTAAGAAATCATATTAAATTTGTTTAATCGAATGGGGTAATTTGAAATCATATTATGGCAACCCACGCACTTTATGTCACTGATTTCGTTCGTTGAGGTTTTTTGTTCCAAGGAACCTAAAATTCATAGTATATTTAATAAATAAACGATGTTATTTCAAGTACTTACATGTGAAATGTGATTCCGTGAGACATTTTATGTGCTTTGCTATTGCTTTTACAAGTTTTCACTACACAGGAAGGCATCATTCTATTTTTTTTAATATATGTTAGACGACGACTCGTAACGTACTAAGAGCGATGATGAGCATAGTTTTAGTGCAGGTGTGTGCGTGAGAGTGTATATTTACTTGGGGGAGCATAGTTTTGTGGCTTCACTTATGGTGTTCGCGACGTTACGTCTATCTTTTTTTGTTGGTCTGAGAGTCTAAGTACTACTAATGTAAAATCTAAATAAATAGCACAAGATCGAAAAAGTAAAATTTCGAGGAAAAACACAACAATATATATTTCAAATAACATCTAAAAAACGCCATATAATTCTGTTATTAGTTATTCAAATAACATCTAACAATGGCTGATATTTCTCAAATAACATCTAAAATACGACAGATAATTCTGTTATTAGTTATTCAAATAACATCTAACAACGTCTGATGTTTTTGTTATTAGTTATTTAATACATGCTGTATCAAACGAGGCTTAGTATTTTTTTCAATAATGGTTTCAGTAATAAAGAAAATAAGTCATTTTTGAACGAGTCAGTCATCAGTCAATACGAAAAGCAGACTGGACTGATAATAAGCGAATGAAGACCACCTCAGACATTAACCTACGACGTAACGTGGTTCTCAAAAAATCTACATGATTTGTTCATCTATACCAATATTATAAAGAGGAAAGTTTTTTTTGTTTGATTGTTTGTACCGAATAGGCTCCAAAACTACTGGACCGATTTCAAAAATTCTTTCATGCACCGTTGGGAAGCTACTCTATCCCCGGGTGACATAGGCTACTTTTTAATTTTATCCCTGTATTCCCACGGGAACGGGAACTACGCGGATGAAACCGTGTGGCGTCCTCTAGTCAGATATAAACCTACATGGTTCTCAATTCTCATATGATTTGATTCTCATATCATTGACCATTTTATTAATTATTATGGACTTTAAAAGTGACTGTGACTTCTGGGTTTGTTTCGGTGTTTATTCTCAGAGTAGTCCGCTGGGAAATACCGGCATTGTCTATTTTAAATAAAAAATGGTCGTCTAAAAGCTTCGATCACTATAAATGTTATTTATAACTAATTTTCAACAAATTTACAAAAATAAATATCATTTAGCAAGTCGGAAAAAATGCCTATGGGCCATACAGGCCGTAGGGTTATCGATCAAGAAGTGATGCTTCGTAAGACTTTAAATAAAACACTGTATTGCTAAAACCATATTATATCTGCAAGTTTAGTGTGAATTAAAATTTAATGCAAATACTATATAGCTGGATATTTCTATAATCAAAATAAGGTTATTATACATACTTTAAACTGTTTTAATACATTATAAACATAGCAATTTGTGCCTGACACGCAATTAATTTCAAAATGTTAAATATAATAAATGTAGTTAAAGACTTAATTGTTGTCTACATGCAAAATAATGTAATTGCACTTGAAAACTAATTAATATTATAAAAAGGAAGAGATGTGGTATACTCTTAAATAAATGTAGTCAGCACTTTAATATTTACGTCTATTCATTATTAGATTATTTAGATGGCACCAGCGGTGTCTGGACGTGCCATTCAGTGCTGTCTACTTACTGATAAACCTGGTTGTTTTATTAAAAAACCCAAACCCTAACTAGTGTTTTTAGTGAACACCACAAGGTCTATTAATATCCTACTTCCTACTTACTATTATAAACGTGAAAGTTTGTGTAGATGGATATATGTTTGTTACTCTTTCAAGCAAAAACTACTGAACGGATTTCGATGAAACTTTACAGAAATATAGCTTATATATCAGAGTAACATCATAATTACTGTGTTTAATTACTAATAAAAATTGTTTTTTTTTCGCTACAAATGTCTTTATTTACTGGGTCATTTTTTGTCAAAAGAATTATTGGGTCAAAATAAAATGTTCCAACGATGAATCGTTAATTAATTAATTCAGTAATTTTTATTTAATTATATTAATTAAACATATATAAAAAAGTCCCACTTTAATAACTTCTAAGCTATGTGATGCATAATTAGGTATTACTTTGTTGTTAAAACTAAATAAGTATCATGGAATTAGTTAAGTCTAAATAATAATCAAATCGAATGCATTTTACACAAGCTATTAAAAAAATCGTTTCCTGAAGTGACAGACTGGCATTCGAGTTAGCTGGCACTTAACAGGTACTTAATAAGGGATCTCTTGTGCGTGTGTTTATTTAAAAAAAGCCTACGTATACAGAGCCACACTAAGCTCTTGTTATGATTAGAGCACAATCAGTTCAAAGTACAGATAAACTAAATTATTAATTTTATAATTAGCAGTTTATTTATATAAATAGTAGATTGTTTACCTAGGGAGCAAACAACTATTTCAAAGGCGAGAGTGTTTTTTTGAATCCAGAGCGGAACGAAGGATTCTAGAGTATAATCCTGAGTGCAGCGAGGGATTCAAATTACGTCACTCGAGCTGAAAATAGTGTTGCTCCCGAGGTGGACACTCTACTTTTTATCACCCTCTATGAGAAAATAAGTAAGTGCAACTTATGAACAAGAACGTTACTTTTATTTATTTACATAAAATTAAAACCCATAAGACATAAAATAAAATAATTAGACGCAAATTTTTATATTTGAACAATTATGGAAGTGCATCGTAACAATTTTATTAGTACCATCCGTTACAGTTGTAGATTTATTTACAGCTTGGGAATTATAAATAGTCTCTGAAAACCGTTTCTCAGGATGTAGTTTTTGAGAAACTTGATTATAATACTCTCACTTGAGGAAGACGCGCTCATTTTTTATCATTCTAAGATCTGAATTTGAAACAACCACGAACGAAGGCAGAATGCATTTAATTTCGCGCGTTGTTTATTTTTCAGCAACTTATTTTTGACGCACTCGCAGTTTTTCAGCCAGTCACTTTCAATACATTGTTCTTGCATGGTTTGTGATTGACCTCTTTGCTGATTGGAACATTTACTAACAATATCCACATTCCAAATTCAAATCTATTTTGGTCCCTAAGGGATTAAGAGCGCCCTTGCCGAACCGTCTATCGCCAACGCGAGCACGGTCGAAAAGCTTGTTGTTTCATCCAGCGCAATGCTTGAAAAGGAGGCAAAGCGAAAAGAGAGAGATAGCGCCTGAACGCTCGGTTGTCATTCGGTAACTTCCGCCGCTCATTCGCGGGCGATCGCCGCCGGCCGGTCGGCCGCTCGTGTGAGCGGCGGGCGACCCATTCATTCATTCATGATAATAAATAATAATATCGGATCGCACGCGCGCTTCCAGTTTTGTAAATTGCCTTGAATGCAGGTACATATACCTACATTTGGTACGGACGTAGCCCTTGGCCCCGGGGATGCGTGTTTGTATTTTTACCAATCTAGGTACTGTACGTGCGCTAGTTTTTACTGCATAGAAATTATTATAAATATACTAGTCTTTTCGTAATTTATGTAGGATACCACATAGAGCACACAAAAGTAAAGGTACCTAAATAATTTATTCTGATTATGGAATAGCACAAGCAGAACACCTTATTATTTATCTATTTAGTCAGTATTGAGGCAGCTAAAATTAGTAGGTATAATAACAATGTACAAACAAATGTAGGTACCTACGTCGTACAGGCGGTTGATCAAATAAAGTAGTCTGAATACAGTTTGGCATATATATTTTTTATTTTATAGAAAAGTACATAAAACCCGGTTATCGAAAAGATTCTGATTTCCGAAAATAAAAATACCTACCTAAAAAACATATTTTTTTTACCTTTTGAAGTCCTTATGAATGTCCTCCACCCTTGGGCAAACCAAGGGGTTTTTTTTTATCGATGTCCTACTCTATGAATTTCTTCCTGTATCGTGGGTGCGTTTACAAACATCTCACATACACAAGACACCCAGATCCGGAACAACTATCTGCAGACCATACAAATATTTGTCGGTGCGGGAATCGAACCCGCGACACGCAGCACAGCAGTTGATCGCTCTACCACTACGCCAACCGTGTCGTCAATTCGACACGTATGTAAGTAATATTATTGTAACTGCACAATATTCACATAAGCTACCCTATATGGGCTTCTAAACATGTGTGCCAAATTTCATTTATGTTTATAGAACTTGCTCATTTTAGTGATATGACTAGTGTACTACAACTATAAAGAGAGAAATAATAACATTTTCACAAAAAAAAAATATCTACTTCAAAAGCAAAAACACTAAACAGGGTAAAATAACTTTAGTTTCGGAAGTCGGAAGTAATTATACCTAAAAATGTTAGCCTCTGTACGGACTGGATAGATAAATAATAATGTGTTCTGCTTGTAAATCATTCAGGTAGTACCTATACTTTTTCGTAATTTATGTAGGTATCCTACAAAAATTACGACAAACTTGATTGTTCTGTAAGTTGGCGAGTGGTTGAGCGATCGGCTGCTGCGCTGCGTGTAGCGAGTTCTATTCCCGCATGGAAAAATATTTGTATGGCCTATAGATAATAATTGTTCTGGATCTGGGTGTCATTGACAAAATACTTATAAAAATACCTGTATTTACACATTCGTGCTGTTTGTTGCTAAGGAGTTCGGTTGTATGCTCCATATTTTGAAAACTGCTGGACCGATTTTGATGTAATTTTCTTTTATTCTAGCACTAAGTATTCCCTAAGTTGAGAGATACTCAATCCTAGACAAAAGGAATGATCACGATCCAATAAGTGGTTTCGGAGAAATGCCTGTAAAAACATACATACATGACATACACTTATGACGTTTTGCACACGTGTTTGTGCCCAGATAGAGTAACATATTATGTGAATACTGTCCAGTTCCAATAATATTATGTACATATATGTGGAATTGATTATCTCTTATTTTTGAATTCGGTAAAAAAAGAAATTCTGTTTGTTTTAGTGGTCTAAAACCATCTTCTGCCATAATGAAACCGGTTTAGGTCACATCGGTTTGATGGTTTCAAAGTCTGTAACGGACATAAGTAGAAACACTTTTTGTGTTTTATATAGGTATTACGAGTAGGACAACTGGCTACCAAAACTTTTTATTTTATTATATATTGGCTAAAACCGTCACTTTGAGTATGCAGACGACATCACAGTTGCATAGAGGTACTTGTCAAACGCAAGGGCTACTAGGGTGAAATCCGGTCTCTTCGTGAGACTATGGTGAAGCGCTTGAACCAGTCCTTGACGACGGGGAGGTCAACACGCAGGACCACATCGTATGCGAGATCCCACAAGAGATTTTGTAAAACTGACCACTGCAAAACCCCACAGCCAGAACCCACGCTTGGCCGTGAATTTTGGTTTGTACTGAAGTGATTGGTGTATCAAGATGGTTGATTTGTATTTTTACCTAAAAGGTTTATTTTTTCGTTGGTTTCTCTTTGTTTCTTTATGAGTAATTAGTTAGTACCTATCAGAAATAGAGAAATAAATAATAATTCCCGAGCGCGAGCCAATTGATAATAAAAAAAAAATAACAGTCACATAAAATAAAAAAGCAATAATGTAATCATCTAAATCGAGTAAAATCGCGTATTTTAAAAATGTTAATGGTTGTGTTTTGTAGGTAAGTACTTACAAAACATTACCATTTGTCGGTAACTCGGTGTAGACTGATATAAATAATAATTCTATTTAGTCCATCAGTTAGACTCAGATCAAGTAAAAAAAGGTAGATCCCGCACGGCCTATAGTTTAGGTGAAGCCACAAAACTCAGCCGATTCTTGTAAACACACGCGCTCACGCACACACAAGCAATAAAACTACGCTGATTTTGTTAGTATCTCACGGACCGTCGTGCAATAACTTTGCCTTAAAAATGCCGTTCTGTGTTGTCAAGTGGTGCAAAAACAACAGCATAGTAAACAAGAAGTCTTTAGGAATATCGTTTCACACGTAAGTACACGCAGAACTATTTGTATTTTTGGTTTTCCAACATAATTTTGAGGTTATTCGAAACAGATAATGTTTTTCCCCGAAAATGACATATTGGGAGAATGTTGCCAGTAATTCTTATTTCTAATTGCCCAAAATGTGGGTAAGTTGGCAAAGTCAAAGAAAAATAATTAAGTTGACATAATTAATGTTTATTTTCTATTTAAATCACATGATTTTATGTATTATACATAAATCAAAGTCAAGGTAAATATTTAGTTCATAACTAATTTATTTTTGTATAAATTCATGAGTACCTTCTATTTTGCCATGGGGTATCAACTCATACAAATTATAATTAGTATTAAAAAAAGATCATAGATGGCAGCATAGGTAACAAATGTGAAAGTAACAATCAATTAAAAATGTTTAACAGCAGATTCAGGCTGAAATAAGTTTAGTAAAAATCAAAACTTGCTTCTTTAATGTTAATTTATCCATTTATACTCATTAATCAGGTTTTTTGAACAAAAAAGATAAGTGAAGACTTTGTATGTTAAATTATTTGAAAGTAGCTATCGACTTTTCGTTTTGTTTTGAGTTCTTTGCAATAGATGGCGTGTTTCACAATTTGTCCTAAACTATATATCCATCGTAAGATTCATTTTGTAGGATAGTTATTATTTATTATAGGCGTAATTTAAAAGATATTATTTATTATAGGCGTAATTTCAAATATTAAAGTTTTGGTCTATTATTTAAAATCACTTTTATGTGAAGCTTGTTTACACGTCGAATTAACTAGATACCTCGCTGGAACAGGACTCGTATCGCGCTAGGGCCTACTCAAATCGCACGGGTACTAAAATAAGAGATAACGCGACGCGTGTGCCGCTTGCCGTCCGAGTTTACGTGTCGCATAGTAGGTACAGTTTGATTCAAACTTAATAACGGCTCGAAACACTTCGTGAGCCACTACGCGCTAGCAATTTCATGTGACAGCGGGGGTGAGGGGTAGGGTAGGTACTGCCATGCTGCGTACCTAACTAAAGTATTAAAAGTAATAATTTTTGTAAAAACATCTTGTTCTTTATATATCTAAGTACCAACCTAAAATAAAAAAGCTAATTTAAAATCAAACACCCGACTGCTTAAAAAGCGAACTAAAAAGCTGTAAACAAGAAAATAACTAGCTGTGCAGTCGGAGGATACATATTCGCGAACTGCCTGATCCTCCGACGGCACAGCACGATTTTTACTTGATTACAGCTTTTGAGTTCGCTTCCTTTTTGATTTTTAAATTAGCTTTTTTTATTTACAACCTTTAAGTATTTTTTTTTTATAAATTGTTTTAAACATATACGTGGTATGTATTTTTGTAATCACCACTAAAAGCCCTTAATTTTGATACCCCACTCGACGGGTTACAAAGATAAAAAATTGCAACCTCTACAATAATTATGGAGCCCAAAATCCGCCATTTTTTTTTAATGGCACTTGTCTAAGAATATTTGGGTGGCCAAGACCTATCTAACGATGTCTTAATTATAAAAATCCGTCATGTGGTTTGAAAGATACGAGGTAATAAAGAATATTACACACATACTTACATACAAGATACGCGCGAAAAACATAACCCTTTCCTTGCAGCCGGGTAAAAAAGGATAACCCTTATAGTGAATAATAAAATGACATGAACTAGGTACCTACCTACTTCGTGTCATTCCGTTGCCGCGGAAGCAAGCTAACTACCTACATTTAATTCTACAACGAATTCTACAGTTTTGATTGATTTGGAATATTCGTGAATATTGTGAAATTCGCTACACAATGCGACCACTTAGATTTAAGAAGTTACCGCGGTCTGAGCGGAGTCTGTCCTGAACCGAACATACCTAATGTTATTATTACGAATACGAAGTAAGCGTTCAAGGACAAGACAACTGGCAAATAACATCTCTGAGTACTTATATGATACGATTCCTCGCTCAAATTGCCATATGATTTAGTATCTAGGCAAACTACTAGATGGCGTTAGAAAACCACAGTCTCGGGCTATTAAAGAGTCACTGGTGCTGCCGCCTGTTAAAAATATGGAGAAAGAAAAAATAGCCCGACCAATAGCCTGACTTATGGAGGTGACATTTCTTTGTATGGGATTGGGTATCTGTACTGTAGTATTATATTATCTTTGATTTTGCTATCAAATATTATGGTTTTAGGTTTCCAACGAAAAATTTAATAAGAAACGAATAGGTAAATGCTATAAAACTGAGCCGAAATGAACCACAATGGCAGCCATCGTCGTCTAGTGTGGTTTGTTCAGACCATTTTGAGAAGACGACGACGATTACGATTAGTAATAGAAAAATATTTAAACATAAGACTGCATCATATTTGTAAAATGCGTACTTTGACGATGACACTGGGTTCTAAGCGCCAAAAATTTAAAAAACTCATACAGCATAAAGGACTTTAGACTTCAGGACTCGTTCATGGTACATATACGTATGTACATAAAAAATATGATTATGTTAAAATACACAAAAAGTACCTACAGCCTATTTCTGACATGCAGTCTTGCCTCCGTTAGCACGACAGAAATAGGTCACCTTGTTTCAATCTTTTTAAAGTTCACTAAGTTTGTTAGTATTCTGTTATAAGTTAATGCTCTATTTTGTACTTACTAAAATACTTATACTTTACATTCCATCTGAAAAAGTATATTTTTAATTCCATGGAATGGTTGTTTTTGTAATAAACATGTTTTACATAAACTTTGTTGTATTTTTAGTAAAAAAAACTTGATCTGAGCTGCTCGGTGTTCTTACACACGAGCGACTGCACGCGTTTATTAAAAACAAACAGATTTCCTTTCACATTTGCACATAAAGTACTTACTTAAAATTATTAAATTAATATTTAATCCCATTTAAATAATTTGAGGGACTTTTTTTTTAAAAGTGTCAACACTCTAGTGACTCACACATAGTTAAAAAAGTGGCTTCACCTAAACTATAGGCCGTGCGGGATCTACCTTTTTTTACTTGATCTGAGCAGTTAGATTATCAAAAAAAAATTGACACGTATTTTTTTATTTATTAAATCTTTAAAAATTGATAAAGATAAAGCTCGTCAAAGTTCAAGAGTGGATGTCACTTTACGTGACGTCACGCGGAACTTCAACACACGGAGTAAGAAACGGTTACGAATGCGACGCTTGCTTTTGATAAATCAAATATACGCCGCACACTACACTGTTGCCGTTCCGTCACGTCCCAAGTTCGCGCGCCGTTCGCCCGCGCCGATGATGTGCGATCTCGCAACGTTGCGTTGCAGCCTGATATCAGTACTAAGTAGCGATAAAAAAATCGATAATTTTATATCGATACTCAAGGAAGTATTGCGAGCATCTGGCGGGTGTTTCGAGGGTCCCTACCTACCCTACCTAGATACCTAACTACCTACCCTACTTGCCCACATATGACCACCTACCTACCCTATCTACCGGATCGGTAGAGTGAGTAGGTAAGTTGGTCCTGCCCATCCTATCTACGTACCTACCCTAACTACTTACCTAGCTTACAGCTACCCAACCTAAGTACCTAACCTACCTAACTACGTACCTTACCTACTTACCTACCCTACCTTCAAAACCTACCATCAAAACAAATTCGGTCCGTATTCACTAACGCAATGCCAGGTCCGTTTCTTATAAAAGTAGGTACTAAATCTTTTTGAAAGCAAAATCAGTGTCCGGTATAAAAAAGCAAGATCATTGTGGTAGGTAAATAAATTAAATATATACGATGCACACTCACTACGCGCAGTATTGTACTCAACAAATTCATTACCTACTACCCGAGCGAGCGGCGATCACGCGCACCCCGCCCTACCCCGCACGACTCGTCTCCCCGCGCACCTCATACCCCCTGTTGACTAACAAGCAAGTGAGAACGCGATAACATTGAGCTAAAAATGGTGTTCGAAAATTTCATAAATCTTGTTCCAGGAAATACGTGTTTCTGAATAAGCCTTATAAGTTTGTGAAATAAAAATTTGTCATTTAGAATCTCCATTACATTTGCAAGGTTTCTATCAAAATATTTTCTTTACTTTTACAATTTATGAATACACATTATGAACGGCCAAAGTTCAGGTAAAATTTGTGCAAAAAACCAGATATTTGGAGGCTTATACTGAATTGGTTTCTCCAAATTTTTATTTTCTGCTTCGATAGAAACCTAGATATAGTGCACAAGATACCTATTAGTTCAAAAAAATCAAAGATCGATGTGTTACAACGGCATAATCACGTACGAGCGTTTGTATGAAAATTATGTCGGGTTGTCTGCTCTTAATGAGCTATTTTGGTCCCTGTTTACGAGGAATAAACTAGCTCTTTTTGAGTAGATTTGATAAAAATATATTTTTCAACACACTTGCTCATAAAGTGGCTCTAATTTCACCGCAATTAGGCACATAATGACACCTGTAATCAAACTGTGACTTTTCATTACTATTATTCACAAGTGAGGCATAGCGTTTTTTTTTTAATTTATTGGTTGAGTTGCTTTGTTCTTAAAACAATTTCGATACAAAAAAAATCGTGCTCAATAGTATACAAATAAATTAATGTACCTATTGCTTGCGCATTTTATGCAACTTCGTATTTAAATAGATAATTTTAACTTGTACGTGTTTATTAAATACATATTTCACTCAAATATAACTTTTGTTTACCGCTGTAATAAAAAAAATACTTAAAATTCCCCAATTCAAAGAATAAGGAATTTTAAAAAACAAAAAAAAGAAACCTCATTATTTTAGTCTATGGCCGATCTATTGTTAGATGCGCGCGCATAGAAAAACTGATTAATTTTGCCCGCCATACACAGTTGTACCATAATGTACTATTATAATTCGAATATTACGATAAGAGAGTAGATAAAATGACATTAGATGTTAGTAAGTGTCAACTATCCAAATCCTGTATTATGGAATATTTAAAGGTAAAAGCTGTCATTTACCTTAACGTACTAGAAAAAGATTTGGTCTGAATTACACTGAAAATAAAAAAATTGCCAAGTTCAAAAAGATTTATCTAGAGATCTCTATTGTCAAAACAGTGCCATCAATTTGGATCAAGCATAGATTTAGATTATTTTTTGGGTTTAAGGAATCTTGTGGGTGAAAGCCTCAGATCAAGGTAAAAAAGGTAGATTCCGCACGGCCTATAGTTTAGGTGAAGCCACAAAACTCAGCCGATTCTTGTAAACACACGCGCTCACGCACACACAAGCAATAAAACTACGCTCATTTTTGTTAGTATCTCACGGACCGTTGTGCAATAACTTTGCTTTAAAAATGCCGTCCTATGTTGTGAAGTGGTGCAAAAACAACACCATAGTGTGAACAAGAAGTCTTTCGGAGTATCGTTTCACACGTAAGTTCACGCAGAACTATTTGTATTTTTGGTTTTCCTACATCATTTTGAGGTTATTCGGAACAGATAATGTTTCATCCCGAAAATGACATATTGGGAGAGTGTTACCAGTAATTCTTATTTCTAATTGTCCAAAATGTGGGTAAGTAGGCAAAGTCAAACAAAAATAATTAAGTAGAGAGTTGACTTAATTAATGTTTATTTTCTATTTAAATCACATAAATATTACGTACATAATTATGTAAAAATACACAAAAAGTACCTACAACCTATTTCTGATTTTCTATTTCTGGCATTTTTCTTAAATTCAACAAAAACGACATTGAAGTAGATGCCTCCGATTGCACGACAGAAATAGGTCACCTTGTTTCAATCTTTTTTAAAGTTCACTAAGTTTGTTAGTATTCTGTTATAAGTTAATGCTCTATTTCGTACTTACTTACATACAAATACTTTTTATTCCATCTGAAAAAGTATATTTTTAATGCCACGGAATGGTTGTTTTTGTAATAAAAATTTATATTTTTGTAATAAACATGTTTCACATAACCTTTGTTGTATTTTTAGTAAAAAAACTTGTTCTGAGCTGCTCGGTGTTCTTACACATGAGCGACTGCACGCGTTTATTAAAAACAAACAGACAGATTTCCTTTCACATTTGCATATAAAGTACTTACTTAAAATTATGAAATTAATATTTAATCCCATTTAAATAATTTGAGGGACTTTTTTTAAAAAAAGTGGCAACACTCCAGTGACTCACACATAGTTAAAAAAGTGGCTTCACCTAAACTATAGGCCGTGCGGAATCTACCTTTTTTTACTTGATCTGAGGTGAAAGCTGCCATTGCCCATAATGTACTACTATTGCATAGATAATTGAACAAACGCGATAAAAAAGTTGATAAAAAAAAAACAAAATAACCCGACTGCTTAAAAAGCGAACTAAAAAGACGTAAACAAGAAGAAAATCATGCTTTTTTCGAGCGATTTTCGCTTTTTAAGCAGTCGGGTTATTTTTTTTTTGTAATAAACTTTTTTTATTTACATTTTTTTTTTTTTTTTAATTAGGTACATTTAAACATATAAGTGTTTTATATTTTTGAAATCACCTCTTAAAACCCTTTATTTTGATACCCCCACGATGGGTTACGAAAAAAAAAAAATTGCTTCCACAAAATGGCGCCCAAAATCCGCCATTTTTAACTTTTCCAATTTTTATGTAGCCAGTGACACTTGCAGGGTTAAGACGAATCGATTGACGTAAGAATCATCAAAATCGGCCAACGCGCTTGGTCTCTAGAACGCCACATAGGCACAAACATACATACATATATAGACTGATAAACACATTACCCTCCTTCGGCAGTCGGGTAAAAAATATACTCATTCATCTATCCATTAAGTGTCTGAATTTTTTATTTCTTAATTTTCATATTTAATTTAATTAAATATTATTTAAAGTGTCCGAAGAGGGCTTGGTTTGCGCAGGCTAGAGTACGCGTTTTCGGCCTTATTTTTGGTCCCTGGGCAAAAATATTGGTGCAGCATATTGGTTTGGGAAACTTCCTCTTCTTTAGGAATCTTTTTTAGCTTTCATAAACCTTAATTATATTTGAAAATGTGCACGCCCTTTTTTCTTTTCAGTAAATGGTTTATAAGTTTTGCATTTTTTTTTCAAAAGTCATCTGCATGCTATTCCGAATCGAATGACACCTTGCTCATATTTTTTTGCGAGACTGCTAAAAAGTTGTACAAAAAACCACTTAGTTTAGTTTAGTTTCGAAAAAAGCACTTGTAGCACTTCATATTACAAATAAAAAATAAATAATTTACAATCGTCACGAACATCATCACATCACGAACATCATCGTCATCACGCAGATTATCATCATCACGGACCACCCCGGCCGTTTAAGGTTAAATACTGACCCATCCAAAAACCGACCTTGGGTAAGTGGTACTTAACCTGGCCTAAAAAATACCATCAACATCGAACAACCGGGCCGTCCAGTTAATTTGTAACTCTATGAAATTCACGTGAGCTGTGTAAGTATTGACAAACCGATCGAGGTGGGCACATGAAAACAGATAGATTGTAGATTGCTGGTGCAATGATTGGTCGTATTATTCAGTTAGAAAAATCAGATCACAATTTTTCGACAGTTTATAGAATCTAAAGATATTTCATAATCTATCGATTATTACAATAATCCTGTTACAATGACATGGGAGTATGGCAGACAGGGTATGTCAATGGTGATTACAAATTCTGCAAAATTTTGTCGATGTTGATTTGAACATGTTTGTCAAAATTGGCAACCCTACTTGTCTTTGTTCGAAAACGAAGCATGCTCAGAGATTCCCCGAAATATTGCTTACTCGCTTTCACATGGTGTTTTATGTTTTAAGTTAGAAATAGTGCTGTGCCGATTCGATTATTAATCTAATCGATAATGAGAAGATATGGTATCGATTAATAATCGATTCTTAATCGATTTTCAAACGTTTTGGTTCATTGATTAGTTCAAAATAAAAACTGTTTCAAATTTTCTTAGAAATGTTATAAAAATATCAGAATTTAATAACTTATTTATTTAAAAAAGAAAACTATTATTTATATTAAAAATCAAACGAATACGGGCTGATTTTTCAATAGACTGTTATCTTTTAACTGAGGAATAAAAATGGCCGTTTGACATATATATATATATATATATATATATATTTTTATTGTCTATATGCTCGCGTTTGATTTTCTATACAAAAGCTGTAAAACCGCCATTTGTATGAATCAGATAAAAGTCATAAGACTATTGAAAAATCGGGCCTATATCGAATATCATGTATGTCTCATGTACTTATGAACCTAAAAACTTAATTGGGATTTCTCTTATAATAAAGCACTTAAACTCTTTGGTATTAAACTGCTCCATTATAGGGGAAATCCCGACCCATCACTAGACTTTTTACTAAAAAGGAGCAGGGTTACTATAATTGAAATAGCTTTCTTCCAATAATCGATTGTAATCAATTATCTAAATGATAATCGATCGTAAACGATAATCATGATAATATATTAATCGATTATTGATAATCGATACCGCACAGCACAAGTTAGAAACAGTGCTGCCAACTTAGCGCTTTCAGCGCCAAATCTAGCGCTTTTTTGTTCAATAGCGCGTTTTAGCGCCTAGCGCTAAATCTAGCGCTTTTTTGAAACATTGGACTTTCATTAAAAAAAAGTAACTAAGCAAACTATCAACCTCTAAACGACGTGTTGGAGCAAATTTCATCCACAGATAAATATACATTCAAGTCCAAAACTGATCAAGACCTACTCAAACCATATAATTCGGGGGCAAAAGCAATCGTAGTAGAATCAGATGATGGTGAATTATAATAATTATTATTTATTATGAAATAACTATAATGTATTTAACTCTTTTAAATGACATATTTTAATTCAATAAAAAATACGTCCCTGTCTCAATTATTGGGTGCTTTGCTTGAATTTGGCGCCGAATAAAGCGTTTTTTTTACAGCGACCATTTAGCGCTTTCTAGCGCGTTTTTAAAGAGCTAACAGCGCGTTTTTGCTTAGACGAGTTCGCAGCACTGGTTAGAAAGAATGGAAGTCATTTCCTAGAAATACCCGCGCGCGCTACTCATACTTTACCTATTTATTTGAGTTGAGTATTTCGGGATTTCCCGAAATAATTGATATTGCTCACAAACTGCTGTTCATGAATAACAATGAAGAGATTCATAAATTCCAATGTTTACATAAAGCATAGGATGCAGTAAACGCAAATTTCCGTATAATGATAGGAGGAGGTAGGTAAAAGATTTGGTTACTTTTGCTGTCAAGAAGGTGGTTAAAACTTACTAAAATTTTGCTTACGTACCTAATACTTGAATGGCTCTTTAGTGCGAAACTGCGAATATTGTCTTTCGTCTCTCGAGTAAAATGGCCGTGAAACAATCAGATCAGTTTTTAAGTTTGATCTATAGGTAAGGGTTCAGTTTCTGCCATTTGGCTAAAACAAAGACTTATTAAAAAGAATGAAAACATTGAAGACTGATGATTTAAAAAATATAATAAAAACTAGATCAAGATCATAAACTTACTAAATCGACCACTTTAAAAATGTTTACCTACATATTCTTTGATAAAACTTTATAGAATGTGTTTACCTACGCAGATTCGAAACGAAACTTTAAATTACCTACACACATTGATGTATTAAAATTAATACAGTAATACACACAGTCGTAATAGTAAGAAATGCCTACTTACACTTTTGTGTAAGTAGGCATTTCTTCCTATTACGACTTATTTGTAAAAGGAATTTTTATCAATTTGCTAAATGAATAGGCCTCGTTTAACATTAAAATATAAGGCAACATTCCTTCGATGGGTGATTGCGCAGGCATTGTTCAAGATATTTTGCAGGCATTTTAAAAGAACACGGTTAAAATAGTTGTGCACTAGCACTACAATAGCGTATCAGCGAGAGTCGAATGTCATGTGTGATGAGTGACGTGACAGGCGACAGCGCTAAGTTACCATTTATTTTGACCGAGTAGTATATAAATCTAAGTAAATTTAAAATCACTAACCTTTAGAGTAATTTTCCTGTAACGACAGCCTTGATTGAGTAGGTAGGTAAGTATTTTCTTAAAATCTTCTTAGAACAAATTGGTGAGTAGCAAGCAACATATATATTAGAATCTTTGGCAAGCAATCCGTAAGTTTATGTTTAGATGCGGGCGCTGCCGTTCGTGACGGGGCTAGAAGTGGCCATCCGCCATATTGATATCTCTTAGTAGTCTGTGGAAGTGGCTTGGGTAGCTACTAGCTAGAACAAAAACTTAATCAAACAGTCAGTGTTGCCATCAGT
Organism: Orthosia cruda; assembly: GCA_964057195.1. Lineage (NCBI taxonomy): Eukaryota > Metazoa > Arthropoda > Insecta > Lepidoptera > Noctuidae > Orthosia > Orthosia cruda. The sequence goes on from OZ059825.1 coordinate 23,782,902, forward strand.
GTTGCCAACGTCCATGGTATGGATTCCCCAAAGGAATGTAAAATCAAAATTCCCCACAAATTTTATCAAATAAATAAAAGTAATGTTCATATAATCAAACATATTTATTACAAGAAATTTCAAATCAGTATGATACTGGTCAAGCAAGAACGTACCTACCCAAAAAACTGCATTGGGCAGTTCTCATTATGCCATATAGTTTTGTTAATCACATCATTTTAAGGATCAAATTTCTAGCACTCTCCTATCTTCTCTAGTGGCCATAAGCGCTACTACAGAGTCAGTGTGTAGGCGATTACGATGCTCTCTCTGTTTTTAAATTCTTTAAGACACTATTTTTTCCTTCTACAGATGCGTTTGAGAAAGGTAGAACGAGCAATAGGCTTATTTTTAGCTTTTGGTGGTCATGAATTTTGCCATTAAATAAACTCTAAAACCTTCCTGTCGGATAAGTTGAGTTAAGCTTAAATTAAATATACATATAAATACTTCTAGTGCTACTTTTAATCTAAGTTCAGTTCTAATGTAAAAGTCTAAATGCCCCGCATTTTCCCCACAAATTACCCAATCGGACTGAAAATCCCCGCAGTTTGGGGAATTCCCCACAGATTGGCAACGCTGGTTGCCATACTGTAGGCACCAAAAATCTGTACAACTGATCAAAAAAATCCGTACAAATGCCATATAAGTGATAAATCTGAAACTCCGTACGAGATCAATACAAAAGAAACCTAAAATTAAAAGCAAAAATTACTTAAACATGTCTTTTTTTATCTTATCATTGTGAACATTCAAATCAAAACAAGGTGTGTTAGCTAAAAACAAAAAAAGGAAGTAAAACAAAGGTAACATATTTATCAAAGGTAATATCTCATTCATTCATTACTGCAATCAAAGTCAACCGTGTAACATGCTATCTTTGTCAGTCTCTTAGATGAAACATGAAACGGTAATTGCCCGTAATTAAAAACCACGTACGTTCTTTATTTTTGTATAACGGTTCTTTTAGGGATGTTGAGAGGCAAAAAAATATTTATAAATCGATGTATTGGTGAATATTATGTGTTGCATTTTATAAAGAGTCCGTATTATAACCGAACTGAAAAGTCGAACACATATCCGTACGCAAGTTCTATCCGTACGTAATAGTCCAAATTCCGTGCGTGTACGGACAAATCCGTTTTTCTTTTTTTAGTACGTGGCGTCTCATAATTCGGTCAAAGTGACCGACCACTGCTTAACCGGGCTAGCCTGTGGAGACTAAGCTATATAGCCTCCAGCCAGGCACAAATTTCTAAACCTAAGCGACTACGCTAAGGGCTACCCCAGGTGGGGTCGAACCTCGGCTCAGGGCGTTGCTGGGGGGACAACACTAGGGCTGGATCTTATTAAAGTGATTCTACCATTCGTTCGGAAAAGCCTACGTGGAGAAGAACGAATAAGAAACTCCAATTAACTAACTAGAATTTAACTAAGGCACAGCATTTCGCGGGCTGGCTTGCGTATCCTGACGGGGACGTCGCGGCGGGCCTCGGCGGCGAGGACAGAACGAAGGCGGTTTTTGTCTGCGAATTGTGCTCTCTTGGAGCAGGGTAGTGGTGTCATCGGGGATAGAGAGGGTGAGCCTTGGTCGGCGAATTCTAGAGATTTGGGAGGGTTCATAGCGGGAGACCGCTTGAATTAGAGGGTTGCTGTGATTGACAGCAGAGTCGAAGGAACGCTTGGTAATGCGTTTCATGAGTTGTGGGGATTCTCAGATCGACGTGGAGTTCCTGATTACGAGCGTACCAGGGGGCTCCCGTGATCTTACGGAGGAATCGGTTTTGTATAACCTGAAGCTTATGAATGTGGTGGGGCTTTGCGTGTGCGAAGACAGCGCTAGCATAGGTCATGATGGGACGGATGACCGCAGTGAAAATGCGCATCTTGCACCTAAGTGACAAGCTGCTGCTTGCGTTCACCATCCCATGGAGTCTGCCCATAGCGAAGGCGGCTCGCGAGTGCGCCGCCGTAATGTGCTTGGCGAAAGTGAGGTGGTTATCAAGGGTGACACCTAGGTACTTGGCTTGCTTCTCCCAAGGGATCGGCTTGCCGTACATTGTGATGGGTTTGGGGGGGCGGGGGTCTTTAAATCTATAATTGTTTTTTCGTTCAGGCAGGCCTCGAGAAGAGGACAGCGTGGCTCTTATCGGGATTTACTTCTATTCTCCAGAGGCGGAACCATTTAGCCAAAGCGTTGGCGGCTCTCTGGAGTTTTAGGGCTATGGCATTGGGTACTGTGCCTGTGCAATAGAGGGCCGTGTCGTCAGCGAATAATGCCAACTGGCCCTCTTTAGTTTTTGGGATATCGCTGGTGTACAGCGTGAAAGATAAAGGGGATAGTACGCAGCCTTGAGGGACTCCGGCTCGTATGGGGTGAGGGGAGGAGAGTTCTCCCTCGAAACGATAGCGGAAAGTTCTGTCCGAAAACCAGTCTCGTAAGATGAGCACGAGACGATCTGGCACGCCAAGTTTGTATAGCTTATAAATTAAGCCATTGTGCCAGACTTTGTCGAACGCTTTCGCTATGTCGAAGAACAAGGCACCCGTTAGCACACCACGCTGGAACCCATCACTGGTGTGTTCAACGATACGATGAACTTGTTGGACACAAGAGTATTCACCACGAAAGCCGAATTGCTCATGGGGGATAAGGCTCTTTCGCTCGGCAAGGTCTTTGAGCCGCTTATAAATAAGCCGCTCATAGACTTTTCCGAGAGAATTTACCAGACTAATGGGACGATAACTGGTAGGCTCCGATTTCGGTTTACCCGGTTTAGGGATGCCTATCACAGTGGCTTGTTTCCAAGCTTGTGGGAAGATATTTTTGCTTAATGCAGCGTTGAAAATGGCCGTCATTAGCAATATTATTTGGGCAGGGAGGAGTTTCAACACCTTATTGGTGATGCCATCTAGGCCTGGGGCTTTGTTGGGGTGAAGCCTTTTGATAACCTCCACTACTTCGTCTGGGGTGACGGGAGGTAGTGGGTCATCGGGGTCTTCAACGGGAGGAAGGGAGGTCCTACGTTCGACTTCAGCGTCCACCATGTCAAGGTAAGCTTGGTCTACTGGTTGGGAGCTGGGTGTGCATTGAAGTTCGAGGCTGTCAGCCAGACATTCGGCTTTTTCAGTGTTTTCAAATGCAACACTCCTATCAGGGCGAATAAGCGGGGGTATGGCAAAGTCTTCAGTGGAGCGTAACTTCCTCTGAAGGTGCCAGAAGGCGTGGTGGGTGGGCTATAGCTCGCTCAGCATCTTATTCCATGTCACAGAACGGAGTTCAGCAATACGTTCCTTTACAGCACGCTGCAAGTTACGCATGTGAACTCTGTTTGCAACACAGCGAAAGTTACTGTAGTCACGGATAGCTGCGTTCTTCTCGGTTATCACCTTCCGTACATCATCCGGGAGTTTCCCATGCTGGATGTCCAGCATTGGAACCTCCCTTGACGATACGGACGGATTGTACGTGAGTTGTAATCAAGTCGATCGCCACTGTCGTGTCAGCGACTGAGTTTATAAGATTGGGGATTGCGTCTAACTGGGGTGACTTGGTGGATTTCAGTTTTCACTTAATTTCCTCCAGTCGGTGACTATTTTAGTGGGGGGCGGCTGTCCTGGATCTGGGAGGCCTGACCGACTACCTAGGTACAAGATCACAGGGACCGAATTACCGAATTAACTTCCGATCACCGGATCGGAAGTTAATTCGTTTAGCGTTTCCATAGAGCGAAACTGAAGGTTAACGTTCTTAAGGAGCGCTTCGTCAAGGACATCCGGTTTGTACGTAACAGTATCCGGGTAGTGAGTGAAGCTCATGGGGCCGATTACATCATAGTGGAGGGTTGAGCTTAGGTCCAGTAACAGCTTTCCTCTAGGGTTAGCAACGGTACTATTCCAGGATGGATGTTTAGCATTGAGGTCACCCGCTAGGATAACAGAGTCACTCAAGCTGAAAAGGGTGGTAAGGTCTTTTTTGAGACCGTTAGGGTTATCTACCGATGACGCCGAGTGGGGAGGACAATAGGAGGAAATGATGGTGATCGTTGGATGACCAGACATCCCTAGCCGACAGGCTGAGTACTCAAGGTACGAAGTGGGGTCGGGTGGGGTTACTACACTACAATGAAGCTCATTTTTATAGTAAATGAGAGTGCCGCCCCCGTGGGAGCGGGTCCTATCATTGCGAACTATAAGATAGTTGGCAATTTTGGGATCGCGGTGGTGGGGCTTCAGGAATGTCTCCTGGATGAGGAAGATGTCCAGCTGATGATCGCGAAGAAACGTGGCAATATCATCACGCTGGGTAGTAATGCCATTGGCATTGAAAAACCTAACCCAAGGGATCTGGGCTTAAGGCAATTGTTTCTCAATTGCGTACCAATTGACCATTAATATAGACAAGGCTATCTAATTCCTTGGTAATAGATGGATACTTCGAGAAGATCTCGAGGCATGAAATAGGGTTTACGGGATTGGCTGAACTAGTTAGTTCAGCGTGAAGGGCTCGGGCCTCTGGAGTCATCCAGATAGCGTATGCACTGAATATGGTTTCACCGACACACCGATAGGAGCTCTGGCCGGGTTGGACTACAGGGGGTGGGCGCGCGCCAACGACGGTGGTGGGAGCTACCTTGTTAGTTTGCGCTGGGGCCACTGTGGCTGGGGTTGTGGTTGTGCTAGGCACTCGGATCCTAAGAGCCATCAGCGCTGGAATTGGCTGGGATTAAGTCTGGGGCGCCACACTTTGGTGGTTCAGCTTACCCCATGGAGAATCCCTCTGAGGGGCTAGACGTGGGGGGGCTTGGGATGTGGGAGCTACGCGTGCTTGGCGCGCATCGTTGCGTTTGGCCACTTTGGGCGCTAATTTGGGGTGACAAATCCGTACATATATGGCAACACTGCAAAGAGTATACTATGTAAGTGTTAGCGCTAACACACGTCCGGATTTGGTCCGGCCGGACTAACTCCGCCCACAATTCCGTTCCTTACACACGCTCGAACCCAGGGTTCGTTTCTGTGGTTCGGTGGACCGACCGGACGGCTGTTGCTTCACGCAGGCTTGCCAACTTAGGGCTTTTAGCCCCAAATTTAGGGTAAAATATCCATGTTGGGCTTTTTTTAGGGCCTATATAAATTTTGGGCTGTTTTTAACCGAGTTCAAAAAAAGGAGGAGGTTCTCAATTCATCGGTATATTTTTTTTTTGTTACCCGTTTACTCAAAGACGCCTGGACCGATTTCAAAAATTCTTCTTTTGTTTGAAAGGGCATACTTCCCATCATCAGGTCAGGATCTGATGATGGGATCTAGGAGAAATCGAGGGAACTCCTCAAATATTATAGGCATACATATAGTGATATTTGTATTTTCATCATTTGCACTCGGAAAGTATCATTTGGTGAAGTGAAACTGATGAAGAAGACCACATATATCCAATAGAAATCCATAAGTATGTCACGGGTATAAGATATTACCTTGAATAGTTAACCGACTATGATGAAGCAAATACATATAAATAAATGGTACTGATGAAAATGATACCATGGTACTGATCTGATGATGAAGCCAGAAGGTAGGCAACCACTGGCAATCCATAATAAAACAATGTATCCTGGTCGTGTTTGAGCTTATAGGAATCGTCATGCATGAGGTGTACTTTGGCTAAAAATGATTTTCATGGTAATTGAAGGTACCTACCAAAACTAAAAAGAGATAAATAAAAACATTATAACAAAAAAAACAAACCGATTTCCAAAACAAAACACTACAAAGCGAAAAATAACTTTCTTTTCCTAAGTCGGTGACTAAAACCGGGAAACAATAGATAGGTACCAAAGACGCCGCCGCCGACTTCAGAAAAGAAAGTTATTTTTCGCTTTGTAGTGTTTTTAGAGGCATTAACTAATCACCGGCAAAATTAGCGGAACAAAATAAAAAAAAGTTTTTTTAAATAGGTTCAGTTTTATTTTTAAAACTTATATTGAGACCAGTTTCCTTAATTAAAAATATACTTTTTTAAATTAAAATTTAATCGCATTTAGTACATTTTGTGTGAGTATCATTATTTTTATGTGAACACTGAACATTGTTGATTTTTAAGGTTATTTACTGAAAGTTAAAAAAATAATTACAAAAACATTTTTTAATTATTTTTTAAAGTTAATTATCTTAGTTTAGTTAGTTATTTTAATAAAGTTTTCACTCACCTAGACATGTTGAGAATAATGTTATCCCTTGTCTCGTGTGGTAGTCTCAATAATTTTACTATACAAGCGGCGCTTCGCAGTTCACCCACATTGACAGGTGTAGGTATTATGAATTTTAACCTTTGTTTAAGCAGGCCCTAAACGTGTTCTATAGGATGCGTATCTGGTGATCTCGCCGCATATTCCAAAACAGCGATATTGACATTTTTTTGTTGGACTGAAGTTGAAAAAGTGGTATGCGGCCGAGCATTATCCTTGATCAAAACCAAGTGACCCCTGATAAAGGGGTAAAAGGTACCACATTTTATTCTTAAATAATACTTCTACAGCGATCTGCAGTAAGAACTCCTCTATCGATCACCACCAAGTCCGTACGAGCTCCCAAACATATCCTACTTAAATCCAATTTTATTCCTTTATCATATACCACAGAAGTTTAAAAAAATTACAGATTATGTTGTTCTTGTTCATGATAACACATTTATTGCCTTCCGTAAATTCAATTTAAATGACTTCCACACTCATCACATAACAATATTTTACTCCATTAGTCCGTGGACCACAGTCGATGTTTTCTAGCAAAAGTTATATTGTTTCTAAGGAGGTGTGCCTCATATTATGGACCTTTGACACGGACATGAACGAACCAACCAAAACCAACCTCTTTCAAAATCTCCTTCGTACCGTAAGCTCACTTACTGTTGCACCTTGAACTTTCTGCAATCATTTCTTTCTTGAACGGCCTTTTAACGCAAATTTTTACGAATGCGAAACTGAATGAAACGATTATTCCTGTTAGAAGTACTGGCTTTCTGCACTGTCCTTATCTTCACACAAAAGCATTAGTCTCTCTGAATCATTGGAAAGTGCAATAAATGGTTGAAACAGGTAAATGATGAATTACGCACATTATCTGTAGGTTTGATTATTTTTGCTCATCTCAAGTGCCCTGGCCCACTCAATTTGGATTAATTTGGGCACCTTGACGTCCTTAACTTTGAAAAAGATCTAAAGAAATGTCAATGAAACTTTTTCTAATTTTTATAACATAACCATAAAGTGGCAATAAGCTAAATTCTCTTAAACGATGTAAGTTCGAATAAGGTTAAGACAATTGCATGAAATTTGACGTTCAATTGTTTTATTAATTAGGCATAATTGGTTATAAAATAAAACAAAAAAAAACCAACCTGTTACGGTAAAAAAAAAAGTTTTACGATATTTTTTTCTTGTTCCGCTAATTTTGCCAGTATGTATATGTCAAGCATTACTAACCAAACCGATTGTCTCTTGTACGAGTCAATCGGTACAAAAAAAATCTGTATGAACATTTATTTACCTAACAATTATTTATTTTAATATTTAAGAAAAAAAAAACAATTTATTAACAATTACTAACAATTATTTATTTTAATATTTATTCGTTGTAATAAGTTCTAATAAAAACTAATTAAAACTAAGTTATATAAGTTATATTTTGTAAAAAAATCTGTATGAACATTTATTTACCTATCGCCTGATGATTCTTTTGAATCTTTCTCACAATAAGCCTGTGAAAGAGCCTCTAAATAGCTTTATAACGAAATCTTCTGTAAGTAATACCTGTAGCTCAAACGAAATGCAAGGTCGAAAAAAAAAAACAATTTATTAACAATTACTAACAATTATTTATTTTAATATTTATTCGTTGTAATAAGTTCTAATAAAAACTAATTAAAACTAAGTTATATAAGTTATATTTTGTAAAAAAATCTGTATGAACATTTATTTACCTATCGCCTGATGATTCTTTTGAATCTTTCTCACAATAAGCCTGTGAAAGAGCCTCTAAATAGCTTTATAACGAAATCTTCTGTAAGTAATACCTGTAGCTCAAACGAAATGCAAGGTCGAAAAAAAAAACAATTTATTAACAATTACTAACAATTATTTATTTTAATATTTATTCGTTGTAATAAGTTCTAATAAAAACTAATTAAAACTAAGTTATATAAGTTATATTTTGTAAAAATATCTGTATGAACATTTATTTACCTAACAATTATTTATTTTAATATTTATTCGTTGTAATAAGTTCTAATAAAAACTAATTAAAACTAAGTTATATAAGTTATATTTTGTAAAAAAATCTGTATGAACATTTATTTACCTATCGCCTGATGATTCTTTTGAATCTTTCTCACAATAAGCCTGTGAAAGAGCCTCTAAATAGCTTTATAACGAAATCTTCTGTAAGTAATACCCGTAGCGAGCTACTTTTAGGCAAGGAGCTTACATAACATGTGATTTCTCCGAAGACATTCGATGAAAGTAATAGTTACCTGCAAATTTTGCTGCTTAATGATGACACGATTCATTCTAAAACGAGATGATGGATCATTTGTTACATTTACCCCATTTCCGAAAATTGTTTATTGTAAACATGTATGACCTCAAGAAGTCCCAAACGAAATGCAAGGTCGAAAAAAAAAACAATTTATTAACAATTACTAACAATTATTTATTTTAATATTTATTCGTTGTAATAAGTTCTAATAAAAACTAATTAAAACTAAGTTATATAAGTTATATTTTGTTTACGCTAGTAAAACGAGAATATAAATTTGTGGGGCAGATGTGGGGAACATTGATATTATTTTCCCCAAAATTGGGGATTTTCAGCCAGGTATGCCAGACCATGGAAATGTGCAACACTGACGACTAGTCGTAGTTGGTACGGCCCAACCAGCCGACAACCCTACACACGTTTGGATTTAGTACGGAGTAGTCCATATCCCATGTGAAAACAAGCGGACCGAGACGGACTCAATTAATAATTATAATGTTCGGCGGACCACTATGTACACGCTCGGATATGGTACGGCTGCCGGACTAACTCCGCCCACAAATCTGTGGTCCGGCCGGACCAAATCCGGACGTGTGTTAGCACTATAACACTACTTTTATTTAAGAGACGGGAGTCTCACTCTATAATAATAATAATGTATTTATTAGTCTATGGACGGGAGTGCTTTAAAAAAATTAAGAATCAAGAACGTGCTCAAAGAGTATGTAACACTACGTTTAAACGTGCTCTCTAGACTAATACCAACCTAACAGAACTACCACGGCGTAATACATACTGCCAACATAATGTAATTATTAGTGATGTGGACCAGAGTATATTATAGTCTGTGATGTGGACTGTGGCACCCAAAGACCTTATACTTCTTACTACTAGACTGTGCACTATGGCGCAAATACCGGTCCACGTGAGAAGGCTCCCGTTGGTAGTGTGTCTCTTTCTAATGAGGTGACCATGACAAAACAGAACACGGGACAAATTGATTGTAAAATCGATAGTTTAAGTATCCCGATATATTTATGCTACCTAAACCTACCTAATTTATAGTTAATAAAAAAAAAACAATGTTACATTTTTTGGTATCTACATCATTAACCGTACCTATGGTGTCGGGCGTAAAGAATTTCACCATCCCATGTTTGCCCGTGGGTGTCGTAAGAGGCGACTAAGGGAAAAACCAGAGAATGGGCAGCAGCTTTCTCTGTGCATTTGTAATAACCATACTGCGATCGCCAACCAGCCTGCAAAGCACACCCCATGAATAGCACAAATAAAACGTAGCCCCTATTGCCCGGCAACCTGTACCCTCCACTACGGTAGCGGTCGAGGTTACGGTATGGCAAGGGGTGCTTAGAATCCCGGAGGAGATCCGGCCACCCCAACAAATACCGACGACTGGACCTGGCAACGTACAACACGCGCACACTCTGGATCGACGAAAAAAACACCGAACTCGAAGAATAATTGAGCAGTTTATGATGGAGTATTAAAGTGTTATCTGAAGTTCGAAGAGAGGGTGAGGACTCAATAATCCTCAAATCCCAAGTCTCCTCAAGTCTCATTCTTCAAGACCAATCGTGTAGATAGGAACAAAAAGCTCTCTGATCCTACTCTCAAGCTCATGAAAGAGAGGCGTTAGATGACCCTGCAGTCTTCATCTTCACACGGTGCTTTGAAATACCGGCAGCTAAATATACCTCAAATAATCTCTATGATTTCTCATATTGTCCAGTTGCGTAGACAGTTGAAAAATAAAACTACACCAATTGTATTCCACGAGGAATCAATTTGCAAATAATATTAACAGCCGCTGAATTTCACTCAAACAAAGTTATTGTTCTGTGAAAAAAGTCCGCCGAAAATTCCGCAAACCGTCACCTTACATTTAATATTACCAGGTCCAAACATTTAAAAGTACTACTCTTACTCAGTATTCATGTTTTTTTTTAATACAACGTATTGATTAAATATAGGAACTGTAGAAATATTTAAATACGTTTCTAGAAATATTTAAATACGTGTCAAAGTCTATGAATTGTTCGTTTTGGTATAAAATAAAAAGAAAATATAATATTTTCTACCATTTCTACCAAACCCAATGATTAGTTGAGCTAGCAAGAGGTCAGACAAGGACACACTACCAGCGGAAACCCTCTCGCCAGGACCGCTTTTGGTTAGCTACCGCTTTTAAGGAAATAGCTAACATAGGTGTATGAAGATAGATTTCATTTTAGCTAAACAAAAAATTTTGGTACACAGTCTAGTAGTAAGAAAAACGTATAAGGTCTTTGGTGGCACCGCCTTGTACACTCCTACCAACATATCTGTGAAATGGCGAAAATTGGAACTACGGCCGTCATGTTGAAATGTCATTCGATTGTCAGTGTCTACTACATTCGGGTTCTCTGGTTGTTTTGTCGTGATATTGCTGAATTTATATAGTTAAATATATTAAAAGTGATGCTCGAAACATTATTCTAAAGGTTAAAACCTTTTGATGTGAAACATCTATAGGCGCACGTGAGACCGATTTCTGGCGTGGCGACGCGTCGCCACGCGCAATCGACTGTGCGTTTCTCTCTCACTCGATCCGGCGTTAAGCCATCTCTTTCGCTCCACTGAGCTCGGATACCTATAATGTATACTCTGTTTATTACAGTACTCATAACCTGTGTTTTTCTGGTAAATAAATCATTTTTCTGTTCTGATAATAAAATGTCTGACCGTGATAATTTAGAGAGTGGAAGTGATCAGCCTCCTGCAAAGAAAGCAAAATCACACTATGACACATTATCAAGTCATCAGTAAGTTAATTATATTTTTATAATTAAAGTATGCATTTATCTGTGCATTTAGCACGCGTATATTTGGTGTGTATTGAGCGCCAGTAAATGTAAAATCTACTCTCTAGGTAGATTAAAATTCACATAAATTTCATTGCATATCATGTTTTTAAATTAATTATTAATTTTAATTTCATTCTTATTGAAATTAATGCATTAAAACAATTGCTTAGAGAATAAATTTATTAAGACTGACAGAACTTTATTTTAAAATCAGCTGATGGCGTGCAGCGCACGAATCTTTTTCTTATTTGTTATTAATTTAAACTTTAAAAAATTAATTAATTTTTCTAATCATAATGGAGTTTATAGTGAAACATTCATTATTTATATTTATAATTTACGATCTTTAGTAGTATATTGAAATAACTAGCTAAGATTCTTGAGTTCACTAATATATTGAAGCCATTTAAAATTTTTTTCTGCATATTTTAATAATTTATTTTATTTTATTGACATTTTTAGTTCCTACCACAATCTGTTCTTTTCTGCATACTACTTTTACGAAATAACGTCGATGTTTCACATCTACCAGGCGTCCCGTGACGGCTCCATTTTTTTTTTAAGAAGAAGCTCGGGCGGGGTCTCCGATTATTCCATTTAATCAAATATACAAACGAGTTTCGGCAGCGACAGGTTAGTGTTGTCAACTTTCTTGTTATAAATTACCCGATACTTAACTAATTATTTAAGTCCACGTAATATTCGTTTCTATTCTTGCTGCAGGTGCGTAACGGTAACGTACATCTATTAGGTAACCTGCTAAGAGAGTGAGCAAACTAACCTGCCAGATTTCAAATTTCTACTAACATTTATTTTATCTATACTATCTATACTAATATTATAAAGAGGTAAAGTTTGTGAGTTTGTGAGTTTGTGAGTTTGTGAGTTTGTGAGTTTGTGAGTTTGTGAGTTTGTGAGTTTGTGAGTTTGTGAGTTTGTGAGTTTGTGAGTTTGTGACGTTGTAAGGGGTAATCTCTGGATCTACTGAACCGATTTTGAAAATTCTTGCACCGGTAGAAAGCTACATTATTCCTGAGTGTCATAGGCTATAAAATATTTTCAAAAAAAATAGAGATCCTTATGAAAATTGCAATAATGTAACCCAAGGTAGCAAAATGTTGTCTGTAAAATACATTATTTGGCGTGCGCTGAGAAAACTATTGATGATAGATACAAATTAGTAGGTAGGGTAGGTAGGATAGGCAGGTTAGGCAGGGTAGGCAGAGTAGGCAGGGTAAGCAGAGCAGGCAGGGTAAGCAGAGCAGGCAGGGTAAGCAGAGTAGGCAGGGTAGGCAGGGTAGACATGGTAAGCAGAGTAGGCAGGGTAGGCAGGGTAGCCAGGATAGGCAGGGTAGGCAGGATAGGCAGGGTAGGCAGGATAGGCAGGGTAGGCAGGATAGGCAGGGTAGGCAGGATAGGCAGGATAGGCAGGGTAGGCAGGAAAGGCTGGTTAGGCAGGATAGGCAGGGTAAGCAGAGTAGGCAGGGTAGGCAGGGTAGGCAAGATAGGCAGGGTAGGCAGGAAAGACAGGGTAGGCAGTGTAGGCAGGATAGGCTGGGTAGGCAGGGTAGGCCGGGTAGGCAGGGTAGGCAGAGTAGGCAGGGTAGGCAGGGTAGGCAAGATAGGCAGGGTAGGTAGGAAAGGCAGGGTAGGCAGGAAAGGCAGGGTAGGCAGGAAAGGCAGGGTAGGCAGGGTAGGCAGGGTAGACATGGTATGCAGAGTAGGCAGGGTAGGCAGGGTAGGCAGGGTAGGCAGGGTAGGCAGGTTAGGCAGGGTAGGCAGGAAAGGCAGGTTAGGCAGGGTAGGCAGGGTAGGCAGGGTAAGCAGAGTAGGCAGGGTAGGCAGGGTAGGCAAGATAGGCAGGGTAGGTAGGTAAGGCAGGAAAGGCAGGGTAGGCAGGAAAGGCAGGGTAGGCAGGGTAGGCAGGGTAGGCAGGGTAGGCAGGGTAGACATGGTATGCAGAGTAGGCAGGGTAGGCAGGGTAGGCAGGTTAGGCAGGGTAGGCAGGAAAGGCAGGTTAGGCAGGGTAGGCAGGGTAGGCAGGGTAAGCAGAGTAGGCAGGGTAGGCAGGGTAGGCAAGATAGGCAGGTTAGGCAGGAAAGACAGGTTAGGCAGGGTAGGCAGGTTAGGCAGGGTAGGCAGGAAAGGCTGGGTAGGCAGGGTAGGCCGGGTAGGCAGGGCAAGCAGAGTAGGCAGGGTAGGAAGGGTAGGCAAGATAGGCAGGGTAGGCAGGAAAGTCAGGGTAGGCAGGGTAGGCAGGGTAGGCAGGGTAGGCAGGGTAGGCAGGATAGGCAGGGTAGGCAGGAAAGGCAGGGTAGGCAGTGTAGGCTGGGTAGGCAGGGTAGGCATGGTAAGCAGAGTAGGCAGGGTAGGCAGGGTAGGCAGAGTAGGCAGGGTAGGCAGGGTAGGCAGGATAGGCAGGAAGGTCAGGGTAGGCAGGGTAACCAGGGTAGGGGCAGGGTAGGCAGGGTAGCCAGGGGTAGGAAGGGTAGGCAGGGTAGGCAGGGTAGGCAGGTTAGGCAGGGTAGGCAGGGTAGGCAGGGCAGGCAGGGTTGGCAGGGTAGCCAGGGTAGGCAGGGAAGGCAGGGTAGGGGCAGGGTAGGCAGGGTAGGCTTGGTAGGCAGGATAGGCAAGGTAGGCAGGGTAGGCAGGGTAGCCAGGGTAGGTAGCCAGTTGACGGGAGCGAAGCCCCGAGGGTCAGCTAGTTATCTTATATTTCAGGTGAGTCAAGGACTAATTTCAAAAATAGTTAGGGAAGGGCACGCAGCAGAAGAAACTGGTACAAAAATTCGGACACCAGGCAAGGAGAGAAAACGTAAAGTGGATTTGTGCATGTTGATGATTTTGACATGAGGATTATACGGAGGAAAGTACATGAATTATATTCTGCTAAAAAAGAGATCCCTACTGTTAAAAAGTTTCTAGAGGTCTTAAAGACAGAAATAAATTACACAGGACAGCAAGAGAGAGTCTGCGGAAGCTGCTTCACCAGGGGGGATCTCGTTTTAAAAAATCTCAATCCAATCGGAAGGTTCTTATGGAGCGTAATGAAATATCAGCTTGGAGAGCTAAGTACTTGCATGCAGTGGATAAAAATATTAAATCTCCCCAGCCCCGGCTCATAATTTATTTAGATGAGACCTATATTCACTCTTCGCATACATCGGGTAAATGTTGGCAAGGAGAGGGTGAAGACGGAGTTTTGGAGCCTGTATCGAAAGGGCAAAGATATATTATTGTTCATGCGGGAGGAGATACTGGATCTCATCCATAATATCGATGGATAATGCTCCTTATCACCGTATTTGTGTGAATAGAGTACCAAATACGAATTCCTTAAAAAAAGATATGCAATTATGGTTGACCTAAAATAAAATTGACTACGGAGAGAATTTGACTAAACCTCAGCTTTTAGAAATAATTAAGATAAACAAGCCTGAACCTGTATATGAGATTGAAAAGAGTTTTAGAAGACAATAGACACAAATTCTTATATTTACCACCTTAAATGTGATCTCAATCCCATTGAACTCATATGGAGCACAATGAAAAGAAAAGTTGCTGATGTAAATATTGAGCACAAAAATGCTGAAATTCCCCGCCTAGTTAGAGAAGCTTTTGACGCTATTACAGTTCATGAGTGGGCACAGCATTGTAAACACGTTCGCAGGTTAGAAGGAGAATACTTAAAACATGATTTGTATTTAGATAAACCTTTTATTATAGAAGTGGTAAGTGACACTGAAACCGAAAGCGATAGTGATAATGATGATAGTGGTACGGAAATAAGCGGCGTATGGCCTCACAACCAGGATTTATTTATTTATTCACTCAATACATACAATATATCCTTACAGGCTGGACCCCAATGCGATAATGTAGTACCTTACAAATTAAATAGTTCCACTGCTTGTACCATAACAAATTCTATAGGTAGCCATTCTTTCGAATTCACCCAAAGAGCAACAGAATATGTCGACGTCATCAGCAATGAGGTTAAGAGCGCGGAGCGCGCTCGTCAGAGGCGCCTCACGCAGCAAGTTAGTTCGCGCGCTAGGCACCGCTAGCGCGCCAGCAACCGTGGCTGGCGACGACGACCCACATACCCGATGAAGTTGTGTATGCAGGTTCATCTAAAGATCACAATTACTGTAAACATGGTTTTCAATAAATCATTGTAAAGCAATTTGTTTTTTTATTACACTGCTAATTATAATTAGTCAAATCTGGTGTTCGGGGTTAGGTACGGTCATAACTAAATGCTAGACATCCAAGTACCCCTTGCAGGGTAGGTACCTACTTAACTTCGCATTAAATAAAAGTTGTATCCCCGCGTGGAACATTTTATGGCTACTTCCCATTTGGTAAACTTCCCATTTCGTAAACCTCAAACTGTACCTACTAAAAAGTTGCGTTTGGTAAACATTTCGTTACTTCATACATTTAATCCCATTTGGTAAACTTTGTTAGTATTGTTATTTTTGTACGGTACAGTCAGTGTCAAATTAGTATTAAATTAGAGATGTATATATTTTTAAATGCTTCAGTCTTGAGATAGTATCTCGACCATCAAAAAGAATGGCTGATCAAGAAGAAGTAAAAAAAACGTATTAAAGTCTGTAAAAATACCACGATGCTACTAAAAATACCACGTGCTTTTCCCGCAAAAGAAGCACCGAGCGGGTTCTCAGGTAGGGATTTATTGTCCTTACCATCGTTTTAAACAAAAGGTGTGAATGAGATAGACATAAGTAAGTATACGTAAATTATATCTATTACCGGGTTTAACTTATCAGTTCACTCGTTTTATGCATAGTGCAAGGTCGTTGCAATGTCGGGTGAGGGATCTTCTAGTGGTGCAGTGAATTTAAAAATTATTAATAGTACACGAGGCGGTGAAATTTTATTACGCGCTGGGCATCAATATTATAAACAGAAAAATAATAAGGACTCAAGTTAGTGGCGCTGTGTTAATAGAAAAGATGGATGTTCAGCAAGTGTAACTTTGAATTCAAATCGAAGCCATGTATTAAGAGAAAATGCTGCTAATCTGTGATTATATTTTATAGTTGATTTTGTGTGTAATTTTTAATGTTAATGTACCAAATCTGTGATTATTATTTGTTTTTATATTTAAAAGTTGATTTTGCATGTATTTTTTATGTTATTGTACCAAATCTGTGATTATTATTGTTTTTATATTTTATAGTTGATTTAGTATGTATTTTTTTACGTTAACGTACCAAATCAGTGACTGTTTATTTTTATATTTTATAAGTAGTTGATTTCGTATGTATTTTTTTATGTTAATGTACATTAACATAAAAAGATAGTACCAAATCTGTGATTATTGTTTTTTTATATAAGTTGATTTCGCATCTAGATTGACTTATGTTATTAAAAAAATAAAACTTGTCATCGAAATAGTCAAATCGAACTGTGATTTTTCTTAAATTTTTTGAAAGTTATTTGTACACCCCACTTTTTATTTCTGTTTTTAAATATCAATATGTGTAAATGGCATACGTACACATAATCCGACTATTGTACCTGTGATTAAAAATATTTAACAAAATAAATGACAATGTTATCATTAGTTTCGTTTTTCTTTTTTTACTTGACTGTACCCATTTCATCTGAAAGTTTACCAAATGGGATATAACACAAAACAATATTGAAATGTTTTCGAAATGGGACTAAATGTATGAAATGTATAATGTTTACCAAACGCAACTTTTTAGTAGGTACAGTTTGAGGTTTACGAAATGGAAAGTTTACCAAATGGGAAGTAGCCCATTTTATCTGCTCAATTTCCACTTCATTGGATTACGTTTTATATAAAGCCATTGTTTATTGCTGAGAGACTAAACTGTTAGCGTACCTACGTAATTGTAAATTATCAAATTCTTTTTATTTATTTTTATATAAGTGTCATTGTTTTTAAGTAAAAAGTTTTTTTTTTGTATAAACTGTAATTCTTATTAAACGATTATGTCTAATGTGAAATTTCCTTCTTGAAAACTTACTCAATTTTGGGCACCTTATATTAATTAGCAACACTGAATCGACGGTGCCGTCCTCTTTGGCCTCTTTCAGTTCACAGAGAAGTTGGTAGCACTGCACATACTTTGTGCCCGTGGTAAGATGGCAGTTATAAATAAGCCGACCAATTTAAAAATTAACAAGCTTGAACCTTAAATTGGTTAGTTATGTAGTACTCTTTAATTTGTTATCATAGTAAAATGGCACCTCAAGCCACAGATAATAAATACTAACATACTCAAGCTTTTGAGATGCTCTTTAAAGTCGGCTATTTTGGTTTTAATTTTACCATATTTTTGTTTAAATAATATTATTATATTGTTGTAAATTACACTTAAGAAAATAATAGATTAAATGTTTGACTTAGATAGCAAAAGAGACCGGTTAGTTACCCTATGCTCTAGTCCCGCTATGGACACTGTAAAAATCTTTGTATAATTTCAGTTGCTTCTCTAGCAGCTTCGCTAGCAAGGAGGTACATTCAATTGTTCTTGCCAAGCACTTTGGAGACAATAATTGATTTGGAGGATAGGGCGCTCGACTGTTATCCGTATTATATTAGGTCCGTAACTATGAAATTGGCGTTTTGTCGTACTGGCCACTTTGATATCAAATATCTCATCTTTGGTTTGGAATTCCAATTTTAAATTTATACAGCTATTTACTCATGCTTTTGTGTTTGGAAAACCGTAATTCATTTGATTTTTCTTTGCGCCAGTCAGTTTACAAAATGGAAAACTTGAAATATCGCGTTATTTACGAGTACCATTTCCATCGTGGCACCAGTGCTGCAGAAACGGCTCGAAGGATTAATGACGTGTATGGCGAAGGTGTCGCAAAAGAAAACACAGTGCGTTTTTGGTTCCAACGTTTTCGTTCTCGAAATTTCGACCTGCAGAACAAGCCCCGTGGACGGCCGGAGACCAAAGTTGATAATGAAGAATTGAAGGCTATTGTGCAAGCGGATCAATCGCAAACCACGTCCGAGTTAGCTACAGGCTGCGGTGTTAGTGATAAAACTGTTTTAATCCACTTGAAGCAAATTGGGAAGGTGAAAGAGCTTGAAAGGCGGGTACCTCATGAATTGGGTGCAGCAAACCGACAAACGCGCTTCGACTGCTGCGTTACCGGTACAATAATGAAGGGATTTTAAATTGAATCATTTCCTGTGATGAAAAGTGGATCCTGTACAATAATCGGTAAAGCTCATCGCAATGGCTGAACCCTGGCAAATCCTGCCCCAAGCGAAAATTAACTAAAAAAAGTCGTGTGGCACATAGCATTTATTCTAGATCCAGTCCTGGAGAATGCGTCAAAAAAATTAAAAACGTTAAAAACTCGAAAACGTAGCGAGCCAAACCCGCATTTATTTACGATTAATAAAACTCTAAAAAAACTCTAAAAAACAAAACAAAAATACCCTTATTCACATTGAAATAAGTTCGCTTTTCTTTGACAAGCAAAAGTGACCCTTATTCTCATTAGCATAAGGTCCACATTGATCACCATTGTTACAGAAACAGCTCAGAGAGACCGATAAAAGGCAAAAAAATTACGGCCAACAAAAATTTTAAAACCCTCATATCTCAGAAACGGTTGGAGTTAGCGCATTTCTGACAAAAAATTTGCCCCCCTGGCCCTCGCTACTTCATCCAGGAGAACAAGATAGGTTCCCCCCCCCCTTAACCGTTTACCTCCCCCCGCAAAAAAATGTTTCATTCTTAAAATACCAACACGGAAATCGAAAACACGTGCAACAAACCTCCCCCCCCGCCCCCCTGCCCCTCACCACTCAGATTCCACAGAATTCAAAAACCTTATTAAAAGTCAAAGTATCACCGCCGTGCCCGTCGGAGTGGGGAGCGTGAGGTTTTTTCGTTACGGCATTTCTGGATTCGGTCCCCGCGCTCAAGGCCCGCGATAGAAGCTATGCAATAGCTTAAAAAAAATACTTGTGAGCGTTTGGTGGACTGATGCCGGTGTCGTTCACTACAGCTTTCTTAAATCTGGCCAGACATTTACGGCGCAAGTCTATTGTTAGCAACTGAAAACCATGATGGAAAAGCTAGCTGCTAAACAGTTGAGGCTAGTCAATCGCTCTAGGCCACTGCTGCTTCAGGACAACGCTAGACCACACACTGCACAACAGACGGCTACCAAATTAGAGGAGTTTCAATTGGAATGTCTAAGACATCCACCGTACACCGTACTCCCTGGACCTTGCTCCAACAGATAATATTTGTTTTCGAATTTTGGATAACTTCTTGAATGGGAAAATATTCAACTCCGATGGGGCAGTCCAAAGCGCCTTCAAAGATTTTATTGATTCCCGTCCGAATGTTTTTTTTTAGTAAAGGGGTCAATAAACTACCTATGAGATTTCAAAAGTGCATAGATAGCAATGGTACAAACTTTGATTAGATAACTAAATTATATTTAAAAAAAAAAAGACTTTATGTTCTACCCTAACGAAACGCCAATTTCATATGTAATGATAATGATCTATTTCTCCAGTTTACAGTAAGCCGGTCGTCATAGTACAGTCTAGAGTTATTTCCGGTTGATGGAAATAGTGTAGCCCCCTAATACAACTGTGGTGCACCTGCCTACCTGGAGAATACAGGTGTCATTATCATTTTGTGAAGAGACGTAGCTTTTTACTTTTAATATAAGGAGATACAGCTAAACATTAGGTTGAATATGATTTGCGATTGCGACCCCATCCACTCCCCGGACTTGACGCCTGAGTAGGCCGCCACAGTCTACACGCGGGCTCACGCGACCTACTCAATCAATAATACTGATCACCCCACATTCATCGTGTAGGGTGTTCTAAGTTAATATAGCCACATTAAGCGTCGAAATCAGACATTTACCTGCGCGAGTACACACGTACCGAATAGTGCAGCGCGGGCTTGCTACTCGGTGTAAACAAGAACGGTGGCACTCACCACACACTATCGCTCACACATAAAAGCAGCTACTAACAACAACTCTGCGGTCTGTATAGCGGCTAGCTCCGGAAGCGAGGCAGACGGGAGCCACTCATATTCCTCTGTAGGTTCGTCCAAACCGGCACTTCTGATGCTGGTCACCCTCTCTGGGCCTCTTTTAGTATGCAAAGAGCCTTACCAGGAGGGGGAAGACCGCCAGGTTGCTGTGAAAAAGAGGTGTTGTGTTCAGAACACACGCCGCGGCGCGGCTACAAGATACACACAACAAGCAAAACATAGTGAGCGCGTGTTACTACACCCAAAAGGATAGGCGTTCCATGATTATGCAGACACTTTGGGCCTAAACACATAAACATTTTGTAAATGTCATGCATACCTATAATCTGTATGATTGCTATGTAATTTTCACTTTAAATGTATTCTTTTTTGGATGGTTTTAAGCAGTTGTACTGTTGGTTTGCTTAACTATATAAAAGAAATAAATAAAATAACCCAAAATGTATAGAAATACATAGTTTACCCCAGAATTTCCAACGCCGACTTCCGCGTTGCGGCGCCGCAACGCGGTTATGTGTTTAGGTCCTTTGTTCTATGATGTGGGACTCGCGTGCTAATTGCCGAGGAAACGATCATTGTGGAGCTGACCCACCCAGAACAGCGTGGGTTTCAAGGGCTAGGCAGTTGTCTAGCCTTTCAAATGGGAACAAAGAATAGAAAAGAAATGGTTAGTAGCTAACAATATCGAAGATAAAATAGCGTTTGTATTGCAGTTATGGGAACCAAACAAATGAATAAGGATAGTTTAATTAAAATTAGGTATAGTAGTAACAACGGTTCTTGGTGTTTCTGAAGTTGGCTCTGCGAAACATTGCTCAAGAATAGTTTGTCATCGAGTATAGAGTAAGCGAGATAAGACGATGCGACAAATGTAAGCGAGTGAAAGAAAAGAAAAAACAATGCTATCTTCTACTTCAACATTGAATTGACACAAAATAGCAAGTGCGCAGGGTCTTGCGGCCAACTTCAGATACAGTACCGCTGTGACTACTATATACTTACCTAGTTAAGTTATGAATGAAAATAACATGATTAACAAATTTGTTGGTACCTCCAGAATGTGTCTGTATAATTATGTTAATTTTCGTCACACAGGCAGTTGCAACTCAACGCACCAGTATGGTATGGTTAAAATCAGTGTCGAATATGTTTTATATTCCTACTTAACTTTAACACTGAAAGGCCGACAAGGAGGAAGCCTAGCAGATTAGTAGGTATCTACTGTCCTTCTTTGCTTGGCTGAAGCTGGACAATATACAAATACTTGAATAATGTGAATATTATGCTGACTTATATTACGGCATTATGTCCTTTCTGCCTCCAGTCATCCGGCATGCTAATAAATGTCTATGCTTGGGATGCAAAGCTAGATATCTATTTCGAATAATGGACGCACTTAGTACCTTTCTGTCATTATTTATGTTCCACACTATAACTTCTACTGGGTTCCGCATTCGCATTCCGTGAGATCCCTTCACTGCGTCCTTTGAAATTAAGTTTGATTTGTTTATTCATTTTCGGCCTGTTGGGCAAACAAGGGCCTTCCTTTCTTTCTTTTTGCGCTAATATCTATGGATAAAAAACACTATCATAACGTCTATGATAGTAACAACAATTAATTGAACTAACTACCCAAGTAGCATAATTTAGTCCTGTAGTTATTCTAGGAGCATGCATTTTTTAGTCCTATAGAAATCCTATAAACGTTTATAGAACCACATTTGGGCGCAGTTTATAGGACTATTAGGTCCTGTGATCGTTGTGTTACAGTCCGGTAAAGTGCAATCGGATTTTATAATTATCTTATTAGGTGCTTTTACAGGATACATTATCCTATAAAGGTCCGGTAAACGCACTGACTAAGCGCGATTAGTCCTCTAACAATCTGGTGTGTGACACGTACTGGTGTAATTAGTCCTGTAACGATCTAGTACGTGCCGCTACTGGTGTTATTGATCCCACATTGATCAGCGTGATGTTATTGACGAGAGTCTTGACAAAAAAAATTGTTTAAGGGGTAACTACTTAATACATAATAAAATATATTATCTATTAGCATAACATAGGTGCATTTTGTCTTTTACTTTTTGTATAAAGAATGTCTAACCAAAATGCGATCCGGGAATGGCTCGGTCACGAGACTCTTGACGCCTTAAACGGCATAAAGGAGTTGAAAGGCGAGGTCGCAATGGCGAGCCTGAAAAACATAAAGGAGCACGGAACGGACAAGGCAAGAAAGAGCGAGGACCCCAGGGGATCCCAAGTGGGACCCTATGGGGGCCGGCCTATCGACACAAATATCACCAGCATTTCCAACCAGCTGGACGTCCTCCGGAGAACTCTTGAAAGGCTCAAAGAGGACCTCAACCGGCCAAGTAACACAGAGACGGACCGGAGTAGCCGCGAGACAGGCCTACTCACGACCGCGGCTTTCGAGGAGGAGATGGCGAATTTAACCGCAAAGCTGCAGACCATCGCCAACAGGCCTGTAGCCTCACCCCCACCACCACACACACCCATAAACATATCCGAACACCTCAAACCTATATCAGATAGGCTGGAGCTTGTCTCGGAGGACCTCCGCGTACTGCGCGACAAAGAGCCGCAAATCCAGGCGCCCCCATCGCTGAATCTGGAAACGGAGCTCGCAGTCGGGGAGGTAAAGAAGACGCTCCAAACTATACAGAAAGGGGTGGCGGACCTGGGCAAAGCGGATAAACCGCAAACACAACTGTTGTTGTGTTTGCGGTTTATCCGCTTTGCCCAGGTCAGCTTTGCCCCAAAACCTTTGCCCAGGTCGCCAGTACACCAAAGGCCCTCCAAACCACCCACACAACCCAACCACACCCTGATCGTCTCGTCGACGAACCCCCGGCACACTGGGGATAACGTGATCGAGAGGATCAGGACCGCTCTGGACCTTAAGTCAACCGGAGCCCGGGTCGACACCGTACGGAAGGCGCGCAACCAGAAAGTGGTCTTAAGGTGCGCCAGTAAGATGGACTTGAAGAAGATTAAAGACCAGGTCCAGTCGAACTCAGAGCTCAAGGTCCAGGAGCCGAAACCGCAAAATCCCTTAGTCTGCATCAAGGGTGTGCTGTCCAGCTACAGCGACGGGGAGATCGTAGATCTCCTTAAAGCGCAGAACCAACACCTTCTGCAAAACGTCGCTGTGGAGGGGCGGACCATCAAGATGCGCTACAGGAAGCGCGCGAGAAACCCCCACGAGTGCCACCCCGTTCTGGAGCTCTCCCCGGAGCTCTGGAAATCCTACACTTCTGTCCAAAAAGTCCATGTGGGCATCAAGCGCTGCTCGATTGAGGACCAGTCCCCACTAGTTCAGTGCACAAAGTGCCTTGCATATGGACACAATAAGTCCATATGCAGGGCTGCACAAGAAGTCTGCGGCTACTGCAGTGGACCGCACAATATCAGGGACTGCCTCACTCGAGCGGACGGCAAACAGCCCACATGTGCAAACTGCAAGGTAGCACACGGGACGGGCAGCAACCTGGCACACACAGCGTTCAGCGAAGACTGCCAGGAACGCCAAAAGTGGGCAACGAAAGCACACCAACAAACCAACCAGTCACCCCCGAAATCGCCTCAAGACCGACAGCAAGATTGCGGTTCATCCAAGCAAATCTTCACCGCTCCAAGCTGGCCACAGAAGAACTCCACATGGCGGCCCAGGCAAGGGGAATTTCAGTAGCACTTGTTCAAGAGCCCTACGTAGGAAGAACAGGTGTGATGAAACAAAAACCCGGCACACAAGTCATCCAGTGCAGCCTCAACCGCAAAAAGCCAGTTAAGGCAGCGATTGTTGTTTTCGGTGACAACCTGGAGGTTATCCAAGACCCCCAGCTTGTGACCGAGAACGTTGCTGCTGTCTTGCTAAAGGCGGGTCAGCTCAGCTTTGGAGTACTGTCGGTCTATTTTGAGGGTGACCAGGACATCGAACCTTACCTTTCCGAAACACAATACAAGACACACAAATTGAACACAAACAACATCGTGGTGGGAGGAGACGTGAACGCCTGGAGCCATTGGTGGGGAAGTGTTTCCGAAAACCATCGCGGGGCGGCGTACAGTTCTTTCCTTGAGCGGGATCTCCACATCCTAAATACGGGCCAAACACCAACGTTCGAGATATACAGAAATGACAGGTGGTGCACAAGCATCGTTGACGTGCCAGCTTGCAGTTCGTCGCTACTAGGTAAGGTCGAGGAGTGGCAGGTAGAAAGAAGTCTAACAACTTCAGACCACAACGCTATAACCTTCTCGATGCGCCTAGAAAAGGCCCTGGAACCCTTACGGCCGATTTCGACGCGCATCTACAACACCAAGAAGGCCAAGTGGTCCGACTTCAACACCCACTTCAAGACTAGCCTAGCAGACAGTGACATCACCCAAGTCAGAGTCTCGAACGCATCGAACCCAGAAGATCTGGAGACAATCATTTCAAACTATACTCAGAACATCCACCGCTCATGCGAGGAAGCGATTCCAAAACTCGGGTCGCCCAAACACAACGCCAAACCCCCATGGTGGAGTCCTTCTCTAGACCGTCTCAAAAAAGACGCCATGACGAAGAAGAGAAGGATCCGGAACGCAGCCGCAAGCCGGAGACACTTCACCATCCAAGAGTACGTGCTGGCCAAACAAACTTACACGACAGCAGCAACGGAAGCAGCCACAGCCAACTGGAAGGAGTTCTGCACGAAGCAGGACCGAGAGAGCATGTGGGACGGTATCTACAGGGTAATAAGGAAGACAGCCAGAAGAAAGGAAGACGCACTCCTGAGAAACAACGCAGGCGAGACGCTCAGTCCAGAGCAATCTGCGGATCTTCTGGCAAAAACCTTCTACCCCGACGACTCAACGGATGCCGAACAACCCTACCACACTGCGTTAAGGAGGCTAGCGGAGGAGAAAAACCCCCAAGGTCTGCCTGCAGACGATCCGCCCTTCACGACCGCGGAGCTGGAAATGGTTCTCCAGAACCAAAATCCGAAAAAGGCCCCCGGTCCCGACGGATTAACAGCAGACATCTGCATAGCGGCAATATACTGCGATAGGGAGGTGTTCTTAGCGATAGCAAACAAGTGTCTGTCGCTGTCACACTTCCCGAAGCAGTGGAAGGTCGCCCATGTGTGCATTCTCCACAAGCCAGGAAAGGACAACTACACCAGGTCTGCTCTCGGTCCTAGGAAAAATCGTCGAGAAACTACTAGTGGGCCGACTACAGTGGCACTTCCTCCCAACACTACACACAAACCAATACGGCTTCATGCCACAGCGCGGGACTGAGGACGCCCTCTATGCTCTAGTGGGCCACTTACGAGCCGAAATCAAAGCCAAAAAGATCGTGCTTTTGATATCACTGGACATAGAGCCTTTGACAACGCGTGGTGGCCCGCACTCAAGAAGCAGATGGTAGCCAAGAGTTGTCCAGCTAATATCTACACTCTCGTCGCCTCATACCTGGAAGACCGAAACGTCAGGGTCAACTACGCCAGAGCGACTAGCGAGAAGGGAACCACGAAAGGATGCGTCCAGGGTTTAATTGCCGGACCGACGTTTTGGAACCTTATCCTAGATCCACTCCTACACAAAATGGCTAGTATGGGGGTATACTGCCAAGCCTTCGCGGACGACGTTGTCCTGGTTTTCTCTGACTTCACAGCCGGTCCCCTGCAGCAATCAGCCAACAGCACGTTAGCCAAAGTATCGGAATGGGGCGTCCAAAATAAGCTACGTTTCGCCGCGCACAAGACTAATGCGGGGCTGTATTCGAACAGTTGACAATCGACATCTGAGGTTCTAAGCCACGCCCACTGTCATGACAGCTTAGGGGAAAACTTTAAATTGGAGCGAAAAGTATTTGAAAATTAAATTCACAAGGCCGACCACAGAGGCCCGCATCATAAACGGACTCTTCCGATATGTTTTACAAAAACATTACTGCGCAAGTTCTTATTTCAAACTGGCGGCTGGCATCTGACATCATATCGTTCACTGTTATTTTGCCTATGAATGCAACCTTATTGCTACGAAAATAAAGATCACTAAAATAGGCAATCTGGCTAGTGTCATACAAGTTCTTGCCGTGCAAATTGAATAAATATTAAAATTTTGTCTGATTCTAAGCGACTGCCACAAATAAGAACACAGTAGGTGACATTTTGAACCAACTTCTTTATGATGGTTTTATACCCAGATACTCAAATTTATAGCAGAGTAGACCCATCAAATTTTGAATAACCGTACTTTTGGGCTCCACCGCAGTTAGGTAAAAAAAAAACTAACTTACTAGGCTTTGAAATGGTTAGTTGCTCTATTTAGGCAAGCTTTTCAACCTAATAAAGGTTTATAAAACTACGTAAGAACATGGAGAAAATGTTTACTATGATTATTAGATAATATGTATGTGCGTATTTTTGTATGGGTTATTTTAATATTATAACTCTATCACCATAAGTGTTATAATTTTATGTAGTTACCGAACACAAGATTATTTTCCAAAAGCCTTTTCAATTTATATAATTTTACATATTTTTTGCTTTCTCCTAGAAAATATTGTTCGAAAAAGTTATATACTGGGTTTTTGTGTATAGCGTGCAACAGCCGTGATACTGTCTGTTCACATGTTGCATTTTTACATAGAGTTAAAAAGTAATAGACAGGGCGAAAAAAAATACGAGCAATTTTATTAACATTACATTTTATTTACAAACAATTGGATAAGTACCTAATTGCAGGCGTGGTCCCAGGGGGTTATTAATCATTCGGGCTGTCGAGAACCACGACTCAGATTGTTTGAAACATGGCCGGACCCAAAAACATCAAGACATAAAAACCCGATCGTGCCAGAATACTACTTACGTGGTAGGTGTAAAATAACTTTTTTTACTAAAAAATACAACCGACTTCCAAATAAAAACACTTCAAAGTGAAAAATAACTTCAAAGTAAAAAATTACTTCACTTTCGGAAGGCGGTGTCAAAAAACGAAGAAACGAAAACCGGAACACTGACTTCCGAAATTGAAGTTATTTGTAATATTTTATTTTTATGTGGAAGTCGGGTTGTATTTTTTGTAAAAGGTTTTTATTTTTAACTTTTTAGTTGTGGTACCTACCTAGTGGGCATTTTCTTTAGTGATGCACAATAATCATAAATGCGGTTGCAGCAATCCTGAGAGATTTGCCGTCATTTATTGAAGAGTTATGTTTTATATCTCCGAAGTTCTTCATCAGATCTTTACCAAGTTTAAATGGGACCATATTGGAATAAACTTCTTTCGAACAAAAAAATAAATTAGCAAATTCGTTTGTTTATATATGACGGAGTGATGCCCGAACATACATAATATATATATATATATATGTAAGGCAGGAGGCAGGTGGCGTTCTGTAGTTTCTGCCTACCCCCATGGGAAAAAGGCGTGACTTTATGTATGTATGTATATATACAAACATCCGAATTGAGAACCTCCTTCTTTTTGGGAAGTAGGTTAAAAACCAAAGCGAGGTGATGTTCTGAAATCTAGCGCTAGATATAATACAAGAAAACCAGTTCTATTCAAGTTCGTGAACACACTTGTGTAGAAAATAATACTAAAAAATCATTGTCAACAGTGAAAACGAGTTGTGAAAAAAAAATCGCAATGGCGGGAAAATATAATCAGTTTTCCTATGCGCACGCATCGAACAATGGCGATCGGCCATAGACTAAAAGAATGAGGTTTCTTTTTTTTGGCTTTTCGCGGATAGCCACGTACAAAATGCGGAATTTCAAGTTCTTTATTACAGAGAAAAACTAAACTTATATTTGAGTGAAAATTTTATTTATTAAACACGTACAAGTTGAAATTATCTATTAAAATACGAAGTTGCATGAAAGGAGCAAGCAATAGGTATATTAATTTATTTGTACTATTGAACATAATCTTTTTAGTATCGAAACCTTTTTAAGAACAAAGCGACGCAACCTATAAATTAAAAAAGAAACTCTATAACTCACTTGTGAATATATCAATGAAAAAGTCACAGTTTGATTACAGGTGACATTATGTGCCTAATTGCGGTGAAATTAGAACCACTTTATGAGCAAGTGTGTTGAAAATAACATTAAAATTCCTCGAAAACATGAAACCGCGTGGCTTCCGCGCGCATCTTGGGCATTGGCGAACCCACGGAC